>CM065168.1:13841305-16241305 GCA_033026295.1 Channa striata | reverse complement strand
TTAATGCTCATCAATTAAAATGGTAAATGATATTTAATCTGTGCAAATAGTAAATTGTAACATATACATGTTGACATATAAACACGTCTTTTCTGCTCTTTAGCTTTGTGTTGCTTTGTTACTGACATTAATAATCTACGGGTAAGAAACCATGTAAGCATAGTTCTTAAATTGTCAAACTATTGCTCTAACATTGTGTAGAGAGGAGAGCTCCTTCAAACCAAATTGTCTGCACAGTTGAGAAGAAGACAGAAAAAGCAAGGTGACAATGAACTCAGCGACTAAAGATGTAAGACATTTATGTTATAACTTCAAAAGTAAAATAGTTAGGGGGTATTCAGATTATGTATTAACGAGGGCAGTGGACAGCTGCCTTGGTAAACATGTTCGGAGAGGGATTTACCTTTGACCTCAATAACATTCCGACATCCAGATGCAACAGATTCTTTGGGTATGAAGCAAAGGTAACATCCACATTGCTTTACTAGTGTTGCCAAATGCTAATGATTAGGTTTCCTTTTTGTGAATTTTCCTGCAATTAATTTGGTGTTTGATGACCTGATGGTATCAACATGTACCGTAGTTCCCACAAATGGCTTTGCTGCCACATGGCAATAATAAGTGACAATAGAAGAGCGGCTGCTCAACAACATCCCAGATTTTATGGACTAGACTGGTTAACATATTTACACCATAAAAAACATTTTGTAAATACTTCCTTTATGTGTATAAACAGATGCACATTAGAGGAAAATGCGTCAGAGATTTAAGGTTAAATCTTGATCTTGAGTAAAGCAGTTTGGCAAAAACGTACTTGCAATTTATAAAGCTTCAGTCGCATCTAGTGGGCCTTCAAGTACTTCAATGACTCTGAGGGTAAAATCTACTAAAATATCAAGTAAACTAAAGGGAAATTCTGTTTTCGTAGTATTTTTGTAGTATAATTACAGTCTGTCTGGCAAAAAAAGAATTCTTAGAGCATGACAATGGAACAGATTTACTATTTGAACATTATGGCCATGAAACAAATATTTGTGCCTGCTTCGTTAGAGTTGAACTGTATCTTAATTTATAATTAGACAAAAAAAATAAAATAGGGGTTGAAGAAAAACTGCTGTGTCGGGGTATTTGCATGTCAAATAAGTACACATTTCAATATATAACACTAATTGCTGCCTCAGCATATTTTTTCTCTCAATACTGACTGCAATCCATACATTTGTATAACTAAGATAGAGTGCAGCAGAAATTGACCAAAAAGGATCAAAATGCAAGGACTTTGATTTGAAAAAAGGTTTCAGGAAACAGATTTTACCGTTAGATTTCGCAGAATATCAGAATGCCAATAAACTTTGCAAGAGTACAAAAGTAAAATGTTATTTTATATTAGTAGAAAAAAGTTGCTGACTTTTAGTTTGAGTGTTTCTGTTATCTCCTGCAATCATCTAGTTTTCCTGGGATTACCATTGAGGCATGTGCTTTCTTGTGCTTAATCACAACCCCTGCAGCAGCAAAAAGGCTTCAAACCTGTACTGTCCCGTTCCAAACTACTGACAGACAAAATTACCAATGTATAACAATCAGCTGAAAACACAAAATGAGCACAAACCACTGTTTGTTAGAAACTTCTTTGATCCAAACTTCACAAAGATTCTTAGCAGACAGTAGTCTAGTAGCTGAAGATTATTAATCTTAATTAGGCATCAGATGATAGAAAGGACCAAAACCTGATGTGGTCAATTTGAGGTTTTAAATAAGCCATTTAAAGTTAAATTACTCTCTAAACATCAATCCACCATGAAGCACCCAAAAAAGTGATCTGATAGAGATTTGAGTCATTTCAAATGTTTAGATCGGTACCACAGGCTAAGGCCATGTCTTAATTAAATCCAAACTGTTCTTCTTTCATTTAACTAAAGTTAATGCAATATTTTAAAGCTTTTTATGAAATCAAGAAGAGAACGATCAAATTGATCAAAAAACAAAGGAAAATAATGCAGTAATTATGATAATATTGAGAGTTTCTCATAAAATTTATTTCCATTGTGTATTCTGTTATGAGCTGAGGAATAAAATACATAAAACAGCCTCCCCAAAAAAATCATCTAATGATTCATTAATATCAGAAAAAACAAACAAACAAAAAAAACACAACAGCTCATGCCCTTGGGGAACAAGCAAGAACCTCCAGACACACAGAGCAGCAGCATCTCCCATGCTGTTCATGTGTGAATGCAGAAAAACCATTATTCCCGCCTTCTGTGTGTCCAAACTGTTTGGTTTTAGTCCAACTCTTCAATCCTACGGAAAACTGCAAGGAAAGTTTTCCCTCCATTTCTCTGCACTTTCTTTCCTTCCTCTGTACAAGTCCCCAAACGATTTATAATGATATCACCAACCTGTCAAAATAACGTTGAGCACAATTAGATCAAGGAAGGCAGTAGCAGACCGTTACTGTATCACCAGTGTTTCATTGAAGTCAAAAAATTTAAACTTGGGGGGAAAAAAAAACATATTTTGTATTTGCTTTTAAAATTACTGTTTAGTTAACTGAATAGTCACTAACATTTTAAATGAGCTGGCCACAGTATAAAAAAATGCAATTATTGGTTTCTGTTAAGCAATTTTTAACTTGTACTCTATGAATTGGGTATTAGGGAATACATGTATATTAATGTTTTTAAGGTTTTGACTGCCTTCCCTATATTCAAATATCTTTATGTTTCTAGCTGGAGAACAGTCTAAGAGTTTTTCATCATCAGTTCCAATAATGTCATCCAGAGGAGCTCTGAGCAGCAAGTTGACTTACAGCCTCTGTATTATGAGCGACGAGATGACATCATCTGACCTAAAACGATCCTCGGGATGATGTAATTTGAAGACGTTTACCAGCTAGAAGCATCGAAATATTTTAAAATAGAAACGACACAAAAGATTCTATGGCATTCATGTACATTTATTCTCCTGACAAAGGCCATAGGGAGCAAGTAAAAAGAAATCAGTGGAGGTCCCCTTTTTAGTTTGTAGCATCAGAAAACAACAAATAATGGAAGATAATTTCTATTTGTCTGTTGCAACTTCAAAGTAACAACAGGAATGACCATTGAATGTTTGAACATTTACAGATTTAAAATGAAACAGATGAAAAACTTCATTTTAACATACCAGCTCCTCATCTGTGACACGTGTAAACAGTGGATGTTCAGTGAAGTGCTTCACCATCCAGAGGTGGACTTCCTCCACATCTGTTATAGTATACACCAAACCCTGAAATGACCAGACAAACACAGACAGGTCAATAACACAATTGTGGGTAAAGTAAATTAGCATAATTTGACTGATGGATGAACCTAGGTCTACTGTATTAACCAGTTACAAATCAAATTTATATATATAAAAATATCTCCACTCGCTCCTTCGTTGGTATTTCTCGAGCTTCTCATGTTCCTTCTTCCTGATTTTGCTATCGCTTGGATTGTCTCATCCACCACTACAGCCTCGTTCTCCTGTGCACCTTTGCACAGCTTGCACCTGGGGTCCTGCCTGGTATGATAGATCCCAGCCTCTATTGATCTTGTATACAGAACCTGCTCCTGTTCTGACAGGATTAGTGCCTCTGTGCTGTCTTTCAGTCCAGCTTTGTGGACTGTATTCGTGGATCTAAGGTTTCATCCTGGGTAGTCAGTCTGATACTCACTAATTCTCAGTCTCCTTTCTTCCGCTTAGCGTACAGAGTCAGGATGCTAGATTTGGGTGAAACCCTCAGTGCATTGTCTTGATGTCATTGGCTTCCATCTCCTCTTTTGGCCAGCTTTTTATACCAGCAGGATATCTGATGACTGGGAGGGCGTAGGTGTTGATTGCCCAGACTTTGTTTCTTTCCATTCAGCTGACTTCTCAGGACTTGCCTTACTCTTTGGAGGTACTTGGTGGTTGCAGTTCTCCATACCCCATACATTCTTGGATGTCTGTCATAGTGATGGTTGCTGGATCTTGTTCAGGAAGGTTGCTGTCGTCTGCTCTCTGGTCCACCAGGCACTGGGCATTGCTGTTATGTGATGCCTCCTTCTCCCACATGCCTTTCTAGTATTCTTCAGTCTCCAGCCTTGGCAGGTCTACTCTTGTGTTATTGCCCTGCCACTGTGAGTACACCTTGGATGTCTCAGTAGAGAACATCCTGTTTATCCTCCTGGATTCAACTTCTCTAGTGCATCTCTTCAGCTGGGTAGCCAGGGCTGTGAGCCTTTGCTTGGCAGTCTCTGAGGCCTCAGGTATGGTCATGCTGTTGTACTTCTTAGGTAGGTGGTACTACTAGTAGCCTCCAACCTCAAAGGATACTGCACTTCATGGCTTGTGTTGATCTTATAGCCAAGCACCTCAAGGATTACAGTAACAGGTGGTTAATTCAGGTCTACTGTATTAACCAATCATATATGTAAATTATTTTAAAATGCAATACCAGATTGAATTTCATCTCCTCTATTGGAAATTGTCCTTGCTCAAGAGATAAAAATAACCCACAGACAACACATTCACAGGTTAATCACCTGTGGCACTGTAGTTTACTTTAGAAGCTGGACAGATAACATTATTAGAACAAGGAATTCTTAGAAAACTGAGCCGTGGTACAGATTTCCACACCGGTGCATGTCGACATTTACAGAGAAGCCGGGGTGAGGATGATGAGACACTGTGTGATCTGCTTTACTTTAATCGCACCAGTTCACTGTTTCAGATGGAGTCTTAAACTAATTTTCATCTAAAAGACAGCAACTGAAAACAGAATCATTGCCTCCATTAATAACAACTTTCTTGACAGCCCCCCACCGCCTCTGTAGTTATGACTGAGTGCCAATGCTAAAAGACCTGTACACACACACACACACACACACACACACACACACACACACACACACGCAGACATCAGTGCACACACAGACACACACCAGGGGAAAGACAAAGTTTAAATTTAGACAAAAGCCTTTCACTGATTACCCAAACCTTCGTCAGCACTCCCAGCATATTCAAGTGTCTCAATGCTGCCCTGACAGCTCTAACAGGTACTAGGTGGGTGTGTACAGATGCAGCTGCAGGTCACACTAGTTACTCAATTTTATTTCAGTGAATTCAGCCATTTCATCACACTGCAATCAATTGATAAAAAGGTGAGAAGAGAAGCAATTTACTGCTCAACTATCAGTTTTTATCAGCTTCAGTGCTACTGAAAGAAATCAAATTATTTTTGTTGGGATATAAATCTCAGTTGCAGTTGTTTAAAAACTATTAAGTAGTAACTAAGTATAATATATTCAAGCACAAGCATGCTAATACTCCTGTAACCCCCCCATTATTTCCCACATATATTTGGCCATTGTCTCTTTAGGGGCTGTACTAACTTTGCACTCAGCCCCTCCTTAATGCATTTTCAGGGAATGAGATCTCATACAAAATAAAACACATTACGCCAATGAGTACAAGCCTCATACAGCTGTACAAATAAACATGATTTTTACATGAATAATTTGTCTCAGAATCCAGCTGAACGTCAACACAGAAATTCGCTCGTGCTGCTTTGTGTACGTGTGAGGCTGATTTTCACCGCACTTTTGTGGTCTTCAAAGGAAACTGAAATCTAAATGCAAGGACAGATTAGCCTGCCAATTACTATGGAGGAAAAGACTTCACTTTGAGTGGTCAAGAGTATTCATGTCAAGCAAACTAAACAGACAAGGAGCTAAATCAGCTGTAACAGGAGGAGCAAAGGCTGGAGACAGAGGTGACAGGACCGTCCCAAACTCAACATACATCAGGAAACTGATGATGTTTCTGTGCCCACTGCTCTCCACAGCTGATTATGGAGGAAAAGATTTGTGCACAGAACAGCATTTGTTGATTCCAGACGTGTCGAGAACTGAACTCCCATCACATTGCAGCACATTATTTACAATGGAGACTTTCACCATAATCGATTGAAGAAAAGAGTGTGTGGCTGGACAAATGCTCATGTGTCTATTGAGCATAAATGTGACTTTCCAGCAAATCAACGTTACTCATCTACTTGTTAAGTATCTACTTATTAGGAGAGGGAAAAGTTACAATTTTGTTGGACAATAAGCCACCGAAACTAAAAATTGCGACATCTCCAAATGTCTTGGCATACCAATTCACCAGCCATCTTGCCAGTACTGGTTTGGACCCACTTTTGCCCTCATTCTTTGTGGCAAAGATTCAACAAGGTGCTGGAAAAATTCCTTAAAGATTTTGGTCTATACTGACATGACAGAATCATGCAGATTTATTTGTTTGCTGTAGCACATCTGCTTCAAGGTTCAACATGTTGTGTGCTCAAGGATGCTCTTCTGCAAACCTTGGTTGTAATGAGTGGGTTAATGAGTATGAGAATGTAATGAGTTAACATCAATGTGTTACACATTTGAATGGGACAGCAGTTTGCTCAGACAATTCATTCTGCAGGTTGTGCTTCTAAACGAACTACAACCTGGATGTGCTAAAGTGTGTGACGACACTTTTCAGCTACAACTGTAACACCACCTGGTGGTTTTCATGTTGAGGTGGACAGAGTAAAATTTGGAAACACTGGAAAAATGTAATGCTGACTTGCTGCATATTTGCAGAATGCCCATACTGAGCCCTGTCTATGGATTGGTTAGTTGGTTGGTGTATGTGTTTAACTTTCACCTATCCTACAAGGGGTTGGTCTGTTAGTCTTATATTAACGGGTCAGGTTGGGTGCAGACTTCAATCATGTACCAAGCTATGTGGGTGCGGGTTTACATTAGACCCCTGCTCACACCAAGCTATCTGGCAAGAACAACTAGGCCATTTTGAAATTGTCTACATGCTAAAATGCACTGAGTTACTGCAATGTGATTGTCTGATTAGATATTTTTGTAAACGAGTAGTTAAACTGGTGTACCTAAGAAAGTGGCTTATACACAGAAATTCACTTGGTTCAGCTTCTGAAGATATATTATTATGTCTTTATAATGTACATACCCCGACTCTCAGTGTGTAGGCATACTCTGCCAACAACGTGGGACTAATAATCCTCCATTTGTGTTTGGTTTTCTTAAAGTGAGGGTCGGGAAAGAGGAAGAACATCTTACTGAGCTGAAAGAAAGAAGACTTGGTAAGAAACACAAAAATTAGCACAACTCAGTTTTCTCTTTTAAACTCTAGTTATAACTTGATTTTATTCCATCACATTGAAGCAAAACAAAACTTTTTCTACTTTAGTACATGCTCCTAAAATGTGTCTGCATAATATTTTGTGGCTGGTTGTTAAGCACCATGGATTGCAAAACTGGAATTTCCCCTCCTAATTTTTTATTTTTTTTATTTTATAAATTTCCCCTATGTCTCTGTCTTTAAGAAGTGTACAGGTGCAGGCTCCACTGATATCAGTCTGGCTGAAATCCATTCCATTCAACTCTTTTTTTTTTGTAGTAAAATAAATAATGTCAAGTATAGACAGAAAGACGTGGGGAATAATCACTAGGAACTGCTGCAGCCCCAGGGGCTGCTTCAGCGAGGAGATGGAAAAACCTTTAACACTGAATTATTTTTCAGTTACAAAAGATAGTAAGAAGAAGCTAAAAAAAAGCATTTCACATCTTTAAAATCTCCTTTTTCAAAGCTTGAAATGCATTTAAGTTTAAGATGACATTTTCGGCACTAGTCTGTGGTCGTTTTTTTATTTCTTTGCTTTAAGTGAAGACAGTTTTGTTCTCAAATCAGTGCCAAAGAGGATTAACACTAAAGCAACATGATGCTATAAAACATGTGTTTTCGGTGAATAATTACTATTAGGATGCTGTTCAAACCACAGACAGATTATGAGAAGGGCCCTCCAATTTTTTTGTTTTCTTTTGCATCTTTTTCTGAGCTCTTAAAAACAAGAAGAATAAGAAAGTAATATCAGATGCTCTAGTCCACGGGACCCTTCACCTTTCGGGCCTCTCAGCTCTTTGCCCAATAATCCATCCATGGTTTGCGATGTAAACTGTTTTTCTTAAAAACCTCAAAACTCAGTTTGGCAAAGCTGCACAAAGGATATCCGTATTATTAAAAACTAAAAAATAACCGAACAAATCCATGTTTTTATATGAAACACCTATGGAATTTCAAGTCCATAAATGTGTCAGTGTTAAATAATTTACTCTCCTGTGTTTATTTCTCAGTTTATACTTGCTCAGGGCATTTGAGGCGATGCTTTTTATCCAGTGTAACAAATTAACTTCAGTACACTAAACCCAATGTGTAATCTAATGCAAGTTTCAACAAGTCACAGAGTACTGCACCTAATTGGAACAGATAAATCAAGTCTTGCACTGCTCTATTCTCAATTTGTATGTCAGTCAATGACCCAATTTAGTGATCCGCATGAAGTGATTCAGTCCTTATGGTAAACATGAGGAAAGTAATTAGTTTTCGTTCGAGACTTTTGGCCTGTGCAGTCATAGTGCCTCGGCAGTACCAGGTTATTATGGGCAACGTTGAAGAGCTAATAAAGACTTACAGGCCTTTTGTATATGAGGTATGAAAAGAGGACACAAAGCTCTTTTAAACCAAATCTACCAAATAAAAATACTTATGGTGCTCTAGCCCTGCAGATTTATGTTTGTGTTTATTTTTCTAGACTTTTCTAAATTTCTAAACAATAAACCAAATAATAGTCCAAAATAATAAAAGTGAAGGTAATGGAACAGTTATCATAAGAAACTCCAATAAAAACAGTTTGTTGAAATGTCTTTGGATCTCAGCTGTGGTAACATGGTTGCTGATTCTTGAAAGAGGTGTTACAAGAACATAATATTTCCCAATCTGGGAAAGAAAACATTTCATCTAATACAACGTTTAAGGAAAAATTTTGCCTAGTGGTGTAGTGGCTGGGTACAGATACAGTTCTGGTGTATGTCAAGTCTACAATATGAGCCACAATACTGACGGTCTTTTGAAAAATATTTGCCCATTTGAAGTTGATGCCAGAAACATTTTTTTTTTTAAGTTGGAACAGGGGTATGTTTTCGTCTATTGTGTGTTGCCTCCTATTTTAACAACACTGTGTCTGATAACTGGTAAGACAGATTTCTTTAATTTAAAAAAAATTAACTTTTCCCATTTCTTATTGCATTTAAGTTTCTCAACAGATGGTAACCGTCTCTGTCATATTGTCAAATTTCAGCAGATGACAAATCTAGACTGCAGGTAGGTCAGTTTAGTCCCTGGACTCTTTAACTACTGATTCATGCAGTTGTTATATATGCAGCATGTGGTTTGGCACTGTGTAGCTGCAAAGCCTTTCCTAAGAAAAGATGTTGTTTTGATGGGTTTTTCCCTTGCCTGCATATATAAAAAGAAGATAATTGGCCTAATAATGTTTGCCAAAGACTCAGGGATAAATACTACAACAGTTTGATGTTTAAAAAGTCTCTTTCAACACATATTCTTCAGTGGCTAACTGTGGCCTGAAATGACCTTGATGACTTCTCTATTAAAGTCATTGTCAGATAAAAATGTAGGTGCATACCTGTCCTTTAGTAAAGAAATTTGGAAGGTACTTCATCGCATTGCTGCGAATGCAGGCGATGTTCTGATAGCTCCCGGGTTCAGAGGCACGCAGTGACTGAATACGATCCTGAACATAATCAGACACTTTCACCCGGATCTCCAGGCCCATCATGAGCTTGTCTGGGAAAAGCGGAGATAACTCCACTGAGAGGAAGTAAAGATGCACAGAGACATAAACACAGATGTGAACGACGATATGAAGACATGATATTAAAGAGAGCAAACGTTTACCTGTGAACACTGTAGTTCTTCAGATGATTGATATATCTACCTAAAAGCCCCCCATAGCCACATCCGATGTCTGCAAACTCAACGCGTGGGGTCTGTCCCTCAGAAGAGTTTCCAGTGAAGAAGTCTGGATACAGTTTGGACCAGTCCATTTCCTCAGGACACACAGGACTGAAAAAGAAATTAAAGTTGCTCTAATCATTGTTTTCTGTATAACTATGTTTGAACACTTTATTCTAATTATTCAGAGTGGGCTAAGGCAAATATTGAATGTGGAGATGCTGATTACTGAGATGTAATTTTTCATCTGTGTTGAATTACACTGGAGTTAAGTCAGAAATCTAAGACATATTTCTCAACTCCTTCGCTAGTAAAACTAAAACATTTTTCCATTAGTGGCTTCCCGGGATAACAATATGATCATATGATTTGTTGTCTGTTTTCTACCAGATTGTTTTGTTCTTGAACGGTTATGAATGCAGAGATTCGGCAAGTACTGTCAAAAAGTTCAGCTTTTAGAAATCGAAGTCAGACACATGGACATCACTCACTAATCGAACGTGTGGTGAGCCATCGGGTTTGAATGGGCTCGCTGACGGTAGTATCGCTTCTGAGGCATCGACGAACTCATGTTGACTCCAAGCAAAGATTTTCTTCAAACACAGAATTCAGTCCGTCCCCGGGCTGTTGGACACAAAGCGGTGTCCACTTATGTCCACAGATACTCTCGGAATCACGTTTGTTTCTGTCAGGAGTCGCGGATTTTTTACGTCATCAGCAACCATCCTCCCGGGGTTGCCAGGTTTGCAAAAAGTCAGAAACGCCATTTGGCTTTTACAAAAATGCTAATGTATTTTTTTAAACTGCCACGTACACGCTTCCTTTCTTTATCAGAAAGGACCGAATTGGTTTGATACTTTTAAAGTGATTTATTTTTATTCATTTTGTCTTAGAACATTGAGATACTATAATTATACAATATGTAAACGTTCTGCCAGGTAAGATTTAGCGTGAAATCTGTACTGCGAAAGTAAAGTTCCCAAAGTAACTAAATTCAAGACTGTAGGGGAAAAGTTAAATATGTATAAGTATAGATTTGAGGAAAAATCTAATGAAATTTAACTCACTGTTAATTGTTGCAGAGGCGTATTAGTCAAATTGTTGTAACAATTATTAGAACTAGTTATTGTTAATGATTTACATCTTAGTGGTAGATGCATATGACATCTTCAACTTCCCATCCACAGTATGTCCCTGCTACAGGGATCATTCTATTTCCTTGCAGGTCTGAAGTGCTTGATGTTCAGAGATAAAAGTACCACGACCACGTCACACAGTAGGCGAACAGGTTAGTCAGTCACTCAGTCACTCGAGACTGCAAGACCAGACATATCAACCTGTGCACCGCCTGGATTTATTACAAGAAAACCTATGACTCACACATGGATCCTGGATAGTTAGAACTATATATGATCAACAGAAATCAAAGAGCCTTCATCAACAACTCAACGGGGAAGTGGAAAACAACCCTAGAGCCCCACTTCAAACGAGTTGCAAAAGTCAACGTTAAGTCAGATATTTTTCAAGGAGATGATCTGTTCCTCCTGCTGTTCTGCATAGACCTGAACCCTGTCAGCCAGATCATCACCAGGTGTGGTTATGGATACTGACTAGAAATTCAAGCCCCCAGGCTTCTGATAGACCACCTGAGCTAGAAGGAAGGAATAAGACAAAGTAGGAATGAGTGCAGATTTTTCTATTTATTTATTTGTTTTCTTTTGTTCATTTGAAGTTTGATGGTTTATAATCTCTGAATTATATGAAATGGTGTAGGGTATCGTTAGCGTATGGCCTAGTGCAGAAAAAGCTGGTAGAAATGCACTTTTTATTTTTATACAGAGCATCTGCTTTTTACCAACTTGTGTAAATAAGGTGAATCACTTCTTTTATTCTTTTACACAAATATCTTTATTTGAGTAAAGAATGTGTGACCTTTTGCCACCTGTCTCTAGGAATGCTAATTATTTTAAAATCAGGTAAAACATTATAACTTTGCATAGAATCTGAAATTTTATCAGTGGTATCATCTTTTTCATGATTATTTTATAAACATGATGAAACCATTTTTAGGTGTATGTTTACATTTCAACACATTACAATTACTGAGACCAATATCTTTACATTACATACATGATGCAAGTTTCATACTCACTGTACGTTAAATTTGAAGATTAGGTCAGGGGGAAATATATACTATAAAAGAGCAGAACAGCAGCAGTATTGATATTGGCATTGTATTCCACTTAGAAAGGAAATTAAGTCATGTTAAGATGGGAACTATCTCCCAGAGAGGTCAGTTTTTTAAAGCCTATTTTTAAGAAATGTACAATTTAAAAAAAGACAAAAACATTTTTCTATTTATGTCCTTTTCTTATGTTGTGACATGTTTGCAGTTATAAAAGGAAAATACAATCTACATTAAGTGTGTCACATTATGTTTTTAAGCCAAAAAGAGGTTAAGATCAATCAACATATTGCCAAAACGAGACAAAATAAATCACAGTTTCCTTTGAGATCAGCAAACCTTTATTAGAAAAGATGAATTGTACTAGGGGTATATGTTAAAAACAACTGTGTGAGTTTGTTTGGCTTTTGTAACTGACTGGGACTGATGACGGACCAAGTCAAGTGGACCCTCAAGAACAAATTAAGGGGACACAGTGGCCACATGATGAAGGAACAGTTATTTTTACTAGGAAATTCTTTATTACATTTGGAGGTACAATAAGTAGCTTTGTATATTTTTTAAAAATGCAAATCAAAAAACCTGTTCAGTTACATTTGTTATTATAGTAAAAATCGATTCATCGATTTAAAAGTTAAAGCTTTTTCCAGCTTTTCATTTTATCTTTTCAGTCTGTTCTTCAAAGTCTGCTATAAAATTGGAACGTTCTCCCTTTCCCAAACATCAGAAATATTTCCACTGTCAGCTCAGGGAGAATCTACAAACATAATATGAGACTAGAAGTTAACGGCAGTGTTTGTGTGGCAGGTGAGGATTTCTCTCTCGTCTTTAAACACTGGAGCACATTTGTCTGTGTATAACCCGCCTCACACAGTGGTCACTCTCATGACCACTTCTTGGTTGGCACTGTGCAGGTTGTTGGGTCTCAGCTGGCTGAGGATGTACAAAATTGTATAGCCACAGTGGTGGTGGAGAATAGTCCTGACATGCCGCCTTGCCCTCGTTCCGTTGTCTGTTGCGGTGTGAGAAGAGCTCCTCTCAACACAACCAGCATCTTTACTGCTGGAACTGATGGGGTCACTCAGGTCCTTCGCTTTCTCATAATTCAGCACTTTCCACTTCTGGTTCACAGCCTGCCAACGCTTAAAGATCCGGTAAACAGACGATCCTTCATGGATGATAAGACCTGAACAAGGAGTAGAGGGTGGGAAACAGGGTCAAATATAAATAGTTGCTTGTTTACTGAGCAGCAGAGAGGAGAAAAGGGTAGAAAAGGTGCAGAGGTGATGAAAACTCCAACTACTCAAAAAGGTGGATATTTCGGAAGGAGGGTGAATAAAATGTGTTGAATGTTTTTCTTCACAAGAAGAAAATGTTGAGGGAAATAAAAAACATGTTCACACAAAAATCTTAAGGTTTTGTCTCCCATTGGGGTCCATGCAGTTAGACTACAGATATGCTAATCTCCTACTGTAGCTGAGAGCCAAAGTACGTGTCCTTAATTTTCTGATAGTATTACTACTTACTGAATTGTGCACTCAGCTGATGAGAACTGACCAAAAGACTCTCCAGATACCATTTAACTGGATTAATTACCCAATTGTAAATGTTGTTTTGACATTCCCTAAATACCAAATTACATATTTCTCACAAGAAAACAACTATTAAATCATTAGTATTTTATGCTGACATTCAAACAGCCTATGAATAACACAGCGTGACAACCACGGTATCTGTCTTACCTATACAAACAATGTCCATGAAGCCATACATGCCATAGCATATCTGAAAGAGAAGGTCCTGCCGCTGCCATTTGGCTGACGGGCTGAGCGAGGACCACACCAACCAGGAGATACTAGCAATGAGGAACAAAGAGCCCAGGATAATGGCTGCAATCTGCACCTTCTCAATCACAGTCAAAGAGATGGCCTGCCACTAGAAACAGAAAATGAAACACACACACACAAACTCAGAGCTTTTGCACTAATAACAAAAATGTAAACCATAAACCAAGTATTCCCAATTTACACACATAATAATAAAAAACATGCTCCACTTGTTGTAGCTTTTAAAAAGCAGCAAGTAAGATGTTCTTTATAGCTGACATTTCATTTGCTGACAGAGTTCTGACTCTTTGTTTTTGACACTTTTTGCTTTTTGTCCAGTGATGTGTTTGCTTTTGAAAACCTGTGAACAACAACATAAGCTCACAATGATTCTGAAGTGGTAATACAAACACTGCACACCTCTGATATATGTATTTTGATCAGTGCCCTGATGTGATGCTGTGTATTATTCCAAATCTATGTCAGTCTTTTACCTTATGAACCTGTAAACAGTTTACCTGCAGTGGGTTTTTGGTGCTGATGGCCAGGACCTGATACTTGAAGTAGCAAAGCTCACAGCTCCAGGAGCCTCTCTCACTGATCCAGCGGATAAGGCAGGATTGGTGCGTACAACGCACAGAGCCATCACATCGACAGGGACTCAACAGCTCCCCCTGCACAACACAAACAGCAGCTGCGTGAGACAGACACACACTTGTGTTATTGAATTGTCCTGTTACAAGATTTAGTTTGGTGAAGACGGCAGTGAAAATAAAGACAAAATCTGTTGTCATGAATGACCCCACTCAGAAATCTCCAGACTGGACAATGTAAGTGACAGATTTTATCGTTTGATAGAATTAGATGTTTTTTGTTTGATTGATAGTTTTTTTGCTATGTGGCAGAAAAAGGGTTTGAAAAGAGAAAGAATTTGTACAAACATTTATAATTAATAGGAAACCATACTGTATTTTTCAAATTGATAGATACCTTTAGCAAGTTTAAAAAATTTTCAAATGTTTTGAAACGACATGATTTTATTGTGGTGAGGAATTAAGCACTATTACATTATCATACAGATGGGCTTTGCTTTGGTCACTAATATGAAAAAATGTTGTTGTCATTCACACATATGCAGCTTCGCAACATGTTTTTACCACAGCGTTAAACTCTGCAACAGCTGTGCATGAAGCTTTAGAACTCTGAGCCTCCAACCTCTCTTTTCAGAACATGTTGTTGGCTCTCCATCCCCTGTCTGTCAGATTGCAAAGCTTCCTGCTACTTCGAACATTATGCCAAGCAGTTCACTTTTAAGAGCTGCTCTAGGTGATTTCTGATCTTTTGTCTTTTACCATCCTCTTTGAATGTGTTATTGATTCATTTTGCACAGTGGCAGAGAAGACATTAACTTGCTATTTTGCAAGTAATGCTAAATCCTCAAAAATAGTTTTCATCGTTATAAATGGTCTCGGAATACTTCCATGAACATTTCAGTGATTTCATCTAATTGCTCTAGCTTGCCTGGTCACCAGATTTCAGTCCAGATGAACATTTGGGATGATAAGCTCCCAACTTGACACACTTGCAGAAAAGACTGGAGTGAACAAAAATCCTGAGAAAAAGCTTTTGGCAGTTGACACACCAGTTAAATATAGCTGATTGTAGAATAAAGTGCTACTCATTATTGTGAAGATATTTCATGCATTGTCAGATCTGAATGTACAGTTACCTCCTGTAACTGCACATTCAGGAGGAGCAGGAGTATTTCACTGCTGATGTGCTCGATGACTTTGGTTCAGCATCACCATTTAAAGGACACGCATGCATTTGTTTACTATGCTACAGGCAGAGTGAAAACAACAAATTGTGATTATGTCAGATACTTTTCAATGTTATCTCCATCTGTTTATAGTATGCCTGTGTCATGTTACCATCCACAAAGAAATCACACGACATCTGGTGCAGGTTTTTGCTGTCAGTATGAGATTCCCTAAGGCCCCTGGACTGACAGCTCTCTTGCACATCTCACTTTATTTAATGTCAGACTCTAGGTAATGTGTTAGGTTTTTAATTAGTTGGATATCTGGAGGGGAAAGCAAAACCTCTAGTAAAGTCTGTCTCGTGAAGGGTGATTTCATTGGGTAGGCTGGGTTTGTTTAAAACTTCCGCTTCAAGGACAAGAATGACTTTAAAAAAATACATATTTCCTTTCAGTGCATCCACCCTCTTTGTTCCTCTTCATGTGAGTAGGAAAGACACAAGTTGTACTGTGTGTCACCTCCCAGTGGCCCGAAGCAATGATCAAAAGTTCCTACTGAAGATTCTTTCAGCAAGTTACCCAAATCCTTCTGTATAAATAATGAGCATAAATAAGCAACTGCTATAAATGGTCTTTTATCTTGAGACATCATTCTATGATCCCTGTCTTCTTTTATTTTTTGTTTTGTTTTGTTATGTTTTTTTAACGGCCTAATTTTGTGCATCAGATGCTGGAACTATTACCACAAAGACTTCACTAGAACAGTAGTAAATATAAAGCTCCTACTGCTTCCAGTCTATTCTTAACTGATGCCCACTGCTATTTTCAGACAGATTAATTCAGTTTTTTGTTTTTTTTTTCATCTAGAGTTAATTTACAGGCTTGAAGCACCATATGTTTAAAACTGTTTGGTATTGATGTATAAACGACCCAGATTTTCTGTGTTTCTAATTTCCAACTTTTCCAACTTCCATGTGACTGTGTGATCATTGAGCAGGTCAGGTAGCTCGGATCGAATCCATTGGCAGCACTTGGGGTTTTTTCAGTGTCTCCCAATTCATGTCTTCCAACATGCACCTATTTGTGTTGCAATTCTTTCTAAAACATGAATGCACTATGTAGCTTTGCTCTGTTCGCACAACAGCTCTTTCCCATCCCAGTAGAGGGATCGTTCCTCTGTTGCTCTTCCTGAGTTGAAGTCCTGAGAATTTTTGTTATCTTACTCAAGATATGAAGAACAGAGGATTGTTGCAATTGTATTGTTATTGTCTGAATATATTTTATATAAAAATGTTTTATATAATAATATAATGTAAATATATATATCATGATTACTTCAAAGGTCACTGTCAGTGAGACTTATTAAATGAAGCTTAAGCCACTATAGTAACTAAATCACACTGGGGTCCAAAAGCAAACATATTTTGGCCCCTGCTGCTTTACTTTAGTGAATCTTCTTTATATCTGGTTAAAACTTGTAAAATTCTGAACTGCTGGATTATACTTTTAATGCTTTGGCAGACCGGCTGGTGTCAAAAGGTTGGAAACAAAGGCTTTTTGGTAGATATATTGAACTAAATACTCCCAAACTGTCCTTTTCTGAGTGTCTTCATCCCACTGGAGCAGGGGACTTGGAATCTTTACTTGCTTGAAGACACTTCCCCCTTGTGAAGGCCACGTGTTTCTGAGCAACCCCATGAGCCACAAAGCCCTTTCTCCTGCTGAAAACCTCGAACATGAGGTTTTTGCTTGGGGGGGGGGACCAGGCTCTCACTGAGATGCTGACTCCCTTGTGAAAGCACAAGACCCCACAGTTATTGGTGAACTTTACCTTCTCCGGGCCCTGGAAGCAGATCCGGCACTGCGGTGATCGCATCCCGCTCTCTGAGAGACTCGGGAGGGAAGCAGCATCCAGGCCTCCTTCCTGAGACTTGCATCCTTCTTTATCCTCAATTGCCAGGCTCCGTGGCCGCGGGTCAGAGCCGTAATACTCCTCCTCGTCGTCCCGCTGAGAGCAGCTCAACGGCGGCCAACCACAGCCTCCTATAGCGAGTCCTCGCATCCTGGTCCGTGTGTCCGGGTCCGTGCCTGTGTCAGTCCTCCTGCTTGATCCAGAGCGCATCAGAAGCAACACTTTGAGTTCATTGAAAAATAACCGGATCCGATACTTAAACATTCTTCAGCAGTTTCACTACACAGACACAACTGCTCTGCGAAACTGAACGGCGGCAGCTCCACTGGAAATGAATCTGACTGTAACTACAAGCCTTTCACATCCTCGGAAATAACATACAGATCTCGGTCAAAAAAAGCCCTGGAAAAACACGATAGGCTGCTAGATCAGCCCATAGCTCTTTGCATATCCTGTTGTTACAGCATGTGCACCGCAATCCAGCCAATAGGGAGGAATTATTTTTCATGGATACAGGCGTTTTCTTTCGGGATTCAATGGAGGCTGAGAGCCACGAACTACCAGGGACCAACACTGAAGTCGGAGGGGTCCAGCACGATCCTCCCATGTCTACGTCTTCATCCCGTTTTTCCTTTGCATCCTTAATTGTCCTCCGGATGCTTTGAAAGAGCAGCAGCTGTTGGAGTGTGTTTACGAGGAAAAACGGCGAGGGTTTCTAAAGGGAGTTCATGTGAAATCCCATCAACATCCGAGTCAGAGCCGATCTGTGTGTGAGTCTCTGGTTTACCTGCCGGGGAGGTGGAATCACACGAGGTGACAAGCGTGTGTCCTTTGTTGTCTCGCAGCAGCATCCATCAGTTCACCGCTGTTTCCTCCGGTCTCCTCATCATTTTTCCTCTCGTGCTGTAGACGGATCATCTCTTAAGCAGGTCCCCGCTTATAAGTTACCGTCTCCCTGCGCTGGATGCGAGAAAACACAACGGCTGAGGCACAACACAAACAGTCCTCGACAACTTGCAGCGCCACTTCTCATCTTTCTCCATCTCTGCAGCACAAATCAGCAGATATGGATTCGTGCAGACACAACACGAGCCGACAGCGGGATGCAACTGCCCCCCCCCCCCCCCACCCCGGGTTGTTAAAAACAGCCCCACATCATCATCATCACCATCATCATCATCATCACATCTTCCCCACATCAAACACAGGCCTCCGTGAATCAGTGGGACAATAAAATACTGCTTCCTGTGACAGGCGGCGGGGACGTGCCTACCTGCCAAAGGAAGCCGGAAGCACAAAGCTGTTGGTGTGTGGAGTGACAGTTTCCATCGTGAGCAGTGGACTGACAGTGGCTGCTGTCCAAGGTGCTGATGTGACAAGGAGGCAACGTGCTCACATCTATGGGCTGATCCAGTGAAGAAAAACGACTATTAAAACAAAGTGTGAGACTGTCTAGTTTACTGTTTTATAATCAGAATGCCTGCCCCACCATCACTTTTTCAAATTTTTTTGTTATTGTGAGTGTATCCAACTTTAAAGAAATGCAAAAGCCTTCTGTGACCTAAATTCATTGGACAGTGTTATGAATTAGTGAACAGGCTTCCCGACCCCTTACCTCTCCGGCCCCTGAACTTGTGCCTGTGTACAATGTCACAGTTCATTAAAACAAATATCATTACTGCGTTGTTGTCATTTGTTCATTTTTCATCATAATATACAGACATTAAACAGACATATCAAGACGGTAATGAGCCTTTTCCACAGCGGACACAACAATTATAATGGCTGAATTCCATTTAGCTGCATTCGTTCCAGGGTCCTGTTGTCTCACTAGCACAATGCTGTGGTTTACTGGGACATACATGTTTGTTTCCCGCTATGACAAGTCAAGATGTCTACTGTGAAAAAAAGTCTATAAAGTTCAAAAATCTCCACCACAGAAAATGCTTCTTCAGCAGTTCTCGTGGCAGAGCAGAAAGGCCTGGAGCAACAAAACATTTTTAGGGAAGCACTGTCTTCTTTTAGACTTTTGTTCCATCCACAGTTATACTCTGCATGCCACTGTCACTGTACTACATCCACATTTTTGGCCACAAGTGCAGACACTGACAGCATCTACGTTCTTACCCTCTAGCATTCAGCAGGAACACAAATGCAGGAGCAGTGGCTGGGAAAAAAGCTATAAAAGCATTGAAGCACCGTGTTCCAATTGAATTTTTGTTCAGGACACCAGCACACAAAAACTGAAAGTGAGCAAATGGATTTTTATTTATAAAGGCTAGTGCAAAGATTGGAGCTTTTTAGCTGATGTGCAGAACCTGTCAGTAACCCACAAAGAACCTGGACCAGACAAACTGTCTCTGTCCATGTTAAAGTACAGCACCGACCAACTGGCCCCTGTATAGACAGACATCTTCAGTCAGTCTCCTCCTTTTTTTTTTACTGGTATTTGCAAATATGAACTGGCCTGTATTTGAGAGACCCAAACATCCACCTAGACAAACTTCAAACTGCTGACATCCTTGCACCTCTGAACACATCTGACCTGAGATTGTGGCACAAATCCAAGACTCCATCTGCTCTTGCTGAATAGTCTGTTTGCATTTTTTTCTCAAAGAATCAGCAAGGCAAAAAGTGAACACTACCAGGAAAAACTTAGCTGGCTTTGGTCTTACTTATTTAGACGAACCTTCACAGTATCTTGGCAGAAGCATTTTTCTCTTGGTCTTTTTTTTTTTACAGCTAAACTACATCCCATGGATTCATTATCCAGGCACGCGGCTTTTCCTATCATTCCTATGCTGATGACACACATGTCTCCTTGTCCTTTCCACCGGTTGACTTCACTGTCTCATCATGCATTTCTCTCTGTCTGTCTGACATCACTGCTTGGATGAAAGAGAGACATCTTTAGCACTACCTCTCCAACACTGAACTTAACCTAACTTCCTATGCACTAAAATGTAAAAAATCTTTTCTTGCACTTGGATCTCATGAAATTCAAACACTTCTTCACTTTGCTTAAATGTTTTCCCGTTGACTTGCCTTTTTTATTCACTTGTAAGTTGCTTTGGAAAAAAGGATATGCCAAATGACTAAATGTAAATGTTTATGCAGTTTATATGTCAGACTAAGTGGTGTGTCATCCTGGAACTGAACCACATCCTTCAACATGTGGACAACATTGTTAGGATCCTGTTTATTGACTTTAGCTGTGTATTGATGAGCATCCTGTTGGAGCTCCTCCACACAGCGCTCTCCCAGCTAGCTGTGACTGTGCTTAGGCCTCTCTGTCAGCATCCTTTCACTCCTCTCACCATGACTGGATGTTCTTTCCTCCTCTTTACTGTCTGTACAAAAATGACAGCACCTCCTCCTTCTCACCTCCTTAAGTTTCCCGATGACACACCTGTCATTGACCGCCGGGATATGGGAGTAAGTCCACATACAGACAAAAAGCACTGTGGCTTTTGGTGCAGCAAAAATAGCCTGGAGTTAAACAAGCTTAAGAAAGTGGTAATAGACTTTAGGAGAGCCCCACCACCCCTCACTCTACTCACTATCAGCAGCACCGCAATCCCAGATGTGAGCATTTGCGTTGCGTTGACACTGCCACCTCCATGGCTCATAAATTAAATCAACACAGGTCCATAGATCAACCTGCCACAGGCACCGATGATCCACTTGTCATCATCTTCACAGCATCTATTAGTGTCTGTACAGTGCAGTAACCAAACAGGACACTCAGAGGCTGAGAAGATCATTGATTGTAAACCCATCGATCAGCTCCACTCCTCCTGGGCCTAGTGAAGTTCAAGCAAGATTATTTTTGACTCATCCTACCACAGACATTCAATCTTTGAACTTCCCTCAGGAAAGAAACTGGGATCCACAAACACATCCACTAGCAGAAACTGTTTCTTTTCAAGACCAGTTTTACTCCTGAACTGCTGAACTGTACACTGGATCCTCCTCCACGCAATGATCACAATTGTCTCTGTGCTTGTAAATTCTAATTAAAATGTCAATTTTGTTTTTGTGAATTAGTTCTCTTTCATCTTTATTTATGCAGGTTAGTGAGATGAATCCGGTAACAAACACCAACAGGTTTTTTTTCAGGTACCTGACTTGCTGCAAATACAGAGGCCATCTGACAGGACTGTGGAATGACCAATAGGATTATCATGACTGAAACTGGCTTTGAGACTTACTCCTGAAGTACATGTATTTACATTAATGTGGTTTATACTATAGAACCCAAGTGTTCTTTCCAATATTTAAATGGCCAAATTGACATATGATTTATATATGCAAAATACCCACAGACAGGACACAGCCAGCAGGTGGACTCAAACCGATGATCTTCTAGCCCTGAGGAAGCTGTACTAACAACTCCACCACCCTCCTGTCTACAATAATGTTGTGATTGAAACTTAAGTTTAATAAAACTCTGGAAATCCTGTAGATGCCATGTCCTTTGAGGCATATGGATAAAATAAACATGCACATGCAAGTGTATCTCTCTGTGTGTGTTAATAAAGACGCAGATTGTATCTAGAAAAAAAATATGCTTGTTTGTGAATTTGCTTGTATGTGTCCTGAACAAAAAAACTGCTTCACGTTGTGAGATGTCCTTATAAGGGCATTTGTAATCTTAGAATTTTTACCATTGCCTTTTAAGGCTTTGTAGTGTTTGTTTCTTTTGTTTAAGAAATAATAAGCTTAATTTAACTAAGCAAAAAAATAGTTTTCCAACATCCTTCATGTAATTCTATTTTCCAAGTGTATGTAGACAATGCAATAAAAATGGTCTTTGTAGTAAAAATTCCAATTGCTGACTGAGGATGTGCATTAATAAACAGTTAAATTTTGCTAGCTAATAATATGGTACACTTCCACCGCTTGTCTCCCAAGAAAATAGCCAACACGCACAAACACATTTGCTATAATTATAATATTTATTTATTTTAGGTTCGGAGCTCTACATTTATGTGCTCATTTCATAATTTTATCAGTTATGGTGTATCTGCTCTGCAGCCTCTATGCTGTTAATATACACATAGTTTATTTTTCTTAATCCACCGTTGTGATTATGTGGATGTTTATTATTGTTACGGTGGTTGTTGGATGCCTGTCTCGTGCTGTCTGTTTACCTTGGACTATTTTGTTGTCTTGAACTTGGCGAATTAAACAAGAGTCGGACTTT
This sequence comes from Channa striata, assembly GCA_033026295.1. NCBI lineage: Eukaryota > Metazoa > Chordata > Actinopteri > Anabantiformes > Channidae > Channa > Channa striata. Next base: position 16,218,538 of record CM065168.1, on the reverse strand, counting down.
TGTCTGGGACACAATCTGACACACTCGGAGTGTGTGCCTCTCTGATTGTGTGATTGCCGTCAGTGAAAAGTTTAAGATGCCTCAGCCGAGCTGTAACTTCATGTTCAGATGGGCTGCTGGTGATTTTAGCCCCGCCTTCAATGTGCGAGGAAGTAGCAGGAAGCGAAAACCCAAAAGTGCAGAGCTGGAGAAAGACAAAAACGGCGGAGGCCCAACTCGGTCTTCCGTCTGTCCTCAGATCAGACCCTCAGACCCACTGCCGGGGCTGTGGACCCCAGCCCGGACCCGACCGGCCACTTGAGACCGGTTTCTGTGGGAGAAGACAGTACGTGGCACATAGAAGAGCATGTCCTCCTCACACAGCTGAAGTACCTGGCAGAGAAGAGACGCGGGCGAGGTGAGTGCGGCTGCCGTCCACACTGCGCGTCACACTGATCCGCATTAAACCACATTTTGGGGGCAAGAAATGGAAGTTGCAGGCGGGGACCGGGCTCATCCGCTGCAGCCTGAACTTGGCTCGAACAGGGACCATGTAGGTGAGGAGGAAAACCCCGTGGGGCCTGTTGCTTTTACTCGTTCTAACAGTTTAATTAACAAAGGGGGGGCCACCACGTGTCGGGACTGACGGGTTTCCGCGTATCTGGCCTGCGCCTCCCTGCCCCCGCCCACTCCGACTTCGGCTTGACCACAGAAATGAATGACATGTGGGGGACAAGCGGGAGCTTCCGCCTTTCCGATAATCGATGATGATCAACAGCTGCCGATACGGGCCGTCAGGTGAATGACCTCTGTGTCAGAGAAACGTCCAGATGTTGCGGCAACATCTGTGGGCTGCTGTGTCACAGAAAGGAAACGGAGGGGATGTTTTTAGGGTGACAAGTCATGTAGAGCCTGACCACTTCCTGTTGGACTGCGTGACTTGTTAAAGGTGTAAACAGTGACACTAGTTTGTCATCCAGAGAGAATTAACTGCTTTATTGTGCAAATGTCGCCTCATCACAAATATATCCATTAACCAAAAGCTTTAGTTATGTAATTAAGTTTAAAAAAAGACTGGTCATAGATCCTATGACACAAACTCCCAACTTGTAAAATGTTGATCCACTCTTGGTTTTCTGTAGAAGAAATTCATCTAATTCAACTTTTCTCACGCTTGACATTTATACAACTGACCTGGATATATATATTTTATCACCAGGCTCCTCTGTCTCTCTTAAATAGTTAAATAGTATTTCTCACACTGAGTCCCTTTGTGGATGTGCTGCCTCCCACAGTTGACACATAGCTGTCTGCCCACAAGGGAGCTCTATATTCACAATAAGTTGCGGATGTCATCAGCTGCATCTTTCACTTCAAGTGAAACCAGATTGACAATAAAGGTTGCTTGACATGCTGTCAATTTAATGTGTGTTTTAAAAATTAGTTTTGGTATCTGTCTGTCAGAATTTTTATAATATTTAGTTTTAAATATATTTTGCAAATTAAACAAATCTCCATTGTCATAAAGGCAACTCGCTTGCCGCAGTATGTTGTTTCTTGGGTTTCACCTTATTGTCTGATAAAGAAACCATTGTTTACAGTCTGATTCACATCTGAGTTCCCACATGAATATTGTCGGTAGGAATTTGTATTTCCTGCAGATACACAGGAATCCAGTCAGACTCTGACTCAATTTTCATTACATAACAGGAATAAATGTGGTGTGTTAAACATCAATGCCAGACCATCACTTCTCCTAATTAGCTACAGTTTATACTGACCAAGTCAATTATTGTGTTTTGGCAGCTTAGAGAAATATTAGGAATATTGGTACTTTGGAACATTGGGGAAATCAAACAACAAGAGTTGGCTACATCAGATGAAAACCACAAAATTCATATTTTGTGACGTCTCTTTTTGCTCCAACTTCTGTTTGTATCCCTGTAGTGTGTTTACGTGCGTTTGTGTAAGAGGTCCACCGTTCACTGTCAGTATTCAAACACCTAGCAGCCAGCTCCTGGAAAATAAAACTTTAGCTGAAGGCAAAAACTGAGACCTCGGAATTACGCTTCAGCTGGCTAATGCTGAATCCTAGTACTATTTCAGATTCCACAAAAACAACAAAAGGATTCTTGATAAAACCGCTGCAGTGTGCAGTTGACTTTGACTAGTTAGAAGGTAGGATTCCTAATCTCAGCCCTACTTGACCTCTTTCACACCTTTCCCCTCACATCATAGTTTATACACAGTGTGGCACACAAAATTATAAGAAATGTGTGAGTGTTTAAGGTAGTAGTTGTCTGAATTGTCATCACTGTGTTAATCAGATATCTTACATTTAAGATATTCTAAACATTCCCATAAAACAGACTGTTAACACCAATGGACTATGAGACCGTTGTGTATTACATAATGAAAACTTGGGTGAGAGGTGACGAGCTGAGGCAACCGCCCCTGGTCCGTGGGAAATGTGCCAAACTGGTTTGACAGCTTAAAGGCTGAGACCTGAATAAAGGGGAGGGAGGTGTGAAATTGGGCTTGGCTGAAGACTAAAGGGATGGATGGAGTCAGTGGAGGGGCCAGAGGACAGTGGGGAGAAATGGGACAGAGAAGTGTTTGGGTTGCTTCTTGTGCTGGCTGAGCAGTGGCCAAAAGTCCTGAGTCAAGTGCTTTTGGAATTATGTCTCATGTAGTGAGACATTTGCCGTCTTCGAGGAGGTCAGGTACTTTGTCCTACAGCTCGTGCTCTGTAAAAGCATTGGATGAAAGTGGAAGAGCATGATACAGTCCTCTGTGAGTATGACTGAAAACACGCCACTCATTTCATCACTTAGCAAAGTACAGAGAGGAGTAATAGAGTTGAGCACAATTAACATCTGCTCCAAAAACCAATTGAGCTATATTGAGAAGTATTATTAGGTACCAATGACAATTTAAAGTACAGGTAAAGTATATAGTTAAAGCTCAACCAATCTGTATTTTACATTAGCCAACACTCAAAGGACAACATGTGTTTATTCCTAACCCTGGATGTGTTAAATGTTTGCTTCCCTGATGACTAGAGACTGAATTTTCTTTTAAACCAAGAAGAAAATGAAATTAATTTTGTTTGGGTTTTTTATTAGAGTATTGAACAAAAAAAGAAAATACTGTGAGATGAGATAGATGTGTTTTACTCAAGTGTGGGCAGTGATACAAATCAATGATTAGAGCTGTTTGACTATATTGATGTCTGTGACGTAGTACCTTGATTAGTTTTTTTATTATAGTATAATTCAGATATTTTATTTAGAACATATCTTTCAATCATGAATGAAAAATGTCACATTGGTTTATTTAAGTGACCTGCTTTCGAGAGCTGATTAGCAAAAGCATTTGCACATTCCGTACAGAGCCAGAAGAGTTTAGTCAGTTCGCTGGCACATCAGGTCATTGAGCTGTACAACATCCCGCTCTGTGATGCTGCCTGCCCTGGATACAATAGAACTGCTTCAGCACTACACTGGTTAACAACATGAGGCCGTCTGTTATACAAATTGAACATGAGCAGAAAAACCACTCCTGTCCTCGACAGTAGCTCAGCTCGTTGTTGGTGGTTGTTGTTGAAACTCTCCTCCACACTCTGTGTCCTCCCTCTCCTGCCACCGATGCATCCTGCAGTTGAGGAGTCACTGGAGAATTTCTGGAATGACAACTCTTAGCTAACAAGCAGGGGACTTTTGGTGCAAAAGCATGAATACATTTGAAAGAAGAGAACCTTTGAAAACATGAGCAGCAAAGACTTTCATGTGCAGAGCTCATGAACATGAAAGTGACTTCTGTCTGCACTTTTTGAGCCCGGCTGCTGGCAGCAGGACTGAAAATAGATTTTGTCATTCACAAACAGATGCTAAAGCACAAGAGCTGTTGAGGAGCATCCGTTGATTTTGGATGTGAAAGGTTTGGACAGAAGTGACAGCGAATTCCAACATCTGCAACGTGTTATTTTTAACCTCAGGACAGTTCTGTCATTATTATTGAGGATCCATCAGCCTCTCGAAGACACAAAGGGAGAATTTATTCTCCACCCAATATGGGCGTGAAAGTTCATGGAGTGTTTATTGTATTGTTTTGTTGTTCTTAAATGTTCTTCTGTCCATTAAATTTCCCCTAGGACCAAAACGATGCTACATTTGTGTTTTTCGAGAAAATGTCTAAACAGCTATGGAATGTCTGTATTGCGCTAAAGGTTTTGTACATGGGTAACGCTCCTCTTAAGATAGATTACACTGTAAGTAGTTTGACTATCAGGCTATCAAGCAGAATTGTGAAAATGATGAATTTCTCCAGTATTATGCTTGTTAAGATGCAATAATTTGAAAGGCCCTTTGTTTTTTTTTATTCAGTTATTACAGTAGTGCATTATCATGATTTATTTAAATTCAGAGTTTCAGTATCTGATTTGTATGTTATGCTTTGTCTCTCAGTCTGTTTGAACCTGGCCATGGCCAACGCCACCAGTATCCAGTATGAGCCGGTGGCAGAGATCGGAGGAGGCGCTTATGGGACAGTCTATAAGGCCCGAGACATAGAGAGTGGGCAGTTTGTTGCTTTGAAGAGCGTACGTGTCCAGACAGACCAAAACGGCTTGCCCATCTCCACAGTCCGAGAGGTGGCTTTGTTGAGAAGGATGGAGCAATTTGACCACCCAAATGTAGTCAGGTGAGACAGCAATCAAAAGGTTTTCCTACGGTTCATTGTGAGCAACGCTGACAGTAGCCACTGTATTTTTATTGCTCGTGCCAGGCTCATGGATGTATGTGCCACCATGAGGTCGGACCAGGAGACTAAAGTCACTTTGGTGTTTGAACATGTGGACCAAGATCTTAAGACATACCTCGAGAAAACTCCAGCTCCTGGATTATCACCTGAACGCGTTAAAGTGAGAAACCTCTAACAAATATGCAAATAAAAACTGATTAAAATTGATTGTTTCAATAACTCCCAAGGCAGTTCTTTGAAACATTTTTTTTCAGTCAAAAAGGAGCCTTTGCCCTTTTTTTTATTTAATATTTTTTTATTTTGCAGGACCTGATGAAGCAGTTACTGTGTGGCCTTGCATTCCTTCACTCTAACCGTGTGATGCACAGAGACCTGAAACCAGAGAATATTCTGGTAACTAGCCAGGGCCAGGTGAAGCTGGCGGATTTCGGCCTGGCCAGGATCTACAGCTGCCACATGGCCCTCACTCCTGTGGTAAGGACTTACCTGGGCCAGACCTTTTCTTTGTGTTGTGAATGGCGTTTTCCATAGCATACCATAACTTTATCTGTAATAAAGATTTTAATCATTTACTAATTTCATAATGATAGCAGCTCAGAGTTGGGCAAAGCAGAGCATATCAGGAATTCTACTGCTATATGTAGCTTGCTTATTGTAGTGTTAAGCTTTGGAAAATACCATCAAAGCAATGCCACTAAAGTATTGGAGGGTTTTTTTTTTCGTGTTACTGTTTCCTTGTAATTGCTATGGTTTTTTAGGGGGAGGGGTCGGGGCCTTACTGACACCATACATGTGTCTCTCAGGTGGTGACGCTGTGGTACCGTCCTCCCGAGGTTTTGCTACAGTCCAGTTACGCCACACCTGTGGATATCTGGAGCACTGGCTGCATCTTTGCTGAGATGTTCAGACGCAAGTAAGTCAGCAGAAAATTATTCAGATAACAAAAGGCAAACCCAGTGTAATATGAGCATGACTTGGTGAAAAGAGTAGGTTTTAACTGTGCATCATGCGTTGATGGCTGTCTTCTTATATTGATTAAGTTAAATGGTAGCAGACATTTATTTGCATATTGGGACTCAAGCTTTTTCTTACAAACCAGGCCAACTCAGTTAGAAACTACCCAAATTTCACATTTGTTTAGCTTATTAAGATAACTTGTCAAATGTTCTTCAGTTTAGTACTGTTTTGTTTTTGTTTTGTTATTTCAAATTTTATAGATATTATGATCGCTTCCTCATCCTTAGGACAGTGTTGGTTTTGTCTAAACATCATTAAAAAATATTCCTCACCTTAAAGTTTAAATGAGTAGATATTGTGATATTAAAGACAAACACTTGTGGTGAAGAGTTTATAGACACATTCTATATGACCATTTCTGTGTTCAAATAAAATGTTACATTAGGTTTTTTAGTTAATTAAGATTTCTCTCATTGACCCAAGTTTGCGCACTTAGAGATGTGAAGGTTTCATTTTGAACTCTGCTGAGTTTGCAGTTCAGATTGTATCTGTAGATGGATCACATTACAAGGTTACGTGCGGCTCTCAGGAAACTGTCAGAAGGTGAAGTGGTAGAAAACAGCAGAGCTGTGCCAGACAAATTTGGTTACGGCTAAATCAAATGTATTCATTTCTCTGTAAGAAGCAAACCTATACAAACAGAAACAAGGCTCATAGAATCCTTATTTTATGACACTGCTGCCTGAGGTAATTTTTGCCACAAATACAGCAGACTCATTTGCAATCTTCCAGGCCAGGAGATCACCAGTGTGCTTCAGTGCATTGATATAAAACCTAGCTCCATCTACTGTTATAAATGATACATTGCATGAACTTGAATAAAGAATTTCATTGGATGCCTCAAATTATTGCTTTGCTTAATATAATTATAGTGACAATTTCATTGTACACTGATAGAGCAGTTATACTGCGTTTTTAAAATGTCGTAGCTCTTAGTCTCATGAATATATTGGTTGATCCAGGTGAGATGCTGCGAAGTTCTGCAACTAATTGAATGATCAAATATGTCTTTGCATGCAATACATCTCTGCTTCACTTGCAACCTTCTAATTTGTGTCAAAATGTGATGTAGCTGTTTGCATCAGAAACTACTAGTGTGTGTGTGTGTGTGTGTGTGTGTGTGACTATCAACAGTAGGTGATAGTTGAGCTATAATCGGTTAAACTTTGCTTCAAACTTTCATTCTGTAGACCTTTGTTTTGTGGAGAATCAGAAGTGGACCAACTTGGAAAGATTTTTGAGTGAGTATCAAGTGTTTTCGATCACATCTACCTGACAAGGAGATAATGAAACGGAATTTATACAAATTTCTTTGAAAATTATATGTCATGACATGATATATTATTTCAGAGTTATTGGCTTGCCACCTGAAGAAGAATGGCCGACTGATGTCACACTATCCAGGAAAAACTTCCCCCCTCTCAATCCTCGTCCAATCGCTGACTTTGTTCCAGAAATAAATGAGCACGGGGGACAACTATTGATGGTAAGATATGACCATGATTTGAACATTTAGTGTGTCCTGCCTGGTAATTGATTCATTTTCAGCTAGATAACAACAATCAAACAAATAAAAATAATAATGTTAGGAGACTGTAGGAGCTATTTTGTTTGTTCCAATTATCCGTCACATCGTAAACTGTGATGTAATGTAGGCGTAAAGTGTTGATCTTGTCTATTAATTAACTTTTCCATTACACCAGAAATGTGTCACATCCTGCTATTCTTCCACAGAAAATGCTAACCTTTGACCCCTTGAAACGGATATCTGCGTTGAATGCACTAGAACATTCATATTTCCGGGAGGAGGAGACATTGACTCTAAAGTGATGCAGTGGAACATGCAGAGAGAAGTAACCGGGTCTAAGTTTAGACCTGACCTGACCTAGCCATCAGGGGATTTCAATTTCAGTCAGTGTGTTGCCTTTCAAGACATCTGGGTTCTGCTTTGGGATATTTTTGCTACTCCTGCGTCATAAAAGGATTGAGACTGTGATATGGAATTTTAAAAAAAATGAAGAGGAAAGAATTTAAGGATCACTGCCACCTATTCTGCATATAAATGTCACAGTTAATGATGCCACAGTGTGATTACTTCAATGACAGTACCAGCATTTTGGTAAATCTCTTTTATTCAGATCACCAGGGATTGATTATCCAAAAATATTATTTCTGTTGCCCTTGTTGGTTTTCCGCAGTATTTAGATGGAAGAAAGTGGAGTTGATGTCCTTTATTTTTACAGGCCAAACAAAATCTGAGGTCGGTCGGATCTCAGAGGGACAGAACAGGCAGTCATCAGTGGTTTTACTGTATTTGTGTTAACATTTATCATAGACGATGAACAATAGCACCATGTGACAGGCATTTGGTTGTAACAAAACAATCAAGACTACCATGTTTAAAAAAATAAGGATAGTTTGAAGTAGTAATCCACAAGAAAGACACTGGTGTTGCTCTTAAATTGTTCCTAATATGGTTGGATTTCATTTAATGCGTCCTTTCACTGAAACATCTGAAATTAACCAGCACTCTAAGTACAAATGAATAAAAGTTTTACTTACTTTCAGACTTCATCTGTATTATTATACAGATGTTAGTCTATACAAAATTAATTGATGTGATTCTATGAAAATGTAAATGTACTGATATTTGTGAAAATACTATGAGCTATGTTAAATACTAACAACAACATAAACAAGTATTCTCAGCACATGTTGTCTGTCTTCTTCATATTGACTAAATAAATAGTTTACTGATGTGCCTGGCTAAATCAGATTTTTTTTTCTTTTGTGCTTGGAGAAGGTTGTTTTTTTTTTTTTTTTTTAGGTGAATGATAGACTTTCACTCCAGAGTTGGATTTACAAGAGATGGATGTGAAAGACTAGCACCAGCCAAGATATCCTGAATTTATTCGCAAATTTACTATAGATCAAGCTCCCAAAAAAGTTGATCACATGTTTGTCAGACTGCTTTTGCCCGGTAAATGGCCATATAGCCATATACACACACATATCTATATTATATATGTATATATAAGTATAACACAATTATAGCAACTTCTCTTGTATTTTTTGAATATTACAAATTTTTTGTATATTACTGTATTATAAATGAAAGTTAAGTGTTAAAAAATAATGAAATTTACTTCTGAATACTTTATGGTTTATGGTGAAAGAGGACCAGTGAATTCCTCCCCCTGAAAAAGTGTTGTGTACCAAATAGACACACGTCCAAAGCAATTATGTGCATTTTTATCTCAAGGAAGCTCTTATTTTTTTTTGTCCTTTCCTCTTTTCTTTATAGTCCTTTAGTCTTGCATTTAATTTTCCAAACCCCTTGGTTTCATCAGCATCTTCTGTTTGCTCTTCATTTGTCCTCATTCATGAAATTAGAGGCTATTTTATTCACTACCCCTCCCATGATACTGAGGTTTTTTTGTGTCAATAACGTGCTTGTTCTTTTCCATTATATTGCCTATTGTACGTACCTAATAGTGAATATGCATCCAGATTTTTCCCTCCTTCGTCTCCTCACTTCATTCTCCCTGAGAGGGGACAGGCAGTGAGGCAGGGACAGAAAGCAGGAGCTGCCCATAAATTGCTTTGGAAAAGGAGAGCGGAGAGAGAAAGAGCTGTAGACAGAGCAGATGCATTGGCAGGAGCACATCTGAGATTTTTTTTTTTCTTCCTCCCTCCTTTCTCTTTTGTTGTGTCGGCACAGATAAACATCTGATGAATGTGGGCAAAGACCACCACCACCACCTCAGTGCGAGCCTCTCGCTCCCAGCCCATTGAGCTGAATCGCAGTGTGGAGCTGGCTGTGCGGAAGGCTAACGGCAGGCTAGCAGGAGGCTGCAAGGCTCTGTGGCAGAGAGAAGAGGAGGGAAGAAAAAGGAGGAGGGGCTGTGGTGAGCTGGTGGGCTTCCTCTGCCTCACAGACACATTTTATTGACTTGCTAATTGGATGAGGCACTCGGAGGAGAGGATGCGGTGACCGAGAGGAGCTGCTCTCCAGAGGAGGGATACAGGCACACGGAAACACTGCTTGGATTGCGTAAATCCAGCTACTTTATCTCTTTTGTAAAATTTTCTGGAGACATAACAACAGATGTTTTGCAGCATCCACCAGTGACCCTCACACCGTGCATACATAATTGTATGCATGACATTGTCGAATGAAGGCTTCAGCTGCCAGACGCTTCGTGACAAGTGAATGATTTTCATTTTGATGTTTTTTTCCACCCTCTTCCCTTTCACCTGTTTTTCTTTTGGACTCATCAGCTGAAGCTCCTTTTTTTCCATCAGTCTTGTTTGATGTGCCATTTGAATGGTAATCTGATAAATTCTTCCTCAAATCAACTGCACACAGAGCTGTGCAATGGATAATCGGCAGGAAAAATGAAGGTATGATATGAGCAGAAGCCACAAGACACATACTGTAGTAAGGTGGCATTATTCAGCCAGTGTTCATTTTTAGTCCTAGTAAGAAAATGGATCAACCGAATGTATTGACTGTTGCATAATTCCAGCTCTAAATCTTAGAGTAAGATATCCTCATTGTGGAAAGAAATGCCTTCTTATATCAATCTCAGTTTGTACACATCCGACATGGACAGAATAAATGAGTTTAAGAAGGAAAGCAAATCTGAGAGAGGGAAGGATTATGAATGAATCAGGGGTAGAGACCAGTAGTAGCGGTGTGCTTTGAAGAGGATTAATGGAGGCATTAGAAATACAGTCTAGACTTGTTTCTCCACTGGGTCAGCCTTTTACATATATTCTGGAAATTTGCAATTTGAAACATTCCTCTGCTATCGCTCTTCCCACTGACTCCTCTTGTCTTCATTGAAGGGTTGGAAAGGAAAGCAGTATTTTTGTCAAGCCTACAAGCATCATACCTGTACAAATTCAGCTACTTAATGTTAATTTTTGTGTGTTCTGCAACAGTCTTGTCCTGGTTGCCATGACTGAGGTGTGCAGGTCTGGCTAGGTCAGAGAGCAGGTGCCACTGTGCTGAGGTCTGCTGTCTCCATGAGCAAAGCAGGCAACCCACAGAGACGCACCACCTACCTCATTTCCCTCACTCTGGTGAAGGTTGAGGCTGTGCCAGAGGATGTAGAAGGGAATCAGAAGGAGGCTCTTCCAGAGGGGGAAGGGAGCCCTAAGAAAGAGGAGGAGAGGGAGGAAGCAAGCAATGCCCCTAAAAAGCAGGAAGAACCGGTGTATGAGAAAGTGGTGGAAAAAGAAAACACACAGGTGGAAGAGGTGGAAGTGGAACAGGTGCAGGTCAAGTATGGCAGCCCCACGGAGCATCAGGGGAAGCCTGAGAGGAGGGAAACTCACAGACACCAAAAAGACGTCACATCCGTCAGTAAAAGCCAAGACACTTCTTTTGTACATCCACCTGTTAGGCAAATGGTCAAAGTGTATGGAGGAACTACCTCTGAGGGAACTGTGCGCAGAGAGGGACCTCGCTCTGATAACTTGCGCCCCAAGACAGAACTCTACAGAGAGCCCCCCATGCTTTTCCTGAAGGGTGAAAATGGATCAGACCTGAACAGTCGCTCGCGTTGCAGCCTCCCCTTTTCCATTCCGCCACAGGTTAGCCCACGTCCTGAAGTCATGATGAGACCACATGCAGGAGGCAACTCTGCATGCTGGAGGGAACTAAGAGAGGCCAACGCAAGCCTGTATCACTCTGCCAAGACTTTGGATCGAAGGGATAACCGTATGGGGGATCAGTCCCCCTTAATGGCAGGTACGACTCTGGGGCCTTACAGGGCATCCTGGGCCGACAGCGACGGCAGGGGCACGCTCATTCGTCCTGGAGTTCCCAGCAGTGGAGGATTTTCTGGCATAATGGCACGAGACAGCCCTCAGGGGGAGAGATTTAAGACGGTGTCAGTTTCCTTGCCTGCCACCGACATGTCCAGGCCACAAAGAAAAGTTACAAGTCGCACCTTGGACAACAGCGAACTACATTCCCTCTCTGAAGACCTGAAGAAGGGGAAGGAGGTCCAGGGAGGAACGACCCAGCGAGCTCCTCCTCGTGACCGCAAGATGCTCAAGTTCATTAGTGGGATTTTCACCAAGAGTACAGCTGTACCACCCAGTGTCAACACTGCACCTCCCCTCTATCCAGCGTTGGAAAGGGGCTCAAGTGAGGAGGAAGGTAAGTTCACCTCTTACAAACGTAATAGCCAATTTTCATGTGAAATTAAATAGAAATCGTGTCTGTTTCCACAGTTTCACACTAGATTATTCTTCTAGTGATGCACATGATTTTGAGCTGTCAATGATGCCAATAGCCAAGAAAATAAAAATAAAAACAAGAGGCTGTTAGTCACATGTACCAGCAGAACATCATTCACATAAGTTATTTTTAATATTATCCATGAGTGACAGTTGCAGAAAACACTGTCACCATCTGCTGTTTCATTTCACCCATCATTGCTCAAGTGGTTTGGTATTATGCTGCTAAGAAAACCATTTTGTTCAATGTGATATAACAAAATCACATATTTATCACTGATTTTCCTGTCTGGAGTCTCATGGACCTGAATTATTATTATTAGAACATTTATTTTATTTTAGTCCTAAAATTATACATAGTTGTTGTTTTCCATTATCAAGTCAGAATACATGTATTTTGTGTATTTTTTATTTTTCCAAATGCTTGTGCTTGATGTTTTTACGTGCCAGCTAATGAATATATAACACGAAGGGCCATAAACCAGATTTAAACTCTAGCTTTTCATTTTGCACTTTTATTAACAGTCCTCACTTCTCATTGTGTCCAGAACTACTTGTGTGTTCTAGAATGATAAATCCAATCACGACTATTTTTATTTTGTCAAGTATGGTTTCAAGAATCTTATTTTGGTGAACTATAAACAAAGATTTGTTTAAATATTTACTTGGCAGGAAAATAGTAAACCAAACCTTTATGGAATAATAAATATATACATTTTGATACTTATTTACTATATATTTCAATCAAAACTACGAAGCATTCTGTGATTCTCAAATGTGGGTCATGACAAGACAAGCTTTTTGAAGATGTCTCTGGAATTAATTGTCTTCTTTTTCCCTGACATTTTACCCAACGAACAACCAATGACCAAACACAATAATTGTCACATTGATTAATAATGAGAAAGCAAAAATTATCATCATTAGATTTGCTGTAGAATCTGTCTTTATGTCAAGATAAATCCTCTTCTCTAAAAACAAAACCTGGATGTGTGGAGCTCATAGACATAGCAGTAGGCGTTGGAATAAAGAAGACAGTGAAAATGCTGTGCTCTATCTCCGGTCTTTCTCTAATGTACTCAGTGGTTTGGATGTCTGTTCTGGGGAATTTCCCATACCAAATGACACTCAGAACAAACAGAAATTAGTTCACTCTTGTCGAGACTCATAAAAACACTTGATGAAATATTCAGGCTCCTCTACATAAAATAAAATGAATGATGCAACATCATCTATCTTTATGAATATATTCTAAAGAAAATCATCTTTGACAGAAAGTGTAGGTTTGGACTAAGCTCTGAATAATTTGTCAGGAGTAAGTGGGACATGAATAATTAAGGTTGGGGATACACAGAGCTGCGTTCATCGCTGGAGTGAGGAGAGCGGGAACCTGCTACTTCCTGCTCTGTGCATAGAGTTAATCAGCCCACAAATGGAGCCTATTCATTCATCGACACTCCATTGTGTTAGCATATGAGCAGCATAGTCAACAGCGCGTCATATCAAACCTATAATTTCAGCATTTAATGTCAGTATTCTGATGAGAGATAAACATTATTGATCATATTCGGTTCAGAAAATGGTGTCAAATATGTGCCTGTCCCTGATGCATATTTTCAGCGTTGTATGAATGCAACTGGGCATTATGTGTCTTCGTCTCTGACACATGTCTCTGTATCCATGAGAGACCATTTATTGTATAGAGACCGGGGCTGGAGGCTTCTGGAAAATTGAGTTGCCATGGCAACAGCAAACCATGAGCAATGCTATTTGGTCTGTGGTGTGACGCTGTTGATGGAGGCAAGTGTGGGCGTGGGGATAGCCCAAAGATGGGGATAAAGAAGTGTCGCCGGGGTTTAAAGTTAGAATCTGTGTCCCCAGAGAGCAGAGTGACACCGCAGCACTGACTCTGTCTATGGGAGTGTGTGTGTGTGTGTGTGGGCTTCTCTTTGTAGCCTTCTGTGGACAAATTTGGTTTCAGTACCATCGTTGTGAGAACATTTTGGTGTGAGGACATTTTGGCTGGTCCACACAACTTCAATTGGCTTTTTGAGGGTCAAGAATGGGGTTTAGGGTCAGGGGCTATGGACTGTATTACGTCAATGAGTGTCCTCACAAGGATAGAAATACAAAGGTGCAAACAGTTGTTTGTGCAGTTATTGTGTCATTGTCTCTGGTGATGTGTTTTCTATATTACATTTGTAAACACTTTCACAGACTGAGTGTGTGTGTGTGTGTTTGTGTGTGTTAATGAACATCCATAAACACACACCTAAAGCATTCAAACCACAGTGTGAAGTGGAAACACACAACTCATGCTAATTGCCTCACTAAGAAGAAAAGTAACTAACTGAGCTGCCTACATCTTATTTATGATGGTTTTTCATATGATTAAACTGTTTCAGTAGCAAATGTGATAAAGCGTTACTTACTGAACTACTGTAACTGCTATGCAATAAGTCAGCACTGCTGGAGGGTCATTAAGATGACAGAGAGCAATGAACTAGATGCGTTTGATTATAATCTCACAGATATCTATCATCCTGACACTTTGAACACAATGTGAGTCTTTAGTATTAACACTTGTCTGTGCCAAGCGGGTATTCTTATCACTAGGAAACAAAGCCAGAAAACCGACGCAAACAAAACTCTATTTGAGTTATTAAACATTAACTTATTAGTAGATCAGAGAAGTAATGTAAGACACAAATTTTAATTGAATAATGACAGTTGTTTTCGAGTATTTAACTTAATTTACAGTAAAAATATGTTTTTCTTTGTGTAAAGGAGCTGATTATGGAATTGTTTCATATACTCATTTATAAGTGCTTAAATTTACAAAAAATTTGTGGAAATTCAAAGCATAAAGACCTGACAGAGGGATGACTTTGCTCAGCCCTCAACATGCTGACGTCTGCCTCACTTTATTGTGATGAGTCACTTGATATCAGTCACTGTATCACTTCTTAAAGATTCATTGTCATTCTATCTGAGACAAAATCACTTTGTGCATACAACCAAGAGGTCCTTTACTATAAAAATATTAAAAATATTAATCCTAACAATTTGTTTGATCTGACTTGCCATCTATTACTTCTCCAACTGCAGTTTTTCCCCTTTGATTGAATATTTATGGCCAATATAGTATAACACGGGATAAGGCAGGTCACTGCATTAACCTTAACAGATGATTCCATAGTCATAAGAACTTTAGGTATTTTTGATGGAAATACTGTAATAATAATTTTCCTTCTAGGGTCTTTGATCAGCATGGTTCAAAAATCTTTTTGAATCAGGCTTCATCATCTTGACACTACAAAGCACCAAATGGCACAATCTGTCTTGTTTCAGTTGACACTGACTTCTATAAAATTCATGAAATGAGGGAAACTGTGCTGGAAACAAGATGAATGATTTCACCACAGCTGGCTGAACTTTTTTTTTTTGCCCCCAGTTTTTAGGACTAAATAAAATAACACATTTTAGCAGGGTGACCGGAACAAGAGGCTATAACAACCACAGTGCCAGGGTGAAATAAACCTTAGTGGTATGTTTGGTAACGTGTGCAGACTTTTGCAAACTTGAATGACTTCTCTGGAAGCTGCAGCCTTTGTCACCGTAACTCTCTTCGTTAAGTGCATGAGCGTTTAGATAAAACCAGCTGAGAGACAATTACAGATATTTTAAAAGAATAGTCAGATGTTTTTGTAAATCGGCCCAGGGCAATATCAACTTTCTTCTTTGTTTATTGAGTATAGAAATAGTGTAGCACAAGAACTGAAAGCAGAAAGTTCACAAGGAATGAGAGCTAACACCTTTGTTTTTGCACAATTTGCACAATCATAGATTCTTGTATGACCCTTTATAAATCGGTCTAAAAAATTTCTAAGTACATTAATAATTATTTAGTAGCCTAAAATGACCTCTGTTTAAAGCTCAAATATGTTGTTGTAATTACCTTTAACATTTACAATTGTTGGTGTGTTTTAAATTTTTTATTAATATATTTAATTCTGTTTTCAGCTGCATGTGGCAGCAGTCAGGAATGGGCCTTGAGTCAACCAATACAAGAGCTTCACCTGGTAAGGACAAGGTGCTTTTACAAAACACTGTTGGGCATGTAGCTCTGAATTATTAATTTCTTTCTCTCTATGTTTGTATGTTCTGTCCAGGGTGTTTTGGGAGGCCTGTGCAGTGGAAAGTCTGCTCTGGTTCACAGACACCTGACAGGAAGCTACCTGCCACTGGAGAATGCTGAGGGTTGGTTTCGCATGTCCTCATCAGCCTATCTGTCTGAGACCTTGTCAGCATCACGTCTGACCTTAGTCACAGCAGAAGTCATCTTAAATGTGGCTATATATTTCAATTCAGTGATTCAGGACTCTGGTGTTAATTTGCAACGTGTGCTTTTCTTGCTATTATAGGTGACAATATCTGCTTTAAAAATGTCTATAACAGCTCTTGTTTATTGCTACATCTGCAGGGCGTCAGTACATTAAAGACGTCCTTGTTGATGGACAGAGCCACCTGTTGATAATCAGGGAAGAAACAGACCTGCCATGTGCTCAGGTGAGTTCGGAAATTACCTTAACGAGAAAATAATAAAGTGACGTTCTTGCTCACAGTTTGCTTGCCTTTATTTTGATTGCTATTCTTCTTCTGTCTTTTCTTTAGTTTGCAGGTTGGGTAGACGCAGTTATCTTGGTCTTCAGTTTGGAAAATGAGGCCAGCTTCCAGGAAGTTTACAAAATCTACCACCAGCTTGCAATCCACCGGCCTGTCACTGAGATACCCTTCATTGTCGTCGGCACTCAGGGTAAGACACTCATGTACATACAAGCTGTGTTTTGATTGAGCTCAAAAGGTGAACTGCGTTGTGTTTGCGTGTGTGCCTATTCTAGATAAGATCAGCAGTACCAACCCCAGAGTAATAGATGACGCCAGGGCTCGACAGCTGTGCTCAGATGTGCGGCGATGCACGTACTATGAAACCTGTGCGACATACGGCCTTAATGTGAACAGAGTCTTTACTGATGGTACGTGTCAAAGCCAGAGCGAAATATGGAGAGTACTGCTATAGAATTTACTTATGTTTCTTACTTTTGTTGTATTTCTTTATTTGTTCTACAGCTGCTCAGAAGATCATGGCAGCCAAGAAACAAGCTGCTCTGTTGGCTTCTTGTAAATCTCTCCCTAACTCGCCCAGTCATTCTGGAGGCTCCACCCCAGTCTCAGGAGTCTTTCCAGGACAGGTAAAACTCTTACCGAAATTTTTTAATTTTGGTTCCTTGTCAGGCTGATTCACTGATCAAACTCAAACTCTACTTACTTGTCACTCAATCTGCCCTCACCACGTCCTGTTGCTTTCACTCTTTGCTCTGTTAAGGCCAGTAACGGTGGTCAGAGCAGTGATTACTCTTCATCACTTCCCTCCACTCCTGTGATCAGTCATAAAGAGATTGGCAGGACACCAAGAGGGGAGAAACAGGACAGTGCCACACCCGGGTCAGTCCGCAGCGCCACCCGAAGACGCACCTCTCGACTTGCGGTACAAATTATTTATTAGAGCCCAAGATCTATGCTTGTGTCGCCATTGTTTTACTAGGCTTCCCTATTAACTTAGCTATTAAATTTGCGCGATGATTTTCTTTTTTTTTTCAGATGTTTATTTTTTAAATTTCATAAAATGTCATTAATATTATGTACATAATAAAGCCAGCTTGTACAGTTAGCAGTACCTCCACTCCCATTTCATAGGGAAAAGCTTCTATGGCTTATTGCCCTGTAATTGCACCTGATGCACATACTGTTTTTGTCTAGGGTCGGAGGGGCAGCGACTCAAACAGAAGAAGTGCAGACTATAAGGGAGACCTGGGCAGTGGACGCTCCATTCCGATCAAACAGGTGCAGTAGGACACAGATTTGCAGAAACAAACATGATCTTTTTGTGACCCTCTGCAGAGGACTTTGCACGGACAGTCTCTTGATATCAAATGTGCGAAAGCAGTTTCATCATGTGGAGTGATGTAGTGTTGTGATCTCTCATATTGGCCTGATGAATAGATGGTGGGTGTTTCTGGCAGCCAGTATTCATTGTGCTGCCGAAATGTGTGACATGAACACATGAGACATTAGCAATAATTTCTCACTCTTCAGTTTTGTCACCTCCGTCAGGGCATCTTGCTGAAACGCAGCGGGAACTCGCTCAACAAAGAATGGAAAAAGAAGTATGTCACGCTATCCAACGACGGCATACTGTCCTACCACTCCAGTGTCAATGTGAGTCAGAGCCTTGACAAAGACCTCTGGAGCATTATGCTGCTGAAAGCATCACTGATGGCTGGGAGTGGATATAATGGCTGATGTTTGGCTTGGCAGGAGTACATGCTGAATACCCCAGGAAAAGAGATGGACCTGCTGCGAGTGACCGTGAAGGTGCCGGGAAAACGGCCGCCGCGAGCTGTACCTGCCTGCGGCCCTCCAGTGGGACTCAACGGGCGAGCCAAAGATGTGTCTGGACCTGAGGGTGTCAGCCCAGGTGACAGAATAAATATATATTTTCTGCCCTATACACCAGGACAACATGTGGAGAGTTCCTCACACATAATACAATTGGCTAAACCTTTCCTATACACACATACAATAAACAAATCTACAAAAAATGCTACGAAAATCTACTACGTTCCAACTATGTGAGTTCGGTACAGCAGTTTGTTTCTGCAATTGTGATAAAAATAAGTCGGAATTCAGGACTCTGTTCCAATAATGTGCAAAAAGGAAGACTTTTACAAGTTTATAAGAGTTAGTTAAAAACTGTATGTGATTCTTTGGGTCTTTTATTTTCCCTGGTTTTCATACAGTATTAGTGTATTATATGTATTTTAAAAACAGGAGCTCGGGTTTCCAGTCCATGTAAGTGTTGCCAAAATGTCTTTGTTACTGACTACATGCTCACTATCATCTCGTCAGTCCCTGTAAGTGCCAGTAGCTTCCTCCAAGTGGAGGAAATGGAAGGCTTGGGTGGCACATTGTTCCTGAGGAGTAACAGAGGGGTACAGCGGTGTCCGTCCACATTATCTAACCATGCTCAAAGTGTTGGTGAGTCAAAGACCTTTATGTGTTTCTTTTGAGCTCACAAGCTTCAAAACTATTTGCACCAGATTAACACATTTTGGTACTTTTTGTCAGACTCTGCAGTTGAGGGAGTCTCCAGCTCCTCCTCCACCAAAGATGTAGGTTCTGCCTCCCCAGTGACTGACAGGAAGAAGCATCGCAGGAAGAAGAGCATGAATCAGAAAGGAGATGCAAACATTGGGCAGGCAGATGGTAATTTCAAACAAGTCCATGTCTTTATACTCAGCACTCTTCAAATCCTTTTATTAACAACTGTAATTATTTTTATATTGATCATAATTTGGTAAAAATATAAAAGTAATAATTCATAACTTTGTAAGCAGTTGAATATGTTTTAACCTCTGTCTATTTAATTGTTCTTTCTTGTTTTCTATCCTATCATGCAGCCAAGCGCAAGATGTGGAAACTCAAAAGCTTTGGTAGCTTAAGAAACGTAAGCAAGACAGGTAATGTTGATGTGTTACACTGAATCTATCAACCGTTGACTGACCCTCTGCTAAGGCTAATCTGTCTGTCTGCACCTGTTTATGTTACATTAGGAAAATATTGCTCACATTTTGCATGAAGGCTACTATTATACCATTATTCCACTCTTATTCCTATCTTGTTGCACATAAATCACATAGTATACCTATGTACTGCATGTATTAAAAGCTTAGGGTTTCGGACAGACTTTATAATTTGACATTGCAAACATTTTCTGTACTTGTGTGGAAATGTCTTAACGTTTTGGACGGGCAAAATAACCTATCGTGAAACGTCTTTGTTTTGCGTCAGATGAGGATAACTTTGACTTCCTCATTGTGTCGAGCACTGGCCAGACGTGGCACTTTGAAGCCCAGAGTGTCGAGGAGAGGGACTCTTGGGTCCAAGCCATCGAAAGCCAGATCCTCGCCAGCCTGCAGCTGTGTGAGAGCAGCAAGTACAAGGTAAAGGAACATATTGCACTCTGCATAAACAATATTTTCACTGTATTTTACAATGAAATAGTTTTAAATGTTTTTAAATGGCAATATTTGGGTTGTAACCACTTATTCATGTTTTACTGTTGTTGTTGTTGTAATAACAAGAACTGTAGTCATTAAACATATCTAAAAATATGTATTTAAAATTTAAATACATGTACTCACTTTTAAGATGAATACGCCTCTATGAAAACTGCCTCCATGATTTTACATTACGTAGAGACCTCTTCATGTTTTTAATTTGCTCCACTAGTTCCTCCCCTAAGACTTTACGTTCCCACAGATGCAAAGTGTTTATCCATCATCTTTAGCGCTTATGCTAAAAGTTGCATGGGACCTGGAACCTTGCCCACTTTCACTGGGCGAGAGGCAGTGTACATCCTTGACAGGTTGCCAATCTATTACAGTGCCAACACACAAAGACTGTTTTTATTTAGCATATTTATTTAAAGTAATAAAATACTGCCTCTGCTTTATCCAAGCATAACATCTAGCAGTTTGATTATGTGTCCCAGTACAGTGACCATTTAATTGACAAAATATTATGGCAACTCAAGATGTGCTTTGGTCTCAGGCATTCTTGCCTGCATCAAGGTGGGAATAGTAATGTGCGGTTGTGTTTATTCAAATCAGGTGGGGTAGCACGATACTGTTACCTATATTGGCATGAAATTGTGCCTGTGTTTCCATCTGCTAGACCATCTCCTCCTAAGTCAGCAGTGCCAAAGGCTTGTGCAAATATTATAAAATAAATGGTTCTAATAAATGTTTCTTGCAGAAAACAAAGATTATTGTGAAATTATTGGCTGTATGTGTGAGAGTTAGTGTATCCAAGACCAAAATAAGACAATGAGCGGGGATGAGAATGAAAGAGGTTTATTAAACAAAAAGGCAAACTAATCAGAAAATCACTCCAATAGGAGGATGAGAGAACGCTAACAAAATACTTGAGGAACGAACAGTGAAGTGGTACAAATAATGAGAACATAAATGACTAGAAAGAACCAAACGAGCATGTACAAAGACACACAGACAGGAATAAATGAAGTCCTAAAAGGGACACTTAGACAAGGACAGACAGGGGCTAGAAAAGGTGAATAACTGAAACACACGTTGAACAAGGGAGGAACCAAAAGCTAAACTTATATTAACCAAAGCTGACAAATGGTGATAAACCAAGGACCAAACCAAATGTAGAAAACAGAGACCAACTAACACAGACAAAACCCAACTTGCGCTTAAACAGAGATATCTAACAATGATGAATGAAAACACTAAAAAAGACCATCAGAAAATTAAATAACTAATCTAGAAAGTGGATAAATCAACAAGTACAAAGACTCGTACCACAGACCAACAAACACCGTGTAGGAAAGTGTAAGCACGAGTGGGTGTGTGGTCAAAATCAAGACAAACTGGCAACCAAATGTGGGGACTGAGTTTAATTAAATGGGAAAACAGGTGAAATCAGTTGAGACTAAGGCAAAATAGCAAGCGGGACTGAGGAGATACAAAATAAAAGTCCACAACAGGAAGTGAAAAGGAAAGCCAAACAAAAGATGATCATGACAATAAAATGTCTGCAGGAGGACACATAAACAAAATGCATCGTTATATCATTTCTTAATTTTATTATAACTTTGCCTTACGAACTCTTTAAACTGACTATTGATTTACAGCACTTCTGTGCAAATATGCCTGTAATGGAAAGCAAAAATTACTAGTTTAGTAAGGAAAACATAAGCAACAAATTGCAATGATCCCAGAACATTTATTATACTACAGGCTGCAGCAGTTATAGCAACAAAATGCCATAAACAATTTGGGAGCAACATTTTATAGGAAAACCAAGGTGAAGCACTTTCAGTATCTCCATAAATGTAAATACAGATTCTAAAGTGACATTAAGTGTCCTTGGAGGGACATTAAGACTGCAGTATTATGTAGTTCCATTGTGAGCTGTATATTTGCACTCTGGGACTTCTGGATAAAGTAAAAGCAGATCTGGAGTCTCTTCACAGCCCATTAGAAAACTGTTACTGCTGCTCTTGCAAAATGGATGATAGCAGCTAATTTGCCATTACTAGAACCTGCCTCATCTCCAGTACCTAAAAAACTAATCCCAATACAAATATGGATTACTTCAGTAATGTCTAAACAAATGACAATTTCCACACTTATAACGGATGATGAGTGATTAGCTAAACCCCATGATGCATGTCTTTATTAGTGTTATGAGAGCAGTTAGTCCTAGGAGGCCCTCATTTTACAGCTTTAAATGGTCATTATAATTACAGTCATCTACCACAGCTTTTTCTTTGGGAGATTCGAAAATTGTAATCATTATGACTACAGCGAGCTAATATCACAGAGCGACATTTGCTGGTGTTTCATTCATTTAAGCATAGATTGTCTCTGTGTGTGTGTGTGTTCATAGGCTCGCAAGAACAGCCAGAGTGAAGCAGTGGCTCTGCAGGCAATCCGCAACGCTAAGGGCAACAACTTCTGCGTTGACTGTGATGCTCCAAGTTAGTCAAACTGTTCTCTCTGTGCACATGTCTGTTTGTAATACTTTGCCTCATTTTATCCATGTTAATGTGTCATTACTCCAAACTGTCCATGTTACTTGCACTTCAGTTGATTTTTCCATTTTAAAGTCTGTGAACCAAGAATCAACCAGACACGACTGGGAGGAATGCTGAGGAAATCATTGGCGGAGCCCTCAAAGCCTTTTTAAACTTAACAAACACATTACTGAGAAACATGTTTGTGACCCCTAGGGAGTCACTTTTTTAGTTTTGTAAGGGAAAATATCTGCAAATAAAATTAGTAGATTAAGAAAATATGCGAAAATGTTTTCCAACACGGCATGCAAAGTATAATGATGTACCTAAGGACCTATTATTAAAATTATAGGGCATCATAGATAAAATGCAATGCAAATGGTAGAAAGAACCACACACACAGTGTAGTTTCAGATGAAAATGCAGCCTTGTCTGTTGTGTCTGCCTCCCTCTCCCAAGATCCAACCTGGGCCAGTCTGAATCTGGGAGCCCTCATATGCATTGAATGTTCTGGGATCCACCGAAACTTGGGGACCCACCTGTCACGTGTTCGCTCATTGGACCTTGATGATTTACCACGAGAGCTCACGTTGGTTCTCAGTGCCATTGGCAACCACATGGTCAACAGTATATGGGAGGCACGCACGCTGGGCCACCGTAAACCTGCACCCGATGCGTCACGGTAAAGACATGCAGTCAAAAAAGGCAATGTGTGTATGAGATGCAGCATTAACTGCTTTATGCTTTTACAATATATGGGTATAAGCTTCAAAGTTCAAGTATGAAGAAATTGTTCTTTATTCAGAAGACAGACAAGAAACTGTAGATGAATTTTACTGATTATTTACCTTGTTTTTCTTCTTATTGCTTTTTTTGCTTCTGCAGAGAGGAGCGGGAGTCCTGGATCAGAGCCAAATATGAGCAGAAACTGTTTGTGGCACCGTTGCCTCCTCCCACACCCAGCGAGGGCCCAGACATTACACTATCTGGCCGTCTTCTGCTGGCAGTGATGGAGCACAACCTTCCCAAGCTGCTGCTCCTTTTGGCCCACTGCACTAAGGAGGACATTAATGCCCCCCTCTGCCTGGCTCCCTCCTCCAGGTCACTCTTAGCACTGCGACTTCCCGGCTCTGCCCTGCACGCTGCCTGTCACCAGGCTGATGTGGTGATGACACAGCTTCTAGTTTGGGTGTGTTTCCCTTTCTCTCTGATTATCTGACTCTTTTGCTAATTGTGGCGTAATAATACTAATGATAATAATAATAAACTTTTCTAAAGCTGGTCTAATGCATGTCACCATAGACTAAAACAAGAAAAGTGATCTTTTTATAGTGAAGATGCAAATTCAACAAGATGTAAAATTTCTTCATCCGTAGAATATCATCCAAACACAGCAAAAAACATGTTACCCTTCAACAGCCTCTAAAAAAGACCTTCAACAAGAAAACAGAAAGTGCTAAAACAGATGACTCAGCAGAGTACTCAAGCTGATCTCTAAAAAAAAAAAGAGTTCAAGCTCACTGAGTGAAACCCTGAACTTAATTTAAGACAGCTGCGTCAGGTTTGTTTCACCTGATAAAAATGTAAAAAAATGTAAAATATGAGTTTTTTTATGAAATAATCCAGCTTTTGATCTCTTTTTTTTAAAATTAATTTCAGTACGGCTGTGACGTTCGGTATCGGGACTGTCAGGGGCAGACGGCGCTGGCTCTGGCTCGCACTGCTGGTAGCCAGGAGTGTGTCGACATCTTGTTGCAGTATGGATGTCCGAATGAACCGTCACCCTCCATCGCCACGACAGTCAGTTTTGCAGCAGCCGCAACATCCAGCTTCCCTGTTGCCATGACACAGAGTCTGACAGTTGCCACGACACACAAGATCTCGCACAAGAGCAGCAGCACCAGCTTGAGCTACAGCACCACTCGAAGAACAGTGTCATAATTGGAAATATTGTGTGGTATATTGTGTGTGGGTGTGTGTGTGTGTGTGTGAGCTTGTTGCTTTGCCCTCATAATGTCCTCTACATTCACACAGGCCAGCGGGACTTGTGAAAACATGGCCAGATGTTGCACTCCTGAATCCAGTTGAGGTTTTAGAGGGTGTGTGAGTGTTGGTAATAAAACCGACGCATTAGGTCTGCTAGAAAGATGTTACCAAAACAAAACATTGTCTGCCTACACATGACATGACATCCTGACGCCTCAACATTCAGATTTAATAGGAATGTATTGCACTGAATACCTGCTGGTATGGTTTATATTTCCTCATGCAGTTAGTATTGAACTTTATTCTCCACTGATTTAAAAATGGAAATCTGACATTGGCCTCAAACTGCTTCACTGAGCATCTAGAGCCCAGTAGTAAAGAAGTGCAATAAGTCTGTTATTTGATAGATGGATGTTTCTAATTTCAAGTCTGTCTTGCTTGAAATTCCAACGTTAAACACGTCCATACTTCTTCACTATTGACCAAGAATGTCACTTTCAAATTTAGAGTGCACAAAATAAGTTATGTTCAACACAGCCGGTCGTTCAGTGCATAACAATGTCGTTTGAGTAGATTTTTAAATAGTGGTTTAAATGAGAGGCTGTTTTTAACATAATCAAAATAACTGTATAGAGATGCATTGATAAAATACTATAGTATTCTAAACATTTAAAAGTGCTTCGTTTTCCAGATTGTTATTGTATGATTTGTACAGTTGGCTCTCTGTATGAAACTCAAAGGGTCACTCGGCTGTTCAGATTTACTGTGCAGCATCTTGGTTTGATTAAACCTTAGAAAACCACCTGATTAAGAAAGATCATCACTGTGTGTGACATTAAACACTGTACAGGATGCGTGCATTATGACAGGACATTATTAAGATGAGTTTATTAAGAGACGTGCAAATGAACAAATGTCTTGATTTTAAATGAATGTAAACAAAGTCGAGGATTTGAGTTAATTATTTCAAATACTAATGTGTTTTCCACATGATGCTGTTTTAGTAGATTGTCAGGGTGTTTTATTTTTTAATTAAAATAATAATATTATTCCTGCTGTGACTAATAGAAATTGAAAGTATGGTTTAATAGATAAAAACGCTCTGAGCTTTTAAAACTGGGCCTTTGAATGTCAATGATTTTATTTACAAGTGAATGAAAGTGAACATGAAATAGAGGAATAGAGCCCACATTCATGTTTTAAAAATATCATAAAAACGACCCTTCTGCAGTATTGTATGTATTTTTGTGTTGATCCGAAGACACTAATGAGTGTACATGTCTGTGATGTAAACATCTCTCTCCTCTCTCTTGTATTTTTTTACTCATGCAATGATTCATAGAGCATTCATTATCAATACATCAAGGCTGCTGCCCAAGCTCCGGTGTTTGGTTCAGTGCTGTGTGTGTGTGTGTATGTGTGTGTGAGCATTTAATAGTCAGGCTGAGTTGTTTTACAGCATTCAATAAGGAATTTTTCCTGGGCAAAAAGAAACAAAAGTGAGATAACAACACAATAACTATATGACAACCTAAGAACTACTGGTAAAATGTTTTATAGATGCGCTCTTCAGGAACTAAAAAAGTATGTTGAACCTCCTCAAAACTCATAAAACATCCGTTTCTACTCACCTTTTATCTCCTCCATCCAAACAGAATCCTCTCAATAGATCTAGTCTTTGCATAGCTCTCAAATAACCAATGTGAGGGTAATTGTTATTATAAGATGAAAAACTCATCAACCTCAAGGTAACTCCCTATAAGAGATGGACTCACTGTGAATAGTTTCTTTGAAAACTCAGCAGAATAGTGTCATTTAAGAAATCATTGAACACGCAGAGACGATGTTTGAATGATTCAAACCACGCAGTCCAAAGTCTGACTCTGTGAGTTTTGCAGAGCACAAGCTCGAAAAGCAGTTTTGCTTTTCCCTTTGCAGAGAATGAACTGTAGGTTGTGGCTCGTTTATGGTTTCACAAATATTCAAGTGCATCCTAAAACAGCAGTCAGGTGTCTCTATGAACACTGAAATGGGTTTTACTTGCTGTTATCAGACCTTCTGTTGTATTGCATAGTGAGAGGAAATATTGTAAGGGATGGTCCGTCTCAGAACTGTCCAGGACATAGATGGCACCAGTTTGATGAGACATGGCACCACAATCAATCTGACGTTAGGAATGTGAACTTTATATAACCCAGTTACAAGTTACTTGTACTGTTTGGCTGCCATGACAACTGGGTACAATGCTGGACAGATAAGAGAAATGGTTTTGAAGACATGCCACACATCAGATAATCTCTTGGTGGAGCTATTGTAATTCTCGGTGAGGCCTAAATAGACCCACTGCAGTGCAGTTTACAGTCCTTGCGAAAATAAATAGGCACTTTTATAATAAAACCTCTTAAACTTTGGAAGTTGTCTGCTTAAACCGTGGATGCTAAAACCTCATATTAGCTTTTAAACCCATTTGAATATATTTTTGCACAAAACTAAAGGACTCTGGATTTTGTCCCCATCTCTTCTATATTTGTCCACTGAGCTACAAGTCCAAAGTCCAAAAAAAAAAAAAACCCATGATAATCTTAGCAGGAGATTCAGGAATGTGTGCCAGGAGGAGTGGGACAGATGAGAGAACTAAATAAAGACAAAAATTAATGCTTCCCCACTGAGAATATGATTTATAGCCTTCTCATATTCACCTGTGACACAACACTGTGACACAGTATCACTCCAGGTAAAGGATACATCTGCTACAACATCTGACATAATCTCACACTGTGAACAGATCAGTGTGTTATTGTTCTCTTTACTTTGACATGATACAAGCTTGTGTGTTGCATTTACTAAAGCTAACACAGCATGTACTGAACAATGAACTGAGCTGAGACTATTTGAATATTACAGATTGTGATATATTTGTATTTCTTTGATATTAACGGCAAAACAAAGGTAAAACAATCAGAAGAAATTTGTATTCTGCTGCATGGGTTTAGGTTTTAGTAGCGCAAAATCATGAAATCATTATAGATGTTCACTGATGATCAACATTTCTAACGGCTTTACTTTAAAGCAGAATAACATTAAATTATTCTACTGATGTATATGCTCAAAAGTAGAGGCTAAAACTATTATTGCAGTATTTTGTGCATCATTTACAACTTCAAGTTTGATCTACATCTGCACTTAGCAACTCTTGCAATGTAAAAATAGGTCAGTTTCACCAAACTCAGATATAGTATTATTAAGTATTAGTAAAATAGTATTTCTGGCAGAAAGTTGAAGCAAAAGAAACCTGTTAACAAAAGCAATGACTTGCCAAGTAGACTTTTCCTCCTGCCCACAAATTCAAGTTCTTGGCTAAAAATAAAGTCACCCGTCTGTTACGTAGTACAGAATAATAGGGAGTCTCACTACTAAGAGCACGTAAATAATTTAAAACTGAGTTGTAACTGTTCAGTGCTCCGTGATGCTGATTTGGCTTTTTATTGCATAGTGAAACGCCACTGGTTTGAAATGATGATGTAGCCTGGAGTCAAGCGTGGAATTAAGCAAAGATCTTAGTGATGAACTCTCCGAAACGTTTGGCGTACTGCTCTGGATAAACTGTTGAGATTTCCACTCCTGTCTGCAAACACACACACAGACAGCTGATTTAGAGGAATATGAAATGTAAAGTATGCACTGCTAACCAATCCCTTTAAAAACCAACGATCTCTCACCCCGTGTTTGACAGCCTTGGCAGCATGAGCAGCTTTCTTCTTGGTGTCGTACTGTGTCAACACGTCAATCAGACCCATAAAATATACCTCCCTCTGGGGTGCACCTACATGTCAGTGATTCACAATGTATGATGGGTGATATTACTCTGCATGTCTGTGATGAGGTTTAGATATATTAAGTCATTCAACAGAGATGTGTCTGCTGTGAGGACATACCTTCAGCACTCTGAATAGCGTACACATCCACATAAGGATCAAATTCCCCGGGACTTATTGGTTTTAAGGAGTTCATGCAGCCAGCTATACCCTCAGGTGAGACAGAGAGCGGAGCGAGAGCTAGGCCATCTTCGTCCTCGTCTTCGTCTTCATAAGATGAGTCCATCTCCTCCTCCGTCTCCCGCTCTGCCCGCTCAACATCATGGATACCCAGCAGTAAACTGTAGTCCATGATCCTCATACGCACCAGAAACTGCAGAAGAACGTAAAATCAAATCACAAAAAAAAATTCTGTACTTTATTACTTACTTACTTGCTTACTGTACTTTATATGTACAATTATTATTTCTTCAACATTCCTTTCTTACCTCTATGTCTCTGTTGAGTTTCTCCATGATACTCGCCTTCTCCTCATTGCTCACGTAAACTTTTTGCATGTTATTTCTAAAGTCTGTGTCTTTATAAGTGGGCACCTCTTTCACCTAAATAAAAAAGGGAAGGGTATGAAAAGTTACAATAAATACAAAGATCACATAAACACAAAATGTATTTGCATGTTTCGTGTTTAAACATTATAAGCTGTCTCACTTGCTCTGAAATAAGAGCAAAGTAGAATTAAATATTGCTTTTCAAATCAAATTGCTGCGCAATTATTTTAAATCCATTCATTAAAACCACCTATTTTCAGCATTTTATCTAGGTCAGAGTTGCTATAGGCCAAAAACAAGTGCTCTGATGTTATTTAAACTGTCTAAATCGAAGGGATTTGTCACTGAAAACACCTCTAAGAACCGCATCTTAAAATCACATTTGCCATATAGTAATAGTATGACAGTATAGGAAATGTGATTTCACACTCTGTCCTCAAAAAGCCTGTCACACTAGAGGAAACAATTATAGACTTTCACTGACTGCACTTTAATTTTAACATTTACCAGGGTCTTAAGAATTCTAATTGATGTATTTTTATAAATATGAAATACATGTATAGTGGTGTGTAGGATTGTTAAAGCTTGTCATACAACCTTTACAATAATTTTACCTCACCTTCTCTTTACAACTTGCTTCCCGAGACACCAGGGAGCCCTAAAAAAGATATATCATGGGTAATTTTTATCATTAGAGATTCCTGAAATATGACACATGAATGGCCATGAATCCAAAAGCTATGTAATCATAAATCCATCCACTGAGGTTCATATGTGAAGATTTATGTTACGCAAAGAGACTTCAAATGTACTAAATTTATGGAATTTAATTAATTTAACTCTTTACTCTTTACTGATTCTATGAAAACAACTAGCTACGTGACTTACGCAGGATTTACCTTGAGGTCGTATTTTCTGTGTACATGCAGTCTGTGGCTGAACATGTTCCTCATAACTAACAGGTAGGTGTCCTCGCTCTCCACAGTGATTCTGTACATGGCCAAGAACTGAGGGAGCAGCGTGCTGCCATGGCACGTGACAATATGCTGCATAAGAAGTGAATGGACAAAGAATAGTGTTTGATTAAATACACTG
The DNA here is from genome assembly GCA_033026295.1 of Channa striata. NCBI lineage: Eukaryota > Metazoa > Chordata > Actinopteri > Anabantiformes > Channidae > Channa > Channa striata. The sequence continues at coordinate 16,188,422 of CM065168.1, read as the reverse complement.
GATCTGTGACCAACAGAAGGTTCACTGGCTCACTGCTATAAGTTACTCTGGTCAAATTCAAAATGCAATTACAATACGACACAAAACATGACACACAATCCAAGTTGTATTAGCCTTCTCTGTTAGAACAGTGGTTAAAAAGGAATCACTTCCCTTGGATGCTTTTACCTTAAATTTTTTTAACAACATTGAATTGTGGTTGATATCTATTTATGCAAAAATAATTTAAAATACACTGTCGTGTTGCTTTAAAACCACTTGGTTGTACTTGTAATGTAGGTGAGTCTAAAATTAAATCCTCCAATATATTATAATAGCGTCATAAAGGATAAAGGGTGAAAACATCTTTAAGGGGTGGTGTGATTGTACTGTACTAGTGTTATTCCCATCAGTCTGTTGTGTGTGGAAACATAAAAAGCTTCAACAGTGAACCTTTTATGAACTGAAATTTAGATGAAAAAACAAGAGCCCTGTTGATGCATCTTTTGTAATATAACTCCCTCTGTTTGAAATTCAAACTCTCATCTTGTACCTTTGAAGTTGTAAAACCATTGCCATGGCAACCGGGATTATCATTTACTTTAAAATGCGCCTCTTTGACTAATGCAATTCATCCTCAGATTTCAGCCACTAAAACTATACAACAGGTAGGAAACATAATGACTCAGTAAAATCAGGTTTAAAACTAGTTTTTTTTTTTCTCACTGTCAAAGGGCATCTAAACTTTTGCTGCCAGAAAGACTTTCTCCACCTTGTGCCATTCATACCTGGTGATACTCAGAGAGGATGTTGTGCATTTCCTCCACCTCCTCACTGGAGATTTCTTTTATTACCAAAGTGTGGTCAAAGGATGTCAGCAGCAGCCCCTCACACTGCCCCTCCTCATCTTTGACTGGAGGACTGCGGGCTAGAGACACCTGTTGGTGAGTGGAAGGAAATCACCACGAGCAAAGGTAACATGAGCCGTATGACACAATGAGGGAGATGTATGTAGAATGTTGTGTTAGTGTCGTGGATCACAATGCAACATAAAAACTGTATCTGCACTTATGCTGGCGAGACTCTTCTGTGTTCTTTGTCTGTATGACATTCATCTGCACATTTGCTTTAAATTATCCATACAGCCTGACTTGCATTAGTGTGTGCTAAGCAAATGTGCACTGAGCAGAGTGGCAGATGTCTCTGCGAGCCACCTGGCACATGCAAATATCACACAAAGAAATGCAAATTTGGAAAAGAGCCTATCAATACATACAAAAAAGTGTCTGTTTGTATTTAATAAAGAAAATATCTCATTACAAAACCCTGACTGTTCTGTGTTGAGCTTTTTTTTTTTCAAACTTTAAGCCTTTTTCTGGACAATTCAATGTGGATTTGTGGTGGTTTTATAATCACCTGATAATCTTGGTCCTCAATGCCAAAGCGCTCTCGCAGGTTTCTGAACACCTGTGGACAGTAGTCTTTGAATTTGAACTGCCCAGGAAGATTCTCCCTAAGGAGCAAAGAAGCTTTAAGGCATAACGGGGGAAAAAAATACATTTTGATCTATGCAGCATGTGAAATACTGTAGTTATCACTAAAGGTTTCTGTTTTCATCTTCTCTATCATCTGAAGACTTCTTCTCAGCGCAGATAAAATATTTTTAGTTCACAGCAGGTTTGTGCAGTGGATTCTATGTGTATATTCAAAATGAATAAAATATATGCAGTGTGTAGTGTGTATTTTACAATGCTGCTAAAACATTAATTTTATCTGGCACCATGTGTCTGGCTACTGTATTTAAACTGTTGAGCACACAGCTGCTTCACATTCGCTCCACATGAGGCAATGTGAAATCTCACCAAGGCAACAACACTTGAAGTTGAGAAAACATTTTATTGTTCTTCTAAGTAACTGGATTCCTGGATGGATTAAAGGATTATTGAAAGCTACTCAGTTTTCCAGAGTCAGTTTGTATAGAGACCAACATCAGACAGTGTATTCAGTATTAAAAACAATTATTTAAAATCAGCTTGTTTTAAACACTTTGTCTGACTGAAGCTCGTCCTCAGTGAAGCTCAGTGTGTATTTCTTTCATCTTTTTAGTTATAGAAGTATTGCAGCTGTGTTGGTTCCCAAAACTGTCCAAAAAAAATCAAACGAACCGTGCAAAATCTGTGCAAATGACAGGAAGCAGAAGCAGCTCGGTACAGTGAGACAGTGTCCTACTTGTTGAAGAGGTGGTTGCTGACTTTGATCTTGGTGCTGGCTTTGAAGTCGTCTGGAAGCAGCATGACAGGTACGGGCACCTGGCTCAGGTCATTAATCTGCACATGATCGATGCACAGTTAATGATCATATTCACACTCACGCCGACACTTCCACTTATCTGATTCATCCAGACGCACCGAGTGATTGACTCCCCACATCAGCACGCTCACCACGGGCTCACTGCCCCGGAAAACCTGCACCTTCTGCTGCACGAAGTGCTTCTTCTTTGTCTTCCGTTTGGGAGCCAGGCTGCTCAGGGGGCTGGAGGAGGCGCCGGGAGACGACATGGCGCTTCCACAGGTGTCCGCGCCTCAGTCCGCGAGCAGGTGCTCCGTGTGCACCGGCTGCGTCCTGGGTATGTAAAGTAGCCCGGAGTCCGCCTGCTGGAGGCTCGGCGGCAGCAGCAGGAGGAGCAGGAGCAGGATCAGGAGCAGGAGCAGGATCAGGAGCAGGATCAGGAGAAGGAACAGGAACAGGAGCAGGAGCAGGAGCAGGAGCAGGATCAGGAGCAAGAGGAACAGGAGGAGCAGGAGGAGGATCAGGAGAAGGAACAGGAACAGGAGCAGGAGCAGACACAGGAGCAGGAGGAGCAGGAGCAGGAGGAACAGGAGCAGGATCAGGAGGAACAGGGGCAGGATCAGGATCAGGAGCAGGGGCAGGAGGAGGCAGGAGCAGGAACAGGAGCAGGATCAGAAGCAGGAGAAGGAGGAGCAGGAGCAGGATCAGGAGGAACAGGAACAGGAGCAGGATCAGGAGAAAGAACAGGAGCAGGATCAGGAGCAGGAGGAACAGGAGCAGGATCAGGAGCAGGGGCAGGAGGAGGCAGGAACAGAAGCAGGAGAAGGAGGAACAGGAGCAGGAGCAGCAGGAGGAGCAGGAGCAGGAACAAGAGAGGGAGCAGGAGTAGCAGGAACAGGAGAAGGACAAGGAAAATGAGCAGGAGGAGCAGGAGCATGAGCCTCCTGTCCAACAACAAATCAAACAGTAGTTTGATGATTACTCATTTCACAGATAAAAAATAATCCTTTTGCCATGTAACTATTAGGCTACTAATAAATGTACTTATAAAGAGAAATTGTGCAGTGCTATGAAATGATTGCACTGAACAAATGATAATCCCTGTGTCTCTGCTACACGGTGGATCCTTTGATTATGCCACAAAGTGGAGAGACAGTTGAATCCACTGAAGCGGGTTTTACTGGTTAGAGTTTGTAGTTCAGGCCCATTCATACCCATGGATGATTTATCTTCATCCTCAAACGTCATCTGACACACTGCTTGTGATTGGCTGTTCCTCGTGATGCCTGTGTGGGTACCACAGCATGGTTAGTTTCACTTGATTGAATTAAACATCCCATTCATTTAAGGCTTTTAGCTTTTATCGAAAGTTAATAACATGTTTCTGTTTTGATCTTCATTGTAAAATCATCATCTCGAAGGCGTTTAAGCTTTTCATATATTAACTGGCCCTGTGTTCACTAGGCGTACAGATGAAAATAATAAGACTGCATCACCTTATTATGAGATGAGGAGACAGAGAAAGACAGAAGGTAACGAAGGTGCGAGAGGAAGAGCAGGTACTGTCCACTGTACTGTTCACCACAAACAAACACGTACTGACCTGATCACGTTCCAAGTATGTGGCCCAAATACCACTGAGGTATTGGAACATATACTCTCAATTTATCAGTACAAACTTGGCATAACCAGTATCAGAGTATTAGATTGTATTTTTTTAAAACACATTTTGCTGACATTGATGCAGATGCAAAGATGTAAAAATAGACAATGTATACATTGTATGCAGACAATGACAACAGACAATGTATACATATACATACACACACACACACAAATATATGTATATATGTATCTATATATGTATATGTATGTATACACTGGGCATTATGAGAAGAAATGGTTCAGTTTTTTTGGCCGCCATGTTTAAAATGAATGGTGTGGCCAAAAGATTAGAAACACCTCCTCTTGTAATGCCGTCCAGTATTGGTGTGTGTGTGTGTGTGTGTGTGTGTGTGTGTGTTTTCATACATGTTTGTATGTATGTATATAAAACTGCACTATGACAGGTGGGATAAGTGAGGAGTCCCAAAGAAAAGAACCAGCATTACAAATTAAGAGTTAAGAGAAAAGGAGCAGGTTATATGTTTATCATTAATTGCAGATTAAATACTTGATTCCAGTTAATTAGGGCTTGAAAGCTAATGTACCCTAGTGCCCACTGGCATGATTTGACGCTATCGTTACCTACCGTTTGCCACCAGAAAATCATAAAAGGTACATGTAAAGATCAAGGCAGTTACATTCATGTTGTTAGCTCGCTTTTTGGACATTGGTATTTCAAAAACCCTGCATATGCCCGGGACTATTACTAGTACTATTACTACTTTTAATAATAATACTATTAACAATAATACAAATTTTCTATGTGGTTTAGAGTAAATTGGTGGTGACTTAGTATTAAAATTCTCTGACAGACATACTCTATCTGCTGTCTTAGAAGATTTAATATAGATCTGGGGTTAGCTGAAAGAGTTTCACAATTTGTTTCTGACTTTGATCATAAGCTACTGTAGCCGTATTGCTAGCAAGTGCATGCTTGTCCTTCCTATTTTGTGTGAAGAAATCTGAGAGTTGCGTGGGGAAAAGTAGTACATGTGGACACATCTTGTCAAATTAGACATGAGTAAAATGCTTTTAAAAATGTATATTTTGTGGTACATACTGTAGTAACAAGGTAATGCACACATGAACCATGTCACAGTGCTGTAACAGTGGAAGCTGTCAAATTGTAAAATAGAAAATGACAGTTCATCACTGTTGGACACAGCATCAGATGTTATATTATGTAGTCCAGGGCTTCATGCATTACTCTCCAAACCTAGCAGAATATCTTCAGTTAGTGCAATATAAATTGATAAAAAAAATTTATGAATAAAATGATAAATAATGTCAATAGCAGGCTACAGGAAAATGATTTATGCAATCGTTTACTTGTATTTGTAACATATAATAGACAAATAAAATAATGGAGGATAATGGGTATAACTATAGGAGAATGAGAACTGAGGAAGTAGTAAAACAAAATTGAAGATTGGCATGAGGTCTCTGTACAGGTAAATGGTGCATGTGATGTACTTTTACATACTTTTTTATTGCTGACAAACGGATCATATTATGTATTTATAGTAAAGGCAAAAAGTAACCTTATCCAGTGTTAGATTTTGCAAAGTTATTAATTCACACCCTTGTTGTTGACTGTTTCAAAAGGGTTAAACCCCAGATCCTAAATGTTGGAAGTGAAGTGAGGAATTGGGCACATTTCGTCATAATTTGTGGGACTGTGCTTTGGTTCTGCCTTTTTGGAAAGAGGGACTTTCATCAGCCTTTACCAGAATCCCCACAACTCCGTCTGTTCGTGGATGAATCTCTTTTGTCATCAGAGCTTACTAAAGCAGAGTCGGGTTGGTGTTGGTAGGTTTTATTAGCAGCCAGCCTTTGTTTTGCATAAGAGACCCACATAGGCCAGACTACACAGAGTTGGTTAAACTTACTCTATTATTATGATCATAATCAGGTCTGGCTGAATTTGGCATCATTTCTTTACATACATTAAGTCAACAGCATATTATGAGAGAACCAGGTTACTATGCACAAAATAGGTAAAATGCTCAGATGCCTTTTTTGTGAGGGTAGAAGAATTCATTATTTTATATGTGTTCTGCTGTTTTGCTTAGATAAATAACATAGGTAGTATTATGCCAAAATGAATAAATACCTTTAAATGGCAAAAATATAAATCTCCATAAAATGGAAACAAGATATCAAAAACCCTATACCAAACAAAAATGAGAGACATTTAGAGTACAAATTCAAAGAAGAAATATGGAGTTTAAAAAATAGTTGATAGTTGATTACAGGACATGGATGGTTGAAAAAAAATCATTAAAGATACTTGGAAAATTAAAAAAAAATATTTGTAAATGTAAATTAGAAAATGAACAGAAATAGCTAAGGTAATCCCAGTTTTAAAAACTACACACCTGTGTCGTTGTTTCTCAATTCTCAAAAGTGCTTGAAAAACAGTTTGTACAAAATTTTGTTTTGTTGAGAAGAACAAATTACTGAGTGAGAGTCAGTTGGGGTTTTAGCAAAAACATACACAACTTTAGCAGTGATGATAATAATGGAATAAATTACAAAAGCTTCCGAAATAAATAATTAGCATCAGCTACTACAAATCACTGTATTTTAATTTTACAATTAAATTACACACACATAATGTGCACAGACAACATCAAAACAGATGTATTTTTTAATTTGTGGTGTTCTTTCAATATTTTTCTGTTTATAAAAAGTATGGAGAAAGAAAATATTGCTTGTTTTTAGAAAGTGTCCAGTATTTCAGAAGAAAAATGTCCAAGTTGAGCACAATTCAAACCACAGTTTTGTTAGAAATCAACTCTATAGTTTTATTAAAAACATTTTTATCAGGGTCTTTCTTCTTTCAGAGTTGCTTTGTATTCTGTTGCACATTCACAAGATAGATGTTCCACTTTTTTGTGTTTTAGTTAAAAGTTATAAACATTATGGTTTTCAGAAACTGTAAAATAGCAGACAGACATGAATATGTCATAGTGGTTTATTATACAGTATAATCCATAGTAATCTACAGTAATGTGATCTGTGTCAAGACTTTATAACCTTTCATGCAAAACTGATTTGTTCTTGAAGTGAGTGATTTAAAAATACCTTACGTCATTGCAAAATAGTCATGCCGGTTCATTGTGACACCAAGACAATGTATATGTGTTGTTAACTTACTTTGTTGGTGTTCTCTTCTTATATTTAATCTATTACTTCAAGCCCTCATTTATCCAAAGTGTTATTCTTTGCCTTCTTTTGCTTTTCTTCCATGTGTTCTCTTAATCAGCAAGGATGGACTAAAGGACTAGATGTAGATATAGAAAAAAACAAGCTTTTTAAAATGTTATTTTATTACAATCTGCCAAGATCTTTTGTCATAATGTCCTTATTAGTCTTAACGTTTTGCATTTATTACATAAATAAAATACTCAGATAATATTATAAATAGGATTACATCCAGGGATTATGTCCGTAATTACAGTCATCGATTCATTTCAAATTTTAAAACATATAAATATAATATATTGAATGCATACAAAAAAGCAAATTACACCTTTACTATGTGTATGGTACAGCTCGAGTAATAATAAAAACACAAATTTTAAAAGTAAACTTCTTGATACTGTGAAACGGTGGGTGAAGTTTTAAGAGCTCAAAATACTAGATAAGAAAGATTTTGTGGCTTGGACTCCAATATTACACGTCCTCACTCTTGAATAAGCATAATATGTTGCAACACTTAGATAAAACATGAAAGGATGTCAGATCAATGTAACACAATATTTTCTGTAGAGGGCGCAAGGAGACAAAGTTAAACCGATTTTGAGACAGCCTTTCCTTCTGTGGAAAGTTGCATCTGGCTGATGATGAATGAAATGCGAGGCACTGTTTTTAGTTCCTCTACACTCTGTATGGTGCTCCTTCATCTTTTTGTCTAATTGGTAACTAAACTTCAGCCTCCTCTGCTTCAGTCCAGTCATCACGCAGCCTAACAATTCAGGCTGCCTTTCTTCTTGGTGTTTGAAGCGACCGGCATGCCGTTCTCATTCACACACCAACAGTTGCCACGCTGCTTACCTCGAGATGACCAACACTGCACAAACAGAGCAAACAAATACATTCTGAAACCCTAATATGGATAAGAGAACTAAATCTAATGAATATAATTACACACACATATATATAGTACATTCCTGTAATTAGTTTTGTTTGGAAATTCACCTGCTTCTTTCTGAAGAAACCACGCTTGTCACAGTTTGGCATATAGATGTCATGATCTGATTTGAATAAGTGGGCATCAAGGCCCTGGATGAGTGTAGTTAGCAGCTTACGACACGGAGCCTGTAGGAAAATACATAGTTGAACAGATACAAGTAAGCACATGTTCGTTTTCAGACCGGTGACGTTCACTGAATGTGTTGATATTAAGTGAAGTACATGAAATCTTTTACCTCATCTGGATCCTCAGTAGTTGCTGGGGCTAGGGTCAAATAATAAGAGCAATGTTTATCACTGATATGTATATGAGAGCCTGTTATACATCTTTTACATGAGTTTTGTTTTACTAAGATCCGCTTCAATTTATATTTTTTATTAATACTTTTTTATTTTTTATTAATACTCTTTTTAAAAAATATTATTTTTTAAAATAAATCACACAACACAGAAGAATTACTAACAGACTCAACACTCGCAAAAAAACAACATTAATTGTTATATTGCTGCCACTGAGCCATACAAAATACTTTCATGCAACTGACTATCATTAGCTTAATCTGATTAACAGTGTTGTGTGTGTTTCTCTGGTGAGATTTTCTCATGACCATCGTAAACTCATAGTCATATTACAGAAACATTAACTGAATGTCTGTTTGTAGATTAAATACAAAACTGAATCATTTCATTTTTAATAACAATTGTTTATCATAAAATAGCTGATAGCCGAAGGTGAGTTGCTGTTGAACGTCCGCTTTAATTCCTCACCTGCTTCATTTATTCATTGACGCTGTCTTTCTTACCTGCAGTTTGGATCTCTTCAGTCGGGTTGGCACTGCCGGCAGTAGTGCAGATTCCTCTGCCTTCCAGCAGAGCGTGGAGGGGCCTTGGCTCATCCTGTGGAGGTGCACAACGTAGACCGTGGGCACAGCTCAGAGTGTACACGCCACAGGGTTCTCCAGTAGCCAGGGCGGTGGCGTTTACATCTACAGTCGGCTGAGTCTGTTTGCCTTTACAGGTGGGACATCCTCTGGACGATGTGGTTAGTGGCACTGGGCTTGACAGAGCTGGCTGCACAAGGAGCAGCACCAGGATGTCTAAATACAGCAACATCTTAACGAAAGTCACCCGCTAATGACTGGCAACAGTCCCTTAGACTGGTTTACTGCTTTCAATATAGTTGATAAGCTTTGTTTGGTTCCACAGACTGCAGTGTCTATGTCTCGAAAGGTGGATATAATTCCTTCAAGTCGAGACAAAGGGAAAATGAGGCTGACAGACACAACTGGCAGCAGCTTTTAAAGAGCCGAAACCAGTGGGGAAAGGTATGGGAGGGTACATGATGGAGAATGTTAGCTTTCCCTGTCATTTCCACCCAGCAGAGCACACCCCGTTTCCCCTTGTTTTTGACACATACACACTCACATAGTCTCATACCATTTGTTGTCTGTCATCCTGCAGGATACTAATGTTTTCAACACAGACGTAAATCACAAATGATTAAGCGATTCCTGTGCATGCTAGTCCATCGCTCTGCCTTCTCTTGTGGCCAACCAACCGTGGCTCAGCAGCCTTAAATACAGAAATAAATAAATCAGTGCTTGTGTTTTGGAATTTTTGTTTTCCTTTCGTTTTAAACATCGTTTTAATCATTGCCACCATAATTTCAGTTTATAGGAATTTGTCATATAATAAGGCACCAGTGGTTTCCAAGAAAATTACTTTTTTCCTGTCAGACCTAATGAAGGTTAAATGTTCTCACTTAAGATTTTTAACCTGAAATTATAAGTTAAGTATATGAAATGCTGCTTGATTATTGAGTTGTGAGAGAAACAAAACTAGTTTTTTTAGTGGACTTCCCAGCATGCATTTTTTGAAAGTTAAAACCCTTTCATCTTTTATGGGAGGGTGGAAACATGATGGAAACATCCTGTGTATTTTACTCTTTTCTCAATAATAATCAGTGTAAAAATTGGTGACTTTAAACTGAGAAAGGAAAAAAAACACGTTATATATCAACATGATATGTCTTCTGCATCCAGTGTCAGTATAACTTCATCTATTTAGATTCACCTTTGTAATTGCTAAAATGGTTTAATGTGTTACTACAGAGTTTTCTTATCAAGTTCACAAAAAAAACAACAACCTAAAAGCAGATGAAAAGCCACTGACAATGAGAAGTTCTACAAGTAAAATCAAACACTGTACATACTCTACTTTTACAGTATTCCTACTCAATTGAGTACTTTCATTTTAAGCTCAGAAGTTTTTTATTCAACTACATTTTATACACAACTATTTAATTTATTTCTCTACTGCAGCCACCTGAAAGCTGAATTAGTTTGTTACTTTGCAGCTGCTTAATGCTAAAATGAACTAAATTTAGTTTACTCCAATATTTGTGCTATTAAAACATAGTACATATATTGCTCCTTTAATTTGGCTAATCTTATACCGTTTGTGAAAGTTATACTTAGCTCACAGCATCATACTTTTAGAGAGGTTCAAAAGAAAGTTTTCGCAAACATTCAGTTTTAAAAACCCCTAATTAAAAAAACAAATGCTTGGTCACAATAACAGAAGCAAATATTCGGTTGCTTCCAACTTTTCCTACCTTGTTTTTGACATTATTACTTTTCTTTAAATAGCAACCACTAAACAAACACTGTTCACAGAGTCTGTGACTACAGGGCTAAAGATTTATAGGAAATGGACGACACTGAGAAGGTGAAGGAGTGCCATTCAGATGCTGGATGACTAAGACATTAATAGCCACAAGCAAATAGTCCCACCCTGTAAATTCCACCATGTGAGTCACAAACACATTAAATTAAAAGACAGGATCTCAAAAATCTTACAGGGTGTCTTCTAACCTAATGTATCATTAATATCCAGTGCCCACTCAGATAATGTCTATAAGAACACAGTGTACACAACATAGTATTTTTCAGGGTTAGAGGGGATAAACAAGGTACATGCATGCCAAAATACATTTGCATGTCTTAAAGATTACTTAAGTTCAGTAAAAGTAGACAGGGAGCTCTTTGGAGGATTAAGCAACATTACAAAACACTGAGACAAATTTGTCAGCCACAAGAGAATCTGCCATCGATTACTCTTTATTCCTGTGGGTGTATTAAGCCTGAGAGTATTATTGATTTTACTGTTTTTTGCATCAATGTGATGCAATTTGTTTTGCCAGAAGCAAACATTCCCACCTCCCACCGATAAACATTTTGAAGTTTTAAAGTAAAGTACTATTAAAATGTTTTCATGAATAATTCATTAACTAGATAAGCACAAAAACTTGAACTGACAGACAGTTTTAAAATAATTATTCATTTCAAACATTTTTCATGCATGAAGAACTTCTCCAATTCTGTCACGTTCAGTGATAAAATGTTTTAGGTTTTATATCACAGATAATGTAAGGGACACATCTGATCAGGATAAAATTCTTTTTTCAACATGACAATGACCCCAAACTTTCAACCAGAAATAATAAGAACAATCTTCATTCCCTAGAAAAAACAAAAGTTCTGACGCAGATGGTCTGGTCCCTATCAAGCCCTGACCTCAGATCGAGGCAAAGAGTGGCACCAAATGCTGCACTTTACTTGTCTATTAAATGTGCCTTGTGTAAAGTTCATTAATAAATAAAAACTATTAATTTCTTTAAAAAAAAACACCCTCATTTTATTTCCGTGGCTGAATGTTTTACACAGTACTGTGAACCTTTTGGAATGACCTTTATCATCATTGGTCACAAAATATGATCTTCATGTAAGTCACAAGTACAGACAAATACAATGTGCTTAAGCTAAAAATACACAATTATAATCTTATGTCATTATTAAACACACCCATTAAATATTAACTGTGCTGGAAACACTAAGTGAACCCTTAGGCAGCAATAACATCTAATAATGTCTTCCTGTTGCTGCACATCTCAACTGCACAATGCTCAAATAGAAATTTGGACAATTCTTTCTCAAAGAACAGTTGGAGCTTAGTCAATTTGTTTTAAATGTCTGATGTGAGCAACACAGTAGAGGTCATGAATCTGTACTGGGTTAAGGTCTAGGCTCTAAATAAGCCATTTCAAAACTTGAATTATCTTTGTAGATCTACTTTGATGTAAAGGGTCATTGCCAAGCTGCATCCACCAGCTTCCAGTGAGCATCAGCTGGCAGTCAACTGCACAAACATTATCCCACGATAGCCTTGGGAAATAATTGTCAATAATGGTAAGCTGTCCAGAGGCAACAAGGCGGCTCCAAATCTCAATGCTCCCTTCTTTCCAGACAGTTTTTATACTATAATATGTGCTGCATGTTCTTGACAAACAATTTCGTCTGTAAATTCCGGTTAGTTGAACTTATTTGAAAAAAGCATGCAAAAAGCCAAGTAAACTAAAAAAGGAATTGTATTTCTACTTAAAAAGGCTTATTAAGTGTAGTACACTTACCAATTTAGTTTAAACAACTACAAACTTGTGTAACTTTAGTATTTAAAACTTATGTCATACAGATTTTCTACTTTGGTCACATCATCTTCCGTCATGGTTTGTTAACCATGCCCCTCCCCCCAACATTAATGAAGGTGCATTACTATTCTAACAATTCTACATTAAAGCACAATATAATGGGATTATATGCTATACTACTAGGGTAGAAACTCTAACCCATACCATCTAAGAGCACTTCTTTTGTCAATTAGCAGTAATTATATAGTAGTCAGATCAGTCCCACATAATGTAAAATGTTCTTCTATCTACCATATTAATACATACGTTTAAAACCTTGTTAATACCTTCCTAAAGGTTTTCAGATTAAGCACCTTTTTGTAAGATACTGCATCACACAAGAAGTGTCATTGCCTTATTTGTTACAACTGTACTTGATTGTTTTAAGTTAGCATCACTTGAAAACAATGAGAAAAAATGAGTTTTCTTCATCACAAAATTACTTGTAATTTGACAAAAACTAGTAAAATGTGCCTTTTTTTGAAAACTGAACAAAATTAACTAAAAAAATCTGAGTTTGGAAAAACCGTGTAAGCGTAAAACACAGGGACGTGGAGTAGACAGAAAAGAGAAAAGGGCCCAGGAACGAGCCCTGTAGCACACCAATGGATGGAAATAACAGCTGAATACTTGCCTTTGGCAATATACCTTACATTTTTATCTAAATACAGTACATTTTTTAAGGTTGGCTTCTACAAATTATTCTCCAACAATCACTGTCATTTAGAATTCTGGAAGTGATGTTTTTTGGAGAAAATCAGCCACCTCTGTGCTGTCCTGCCATGAACACCATGCCCCATGCAAATTGCAGCATGATTTAATTACAGTACAACAGATGTACAACACTGAAAACAGAGATGTTTACAGGGACAGACTGGAACATGAAAGCAGATCTGCAGTTTGACTCACAGCAGTCTAGGGTGGGCTTGGCCAAGGGTACACAGCTATGCTCTGAACAGTCCCTCACATGCTGACAGGCTGCCCCTGCTGCACCTTCTCTTACTTTCTTTTATGTAGAATCTAAAGTCAGACATAAGTGATACAATAGCTGCAACAAGAAGTGACAGCTGAGCCTGGTTGTTATTTTCTTCAATTTTTTCACTCTTCCCAAGGTTCTTCTATTGCTACTGATGCTGGCTGCCACCAAATAACCACACCTTCTGCAATTAATTTTTGTCTTATTTCCTCACTGTCATCCTTTTTTAAGTTTTCTCTCCAGACCACCTTTAATGAATCTATTTGTAAAACTATTGTTTTGAATATTAAAAGTTTATTTGCATGAATTAACACGAATGGCCTAAAACTATGATACCTGTCAACACCTGGTGAGACATTTCAACATAATGAAGCTCAATTAGTAGTAGGGCAAATTATTGTAACTAATAATGACAGCTGTTTGTTTTACGTTTGTAGGTCTGACAGTGGCTATGGCATTTGACAGAGAATGTCCAGAGAACCAGCACACTGATGTTGATGTTAATAAGCTCCAATGATTTGTTTAGGCAGAGCTTTTAATTTCTGCTTCTCTTTTCACCTGGTTTGTTGCCAACATTTTTGCTTTGTGTTTTTGGAGTCATCTGGGTTCACACCTCTTGGGAAAGTAATTATAAAAGTAAAGATAATTAGTCTTCCTGAGGTGAATATCGGAACTTTTTTTTCAGATGTGTTCCTGAGCCCATGTAGTGATTTGCACTACAGACTCATGTTTGGTTTGGATGCAGTGCTGCCTGAGGGCTTGTAGATTATAGCCATGAAGAATTGGTTTTCAGCCTTGCCCTTCTGGATTTTCTCAGTGTTTTAATATTATGTAATATAGTTGATGAAAACCCTGAATACTTTGTGATTTAACATTGAGATTTTATTTTGTAAAGCTTTGAACGTGAATTATGATGAAAAGTAATGCACCTTATACCACCATTACTTTTGAAACACTCAGCTGCTCTAGGAAGTTTTTATACCCAATCATGATACTGACCAGTTTTTGTTTTTGCGTTTTTTATACTGACCAGTTGTCATTCTTTTTCTTTTTTGGCATTACACAACGTTTCCAGTCTTTTGTGGCCCTTGTCTCTTTTAAGTTGCATTTCACACAACATCCCAACACACACACACACACACACACACACACACACACACACACACACACACACACACACACACACACACGCACACGCCCACACACTCACACACACCCACACGCACAGGTTAATGACGGAGTGTTTATACTGTAATGTGATTGGTTGGGAAGGCGGGACTTCCGACAGCGCAGGTCGGACGTAAAGTGACAGACTTCACCTCCTTAAAATTGGAAGAAAAACCGAAGAACGACGCTTTACAAGTTTGAAAACAGTAAGAAATCCAAATAAGACAGATGAGCTTAACACTGTGCGGGCATATCCAGCGGTATAAGCATGTTTAGTCGGTTTTTTTAGCCGCACAGCACGATAATATGAAGACGCTGTAAGCAGCTAGCCGGCCAACCGAGAAGTGCCTGTAGTTTGGGAACTGTGGTGCTACGTTTACAGGAAACTTGTAAATTGGTAATTCGTTAAATTACACGTAACAGAACGTCATACGAGGCAGTACGTCGCTTATTTGTTTACGTTATTAATACACAATTAAGTGTAAAACCTCCTCTGTCTCATTCAGTGGTTTAAAGCCTCGCGACGTGGTTTTATCATCACCCGCGAAAATGAGCTCATGATTTCCTTCACTGTCCATGTCCGAGGAGGAACAGAGCAAATCTTCAGGGTTCTGAAAACTGCACTGGCATATTTGACTCACACAGTCTTTACTTTACTGTTTCCGCACGGATCCACTAGTGATCTATATAAATAAATAATAATTAAAAGCCACCAGCACTTTAAATATTAATGGTGAATTTGACTGCCTATAAAACTGCATAGGTGCGTCCAACTTAGTCATCCCGGCGTCCAACTTAGTCATCCCGGCTTCGTTATAACCTCTTACTTTGTATAAATGCAGCATTCAGCGTTCTACTTAAATCAAAGTGAACATTTCAGCAACAAGTTGACCAAAACTAACTTAAACTCACTGTACTGGTCCTTTCTACTGAATGAAATAATGTATGCTGCTAGTTTTATAATATACTGAAGTTATAAAATACATGTAGTGACTTGCGTATGAGAGTTACATCAGTGAGTAAAGCCACTTGCATTCTGTAGCTTATGAGATCACCCACTTTGAGTCTATTACAACTGCAGAATAATATCTGCATTTTCTGGCAGTCAGTTCTGGACTGATACTGGCTATTATTCAGAAGTGTTGACTGATAGATTAATTGACTGCTGATTTTCTGTATAGCATCTGACAGTCAGACTTGGGCTGAAGACACAGGCACAACCTGGTCCAGGAGAAAAAAAAGTTCGGTTTTCCTAACGTATTTGACACCTACAGTATATCCAAAGATGCGGTCTCACATGGTAAACACATGGAAGATCTTAATATTATCTGCTGTATGGCAATATGATTTATTTATTTATTATTTATTTTTCAAATTACTTTCAAATTACTAGCATTTTACTACTTAAAATGCTCAATGTGTGAAATTATCATTCTAGTTGCCAAAAAAAGTCACTGCTTTTATCCTATTCTGACCAGACCATCCCAGGTCTTCAAAAGCCATATTAAGGACGCACTAGGGGAAAATATTGGTGAACCTTTTGCAATTTCCTGGTTTTCATCAGGTGATTTGATCGTATCTTCATCAAAGTCATAAATATAAACAAACACAGTATTTCTAAACTGGAAAAAGCACAAACCGTTGTGATCTTTCATGTCTTTATGGAACACATATTTTAAACATATAAAGTGATGGTGGAGAAGTTAAGTGAAACAAATCACAAAAGAATCATGTCTTGCAAAAAAAGAGATCCCAGAAGAGCTAGAATCAACAGTTGATTTGCATGTAGCTAAAAAAGGGCAACAGAGTAATGTCTGTGTGTTAAGACTTTAGATATTCATCAGTTAGACATATTGTCTATAGTTGGAGTTGATTTGTAACTGCATACTCTTTGTAGAAGAGGGCACCCTGCCAAAATCCCTCTGAAGTCACAACACAGAATGATAAGGGATAATGATAAAAATAAAAAAGTAGAGTAACAACTAAAGACTTGAAGGATTCGTTGGAGTTGGTTAATATCTTTGTTCATGAGACAGCCATACACAAAAATTGAACAGACATTATATCCATGGCAGGACACCACAGAGGAAGCCATTGCCCTAATTGTTTGTTAAAGACCACTTTGTTTGGGAAGAACACACAGCATTAAGTGTGAAACGTATACCAACATGAAAACATCATCCCAATGGCAAAGCGCAGTGGACCTGGATGAGGTGAAAATAAAATTAATTCCCATTTTTATTAAGGATTCCTACAGGATAATGTCAGTGTGGCTGTCCACAAAAGAAGCTAGATGATGCAGCAGGACAATGACCCTAAACACTGAAGTAAATCAGTCGAGACACTAAATCCACCTTTTGGATTTGCCCAGACAGAGCCCAGACCTGAGATGCTGTGGAATGACCTAAAGGCATAAAAAGGCATAAAAGGATTGATATGGAATAATGTGTTTGTTGATATTTGTGAGTTTGCATTATATGACCAAATTATGCAGAAAACCATGAAATATCACACTTACTTTTCTTTGTTGTTAAATTTGTAACATAATTTTCTAGCTTCTCAGGGTTAATCTATCCCAATTTGACTGAGCAGTTTGTTATTTTAGGTATTTTTCCATGTGGTAAAATTTCTTTCTCATAGGAATAACACAATTAGGGGACCTCTTGGCAGCCTACAATCACTGTCAAGGCCTTTGCTTGTCTGTGGAATGTGGGATTAAATGGAAATGGAAAAACAAAAAACTCACAAAGAATGCATTTGCCCTCATGAATTGTCCGAGGTGTTTTGTTGTCAGACAGCAGTGGTGATCATGTCATGATCAGAGATGGTTGCTGCGTTATTTAATGTTAGTTATTTAATGTTGGTTATTTAATGTTAGTTGGACAGTTTTTAAGGGTGATATTTTACTATAAGCAATAACTGATAATTTTGTTTTGTTTTGTTTTTTTGTATTCTAGATTGTAATGATATCCAGCCATGGATGACATAAACCTTCATTATAGATTTCTGAACTGGAGGAGACGAATCAGGGAAATTCGTGAGGTGCGTGCAGTGAGATACAGGGAGCGGCTCAAAAGGATGCTTAGAGACGGAGACATACTCAGGTAACAGTGATGAGCAATGCCACTGTGAAAGTTCAACCTAAGGACATCTATTAGTCATGCACTTTATTTCCTGACTTCATGTTACAGCCTATCTTGTGCCTCCTGAGTGAATATCCCACTTTGGATAGAAAGTGGGATAAAAAGATTTTCCTTTGGCAGAAATTATTAGAATAATATTTTTGTGTTTATTTTTTGAACTCTTTGTAGGTATCATGGAAATTCTGATGAAGTGGGCTGTTTTGTGGCGGCCAGACCGTTGTCAAGAAGAAATCGTTATTTTGAAGTGAGAGTTGGTTATTTACTTGCAGTTAATGAGTATTCAGGATAAAGGACAATTAAATGTTTTAGGCACTTAGATAAGGAAAGGGCTTCAGCACACATTATTTACTGATTTTATTAGACGTAAAACATTTTTAGCACAACCACTTGTCTCCACACCATGTAAGACTAGAATATATATGAATATATGAATAAGAAATATGTTAGCATAGTAATCTTCTTGTGCCAGAATAAAAAAGAAATTATCACACCTCCTGGGAAGAGCACAAATCATAGTGACAAAATTGCTAGTCTTATATGCAAAATAATTTACACCAAAACCAGAAGCAGCATCACCAATTAAGTCCCAGGAACAAATAATATAATATAAAATATCAAATTCTGTAATTGAAAAAGATTTTCCTCTGCATGCTGAGCCACTGATTCGTCATCCTTTAGAAAGAGCCCCAGTAAATGTAGTTACTAGATCACATTTTGTGGATTTCTTGCCAAGTTTATGCTAGAGAATGCTGATTCAGCCCATTCAACATGTTGTGAGTCCTGTCCTCCTTAGTTACTGTTGCTACGAGTGTCAGCCTACCATCTCACGGTACAGCTCACAGGAACTGGTGGCAGATTTATCACGCAGCAATATGAGTAAATGTGTCTTTGATTGCAGACAGGCCATCACAGGCAGATGTTACTAGCTGCAGTTTCCTATCCATAATCTTACACTTAGCTCCATTTGGCTTGGTCCAACACTGTCCTGCTGACTTGTTTTTAAACTATAAAATATATTGATAATCTTTTGTTGTAAATGTGAAATTAATCTGAAACTGCTGTGATAGCGACTAATCTTTATAGTAATCCTCAGTAGATTTTGGTGTTGACCGTTGAGTTTGAGTCACAATTTGAAAAACATCCCATTGCTTTATCAGTTTGTCACTACTGTACTGGTTGCTGCATACACAGATGCAGTACACTTAAGTTTCAGTGGTGCCTTTCTTTCAGAATATGTTTTGTTTTCCTAGCCCTAACAGACTGGTTTCACATATCTAAAATGGCAAGCTCATTTCAAACCATGTGCTTCATCTCAAGACAGTGACTGTTTCTTAAAAAAAACCATGTTCAAACTTGCCTAACTTACACATCCTTTGCTGGTCTAATGTGAAACACTAACTAAACATCTCGGACTCACATGTGTTTCATTCTTCTGAATCACTTTGTGGAAGTCACCCGAGAGGTGGGAGAAAATGCTTTGCGTAAATGGGCATATGAGTTATTGAATAATAGTTAAGTGAAAGCAGCTTGTTAATGTAATGGGTAATGGTGTATTTCAAGGGTCATCTGTATATTTTACAGTGACATAGAAAACTGGGATATATTGAACCCCCCCCCCCCCCCAGGAGGGAAATATTGAGGTCATGAGAGAGAAGAATTTCCTCTACGTCTTGCTCTGGATTTGCCAGCAGTTCTCTGATTGGAGCCTGTTCATGTAGGGATCCCTAGGTATAATCTCATATAGCCAGTAGTAAGTTATGGAAACAATGGTGCTGGCCAGATCTGTACCTTAGTGTTTTACTTCAAACAGTTATGTGAACTATGTAGTTTCAGGTTGGTTTGGAAATTCAGTGAAGTTAAAGTGAAGCAGTTTTAACCCCAGAGTGAAATACAACACAATGGCTTGAACATGTTTAGGTAGAGTCACATGCAGAAACTACACATTTCTCCTTCCGATATACCAACAGCGTTTTAATGGACATTTAAGAAACATTTCTGTTCATGTATGATCATCCTACCATGCCATCTGTAAAACTAGTTAACTAGCAGAGAGACTACAGTCCATGACACGTGTAATCATGCCAGCATCAAAATTGCATTGGCCAGTAGTTCATGAGCACTGCTACTGCCGTAGACTCCGAGTGCTCTTCGTTATATTGCAGTGTCTTTAAAACCATTGACACCGTCTGAAGTTTTCAGCTTTTTATTTTTTTACGTTCCAGTTGGACATAAATATACAAAAACAATTTCACATCAAAGAGAATACAGATTACAAAGTCATTGTGGTTATTATGTTCAATAAGTGATAAAACTGAAAATAATTTTAACTGCTCATGAATATACTGCAACTTCACCCTGACTGTCCCTCGCTCCTATGCCTCCTGTTCCTCTGCCTCAAAGTTTGTCCAGTTCACACAGTCTCACAATAAAACATCCTCCCACACACGATGAGTAATGAGTAGTTCATGAGTCGTTGATCTGAAAGCTTTTTTTTTTTCCAATTCAACCTTGTCATTTAAAGATGTTCCAGAGAAGAAATGGCTCTTAACATTGTTCAGAATAAATGAGAATACCTAGAACCCCTGGCTGTGCCCAGGTTTTGCCAATATATTTATGTTTGGAGTCAGAGAAAAATAAATTTGTGTCACTGGACTCCTTTTTGAAATAAAAAGTTTTCACACATATCATATTTTAAATTGCAATGTTAATTCTTGTTCCTTTGTAATAAACATGTTTGTGGGGTTTACAGGTGACCATCCTCGACACAGGAGTCAGGGGAATGATCGCTGTTGGTTTGGTGCCTCAGTTGTATAAATTAGACCATCAGCCAGGCTGGCTCCCGCATTCTGTGGCTTTTCATGCTGATGATGGCAAGTACGTAATACTGATCGTTTCATTTGTTCATATTCGACACGTTTTTAAAGATACATGATTTCTGATATAACTTCAACTTATACATGTTATTTAATTTTAACATAAGCAAACCTTTATGTTAAGTAGTCTTTGCTATTGTTACACAGCAAGGAACTAAAATCAGAACACTTCTCTCTATTTACTGTATGAAAAATTCAGTTGACCAAATCTAGAGATGATGTACCAGGAAAATGTGTAAAGTTTGGTTCACAGCAACTGTAATTGGTTATTTACTTTTAGCAAAAGGCAGTGTATGAGTACAACACTTGGTCTCATGTTTAAAGTACTGGCCAAAGTTAGAGAAGCTGTAGCTGCAGTAAATAAGAAAATGCCAGGATTCACTGTAAGGTTTGGCCTTGAGAAGATCTGTCTGTGTCCTGGTGTTAATAGGTATGAACTGTAGACTAATGTTAATTCATCTTCGTTGTGGGACTTCCCCTGAAACACTCACACAGTTATGTTAGCTTACAGCACTACTGTGATCATTGCAAGGAAATTGGATATAAAAGGCCTAGTTATAATTGTATATTTTTTATTACTACAAAGATTGGGGTAATTACTTTTATCCGTTCATTAGAGTGTTGACAGTAGACATATGGCAGTAAAATTATAGAATTAACATGCAGAAAAGGTCCTATATCTGGATTCAAACAGTTCAAAATTTGGTTTACGGTACAGGATCTTTTATTGAAAATCTGGAGTTTGTATTAGGTGTTTTCTGTGAATGTGATTGATCTGTTTCACATTTAGTAATAGAAAAATCTGGTTTAAGAGGCAAGGCAATTGGCAATACAAACAGCAGGTCACAAGCATTTTCAGTTTGGTTAGATTAGATTTTTTATTGTTTGCAAAGAATTACTGCGAGACAGATAATTTGAACAAGCTGCTGATTATGTGCGTTTATTTTCTTTTACATTCTACTCTGTTTTTGTATAAACATCTGCAAAATTTTAAAATCAAGAGTGTTAACACCACTATCTTTCTGCAGGCTGTATAACGGCAACACTATGGGGCAGCAGTTTGGTCCAAAATGCTGTAGAGGTGACAAAATTGGCTGTGGAATATCTGTGGATGCTGACGATGGACAGTTAACCGTGTTTTTTACCAAGAATGGTAAAGAAGTAAGTACCCCATTACCTTTGTATCACTTCCCCCCCCAGAGAGAACATGTTCAACCAGTATAAATTCACCAAAATGTTGTCTTGTTTTATTTATTTGGCACTTATCTTAAAACTCTTGAATGTGATTATGTGCTCAGGTCGGCAGTGTGGAAGTTCCAGCATCTCCTGATGCTCTGTACCCTGCTGTGGGAATGCACTCCTTAGGGGAAGAAGTGCTGCTGGACCTGAATGCAGAATGGGGGATGGAGGAGGATGATGGACAGATGATAGTAGACAGTCATGAAGAGGACTGGGCCCGTCTCCATGACATCAAGGTCACCGGCACGGTAAGATTGTACACCCTGGTCTTTGGTTGTAGTCCACTGCTGCTTTCTTTTCGAGGCTCTACACTAGAATCTCCAACAGACTGCTCTAGGCCACTGTAGTTACATTGTTGGTAAAGTAGGTGCCATGTTTCAAAAAGAAAAATAATTATAAATATAAAAGGTGATGGCTCTGACTTGCTGCAGTGATTTTTGACCATTTTAAACTATGTTGTGTGATGTTACAGGAGTGCAGAGCTAAATTGGTGGAGTTCTCTTTTAATCAAGACTTTGTGAGGAACCATAAGATTATACTGAACCCCTAGGTGTTTGTCTACTGACACTGACACACTTAACAACTTTGCTGTCAACGTCTCAGTTGATGTTATCCAAAACTGATGGTGATTAAATGTAACAGGAATCTTTAAAAACATAAGACCTAAAAACATATTATCAGTGTCTCTATATGGACTTAGTGGATCTGTGTCAAATCCACAATCAGGAAAAGAAATCAATGTTAAATATCAATAGGGCAAAGTTTAGTTTTTAAACTAAGTTGATAAGGAAATTCAGATATAAATATTAGCTGTTGCTAAGCACAAGATGAAGGGGTAAAGAGAGATTTTCTCAGAGGTGCTCATTGACCTCCTCTCTATATATCTGTGTTGGTCTCCGCCCTTCCCTCTGACAGCAGGGCTGCAGTGTTTTTGTCTGAGTCAGGCATTAATACGCACAAAACCTGAATTGAAAGAGGATGGGAGGAGAACACAGCTGAAAAGCCCTCAGGCACAAGCAAGTATCCTGCATGCCACCCCCACATTTATTTCTCATTCTCTTCTGCAAATCTGGCCCTGTACTGTCTGAATGCAGGACCCACAAACCAAAGTCTGAACTCTCTGCAACTCATCGGTTACACACATGTTATAGATATCTTAAAACTTCATGAACTGAACAGAAAAAACTATCAGTTTTCATATATCAGTAACAAAGAAAAGGTAGCTTTCTATGAGATTTCTAGGCTTATGAGTGATAGAGCAGTAATGCAGTTTGCATTAATTTTGATGTTTTGTTGTAATATTTAAGGGTTTAAAGTGTCAATTTTATGTACATGTCCTGGTGTTACGGATTGTTATTCTACGTGAGCCTAATTTCCAGTTGTTTTTTTTCTTTGATTTATTCAAACGGTATCATGTTAATCTTTTGTAATTTGCTGAGACTTGCGTGATTGCGTGCTAGGTCAGGCATTTGGACACAGATTTAAAATGTTGACATGCAGGTGTGTTATGCACTTATCTTTGTTAAGACACAAGAAATCCAATATTGTCTACAAATGAAGTGAAACTGGCAAAGGAGACTAGACAGTAGTGAATGATTTACAGCCGTCACCGAGATGAGGTTAGCTGCAGTTACCGGGCACAGCGTAGCGGCTGTGTGGCTCTAGAGGTTATGATTACATACTAACAAGAAAGAGAAGGCGTACAAGGAAACACATTCCGAGAAGATGAATCTGCCAATGTTTACAACAGAGACATAAAATGTAGGCAATTTACACCAATTAGGTATGACATTACCAATGGTGGTCTTTATAACATTATGGAGGAAACGAGTCATCATGGCCACACAGTCCCATACACAGAAAAATGTGAGACACTGTGTGCAGAGGTGTTAGAAACTCAGTACTGAAGTAAAAGTGCAAGTATTGGTCTAAAACAATTCTCCACTACAGGGACCAATTCAAATCTTTTGCTTATAAAAAGTACTTAAATATATAGAATTAATTTAATGTAGAAAATAAAAGTAAAGCACTGAGAAAACTGTGTATTGTAAACAATACTGATCATAGTAATTATGGCAAAACAAGTGGAGTAATATAAATAATAATAATAAACAATGGTCAAAGATCACTGTTGGTATAGATGGAGCTTATTTAACTTTTCTATAATGATACATCACGATTTATTGGTTCATAATATATTTTACAAAAAACTTACCACCAGGTGCAATCAGGTGGCTTTAATGTTGTGGCTGATTAGTGTAGGTGCCGTGTAGCTGCAACTTATCTCATTTGAATGATGATTTGAATGGCTATAAATCAGTCGGTACTGCTGTGCCAGTTTCAGTTTGTTTGTTGAAAATATTGGGTTTCATGTGTCTTAATAAAGATGAGTGCATTATACACCTGCGTGTCAACATGTAACCTAGCATACAATTACAAGTCTCAGCAAATTGCAAACATTAACACTTAAAGAAATTGTTTCCTTAAATTGGAAAAAACTAAACAAATCTGCAAATTAGGCTAATGTAAATAATGAAGCCCAAAACACCAGGAAGCATGAACAAAATTCACACTTCTGACAAAAAACATCTGTTTTGGAGTGTCTGTGAATGTGTTTGTTCATATGTATATTTAAGGTATTATAATTGCTGACAGATGTTGGATTTAATGTAGGGATTTGACATGTATTGGTCTGTTCTTGAAATCCCTTGCAATCTGTGGTGATGTTGCAGCAACTTACATCAACCAGGCAAATTAGCAACTATTTTAGCAGTGAGATATTGGACAGTGCTCTACTATTGTAGAGCATTGTTGCAATACAATACATTTAGTTATATAATAGCTAGTTTCACTGATATTATTATCTTCAGTTGGTCAAATTTTGGACCCTTGCGTTACATCTACTTCTAATGACTTTTGGGAAGCTCACCCTAGAAAGGTGTGGATTGACTCAATTGTGGATTTTCAGATAGTAAAAAACTTTACGTTCTGCACTATTTTCCCAGAAAGGAAAGATTACATGATGTCGCAACCTATTTGGTTATCTCATCATTGTGTTTCAATAGCCTTTTATTCAAGTTTGAATAAAACATACTCACTCAACGAGCAGCAGCTGTAGCAGAATTAGACATCCAGGCATTAAAACACGGTGTATAGTGTGGGTAGATTTTGCCCAGTCTGGCCGACACGCCTTTAACCACCTGCTTAAAATGATGTAGTGTTTCAGTTAATCTATACAAACAATTAAAGACGTGATGATTATTAAATAATGATTTTGAAAGGAAAATTAAATACTAGGAGTAGTTTTAATGCCGTCTTAACTCATTCATAGTATTTGAGCATTTCAGTAAATCACAAATGAAAATGAAAATGAAATAAAAGCTACTTTAGTCTTAAGGCAGGAGTCTCTCCTGGACAACCAGTCACTTAGTTACCTGAAGATTTATACTGTTCAATGCCTAAGCAGTGACACCAGTAAAGACTGACTGAGCTAGGCTCACTGACCCTGTAATGTTAGGACTGTACACAGACCTGAAGTAAGACTGCATATACAAGGTCACTCACATGTAATTCTAGTTGATCCTGTAGCAGCAATACCTGTGATCCATTGAATTTTATTATCTTTTTCTCTTTTTATTATGTTGTTATTACATTCTATAAGAGCTGAGAGGAACTGCAGAGCAAGGTTATATTTGTCTGGTGGTTTGTCACTACTAGGGAGCTTTCACATTAGACTAGTCATTCAAACTGTTGTTGAAAGTATGTATTAATGCAGCTTAGATTCTTTATATTAATATTAGACATTGCATCCTTTTAAATTAGTTATTCAGTTCAAAATTTAAAAATATAGAAAACGATCCTCCCCCTATTAGTGAAGACAACCTTGAAAGCACATTGTTAAAAATAGACTCCACACACCTAATACTGTGTTAAATTGTCTTCTTTGTGTTTTATATTTTATTGTCATACTAGGAAATTTAAAGGAACATCATTGCATTCCCTGTGAACTGTCATAACCTGTATGTTTCCTCAGCTGCTGGAGTACACAGGGAAAGGGAAGAGCATCATGGACGTGGGCTTGGCTCAGGCTCGTCGACCTCTGAACACACGCTTCCACTACTACGAACTAGAGATCACAGATGCTGGGGAGAAGTGTTATATTGCTCTGGGGCTGGCACGCAGGGTAACGGCCATCTCATTTCAGTTATCACCATAGTAATCCTTTGTCATTAATATGGACGCACAGTGCTCTGTGGTTATTTGTTGGTAAAGAAAACCTCTCTCTCTCCCCCGTCTAACACCTCAGTATCCCTTACACTCAAATGCACCCCCATGCTCTCACTGTTTCCGGTCTGAGTGATGGATAGCAGAGGAAAAGCTAAAAACTGAATAAATATTGTCTCATTTTAGCCTCACATCTGGTTTCCCATAGAAAGCAGCTTTTTGCAGTTATATGCTATCTATAATCTTAACTGAAATACAGCAGGAAAGTATGTGAGATAACGTATAAAAACATCTGATATCTGAATTTTGTTTTCAGTTTTCTGTACATACACTGCACATGACAAGAACACATAAAAAATAATCAAAGTAGGCTATAGTTTTATATTTAATCACACATAAGTGATGTTCCATATTTTGGAAATAAGTTGTTCTGAGAAGAGTCTGATGTTTACACGTCAAAGATGCAACCATCTGCCTTTGGCCTTGCATGAAATAATCATGAACTCATCATTCCCATCCTGTGTAATATAAATACATCAGTCAACAGTTGCTGTGGATTCAGTCCGCATGTCATTTAAGTGACGGGTACAAAATGAGATATGGCTCAGATGTTTCTTTGTGCTGCGATGTGCAGTGCTCGTTGTACTCACTTATTGGAGACTGATTGATTTAAGCGTCACTCTTCCCAGTCACACTGATGTTTTGCCAGCTGTGTTTGCATTCACAGCCTAGGAGGTGGCGATCGCTGTTGAGCTCCCCCTCACTTCTGTACCTTTAGTCACTGTGTGGGCATGTTATGCCCCCGGGTTCAGACGGCAGGGAGAATTGAGCTCTTTCATTTCACTGATTGTTTTCCAGGAATTGTTTTTCACGGGGTGTCTGTGGTTTTGGTTAAGCATTATAAATCCATCAAATGGTCATTCCTGAGGTTTTGTTCCTTTCGTCATCATCTCCTGCAAAACACGTCAGTTTGCTGATTGGAAGCATCATCATTTGCTGCAGCAATCCAAACAAAAGGCCTCTCCCAGGGAAAAAGTTAGTAGATGCTGTTGGTCCTTATGTTGGATGAAGAGGAAATTGTTGATGGTGTAGTCCTTGTGTTGTTTCAAGGAAAGTCCTAACATTAGTTTTTTTAAACAGTAGTCCTGTCCTGTCATGCTTCCAGTTTTCCTACCTTTTCCTACCTGTGGTTCGCATCACAGCAGTACTCTACTCACACCTCTTACGAATACATCTGCCTTTGTAGGAAATTCAATTCAAGAATCCCTCCCTGTGTAGAAGATAGCCTTCGCGTCGAGAGACGATTTAGCTTTGTGAAAGATCATTTTAGTCTGACATCTCATCTTCTCTAAAAATATACCTTTCAGTGTCTAAATCTAGACAAGAATGTTTTGCCTACAGGAAGGCAGCAAACACTCCAAGTGTGGTGGAAGGCTGAGCTTGTGCATTAGAAGAGTTCAAATACAAAGATTGTGGTAGATGTAAGAGACACAACAGTAACAAACTCTGATTCTGAAAGGTCTGTCAGCATCTTTAGATAAAGAACTTTGATTTCAAATATTGTGTTAATTATCAATATTAACTGATTGAATAAAAAATATTTGTTCAGTTTGGTGGAATTATTATTTGTATCACCCAGCCTGTATATTTTATTGACTATTTTAAACACACCTATGAAATCAATCAAATTATGTGGAGACCTAAGTTTGGTTCACTGTACCTGAGAAATCAGCTGTACTGCTCGTGCCCTGAGATGTTTTCCTTTCTGTCTTGCTTTCCAGGACTACCCTAAAAACAGACACCCAGGGTGGAGCAGAGGGTCCATAGCTTATCATGCAGGTGAGTGGAGGCTGAACTTGTTGGAGCATCGGTAACTGTGTAAACAATGATATATTTTATGTATATATTATATTTCGAAATGTCCATGTACTTTCTATCATAAATAATCACTCTGTTAATGGCACTCGTGTTTGTTGAAGCGGCAGATAGTAAAGACAGATATATTACTATTTTTAAGACTATCATGTATTTCTGTGTAGCTTTTTCTAATTTCCTTCAGTCAAAATAGTTCCTAATAAATGTACATGTCTTTTGTTGCAAATTAACAGTTGATGCATGTCCACACCTGTGTGTGTGGGTTTCCACTGGTTGCTCTGGTTTCCTCCCACAGTCCAAATAATGCAGATCAACTGAACAGGAAACTCAGCCTTGACTGTAAAAGTAGTGGGAGTTTGTTTGTCTGTCTATGCAGCCAATGTGTGTTGGCTGAGCAGGATCAGAGGTTTTAAAAATAAAAGCTCAACCAAACAAAAAGGTTTACATAAATGTTGACAGATGATGTTTTGAGTTTGATTGTCACATAAAGCATGAACTAGTGCCCTTGTTCTTCCTTTATAGATGATGGAAAGTTGTTCCAGGGCAGTGGGGTCGGGGACCCATTTGGACCACGCTGTTTTGAAGGGGACATTATGGGCTGCGGGATAATGTTTCCACGTGACTTTAACCTCGATGGTGCAGGTGAGAATTTCTACATTTCTATTTTTCCTTGTTTTTTAAACACACTTTGCCTTGTCAGATGGTGCAGCCTTTATGTTTCTTTCAGATGACGTAGAAGACTGGGACCTTGATGAGTTTCCAAAGCCTGGTGAGGTGCAGAATGAGTTGTATGCAAACAACGAAGATGAGGAGGAGGAAGATGAGGGAGAAAATGTGGAGGGGAGGAAGGTCACGGTGAGATATCAGTCAAAACCTAGGATTATAAAACCAGTGCAAACATTCATATAATCTCTTTGCTGCTTTTTGTTTGAACAGGTGTTCTTCACTCGAAATGGAAAAGTTGTGGGCCGGAGGGAAGTGGCCTTACCGGTAGAAGGCTTCTACCCCACTATTGGCATGATGAGCACTGGGGAGAAGGTCAGAGTGGACCTGCACCCACTCAGTGGCTGAGCACAGTGGAGTAAATGAAAACTGAGAGGTGCAAAAAGACGGAGGCTGTGGCACAATATTCAGTCCCTCTAGGATTTTGCGGATATTTTTGTGATTGTTGCAGCCTTATTTTGTGGCAATATTTCTTAAGAAAATTGTGATGCATGTTGCAATGTTTTTAAGATGTTTTAAATTGCAAATTCGTGTAGAATTCACATGGGGATGGGTTAAATTAATTGTTGCAAACACAACATTGCAAGTTCCTGGAGGGACTGATTTTGGAAAGTGGACAATAAATATGTCCTTCTATGAGGCTCCAAGGTTTTACTTGAAAGTTGCTTCAGTGTTGGAGGTCACTGTGGCTCCCTTATGCTGTAAGAATAATTTAACATGCTGGCATAATTTTTTATTAAGAATTATCAAAATGATGTATGTTAATGTTACATCCTTGATGTGCCTATAATAGTTTTTATACTGTAAAATGGTTAAACCAGCAAGAGGTTTTTATGGGTAAAACACTATTTTTAACAATTTCCATGGTGCATAGTTAATAAATTGCCAAAAAATGGTTTTACCAGAATAATGAATGTAAAACTCCAGGAAGAAAAGGCCCAACTAACAAATGGATTCCATTTGTTTTAACAGAAGGAACATTATCTGCAATAATATATTTCAGGAACTGTGTAGCAGCACAGACACAGCCTGCAGCCATGCAGTGCTCATTAGCAGAAGTCTGCCGTGCTTGGTCCTATCGATGGTGCATTACTGACACTCAGTGGTAAGAGTGAAAAGTCTGGCAAAATCATGCCTCAGTGAAACATTAATGCACCAAGTAAACGGTGAGTTTTCTCTGTGAGGCTCGTTAGAAGCGTGGGTGCTTGTGCTAGCATAAAGTAATTTCATAGTTATAATTTGATATTTCATAGCAATTGTGCAAGCTACATGTATTGAAATGCATAGTAACATGAAAAAGTTCATCATAAATGCATCACAGATATTGTTGACAATGTCATAAGAACACGTGATGGTTATATTATTGATGAACATCTAAAAGATGTTATGGTAAAACCAAAATCACGTCAGAAGAAGAATCCCAAACTCATTTAGACTGACATTTACCGTAGTGTCAGCATGAGCTCCTTTGTTTGCCTCTCGTAAATTGTTTTGCACATTTCTTCCTCAACAGAAATACCTAAGTGGAACTAATGCTTTACATATTCTTCAAAGCTACAGTATGTAACATGTTTTAAATAGTTTTTATTGGACATATGATCCATAATTTGCCTTAATGTGGGGAAGGTGTTGTCTAATCAGTCAGAGAAACTGTGTGTGCCAAAGGAGGAGCCTGAAAGACTTTCACGTCTCTCACACACCACAGTCTTTGACACAGTCACTATTCAACACACTGGGGGGATTAATTTTGAGTCTCATACTACAACTAGATTCCCAAAAATTGCATACTTCAGTTTCAGGTATGCAACTTATCACTAGCTTGACTTACACAAACCAAGAAAAAAATACCTGTTGTGGTAATGAAAGGAATGCCAAATGTATTGATACTCTATCCTTAACTTTGTCCTTTATGAGAAATCAGAGGTTATGTAATTTGGAGAGGTTGGATCTTTAAAATTAAACAAGAATGAAAAAACTTATGTTACGGTGGTAATTAATTCTCTATAGATCCTCCTTAAAATGGATCCCAGTTGTCCAGTTGGAAAAATTGTGTAGAACTATTTTCTTTTAGTATCAAACTATGCCACATCAAGAATAAACAAGATATTCTGAGATAGTTCTGAGTTGCTGAACATCTGAATGTTTTATTAAAGGTCTGAATGTTGAACATCATGCCATAATCTAAATATATTGCTCTCAGGTATATTTGAAAATCATAATTACCTTGCCTTTTCTGAGGTCATTTTTGAGATTTTTGCTGTATGTTGAATTCAGCCATTGTTCACAACAAATATTGTTTACCTGCCAAAAATAATTTAACAAATAAATATTTACATACACTAAAGTACCTGCACTTTGTTTTTCTTTAACAATGAAGTTTAATACAAATCACATTATGTGCTGGGTCATAACATTAAAATTTTACGTTATCTTTATTCATTTATCTGAGTTGTAGTGCATTATGTATAAATATTGTTGTATTTTGACAAATTCTTGAAATATCTGTTTCCCTGTGAAAGTGCACTCCTGTTTATCCATTATAAATTCAAGAAAAAGTCCAAGTTTTTGGTTAAACTAAGGGTTCTTGATCCAAAACTCTTGCTCCTCATCAAAGATGAAAAACAAAGACAAAAGAAGTTTAATATGTAAAAATATTTAAGGTTCATAATAAAACAGATGGTGGCAGGTTTGTGGAAGCTTCCCTGTTATTACAGTTAAATGTGTTTCAATCCAATTACAGATTAGACCAATTCTCAATGTGTTGTTATACAAATGTAAAAAATGATCCGCAGTGCAAACATATTCCACATTTTACTTTAAAATACAAAGTGTTTTATGCATAATTAGAACTGAATCATGTTCCAAAATCTTAAGAAAAATTACAGATATTGAGGTGAGAAGGGAGGGAGAAGGTAAAGGCTCAAAAATGGTTAGAATATAAAGCATTAGGACATTGTCTGGTCAATATTCTACTGTTCTGATTGATCACTGTGTAAACTAATAAAAGAGAAAAAAAAATTAAATGAATTACCAAGTATACTAAATTTTTAAATCACACAGCAGAAAAGTACTGGGTCCCATCAGAGGAGTTACTGTACAAAGGCATCTGGACATAAGAGACCCCTGTCGCTAACGGTGTCCTCATCCCTGAGAAAAGACACAACCTGTGCAATCTTTGCTGTGACATGTGACACATCCTAATTCACAGTATGCCTGTTGGAGTTTTTTATTTTTTCCTTCATTTAGATTTAAGTTAAGAAATTGCATCAAAATATAAAGTATAATATGCAAAGACAATCTCCTTAAAAAGTGTTTCCTTTTTGGTTTAAGGTTTAAGTCTTTCTTGCATTCTCCTCATATTTCTGTTTTCTTGAAGTATTCTGGTACTGCTTATAATTAAAAAGCACTGCACAACATAGAATGGTTTTTGGACACCACACCTGGAAATAATACACCTCTAATGGTGCATTTAAATACCTGCAGATGAGGTCTAGAAATGCACTTTAATATTGGCCCAACTTCAGGTCTAATCAAGAGTCATTCGACAATTTTACAGAATGTAATTAAAATGTAAAAAAATCTAATATTTGTACTTTAGGAGCTAATGGCAGTTACATACATACATGCACACACACACGCCTATTATGCCTTTTTTCTGATTGTTCTATAACACTTAAAAAAGTCTGGCAAAGCTAAATGTAGGATCAAACTGAGAAAAGAAAAGCTTAGCGTTAGGATGTGAAGGGGCATTACAGTAAGTCACGTTCCTACGAGTCAGAGTCGTCCTCCGTCTCTCCATAGTAGCGGTTCCTCTTGATTATATCCTCTGCACTTAGCTCCTCGGCATCACTTCCTTCTTTGTCGTCCTCCCAGAAGCCGACATCCTGGGAGGTACGGTTCTGTTTTGGCTGCAAAGGTGGGGATGGGGGTGGGGAGGCGCTTCTCAGGGACACGTCTTCTACCGTCTTCTCTGCTGCTGCCGAGACATTTTCTCTCTTCACTTGTTCTTCTTTTTCTTCCTGTTGCTTGTGTAAAGACTTTGACATGGGGTCACTTGTCTTTGCTGCTTCCTTACTTTGTATCTGAGGCATCTTATTTTCCTGATGTTTCACCTGCTCGAGCTCTGGTTTATTTTCTTTGCCTGATTCCTGTGGTGAGCTCTTTTCCTCGAATGATGCTCTCCATTCCAGCAGGGATTTAAGAGGCCGGCGAGGCTCCCTGGAAGCCAGATTGGACGCGGGGCTGGGTTTCACTGCGACTGTGAAAGGTCGGCTGCGCTCCTTTAGAGAGGAGCTCCTCCTCAGGCTCTTCAGTTCAGCCCGCTCTGAGCTACGGATGGACGATTGTGCCTCTTCCTCCGGGGGCCACTTGGCTCTCCAGGGTCGGCTTGAAACGCCCTCGGTGACTGGATTAATCGCTGCTGTCCCGGAGGGGCTCTCGCCGGCTGGAGGAGGCCAGGCGATCCTCAGCCTGCGTTTCTCTGCTGGCTTCTCTGTAGACTGATGCTTCTGTGTCTCCACACGTGTCTCCAGTAAAGCCGTGAGATCCGTGACCTTTACCTGTGAGGATGTTTCCACAGGTGTTGTTGGCTGTTTGTCTCCGATATTCTCAGCCGGATGCGTCGGTGCCACTGGCTCTTGTTCTTGGTG
This sequence comes from Channa striata, assembly GCA_033026295.1. Taxonomy (NCBI): domain Eukaryota; kingdom Metazoa; phylum Chordata; class Actinopteri; order Anabantiformes; family Channidae; genus Channa; species Channa striata. Next base: position 16,154,898 of record CM065168.1, on the reverse strand, counting down.
CTTCACAGCTTGTTCAGCTTCTTCTCCATCAGCTCTGGGCTCCCACAACTCCTTGTGAGGCCGATGGCCAAAGCCCTCATCATAGTTGCCTTTGGCTTTAAACAGTTGATCAAAATGGGGCCTGCAGTAGATGTTACCATGCAGAGATGCATAGTTCCCAAGACTAGAGAGTAGCAAACACAGAGTAGCAAATTTTTAGCTCCTTACTATGATGGTTCTTGCAGTGACTTACAGTTGGACTGTCCAACCTGATGATGTAAACTAATAAGTAAGTATATGTTGTTAGAGACTAACCTGAGTGTCGTGCTGCAGTGAACGCAGCGGAAGCAGCTTTTGTGGTAGACATGCTGATGAGCCACCATTCTCTCCAGTGGGTACACAGTCTTCAGACAAGCAACGCACGTCTCTTTCACTGGCGGGCGGAACTTCTAAACAAACAAATATACTGCTGTAGTCACATTTTTCCAATGTCAAAAAAGGGGTGATATTATATTTCTACTGATGATTCATGCATTTCTCCTGCACGTTGTGACTCACTCACCCTTGGTGCTTTGGTTGGTTCACTGGTCTCACCTAAAATACACCAAACACCCCAAATTTTATTCTGTGCTGCTCATTATTAGCAACTAACAAAGTAGAATGAGAAAAAACTAAACCTATTTTGGATGCCATGGTAATACGCATATATAAATGTTGGAGTTACTATTATTCTTATATTTTATATTTTAGTTTATGCTGTATAAATAATTGTTCTCCACTAAGACTTACCATTGCATTCAGATGCATGTTCGTGTTTCAGAGGTGCAGTAGCCAATACCTCTGGGATCACAGCCTATAGAAAGCACAAATAAATACATATTTACCAGATATTTAATCATTTTAAATGTCAATATTTATAATAGTAGTAGAAATATGTATTTGTAAATAGTAAAAGAATTTACAAATACATATTTCTTAATACACAGTACAACAAATGGTAATTTGAAAATCATTGTTGTATGAAAACATTGATGAACACTCATTTCACTGTGTTTTGTTTAATGAAAACATTTATGATAATGGCTCATTAAATCATCTTTCACAAAAAAGTTTCCATCCTAATTTCTAAATAACCATTGGCAACCATGACTTCAGCAACAATTGCATCAACTCACAGATCGTTTGGAAACAGCAGCCTGGTACTTGGCCATCTTCTCCCTCAGGGATGATGCCTCTAGCATTCTTTCAGTAACAGACAGACCTAAAGCAGATGAGAAGATCACACGTATTGCACCAAGTATCGTTATGCTTTTCACCACAATAACATCCTTTTTAGTCTTTAATTAAAAGTACTTTGAATGATGTTATGGCTTAAGGATTCAGATCAATTCAGCTTAGTTTTTATTACATCAATTTACAACAAAGTCATCTATAAAGGCCCTTTAGATAATAAAGTCAAGATTATACGGATATGTAGAGAAAACCCAACAAATCCCCTTTAAGGAAGGTAACAGTGGAGAGGAGAAACTGGCTCACTTAGCGAGAGTGAAAAGCAGAGAGAGAAAAGAGCAACAAGGAGCAACAACAAAACACTGGTTGGTAGGACAAGTAGCTGCACACTGGAATCAAATTAATCAATGTGTTTCCTGACATGGTACATGAAGTACGCAGAATTTGTGTTTTTGTGTTCAATGTCATACCACTGTGTTGGTCCATGTCTTCTGAGGAAGTACTGCGTAGTGTTGTCCTGCCACCCTGTAAGAGTACAGTGAGCAGTGTGATCAGAATTAAAACTTGGAACTCCTACGTGCACCTCCACTCTCCTTATTTAAGGTTATGGCATAAATCAATAGCTCCATATGTTTATATGTTACTAGTATCTACAATATTTTACTTATTTCCTTCCTTTCAGCCACACAGTACAAATATTAATATAAAGCCTACATTTACATGATTTGTTCCATAGTTCCAAGTTCCATATTTAGTTCAAAATTTTTGTGGCAATGCTTGTATCATTACTTTCCTGTGATGTTACAGAGCAGCAGATATGTGTAAGTTACCAGCACATTGCAGAAACAACGAGTAAAGTGTCATTTTTTTCAGGTTAAATTACTATGTAAAATCCAGGAGTAACTCAAATCATTTCTCAGACAATGATTTTAGGTTGAAGTACAGGTTTCACAGCCTGTACTATAGGTCTATGGTTTCACATGACTGTATACCCAGAGATATCAGAGGTCATCATTACTGATATCAACACATCTCATACGGATCAGCAGAACATCAGTCCCCAGCATCAGGCTAGAAGTGGATTGTTTTCATAAAATAACACAACTAAAATCACACAAAGGCTTTTAACACAGTGTCAAAACAAAGTCTTGCGCACATGTGTGCAGCCTAACGTGTGCTTTGCAGTATTGAAAGAATTTGCTGTAAGAGAAAAGGACGCCAAAGAGAAAGTTCTGAAAGAAAACTGAAAGCAAGGCAAACTGATATCTAATCTTTAATACTTAGTATTGAGTTTGTGTGTGTGTGTTTGCGTGCACATCATTGCCTCTGTGTCACCAACACTAATAAGTAAACCAGATAGCTTCTCTGGCCATTTCAAGCAGCCCAGCCCCCAGGCTGCTTTAATTTCCTCTGTCAAACACATCCAACCACCAACTGAATGAAAACAAATTTTAAATGTCACTACTGTGACGGCAAGTGTGTATTTGCCTACAGCACTTTTGTCCTTTTGTTCACTTCTGTTCCTTGAAAGTATCAGACTAAAAAAGCCTTCTTAGCTGACACTGATCAAGTTAAAGGTTTAAAAGTTTCTGGTCTGTCTTGTCAGTTTGCAGTAGCTGTGTTAGCACCTCCTCTTGCCTCAGGAAGATCTAATGACATTAGTCATACTACTAGGTATTTTTAAAAGGCTACGACTTCCTCAACTGGAGAACTTTGACACGGTGACAAAAGAAATAGAGTACAAGAAATAATGAGAAGCTTGTGTTCACTTTCTCTTGATATCAAATATAAATCCAAGCAAAGTAGTGAGATGACAAGCTGCTGATTATGCACAGAAAACTAAATACTAAAATCTGAGAAAGCCAAATGACTAATAAAAAGTTAGATAAAGTCAAGTCACTCCTCTGAGGTGACCCTCTGAAGAATGATACAGCCCTAGGTCAGGAATGTTCCTGCATACCTTTGTCGTGAAAGGTGAAGAGTGGAGTGCTTGTGGTTTGAGGGAATACAGAATTGGGTGCTAGTGAAACACAGCTAAATCCAGGTAGAAGAAGATTACTTCAGAGAATCCAAGAAATGGGGAGTGCTTAAAAAAAAATCTGAAAGCAAACTGAGTTTGGTGGGAATCGCCTTAAGCTCTAAGGTACAGTATTTTATAGGACCGATTAACATCAGGACAGTAAATCCCACCATCAACAATGTGTTTCAAGCCACATTTTCCAGGAAATAATCTATAAACATGGGCAATAAATGCACAGCTGCGAGAGTCGTTAATTAAAAAAAAAAGACAAACAGACTCATTTATGTAGTAGTCATGCAAACAAATGTGATTTCATTAATGTCTAAGGACTTCTATGGCCGTTTTCTAGGCACTTGGATCCCACCCCATGCACTCGGTGTGTCCTTGAGTGAGACACCCTGATTCTGATTCACACAGAGTCTGCGAAAACCTAATTGCCCCTCCCCTCTGGCAAGAGGCTCCGGTCCATTAAGACCAGGACCTCACACCACAAGAACAGTTTCTTCCCCACTGCAGTGGCCAAATCCCCCCCAACTTACAGTCACTTTAACTTTCCAAGTTGTACTACCTCACTTCTTATTTTTATTGTATTATATTATTTCTGTACATATTTCATATTGTGTCACACCTTTGCACCTTAACTTTTTTCTGTAGATTTTGTGTTTGCACTTGACACCAAGACAAATTCCTAGTACTGTTAAGTGTTTTTAACTGTGCCTGGCAATAAACAGTTTTCTGATTCTGATTCTTGAGATAACAGCACTTCAAAAGCTAAATGTTTTACCTTGCCTGTGGTGTCCTCTCCCCTCTCAAACTTCATCTTCAGGTTGGTCAGAACCACTCTGGGTTTTTCATAGGAGGCACGGGGGCTGGTTGGAGTTTGGTCTTCAACTTTTTCAGGTCTTCCCCTGTTTGTCAGCACATCCCTATCCATCTCTATCTGCTCTTCAACTTTGGATACTTCTGGAGCGTCAGAGGGCTGCTGGACACAACTGGCTATAGGCTGAGCTTCCTGAGCAGTCAGCGGACCAGGGCTCTTTAATGGGGGGGTGTTTTCACTGATAGAAGGAGGTCTGGGCAAGGAAGGAGGCCTGCCACGAATGCTGGATTGACTAGCAGGTGTGATGGAGGAACCTTTCTTGTGCTCAAGGTTCTCTGCTTTCTCCCAGCGCTGCTTCAGAGAACTCAGATTACCTGACCGCATGGTGGATGTCACACTTTCAAAAGACTGTAAGAAAGACGAGATTAAAAGAAATTAAACTGTGCAATTAACAAAGTTCAATTTAAAATGATGACATTTGCAGAAAAAATTGACATTTGGCAACAAAGCATTGTGCCAATCAAATTGCAATTCAGCGTGATGAGAAAGAGGAAATGCCTGAATCCCAACTTGGTCTAACTGACAGATTAGGCCAACAGCTGTTCAAAAGTTGGTCCAGAAAATACATATGTTGCTGTGGCTGCTGAAATGTAATAATTTGTGTAAGACAGAAAACCACAGGCACATTTTTAACTGCATTCCTTTCCACACTACAACTTTTCACCACTCTGCCATTCATAGCAAAAAGAAAACTTGCTTGGCAGCAAACAGCATGACAACAGGAGGCAGATCTACTGCAGTATAAGCAGCACAGACGTCCTTAAATATAAAAGAGGAATCACGCGTTGAAGAAAGGGGATGTAGACTTGAGAATAAATCACCACTGAATAAGTCAACTAATAAAATCTAAGTGAACAATGTGAGCTTTTGTAGGCAGACCTTCTGACTGAGGCCTCGTCAGCAGGCGACATTTAAACTCTATTATATTATTAAAACCAGGATTCCTCAAAACACACACACACAAGCACACACACACACAGACAAACTAGAAATATATTTTCATTTTAATATAGAGATGACAACCAGACCTAACAATTTGTGACCACAAGATGTACTTACTGACATAACTTATAATAATTTATAAGCATAGTGCATAAAATTGTCATGATATTCACAAATACATTGTATTCAACTGCATACAGACAAACAATAATCTAAAGAAAAAAGCAAGAGAGGAAAGAAATAAGAACTAAGATCTAACAACAGGCTGATAAAAGACACACAATTACTGCCTTTGTGAGGCATGTCCACAGTGGACGAAAGAACTGGACAGTGACAAGATTGTTCCCCAAATGAAAAAAGAAAAAAAAAAACTCTAAGAATGCGATGGAGTGATTAAACAAGGTACAACAACTGTCCGGCAAGGAAAGTTAAGAGTCCTTACGTTTGGTCCTTTTGCACAGGTCAGTGTGACATGGAGCTCTCCTAGATGTTTGCAGCTAGACACAATCTACGTGTAAGAACTAACCCAACCCCTTTAACACGAGGAAAAGCAATAGGAGAGAGTCAGAATACCCAGGAAACCAGAGCAGGAAATGATACGCTCAGGCCAAAGTTAACTCTTTCTTTGCTGTGTCAGCACGAGTGAATAAAATTCACTCGTGAATGACTTCTGACGACATAACCACAAAAAAATTGCTACATAACTGATTTGTACAACAGTTTTAAATCAAAAGAAAAAGTTACCCAAAACATGGTCTAATACAAGACTTAATGGAAGGAAGAATGTTGGGACAATGCTCACAGCTTCGTTTGGGGGTTATAGATTTCTGAAAATGGCACTTACTAAAATGTCAATTATAATTCATTTAATTATAAAACTGACTAATATTTAGCATCCTTGGAAGAAAATGCATTATTTTGCAAGCGTGACATTGCAATGGACTTTGTTGGTGCGTGTGAGAAGGTGTGAAGTCACAATGGAGCACCTGCTGCACAGCTAAAAATTTGCCTGCTCGTCTGCAAATAGCTGGATAAAACAAATAATCTTTGTTAAAAAACACACAAATCTACTCAGTCCTAGGAAGACGAACCATTTTACCAAACTTATCTTTTGTTTTTTTTAATCACGAGTTGCATATGCTGCAATAGATGAACTTGTCTCCTCTGACTCACAGCTAGAAGACTGAACCGAGATATTAGTTTCCTGTCAACAGTGTGTCAGAATGTCAAAACTAACCATATAATTAAAAGAAGAGCATGCACCAGAAAAATAATAACATCAATGTGAAGTGTAAGATATTAGAATATCTAAATAGTGGGTAACTTAATCAGATATATCAATGAATCTGGTAATTAGGCTTATTAGGTTGAGTTATTTTCTCTGGAAACTGACAGAAACAATGTCATAAGCCCATCGCGAGTTACCAGAACCTAAAATGAAGTCCTTCGACTCCCTGTTTTTGACAAACAACAGCAGAAGCTGTAACTGACTAAAGTCTTCTGTGTGTGTGTGTTAGTTTCATTGTTGTATTTGAAAAGTCACCCCTTCCCCCACCCTCCCTGACACGTACACACATACATACAGACAGACAGATGGTCTTTTATGCTGCTTATTCAAACTTGGCTCAGACAAATCAGGACATGAGTGTTTTCCTCAAACCTTTTAAAGAGCTTTCTCTATCCCTGTAAATGTTCCATTAACTTATATTCATAAATTACTTTTGGTCCCTGCCACAAATAATTGTTAGGAAGAATTATTATAAAGAAACACTAAAATGTAAGAAAGTTTAAACAGTGAATTGTTCACAGACACAGTTCTCAGAACAAAACCTGTCTGTTAAACACGGCACACAAGACAACAATGCATGACACGTACTTAAAGAAATCAATCAGTTTCACACTTCAGGAAGAAGAACTAAGCCTTCTTGTCATTATAATTACCAGCTTTATCAGTAAGTAAAGACTAAAAAACACTCTTTTCATGCAGTTGCCTCACACACAGATACAAAATTGTATAAAATCACACACAATAACATTACCTTATATTTCTGCATGTTAATAGCTGATCTGTAATTCATTTAATCTCAGCCGAGGTTATTTCGCACTGACAAAGCAGCTAACTTACAGTTGGAACTATAGAAAGCTCTGCAAAGGATTACACTGAAGTAGGATTATGGTTTTGGTAGCCTACTCATCACAACAAGTGGCCAATGAGAGGTCAGCCAGGACAAGACATTTGGCACACACAATATGTTGTGTGTTGGCATGGTGAGTGTGTGTGTTTGTGTGCACTCCTAGTCTCACCATGCAGCAATTAGTTTAGCACCTCCAGCAGCTACTGAACAAATGAAGCATGACATGCAGCACATGCACACTCAAAATGCAGTGACCATGATATATCATAAGATTCAAAACTGTGAATTACACAGTTGGAAATTTGTGTGAGAAACTGTAATCATCATCTGTCGACTGTCTATCAAATTTAGAAGCAGCTGTTTGCTACAATTTTATAAAAGCCAAGTTAGACATGTCTCCCAACTGATGTCACTGGGAAATGAAATGTTTCTAACATGCTATTCAACAAGCTTAACGAAACACTTACTGCTTTTTTCTTCTCTGAACTTGACTCCTCAGCAGCCCTCTGGTACCTAAGAGACAAGGAAACAACACTGACCTCTGGTGACTCAAAACAAAGCATATCCACTAAAAAATTGTCACATTTATTCTTATTCTTTTTTTATACTTTGTTTGCCCAGTTAATACGGTTGTTTTTGATCTTGTTTGTTGTTCTTACTGCTGCTGTAACACAAGAATTTCCCCACTGTGGGATCAATAAAATTGTATCTTTTCTTATTTTTTTTTAAGAACCTTGTGAAATGTTTAAGTACGTAAACTATAAAAACATCTAGTTTAGTTAGTTTTAGATACTACAGGACTTTATAATAGAAACAACAAGTTTGCATGGATTATTACTAATACATGGTCATCTGAGAATGTGGGGTTCCTGGCTGCCGAATTGAAACAACAACATTCTAAAATTTCATCAGTTTGTTTAACTTAATGTAGACAAAATATAGGAAATCATATAAAACTCCTATTTTTATGTGGGCTAAATTGATATTTTATAGCAATTTGTTTAATATTTTTTTATTTTCTTACACATGGTTCTACAAATAGAAATTATATCCAAACATGACTGAACGAAACCTGTGTGTTACTGACTTGGAGAAGCGTTCGGCTATGGCATTGTTTCTCCCTCGACCACTGACTAGTGACAGCTCCTTCGCAGTGATACGCAGGGACTGAGTCGCCCAGGACCTTCGATTGAATGAGCCGCTTTCCATCTCTGGCAAATATCTAACGCCTAAAACAGAAACACACACCGTGTAAGAAACATGTATGTGACACATCGTGGTTGCTATCCACTTCCAAAATCATTTTCCAAACAAATTTTAACAGAACATTCATCAGGAGAAAATTATGGTTATTTTATTCCGTGTGTCTGTAATCAGTCCACCTGAGTACTGCAGCTTTGTGTTGTAGACAGTAGTCACCATGCACCATAATAACACCCCACACAAGGCAACAAGATTTGCATATATACGAAAAAGTGGTTGTTTAAAAGAGTAAAATCTAAAGACTAAAATCTAGCTTACATAATAACACCCATACAGGGCAACAAGATTTGCATATATATGAAAAATAAGTTGTTTAAAAGGACTAAAATCTAGCTTCATGTTTGCAAACTCAGGAGTGTCAAAATCCAGGAGTTTACCTAAAGAGAAACAGTTTTCTGCCAGAGATAATTGATTTTTTAATTTGCAACATGACCTTAGTCTGTTTACCTATTGTCACTCCCCAGTGAGCTGATATACAGTGCACGTTTATTGTATATGTGCTGCTACAGTTGTGCATGCAAACACACAGGTCAACATGTTCCAACCTGAACTCCTGCTCATGCAAAATGCAAAGCTCAGCATGAGAACATTATCATTACAAGCGGATCACACAAATGCTGAATACCACAACTGCACTGTAAGACTTGAACAAACCCACACTTAGGTTTGTGCTACAGACGTACATTGAGTCTCTGACACAGTTTGTGTATCTGGGTGGTACCAGCCATAAATACTAATTTTAATGCATCTCATCATGTGTTTAAATTACAACTGTGCCAAACTGGTAATAAATATTCTCCTACTATTTGGTGTTTTTCATTTAGGTAAACCTATTATATCATCAATCAGATATAAAGCAACAGTGTTGACACGTACTGTGAGGACTTTGGACTAAACTGAATTGCACCATTGCCATTGATTCTGCTGATCCTAACACTCAAAATTCTCCAAGTCGTCAAAAGCCCAGACTATAATAACTTTAAAAATAAATTCACATTATACATACTAATACCATATAATCAGAGATTAAAGTGTATTTATTTCCTGCCAGGCAGATGTTTGGCTGTCCAGATAAGCAGGGGAAAGAATTAACAGCAAGGAGACAGAAAAGTCATCCAATAGAAACAACACAGTAAACCTTAGGTACTTTTATTATTATTATATAATTATATCTATAATGTTGGTGCTGTAGGTTTGGGGGATAGTGAGTCTGAGCACAAAAACACTGTTGATGGGTAAGCATAAAAAGGTGTTTTATCTCATATATCATTTATTTTTTTACTTGTTAATTTTGCATAATATAGGAGAGCTGAAGCCAGTTCTAATAAGCACTGCATAAAAGGTACGAGACACACCCTGTGCAGATCACCAGTTTGTCACAGGAAAAGTACAGGTGGCCTGAGTTTAGAGTTGCCAGTCCACCTTTTTGAATATTAGACCTTGAAGAATGGCAAAGCAATTAAACCAGGGAAAACCTGGAAACCCCTACAAAAAAAGCAAGTCATTCTCATGGTACATGCACACAGAGAATAGCTGAGCTTAACAGAGTTGTGATCTGAAAATCAATACACAGCAGGAAATGTTAGGAATTGAAATAAAGAAGAGGGTGGGGCCATGACATTCTGTTCCTGTATATATAAACACCCTTGATGTTTTCAATACTGATTTTCTTTCACGTGATCTGGTTTGTGAAGTTGAGAGTAGAAAAAAAATTGTATTGCATAAGGAGCAAATATCAATAAAATCTGTTTCAATCAACCACAGCTCTGATATCACACTGTGATATGAGCGCAAAATATTTAAATTCAAATAGAAAGAATAAGAACAGAATTTTAAAGTAAATATGTCAATGCCCCCAGGAGGCAATGCATAATCAGCTACGCATCTGCCATTTGGCTTCTTCCTTTTTGGATGACATCCAGTAATTGCACTTTCCTGTGATCACACCATCAGCTGAAGTATTGCGCTGAAAACGTACTGCTTCACACCTCCTGGGATGATACCTTACCATTTATGGATTACCGCTCAAAGATTTCAGCTTTGAAATCTCAATGATCCTAGGCAGCAAATGTAACAGAATGTCAATAAAGCCTTCACAACCTGGGGTGAAACACATTACAGGGCGACGCTTAGATCAACTTCAGGCTATCTGCTATCTGAGCTTTTAAAAATCGTATACTCTATGAACACCAGCTTTTAGTTTCATGTCAATCATTTATTATCGATGAAAGGTGAATACTGACCTTTAACCCTCAGTTTAAGTTCTCCTTAACGAAAAGCAACCACATACAGTTGGATGACTCATAAGTAAGGAGGGGTTCATAAATGCTTAACAAACAACTGAGCTGGGAGCCAATACATATTTAAAACACAAAACAAAAAAGAAAGGAATAATGAAAGTCTATAGACAAACTAAGTTTACTCGGGTTATGTTTTCCCTCGTAGCTCCAGTAAGGAGCCAATTACCTGAGGAACTTTTACAGGTGTACACGCGCTTGCTAGACTTCAGGTCATAAATCTATATCAGTATAATTTATGTGTATGGATTTTTTGCCTACATAATTTCAGTAAGCAGAAGTGAAATCCGCCCGGATGCAGACAGCAGCTGGACTGGTTTGGCATAATGTCGGACGGCAGAGAGCTTCTAAGGAGCGTTCACATGCGTTCTTGCGAAAATCCGCACCTACATCTAGAAGCCCACAGGTTGAGAATCACATTTTGGGGAGTGATTTCAAAAACCCTGCCTACAGTCATTTAGTCCACCTGCGTTTGCCGTTTCTTGCATTTATTTCAGTCTTACCTGTGCGAACTCCCGATGAGTGACTTCTCTGGCGAAGCCCCGAGACACCTGACACTCGCTGGTGCCACTGCGTCACCGCCCGGTGCGGACACCCGGAGGTGGAGTGAAGCGAAGGTGCGACGGGAGTGGAGGAGCCCGGTCACGTGGTTTCACGCACCGACGACCTCAGGTGTTACGTTACCCCCCTCACCTGGCGCGTTTCGCTCTGTGGGAGTGTGTGGGCGCGTGATGCACTTGCATACAACCCCCCTAGAAGCCATGAGGGAAACGGGTAGTACTTGCTTATTTTTCAGTCAAGATGCATAGGAATGCTCTGTGTGAACGAGCAGGAAATGTTCTTCCTTCTAACCTTTGATCCAACGCTTGTAAGTTACACGAAAACCACATTTCTAATCCTAAAACAAAAAAAATAATACATTTTATTTAAATAACAAAAGTATGTACTAGCTACAGTTTAACAAAATGCAGATCATAATCAACATGCTATATTAAAAAAAAACAATTTACCTCCAGGCATCTTGATACTCTTGAAGCAATCACAGGGCCGCTTGTATGTAAACTTACAATTGCTTATATTTAATGAAGTGCCCGCTGAAGAAAATATAGTTTGGTCTTTCACACTCTGTAGTGGGGCTGTTAATTCTAACTTGAAAGAAAGATGAATGGATGCTTTGCTATTGAATGTTTGCATTCCATTTGGCTTCTAAGTAAGCTCATGTGAATGATGCCGTTACAAGGCAGGTCATTTGGGCCGGACCCAGTGAACGGAGCACTCCAAAATGGGTTCAGCGAAGTTAGGTCAGATGATTTTGAGTTTTTTTCACCTAATCATTAAAAACATTTTTATGTGAACTCGCAGCCAACAAAAGGGAACATACGACAGTACTCGTTTGAAGGAAACAATACCTTTATGGTAATAATGTGCCCACGTCAGTAGTTTTGAATAGAGATAATATCCTGGACAGTATGAGCTACGTATATTACTCATATCGTCAGTTTATATATTTATTATTGATTTAGTTGTGTTATAAATTGTATATATGTTACAGGTCTATGGATTGAAAATACCCACACAAATTCAAAATTCTCCCTCACTGGTGAGCATTGATAAGTTTTTTTTAAATAAATATCGTTTTAATGCAAATCTAAGTAAAGAAAAACAAACAAACTGAATGTTTCACGTTGTTCCCATTCTGTCCAGCAACAGTGTTCGCGCAATGTAAACCAATGGACTTCCTCTATGTTAAAATGCTCGCAGTCTCTTAAATTTCATAAAGGATTTTTGCGTCCAAAATCTTAGTTCTTATTCCATAATCACACGTTTCCACAAATGTGAAAATTCTTATCTATGCTAATTGTCTGACCATGCTGATTTTGTTTCATGTAACCATTATAGTCAGTGTATTGTGCACACTTCTTCCAAATAAATTAATACTGACATAACTGATGATGTCACCACTCGTTAAACGTCTAATATTAATTAACCGAGATGCGTCGACGGCAACAATAGCAGCATTACTGTAGAAGCATTATTCATTTGTTCCGACGAGTACTTCAGCCAAACCGGGCAGAGACGTAATCATTAAAACCACCAGTGTATGAATGTCTGTCTCATGTCCCTGTCTTCTCTCATTTTAAACGTCCACTCCTTTTTTTTTTTTTATCTGCGTCTCTTCAGTCGTCGTCTGAATCTGCTGCAAACGGGGAGGCCTGCTCCACCACAATAACACGTCCACGCAACAATAGGCGTCAAGTCTGCACAACCGTACAAAACATGGATTAACAGCCGATTTTTGACGAGGCGCTGCGTGGTCGCGGGGAGCTGACACGGGAAGATGACCCTTTTCTCTTCGCTTGACGAGGCTTCGCTGCTGTGTGGGGGAGTGGGTTACATCCTGTGGCGTTTCCTGTGTTTGTAAACTAGACGGGATTGAAAACGTCGGGCGAGAGAAGCTGAAAGGTAGATAAGCATCTTTCATTTTTCTTCGATGCTCGGTGAATTTTGGCCGTGCGTGCAGTTGCCTGCTGGTTCATCTCTTAAGAATCATGCTCGGTGAAGGCAGCAATGGGATTTAGCCAAATATTACAACGTGAAGATTAGCAATTGCTAGCAGGCTAGAAAACGTTAGCTTAAGCATCGGGAGGGGGAGGCACTCGACGGCCATCACGAATGTCTTTTCGCTCAGTCTTGTCTTGAACCTGCTTGCTCTGTGCCTTGAATAAGTACCATGGTGAAACGATTATTTGGTGCTCTTCGCAAGATATGTGTCCCCGTAGAGCTACTGTACCAAAGCGATAACCAGGTGGGCTGCAAATTTGTTCCATTCCTAACATTTAAGTGGGCGAGGGCGCCAGGGAGCGGCTAGCTGCTGGCTAGCTGATGTTAGCCAGCTTGTTCAACATCAGCAAAACTAACGTTAGGTTGGGGATTGTATGAAGGCCAGCTCAGCCAGTGTTGACAAATGACATTTGTTTTCAAACCAGTAATGTATTATGATGTTGCACGTCCACTGCTGAAAACTAATGCATCGATAGAAACGAACGACACTGTAATTTAAAAGTATTTTAATTAGCGTCAGCGCTAGCAATGCTAGCTAGCTAAGCAACAACGATAGCTAAAGCATCGTAGGTTGTAAGTATAGGAGGCTGCTGCGATTCCATCTGGTTACAGTTAACTTGTATTATGGCACACGAGTAACAGTTAAAGTTCCAATGCTCCCCAGAGTCTACACGTAGCGTTAACACCTGAAAATCACAAGATAGAGGAGCAGTGCTTTCAACAACGTTGCATTAATGGCTTCGTTGTAACACAGCTAAAACTATGTGCAAAACTGAGATTAAACGGTGATCATTGTTGGGGAAATGGAAAATGCGTTTCTTTAAAAATCCTCAGTACAAATATTTGCTAGCCTTCGCATTCTCCTGCAAGTGAGTGTGTGTCCACTTTAGCTCAGAGATTCCACATAAGGCGAAGTGTTGCATCTTTAAAGTTTGTTCCCATTACCTAAAGGGGTTAGATGAGATACAAGAGGCCACGTTTTTCAGATATTTCTTCATAGTAGCAACAGTAACTACGAGGATAAAAACACAGCTGCTCCCCACATTTTTACTCTCAAATTGTTATTGTTTTTACAGTTTTAATAACTTAAAATAATTAATAATGCATAAATTCTGTGTTTTTGCAACCTTATATGTTTCAAAAGTAACACCAGGTGTAATGCATACTCAAAAATAGCATTAATTAAGTATTTAGTGGTCTTAAAGATGTTTCGGAAACATAAAGATGATTTGATTTTCCATTTTATTCTGTGCAGTCTTCTCTTTGTCACTTGTCTGCCTTATGTACATTTTAATATAAAACGTGAGCTTTTACTAAAAGCTTAAAGTACATTTGTCTTAGCAGAACGTTCATGTGTACCTTTTGCATTTTATCCAAGCAGTCTAGTTTGCAGTGCCCACTATGGGGTACAACACTAGAATTAGAACAAGTAATAAAACCAATGTAAATGCAGTTTAAAAAAATGTTGTGGAAAGTGTAGTGTAAGTAGTTAAATTTTTTTTAATTCCACACAACACATAATAGGTTAAATATATAGTTTCCTACTATCAAAACTCATCAGAAAAAATGATTTATTTCAGTTATAGTAGCTTATAGCAAGCCCAAACAATAACAATATGTAGAATTGTAACCTGAATTTTGAAAATGACTATTTGAAATCATGCACACCATGTCATTCTACAGGTTTTATTGTCTGAACTAAAAAATATATGTAGTCCGAATTTAGAAAAAGTGGGTTGACCTCATATAACCCTGCAGTCCAGTGGTGCGATTCTTGCATACCTAAGTAGGTAGTTGCTTATGTTATGGTAAGACAGTCATTTTTGTTATTTGTAATTTTATTTGGTATATTTCTTCTGTGGCACACAGTATGTTCACGAATATTTGCGTGCTCAGTTGTAGTACCAGTTTTAACGTAGCAATGGCCAATATTGTAAATTATATCCAAGTCCATCTGTGTCCTGCCATGGTTGACAAGGATAGCTCTAATTTGAAAAACATAACTAAAACTAGTTTCTGTTATGGTAAGTATACCGACCTAATTTCTCTGTTCAAAAACGAAGCTAAATCTAACCAAAAGAAGAACAATTAAATGTATTATTTTGTGATGTTGCCATTTAATGTTTGTCTGTTTCATCCACATCCTCCTCTTCCTCAGTTTTAATGCTAGATGAGTGAGGTGGGTGTGGCTTCCCACCAGCCCAACCATCCTGACTGACGGATCTCTGGATGACCTTGTCCCCACCCCTGTCTGTGTGCTCACATACACCTCAACAATGTCACACCTGCCCAGCAGCTCAGTCCGCGACCATATGAAATGGGTTTGTTTTTGAGAACACCAAAGTGGTTACAAATAACTTTTCTTGCAGTCTTGTGTCACTCAGGATGTTGTCGTTGATGAGTAATTTGACAGTTGCCATGTGACTGGCAATGTTGTCTTAAATGTAGATATTTCCATATAGCAGGTTATTTTGGAAGGATTGCTGTAGTTGATAGAATGCTCTTCTTCATTCTTTTTTCCCCCCTTGCAGGCAGGGCTGCTTGGCTGCGAAGCTGTCCTCTCAAGTATGGCCCTCATGCAGGCGAGCTCCATGGCCGCTCCACCCAAAAAAATGATGGCACCACTTGGCCATGGACCGCCACAAAGAGAGGGACCTGACCGTGCTCCACAGAGCCATATGATCCTCCCATCAGGAATGAGCTGTCCCCCTCTGGTTAGAACCTACTTAACAAATGCATATTTGAAGACTGTTTTTATGCCACACTTTTTAAATATAGCCTGTTGTCGGTTTACTAGATTTGTTTCAGATGGGCAATAGCATATTATTTGGGTTATTTTTTATCTCCCGTTGTTACTTATTCACACTGTTTTAAATCATGTGTTGTTATACTTGCAACATTTACAGACCAACATGTAGAATACTCAGGATCTAGTTTTCCTCTTGGCAGCGGCAAAACGTGCATATAAGAAAAGTTTAGTTTAGCCTTGAATTTTTGTGATGTTTTGATATTCCGTGTTTGGTTTTAATGTGACTGATCTTAAATTAGGATTTTTTTTTTTCTGGTTTTGTAGCTTATCCGGAAAGAAGGTGAATTCCAAGCGCCCCGTTTGCTGGATGAAAAGGAGATGAGGGCCAACGAGGACATGCAGCAGAAAAAAAAGAACAGGAAATCAGTAACGCCCTGTAAAGTGAGAGAACAAGAAGGAAGGGGGGGGAAGGTGAGTGCTTGTGCTTTCTAAATGGGGAAGGGTCTCTGCTGTGCATATTAATTTTTCCTTATTACATAAAATATGTCTCTAGCTGCTTGTACATATTTTTGTAACCGCATATAACTTTATTCAAGTGTGCCTGACTTGCAGCTTACATGTATGCACATTTTGTTTGTGTGGTGGGTGGGGGGAGGAGTTCAGGGAAGATGTGGAGGGGGTGGAGGATCTCCAGAGAGGAAAGGGGGGGAGGGGAGCAGAATGAAGCGGAGCACAATAACTGCAGTTGTGTGTACAAGAGGGGGAGCAGTAACATAAGGGCAATAGGCCACTGGAAGGGATTGTGGGATATTTTTCAATTCAGATGTATTGTATGTAGTTAAACAAATAAAACTTTAATGTCATGCTGTTTCATACCAATGATAATTTGCATTTTAGAAATAAGAAAACATAAAAAAATATTTTTGAGAAAATGGTTCTACAATGTAGTCAGAATTGTATTCTTGTGTTAATTAAATATCCCCCAAAAATTGATTTACAACAGATTCTGAGCATCTCTGTATGTTGAATGAGAGAGAGAAATGCACTGCTGTAAGATAAGAAAGATTTAATTTTTTAATTTACATTTTTATTTCTTGATTTTAAATGACCAACCGTTATTGTTTCTTCTTTTTCTTAGGGCACAGGTGGAGATGAGAATGGTCCATCATCCAAAGTGCAGAAAAACTTTATTTGTGATCACTGTTACGGAGCATTTAGGAGTGGATACCACCTAAAGAGACATATCCTCATTCACACAGGTATGGGTCAAGCTTGGAACAACTCAAGTCCACAATTAAACCTAAACAGCTTATAATGCCTGAATACATGAATCATTTGTTTAAAAAGGCCCTCAAAGCTTAAGATGGACTAAATCAAGGAATGTGCAGCAACTGTAAGGTTTTGCAATGGCCTGCTTAAAAACCTTGTTTGGTAATAGCTTTTGCCTCACAGCTAATTGGTGGTATATGTGGGGACTTTAACTAAAACTGGTGCTCTTCGGTTTAGGGGAGAAGCCGTATGCTTGTGCCGTATGTGACATGAGGTTTATTCAGCGTTACCACCTGGAGAGACACAGCCTCATTCACACGGGTATGCGTCTTTTAACCGTACCCATATTACATAAACTGACTACTTCTGTAGTCTGTCACTTGAATCAATGGACAGATGCCCAGGGTTAATTTTGTCTCTGGACAGTAATTTCCAACAAAGCCACCCCCAAAATCTGTTCAGCAAAAAAATTAAAACACAGTCCAAACAAGTCCACTATTAAAAACTCTTATGAAAGCATTAATGTACTCACATTTTTGGTTCTTTATTTTTTCTTAATCAAATCTGATATTTTGACTTGCATTAGTTTTAGACATGTCTGCAGAGTTTAAGAATCTGTTTAGTTTTATTACTGTTTTAAAAGATCCCAGATATGATGGAGGCACGTTTATCATGTTCTCCAGAATGTTCAGTGGGTTGGGTTTTGGTGAAAGTGGCTTCTGTAACAAACACCTACAAGTTCAAATTGGGATTCAAGTTCCAAGTTCGAAGTGGGATTCAACTTTTTTTCAGCGGAGGTGTGTGATATTTTGTGTACAATGCTTGTATTTTTCATATTGTTTCTGACATGTTTTCCTGTTAAATGGCTTTAACGAGTAAAATAGGATGTTGTGTTGATGCAAATGTTGGTTGGTCCTGCAAAGATGTCAGCTTGACAGACTGGTCTTCACACAGTGTGGTCACTGTAAAGAGTAAATATAATCCTGCGTGATCATGAGCAATTCATAATGTACAACTGGTTGTGGTTTTAAGTTCAACAGGCCAAATGTATCACCCATCCCGATTAACCATCTGATAAGCACTTCATGAATATTGGCCACTTTATTCTTTAGGTCTGTCTTGTCTTGGTGTGACTTGAAAAAATATTTCCAGCGTGCTGTTTCTTCAGGGATAGAGGATGCATGTGTGCTGAAAAATTTTGAAAACCACCTAGTTCCACAATATTTTAGTTTCATCACAAAATGCTAACTGCCCAGTTGAAACAATGATATAGTTTAAAATTAACAGTAAAGCACTAGCAATAGTGACTTACAGACAACTGTACACATTTCTTAGCCTATTATATGTTTTGTTGAAAGACCAAAATGTTTCTCAGTGGTTCTTAATGAAAAGTTCTGGTACTATTACATTTTTTTTTATATTCTTGTTTTTTTTTTTTGTCCATTTCCTACATCTAACATTACTGACTGGTATCCATGCCAAATAAGATTCTTGATTTTAAAAAACAGAGGGACAAAGTAATGAATTTATATTGCTAAGTGATGACAAAATAGTTCTGTAGCCAGACTTTTTGATAGTGGACTTGAAGGTGGACTTAAACTTGTGGACCCTAGTGTGTATAGTTATGTAATAGCTTTAAAGCAAAGGCAACAGATACATGCAATATTTGTTTATTTGTTTACAATAACTGTATTTATAACTTTGAAATGACAATAGGTGCATGGACATCAAAGGACTATGTTCACTTTTTTTTTACATTAAAACAAAAGTAAGAATAAGAAACATGCATAATGGTAATATTAGCATTTCACCCTTTCAGAGAAATTTATTTATTTTTTTAATTTGTACTATGGTAAACTTGTCCCAAAATTGACAAAAAAATCCTAAACTAACACATATTCCTTCAAGTTGCGGAAATGACCCCCCCCCCCAAAAAAAAAAAAAACCTGTACCTGGAATAAGCAGTTGGTGGTTATGGAAACAATGCATCTGTTCTCTTTTTTCACTTATACTAAATTTTGTAATTTTGTCACTTAATATTTCCCCCCCAAAAAACTAATTTTTGCTTTTTAATAGATGATTAGCTAATTATTTTATGCTCTGTGTGTGTAGGGGTGAAGCCATACGCTTGTTCCATGTGTGACATGAGGTTTTTCCAGCGTTACCACCTGGAGAGACACAGACTCACTCATACGGGTATGCGTCAATTTACCGTACCCAGTTGCAGTTAAGAAGCTTCATTTATTTAGCTACTCACAATGACATCTTGATTTGATTTCTTAATCACGAGAGCACTGAGAACAAAATCATGAGAACACAAACTAACGTGTCGGCCCAAAACAATGATTTGGTTTGAGTCTAGGTTAAAAATGTTGATAATACTTGAACCATTTATATATTAACCTTGATTTATGTCCTTCAAGTATATAAGAAAATGTTTCCGCGGGCTTGTGCAGAATTTTGTGTGTCAAAAAAGGACTGTTCATTATCCAATATTAGCAAGTCAAAGTGTATAAAAACTGTTGTGTTACCCTAAAACATTTAACTCTACCATTTATCATTTGTAAATGTAGAAAGAGTATAGATATGACAGCAATGTGGAACAACAATACTTGAGACAGTAGGCCCCATGATTACTATAGCATTAATTCTGTGCTTCTGTCACATAGAATGGCCCATTAATGTACATGCCCTTTGTGTTCTAAGAGTCGTAAAGAAACTGGTAAAATGAACTGAAATTAATGTTGACCAATCAAAGTTTGTTATTCCTCTTCTACCAATGCTTTGCTGCCATTGCATAGCTAAAAGCTTTATTATTTAGCTGGCTTTTTTTTATTTTCTGGAAAAAAATAGTTCTGCTTATCACGTTACTAAAGCTGAACATATGGTACATTAAGTACATAGTATAACTATAACTCAGACACAATATTGGTTAAAATATTTTTTGTTAATGGCTTTATGACGCTGTGAGTCTCACATCTAAAACAAAGTAGCTGGCCATAGCTAGGCTTTGGTGCATCTTTTTGTAGGAGTGTTGGGCACAATTTATAATCATCTTCCCTGGCTGGATGGGTTTCTGATTTACTATCACCTGTACACACATCAGTAATGGCTGCAAATTTCATTTTATTTTGTGTATTTTTTTTCTTTCCTGGTAAATTATTCTGCATAACCTTGTAAACAAACATTATAAATAATTGGGAAAACTAAGATTGTAACGGAAGATGGGCATGGTGCGAATGCCAGTTTTAATGATCACGTCATATTAAGTAGCTGATTCTCTTGGTGGCCATGGTATAACATAGGACCAGTTCTTTGATGTCCACACTTATTTTACATGCAGACTAATGGCTGCATAACCTGTGTTTCCGAGCTGTAATTCTTTGGCTTTTACATTAAGTTTTTTGTTAAAGTTGCACTGTTGCTTATACCGATGCTTCTGCTGTACGTTTATGGCAGAGATCAGATTGGAAAGCATTTAAAAATTAAGGAATATAATTTTGCACTGCTACAAATCAAGTGCCTTTTAAAAATTGAAAAGCAACATAAACTTTCACCCCACCATAAATCATATTTTCTGCTATATAGACATTGATATTACCCCATTTGTACTTTCTAGTAATTTGGAACAGATCTGCTCATCACAATGCTGAGAAATCAAACTTTAAGTAGTAAACAGTGGAGAAGTGTGGTAAAGTTTCTCTTTCCGCAGGCCAGTGTGATCACTGTCTTAGACATTTTTTGTGCTGTCTTGCTGCCGACTTGCGTTTGTTGTTTTCAAAATGCTTGGCTTTTATCCTGCTGCTTCTTTTGTTATGTTGTTTTCCAGATTTTTTTTTTTGAAGATGGAGGCCAGTAATTAGAGGTTCAAAAAACACCCTTCGCATGAAGCTTAATTAGAGTAAATGTAATGTTTGCTAGGTCCTAGTTATGTACTGTCTGTAAATGATGATTCCCTTTAATGCAAAAGGGACGGCTTAGCTAATATGTTGATAATTTTTATATGTAGGGGTGAAGCCGTACGCTTGCTCCATGTGTGACATGAGGTTCTTCCAACGTTACCATCTGGCAAGACACAGCCTCACACATACTGGTATGCGTCTGCTTACCGTAGCTCCTAATGTAGTGTTTTTCTTTTAGAAGTGCCTTCGCTTTTCAACTTATAGCAGTGTAAACAGGGTTGCTCAAATGACTGCCTAAATGACTGCTTAAATATCCACATATTCACAAACATAAAGATGTATCCAGACATGTATTAGGATGGTAAAATATAAAGCATGGGTTAATGTAAATTAATTCATACATAGTTAGGCCACTCAGTGTACACAACACCAGTTTTTCCCCTGATGAATGCTACACTTTGATCTGCAAAATTATTCTTTGTCACTACTGATTTCTTAAAATACACTTATTTACCATTATAAACCTTCAAATGACTTACTGCTTGTGAAAATTTACATAACCATGATGATGGTAGTGTGTTAAAAATAATTTCTGTTACTAGCTAATATTTACCTGCTTTTTATGTGCATAGGGGTGAAGCCATACGCTTGCTCCATGTGTGACATGAGATTTTTCCAACGTTACCACTTGGCAAGACACAGCCTCACTCACACGGGTATGGGTTCACCCTTCTTTGATGCATTTGAGCCCCAATACCCAACTTACTAGAGTTTAGCAGTCTGTTGTTCATAGATGACTCATAAAAACTGTTGTATCTGTTTCAGACTGCTAGAGGAGTTTTACTCCTTAAAGTACTATTTTGAACAGTATTTCGCATGTTACCCTTCCATCAAGTAAGACTTTATATGCATTTTAGAGTTGAAAAGTTTCCCTGAGTTGTGTAGAACAGTGTTTAATCGAGGTCCTTTTTAACAGGTTGACAGTTTAGAAAATGTTAGCTGAATGTATTAGTGTTCCATCATGCTCTTAACACCCCACTGCCCCACTTTGGCATGTCTGGATACATAATGAGCAAATGTGTCCCATTTAGTTTATTATGCTGTTTTCACAAAATATTTTGATCTGTGTGTGCAGGGGTGAAGCCATATGCTTGCTCCATGTGTGACATGAGATTTTTCCAGAGATACCACCTGGCAAGACACACTCTCACCCATACGGGTACAAGCTTTACTTATCCCTCCACTTGACAGTATCAGAAGTTGTAGATATATTTTTCTTAGTGTGTAGGCATTACCTTTGTAGGACTATTGTAATTTACTGTAATTTGCACAACTCAGTACTTTGACTTTGTACTTGCTTGCTGCTTTTAGTGTTGACATGACTGACTAATTTTATGTGTCGTACCATGTTTATAGTTGGCTATGAAAATACACAAGATGCTGTATAACACTGATTAGTGTTTGTGAAATGAAATTCTTTGTGTACATAGTTCATGTAAACGTTTTCTAAAGTTTGGTACTGTATGCGTTTAGGGGTGAAGCCGTACGCTTGCTCCATGTGTGACATGAGGTTCTTCCAGCGTTACCATTTGGCAAGACACAGCCTCACTCATACTGGTATGCTTGAATTAATTGTTCCCCTTTCACTTTTAAACCTATAATATAAATCTAGGAGTTTTTTTTTCTATTTGGAAAGAAGTCCCACTGTGTACAATAACATATACATACCAATGTTGGTGAATTGCTTACCCTCTCTAAAAATGTTAGAATTTGTAGGCTTTGTTGGAAAACTGTCCACTGAGAAAGTGACTCTGTCAGTTACCTTGTACTATTATTAATGCACTAATGGTACTGTTGCATTTGTATTGTTGAATACTGTATTGCATATTCATGAAATTAAATGCATATTACACTAAAGGAATTTTAAAAATGTAGGCATCAATAGTCAATACAAAAAATGTTTATTTTTAAAAGGCAAATACAAGAATGTTTAACCTGACTAAATGAAAATGTGCATCTAGAACATGGGGTAACTTCAACATGAAATTGAAATGGGGTTTTCAAAACTAGGGTTTATTTGCAGCATGACACTATGCTGGTCCAAATTGCAATATTGTCAGCCATGTTTCTCCTTAGTTAACGATGCACAACCCTTGATGTCAGCAGGTTCTTAGACTTTTTGGTTTAATGTATAACAGAATTGAATCTGTATTACAGCATGTACGTTAAAACAACCTGAAAGCATTTTATCATGTCTTTTAAGTCTAAGTGTTTAAACTTTATCACACCATTGAAATACATCTAATATTCTTGTCCTCTGTTTAGGGGTGAAGCCCTATGCTTGTACGATGTGTGACATGAGGTTTATACAACGTTACCAACTGGAGAGACATAGTCTTACACATACAGGTACGTCCTCGTTTGAACGTTGGCTTTTTTACTGCCTGACTTCTGTTATGCATGCATCACTTATTAAGCACTTTACCGGTCTGCTTCAAACTCAAGTTTGTGTTGCTTTCAGTCAGTATCTTGACAAATGCTTATTTGTCATGTCGCATCTACAAAGAGCTTCAGGAACATTTAACACATGCACAGATTTTCCCATTACTTTGTTAATGAAATGACATCATGATCATGAAGCCTAAAAAGGTTTGACGAACTGTTTTGCTCAAATTTGTTACTTAAATAACTTTGTAGTATCTGCAAGCCCAAAAATAATTTACATAAATAAATGAAAGTTTTTTTTCCCACTTTTTAAACGCCTTTTGTGGCTTGGGCTGCACAATATTTAGTTTCAGCATCAAGACATCAAGACAAGGAAGGCTAATTATTTTAAACACACCATGCTACATATTTGATCTTGATGAAAAAATATACCCATCCACACATTCGACATGAGTGTCAAATTATTTTACTTGATTCACTCTTCAATTGGCCATTAGGTCTCCCTCATCCTACTATCGTTGTGAAGTGTTAAAGGACCATGCAGAGCCTAAGTCAATTGCATTTCGACTACAAACATGCCAATGATTCTAGAATGATCAGTTTACCAAATGTAAGTAATCAAGTGAAAAATATCGTGCAGCCCTCTTTGTGGCACAAACCTGAATCCCACTCTTGTATTTCCATACTCCCCAAAAATATCCTGACTGAACAAAATTCACAAGATGCATAATAGTTGAGCTGAGCCTACGAAAATACATCCATCAACCACAACTTTACAACTGTGATGAGGCTCAGGGTCCAAATGGTCCCTCAGATCAGTCTGCCTCATACACATTAATCTGTGATGAGCTGTGTGTCCTGACACCTGTTGATTGTGGCTTACAGTGACTTTAATCCATGCAGCCCTCTGCCCACCAGGCATTGTTAATGGTGTGGCTGTTTTTGTTTTTTTTCAAGGAGTAACTGCTCATAGAGAACATATCTTTTTATTTTCCTACATGCTGAAAGCTGTGTGGGTTTTCAGTTTGTGGGTAGGAAAATTACATTCATGCTAAAATTCTCAGCATTTAATTGCTTTTTAAATTCTTTAAAAAGAATGGAAATTTAGAGATTTTAGTCATTGTGTCATTTCACATTCAAAGTAATGGATAAGGAAATAACTTCCAGAATCCTCTGTTATGAATATGAATTAATGTGTTTAGCTCTATGACATTGACAAACCAGATTTTGTGCAAGGATATTTTGTCAGTCTGCTTTGAGAGTGCAGATTTTAAGTGTTGCGAACAAGAATATTTGTTTTATCTTTGCTCACATCACAAGCTAGTTTCTGTATGATGATTTTTTCAGAGCTTTTTCTATCACTCTCTACTACCCAAGTTGCTCTGCAAACCAATGTCTGATCTTAATGTGCTGTACATAGTTGTTTACCAACTGCCTAAAATTGTCTAACATCTGCGATCAGCGTGACAAAAGTTCTTTAGTTGACAAATCTACTTCAGAAACTAGTACGCAGTATGTCAAAATTACACTGAAAATTTTGCGTTGATGCTAGTTGGAATGTGCGTATTAAAAGACCTTGCTTCGCCTCAATTATTTGTCTGATTATTTGGTATGTTTATTTGTTTGATATTGTTGTTGTCCATACTGATGACCCCTCAATTTTTTCGAATTTAATCTTGGTCTTAGGTATTTAGCTGTGACTATTAAACCTTAATTGTGTAATTTATCAATTGGAAAAACAGATTTTTGAAGCTTGCTGGAATTTCCAGTGTAAACAAAAGCGCTGATAAGTGCAACCAAACTTTACTAAGCAATTAGTAAAGTTGAACATCGATCATTTTTGGCAGTTGAGTTTCTTAAATGCTAAAGTTCGTACTTTGTGTGTATAGGGGTGAAGCCGTACGCTTGCACCATGTGTGACAAGAGGTTTTTTCAGCGCTACCACCTGGCGAGACACAGCCTCACTCATATGGGTATGCGTCTGCCAATTTTAACCCAGTCACAAGATTAGGATGCTGCAACCTCTTATGCTTGATATAGTCTTAAATATCTGTATTTATACAAGCAATATGATAGAAAGGATTTATTTTAAGTATAACCACATTAGATGACACTATCAACTTATGTTTTTTGTTAATGGAATTTTAGATCACCTCTGGGAATTTTGTCATTTCAAACAAACATTTCAAACTATTGTAATCCTGTAAATTATTGTAGGGTATGACATTGGTTATTAACCACAGATATCAATTTAGTACAGATTGGTGCTTCAGTTATGAAATGGTAGGGCAGATTTTTTTTTTTCCCTCTTGATAGCAGAGAGACAAAATTAATTCTCCTGATGCTCTGCGTTTAGGTGTGAAACCTTACGCTTGCACCATGTGTGACATGAAGTTTTTTCAGCGTTACCACCTGGCGAGACACAGCCTCACTCATACGGGTATGGGTCCGTGCACCTGCCCATCTAGCACATTTAATTTGTTAGACCACTGCACAAATGCTTAATGTTAGTTAAGGGATATGTCAATATGAATCACAAAGCTGTCAGTTCACAAGTTTTATAAGTTGACATAATTTAATCGATGTTTTGATATTTGTGGGTAACTACATCGCTACAAAATGAACAAAACAAAAATTTGTGTTTTTTTGCATGAATTGGCAATTGTGTGGTTAATAACCAATAGTGAAGATATTAATTCCTAAATTTAAACAATGGGAAGTGGGGCAAAGTGATATAATATTGCTACTTTGCATTTAGGTGTGAAACCTTATGCTTGCACCATGTGTGACAAGAGGTTTTTTCAGCGCTACCACCTGGCGAGACACAGCCTCACTCATATGGGTATGCGTCCGCCCACCTTACCCATGTCACTGAAATCAGACTGTACATAATGTTAGAGACAGTCAGTCATTTAAGGCAGCTGTGAGTATTTTTGATAAAATGACCAGCAGTAATATATATCTTTCTCAAGCCTACCTTACATTATGTGCATAAACGCAAGAATAAAGAAAATCTCGGTGTGTAAAGAAATAGAGCACTGCAACATCATCAGCTCATGTGATGTGTTGAGTTGTGGACTTGACAATTGGATTTACACATTTGTAATATTTATTGGACTTGGAGAAAAAGCAACTACCAAACAAGCATGTAGCCTACTTGTCAAGATGTAAATTTAAAACAAATAAAAAAAGTGGTTAACAACCCATCAATTCTAATAGATGTTTTATGTATTTTGCTTGTTGATGGATTGTGAACACACAAAATGCAAGATCTGAAAATAATACCTTAATGCTCTGCGTTTAGGTGTGAAACCTTTTGCTTGTACCATGTGTGACATGAGGTTTGTTCAGCGTTACCACCTGGCGAGACACAGCCTCACTCATACGGGTATGCGTCAGTGCACCTGCCCTCACATATTGTAGGTCATTGTTACAGTGTTTATTGTGCTAAAATCCACAGAACAAAGAAAACAGGTCTTATCTTTCAGAGATATGCACACTAATAGCCAAGTAAAACTTTCAAGCAAGATATTTCCTATATTTGTAACTTTTATTGCTTTATTCTTAAATTACTTCATGCCCTCTAGCATTTCCAAATAGAAATTCAGTAAGACTTAAAAAACCCATATATTTGGCTTCATCCTGTGCTTTTAAAATGCTTTTAATGCATTATGGTCACCATATTCTTTACGATCTTTAGTCACCAGCTCTCTTCTAAGGGCAGAGACATACCAAGTCGACGTCAAAATACTAGCTGACAACTGTTGCTTTGGCTCACATAGCTTTTGTTTGGCAGTAAAGCATGTGCTGTGTGTTCTGTGCCTTTGTGAGGGGAAACAAATTTCTGTGCCAGCAGATGGCAGTATTCTGTATTTGCCATCTAAAGGGGAAAATGGAAGATGTAGGACCTTAGATGCATAACCACAAACAAAGCAGGATTTGCATACTCTTCAGTATGCAAGTACTTTTTCTATGCATGTATGCAGGTACTATTTTCACACCACAGACTGTTTTTAAAATGTACAGATGAGTTGAAGGTAAAAAAAAGTCCCTCTTTGTTACTTGAGTCTCATGCACTAATTTGCAAAGCTTTGGCTGTTGCTTTGGGAGTCAAGCTCATTGACTGTGTAGGCTGTCGATTTAACATCCCAAATCATCTAAATGTTCACCGACACAGGTCCAAAAAGTCTGAACTTGTAAAGATAGAATGCATCACAAGTCTCACAGACCAGATCACCATTTTGGGGTCACATATTGATTTATTTTTTAATTCCAAAAAAGGTGGAGAGGGTTGTAAAATATAACTAGCGTTCAGTTAATAATGACGTAAAAAATACTGGAAATAACTGGTGTCCTTGCTCTTGAATGAAGCACTACACTATTGTTGGGTGCTGGCAGTGGGGTTACTGTAAGTGATGTCCCGACGCCTATAGTAGTAGTATTGGGCATCAAGCTCGATGCTGCCTCTGGCTACAGTTGATGTTGTCTGGAGAGAAGTTGTGGAGCATATTTGTCTTTTTAGTGAAAGTTGCTCTATTTATTAAACAGTTTTGGCAGAACTGTGTACAAATATTTCCATTTTCAAAAGATTTGCTTAACTGCAACGGATAAGGCATTTACCATCCAGCAACTCACAATAGAAGCAAAAGTTCAGTACTTGTGTCAGTAATCTGTACCAGTACTTGGATGTAAGTATTTGTACTTGTATTCAGTCTGGGAAAAAGTGGTATCGGGACATCCCCAAGTTATTGTAATCTACAAGACGGTGTGTAAACCTTTGTTGTCAAGACAACAATCGATGTATACATTTTTTCAAATTTATGCACAATCTTTTGATCTATACTAGCACAAAGCCATCAAAATAGGCCAAACAAATGCATGTAATTACTGGTGTTTGAATACTAATGTAGTCTCAAAGCCTGGAGCAACATTTGTAAAAACTTCGCAGCATTGTGCTTGTTGTTTTGTGAAGGCGTAGCGTTGCTGTGATAGTGGTGATATAAACCGTGAGTGCGTTAACATGGACGTTAATAATCGGGTTACAGTCGGCTTTCGTGGGAAAGATGATTTCTTGAATGTCATGTATACAGGAAACATGGTTTTCGAAATTGGAGTAGGTTATTAGGGAAACCTGTTTTCCACAGGTAGATCTGTCAGAGAACGTCATTACTCCGCCATGTATACGTGTAACCAGGTTTCTAATTGGCTTTCTTCAACTGGGCATGTGCGTAACAACAGGCTGCAGACAGTAAAATGCATGCAGCTGAGTGAAAGAACGAGTTAAAGTGTAGTTCGTTGACGTGTTGATGCGACGATGCCTCCTCATTTTAAAAAAAAGTCCACCTAAGGATATCTGTAAATTTAAACTTACAGAAAGTGTCTTGTAGATGTCTAAATAAGTCACTCTCCTCTGTGGATGTTGAAAAGGTCAGCTGTAATCCTTCCTTTTTCTCCCACTTTGGTGTAAATTTGCGACGACACAAATACACACAGAGGCACATGCAGAGAAAAGTCAGCGTTTTTATTGAACAGTGTTAAAATCTGTGTGCACGGCTGCCAAAACAAGTCAGAGGTAAAGGGGAAATGAGGTTACTCTTGCGCTGCATGTATATGCGGATTTCCCATAACCAGGTTTCTCAAGTGCATGGAAACGCAGTCTCCCAATTACCCAAAAAAGCAGATTTCTCTAAATAACCTGGTTATTTAATTCCATGTAAAGGCACTCACTGAGGCAAAGCTCTATGGTGGCTCTTTAGCCTGTGAGAAAGCAACTTTGATCCAGATCAGATCAGAACCAGCACAAGTTCAGTACCAACACAGCGCACTAACATTGTGTTGGTCGAAAAATTTATTGCGTACTCTGTTTCGACTGAAGCGCTTGAAATAGTAACTGAAAATCTAGTCATTATTGGAATGGGGAACAGAAAGCGTTGTAATATTATTTATTTTAACTTGATAAGGCTATTGAGCCAACGAGCTCTGCAGGGCTCAAAGAGTAAAGTAGAGATCAAGCAGAGTGTGGCAAGGAAGGACTATACTGAGACTATTGAGTTTGAGTCTTACATGGCTGGTACATGCATGTTCTTACACCTAGCTTTCGCATGTCCAGCTCATGTGCGTTCCACCTCTTGGGGGGTGAACTGCACAGAGTGCAATACATTACAGTGCTGCCAGCTACTACCAACAGTGCAGGACACAACGCAGGCAACACCTAGGGCAACACGCTCACCGATCAGCTGATGGTCGGCTTGGTGTGTCACAGCCCTCAAAGGCACGATGACTAATGGTACAATCCTCAATTACTTGACATTTATGTTGGCGCTAAATTATCACTTTGAAAGTTGCTTTAAAGACACAGATGAAGCAAAATACTTTATTGGTTGCACAGTCTTTGTGGTAAATAGAAGTCTTACATGAAGGAAAGCTTAGACATATTTTTTGTTTTTGCATGAATTGGCAAATGTGTGGTTAATAACCAATAGCAAGGGCATTTATTGTTAAAAAAAAAATTGAAATGGAGGTGATATAATATTGCTACTTTGCATTTAGGTGTGAAACCTTATGCTTGCACCATGTGTGACAAGAGGTTTTTTCAGCGCTACCACCTGGCGAGACACAGCCTCACTCATATGGGTATGCGTCCGCCCACCTTACCCATGTCACTGAAATCAAACTGTACTTATACAGTATTATGTTTGATTATGAGGCAGTCATTATTATTCTGTATAAATAACCAGCACAATTTTCTTGATAAGGCCATTCTGCAATATGTATGTAAATGCAGCATTAAAGGAAGTCTGTACTGTGACATCATCAGCTCATGTGATGTGTTTATTTGTGGATTTGAAATCTGACCAAAACAGTTTGTTGTACTCTTGATTGGAAGGAAATAACAAAAATGTACATTCTTCATAGGAAACTCACATAAGTAAAAAGTGGTTAGCAACCCATCAATTGTAATTAGATTTTACAAGTGCTTCGCTGATTGATGGATTGTGACACAGAACCTGAAGTCCTGAAAATAATGTATTGCTGCTCTGCATTCAGGTGTGAAACCTTTTGCTTGCACCATGTGTGACATGAGGTTTGTTCAGCGTTACCACCTGGCGAGACACAGCCTCACACATACGGGTATGGGTCCGTGCACCTGCCCTTCTCACAATACATAGATCGCCGTCTACGTTTTTACTCCTCATGATAAATATACACAATATTTTTGTGTAGTTTGAAAAAGAAAATAAAAGCTTCTTGTAGGTGCTCAAATACTTGCTATTAGTTTAATGCTCAAATGACTAATACAATTCAAACAATGTAAAGTTATTTAACAACAAACTGAATGTTGCCCTCCAGAATTGTTGGTGGATATCGTGGACCTTTAGTGTGTCATACACTGCAGAGTAGGTTTACTGAATTACACGAGGCTGCATAAGTGGAGGGATGTTGGGATGATGTTTAAGGCTCGCATGAAACCGTAACCTGAAAGTACAGTCCTGAGAGTCCTGTTGGGGTTATAAAAGAAACGTCTTTAAGAGAAAATATAGTAGGTTCCTACTATATTTTCTCTATATTTTTATGCAATTTTTATACTATATGCAACTGTGAGTATTTCCATGAGTGAAAGACTGACTGAAAGAAGGAGCATTGGTGGGAAATTTACCTTTTTTTTAAAAAAACAAACAAAGTCTGCCTAACAGCAGAATTATACTTCTCCTGCAACACACATAAACGTTGATGCAGACCTACAGAGAGAAGGGAGTTATGGGTAACCGTAGGCCACAAACACTCGCAGAGGCCCAGATGTGTGCAACTCCCAAATCTTAATGTGTTGTGTGGAGATGTGCATTGAACAAGCTGATTGGATAATGTTCGGAATTGGGATAGAAAAGGGAACAGGACTGGAAAGTAAAAAAAAAAAAACAAAAACGAGGCCTCACATATTTTCTCGCATTGTAATTTTGTGCTCTCTAACTCCATGAAATTTAGTTCCGTAGACCACATCTCACCAGAGCATCCTACCAAAGAACCATTTCTGCAGAGGTTTGGGAAAAGTATTTAATGTCTGTTTATGGACGGTTTCTTCATTTTCAGCAAAACAAGGGTTGTTAAATGCGATACTGCCCTCTTGTGGACATTAGGAAAAACGTGATTGTATCAGATTGTAGGTCAGCCTGAACTCTTTCAACTGAGAAGTATAATAACGTCTTAAGTCTGACAGAAAACTTACCTAACAAAAGTATTTTTAAATTCAGACAGTTCTGATTCAGAACAAGCAACATTTTCTCTGACTTTACAGTTAAACTCTATGCTCCAAGCTTTCAAAATATGTATGAGATGTCAGTTTTTTTTAATTCTGCCTTGTGATTTAATTTTTACATTTTGTACCAGTAATACTGGAGGGCAAGTCTAGAAAATGCAAATCTGTCAGCTTTAATGTCTATGAACTACTTCCACATAGCTCAGTACCCGGCTGCAGATTTATGCCAAGAAAAAGTATTAAAAAGTCAAAAAAATTGTTATAAAATGTTCTTGAAATCCAACCCTACTACAATAAATCATGTGGCTTTCGTGTCTCTTATCATTCAGTCTGATAGGACCATTAATTTTCTGGGATATAACGCAGGGCCTACAAACATGTATGCAGCATCAATGGTATAGTTAAAAATAAGAAATCTTTGTAGGAAAAACTATAAAACGATCATAAAATATGATAATTATTAATGCTATTATGTTGTTTTGTAAATATAGGCACAATAGATTGAAATGATAAAATAATTTTGTTGCAGAACAAGTTGAAGGTGTTAGTTTTTTTTTTAAAACAAAATGCAACATAATGTAGCAATTGCATATAAGAGGCCTAATGTTTTTGCTTTGAAATCTGTCACAGTTTGCTCCACATTTACAAATCTACCATAACTGTATTTTTAGTTGCATGACTGTATATTCCAACATATGTAAGTGAGAAAAGAAAAAATTATTTAGTTTAAATTCAGAAGAGTTATAATATCTCTCACACTTATTAGTCCTTGTGCTAGTTTGAGCTTGAAAGTTGTATTTCTTGCACTTTTGGGTAGTAGGGCTAATATATTGCTCTGTGTGTGTAGGGGTGAAGCCGTATGCTTGTGCCATGTGTGACATGAGGTTTATTCAGCGTAACCACCTGGAGAGACACAGCCTCACTCATACGGGTATGCGTTCCATCACCGTACCCTTATTACTGAGAGAGGCTCTGGTGCTTGCAACAGAACGGGGTCAGATCAAACTCGAGTTTGGATTGTCATATCATTTGATGGGATGTTGAACCAGCCTCAGAATCCTTCCCCCAGTTTTTGGGGTCGATATGTTGCATAGATCTGGGCCATAAAACCAAGAAATTCCACTCTGATCTACACATAATGAGTTGATGACAAGGCTTATTTGAATTATAGATTGCTGAAGCTGAAGCTACTCTGTTGAAATTTATTGATAGGACAACTTTTGTTCCAAGTGTTGAAAGTTTAGTATGCAAAGAAAGATTAGAAAGTAAAAGATGCACGCAGTTTGATGATTCGAGACGCTAAAATTGATGCATTGACTGTGTATTTGTGTGCTTTCTTAGGAGAGAAGCCATTTGCTTGTGACATGTGTGATATGAGGTTTATCCAGCGCTACCACCTTGAGAGACACAAGCGTGTCCATAGTGGGGAGAAGCCTTACCAGTGTGAGCGGTGCCAGCAGGTATGTTTGAATGTTAAAAAAAAAAAAAAAAGGAAACCTACCTAAGGTAACACATCATCATAGTATTACCTGAATTCTTCCATATGGACATTTGACATTTTAGTTGGCTGCCATTTATTGTTCTGCAACTCGTGCTCCCCAAATTACATGATTAACATTGTCTGATTTATTTTTTCAAGAACTTTTCACGGACAGACAGGCTGTTGCGGCATCGGCGGTTGTGCCAGGGTCGCAGCGTAGCTAAAGTAGAGAATCAGCCATGCTGCGAACCTCGCCCATATCCCCAAGAACCTCCACCCGCACCCCCCACCTGGAGTCCCCTGCACCCCCCTCCGGGTCGACTGGCAGTCTGACATTCCACCTTCCCTACATCCACATCACCGCCTGAGACGGGACAAGCCACAGGGTTCCTTCTTCTCAGCTCTGTGCTAAGTGGCGCCCCACTCTAGCACAGACTGATCTTGCAGCTCCAGTCTTGGAATTACTAATGACAGAGGGACATTTGTGTTTTTTGTTTTGACTTTTTACTGTGTTTCCTTTTCTTCCCTGTTTTTTTTTTTTTTTTTAAAGACGAGACTTTTCTGTGATGAACAGTGGTCCTGTTTTTGTACTTAATCTATTTGATTTTTTGCAAAAAAAAATAAGAAGTTTTTATTGTTCAAATATATCTGCATTTGATGGTACTTGTGAAAAGGCAGTGGGTATTGTTTATCCTGATGTGTTAGCAACAGAATGGGATGAAGTGGTGAGGAGGCATAATTGAGCTTCTTTCTAGTTTTTTTAATTGGGCCCATTTGGACTCAAAAGGATTGCCACTTAGGTCAAAAATCCATAAAACTGAACATCCAGGTTAAGCATGGAAAGCATTCTGTAAACATGTTGGACCAGATCTTGTTTGCCATTGCAGGTCTGACCATGACTTAAACAGGAGGATTTCTGTGACTTAATCAACACAGGAGGTACAGTTTTTACGATTACTTTGTGTAAATAATTCAAAATGTTTATTTCAGTTTCAGTTTAGAACTTGAGTGGCAATGCATTATGCACTAAATGGGCCAAAAATGAAACAAAAGTTAGAATCGGGTTCAGATCCAGTCTATTGCCACCACTTTAGTGAAATCCTGAGTAACTCTGTGTGTTTATTAAAAACGTTGCATTTCTACATAACTGTAAACCAGGACTTTCGAGAAGTGGTTAGCGAGAGGGCAAGCTGCAGTTGACGAGAGAGATTGGACAGCTCTGTGCGCAGATCTGCTCTAAAATACTGCAGGTCAGCCACTTAAAGTCCCACTATGTTGTTTGTACAGATTCCCATGTTGTGAGATTACAGGGGGTATACAAAATCTTGTGGCCTTAGAGTGTTTTTGTTTTCTTTTATTTTTTTTGGGAGGGGGGTTGGGCTTTTTCTCAGCTGTTTATTGTGGATCAGATGTATTTACTAAGACAAGACAGCCTTTCACCATTGTTTTTTTTTTTTTATATATATTTTAATCCTAAAGCTGTCACAGTTACAGAATGTTGATGGCTTCAGTGGCTCTACAGTAGACAGTCGTCTCCAGTCAAGAGGTTTGTTTTTATGATGAATATGTTGGGTCATTGTTACCGATTACAGTGTGACACAGTATATAGTCCTAAAGGAGTGGCTGGGAGTTTGACAGTCCTTTTGAGAAGTCTATAGTGCTAAATTGTTTCCCACTGCAGTGCTTTGGCCGGTTGCAGGCCATAGCTAAGTCAACACTTGCTTGACTCTGCTACACACTAACAATTGCCTTTTTATCCAAATATTATGTGATTGGTGTGTAATAATGGATGTCTGTCATGTCATTGGGTTTAGCCTTAAGTATGTGTGGCTACACAAATAATCACTGTAGTACTAAATGATATTGTAACAAGAGATTTCTTTTATCTATGATGAACTCTGAACGTACTGGGTGGAAGTCTACGGCAGTCAGATGGCACAGGCCAAGGTCGATCAGGGCGAAGTTGCTGCCTATTGAGTTTTTCAAACTTGATCCTTTCTGTAACTGGTGAGGTCCACGAGGCATACCACACATGCACATATATCAAGATATCACAACGTTAGTTTGATTAAAGCAAGTAACACATGGTTGAAACGGTCAAGGGTGATTTCAGGGGATTTTTTTTTGTTTTTTGTTTTTTTTTTGAAGGTCAAGATGAGCTTTTGACTGAATGTGGAGAGGGAAGCCTGGACTGTCTGCTTTTTAGGATGAGCAGATGTTTAAGTTTGATACAAATTAGCGGAAGATTATTGGGTGATAATTTTTACCAAAAGTATTACTGGAAAGATTTCTTTCAATGGTCAGTTGATAGTAAGGCAATGTTTAGTGTCTGCAAAGACGGGATTACAGTTTGAAGTGACTTGAGAAGATAAGGGAAAACCCAGGGGCAGTGATGGGGCCAAGTTTGAGAAATGCATTAAGTTGCTCTTGAAACACTATTCCAAATGTGTGGAAGGGAAACTGCTGGCGCGAGCACATACTGAAAATGGCTTAAGGGCAATACAGTATATAGTTAGTGTCTCCTGTTAATAACTTTGTCATTTATTGTTTTTAGTATTATCAATCTCATTGTTAAAATGCAATAGAATCCTTGAGTCTGAGATCGTTTGTTTATAAGATTGAGGGTTTTTTTTGTGTTTCTAGACAAATCTGAAGATTCGTCTAGGAAGTTCTCATCACATTTTGAAGATTATTTCAAGGACCTTTTTTTATTCTGATGAAATTGTAAACACTGGAGTGAAAGGAAAAAAGGCAAAAAAAGAAATATTGATATTTTTTCCTTCAGACTGTACTAGATTTTAGGTTTTAGACAAAGCCGGTTTCTCCTCAACGTGACACAGAAGGTGGACAGAACAATTTGGATCAGTACAGTTGAGAGCCCAGTCTGTTTGGTTATTTTGACATTAGAGGCAGTAGTACCACAAGAAAATGTTTTCTTTCTTATACAAAGTCCCTGGTATTTGTAGTAAATTCTATTGATAATGGTATTAGATGAACAACAGCATAACAGTAGCTATCACAGATTAGTTGTTTTCTTTATTAGTCTTGCATGCAGAGTTGCGGTCCTCAGTTACGGTAGGATCTTGATATTGATTATTTTGTGTAGGAAAACGAGTGCATAAGAATAACTTCCTAAAAAAAAGTGTTACAATGATTATTGTAAAATGGGCTAACTAATATGTACCCTTGTGATCCAATTTGTTTCAACTATGAAATCAGAGGAGAGGCTTCTTACTATTATGCTAAAAATAAAAGAATTTGTAAAGGAAATTTGTGTTCTGGCTTGATTTTCAGTCTATACACTTCACAAAGTAAAGACAACATTGTAAATATGGTTTATCTGCAGACATCAAAACTCATTTTTGTAACATACTTATGTTTTACAAGGACTGCTGATGCAGGTAGGCTTCTGGTTGAATTTTTACAAAGTGCTCAAATTGCTCACATTAACATGAGTAAAATATGCACCAATACTCGTCTTTACTTTCAACCCATGTTTAGGCTGAGGGATAGGTGACAAAAGAACAGTAAAACTTCAGGCCCTGTTTACAGTGATCATTGTGAATTTATGTTGTCACAAATTAGTTGTGAGGACACACAACTCATTTGGCTGCTGTGACTTCAGCAGCCTGATTCAGCTACCTGAGAAATCATCTGAAAAATCTGTTTGTTTTTTATTAGCGGCTTTTTGGCTTCTAAGGCTTTGAACCATCACACTGCCTTTTTGGATTATTTTTGTGTGAGGCATGTAACCTGCTGTTACCTGTTGGTTACCTTTTAAGATCACGGCTGTAAAGGCGTCCCCAGATGGTCTAGTAATGCTATTGGAAGGTTTCAACACTTAGGGTAGACACTCCATTTTTACAAACACCTTGGAAGAAAGGTCAAGATGACACAACTATACAACTGCTGACAAATGCAGGTTTGTACAAAACTGATGTAACAGCAAGGAGTGTCGTTTCTAGATCTTCAGAAACTTTGCACTGCGTAGGGGATATCCTGGTCTTTGCCTTATTTTAGACTACTACTATTTTCACATTATTTCAAATATTTCATGTCTTAGTCCGTGGCTGAGGAAGAGCGGCTGCACTGTGGGCCACGCTGGTCTTAACCCCACCACTCTTCAAATCTCTGGGCCAATGTCCTACAGGAGTAAACGCGTTAATTGATGAAGTTTTAGAACCTTCACATTATTTCTTAACACATTTTCATGATTTTCCTTCCAAAATATTTTATTTGTAATTTTACAGTTTCTATGCACCAGATCATGTTGTTTATTTAGTATATAACACTTTTGTTAAAGACACCAAAAACAAAAACACAGAGGATGGTGAAGGTTATTAGTGTTCATAAAATGTATATTGAACTGTAGAAGTCTGACTCTGCTGCACAAAGACACAGGTAATGTGTTTTTGTGAAGGGGAAGTGGAGAAAGCAAATGAAGGCCTCTTCTGAAGTCAGTTAGTCTTCAATTACTGTAATATATGTGGTAATATTATCAGTTACACCATTGTTGCTGGTGATGTAACTGTCGATCCTACATGTGCGTCCACCTTACCTGTTCCTGTTTCCCTCCCTGTGCTCTCCATCCTCACACTTCAGTGAATCAACAGACAACACTGATGGAATTAAATCAGACATTTCACTGTACGGACACACACACACACACAGTCTGACCTGCTGTTCTCGGCTGTAATGACACCGGTTTTGCGGTAGAGGGCAGCAGCTGCTTGTGTCGCTCTTCACAGGGAGACACCGAAGAAGACAATCGTCCGCGCTGGATGAATCTTCATGATTATCAAAAAACTGGAGCTGCCGGCGGACCTCCGCAGACGCTGGGAATGAGTTACGTCAGTGTCACGTCTTTACGTGACAAGCCGGAACTAGTGTTTACGTCGCCTGTCGAAAATGTTGCATAATAACACAACCGCGCATGGATCGTCCGCTGGTGCAGACGGAGAGAAGGAGCTGGCTTCGCGTGAGTCCGACGAACCGGGATCCAAAGCGGCATCCGAGCTCAACACGACGCCCGCCTCCAGGTTTCTGCAGGTCGAGCTGGAGCTGAACCTCCACCTCCGCGGACTCCGCTTCAGCGAGCCCGTCCGCCACATCTACAACCCGCTGCAGTACGCCTGGGACACCCACCGCTGCTACGTGCAGACGTACTGCCGGGGCGGACAGAGGGTCCTGTTCCTGGGGATGAACCCGGGACCCTTCGGCATGGCGCAGACTGGGGTGAGCTCCGCATGAGGTCGCGGACGTTTTCTGTCGCTTAGTGTTAAGTTAAACTTCATGGCAACTGTCAACTTGCTTCACCCACAACAACAAGCTACTGCGGGCTTGTCTCACCTGAAAACATCACACACCTGTCGTACGTCATTTCATTTCCTGCAAAAACGACCCCCCCCCGTTCCTTATAATTTATAGGCTACAGGGTTACCGACATTAGTGTTAGTCGATTGTTTTCATGTGATGAAACGAGGCCCCCAATTCCTTCCTGTTCCTCAAACAGAACTTCAACCATCTACTTTCCTTTGCACAGGTCCCCTTTGGTGAAGTGAGCTCAGTAGTTGATTGGCTGAAGATCACTGGGCAGGTGGGTCATCCTGAGAATGAGCATCCTAAGCGGCAGATCACTGGCCTCGCCTGCCCTCAGCGCGAAGTGAGTGGTGCACGTTTTTGGGGCCTCTTCAGAAAGCTGTGCGGTGACCCGGCCCTGTTCTTCCGTCACTGCTTTGTGCACAATTTGTGCCCACTGGTTTTCATGAGCGCCAGCGGGAAGAATCTAACCCCCCCTGAGTTGCCATCAGCTGAGCGAGAGGCCCTCCTAGCCCTGTGTGACAATGCCCTGTGCGAGGTGGTGAAGGTACTGGGTGTCTCCATGGTGATCGGGGTCGGGCGGGTGGCAGAGCAGCGTGCAAGGCGAGCGCTCAATGCTGCAGGTATCGGCGTACGTGTCGAGGGCATCATGCATCCATCGCCTAGAAACCCAAAGGCCAATAAGGGCTGGGAGGAAGTAGCCATAGCCAAACTGACAGAACTGGGTGTCATGTCTCTGCTGAACAAAACATGAGCTCGTCGGTGGAGCGAACTGACCAACTCTTTTCAACACATTTTCCTTCCTAAACGGCTGCAAGAGGAGCTTGTAGTTCACTACTGCTGTAGCATCTGCTGTAACTTTCCTCTTTTGACAGAGGTACTGTCAGTGTGGCAAATACTTCAGGGCTACGCTTTCTCAAAACTTTTTACAATAAGCTCTGGGTGATATTCAGAAACAGGCCTATACTTAAAATTAGTATATCAATGTGTTCATCCTCACCAACAACAAATACAGTATGAATAATTTACTCATAAAATGAGTTGTAGTTGCAAATATACGATATTATTTACCATCATAATGTGCAACTAGTCTGTTACAGATAATGTGACGGAGCTGAAAAATTGTTGAATACAAAGAATGTTTTGTAAAAAAAAACATGCTGGAATACTGCTGATGACTACCCCATTTAATATGATTTTTACTTTATGTATTTAATTCATATACACCTTCCACAATTTTTAATACTCAATTTGTTTCTGGGCTCTGTACTAATGGCATTAAGGGTTTCTTTTAAAATTCATATAAAAAAAAAAAAAACTACTTTCTTTCTCTGGTATTCCAAAGATAGAAGGTCTGCTGATGATAATGCTGATGGTAATATTTAGCATGCTGCCAAATGTTGCCATACTACCGTACAGATAAGCTGACTGTAAGAGAGTTTGAGGTTTCCTGTCAGATGGACAAAACCTTTTCACATATCTCAGTAACATTAAAATGATATAAAAATGTGTAAATTAATTTAGCTGCTTCAGTACTTGGATTTTAATTGCTCGTGGATAACGGTTACAGTTACTGATTGTTTGATAACTTGTGATTTTCCTGCTGTGACCAGGCAAAATGTTTGCTGTGAAAAAAGGCGTATCTCTGTGTTTTTTGGAAATCCCCAAAACACAAAACAAACATTACATATTTTGCTAAAATACACCCTCAAGTGCCCACCTCTGGGACTGCAGTTATTGTGCAATCAGGTACGAAGCAGAAAAACCTTTTGTTTAGACTCTATCTATTAAAGCTGTGACTGAAAGTGACTGAAACATGGCAGCAGGTGACTATTGGTATTTGCTTCATGTTGTGGATGTCTTGCTGGATTTCAGGGCTCTGCTGATTTTAATAAGTGCTTTCATTTGAGTTATTACCAAGAGAAATGTTCACATACAGCAATGGTGCCCCTTGCTCTCTGTTTTTACCCCCTCCACTGCCACTTCTGAGAATCGCAATGAGCAATACCTACCAACATCAGATCCTATATCCCATCGCTGTGGGAGTTGAAGTTTGCAGCGGTGCCTTGACTTGTGATACACTGTTTACTCGTGAACTGCATTTCCCATGAGTCACCCAGCATCACTAAATTTACTTGGGATCCACATGGTTCGAGAGATATTGTGAAACTCTTGCACCTGGCAGGATTGCTCATCACTATCCACAGATTGATGCACAGCCCTGTCCTTTATCAGGCAGCAGGGAAAAAAAATTGAACTATATTCTCAGCAGACTAAGGTAAGATCAAAACGAGTAGCAGCACAGAATGAATTTATTAAAAAATGCTGTTATCGCATGTTATTAGAAAGTCATCCGAACTGAATTATAGCACATGAAGCTGTACTTGAAATAATCAAAATGCAAGATTCATTTAATGTGTATTTGAATTTGAATTCATTTTTATTAAAGAGACATTTAAGATAAATTGTTATTATTATTATTGTTATCCAAATTTCAAATATAGCAGAAAGGCTGCTGTTTATTTGTGTTACCTGTGTATTTATAGTTTATAGGATTGTGCTTTTAAAGAAATATAAGATATAGAAACATCTTTTAGGATAAAAAATCTACAAACTCTTCTCTCAGTAACATTTTGAAATAATCTAAGATAACATATGAAAGCATATGTAATGCCGCAGTGCTGTGAGCTGCTACAAGCTATAATGTGAGCATGGCATAACCTCAGTACTGAGCAGGTATTTTAGCTTGCTGGTTATAAACATATTACACAGGAGACTGGTATTAGGACCATGCTGCATTCCTGCTATCCACTTTCACCAGCTGTTCTCCTCCAGACTGAAACTTAACCTCATTTCACTGGATCCTTGTATGTTTTCTTCCTCAACAGTGCAGCTTCCTATTACCATGGATAAACAGCCAACGGTGGTGTTTCGAAATGTGGGGCAGCTATACTTCCCCCAGACAAGAGTGGAGTGTCACTACAGTCTGACCTCTGACCATCAGTGGAGCAGCAGTGACTGGATAGGAATTTTTGAGGTAGCGTTTCTCACTTTGGTGCCAATGATTCCCTCACACTGAAACAAAAAACAACACAACTTGTGCTTTAGTTATAAGCTGGACATTTGCATACGGTTTGAAGGCGTGTTTGCTCTCGTGCCACAGATGGGGTGGTCTTCACTGAAGCAGTATTACACATACACGTGGGCTCTTGTTCCTGAAGGCTACACTGAAGGAAGCAGTGCTGACTGCTGTGCACTTTTCCACGGTAAGATATTCATCCACGCCTTGAGGGGGTGTGGTCTATGATTTCTGAACCACCCTAAATTCCAGATCTACATCACTGCATCCCTTTTTTTCGACCAACAATTTGTGCAATGTTTTCTCTATACAGCGTGTTACCTGCCTCGCCCCAGTACTGTGGAGTACCAGTTTGTGTATGTGGATAAGATGGGGGAGGTGTGTGCCTCTAGCCGTCCCTTTACTTTCTGTGCTCCGAAACCGCTGGAGGAGCTGGAGACTCTGAAAGAGGAACGAGATGAGGAGGATGGTGAGGAAGAGCTGCTCCTTGTCATCCCCAGGGCTCAGCTCCTGCAGGTAAGGAGAGAAAGCTCAAACACTACGGTGAACTTCTGCTGGAAGCAACTCTGCTATGAAAGCAGCATTGGGCCATTATTGAATGCCACTGCTGCTATAGAAACACTTTCAAAACCATCTCCTGGTCTTTGTCTCTCTTTCATAAGAAAGTAAACGTCTCTTAATGCAGGCCTCCCTTTTCTCCCCACATGTCGAGAACAGAGTCGACTGGAGGAATGCTTAAAAAAACAAATGCATTTACAGCAGGCTCTGGACATGTCAACAAAAGGGATGGAGAATGAGCAAGA
Source organism: Channa striata (assembly GCA_033026295.1). Lineage (NCBI taxonomy): Eukaryota > Metazoa > Chordata > Actinopteri > Anabantiformes > Channidae > Channa > Channa striata. Next base: position 16,112,290 of record CM065168.1, on the reverse strand, counting down.
ACACAGCAGAAAAGCAAGGATCGAGTGGGAGTGTGAAAGAGAATCAATGAAGGAGGAGATTGCTGAGCTCAGAGACAACCTGAGACAAAACTGTGAAATGTTGAACCGCATGGAGGGAATTCATCAGGTACAAGCAGGTTGTGAGAACAAATTTGTGTTTCACTTCCATTTACCTCCCAAAAATGGATTTTACGTAAATATTAGGTTTTGGGTCTTAGGGAAATATGCACAACATCTGTATTAATTTTTGTTGTTTTTTCACAATACTGAAAGGATGTGAAATACAGTCAGGAAAATCTAACCTCTGAACTGAGTAAACTACTGAATGACAAAGCCGACAGTCAGCAGCAAATCAAGGGCCTGGAAAACAACATAAAGCTTCTGACTGACAGGGAGAAAGAAAGAAACATGGAACTGGAAAGGCAAGCTTTTGAGACATACGTCAGCTCAGACATTTTTCTTTGTCGAGCCTCTTGATCTTATTTTCTAACCCTGTTTCCCACAGGTTGAAGGACAGAATGAAGAAAATGTCCAGTCAAATGAAATACGATGAAGAGAAGAGAAAGTCTCTGCAGGTTGGTGGTTAATGCTTCCTCTGGGGCTCCATCAGTCAAGTATCCAACATCTCTGTCGTCCTCACCTCCGCCTGTTGTCTCACTGCAGGTTGAGAACGAGGCTGCCCTGGCAGAGGTGCAGAGGCTGCAGGAGCATCTGGAGGACAGCGAGCACGTAGCCGAGAACCTGCGCAGAGAGCTGAGGGAGCTGGGCACCCGTCAGGCCCACACCCACAGTGAGCTGCACCAAGCCCGGATGCAAGTGGCCCAGCTCACCCTGCAGTTATCTGAAGAGAACCTGGCCCTCAGGGAGGAGCGCGCCAACTGGGCGCTCGATAGAGAGGCTAGCAAACATGCAGCAGAAGTGAGGATATGGCAGAATGTAATAGTGCACTTACAAGATAAATAGGGCTGTATGATTTTAGTGTAATGTTTTTTATGTGTGTGTGTGTTCACGTAGACTGATAAAAGGAAATTACAAGAACTGAGCTGTGAGGTGCAGAGGAAGGAGGAGTGGCTCCAAGAGGAGAGGATGGAGAGAGAGAAACTGGAAGTGGAATTTGGGAGAGAGAGAGAGAATAATCGAGTAAGTAAATGAAAGCACATCACTGTTCAAAGCACAAACACATTTGTCGTTTAAATATAGCTGCTCTTGTGCTGCGGAGCTCCATCATGAGCTCCTCCAGTTACATTCTGAAGAACGATGCCAGAGGAGGTCTCAGAGATCTTTTATTACTCACACACAAGCGCAAATAGAAAACCGTCCGTAAGCGGTGAGTAAACATTTCTTCTTTCCCCTCATGTGACCGGCAGCAGGAAAGAGGAGAAGTCGGGTCAGGGTGTGAGTGTTCAGATGGTCTGTGTTATGGCTAATGCTGCTGAACCTTGTAGATGCTGCTGAGTGATGCCAAGCAAGAGCTGCAGGAGCTCCAGGCCAGTCTGAGGATGGTGCAGACCCAGAGAGAGGAGCAGCAGCGTGAGAAACAGGCAAGGACTTTACACCAGCCTTCCTGATCATGGTGCTCAGCTTTGCACAGTTGTTCAAAGAATGCCAACACACAATCAGACATCTGCTGGTTTACAGATGTTGCAGCACAGACTCATGTGAAACATAAAATGCTTGATTTGTTATTTCTTAAATAATATTTAGCAAACGTCCATTAGAAAAAGAAAAAGGAAAAGACGGATGTAAATGTGCATGTGGGTATCCTGTGCAACTAACGGGCAAAGTGTCTGAACTCATTTGTACTTAAATGTTAAATAAAAAAAAATCACTGAGCCAGATGTTTCCAGATTTCAGGCTTAGTGTTCTAATTAGTGTCAAAACAATGTACTACATTTACTGAAATAAAGTGTTCTCAGCTTCTTGAACATAATATGTCATAGATTCTGAATAATAATGCAAAACACATATAATGTATCATAGTTTAAAATATCGACCAACAACACAAGACTTTTTGAAAAGCATGAAAGAATGACTGTCCCTCCATGAATTTACAGTGTTGAAATTACAACCTATTTCCTATGCACAACAGCGAAGTATCAACAAAAACAACATGGCCGCATGCATGGCAACATTTTGGAAATAACACAACAACTTCTGCGAAATCCTCGAGTGATTGTTACATGGCTAAAGTTATGTGCTATACACAATAATGTATCAAATAGTGCATTATTGTGTATGAAAATGGACTTGTGGTACATTTCTGTGCTTATACTTCAGTGCCGACCTTTGTTTGCTTTAGCTCTTGCCCACTGCTGTCAGTCAACACGTAACAGTGACACAACAACTTTACAGATTCAAGAAATCAGAGGACAGCAGCTGTTCACATTAAAATCCCCTCGAATCTGTTTCATAATTTCAGTTCCTCTTTTCGTCTTTATTTTGCTCTTGAACTATGTTGGTTTGAAATTACTCGCAGGACCTGGTGAACTACATCTGTCAGCTGGAGCAGCGGCTGGGGATTGTGCCGGAAACAAATTCAAATGGAGACATTCCCACATCTACCTGTGAGTAATGAAATCTCTTTGTACACAGTCGTTTTGCTTCACTGCAAAGTAAAGAGTCTTTACCCGTTCAAACAGCTCCCGGTTCTTCCTCTGAGGATGAGGAGGAAGCTTCCTCAGCCTCCCCCAGATCAATCTGTTCACCTCTGTTCTTATCCACTCACCTGGAACGGCCCAACAGGCCTGAGGTCGCTGCTGAGACACAAAGCCAGAGCGAGGAAGAGACGCAAGCCTCTGCCACACAGGTTCACCTTTTTCTCATCACACATAAACCAAACAAGGATTTACACCACGTACCTTTGGTGCTAACAGACACGACTGGCCAAATATTTAGCTAGTTTCCCACTTAAGTCCTCAGGTTCCAATGTCCAACAACTCAGTCACTGAACACCTGGATCTAATGGGTCATGACGATTGATTTGATCCAGTTAGATCAGGTGTAGATGAAAGGTGAAACAAAGGCACCACCAGAAAATCCGAGATGGTCTAAGAGCTATAAATACGAGTGTATTACTATATTAAGACATTTAGATGGTATGATATAATGAGAAAGATATAATGTGATGACTTCCTTCACATTCCTCCCCCAAGTATAAATAATATTGTAACAACAAAACAAAAAGTAAAAATAGCAGCAATAATCAGTTGATGTCAGACAAGCGCATCAGCAGCAGTAGAATAGATCTGCAGCAACTTATACCAACTGCATCGCCTGTTTGTTTTTTTATGACAAATTTCCAAATCTTTTCTTGTCTGCAGTGAGACGCTGAGTCCTCCATCTGGTAACATAAGGATGGATGACCACAGGGTGGCTGGTTTTCAAAGTTCCAAGTGGGTCACACAAAAGTCTGAACAAGCTTGTGATTATTCTATTGGTTTATAGAACGTAGACATTGGCCTTCACAATGTTCATATTTACTGCATATTTTTTACTCCATGAGTGCCTGGATTCAAGTAAAACATGAAGCAGTTTGTAAGACTCCAGAATATTGTTGTATTAAGGTGGCTTATTATAATTATGAGTACTGTTTTGCAAATTAATGATAGTCAAGAAAAATAATTGCTAATCCTTCATCTGATTATGCTTTTCCTTTTTCATGTTTCTATGCAGAAGCAAATTGTCCACACGTCTTTCCGTTTATTTACAGCTACACTTAAGATTTCTGGATTTTCTGGCTTCTGACGTGTTGCAGCTGAAATGCCATTATTAGCTGTATTTTATTGTGTTATAGTTCAGCCTATTGACTTCTGCATGTGAGTGTGTGTGTGAAATGTTCTGGTGCCACTTTTCAAGAATATTTATTTTTACTCTTTACTGATGTGAACATCTATTGGAAAGATGTGTATCTTTTTAGCAAATATAATAATAATAAATAACGGGCTGACTGCAGTTCGTATTTTGGTGAGAATATATAAGGCCTTGCTCCTTTTAAGGCTTTTTAAAAATAATTATTCTGTCGCTTAAAAGCATAAATACGTTGCATTCAAAATAAGCTGCAGTATGTAATTTCTTTCTAAAGAAAATGATTGCAAAGAAGATGACACCTGGACTCTGAAAGGTCTGAGAACAAAAAGCGCCTTTATCAAAATACAAGACAATAACAAATAAGCAAACAATAAGCAACAAATAAGCAAAGTATTAAGTTTTTAAAAAAATGTAAAAATAAGAACAGGTCAGCCCAGTCTTTGTGTTTCTGTATGTGTGTGTGTTTGTGTATCCGAGCTACTTTGGTACGAGTCAAATTGAAAACGAACTCGTGAGGTGCCTGGATCCCTGAAACATGAAGACAAGTTACTTGCACCCTACAGGGCTTCACGTTATACAGAAAACATACGAGTTTAACAAAAATAAACCACAAATGCACAAAAAATGCTTCCAGCTTCAAATTTGAGATAACAAAACCTCCTCAGTAACACGATGGTCAACATATTTTTAGGTCATTTACGTCAACATATGATCATCAAGTAATTTTTCATTATCACTTTTTTGTCCAAATGTAATGTAGTTTGTCATCTATTTAAATGTGCACATATAGAGCTGAGGCTGTTGTGGCCTGTCTCATGGCTTATTTATTGCACCAGGTCAAAAAAAAAAAAAAAAAAAGGTTACAGAAACAGAAAAACTAATTTATTATCAAATAGCGTGGTTATGGGATGTAGAAATATCTTTAAAGGCTAAATAAGTTATTTGCAGGCAAAATGTTGACTGTGTGCCTCTGTTTGTGTTTGTCAGAGAGGAAGTAAGGAAAAACAGTTCACCTCATATGGGTGTGATGATTTCATTGTACAATATCAAAATCACAATAGTCTATAAGAAATGTTTTTGTGGCTTCATAGCTGCTGGTGTGTTGCTAGAATGGGAGTGAACATCTCTGCAGAAACATGCAGCCCTTTCTTTTCTGAGAGCATTTTTCTGATGCCTCAGTTTTTAAACCTCATCCCTCTCACCGACAAACTGGGGGAAACATACTGTCCACTTTATTAGGTACAAGCTGTACAGTCTGATGCAGTCCAACACAGCAGCTAATGGTGGTTCCAATACTTTGTCTCCCTTGTTCATTTTAAATAGGGTGGACAAAATTTTAGAGCCATGTAGGACCTCAGTAATAAACCTTACAAGTACCTTCCTGTCAGTTTGAAGGGTACGTGAAAACTGTGTAAAAATAGGATTCATGGCAGATCTGCTGTATTGGATTCTACAGGTGTACCTAATAAAATGGCCAGCGAGTGTACGAAGCAGCCGTTTTACTGAGATGTTTTCATGCCATGAAGGACAATGTGCTCGTCCATAAGCTTTTTCATTGCAACTTAGGAGCTCAACAGGACTCACACTGATTGTGATTTTCAAAGTAACATTTCTACATGGTGTGTAAAAAAGCTTGTTTAGAATCAATAAAAACAATTATAAGTATTCATCTAAAAAAGTATGTTTTTCCATCACTCGTCAGACACACACACAATTTGAAAATATTCCCCTGTGCTTCAGCAGATTGGTGAGCTGCTGTACTTTATTAGGAAGTGCAAAATCTATTGTTGTTACAACTTATGATGTGAGCCGAACTCAACTAGGATTGGCGTCAATGTCTTCCTGTCCATCAGCCGTCTTTGGGTGAGTGATATTTTTTTTGTAAAAACCCATTTCATGTGAGGTTTTTATCCACAGCCTGAATGTCCCATGTTCGTTATAGCTGCAGTGACAGTAACATCACATTTGTACAAGGTCGTTCTGTCTGTTGGTTTAAGGTCACACACAAACACTCACACATACGTACAATCCTGAGGTTTCCTGTGAAGTAAACTGGTTTTTAAGGTCGTGTCTGTTTAATTTTGAAAGAAACTCCTATGGCTTGTACCTGGTTGCTGTACCTGGGGCCTGTACAGCACATTTTTTTTATTCATCTCTAATACTTGGGGTAATTTTTTAATGATCGTGAACTTATTTTACACAGAGATTTTCTTTGAGAATTCTCTATTGACAACCAAGTTGTGGCACTGACAGAATCTACCCCATATATACTGTTAGTATATATTTTTGTTGAGATATGTGCATTTATTTTACATTCTTTGGCAGAACCATATTTGGATCAAAAGCACCACTGTTTGCAGTTGTTCTTACTCGTTCAGATGTTATACCCATCAGAAGTTTGCACAAACTGGAAATCGAACTTACCATGTGCGTTCGTGACTCTGAGTCCTGCTCTTGACCTGACCCTTCGATTCTTTTGCTTACTTTCCGATTCTTGCTATTGCTTTTTACTATGTCGATTAGAGCATAAATGCATCAAATTAAAGACAAGCTTAAAAACATGTCCAGCCAAATGAGAGAACGACTGAGTAAAATATGTACAAAAAAACAACACAGAGTCTCATAAACAGGCACAGGGACAAAAGAGAAATGTGTACACTCTTAGAAAAAAATTATAAAATAAAAAAATAAGTAGCATATCTCTGAATAGTAATAAAATGAATTTGGAGAAGCTATTTGTGGTGAGTGGACACCACAAGGACTTGTTGTTAAAATGTACTTTCACCAACAATTTTATACAAAGCATAGCCCTTATAGATAGCAGAGGAGTGCATTTTCTTTTGTCCGTCACCTCGTGTTTCTCTTTAGGTGGACAAAAACACTTTTGAAATATCTTTTAGACAGTCTCATTTTGGCACAGTGATTTTTTTTTTATAATGCTCTCCTCAACTGACTAATAGTTAGTGCTTTTGCTTCTCCCATTTCTGGTTTCCTATGCTGAACACATTTATGTCCGTCCATATGTACAGTTTACAGTATGCAAATAGGTGCTGTATGCAACACTGTTGTTGTATAAGAGCCTAATTCTGTGAGGTTTTCTTGGTGATATTGAGGAGCTCAGTCATCTGGACGAGGAAGCAGCATCACCGTGTCTCTCTCACTGCTTTTTCCCAGTCACGCCATTCTTTTGCACAGCTGCTGCTGCCGCCACCTCCCCCCACAGCTCCCCATCACTGTCCGTCCCTCTCTCTTTCTCCTCATCCCAGTAGTCGCCTTCTTCCTCCTCCTCTTCCTCCTCAACGGCCGACTCATATGTGGCTTTTTCCTCTTGTTTGATGGCTTGAATAGCAGGGGGAGCAGCGGCAGCACTGTCCCCTGAGTCACTGCTGTCCTCAAAGGCATCGGGGTTCTCCAGCATCTCTCTGATCAGCGGAGGCATGGGACCTGGGATCTCTGTCTTCAGTGTGATGGCTCTTTCTGCACCTGCATGGATATGCACATCTGTTTATGTCCATGTTAGACTTTCTGTGTAACATATGTCCTCATATATGCAGATGCTGTTATATTCTCCGTGCAGAACCACTATTTGTGTGTATGATTCTTAGGATACGAATTCAATTTTTTTCCTACAAATTTTTAAGTCTTAAGTCTGACCTTTGGTGCTGATTCCTCTGAGGTCCGTGACTTTCATCAGCATGCGAGGAAACATATGAGGCTTGTTCGGCCGTCTGCGCCGGGTGTAGATCTTCAGAGCCTCTAGAAGGGGCTCTTGCAGCTTGTCAACCTTCTCTGGCTCTTCCAGGTCCATACGATCTGAGACAAGAGGGATGTGCCAATGTAAACAAAAATATTAGCAATCTAGTAAACAGCTGATAAGAGAGATCAGCTGCAAAAACGGTATCATATCATTGTTCTGTGTGATCACTAAATGTACTTCATGGCCACAGTTCCTTTCCATCACTAAGTTAATGACAGGTGGAGATGATCAAAAGAATTACAGCCGAGGCCCAGGCTCACCTCCACAGATGAGACAGATGGCACTAAGGAGCCCTGTCTCAGTGTCGTCCATCTCTAAAGGCAGCAGCTGGCCAGCGAAGGCAAACACCAGGTCTGTGAGTGGACCAAAGCCAGCATTGTGCATCTGTGTCCTGTTGAGAGTCAGGCCATCTGAGAAGGTCATTGTGTCCTGTTCCGGGGTGTAACGTGTGCATATTCTCAGCATCTAAGAAGGTGAATAGAGAGACAAAAACAAAAGTAGACAAATCATGAGATTAAACAAGCATAAAATGTACTTGCACATGTTAATTGTTCTGCAGCACATTTTTGTTTGATACTATCAAGTTAGGCAGCATGACAAATTAGAATGCATTAGAAGGGTGTAAAAAGTGGAACAGGAGCTGGTTAATGAGGAGAGTAATAGGAGCATGAGGGTGGTACCAGGATATCCAGACATGCAGATTTGAGGAGAGTGATCTGGTCAGCGATGGTGAGCGTAGTGAAGCCTGGGAGCCGCTTGGCAAACTCCACAATCTTTATAATGCACTTAGTGGAGAGCTCACTGAACTTATCCCACAGGCCCAAGTCCAGCTGTACTCTGTGGTCAGCACTTGAATTCTGAGAGAGAAAAAGAGGGACACTATTGTCTGTGTGGCTGTGCACAGTTTCATATTGTGTCGTTCTGGCAAAGCGGTGAGCTAATGCCTGAGAGAGAATGTGAGTGTTTAGAGGTGAATAAACATTGAAAAACTCACTGTAGTGTATTTTCCTAGTTGGCACAGAGATGGAAAAGTCTCCTGATGAGCTTTGCTGACTTTGTTAACCAGCTCTTCCAGTTCTCCGCTCAGCTCATAGTTCTCTGGTAGCACCACTTCCTCCTTCACATCCTTCTTTTTTTTATTTCTGTCATTACGTACAGCTACAAGGAAACACAGGTAACACAAAAAGTTCCACTATTGTCATTTCTTGAAGAGATGAGTTATTATAAGGTTCCCTGCTATGCTCACCTTCTTTGGACATGCCAACCTCAAAGCACTTCTGCAGCCGACAATACTGGCACCGGTTTCGGGTCACTTTGTTGATCTGACAGTTCTTGTCTCGGTGGCAGGTGTACACCATGTTTTTCTGGATACTGCGTCGGAAGAAACCCTGCAATCGATCAAAGACAGCGTCTAGTATGCTGTCATGACAGGACATGTGTTCTCACTAGAGTCTCAGAAAAGATTCATCAACCAGCTTAGCAGCATGTGTCTACAGATGAGAGTGACGGTCATTCAACCACTTTGATCCAGATTTAAAAAAACACGCAAAATTGGACAAAATTGGATGACTGAGATTTAGCATAAATGCTAATTGTATCCTTAATTTGGTGAACCTCAGTCTATTTAATAATTTGGTTTAAAATAATACAAATGCAGTAGCATCTTCCTCAGCTGTAGTTCGTGTTCTGTGCCTGTTTGCAACTGATACCATGTTAACATCCTGATCTAAGTCGGTGAACGTTAGACCACACGGCTAGACATCATTTGTTGGTCATTGTTTATGAAGGTGATTCTCATAAGCTGTAAAATTCAATTCTCAAAATTAAAAAAAAAAGTTCACATGTAATGAATTTGGAGTGAGAGTTATACTCTTTGAATTAAATTATTAAAAAAATGTTTTCCACAACATTTACACCTTTTTTGGATGCGACTGTAAGCACACGAAACCTGTGATAATGTGGTACATTACAAATGTTCCTTGTGTTTATTTTATGTTCCAAATCTCAACAGTTTTGATGCGGTAACATTTTAAACGGTAACACATGCAGTGTCAGGAAAAATACACAAGAGGGCGGCTTGACAGCAGCAAAGTGACATCTATTAGGCCCCATGTGATCATCAGGCTCCCACTCTGCCCTGTTCAGTTCATACAGGCCATATCCTGTAAAGGCTTTATTTGGCTGAACGTGTCATGTGAATGTTCATTTACCTTGCAGCCCTCACAGGAGCTCACTCCGTAGTGATAACCAGAGGACTTGTCCTGACACACAAAGCAGGGCTTGTAGACCCGTGGGGGAGGAGGAGGAGAAGGAGAGCTGGGCACCATCTCTTCTGAACTGGTGCTTTGGGTCTCCACCGCTGCACAGAAAATAATAAAAAAATAGATTTCAGGTCCCTTCTTAAAACAGCGTGTCTTATTTACATGAGTTCTTAGAGTCTGTGAAAGTCTGATGAAAATAATACAGTTGCTAATACAACTGATTAAAAGTGAGTGGTCAACAAACAACCCCCAACCTCTTGCAGGACACCCCTTGGAGCCAGAAGGCAAGCTCAAAGGCAGACATTTTTAAGAGAAAAGGGAGGGGGGCTCTGCTGATTGACAGGACTTAAAAGAGACACAATTAGCTGATGGCCAGATGGCCCCGCTGATAAAATGCTGATTGGCAGCCGAGATTTGATTGGCTTCTCCGTTTACGGCTAAGTGGGGGAGCAACATACCTCTGCTGACTTTTTGACTGACATTTGGGTTTTTGGATGTGTGTGTGTGTGTGTGTGTGTACATGCAAAAGCTCACATTTTTATTTGAAAGCCTGTCCAACCAGACCTGCTTACAATGCCTGCAGCCCCATGTGAACAAACAGAAGTGGCGTGTTTACGAGACTCTGCTGTCTCCCTTCGTTCTGTCTCGCTAAGGAAAATGGCACATTGTTCTTCACCATTTGCTCACCACAGGCAAAGTCATTTAACTACTGCTAATGAAAATGTTCAAAACCAGTGATGTCAAACGGACACAGTAACATGCGGGTCCAGCTGGGTGAAACCTTGGTAACCTACACGCAGATTAATACATAAGACAATCGCTTGCCTGGCACACATTTGAAGGTGATGACTAAAGAACAACCAGATGCCTCCCCCAGTCGTGCCTTTCAACTTTCACCTTCGGCCACCTCAACTTCACCTCCCTCTGCCCACTACCACCCCCACTCCCTTGTTTCCTGGCCCTAAATTCCTTAGTGCTGGCTGGACGGGGTTTAATAGTTGCCCAGGCTCATAAGCGGGCCCTATAAACGTTGTGTCTGGGATGGGAAGGAGGCCCCCGGCCAGGCTAACGGCCTCTTTATTGGGATCCAGTCACCTTGGGCAGCTATTCACATCAACAGCTCCATCCTTGGATCCCTTCCTAGTAAAAATAAAGAATCTGAGGTCAAAAACCCAAAGTCAAAGCCCCTCCTGTCACTTCCAATGGATAGCGCAGGACTGAACCAAATGTGGCCCCCACCTCACCGCAGCAACCCCACACTGAACCCACAGCTTGTCATTAACAAGAGTGGTAAGGTTTCAAAAAACAGAGATGCAAAGGCTCAAAGGAATAATCTAATAAAAACACAGAGGGAAAAATGAAAAGGAAAATAAAGGGGGAAAAGAGGTGAGGCAGAGGACAAAAGCTTCCCAGCGGCCGTGAGGTGAAGTAAAATCCTGACCGTTTAACTTTGACCTTGACTGAAGAAGGCCATTACTAAGTACATTAGCAGCATTCAGACATGTGTTCACGTGTCACAACATTCAACATGACTGACTTAAAATACAACTCAAATACAATACGGTCTTTTGTATCTGCAAAATATCAACATTTTACTGTAAATATCTAAATATTTATGATTGTACTGGTATTATCACCTGAACAACTGGTTGGACAAAATTAGTACCTGAAACATTCCTGCAGTTGAATATACAACAAAATAAACCTGAAATAGCTGTGCTATCACACGTCACTATTCTCTTACAGAAACAAAATGAAATGCAAGTTTTAAAAAAATGTATTTTAAAGATTAATTATCATGTATTTCACATTTCTATTATATTATTATTATATGTACATATTTGTTTCACTTGGGTCGCCATTACTGTCAGGGATTACACACACACACGCAAGAAGAAAAGTCAGAAAGCAGCGTTTTCCATCATTAGACAGTCTGTGCGCCAGGCTTCCAAAATAAGTCCGAGGAGGTTGGGGAACCCGGGTTACGTGGGTTCCCCGATCACCTGAGAAAGCTGCTTTCTCTCAGTAACCCGGTTACTAACGTCCATGTTAACACACCCATTGTTTTTTCCCCACATAATCTATGTTGCAGCCAGTGCTCTGTTAAAATGTTGTTATATCATTTTTTGCTTCTGAAATTTCTATTTTGCTTATGTTTTTTGCTGTACCTGACAACTTTCACAGTAGTTCATAACAGAGATCCCGAGCCAGACAAAGGACAATGACAATTAATACCAACTTAAGCTTATTTTTCTTTCTTCTTTAGATTTTTTGTGACCAATTTTTCATCATATTTTCAAATGGCACATCCTGTTCACAGACCCAGAATTAATTTCAAACAGAGAAAAATATCAAGAGAAGCTAGAAGAAGCCCAACAGCACATAGAATCAGAAGTGATGCATTATAATGGAAAAAAACATTTGTGTTTGTCTGATCTGCCTCGTGACATAAGGCTTCAAGAATGCACCAAGCTGCTGGCTTCCAGCTGCTTTTCTTTGTCTGATGTGATAGGGAACTGAATATCTAAATATGGAGAAATTGTTACTGGCATTTTCACAGTTTTACACATTTTGAAGACCAAATTATCTATCAATTATTGGTTATTAAATAACTGTTGCAGTTATTTGCAGGGCTCTGAAGCTTCTGCTCTTAGTACAACTGATAAGGTCTTTGTTCGGGCAGAGAAGCAGGTTGTGAAATTATCAATTCTCAAATTTGTGTCCACGAACAATAAATGAGGTGAAATCATTTTAAGTGTGCTGGTTTCATGTTTCCCTACGGTTATGAGTAAACAAAAAGCTGCTTGGTGAGCATGAAGTAAATCCTTTAATGTATTTAGTTTGGGGGCATTCGAACCCAGGTGTGGTAGGTAAAGTGGAGGGGGTGGAGCTGAATGAGTGGCACGGTAACATGATCATTGTTTTCTGTTTATATAGTAACACTGACAATGTAAGAGCGGCCCTGAAAGAACAAGTGGAAAAATAGCTCCCACTGAAGCGGAGACGCTGCATCTGGCGCCAGGAGCGAGGTAGTGACTGACAGTGTCTGAGGGTGGTGAGAGCGGGTGTGGAGGGACGTGACTCAACAGAGAGACGGTGGAGTGAGAGACACCGGGCCGAGGGCGGCGAGAGAGGGGGAGGAGGGTGAGGGGCGGGGAGCTACTACTGTGGAGAAAGAAGGAGAGAAGCCAAAAACTGTCAGCAGCTGTCATCACCCTGAACTGGGCTCAGCCTCAGAGCCTCTGCCTGAAAAAAATACTTCTTCTCTTCTTAACCTACAACTCACCCCTTAGCATGTCACAACATCAATCTGAACACCGCGCAAGACACAAGACGACTCGTGTGAATCAGCTGGACGTGTCTCCGGTGCTGCACTCCACATGCAATCGAAACTATAAATCTAACCTGTCAAATGGAAAAAAAAAAAAAGTTTTTCATTGTGCATCTAATTTGACATGATTTTTAATTTTGCATTTTCTCTACTCACAGTGGAAGTGCAAAAAAAAACAACAAAAAAACTTCACAGCTGTCGCCTAAGTCATTGTACAATATCCTAATAATACTTGACTTGCTTTACTTGTTTCTGTGTATCTGTCCCATCATCTTCCTCCTCTCCCATTTCAACCAGGTCAGCGTTTGTTGTCAGATCTGCACGTCCTTGTTTAGACAACAGAAGCCTCTCTGAAAACGGACACCTTCCTTATCACCATAATGTCGGAGAGTCTTAAACCCACGAATCAGGAGCTCATTTGCTGAGTAAAGTTGACTAAACCTGCATTATAAAAACATGACAACCGCTATACCGCTTATATCACATACACATTTTAAGAAATCTGTTTGACCGTTTTAAAATAACAAGAAGTGAATATACTTCAAACTGCAACATAAGTTACAATTAAACTTGCCAAAATGTATTTTTGTCTTGTTCCCGTTTTTTGTTTTTGCAGTGAGTGGCCTTTCCTTTACCTGTATGTGTTGGACTGCAGGAGAAAAGATGAACAACACAACGTTCTCGACAATTACATCTTTTTTTCTGCACATGACACAATGTGTCATTGAACTGTAGCTGTTTAAATGGTAAAGCCTGAATGTACAACACACAGTGCACAAACCCAAACACACAGTGAGCAGGCGCTTTGGCTTCTTTAACACGGCGTTCTTCTTAAAGCCGCTATGAGCACGACACCGTGCAACATGTGGCCTATCGGGCCTGCAGCCTAGCTTAACCTGCCCACATCTCACATCTCATTGAACTCAACTTTGGCCTGAGGGCTCCTGAGAGGAGTGGAGAGGAGCTGTGGTTTCATTACAAAGACTTACATAATGAGGAAACTCGCTGTAATGGTAACACTTTTCTACTTTATTGTTACCCAGAGCACTTTATACAGCTTTTTATTCACCCATTCAGACGCACAATCATACGCACACACTATGCGAGAGCGGCTGAGTTAGAGTTCAGTGTCTTGCTCGACTAAACTTTGACATATGACCAGAGGAGACAGGAATCGAACCAAGTTCGTGGAGGACTTCACCACCTCGTGATCCACAGTCGCCGCCAATTCATGTTTTGTTCATCGATTTGTTTTGCTTTTGAGTCAGACCAAAAATCTGACAAACATTTGTAACAGCAGAAAAGTCAGTAAAAAACAATGTGTCTCTCATGCAGAGTTCTCAAAAATAAATCTGGATGACAAATTCAGTATTTACACGACTTCTCGCCTAATAAAATGTTTCGCAGCATAGTGTGGAATGTGCGTGCACATGTGAATATGTGTGTGTGGGCTGCTGCATCGAGCCAAGGGTTGGGTAGACAGTGTGTGTGTGTGTGTGCATTGGTTCTGCACTCACAGAACCAAACTGTGAGAAGGGAGGGGGAGGAAAATTTGGAATAAGTGTTCTTCATCATTAAATAACTTGTCCTGCTTAAGTGTAACAAGCAAGGTTAATGCAGCCAGTAAATCTAATAACTCTTTCACGAATGTCCAAAGTTTTCACTGAAAATATGAATCATGCTTAAAGTAACTGTACTATGTTGTAATTCATGTGGATGTAAACAATGCAGGAGTGTTCCAACTTCAAATATGTTGAGCGAGTAATCACCACAACAACAGGGAGAAGGCTGGGGAGATTTGAGTGACAGTCCCTTTCATCAGCTGTGTTAAGTTCAATACCAGCATCCCCTCCAGCTCAGCCCTCACTAATAACCCTTTTCCCCTCTGTCTTGTCCTGCCTTCCTGTCCTGGCAGGAGGAGGAGCCCTTCCTGTCATTTTGGTCGAGCTTTTTAAAGGAAAGCCTGTGAAAACCAGGCTACTGTTCAGGAGATGCCTCCATAAAAACAGCAGAACCAAACAGTTAAAAAGGATAACCCCCTTCCACACACACACACACACACACACACACACACACACACACACACACACACACACACACACACACACAAGCTACTGTGTGTAAAAGTCAAATTTGCAGAGGAACGTTAAAAAAAACAGAAATCCTCAAATCCGCAACTTCTTTTAACAGTTGTGAACCTGGTCCCACATTTTCAGGTGCACTGTTGAAAAGGGACACAAGCTGAAGTCAAGTCAAGCTTGACAATATGCAACGGGAGACAGAGTCTGAGACAAAACCTGGAAAACAACATTCATGTTATAACTTTTTTATACCACGGTCATGGAGTTTAGCTTTGTCTGCAGTGTGGGGGAAGGTGCATTTATGGGACAGGTTGTTAAATCTGGGTTTGTCCTTCCCATTAATCATCATACATACAATACACCCTTTCTTTTTTACAACGTCTATTAAACCCCGCTTTCTATTTTGGCTTTTTTTAATATATATTACAGAGTCAGCACCCTGAGATAGTCCAGATATGTTTTTCAGTTAAAGGGCTTAAGATGCTTTGCCAGCTAAATCACAGATCTGCAGTTAGTCTGTCGGACATCTGACAAATAGTTTAGTAGATGGTATATAAGACATAATGGTGATGTGGTGTGGAAACTGCGATCCCACACACAGGCCAAACTTCGTCATTTTGATTTCCAGATGTTTCTTCCAGAACATTTGTAAAAGACCGAATATTAGAAGTTGGTAAAATTGTCCCCTGTTGGTTTCACTGTATAGATTGAATTGCCCAGCTTGAAGGTAGTTGTCTTTTGTAAATGTAAAGGTAGATCTAAAAATAGCACATAATAATAGGATCACCATGCCTTTTACAACTGCCTTCTCCTGGTTATTATTAAACTATTAATGTGCTTTACACACAAAGCGAGAAGAATCTGCTCAGTAGAGCAGATCATATGCACTGACTGAACTTGAATTTCCAGGTTCACAAAGGCTGTTTGCGATTCACAGTGTAGTTTCTTTTTCACCAGTGCTGAGAAAGGGAGAAACAGCTCTTGGGTATTTAATAACCAAGTGACAAAATTACCACATTAAAAGATGAATGGTAGTGGCGCAGGTTTGGCCAAAATGCTCCAACAACCTGACATCTTCCAAAACTGCTTCCTTTAATCTCGATCAGCTACTGGCAGTAACAACATCTCCTCATTGTATCATAGCAGTTCTCCCACTGAGATAATATGGTGGTTGATTGTTACATCGGCTTTGAAGAAACAATTTAAGGAGAGGAGGGTGCCAGAGAAAGAGCAGATTATCACTGAATGAAGAGCATTCCCCTCAAGGCCTAAAGCGCTAAGGCACAAAGAGTTACGGGGGGGGTTAATCCCACACCCAACTTTATTCTCCACTCTTCTTTCTGCCGCCACACACGACCTGATCTCTTAATTGAGCCTTTGTAATTTTAATCAAACCATTAAAAGCTCTTAGTTACACAACACAAGTCATGTATAGGGAGTCAAGTGTGAGCAAAAAACAAACACATTATCACTGGGAGAGACACACACTAACTAAGAAAGACAAGATGTCATGATGAAGGAAGAAAATCCTGGACAAACTTTGGCATTTACAGCCTCACATATTAAACACAGGAAAAGATGACAACAAAGACGAGGCTCTTTTTCAATTAAGGCTGGCAAACAACTATGCTACCTTTTATTGGATTATTCTTTAATTACAATCATTGACACAAATCCTAATCCTTAGGCAGGTTGTTTAGATGATGTACATTTGTTACAGAATTCAAAACAAAAGTGTCAATGTCAAAAGATCATAATATTTAATAGATGACATAATATTTTTCACAAGCTGTGTCAGCTTTTTAGGTAGGTCTGCATCAATTTATTTCGCAAATATTTTTTAAATTGATTTCGTCTGTAAATGTAAAAAAATGCAAAACATAAATACATAAACAAAATACAGAGCCCTAAATTCTTGTCCTGCTCAAAGTGTTGAGCTCACAATGTTGTGAAACACAGAAAAGCAGCTAATAATCCAATCAGAGACCCTGAGGCCAGAGAAAAATACACCTAAATGATTAATTGATTGTAAAAATATATTTTTATATATAAATAAATATTTAATTTACAGCTGACCAACTAAGCAGTGAGACTTACAGTCTGCCAGCCAAGTGATGACAGGTTGAATAAGAAAAGCACACTGCTGAAAAGGGGATGGACTTCAGAGGGGAACAACATCGTATTAAATGTTGCTGTCCAGAATATTTAGGGACAGAGACGTCTGAGTCCCTCCAAAGCTGCTCAGTTAGGACACATGCCTTTAGTGTCCTCAGTCCTTGCACTGACACACTGCAGATACTGCAGAGTTCCTATAACTTTATAGGTAAAAACATAGATTAAAACAAACCATTTCTTCTATAAGGACAACATGATTAATGGACTTTAGTGGACATTTGTCTTTCAGGCTGGCATCTGGCGAAGCTCCTTAGCGAGTTGAAACAGGCCCTGCTGTGGTGTTTGTCATGCTGACAGCCCATCCATCATCATTAGAGAGCACTGTGGACATGACAGTGCTTGATGCCCTGGTATCTAAATAATTACTAAAGATAAATAGACTTAAGGTGCTCACAAGAGACATCCCAAATCATCTGCAGTTTCAGCACAGCGTAGAGGATGCGCCTTGAAAAATAAAACCGTGCATTCGGCTAACATATCACGCATACGAATAGTTTTCAGCACGCCACTTTCTATAAAAAGATAAAGTCAATGTTTGATTTTCCAAGCTGCAGAGCCAGGTGTAATGAAAGAGGCTGAAATAGACGCTATGACAATAAGAAAAGATACACTTATTGTTTTGGCAGACAGATGGTATTTGTCTCATTTATCTCTGCGGTGTTTGTCTGTGTCCTTTTTCATTCCGCTTTTTCCCAACACTGTTTCTTTAAACCTGATGCAATCTTTGCCTTGTCTACTCAGGTCTTTTGAGGACTTTTAAAATAATTTCTGGCCTGTAGAATTAGGACTCAGGGACTTGTTATTTGACAAGTGATTTATAGTTTATCCTTTATCTGTCGACTTCTCTTACAGTCAGCTTTTCTTTTGGAAAATATTAGCTCTCATAACAGCGAAGAGCAACTTTGTCTTATTACAAAATCTACGTAAAGTAAAAGGTTGGTCATACAGAAAAACAGTTCAGCCCATTAATATTTCCGTTTATCTGTTCCTGTTACTAACTAACTTACTTACTAACTGTGGCTCTGAATCTAAATTTATTGTGCTGTGTCTCTTTGGACATTGGCAGTTGTTGTTTTCTGGACATGCTGCCAGGTCAGGTCCCACATTGTTTGAAAGAGCTGTCAATCATGTGAAGTCATTCATAAAGAAAACAAACACGGTGATGTATAAATATGCACTCCCCAAGTCACTCAGTCACACTCACAAAGCACGCTAAGAGCATAAACAAACAAACTGCAGGGTGAGAATGGGTACATACAATCCAAAGGAATCTCACTCTTCCTGTGGAGAGAGCTCTATGATAACAAAGCCAGAACTCTGATAAGGCCGCACGCACACACACACACACACACACACACACACACACACTCACACACACACACAGCTGTTCTTTTCAGGCTGATGGACCGGACAGGGTACTCACACTGAATGCTAGTCGTCCCGGCCCAGGCGAAGGGGTCCAGGCCAGAGAAGTACGGGGTGGCTTTCCCAAGCATGCAGGAGCCTTGTCCGGACACATCAAAGAGGGGCCGGGGGGCCAGCCCCAGAGCCTCCATACAGTCAAACATGCTCCCCTCAAATCACAGCAACACTACTGCGCTATTCTGTTATCGTCCTGCAGCTCAGCTAAGATAGTGACCAATCGATGTCCTACTGACTTTACCCCTCTCACTGCCTGTCCTGTCTAGTCCAAAGTCAGTCCTCCGAGGGACAGAAAATCCTTCTTTTTGATGCTGCTTCCTTTATTCTGCAGCCCAAAGTACTTTTGACCCTCTGTTTCCAGATCACCCACTCGCTTGTCGGCTCTGCCTGGCTTGCTGTAACTGATCTGAGCTCCCCTCTCGCTGGCTCTCTGGGCCTCTCACACTCCAGCACAGACACAGCCGACTATCTGCATGCTCTCTCAGCACAGAAAAAGGAGGTGGGGTCGGGTGAGAAGAAGAAGGAGAGGGAGGGACATACAGCCTGGGGTGGTGCGTACCTGCTTTCTGATTGGCCATGCAACAAATATTCTCTCCTTCCCTCTTTTCTCCTTCAAGTTTTCCAACTCACTTCTTCATATTTCATATTCAGCGAATGAAAACAAACACTTTTCGCCTCCCCTTTTCTCCCCCTAGACATTTTCTTCTTTCTTCCAGCACGAACTTTCATATTATTCTGCCAGAGCAGGAAACATTGCCATCTTGCCTAAACAATACAGCTCTGCCACAATTAGCATAAACAAAAGAATCTAGAGGAATGAAGGGAAATTTAGTACGGCTAATACCTTTGGTGAGGTACCTGGTTACACACACCGGTTATTATAGTTACGACATTAAGGATGAGAGGGTGAGGCTGTCCTTTACAGGTATATTATTCTTGAATGATATTATGATCATTTCTTGAATTACCTCTTTAATTTGGCATAAAAACAGAAACATTTCTGAGCTAGAGTATGGTTTGCTGTGATGATTTCTTTTGAAGACTTACTGCATAATTCTTAAGCTGAGTTGTTCTATATGGTGTAGGTAAGCAAGTTTCAAATCGGAACTGCAGGCGACCTCATCTGAGTTTAGTTCTCTGTCCAAATTACTGCAAACGTCATACTTTCATTTTAAATAGGAAGTTATTCTGAATGTACACACCCATAAATAAAGCAGAAAATGAGCATGAAACAACAATAAAGGACTTTATTCTAAAATATACATTCAAACAAAATGTGTGCGGGGCCACTTTGATTTGAACTGGGTCAATAAACAAATAATTATATTTTTGTCATTTGTTTACACATTCCGTCTTTGTTAGATATCCATCTATTTCTGTGTCGTGAAGTTTTATTTGGTTCTTGAAGCTTTTGTTTCTCTTTTTCCATTTGGTCTTGGCATGTGCAGCTATCTAATTCAGTTCTTTCAATTCGGTCCAAATGGATTCAGTTATCTTCCCTCCTGAAGCTTAGTGGATACTTCAGCCACACTGAAGGGAGAGACTGCTGCAGGCGGACCACACTGGCCCAGAGTCTGGATAGTTTGTGTACGAGACAGCCTCCCCCTCCTCCCCTTCCTCCTCCCTTTCCTTCCCTCGTTCAAGAGGGATGAACTCTGGAAGAAACCCCCACTGGGGCTCTACACCCCCCCATACACACACACACACACACACACACACACAGACTTCGCAACTTGTCCTGCCTGTGGCTTCATATGCTTCAAACTGCTTTTGTCCAATAAAATTCTCTATGTTTTTCTCTATTTTTCTCCCTTTGTTTTGTTTGTTTGCTTATATTTCTCCCAACAGCCTGAATCCATTTCATTTTTAAGCGGGACATAGCAGCATACACCCTTTCTGCTGTTGTTTCCTTAACTTTTATCATACATTTTTTATATATTCTTGCAGAATTTTCTCTGCCTCAAAGTTTTTACCTGTCTGTCACCACGATGGCCAGGCACACGCACACACACACACAAACACACACACTACAATGACACACTGCAGGGAGCAGAGCTGCACAGTATCAGCCTGCTGAGCTCTCTCCACACCTTGAGACAATTACCCCCCCCCCCCCTCCCCTCCCCACCTCACAGCACCCTGCCTCCTGTTGCTGCTTTGAGGAACACAAATGCGGAGGGAATGTGAAGGAAAAGGAAAAAAAAGAAGAAAGTTGTCTCATTTTCCTTCAAGTTTAACAAAACACAAGTTCACTCCTTTCCCTTCAGATGGGCAAATTGCAGCTCTGTGCCTTTGAAACTTAAAACATGGGACTCCCCGGACAACCGCGTCCTTTTCTCTCTCATTCACACACACACACACACACACACACACGCACAAACACACCACTTGTTAAAGGAACGAGTCACATTACAACTATTTACAATCAGGTTCTTCAGCTATTCATTCTTTCATCATGTCTGACACAAACACACAGAGCTGAACAATGGCCTCTCTCTCTTTCTCTGTCTGTGTCCGACAGCAGCTTCTCCGGCTCTGACGAAGATATTTGCACAAAGTCTCACTGCGGTCATCAGCAAGCGCACAAATATAGTCACAAATGTGAGGCAAGGGGCGCGGGCGCATTGGTTTGTGATATTCGTGGGTGTTGGAATGTGCAGCCTACAGAGTGGTAGAGAGATGTGTGTGTGTGTGTGTGTGTGTGTGTGTGTGGATGCATGAACAATTATGTGTGTGTATGTGCTTAAACAGAGTGCCTGTGATGACAGACACAAAGAAAAACACACAAGCCTCGTTCTGTGCCTTAAGTTTCAAGTTACTAATATCATATCACACCACAATACACACACACACACACACACACACACACACACACACACAAAACATTACAAAGAACATGATGTGACTAGCACAGAAATTACGAAACGACATTGTGTTCATTGTGGAAAAATACACTTCTTTTCCTTGTGATATCAAGACTTCTTCTTTTACACAACTAAAAGTTATTGTGATATGAACAGAATTGGATCTAAATGTCATTAAAAAATACAAAATTCCTTGTTTTCAAAGAATCCAAAGAAGATTTACTTATTCCCAAGAGAACCTACAGATAGTATCGTGTATTTACACATATTC
The DNA here is from genome assembly GCA_033026295.1 of Channa striata. Classification (NCBI taxonomy): domain Eukaryota; kingdom Metazoa; phylum Chordata; class Actinopteri; order Anabantiformes; family Channidae; genus Channa; species Channa striata. The sequence goes on along the minus strand of CM065168.1, from coordinate 16,090,321 downwards.
CTGGAGGCACTGGGCAGAAATGCTTTAGCCAAAAAGAGTTGTGTATTTCTGTTAATCGTCACTGCTATTGGGAAAGAACTGAGAGAAGTTAATATATGACTCAATAGATGAAAGCTTTTGATGTGGGTATCAACTACTTTCAAATACAGAGATGTTTTGAGTTCCCTCTCCTTAGGGAAGTCCAGTCTCCTACTCACACTGATTAGGATATGGTTTGAATTAATTCGCAAATCTCACTGTAATTTTGTATAATGAGAGATAAGTCGTTTATGTTGGCTTCACTTGATGCTAAAAGATGGGCTCATTATTTACATGGTTTATTCCTCACTGAAAATAATTAGCATTGAAACTATTTTGTTGGCAGCCATGAATCTGTTTAAATATTATACAGTAAGTTTTTTATGCATCATTTATGTATCAGGAACTATGTCAACTCATTTCCCACACTATGATGCAACGACCACAATGAACTCACTTCCTCTGCATTGTTTAGGTAAGCCTGATGTTAAAGAGTAGACTTACCACAACTACACAGCACAACTACTTTGTGTTTGTTGACTGCCAAATGTTGAAGTTCTCGCCTGCAATTAAACGTGCATGTGTACCAAAGGTGTGTTCACTATTCTCTGACATCACTGATGCGTCATTGTCCAATCCATCTGTCCTGTCTGTCGTGCTAGCTGTGTTCACTACTGCAATGCCTGAAAACACCCACTAAAGAATGTCAGTGAAAAAGGGGTTCTCTCTTTAGCTGAGGTCCGGACTCACCTTTGACACCTGTGGACAAATAGTGAGCCAGAGAGTTCAAATAAGAAGGGGCTATCTTCGCTTTGTAGCTGTGCTGCTTTGCTTGAATTTAACATATAAACGGCTCCACACAACAGAAATCGTTTAAATACATTTTTCACATAGGAAAATTCTGATTTCTTTATATATTTATCTCACACACAATGCAAACTTTCCTGCATTCACACAAACACACAGAAGAGTTCAGGATGTTTTTTTGCTACTGTAGTGATGAACACAAGCGAATCCAGCTGGACACATGAGTTTAACATATAGTACACTGCTGCTCATAAAGTTTGAATAATTTTGTTTTCAGACATTCCTTTTTTTTACAAAGGTTAACTGTTGTTTAATTTTCACAGTGATGGGATGTTTGGATGCATGTACAGTTTAACTATCAAGAGTAAATCACATTGTCACAATAATTCTATGTGAAGAGATTTTGGGCAAGAGTGCAAATGTGATGGTCAAATGTAGAGAGCTTGATTACCTGAAGGATGACAGTAGTCACATTAAGACAGTAATGGATTTAAGCTGCATCCGTTTGTTCTGAAAGTGCAATAATCGTAGTGTGCAGGGGGATAATAATTCCGAATATACTGTACAAGCCAAAATAAAAGAAGGAGAAATTGGAAACTGTGAAAAGGGGTAAATTATCTATTCAAAGAGCAAACAGGCTACATGTTGTTTAGACATATTAGACTGTAATCTTTTTGAAAATAAAGTACTGTAACTGAAGCAGAGTACACCTTTGTCTGATCACTGAACCCACTGAATATGAGCTAATAGTTTTCTAATCTATTTTCACTTAAAAAAAAATGTTACTTCACTTTCAGTAAAAGGAACATAAATGATTTGAATACAAAGGCCTGAGTTGCAATTATGTGAATGCATATACGCAGTGAGTCTGGACTGTCTGAGTACAGCCACTGATAGGATAAAAAGAAGAAAAATATCAGTTCTTAAAGTTTTTCATTAAACATTACACCATCTGACAGTGACTGTGTGTGTCTACCGTCTGTTTGTCCGTGTGGTGCAGTGCAGCAGCGCCCCCTATGACTCAGAATGGGAACTGTGTGAGGGATGGCAGAGAGGGCAGAGACAAACAGCCTGCTTTGCTGCAACGTAAAACTCGTGTCATGTCTTCTCATGATTTCATGCATGATTTCTAACCTCAAATTGGCCCTGAAGCCGGGGGGGTGGGGTGGGGGGGTGTTCAAGGGCATCTTGTCATGTGTGGGCAGTGAGATTAAGATTTCTTGCTTTTTACTGAGCCTCAGACCAATTTGAATCTTTGTTAATGTATCAATTATTTTTTTTTAAATATATTAACTTTTAAGTTAAGCTGAATGTCATATTGTACTTTTGAGCTTTCAGGACCATCTTGGTGCATCTTCTCATCAGTTTAGGTATTGACACAAGGTAAGTTTACAAATATATTTATTCTTTTATCTATTCATTTATTTTGTAAAACTAACTTTAGTGTGGAGTATGTAACAATTTACACGGTTGTATGTATATTTTTATACTTTATTAAAGCTACAGAAGCTTTGAAGGGACACCTCTGCTATGCTGCCAGTGTTGTTCTCTGACTCTATATCACAGAACAGCAGTTCTCCACATATAACTGAAGAAAAGTTTACAAAAAACTTTATTAAATTTAAATACTGTTTAAGTGTGATTTGCTTAATGGAACAGTTCTCATCTGCCTCATTATTATTGTGATTCTGTGGAGCAGTTTCTGCATCACTGCAATTTCCATATAGATTAAAAACTATCTGAAAAATCTTTTTACAAATGCTTTTTTTGTACTTTGCTATTACAGCAATGTAAATGGGTATATCGTAATGTCTGTGAAGGTCTGTAAGGAAATAATTGATCAATTTTGGTACTCACACAATGCAGCCATCTCTTTGGGAAGGTCTGCCCCAAACTGGCCGAAGAGGTGGCTACTGGCCAGCAGGTCAAAGGGGGAGTGGCTTCTCATGGAGTTAAAGGTGAAGGGGTACATGGCACGGGGAAACCCAGTCATGTGACGCACTTGGTGCTCCCTGTTGGTTGCCATCATGAAAAGTGCTGCTGGCGACAAGGTGACTTCTCTCTAAGGGTCTTGCTGATTCCTCTTCCTGCTTCTTTGTCAGGGGCCTGTGGTAAGTGTCAAACAGGCTGGTGCCATTCAGCCCCTCTCAGCTGTTGGTTTATCTCCTGTCAGGCCGCAGAGCTGTGAGCGAGATGCTGCTGAGGGAGGAAGAGCCAGAGGGAGAGCAAGCCAAGTGACCAAGACCCAATACGGTCCACACTCTGTAAAAAATGAAGGAAGAGAAGGAGGAGGGGTTAGATACTGGAAGCAAAGCTTGGTTTTCACCCAGAGAGTACAGTGGCTTAACAAGTCATTCAAAGCCAAATCAATTATAAAAAAAACCCTAAAAACAAACCAGTCAGTTTCTGCAACACTTAAAATGCCTCAAAATTCTGGGAGCGGAAATAAAAAAGACAGAGAACAAACTGATAGCGCTGAAGAAACAGTTGACAGAGCAGAAAAGCAGACTTTTCTCCTGCTTTTTGTCTGTCTTCCAAGTGTGCAATGATTTCAGGCAATGCCATATGATTTCAATCAGCAGAACTGTATTATAAAGGGTCTCTCTGTTCGCTCTGCCAGCCTGACTCTAGATGGCCTGCCACAGAGCAGCCAGCCACAACAAGGGTACAATTAACCCTTTACGACAACACACACACATCACTGATTCACTCTCACCGTACCCCCACAACATACAGTAAGCTCTCTGTGCTTCCACTTTGCCGAGCGTTTCTGATGATCGCAACTTTTCTCAGCTTCTCTGTGGCTCAGGACTCAGTAACCCTGTCAGTAGGTTGAATGAGGGCAGCCCTCCCCTCTTGTCTCTCTGTGACTCTCATCCCCTTCAGTGATTTCATGAGTGGGTGGAGCTTAGACTCTGTGGTGGAGCTGTGGTAAATACAGCTCGGCCAAAGAATGTCTTGTTTTTTTGGGCCTGCTTTAGCTTGGGAATCAAACACTGGGTGAGAGGCAGAGGGAGATGATTATGAATTTACATTTTACATAAGTCCTTCATTGAAATACTACAAGTTACACCAGGTAAAGAATGTTTACGCAAAGACTAATACTTGCAGTAACTGACGGCCGCACAAAGTAAACTGTTCTACATCATGGTGGTAAAAATACCGCAAACACACACGAACAGACATAAAAACACACAGACATGGTCATTACTTACTAATTTATCATTATTTAGTTCTTGCGTAAAGGATCAATTGACTCAAATTACCTCATAAACTTGTGGCATCCAGCCACAGAGATTCTTAGATTTTGACTTCCAATAAAATTCTGTACAACTGAATATAAATACCTTTTGCAAATTGTAAAAAGTCACATTGTAAGAATTTAACAGACACATGAAACAGCGTCACAGTTGTTCTCCATATTCCTCAGGCTTCTCTCCAACTGGGTATAAATGGGAAAATGTTTGCACTGTGGTTAAGACATGCTGTATGTCAGAACGAGTTGCTGCACCTTATTAAAAAGCTCCAACCATAACAGAATGCTGCAGACCTCATCACGACAGATCCTAACAAAATGTGTTTTTTGTTAGTTTTAAAGTTGGGTAAACTAAACTTTGTAATAGCTTGCAGGTAATAGTCAAATTCATATAATATTTAGCCAGATTTTTTTTATTACGTCTGTTGTTGAGTGATTCGCCTTTTCCAACATCTTTACTTATGTGCAAATTAAACACTTACTGAATATAATGTTATAAAATACAAGGTTTTGTCTAGTCAGTGATTTAAATAATTATTATTATTGCAGCACAAACACACTAACACAGTAGACATGACACAGTCACACAAGTAACAAAGTCAGCGCAGTAAGTGTTGTTTTTTCAAAGTCAAATTTCCCATATTGACATATTTTGTGTAACCGTTTGGCTTTGCTCTGGTTTTCCTGTACAGTGAGGGCCAGTTAGGGGGAGTTCCTGCTGCTATTTTTTAAAAAGAACTTTTGTGTTTAAAGATCAAAAAATGTCAAACACAGGTTGGGAAAAAGTTTGCAATGACTACAAAAAAGATTACATGTATTTACTGGTGTGGAAAGGTACTATTTTAAAAGCCTTACATATACACAAGCCTTTCTAAAAGCAGAAAACAGAAATATACAAGCATGGAGATGTAGGCCACAGAAGTGAACATACGCAGATGTTCTTTGACTTTAATCATGTTCATGGGCAAGTAATCAGTGGAAAACACACAGCGCTCACACATAGTGAAACACCACTGAAAGCTGCAACTGACCTTGAAGAAGGAAAGAGTAAATATAGGATGGAGGATCCTTCCACACATGCAGATTTTGAGTCTGTTGACTCCAAGTTGACTCTTAAACTAATCAAATTCAAAGCCTGAAATCACTAGTATGAAAGCCAGATGTATAAAAGGACTGGGATGAAGAAAAAATAAAGTGTCGAAAGCTGGAAAAAAAAAAAGGATGGAAAAAGACAGAGGGAAAGAAAGAACATAGGAGGGAGTTTCAAGCATCTGGCAGACCATGTGTAAGAAGTGAACAGAGTCCCATTAATTAGAGCCATACTGGAAACTGGATTAATGAGAGAAAAAATAAACTGTGGTAAAGCAGCATGGGAGGAGGGAGAAAATGGGCAGGGTGGCTGTCGAAAACATACATAAAATACAGAAACAGTTTTATTTCCACTAATAAACTATGAAATAATGTGCACCTAAGCCAAGGGATGGTTTCTTTCTCCCTAATGAGTAACACCACTCCGCCCCCTCGCCCCCCCCTCCAGGGGGAATACACCTTGGGCAGGGCAACAAAAGCAGCGCTGTGTCTCCGGGCCTTCAGGCCTCAATGCTGCTTTTATGAGACCTGGATGGGTCAGGTCAGACTGGGTCATCTGGTCCTGGTCCTGCTGACACTCAGGCACACACTCACACACACACACACACACACACACACAGACACACACACAACTGATGCTGCCTCTTCCCACACTATGGGGATTAAAAACAGCTTTGGTGCAAAAACGATGGGACTTTCCATTTCTCTGTCTTTTCCAGCCACCACATACTGTCAACTTTGCTTGGTTTCACCTAACTTCCAACGAGTTACAATGTTAGTAACGATTTTACTCTGTTCTGTTACTCGGTGCATTATTCAGTTGTAACCAGCTTTTAGTTACAAACCGAAGGTCAAACCCTGTTTTTTCAATAACAAGTGCTTATTAGGAGCATCATCTGGATCTAGTTATTCTGGGTGTAAATGTGATGGAACATGATGCGTTTTCCAAGCAAAATCAGTGTTTGTAACCCGAGGTTACAGTTATGGTAACTACACACAGATGCACACACGTGCACACAGAAGGTCATTAATGACAACTTGTCTAGTCTAAGCTAGACCAATTTACCCGCGTGAAGATCACCTTTGTGCAAGTGACATTTTTGTGTGAATATGATGCTATAACTGTTTTTTAAAAATTTGTTTCCATAAACATAAAACACAAAAGTAAATCTGTTTCCTTCTTCTTTGTGGTATTTTCCCCCTTTAAACAAGAAGCCTGTGGTCAGGGCTGGGTCAGAAACAGCTTGTGACTCTGCTCAGTCTAGGTAAAAAATAATTCTGCCCCATTCTGTTCTCTCTCATCACCTTGTGACTTGTAAGAGCTTCACTATAATAAAACACTTGCTTTAACATAAATCAACTTAAGCACTGCATAATAATAACACCCCCATTACTGACTCGATTATGAAGTGTTCACTGCTTACAGTCCTATCATAAATTTCATAAATTCTGGCCTGAGATGTCAAAAGTGACAGGTAGTGAATCTTTTTAGCTTAATGTTCTCTGTAATTTTATTTGATAAAAAAAATATAACTGCATTGTTCTTTGGAGTTCTGTGTGGCTGTGAGCTGTTCTCTTGTTGTGCAATCATTTCCAAGCAAGTCTCTGAATTAGGAATAATACAGATTTCTGTTCTGCTAGGAGGCTGAACTCATTCTTTAAGTTGTGTGTTAGAATTGTTGAACTTGATGCGTGTTGATTAAATATAAAGGAAAATGTTTGAATTCTGTCAGTTTGTGTAGATGAAAAAATCAATCCAACTAAAGTGGATTACAGACAAGGAACAAAGAAACCAAGGGTAGCTACTAAAGACCAGACACGTGGAATTAACTAAATAAGGACTATAGACAGAAAGAAAAATCACAAGACTTAAATCTAATTTAAAAAATATGTTGCGCTATAAATGATGCAGAAAAAATTGCACTTTTGTACCATTTAGCACATTACTGCTATCTCTGTTTTATGTACTGAGCTATAGTCTATAATACAAAGTCTTTGGTGTTTTGAAGATTTGGATTAAAGTTTAGTTGATTTTTTTGCTGTGTAAAAATCACGTAAAAATGTCCTTTTGCTGTGGAAATAATGCAGTGCTTAATTTTGAGTGAAATGATAACTACGGAATTACATTTAATGTTAAATCTTAGACTATAATATGTCCACTTTTTGGACATTCATTTTGATTAATCTAAACATTTCACGTAAAGATTGACAATTCAAATAAATAAACCGATTACTTCAAAGTAGGGTAGATAGTTAAAGGGAAAAACCAGGTGAATGCATATTAATAGGTGGCGTTCGTTTGCCTTCATGTCTTGGAATGTATGCTGACTATTTTAGTGAGGTGGTCTTAATGAAATGGAAGTCAATCGTTTTGTAGACTCCCGACAGGCAAAAAGCAGCGGACGCATAAACGAGAGGACAAATGTCTGCTGCTGGACAACTTAAGTCCTGCCAGATCAAATAATGCATGTTGACCATTTAGTCACAGGTTGTAGCCCATGTCACAATATTCACATGAAAAAACTGAAGGGTTTATACTATTTAGACATTAGCCTGTGTACTCCTGAATTGTTTTGTACCTTTTGTCACTGTGCCACCATGTCTAGACAAACAATAAAACACCTTGGGATACTATGATATGATAGGAAAAGACTACCATAGCTTTCTACTGGGTTTCACACTTTTTCATAGAACAATAACGCCTGGTTTTTATTATTATTTGCTTTGAGTCAACAAATCTGCATGACTTTGTGTGAGGCAAACTGTTTATTTCACAGGAATAAATTTCAATAGGGGATTTTTGAATCACGCCAGGTCCTAGGAATTTAGTTGGAAAGTTGGAAATTATTTGTAGCAATTCTGAAAAAAAAAATTCCATTAACAGTCTAACGGTGTCAATAAGAGGTGGAGCCTGTGGGACACTGATATGACACAGGCCTCAGTGATGTCTGGAGGAGCTCCAGCTATTACAAACTGAAACCAGAGGGTACAAATTCTCTGCTTCACATCACAATAATGATGTCCTTTATTTTGTTTATCATGTGGTTGATGAGTCTTCAGTGTTAGCATATCAGATGGATTACATTATGAAGCTCATTCTTTCCTTAAGAGTGTGCTCACCAAATTCAGAGCGTCAACACTAATACGACTAAAACAAAAACAATTTGTCTGAACAGGAACGGGACTCATGAAGTGAAATGTCTGCTCAATCCTCAGGTTTTTTTCCTGTCAGTATAGGAAGTAAAGACATTTCTTTTTGTCTTCCTGTCTATTTTGTCATCTTTCAATTTCCAAACTCTCCGTGAAACATACTTCCATGCAGTGCAATGTGAGTCAGCTGGAAAAAAGTGAGTATTCCGTGATAAAGCACTTTGGGCTTTCTCTTTTTGAATTTGCTGGTTCTGTTATCTTGTGGTGATTTTGTCAATATGAGCTCTTCTTATCTACTTTTCTTTCACTATTCTTCTGAAATCTATTTGCTATTGCAAGCGAAATATGAAGCAAATAATCCTGTTTTTGTACTGAGCCAGTTTTGACTTGCAGTAGGTTTATGGTTTTGTTCAGGTTGTTTCAAGAGAACAAACTTAAACACTGTGCCATACGCAAAGCCGCATAATCTCCTATCTATGACACCTATACAGCTACAGAATAAACTAAATCTGTGTGGTTATGAAGGCTAAAACTCCCAAAATGCCAGGAAAATCATGACTTCAGCAGGGACATTTAGCTGTAAACCATAAAACCACAATCAAATCTGCCTTATTCTGAGAGAATGTTTCCAAAGATGAGCTGCGCTGAACACACTGCGTAGAAAATGCACAAACTTACACACAGAAATCATTACAGAGGAAAAAAATCACAGACACCATCACCCACAAACAACATAATTAGATTAACAACAAATGGCCATACTATATTTTATGTCTAGCTGACATGTAAAAATGTCTTCTGAGGAATACAAATATTGCTGGGCCATAAAGCATCAGTGTCTGACAATCATCTCATAACCACAAAATATTTCTGGCTGTGGTAAACATATTTTCAATCTATGCATGCAATTATGTTGTAAGTCTAAAATGTACACAAAAATGTATATGTTAGTTCTCAAAAAAACATTTAATATCCATTTTCCAAGCACTATTAATAAGAAAGATCTTCCAGGATGATTATAGACCTTCCTCTTACTAAAATGATTCCCCAATAAACACAATATTTCTTGTTTAGGCTTTAGAGGTTACACAGAAATATCTATGTTAGAAATATGAGTAGGACACATTACATAAACCTTTTTTAAAAAAGCCCTAAAGGCAATTCCATATTTTGGGAAATGTTTCTAGTCACTTTCTTGGCGAAAGTTCCACAATAAAATCAATGCAGTTTGCCATTGCTAGTTTAAATATTAAAGGTTATAACTGGAGGAATCTACATTTAAATTTTTCTACATGGTTCCAAGTTCTCAAATGATGATAATAACTGTACGCTTACTATTCTAATATAACAAATTTGAAAGAATAGAGATGAAACAATTAGCCCGTTAGTCAAATAATTATTTGTCAGAAAGTTAATCTACAAAAAATTTAGTAACCAATTAATAATTTGACTGATATTTCCCCAAAAAATCCAAAAATCTTTGATTTCTGTTTCTTTTAATCTTCAATGATAAAAGCCTAAATATGTTTAGTTGAGCAGTTTTGATTAAGTCAGCTTAGACATCATTGAGATTAACATTTTTGCTACTTTCTGACATATTAGTATGCCAACATTTACTTATGTGCACAGATATATTTAAAAGATTAAAATTATTAAAATATTTTAGTTGCCATAAAGGCACAGTCCATACAATCCCTTTCTTTGATTACCCATTAACCAGCTTTGTCTAACAAACCAGTTTACTTTTGTGGACAAAAATATCCAACATATTCTAATAAAATTAGGGGGACTGAAATGTCCAAATGGAGAATTTTACTTTTTTTATTTCATTTATTTTTACTCCTCTAGCTGGGTTTTTTCTTACTTAATCTGTAGCATGTATCTGTTTATTTGTCTATGTGCTTTCTTTATGGTTTGGTGGAATTGCTTTTCCTTTCTTTTCTACTTTTCAAGCAGCTGTAACAAGGCAACACAATTCCCCCATGGGATCAATAAATGAGTTTGAATATTGAATCTTGAACGTTGAAAAACAGTGTGAATTCGGTGTTAGCAGAGCTAATAATGATGATGTTAACGATAGCAATGTTTCATAAAACACACAATGATGTCATTATGTGGAGCCAAACGTGTGGGCTCCTGAGGGTCTCCGGGTCAGAGCTGGGGTCAGCCCCTGTCCCTCCAGGCTGTGTAGCCCGGCCATGGGTCAGGCCTAATTGAGGTATTTGGTATAGGCAGCTTTTCATTTAGTACTATAGTGTAAATGAGTCTGAACTTCCACCATCTATGTCTCACACATGCTCGCACACGCAAACACACATACACACTCTGTTTTTGCTGTTTCTGTGCAGAGAGGATTAGAAGAATGTTTAAAGGGCTTGTAGCCTGTTCTGAAGAGCCGCCTCGGGTCGTGATTAAACAGTCTGGAAAGTGCTTCAGACACACTGAGACACATTGAGCCTTGAGTTTTGAAAAGCACAAGGAAAGCGACAATGAACATTACAAGTCACAAATCCTTGAATCCACTTGGGCATGTCAGTCACTGCATTGCTCTGACCAGCATGTCTGTAAATAACCCTGTGGACGATATATAATTCCGCAGAACAAGAAAACATTTGTGTCCTTCGGTTTCAAAAACAAGTAGCAAACGCTTGCCTCTTTGTTTTGGAAGTTCCAAGTTTCCATTTGTAGTCACCAAGAGAACAACCCGTACAAAATCAAACTCAGCTGACAAGGGCCAGCAAATAAGGCATTTTTTTTTATAGAATAAAGAGAAAGAAGCCAGCGAGACAGAGTGAAAGAGAGAGGGAGAGGAGCCAGACGTCCTCCTCAGCCTGAGGGGTTATCAGTTTTGAAAAGTGAAGAGAACAAAGATGAGATTGCAATGCAGTTAGGAGAGTTACACGTAACACACCCAAACACATTCACATAAAAGTGCTCGCAAACGTTCAGAAACGTTTCTCATCCAAATGACGACAATAAAGGGACAAGAGCAGATTCTAAATGTTAGATCCTATAAGCTGAAGACGTGTGAGTGGTATCAGAGGGACAGAGTTCACTCAGTAGCTGACATTTTGCGGAATATGACCAGGTGATGAAAAGCACGGCAAAATGAGTCTGTGAGCAAGTCAGTCACCGTTTCCAGAACGTGATCCCTGATGTTCTCCGCAATATATACACCCAGCTGTTTGTGCCTTGCTTGTAGGCTTGTGTTTTTATGCCTGCAGACATGCTGATGAACATTCCTCAAGACATTAAGGAAAATTAATCTGAAATAGATTTGTCAAGACTTTGCTACAATAGCCCAAAGTGGGGCCTTGCAGTGCAGTGCAAAGCACAGATTGCATTGTGAGACCACTCAGCAGCACAGTGTTAGATGAACTCGCCTTGGATCAGATGGGAGGAAGCAGATGAATAGTTGCTTAATCATAATCATCAATCAAACAGTGCATCTGTATTTATCTAAAAGTTGTCACACATTGGAATCCATTTAAAATGATTCATAGCCTGTATTAAAGAGCTTGATTTTCAATATGACAGCGTCAGAAAGTTTTTTCTCTCTCTCTCACACACACACACACACGATGCAAAGCAGCAGCACCAGCAGCAGCAATCAGACACACAGCACATTGTCCTGTAATATTTAGAGTAGTCTTTTTCAGTCTTTCCATCCAGCTTGTGTAATTGTGTGGACAGATCCTGTTTAGATAACCTTTGGCGGTGATGAGTGACTTCGTGTGTACATACTCAGGTATACCAGACCTGCACAGCCATGTTGATGGAGTGATCTATCTGAGTTTGACTGCCAGTCTGCTGGCTGAGAGCCTGCAGGCTAAAGCAGCCACTCTGTCTGCTGCTGGAAACACAGGCTGAGATGGTTACAAAGCTCGCCTGTAGTACTCAAACACTCATGTATGAAACATTAGGATATAGCGTATGTGTGTTGTATATTAATGTCAGACATTATTAGTGTCATTCTTTAAAAATCTTCAACTGATTTCATGTTCTTATCCTGTGTGGAGAACCACAGTAAGGTTGATAACCTTTCACTAACTGTGAATCAGAGTTTATGGAGTGAGGAATTAACATTAAGCTGTGCATCAAACAGTGAGGACAGACAGACAGAATGACACACACATCCATGAGTGTTCATCTCCTCGCACTCAGCGACTCAGGAGCACATGCAAGTGCTGATCAGCTTTCACTCCCCTCCTTGGCTGTTTCTGTTGTTCTTTCTCGGTCTCTCAAGATCTCTGTTCTCAATTAAAGCTGTCCTCTGGAAACTCAATCTCTGTACTCATGCTGCCATACACACAGACACACACACACAGAACGGGAGAGAGAGAGAGAGAGAGATGGGGAAACACACATCTCACTCATGCTCTGACATGTCCTCTGTCTTCTTTTCTCACACACTGCCAACACACTGAAATTATAAGGACAAAACGATCCTACAAAGGGGCTGAAAAACAAACTTACCAGACCTGGATTGTGAACGCTGCACAGTCTGGTGGTTAGTGAGGGTAAGTCAGAGCAGAAATGAGCTGAGGAGGAGAGTAGTAGTTGTGTTTGTTAGTCAGAAGTCCCTCTCAAACGACGATAGAGCCTGTTGCATTCCGCCTCCCTCTCCTTTTCCCGTCTCCGTCTCTCTCTCTCGCTCACACTCACTAGGATACACCCTCTCTCTCTCCTGAAATCATTGTGTACTTTGATTCACAAACCCTGCCTTTGTCACGTGATCCAACACTTCAAATATACAGCACATTTTTTACCAGCCACAGAATGCCCGAAGGAAGAGAAAACAGGGTCCAGAAAGCTTAGGTTTCAGTTTGCTGCCCACCCCCTCTCTTTTCTTCTCTCTCTCTCTCTTTCTTTGTCTCACAGTGTCTCTTTGCCTTCACTCCTTCTACACTGTACTGTCACTCAACACTCTTTTGTTGGATTCCAAGTCTGCGACTAGTTTTGTTTCAAATTTCTAAATTTGTTCCTTCTTTGCTAACAGTCCAAAGATAGGCCCACACTAGCACACACCACACACACATGTAGGAGTGTATGCAAAGACACACTAATTAAACACAATTAAGTCACAAATAGACATGCTGCAGGGGACTGAACACCTCTGGGCATATCAGTATCAGCTCTTGGCTCGTGCTTCATGTTTACAGTCCCTTGATTTTTGGACCAAGGCCAGCCGGTGTGGGAGTTAAGGGGCCTGGTGCTAATCAATGACCACTCAGGGCTTTATTGTGATGGAAAAAATACACAGTCTAGGTATCAGCGTGACAATGTGGAACAATATAAACAATAACTTACCAAGTGGAAAAGCAAAAAAAGGAATTTTGGTGTGAATGTTTTTGTCTATGTTGCGATTCAGTTGATTTGTACAGTCTACACAGTAATGTAATTATTATGAACTTCAATGAGAAAGGCATGTAGAATACAATGTATACAACAGAACTACTGTATGGATATAGCATCTGAAAATTCTACAAAACCTGGTGTATATGTTAGAGTGACTTCATCTAATCTCTAAAATGCAAACGACCATGAGCTGTTTTCCATCTTGTCTAGCCTGAGAAGCACAAAGAACCGTTCTCTGGCAGTTTCCGCAACTTTAAATCGGTTCATGTGGACTTTTTTCCTCCTACAGGATTTTCCTAAGCAAACCAACCCAGCAGTTCTCTGGTATGGAAGCATTTTATGAAGGTACGTTTGATGAAATCAAACCTGGCCGGGGAGCCCCTGTGGGGAAAAACTACCTGCCTCTTCATGTCAGAAAAATAACTGTCTGCTACTGTCTGACAGGCTGGCCTCACTTCTTAGTCAATCCACTACAGGGCGATACATAAAAACAGTCAGTGCAGGTTACCCTCCAAGACAAAAACTTTTTTCATGCAAATTTGGACCGGTTAATAACATAAAGTTTCATTACAAAAATCCCAGTATGTGGCCAAAACAAATTATTACCAGCCAAAAGTGTGTTCACATAAAGACTAACCACACTGAAAGTTTTAACTATTTCCCCCAAATGTTTCATTTCTGACCTTATAAGAACTGCATTGTAGTTTCATGATAAAATATTATTTTAACTTTAGCAAATTATAGCAGGGGTGTCTCTAACAAATACAACATATGACAGAATATTTACGGTAACAACTGGATGGATTACTGTATCACTGGTGGTGGACGTCCAATAAACCACTGTCAGAAACGTCATGTTCTGTTACACTTATGACTTGGATCGCACTTTTTGATCACATTTGTAAAAAACGCAAAACTGGGAATCATCCAACCGTAGGTCCACTGCTGTAACCATCTAAATTACTGCCACACTTTTCAGCAGCATTGTGAGCAAGAGAGGTGAAAGGTTACGCCTGTTTGTGTTTCTGTGTCAATGAAATGCGCAACAAGGAGGGGAGTGTAGAATGTCTGGCTGAGTGTGAAAGAAGCATTTGTGTATTTCTCAATGTAAACCTATGGGGTGGCAATAAGCATAATCCCCACACATGTGTCCACATGTTGATACATGCACACATACTCAGACAAATTCACAGACACTTTCATCCTCTAACTTTTGCTTTTGCTTAAGGTCAATGTTAAATCATAAATTTGATTAAAAACATGAGAGTGGCTTTGATGAATCTTGCAGGTAGGTTGTTGGAGGTTCTGACAGATGCCTAAACTGACAATGCAACCTACAGACAAACAGCAAAGCAGAAAGAACAAAGAAATGAAGGAAAACTGAGGAGGCAAAAAGTGGGGAGCTTATAACTTTCTGCAGAGCTTGAAATGGGGCCCTTTTTGGCAGCAAACAGAGGAGAAACCGCAGAATGGTGCGACTCTGAATTTGAGGGGTGAAGGAGGCCGGAGGGGGGCTGAGGCAAACGACAAGAAAGAAGGAGAAAACGGAGGTGAGGGAGAAGAAAAGAAAGGGTGAAAGAGGAGGGTGCAGACGGCAGGTTTTAATCAGCAGCAGGCAGTTGATAATGAGATCACTATCCCACTGCTCTCGGATTGATGTCATGTGAAGTACCGAGGTGCAAAGACAGGCATGCAAAAGATGACGGGCGGCATTAGGAGCCTGCTCGGGCACACACAAACATACAAACAAGCATGCCGAAAAGCAAAGACAGTAAACTCACTTATTATAATATACTGGCAAAAGCCTACAAACCAATTAACACTTGCAATGGTGCACAAGCAAAGTCACAGACGACACTAGACACACACCACAACACCCTGCTGTTAATTTTCTTCAAGCAAGGAAAAGAGCTGACACAAATATAATCACGCCCACACATCCACCATAAACACGTTTTGGGTCCCAAGACTCTTTTATGTCTTTTCTGTCTCCTAAACATGTCTACACACAAAGAACATACTGTACCAGCAGTGAGGGTTGGCTAGACTTTCAGGCAAAAAAAGAGGGAGCATAGAGGCGAGAAAGTGAGCACTAGGGGAAAAGAAATTAAGGAGATAAAGAGAAAGGAGTGACACTTGGTAGCAGAGGAAGGGTCAATTTGGCATTGGGATAAATGAGGGAGTTAATTCAAACATGGGCAAAATCTGAATAAACCATATGTGTACACAAACATCAAACACATTCACTGCACCACAAACAAAAGTGAACTGAGCCAAAAGCAGATTTGCACATTCACTGCATTTGCAGTCATTAGTGTTTGTGGGCAAGTCGTGCGTGAAAAAAAGAAAAGAAAAATGAACACAGACAGGAAAAACAAAGGAGGTTAGGGGCGTACATATGCATCTAATGAAAGGCAAATAGTTTTTCCTATATAAATGTTCCCCGAAATTCAACCATGATGTCACCATGAACCTATTGTGAACCCAACACTGTCAGCAACCATTACTGTCTCGTTTCCCTCTCTGTTCCCCGTTGCTCCCTTTACCACACTGCCTCTCCTTCCATTCTGTCCACAGCCATACATTAGGTCTTGGGCTTCCAATCTTTATCTTTTGCTACGTTATGTTGTCTAGCTGCATGCTTCTTTTCAACACAAACTGCTACCCCCTGCACCCCCCCCATTTCCCAACCCCAAACGCACACACACAAACACACACACACGCACACACAAAAACTGGTCACAGTCATTTGGAAAGTCTCTAGTATAACAAGGACAGATTTAATCAGAACAAGCTGGCATATTCTGGCCAAGACCTGCACTTATGATAATTCAATCAGAAAGAGAGAGAAAAGAGGGGAGAGAAAAAGTGAAAAGGGGCACACAGAGGGTAGTAGAGTGTGAGACAAGAAAATAAGAAAAACAGAGAGAGCAAAAAGGAGACAGTGGGCGGATGAGGAGGGTGAGGTAGGGGTTGAGTGGGTAAAGGAGTTTGATCCACATGTGGAAGTGATTGTCTAATTAAAGCAGATATGTATAAGTGTTACTGCCTGCAGGGCAGATGGTGATTGGAGGCCGCAGCACACTGAAAATGAGGTGATTAGAGGAGGGAGACATCCAGGCCAGTAATTTAAGGAGGAGCAGAGTAAATTGACAGAGGTGTAAGAGTAGCTCCTTAGACATTGCCCCTCTCCTTTCTCCTCAGCTTCAACATGAGCACCTATCACAGGTGGTTATACTCCAGTGACCGCATAATTAAAAGTAGTACAATAGTAATAATCGTAATAATGATAATAATACATAGCTTTTTTCTGACATCCTGTTTGCTTTCAAGAACAATTTGTGTGATTTATGGCTGCTTCCGCCATTTACCTCCTAAAAAATCTTAAAGCAAATAGTTTTAGTTTGCTGATCTAAGCTCAACTAAATTCAAGTGGAATAAACTCTGGGACTAGATCAGACCTAGAAGCAGAGAAAGCGTCACCTGCAGAGACCACAAAAGAAGGCAAAAATGTAATGGCTCTGACAGTGCAATTGTCATGATCTATGGAAAGTGCCTCGAGCACCTCAAGTTTCTCCACCCTTTGTCTCCACCTTCTTCACTGGGCAAAAACAAACGTAAATACATGAAACAGCTTGGATACAGTAAGGATGGAGCTGTCCCCCTCAGGATATCCTGGCACTTCTTCACAAGAGGCCACCTGTCAACAGATC
The DNA here is from genome assembly GCA_033026295.1 of Channa striata. NCBI lineage: Eukaryota > Metazoa > Chordata > Actinopteri > Anabantiformes > Channidae > Channa > Channa striata. Next base: position 16,072,930 of record CM065168.1, on the reverse strand, counting down.
TCAGCACATCTTGGCTGGCTGCTGCAGAGTCTGTCTGTCTGTCAGAAAATGCCCCGTAGCGGGTAAACTATCACACATAGGTTGTTACTGTATTAAACTTTGATTGCTTTGTTTTGTTTGTGAGGACAACGATGTGGTTTCTGGATATTGTATTGTGTGTCCTAATGACTTACGGGCCTGAATGAAACCAGCAGTACCAGGTTTCCACAGTCCAGTTGTTTACTGATGTGATGTTCTGTGTGTTTCATTGTAACCAACCATTTGGTACAATTTCCCTCATAAAGCCACAAATTAGGTTAGATGTTTGTGCACCCACATAATGCAGCAAACTTTGCTAAACTTGGATTGAAAGTGGGTGACTGGTGGGCACTGTTAGACTACCATAATTATTCAAAGATGCATTGTTTTCTTGTTTGCTATTGTTGCTTAATAGCTCAGAAGTACAAATACTAGTGCAGCATCTGCACTAATTAAACAGGTGCGTATTTTCAATCACACCTTTGAAAATAAGACAAATTTAGTAAGTCATTAATAAACACCATATATCACTCAAAATATTCCATGAAATTATTAACTATCTGCAAAACCCCATTTACATAATCAAAATGATATTTAATGACTAAGATGCCACTACCTTTCGTCTGAATGGGAATAATATTGTTGTAGTAATTTACTGTACTTTGATGTTCAAACTCACCTCATGTGGCAGATGAAACAAATCCCTATCGCCATGGTTACCTCCATATGGAAAACGTCACTGCACGTCCATAGTGTCAGTGATCCCGTAATGCAGTTTCTTTTAAGCTGAGAGGGAGAGACGGGGCTCAGCATCAGTATTCAGGGTACATGTGTGTACAGTCAATGATGGTAATCTATCGTTTTTTGTTTGTTTGTTTGTTTGCTTTTTTCTGAGCCTGTCCCACTTTAATTTCCTTCAGGGTACATTGTGCTTTAGCCTATTTGGTTATCCATTTTTAGGAAAAAGCCAAGAATGCATGATAAAGTAGTCACATAGCATTTAATCTGGTCCTTTGGATCTAAAATCTAGCATATCACATAACTGTGTAAAGAACAGCAGTCATCAAAACAGGCCACTGCAGCATCTCTACAGAGCAGCTGATGTCAAACATACTGATTCTTAAGGGAAATAATGTAGTGAGGATGAAAAAGCCCTGTTGAATATATACAGTATTTTCCGTTAAAGTAAGAAAAGGAATACTGTGCATATACTATTAATACACCCGTCAGTACTGGAGGGTGATGGAGGCGGCTGTAGGTGACAGGTGATAGAACAGCAGTAGGCATTCTCTCAGCTGTCACTTGGAGCTGTTAAAATACAGCAATACCTTAATAACCAAACAATGCATGCACAGATATGAACACAGATATTGGGGCCTGAGTGCTCATGTTTTATGGCCCTCGACATAACTCTAATTAGAGCACTGATGGTAATATGTACAATATAGTTTAGTCCTCTTGCATCTATAAATCCAAACACTATAACATAAATCTATGTTATAGTGTGGCGTTTTTTTGGCTTGACAATAAATTATTTAGAACTTGTGAGGACTAAGAAACACAACAAAAGACATTAACACTAATTCATCACCTACCTTTAGAAATGCAATAACTGCCACTCTGAAAGAAACATTGCAGCCCTGTGTTTCAGACAAGAGGAAAATGATGAAGACATGGAGGTCTTGTTCTGGTGATAGTTTTCCCTAAATAGTTGATAGAGAGTGCAATAACCACATACCCTATCTATGAAGAATGCTTCTGCAAACATGAACATTTTCAAATATATTTTTACTATTTCTTGAATTAACACACAGCTTTTTTTGTACTCCACGACAATGAACAATGTAAAAATAACAAATTCAGATCTCTGCATAATCAACCTAAGCTGCACACACATATTTGAACCACAGAGCGGCGCTGTTTAGTTATTTTTTGGATTTATTGTAGGCGGCTGCTTCAGGAAAACGATCAGGCTGGCATCAAAAATTTTAATCATTCCAATTAGTCAATTTGTATTTACGACACGGTATAGCATGACATCACAGAATGCCTTAAAACTATTGACTTTTTTACTACTGTATATGTATTTGAACAATTTATTTATTTTAATTTATTATTTTTACCAGTAGTATGAATTACATCCAAAATTAAATATGGACTGTGGTTTAGATGGAATTGAGGTCACCAAAGAGTTTTTAGTGGCGTATATATGTATATATATATACATATATATATACAAACAACAAAGTAAGTAGCTTTTAATAAAAACACAATTTCTGATAAATATTTAGTTTAAAAAAATTCCTTTAGTTAGCCTAAGTCATCCACAACAGGCCCTGTCAGTTATATTTTATGGAATAATAAACTGTCATTTTTGTTGCTGTTGGTCTCTCTAGCTGCTTCACATAGCCTGTTGATGGGTAGTTTAATTCATAACACATCTATTTAAAATATCTTCATATTTCTGTGTGTAAAATAAAATCGCAATAAACTAAATTTAAGTCCCTGGTAACTCCACCTGTTAAATAAATAAAGTGAATCCAGACTTGAAAGAAAGAGGTAAACTACAGTGTTATCAGCAGGCTTCCTCAGTTGTGGGCTACTTAATTAAAGCTACTTCCCAGAGCTCGCCAAGAGTCTGGATTATGTCATCTTTCTTGTTCACTGGCTAGGAAATACGTTGATGAAGGAATTTCAAAAAAACACATGATACAGATTTTAGAACATCAAATGAAACACAACCGTTGTTTTGTTCTGCCATGTAGATGAGAATAAAATGAGTTGGAATTAGATTCAACCGGATGACATTGAAATCCGGAGCAGGTCTTTAGCCTGTCTCATACAGACTGTGTCTTATTTCCCAGCAGATGAAGGCTGCAGTGGGAGCTTCTCATTCACTCCACCTATGTGGAACGACAAAAGACTGTGAATAAAATCATCCCGCCCAACCCCCCGGAGTCAGATCCGTGACCTAAATTGAATCCTCTCTGTCTCTGCTCGCCGAGTGTTTTCTGTGAGGACGCCGCGGTTTCAGGCACATTTGGGCTATTTTACGACGCTCGTGTTTGCACAAGCAGCTCCTGACCTACATTCACTCCGTCCCAGCCAATCTCCGCCGATATTTGGGCTTCGAGCAAACACAATCTGCAGAGAGAAAGGGAACGTGATGGGGACGGAGGGGGGGGCGGGGTTTGGAGGGGGGGCTGCTGGGAGTCACGGTGTGCACCGCCTTTCCCGCACGTGCCAGCGCCTCCAAGCAAAGATCGTCTCTCTTCGACAGGACAGCCACTCCAAGACTGCACCGCCACGAGAAAAAAACAGAAAAAAGATTTTTCATTGTTTACAATGTTTGATCAATCATTGTGCTGCTGATTTAAAAGAGATGTTGCATACACATATTCAATTTAGATCTGACTGTTAAAATAGCTGATAATTATGTAAACATTTACAATCTACCCAGCTCAATGTTTACAAAGGGAGTACAAATAAAAATGCAAGCCCAAGATAGAATGACAATATGTCTAGAATGGTGGCAAAGATTCTCATCTTACAACAGTAAATTAATTACTGACAGAATCCCCTTTTCTTTACCAAAGAATGCTTCTTCATTCAAGTATATGCACTTGTCATGGCCCAAGTTGACCATGAGCTATAATTGAATATACCACTTCTCATTCATGATGTACAATATTATCTTACTGAATAGCAAAATCCTGGATCTTATAATTTTTGGTGTACACCAAGTCATCTATTTAAGAATCTGGATTTATACAATGATAGTGGTTACTCAGGCCCCTCTGTTGGCTTTTCACATTAAGTCATTACAAAATATGATATGCAACAGATTTCTGCTTGCACCCACTCTTCACACTTATCAATAAACAGTGGTAACCAGCCAGAATATTTTGTGAAAAATATCTCTCAATAGTGTAAAAAACATTTTGCATGGCTGGTATACTTTCATACTGCCTGGTTGTTGTAATGGTGGGCTAAATTAACTGAAATAAACCCTTCATTAATTTCTGATAAGGTGGATATAACGCACTCCGGTACAACTCCACCACCCACTATGGCCTTAATAACACATAGAAGACTTATCACAGTTCTGACAGTTTAAACTTAAAAACTGAGAAATTTGAACCTTTCAAAATGATAATTTATAGCAGAGCTGCTGTACTGAACTGCATTAGATTGTACTGGTGTGGAGACTGAATTTGCAGCCTTACAGTCACAGGTTATCATATTGCTATGTTCAGATTTCTAATAACAAATCACTGGGCTTAGTGGGAATTAACCCCAGCAGCCTCCATCCAAACTGATTCAGCATTGGCATTTTCTAGTGAACACCAACATTTTCAGGTTTGTGAATTACATCAAACAAAAAATGTAGACCTTTAAAAGATCAATAAAATAACAGGAATTTTAACAATAGTTAAATTTTATTGGTATACAAAACATAAATGTGCGAGTTGTGTTAGACAATAATATACAATTTCTAGTTTTCAAAATATGATAAAACCAGAAAATGAATGACAAATTATATGTTGATAAAATGTGACTCATATTATAAATGTGACTCATATTATAACACCTGTACTCTGACTTTCCACCTTAAAAATGCTGAAGTGCCTGATTCATTAGTAAGTTTTGCATCTTTAAAAACTGACATCAATAAACGTAAGGGGCCTTTGAATATTGCATACAGGCAGAAGTGTTAATCCATCCTTATCACATCTATATCAAATGGAGCCTGTGTTGTGACACAGATTTTAAAGAAACAATTTTAACAGGAAAAGAAAATGAGATCTTGCTTAAAACAATTTGCTGATATTTTGGGAGGTTGTTACAGACAGTAAGTAGCAAATGATTCCTTACGTAACAGGTACAGCAAAATACACAACTTTCTGTTTAGGTTCTACCAATTACAGGTTTAGTGACCTGGCAGCTGCTTTCAGACATGCACTGGAATCCAGACATAATCTAGACTTTACTTGGGTGGAGTGTGTGTGTGAATGCAAACGCCCCAGACATTAGCTGGATCTTCCCCAGCCAGCTCCCTGGGGCAAAGTCTGGATTATCTCCACCCCAGCTCATGTGTGAATAAAGCAGGAAATACTCTGGATCATTTACAGCTGGAGAAGTCGATGTGTTGATGACGTCAATTTCTCGCCTCTGCAGGGAGACCGGACAAATACAACTCGTACTAATACTGCGGTAAATTTAGATTTAGTAAATTGATTATTGCCAATTACTGTTCGTGTTGTCGACCATCGCTTACGACGCTTTGCGTCATGCCCCGCCCCCTGCTCGAAGTGCCCGGGCACCGCCCCTTACCCGATTAGCTGGAGCATTTGAAGTGTGAACGCATCTCGCCCGGACTATTCCTGATGTTAGTTGCATCTTTGAAAGCGAAACTACATCCTGCAGACAGACTAGAGGGGCTTCAGACTTCACAGATGTGGTTTGGAAACATTTTGACAGATCACGATTTGGGGACCTGCTCACATTGAAGCTAAATGAGTTTGTTTCAGTTTAGCTTATTAATGAGATTTAAAATCATTTTACTATAAATGGTGAGAAAACACTGTGCCCGAGTTTGTTCTTTTAGGTGGGAGAGGTCTGTGTTTTAACCAGAAACAACATCAGCAGAATGCGAAGCAACTCCATTAATATTTTCTACCCTTTGATACACTCCTACATTCAAACAGGGTAAAGGCTTCTTTTGTAGCGCGGATCAACGTTATTTATGCCTTATGAGGCTTTGGTGCAGTTATTAAACAGTGGTTGGACAGTATCAAATGAAAAATCAAATAACCCAGTCTCTGGTTCAACTGAAATCAGGTATTACACTCAACAGTTATGAACACAGTATATGTGCTATAAGGCAATATGTCATGTTGGAGGTGGGGGGATTACTGCTGTCGCCTCACAACTAGAAGACCCCCGGTTCTGGCTGGCTGTGGCCTGTGTGTGCGGGTTCCCTACAGTCCCTCCGGTTCCTCCCACAGTCCAAAGACTGGCATGTTAATTCCTGATTGCACGTGGGTGTCAGTGTGAATGGTTGTCTGGCTGTGTGTCTCTCTGTGTGTCTACCCTGGGGTAGACTGGCGACCTGTCCAAGCGGGATCTTGCCTCTCACCCAGTGACAGCTGGAACAGGTTCCACTCGTTTAGTATCAGGTTTTATTATACAGCTTATGGCTTTACAGTCTGTACAACAAGGACATAGTCAGTCCGGGCACCCTTTCCCTGGTTGGGCTAAGCCCCGAAGGCTTACAGCATCCGGCTCCACCCTTGCAACAAAACCTATTGTCCTCTGTGGTTCTCCTGAAATTGTGTTTTTGGTTACGTCGGGAGACGAGGCGGGAGTGAGAGCTCTTGTTCGGCGGTGCTTCGGCTTATCGCCGAGCCCGAGCAGCTTATTAGCATAAAATGTGTGTCAGTAGGGCAGTGCGAGCTCACATGCCATGCGCACATGCTGCAGCGCTTTAAACACCATCCCAATGTGCCGTCTCCACTCGGGGCTTTCGGCCAATGAAAAAGTGAGAAGGAGTAAAGAAGTGGGGGCGTGTGGAGGGGGGGAGGAGGAGGAGGGGGGGACGGAATGTTTTCAGAGAGCGTGACAGCGAGAGAGAGAGAGAGAGAGAGACATCCCCTGTACACATTAACAAACAGGCGGTTGAAGGGACACACAAAAAGAGAAGCGAAAAAAATGGTCACATTTCTCAGGCACCTGAAAACGTGCTGGTTATTTTAGGACGCGTGTTGCTTATTGATGAGCGGGGAGTGTTTAAACTACTTCCACTCCGGTCATGTTTTAATGGTGACTGTACATGGCAGGCAGCTGAATGCTCTGGGACCCTTTACAGTGATATCTGAGCACAGCCCGGCATCATAAGGTGTGCGGACGGATAGCCGAACTGTCCTGTACATCTGTGCCTCTTGGAAATTATCTGGATCATTTGCTCCTTGTAATTTTACTATTTCGTATATTTTTCTTCGCTTACTGGGTTTTCTTGAGACCCCCAATGCCCTGTGCACACTCCTGTCGGTCTGAGTTTTGGGATACACTCTCTATGCCTTGGCAGTTCAGGACTCTTTTACCTGTATCAACGAAACTCCTCAGTGGCAAACGGAGCCAGTCAGTCCGGCATTAAACGTCCGCTCTTATAGGCTATAACACGGAACACCACAACGACACCGATCGACTAGGAAACATGGAAAATAGCCCTGGTGGTAAGTCGCCTTACTGTACTATATTTTGGTGTATGGCACATAGCTATATATATGTATATATATATAAAAGAAACAGGCAATGCTGCATGATGGGAACACATTATTTTTTACAGAGCCTTATCGGAACATTTTCTATATTGTTTTTCCAGTAATGTCTTTTTAGGTATTGTTGCAGTCAATATCTAGAGGTTATGATATAGGCGAGTGTTCAAATGCATTGACGATTTTGATTCATATCTTGTTCGACATTTTCTTAGTTTACAACACTATCGAGCACTCCTGGCATTAGAATATTAATGGTGGACATTTAAATGAACTTAAGCTGGGCAGCATGTGGCATGTTGCCAAGAGCCTGTGGGCTGCAGACAGCGGAGAGTTTTGAGTGAGTTGCGCACAGAGACGGAAGTCTTCCCTCGTCAATCGCTGCGGAGGATTTCCGATTCTCTACATGTAAACAAACTCACGTGAAGCGAACGCCCCCTGACTGGACACGCGATCTCCCCAAACGCAGCGTTATTAACTTTATTCCCTTGATATCTGTCCTATAAGCTGAATCCCTCTCCAGCCCACTGTGGGTACGTTATTCTGTTCTGCTAATCCCCTAAAATGGCAACGAACGCAGTAAAGGCGGGTGCGTTTACGGGAAGCTGTAGTTACTTTGTTGCAGTGTGTGACTCATTTAACTTCTGGCTGCAGTTCGTTTTGGCCAAAGCGCATGTTTCTTTCAAATACATGTGAGCAGGCTGTGTCAAGGAGGAGTCACTCCCACTGTGGGCTACTGGCCGTGACTTCCAGAGCAGTGCACGGAGTAAACATCCAGATCTGCCAGGACCTGAATCATGGTCTAAAACTGGTGGGAGGGAATTGCTGATGAATGAGCCGAGCGGGAATCATATCTTATTCATATAACACGCGGCCAATATCAAATCTATAGGCTATTATTACCGTCTAACTCCCTGACGCAGTACATTAACTAACAGGTGACGGACAACAGCCTATTTCCATGTGTCTGAATTACTGCTAAAGCAGCGTCACTGTAACATTGGAACTGATGTGGACTGGACATGCGAGCCGAAATCTAATGGACACAAGTTAAATGGGCTCTTCGGTTTAAATGAGAATGACTAACCTACCACAGTCTATTAAAGCAAACTGTCAAGTAGAAACCAAGACAAACTTATCGCAGTCCACGTCACCACGAACGATCTTCAAGCATTTGTCTATAGACTGTAGTTTTTAGTAGCGAGCAGAGAGCACACAGTCATTGCAAAGTCCTTGAAGTCTCTTCGCCTGTTCTCCGCCCAGTGCACCCTGGGTAGAAACAGTCGTGATAATGTTGGGAATCATACGCTTGATTTTTCATACACAGCCACCCCGCCTCGAGCTGACAGCACGTGTATGCAGCCTCAGTATCCACGTGCGGCGCATGATTCCCGGGCACCTCGTTCCTCTCGCACGGGGATTCCTCTCTATTTACTGATAGCTTGGTCAGTGGGTCAGAGAGGCTCAGCAGCCTGTTCTCTCGTCTTAGTGAATATGACCGATTGGAAATATTAATTAGTAATCGCAATGACTCAGTAACAAACGTGAGGTGTTAGTGTTTGATGCCTGAAAGTACAGATGAACCTACATTTGGTTGTATTTAAACTTATTTTGGGTGACGTGGTGAACATGTTCCTGCCCTGTGCACACAAACCACACAATCAAAAGCAGCACTCCTTGTTCCTATCAAGTCATTGTGTACTGTACTTCAACCACAACTGGTTGAAGTTTAAACGTTATTACTACTAGAAGGAATCTGGCCATTCTGGCTACTAGATTAATGAGCAACATTGTTTGTTGACAGGCATAAGGGAACAAGGAAAGCCCAGCAACACATTTCCACAGCTAACTATTCCCAATTCCGGCTTTACATGACCTAGTGACCTCTAATGACGATAAATGCCTTACTTTTAAGGGCTTATTTCTTACCATTACTTAGATTAATTTCATCAGACCTCCATACCTCCATTTGGAGGCACAGCCTGATCATATTTTGATTCATAGCCTCCTTGTCGGGTCACATTAAAAACACAATCACAACAATAAAACAACAGCAGTGAAACCAATACAACAACAATGCATAAAACAAGACTTATTATTAACCATGAGAAAAAAAGGCAGCAGCACACAAAATAGCAATAGCCCTCGTCAGGGACTAGAGAATTGAACTTTTTACCAATTTTTTGATGGCTTAAAATATGATAAATCAACAACTCTGTAGTTCGTCTAGTAGGGTGTGCCACTGAGTTCTAGTTTTCACAGAAAACACTGACTCCTTTAAGAATATGATTGTGTGCATGTGTAATTCATCCCAGTGGGAACAATAAGCTTAATGTTGTGCTCCGATGCCAGTCCTGAAACCAGATTCCCTTTGGTTGTCAGCTGGACAGACGATCACACAACTAGCTAATTTATATTAAAAGCCAAACTTGATTCAAGTGACAGATAGTATTTCTGTCCAAGGACCAAGTATAACCTACTTAGTTTTGTGCATACTGTAACTTTATTGGTAAAACCACAAGACCTACATAGACCTATACTTTATACCTCAGAAGTTCAGACCAGAACAGTGGTCATCCTCCTTGAATATTTTTGATAAACATACACATGATATGAGTCCAGCTGTTTCATGTGGAATGAGGCATACTGCCCACAGACAGTTGTAAATGATCACATGAAAGTTGAAAGTTAAAAGTTAAGAGGGCGCAATGTGACATGAGCTTAGTGTCTACATGGTTTGTCTGGCAACCATGCATTGGTGGGAACACATCACAGGGGGCGTCATAAAGGTCAATGACATAAGGACTGATGGTTTAGTGTTTTGTCTGTTCCTATGGATGCTTGTGTAGCCACAGGTCACATGTTGTAACCTGTGCCCGTGTACAGTAGGGAGGATTTCCAGAGCTCATTCTGATGCCGAGTTGAACCAGATTCCAGGAAATGGTAATAAGGGGATGGAATTTAAAAATGTTTTTACTCCAGAGGGGCGGGAATGGGATTTTGAATGTAGAAAGTAGGTGTGGAGTTCACGTGACAGAAAGGTACGGTATAACCCTTTTCTGCTGTAGGTGATCCACGCCCATGACGTTTTATCTTACTTGCACAAGACTCTTGCACATGTAACATTTGTGTGTGAAGGAAAGTCACAGCCTGCCTCAAGCTGCCACCACACAAAAACCATCAAATCCAGAGCACCTTATATGCAGTGTTGACACGTGTGAGCAGTGGAACTGAAAAGCCACTTAGGGCTAAACAGAAATGCAGCACGTGTTTTCTCTAGGAGAAAAAGCACAAGAGATGAGGGAGGCTTTCTCGGATAATTCAAGGTCCTTGAGAGGAAAAGTAGAAAAGCAATAACAATTCCAGGTCATTGATGCAACTTTGGATAAAACTGCCAATTGACAGCCATATTTAGACTTAGCTGCATTAACCTGTGTCGCAGAATAGAGCAGATATCTGATATAAGCTGACATTGGTTTCTCCGTAAAAAAATCCTTGTGTGATAATGGCCCACAAAGTCAAGTCATGGTCAGGAAAAATATTCTGCAGATTGGTAGGCTTTAGACACCAGACAGACATCCAATAGCAAATAAAACTATGAATTAAGAAGACCACCAATACAAGTATAAATATATATAGTGCCAAATGTTGACTAAAATCGTTGAAATCCCACCCATAAAACGTATAATATAAATCCATAATGACTTCCCCACCTCATTCAAAAAAAAAAAAAAAAAAAAAAAAACAGAAGCAAATTGTTTTAATGTGTCAAAACTGTGGCCAGTAACAACGTGACACTTTCTAGTGACTCTGTGGAATGCGCTGACTTAAGGTACTCGTGCCCTGTTTGCTTTCCCTATGCATGGAGTCACAGCATTAACGCCTTCTCCATTCCAAACGTGATCTGCCCTAGCGCTTGTTATTGTACTGCTGCTGTTGTCTACACGGGACTGCGCAAAGAGCCTTGTGAGCCGGGCGGGAACTGTGTCAAGAGTCCATGTGAGCTCCCGGTCAGGTGGCTGGCAGATAGATGGGTCTGCAGGCCTGAAGCCAAAGTGGGGCGGGAGAGAGAGGGAGGAGGAGGATGATAGAGAGAAAGGGAGGGGGTGAGAGGAGAGGAGAAAAGCAAGCAGGCAGGGAGCTGGCTGGCTGACGGCACGTGAGGGGCAGTCTTTTTATCTTTAGGGAAGAATACTGTCTGCACAACAAGAGGGTGGATTGGCTTTGTGTTGAGGGGTAAAAGGGCATTTTCAACTCGACGTGACATCCGTAAACAAAGGCTTGTTCACGGTGCTCACTGTAAATGTATAGTGACATACTGCCATATGATAAGTGTTACACATTTTCAAATTTTCTAATGGATTTATTATATTGCCACCTATCTTGACAACATGTTGACAGCATATATTACATTACTGGCTAGTGCATTGCAGAAATCATGCTTGCCTTATCAGACCATACATTTTTGATATAATATTCAAACAAGTGTGATCTATGTGTGGGAGTTGGTTCAAACACAAGATCAGAATTGTCATCTTGCCTGGTCACGTATATTTAGAATTTTATCTATTCAGTTTCCAGTTGATTTCTAAGATGCTAAATTATCACCAATCAGTAAAAGCAACACATTGGCTGCTTGTTTTCTTTGGGAGTTGGCATAAAAAAGCCTTTTTATTTGATTATCTAACAGATTAGAAACCAAAACCATCTGCACACAAATCCAGGTCAGAGTTGCTGTTGCTCTAGCTGTGACATTTTTATTAAATTATTCATCAGATCAAATTTCTATTGTCCCAACATGATCAGGGTTTTGTGTGTGTTTGTGAAAGTCTGCCAAGTAAACACTCTGACCTGCACCAACCTGAATTTTCACCCATCTCTGTTCCTCTAGGTGGTGTTATCTTGTATGCTGGCTCTTCTGGCAGCGCCAGCCCAAGTCCTGGCAGCCCTTCAAGTGGATATCAGACCCAGTCGCCCTCCTCCCACTCACAGCCTTCATCCCCCGAGGGTGTCTCCTTTCAGGAGATTGGGGCCCTGAGGCAAAGAGGAGAGCAAGGGGGAGGAACTACCTCCCCAAAAATGGTCTTCCAGTTTCCTGAAGTAAACAATGCTCCAGTTGCCCAAATTACGACGGTCTCATCAGCAAACTACAATCATCCAACAGTGGCCAAAAGACCTTGTGGTTTCACTGGCACTTTTACCAGTAAGTACCCACTCCTGTCCCTCCTTCCTTTGCTCACCTGACAACAGTTGTATTTTTGACTCTGACGGTGGGGTGTGTGCTTCTTTCATAGAGACCGGAGGTATGGTACTTTTGTGTAAGGTGTGTGGGGACATTGCATCTGGGTTCCATTATGGCGTCCATGCCTGTGAGGGCTGCAAGGTGAGACAAAGACAGGATCATGTCATGTGTTGTTTTACAGTGGAACTGAAAACTACAGTGAGCAAACTGACACGATTGAACATCTTAATTCTTATTGTGCCTTCTCCAGGGTTTCTTCAGACGCAGCATTCAGCAGAATATCCACTACAAGATGTGTGTAAAGAATGAAAACTGTCTCATTATGCGCATGAACCGAAACCGATGCCAGCACTGCCGTTTTAAGAAGTGTCTCTCCGTGGGCATGTCCAGAGATGGTGAGAGCCGGTTTGGATATTCTTGTATTCGGACATATGGCACTTAAAATTTAGATATTTTAAATGTAGTGGAGATTTTAATGATAAATGTTCACAATTCACAATTACACTGAATATCAAAAAATGGTAAAAATCTAAATCAACTCATGTTATAGCTTTGACAGAAAAATGAATCCAAATCTTGCTCCTCATCACAAAAAAAATCTTCTCTTTCCATTATCCATTCAGTTATTGTCTTTTGTTCCCCTCTGCCCCCCTCTCCCCCTGCCCTGCTGTCTGATTTATGGCAAAAGGAGCTTCAGAGTCCCAGTAGTCATCAGTCATTGGGAAACTGTGACAAATATAGTTTATTTGGGGAACTGGGGCACAAAGTTGTTGATTACCCAGTGTTCTCACCAAGACATAAAACTTTAACTATTTTTTTTAACACTAACATTTACAAACAATTATTTAAACATACGGTTATTGCGTCCTGTTAATCATAAAATCTACAGGGCTCTACTTGAAATGAAAGTAATATTACCACAGCTAAACTGCTCTGCTGCGTTATTTCACAACAGGAGTCCAATCTCTGGGGATATGGCAAAACTAGGTGATAATAAATCATTTTTTCTAGAGCAAACATTTTTAGCTGACCCAAAAAAGCCAAAATGTAGGAGTGAAAAATTACTTTCTAATTTATCACATTACAACAGAGAAACTTTATTCATATTAACCCCATGTTAAAAGTTGTGCATATTCTGAATTTGCAAAAAAATAATTTTAATTGTTTTATACACCTCAGAAGCCAATTTCCAATTCATTGAATGGTTTTGTGGTATTTCTATAAAATATTTAAAATTCATTTGTGATCATCCCTTTTTTTCTCAACATTCCACTCATGGTCTCTTCCACTCTGCTACCTGCCTCTCTTGTCATTCTGACCTTTGCACTACTCACTCACTCTGTCACTTTGCTAATGACATCATGTTCAGTGCTGTTGGCCCAGTGACCTACTTCCACAAGAGAAACGAGAACTACTGCTCAACTGAAAGGCAGAAAGGGAAAGAGAGGAGGGGGAGGTGGTATAGCATACAGCCTACTATAAATAGTGTTGTCAGTGGAGGTGAGGTATTGAAATGGGGGAAGGGAGGATTGTAATGGCTGAAGAGGTGGATGAGGCAGGCGGAAGAGATAAAGACTTTAGTGTGTGTATTGTGGAAAAGCAGCTGTGATGAAGACATTATCTATGTAAAAATCCATGTAGAGATTACAGCTAATGTCAGATGCAGATTTCATGTTAGAACTGAGGGTTGTCTTGCTACATTTTTACATACACATGTGATAATAATTTTAAATCTCTATGTTTCTGTTGTTTAATATATTAATTACAATGCTGTAACACCAATGATTAATATCAGCAAATGCTCACAAAAGATACTCTTTTTTTATTCTCTCTATTCTCCTCAGCTGTGCGTTTTGGGCGCATCCCAAAACGGGAGAAGCAGAGACTACTGGATGAAATGCAGAGCTATATGAACAGTCTCAACGAGTCATCTTCCATGGAAATGGAGGTGTCGCCTCCTCCAGATGCCCCATGCAGTCCACAGAACCAGACAAATGAAGGAATAGGCTCCATATCGCAGTCTTACCGCAGCAACCTAATGAACGGTGAAGAGAAGCCTCTTAAGATGGCTGCCGGCAACAGCAATGTTAGCACTTCCTCTATCAAGAACAGTTCTTCACAGGAACCAGCACTATCGCACACAGCAACCCACAAACAGCACACAGTTCAGGGGGAGAAGAGTAACCTGACATCAAGCTACAATATATCCACAAATTGCCCGGTTGCCCCTACAACCAATGAAAACTCCACTAATATCAATGTTGACAATGCCAAGTACAACTACTCCTCCAATCAAAATCAGTGTCCCATCAATGACAGCTTATCATCACAGTCATACCCATCCAACCAGAACAGTTTCTCATCCAGTGATTCTCAGAACCAAAACGCCTGCCCCTGGAAATTGAATGGAGGCGCCAAAGTGCTGGTGAGATACTATTTAATTTTTTAAGGTTCTAAATATTTATCAATTTAATGTCAACACAAATCTCTAACACTCTTATGTCGGTCTCTAGGCATGTCCACTCAATTCATGTCCTGTGGCTCCAGCCAGTCGATCCAGTCAGGAGGTATGGGAGTCTTTCTCCCAATGCTTCACTCCTGCAGTGAAAGAAGTAGTGGAGTTTGCAAAGAGCATCCCAGGCTTCCAGACTCTTAGTCAGCATGATCAGGTCATGCTTCTCAAATCTGGCACTTTCCAGGTACATCCACTTAAAAAGAATTTGCTTGTGTGTTTTTGGATGTTGCTTCCTTTCTTTTCTTCTGGAGTTGTGATTTGTTTTTTTGATGCTGACCTGGCCTTTTTATGTTCACAGGTTCTCATGGTGAGATTCTGCTCATTGTTTGACCCCAAGGAGAGGACAGTGACCTTCCTTAATGGGCAGACCTACTCATTGGCATCGCTGAGGGCTCTTGGCATGGGCTCCTTACTCGATGCCATGTTTGACTTCAGTGAGAAGCTAGGATCTTTGGGCCTAGAGCCAGATGAGATGGCACTTTTTATGGCTGTTGTGCTTGTGTCAGCTGGTAAGACCCATCCACATGCTGTATATGTACACAAGCACATGTAACATCCTGGCACGTTGCCTCATGTTTTCCCATACTTTGTCCTCCTTCCTGCAGACCGCTCGGGTATAGTGGAGGTTGGAGCAGTGGAGCAACTGCAGGAGAATCTAATAAAAGCTTTGCGCTCTCTCATCACTAGTCGTCGCCCAGATGACAGCACGCTATTCCCAAAATTGCTGCTACGTCTGCCTGATCTGCGCACCCTAAACAACCAACATTCTGACAAGCTTTTAGCTTTCCGCATTGACCCTTGATTTCAGATGGGTCATAGCTTGCTGAGGTATCTGCTTTGGGGAACGTGCCTGCTTCCCATGCAAACCTGGCCTGCCACATACAGCACACTGGCGTCTGCATGATCGACAGTTGATGTGGGAGCTGTGCCAGGTTCCGATGCTGTAACAGACTGGACTTGGAAAAATATCAGTAAAGGATGGAGGTACCGCGGGAGGTCGAGGCTCCTCACCTCAAACTGATTTTTTCTTCAAGTTGCTTCCAGGGTTGCTAAAAAATACTTTAAAACATAGTCTATGTTCTTCCTTCAGTTTTCAAGTCAACATCTAATCACCAAGTCATCACCTCTCCCTCCTAGTTTTGTCAGAAACAGTTTTGCTATGGAGACCAAAAACAAAACGAGGGCCTGTTGTTCCTCACTTGACATTGTTCTCCTTTCCCAGCTAACAAAGCTAACAAGAAGAGAGCACACCCGCTCATCCAGAGAAAAACGGAACATGTACAAACATTCATCAACAATTATTTGTTATTGTACATTCATGCTAAAAGTGTAAAATGCACTTTCTATACATCGAGAAACCTCTAAATTAGTATATAATATAGCAATAGAAATGTCTAATATACAGTTTGGAGGATGGTTTGTGTTTGCCCTGTTGAAATGACATAAGCTATTTTCACAACATGTCATCATGTGGGAAATCTTTAAGAAAATCACCCATTTGTGATTGAGAAGTATATAACATTTTTAAGAAATGAGAGTAACTTGCATTGTATTTGTATGCGGTAATTGTGGAGAAATTTTTGGTCATTTTAGACCATGTCTGGTGGGTTATATGTTAAAGTTCTGTTGTAAATACTGTAAATAAACTTTATTCTTGGTTCATACCATTGTTAGGTTGCAGATTCTTGGATATGTAAATGAAGTTAGTATTGAAATTATTGTATGACATGTAATAGCAAACAGGCTGCAAAGAGAGTGTTTGAATCATGCGCTTGAGTATAAACTTTTTATTTGAAGACATATAATTGAAATAAATGTACTGTCACCTGACTGCATCACCTTGTGAGTATTTTGTAAATGTTTTATGGGTGCACCACAGAGTACTATTATTAAATTACATTATATAGCATTTTTCCTTGTCTCATCTTTTTTCATCCTCATGTGAGTGAACTATCAGCATTTCCGAGGCATACCGTAGGGCTGTATCCTAGCAACAGAAGCAATCAGCCAATCGTGCTCCAGGTTTCAGAGCCATTAGGGGCTTTATTACTAACAAGAAACATCACTTGATTTTTCAGTGTTAACAAGTAAATGCAATTTTAAAGAGTGTCACACTTCAATAAAAACAAGGTGATTTTCTTTGTCATGAACAAAAAGCAGAGATGACAAGCAGCCACTGGGTTGAAGATTATGAACTGGGGAGGGTGTCTAATAGTTATATATGTAGGTTTGACAATGAAAAGACAATTGGACAGTAGGTTAATATAGGAGCTGCACATGTAAATTCTCTGGTGGTGAATAATGGGGGTTCATGACAGAACAAAATGCCTCAGCACTGCTCCCTAGTGGTAGGCCTGGCAAAAATGATTTTTGGAATGTTTGGGAACATTTTCTGTAAACAGCAATTCTGGCCTTCACAAGTCTTCATTATGAGCCTACACTTTGGCTTTGTTTGTTTGAAGCTGGACACAGAAGTGGATACTTACACTGTGTTTGTATTTAGGAACTTGATAGCACGTTTGTGTTTTATATGTGTAGATCTTCACAATTTTAGACAACATTTTTGTAAACAGCACAAATTCACCCTAAGACCTTTAGTCCAGAAGTGAATGACTTCTCTTTAGTGTATTTTAATTTCAAGGAAACATTTGACTCCACATAGGAATATCAGGGGACACACATAAATATCCTCAAGTATCTTTCAAATTCAGCTGGATAATATAAATAAATAAAATGCCGCCACATCTGACAAAACTCTCTCTAAGAATAAACAGTATAAATTTCTGTAAAAGTTGCTCTATGGCTTCCATTTATGCAAATACTGCCAAATGTTCAATCTCTATGCTGCATTAAAAACAAAATTAATACATTTTAGCTATAAAATTATTTTATGATTGAAAATTTTATAATCATTAATGGAATTAATGGAATTCAGATGATGTGTAAATTAATATGTTAACATATACATCTCCACAGTTTCGTAACTGTGGAGTCATGTCATGCGATCCAAAGAACAAATATATGTGCTACACCTGTTTTCTCAAAAACCAGTATGATAATTTCTAACTTCCGGTGACAAAAGTAAATGTATTTCTATCAATATTCAATATTATATTGACCGACAGACTTAATTTCATGCCAGTACACGCGTTTAAGCTTTGGACTAAGGTTGGCTTATGTGGTAAATCAAAGAGAGACACTGTAATATGTTGATATGTTGTAAAATGAAAACAAGAAAAAGACAAACCTACGTAAGTTACTTACTCCATGTCTGACACAGACGTTTTCTCTGGTCAGTGATTATTTTCTTGCCTTTTTGTTCCATCTAGTGGCCAAGAGCAGAAATGACAGACATAACCAGCAACGGCAAGTTCCAGTACAGTGAATATTTAATGAGAGGATTAAATTAAGTTTAAGATGTCCTACACGTACAAGCCATAACGTAATGTCAAAGGTGTTTATTATCGATATATCTACAATGAGAGTTTGTCAAAATTCAGCTCCATGTAGGTTTGACAAGGTTTCTAAAGAGTCTCTGCAAACTGTCAGCATCTTGTCGCACAGCACGAGCTCAAGTTTCTTGGAGATACGAAAACGGACTGTAGCCGCATAACAAGCTAAAGCTAAAGCTAAGCTCAGCTAGCTGCTGGACATGTAGCCTGTAACCGGGAGAAACGAACCCGTTATTTTGGACAGAAGTTGGTAGAGACCAGCAACAACCTAAACAGAAAGGAAACACTGGGCGTACTCACGTTCGTTAGGTTTGCCATAGGAATTACATAAACTGCACTGCATTATTTCAAAAACGTCAGCAATTGGCTAAGATTTGCTGGGCTAACGTTAGGCCAGCGTCGCACGTTAATGTCCGCTCCTCGGTTTCCGCTGCGAGTAAGTGGCCACAAACACACAGACAACAACAACAACAACAACAACAACAACAACAACAACAATGGAAGTTAGCGTCTTTTTCTGGCTCATTTTAGGACTGCATAGTTAATTTGGGGGCAATATTTTTAATTATATAACCATGAGTTTGATCCATGATGAACTTTGATGGATGAAAGTTAGTGTGCAGTATTTTTCTCCTGTGCGCATGCGTTATGACTTAAATTATGATATTGCATTTGACAAACGATGTATCATATTTCTTTCTTAACCGTCACACTTGCGTAGCCTATTTATAATAAATCAGACTGCAAATAAAATCCTGTTTCTGGCAAGTTCCTATTATTTGAAGTAACGCTTATGTGTGTTCCCTATAATGTTCTTAACTTACATCCCATTAGCCAGTTACCAAACAGATCTCTTACACAAATGCATGATGTCATAAGTTCACAAAACACCTGTTTTATTGGTAAAAAAAAATAATAGAGTGGAACCCATAAAGAAACATATACACTGAACTATCCATGCTGTAGTTGTGGTTTGACTATTTTAGTAATTTGTCCTCATATATGTCTGACTATGTGATTTTGAATTATTTACACAATAACACCACCTTCAAAATTTCTACATCAATTTCTACATTCTGTGTGCATGTATGTAAATTCAAATGTACACTGATTGTTGATTTTGTACAATATTAATTGAATTTTAAAATGATCTCACATGTAACTTAATAAAAGGAAAATACCCACGCTGAACATTCACATTACTGCATAAAAATTTCTACATCATACACAGTGTTTTAAAAAGTGTATGCCATTGATGGTTGTAAACATTCTGTGCGTATGTAAGGAAATTCAAATGTACAGGGATTGTTGATTCATTGAATTCATTGATTAATTGAATGTTAAAATGATCTTACATGTAATTTAATAAAAGGAAAATAGCCACGCTGAACTTTCACATTATTGCATAATCTGTGTTGTGGTGAGCCCTGTGAATGTGACCATGAGGACGACAGTGTGTCCTGGAACAATGTTGGGAAGGTTTGTACCTGCAAATCGAGACAGAAATTACATCCCTGTTTATCAGAAGCAGTGGAATGGTCCAATTTCATGTCAGTGTTTGGGATCTACCTGGACTTTGCTAGAATGACCTCATTAGTCTGAGCGCAGGGGGTGGTGTGGGATCGGGGTTAGAGGGAGATTAACCACACGGTGGACTATAAAGCTTTAGTGTAATCCGCACAGTGAAGACAAATTCAGAGCAACAACTACTCTAAAGACGACATTTTGCTTGGACCACATAAATGCCACTAGATAAAGGGAAAGGAGCAAAGTAATTTGAGATTTTGGAAAAGAACAGCCAGACACCATAAAAACATCTTGGCCAGGACTTCAGAATATCCTTTCCTATTATTTGAGACATACTGAACAAAAAGGGAAACATCATGAAAAAGGGAAAGGTATGTTTTTAATTTTCTTAACTTATCGTTATATTACAGCATTGTCATACTTTGTGTAGTGACTGATTTTATGCTTAGCGTAAAAGATAATAAATCATCCGCTGATACTAATAACCGGACACAGTGTATTAGCAGTGATGTATTCTGGATTATTGAGAGTACTACTTTCTTCCCTGGGCAACCTAGCAGGGATTCATCACAGGTTTTCTTCTATCAGGTCTGTTGCCGAGCGTATGGGTTTCACACCCTTAGTACAAGCTGGCAACTCCTCAGGTTTGCTGGACTGGGAAACATGTTGTAAATTGCCCCTGACAAGGATTTTTATCCTGTGGGGTTTAGCTCACCTCAGGTGATCTTCATATCCAGGTCCTATCTGGTGCAATTCTACACCAGGAGGCCATTATTATTATTATTATTATTATTATTATTATTATTATTATTATTATTATTATTATTATTATTATTATTATTATTATTATTATTATTATTATTATTATTATTATTATTATTATTATTATTATTTTGCAACCACACCTTGCTTTGGCTTGCTTGCCATTTCTGCTTCTCAGTTCCGTTTTGGTTTCTTTGCCTGCTACTGGTATTGCACAACTTCCATAGTCACAAGCACCTTGAATTCCTCTTCTACAGACTTGAATGGAATGGTGCACTGCTGCAATAACATCCCGCTAATACTAGACATCTTAGCGGTCTGCTTACTTTTCTTCTTCCACGGTTAAAATTGATATTTCATATGCTAGCAAAGGCTGAAAGATTCTCTGGGCATGATGGTACAACATGACAGTAAACTTCCCAGGGAGACCTGAGAGTTTTGAAACCTTTCTGAGGAATTTGAGGTTCATATATTGCTAAGAAGGTGATCGGCTGCGACCTCCCGTCTCTTCAGGAGCTAGGACCCAGAGACGAGCAGCCTGGATTGCAGCCGACCCTTCTCATCCCGGACTTAAATTCTTTCTACCCCTCCCAGGCTATTAAGACCAGGACCTCATGCCACTGCTGTCATACTGCTGAACAGTGGCCAACCCCCAACCCCTCCTACCACACCTTACAGACACTCACTTTAGTTGTACTACCTCACATTGTACACTCACTTAGCTTATTTTTATTTTTTTGTATTATATCATTTCTGTACATATTTGATATTGTGTCACACCTTTGCACCGTAAAACCTTCTTCTGTAGATTTTGTGTTTGCGCTTTACAAGAAGACAAATCCCTAGTACTGTTAAGCGTTTTTAACTGTGCCTGGCAATAAACAGTTTTCTGATTCTGAAACTGATATGAAAAACTACCACAGCCATTTTTTTTTTTTTTTTCAGGAGCAATGACCTTGATCTAGCTGCACTGATGCTCACTCTGACCAATCTCATCAGGGTTTCGAGTCTGGCACAGACTCAGTGGTGATTGTTAGATTATGTATGTAAGCCCAGATGGGTGGCTGTCACTGGGCTGAGTTGCTCTTTGGAGCTCAGCGTTCTGGCTTGGCAGATGTCACGAGCATACTACGCATGAAGAAAAGGCAACAGAAATGGTGTAACCAGTTATTGTGCACACTTCTACTTTGTGCCAGCAGGAAGTTATAGTTTCAGACAAGACCTTCATGCTGAAGTTGCAGTCAGCAATGTGCTGCCTGGTTGATGCAAGTGTAGTTCATGAGTTTGTGCGCTATTGAGACATAATAATTGGCCAATGTCAGTGATGACACACTATTTATAGTTGTCCTTCAGTGTTTCTCGGCTGTTAGTGATTGGTTAAGATTTTAGATGACAAAATATGTGTGCTGATGCTGCTATGCTTACATCATCCGTGATTAGTTCATAGAGAGGCACAAATGATGATCACAAATGAATGAAGTCATGGCTTGAGACAAAGAATTATTTAATTTATTATTTGATTATTTTGTGTGTGTGTATGAAAGTACAGATTCTTCCAAATATTTAATGTGGTTTAGCATTATTATATTGTATTATCTGTGCAGGCTACCCAAAGACAGATTATATTGTAAGATTATTATATTCATCCTAGTCCCTTGAACTAATCAAACATGGAGGCTGTTTTCTAGAGAAATGTAATGTGTCATAGACTCTCAACAGACAGATTATTTATGAACTGAAAATTATTACAACGCTGGTTTGTGCGTGTGAAAGTAGTAGCAGCACCTTGCTAATTGCTAATTCTAATTCCATCCCTAAAGGTAACTGATGCCAGTGAGCCCCCGAGCTATCAGGAGGCAACAGCAGGTAACAAACAAATAGATGTGAAAAGACTCAACACTCAAAAATAATTTTATAATTCACAAAGAGCTTTTGTTTTTACAGCACCAGAGTAACACAGAGATGCAAACAATGCAAGACAACATTTAAAAGACAGCAATTAACTAGATTACAAACTATTAATGGACTAACATGTCTCCTAGATATCTTTAACTTAATATGTAATGCTGTAATAGGTCACTGTGCAAGGGGTGCTGAAGCCTGCTTAAAATATATATATATATATATATATATATATATATATATATTATATTATATACACACAATTGCATGTAATTAATGTTTTGTTTTATTTTTGATTCTGAAACTGATATATTTATTTTTAAATAATAAGTCATATTCTAAGAAGTTTAAAACTATGGCTTTGAAGCTCCATTTCACATGGTTGTTTGTCTGAATAATGGTGCAGCATAATTTTATGAAACCAGATATTGTTTATCTTCAGGTTCTGCAAATATTACTCCTCACTTTTATTACCTGCAGGCTATGAGGAGATGCAGGCCCAGTTCACCTGGGATGACAAGACTATTAGACGGACCTTCATCAGGAAGGTATTAAAATAAAATAGAATAAAATACAGAACACAGTGACCGTTCCTAAGCTCTGATATAATGTATTTTGTTCTGCAGGTTTATGCCATTCTCATGGTTCAGCTGCTTGTCACTGTGGCAATTGTTGGTCTCTTCACATTTTGGTAAATATATTGTTTGTTTTTCCTGCTCATCTGTACCTTAATTTACAAGTGAAGATTGTTTTTTAACATTTTTTAATGTATATATTTGTGTCTACAGCACACCTGTGAGATATTTTATTCAAACTCACCCTGGCTTGTACATGGCATCATAGTGAGTGAAAACACATTCACATCATATCTCGCATTACTTTGTGACCCTATTTGGCTTTGTTTATTAAATTTTTTGTTTTCCCATTTTGTTGACAGTCTCATGTTCTTTGCCACCTACATTGCACTATCCTGCTTTGGGGATCTCAGGTACTGTAATTATTATAACGCAAATATAAACACAATGAGTAATAAGAACTCGAAATAGTGCTGTCCAACTTTAAGTAATAACAAATTTGATTTTCTTTTCAACCCAAACAGGAGGCAGTTTCCCTGGAACATCATTTTGTTAGTTCTCTTTGTGAGTATTTTGCAGTATGAAATAGAACACATTCTACTACTGCATCGTTTGTTCTAATTGGCATATGGCCTAAATCTTTCTGTCTTTCTTTCTTTCTTCCCTAACAGACTCTAAGCATGGCCTTCATGATGGGATTTGTGTCTAGGTAAATATGTTTACATGCAGGGTTTTTTTTATTTGTATCTGTCTGCATAAGAGACAGTCGTCCCAAAGGTTGAGGAGAGAGGGAGAAAATAACTTGCGTAATATGCGTTTGCTCTTCTTCCAGCTTTTACAACACCAAATCAGTGGTGCTGTGTCTGGGAATCACAGCTTTGGTTTGTCTTTCTGTCACGGTCTTCAGCTTCCAGAGCAGGGTAATTAAAAAATTATAAATTTCAACTGTTTTCAAATTGCAGAAGAAACAGATGCAGTTGTTATGAAATAAATTCATAACGGGTTTATCCTTTCACCTGCTGCAGGTTGATATCACATCCTGTCAGGGTGTGCTGTTCTCTTTGTGTATGGTCATGCTTCTGTGTGCCATCACTATCTCCATTGTCGTCCCTTTCGGTTATGTAAGTTAATTTTCTTCAGCTTTTCTACAATACACACACACACACCTTTCTAGAATGTCTACAATAGATATGTAATGACGAGTTAAACAACGGTTAATGCCTCAGGTGCTGCTGAGTAGTCTGAAGTAACATGAAGCGATTAGACTCACAGATAATCTGGCAAATCATGTTGCGGTCTTTCTTAAATTAGCATCTTACTATCCTTCTTAACAGTGTCTTGTAATGCGTTTGCTTGCCACCACAGGTACCTTGGTTGCATGCTATTTATGCCGTGTTGGGAGCAATCCTCTTTACTCTGGTAAGAATCAGATACCTAATCAAAATAAAATAGACAAAAAACAGATAAATAAATTCTCACATTTTCTATCTTCTTCTGTCACAGTTCCTGGCATTTGATACCCAGATGCTGTTAGGGAACAAGCGCTACACCATAAGTCCAGAGGAATATATTTTTGCCACACTCAGCATCTACCTGGACATTATCTACCTGTTCAGCTTCCTACTACAACTGACTGGAGAAGGCCGACAGTGAAGAATCTCACCCACTTTACCACTACTTAAATCTCTCAGCTGCATTATACGAGCTGTTAAACACATTATTTTTATACAACTCTGGAAGCTAAACAAAAGCAATTTATTTTATTTATTTATATATTTATTGCATATGATTATGTAGCTTCTCTGCGTAATCCCGGTCCTGGTTTTGCCAATATGCCCTGACATGACCAAACCAACATTGGCGTAATACCTCACAATAATCGTTCATTGTGCTCTGGTTTGTCCTGTTTATGTGGTATGGTATAACTCTGGGGTCATACGGAGTGTGTTTAAACGGTTTCGATAAGTGAAAAAAGCAGCCAGAGTTGAGCACTGTGTGTGTGTGTCCAGTGTCCTTGGCTGCAGTACTGTTTATCTCTCACTGAGCCAATAATGAAGATTCAGGAGATCTGCACTTTCAACTCAACAGGGTTGAGTTTGTTTTTAGAATAGCTGAGAGTTTTCCATGCTGGCAAAAATTTGTTTTATACCTGTTTTTTTATGGGCAGAATCATACAAGGACAAGGTAAAACGTTACCATGTGTGTTTGTGTGTGAGGGTGTAGTTAAGTTAAACACCAACAGCTAAAATATTGCATGGATGTTTTAGAGGGACATTATATGAGCAAAACCGTATCCAGTGGATCTCATGTGGCAAAGCTCAAAAAATTAACAAAAATAATTCACACATAAAAGGAAAATGTACTGTATGAGTAACAGCAATATGTACTTTAAATCACTAAAGATGAGTTTCTATTTCAATGTGTGTGTTTAATATGGCCTCTGGGATGTGATCAAACATAGTGTGAGCATTATAAATGTTCTCGTTTGGTTGTGAAAAAAAAATGAAAGTTTTTTTTTATAAAGATAATGAGCTGTAGGCATCAAACTCATACTAAAAATAAAACAGATCCAGTTAAAAACTACTGCACCTGCTGTCCATGCGGAGATGCTTTAGTTTGTGACATTATTTCTTACCTTAGTTCAGTCTTTTAGTTTAATCACCCCAACATACATTTTACATTTAGTCACCTTAACATGCTGTAATGAGTTTATTTAGAAAATTTACAGATGACTGAATGTGATACCCGAGTTTTATGTAGCGAGCAGCAGGACCACGTACAATATAAATGTTCACTGAGTTAAGGTGTCAGTAATTTTTAATATAGTAACTCAGCTGCATGTTGCCCTGAACAGGCCAGAGTCCGGGACATCTGCTAGTCTCCTCAGCTACCTTCAGGCATATAATCAATACACCAAATTTACCCAATTATTAAAACAAGGCTTTTATTAAAAAAGAAAAACTGACATATTCAAATTCAAAGAGAAAACCAAGAAAGAAGGAAACTCTTATCTCAATCAATAAAAAACAAAACAAAACACAAGTTACAGACAATTTTAGCAACTCTGGCACAGGAAGACAGAAGTAGCCAAGTGGCTTTGCAAAGAAAAAAAAAACAAATATCAAAACCTCTTTCCTCTAACAAAACTGTACAAAATGAGTTCTTGTATAAATAAGAAAACTGTTCACAAGCAGGAAGTTTAATGAGCCCATTGTGTTTTCAAAATATTAATAATTTCTAAAATTTATACAGTGCAAATTCCTGTTCAGAAATGCCACATTAAGAATACATTTCTGAAGTAAAAATCCACAACATTCCAAAATGGAAATAGCCCAATAGCAAATTAAGAGTAAACTACATACTAAGTTAATTATTATTAAGTATTATGTTGATCAAATAAAAAAATGACACCGCTTTCAGCCAAGCTAAGACATTTTGAAAATCCCGATGGGCCCACATCTAACAATCTGTTTGGAAATCCTGTTTTAGCAGCAAAACATTTTGAAGCTATGAAATAAGCCATTGAATCTACATTAGGATGGACATTTTCAATTGTTATGGACTAAAAATAATAAGTGCAAGTATGTTGTTTTTTTTATCGTGAATCTCTAAACTAACTATTGATATTAGTTTCCCTACAATTTATATGGAGCTTCTTTAATTTTCTCAAAGCACATTGATCTTGGGGCATCATGTTTTTATGTTATATTATCTCAGCTGACAAGTAAAAAAATAAATAAACACTGTATTGTAACAAGTGGTCATTTCATAGTTCCAAAATCCTGTTTTTGTATTAAAATTGATGGCTAATACATGGAATATCATTTCTCTGAACATATAAACAATATCCATGACCTTTTCCTTCATGGTGCACTGAATCCGAAAACCTGCTGTTCACTGTGTTATCTGGACAGGTTCTAAATCATAAAAAAAAATCATGAAAACACACAAGAAACAGAATGGTGTAAGCAAAAGGAAGGAGGAAAAACAGACTATTTACAAAATTTGCTCTCGCGTCTGAAAGCTCTCGATGTCATAAAACCTGCGCTGTGTGTTCCTCCTGGGTGTTTGCGGAGGCCAATAAAGTTCATAATGAGTCTGTTTACATGCACTCCAACGCTCATTATGAACAATGAGTGAAACTCTTTTTTATGAACACATGTAAACAAAACTAGACCATTTGTTAATCTACTCATTTTGAAAAACACCTGAAAATTGATACATGTACTTCATGACAGCTAGCGCCAGAAAGGTTCCCACCAAAGCTTTGAACTGCCATAATGTGGAATATGGTGCATGTAAACAAGCTTATTTTGATCTGTCTCTTTCTGAATCTATCAGAATGGAAGAAGGCATTTTATCGAGCTGCACACAACAGATGATCGTTTGTGGACGAGAGCAATCGATATGGGACAGAGAGCTGAAAGACGAGCGGCCACAACGTCTTTGGTTGCAGGAAGGAACAATAGAAACACAGCAAAAAAGATGACGTGGTAAAAATTATAAAGACGAACCAGAATCGTCAAACTGCGAGCCTTGAGACAGACATCATCACACCGTGTTTTTTCACTGGATTCAAACAAAAATGGTTGAAGAGTAGGAAGAAAACCTCCTTGTAACCCTACAGCTAACTTGACTGACATGACGTCTTACTCAATGGCGTTCAAACGAGCCTGCTGTCATTTCCGTGGTATATACAACTTAGTGTCAATCCTATGAGAGATTAGGCAGTTCATCCAGAGGAAAAACATTAAGGCTTAGCTAAAAATAGTTTTTGCAGAATTTTGGATCACTCACAAATTCATTCAGACTTGGTGTCTCACTAAAGGCTGTAAGAATCATCTTTAATGGCACTTCCATGGTCTAGTGAGCAGTCCTTTGTAAAACCATTATTTCTATTATCTACATATCTACAGTTTTAGATGTCAGTATAAATTAAAGTTCAACACATTTGGATGTGCTGTGTGTGTGTGATGACATGAGCGACAGCACGCTGCCTCACAGACAGACATTCCAGAGATTGTATCTATGCGAGCCACAACACCAATGCCGCATCAGTATGAATCTTTATGATCGGCACTAAATGACAAGTTTGGTTCAGCTCTCCGCTTTGAAAAGGCTTTCTATAAACAGGCCCGACACAGCATCACGACAGACGAAGCTGAAGGTTCGGTACGGAAGTTCTTTTGA
This sequence comes from Channa striata, assembly GCA_033026295.1. NCBI lineage: Eukaryota > Metazoa > Chordata > Actinopteri > Anabantiformes > Channidae > Channa > Channa striata. The sequence continues at coordinate 16,044,470 of CM065168.1, read as the reverse complement.
ACACCACCACCACCACCACCACAAGAGAAAAACTTGCTGTGCTAAGAAAACAGCATCAATCCCTACGCTGAGGAAAGCTAACATCTACTCTCTAGGAAAAGCTAAAATCTACAGCTACAATCTACTTCAAATATAAACTGATCACAAAAATAAGGCAAATTAGCTCAAAGGTTTTCAAGTGAGAGACAAAAGGAAAAAAAAAGGACATTAATCTTTCTACAAACTAAAAATCTGACAGACAAACTCAGGTGACAACAGCAGCATTGGAAAGAAAAATGACAACAACGACGAAGACCTAACAGCTCCCTCTCTTGTCAGACTAGTTACTGAATTCTCCGGGATTTTGTTAGTCTTCTCATTGATTTCCCTCATGGCTTTGCTAAACTACATTTTAATTTAGTAACTGCGCTCTTCTTTGTACAAATAATATTTGAGTACTGTAATGTCTTGGATCTAAAGCATGTTCACTTCAACCCCTTTGACAGACAAAGATGAATTTAGTGATACCTGAAGGTTTGCCACAACAAAACCGCTTAAAACCACTTCTAATGGACATGGGTGTAACATGAAGCTACTTTAGGTGTCATTTTATAGTGTTTTTGATGGTGTGTACAAGCTGTCGAACCATCAAAGTCACTTTCATGAGCCTTTATATTACAGCTCATCATTAATATCAGGGGGCAAAGATTCATTAAGTTCCATTCCATCTTGCTATTACAGACAAACGTATTAAATAACTTCTTTTCTATAAATGTATGTTTCAATGATTTAAAAACTCTACAAAATAGAACTATAATTCAAATATAAATAGAAATAATTGATTGTCTTTTGTTCGCTTGTGAAAGAATGCTTTAAAGTTTAAAAAAAGGAATTTGACTAAAACTATAAACAGTCAATGTTATTATCATCTGTGCATGAATACAAATCTCTGCAGCAGTTATAGGAAGAAGTAGCTTTAAACGGTTTTCCTCCCATGGTTTACAATGACTCAACACATTAGACCAGCAAAAGTGTTTGTAAGTTTTGAACCTGTAAAAATTGTTGCTCCCGCTGCTGCACACAGAATGTCACACAACAGACATCAGGAAATAAAAATAAAAGTTTGCATATTTTACAAAAAAAATAAAAATAAAAGACACATTGTGTTTGAACTCTTCCTTGAATCACTCTGAAACATCCAGAATGCATTTTTAAAAATAAGAATTTGTTATATTACGTGCACAAAAATAATGCTCTGTGTCTTTTCCTCCTTTCTTACACTTTTTTTTTCTTGTTTTATGTTTTTTTTTTCTTCTTGTTATGTTCCTTTTTCAGTTATCAAAATAGATCAAAGCTTCTCTAAAGAAGATTTCCACCTTTGGTTGAGCAACTCTTGAGGATGTGAGCAGAAAAGTCCAATGATGTTTTTTTTCTTAAAAAGAAAAAAAAAAAACACACATACACACACACGCACACAAACACACACACACCCACACACACTCACACATGTTCCTTTTGTTATCCATGTTCAAGTCCGGGTGCTTGGTGATTGTATGGAGCACTAACTCTTCCAGTTGAATCCAGTTTGGTTGGATTCATCTCGTGCACTCAGCCCCACCCTGCTACAAGCAGAACACACAGCTAAGTCCTGACACATTAACACTGATAAAACCAGCTCAAAACACTGAACTCACTGAACTTGAGGAAACACTGTTTCAGATGTATGCCAGTTAACACATACAGTTTCTTCACATTTTGCTACAATGGGAACTTTACGTTTCATAGAAAATCAGTTCCTAAACTGAATTAATAAACTTTTCACAAACAGATTGATTTAATTAAATATTTTTTGTCAACATTATAGACTAAATAATTTATTAGGGTTAAAGATTAAAGTCCAATGTCTAACCCTTTATTTTAAATGCATAGTTTTTTTCAATAATAATGCCACCATTAAGACAATCAATGTTATTTTCAATGGATTATTATTGTACCATTTTCCAGCTCATCATTAATTAAAAACATCTGGCTGTGTATATAACAGAGCAGAAAATCTCTGAAGTCCTACCTTAGCTTCACTTGGTGTGTTGGTACGAGTAGTTTGTGTGTTCTGTGGGAGTCTCCATGGCAACCTGCTGCTGTTGACCACCATTCTCCTGAAAGAGACGATTTAGTAAATTGATGATTGATGTGTGAGATTTCATTAAATATATATAAAGATGAAGCTTATGTGGTACAGGGGAAACCTGCTCATGTGTATAGTGCAAAGCATATTTAACAAAAGTCAAGCTATAATTTTAGCAGTTATTGAAGTTCATTAAACACACCCTTTGCTGTCTTTAAACTTCTCTTCTCCCACTCCCCACTTCATCTTATCCATACCATCACATTGTGTTTACTACTGTGTGCCTTCCTATTCATAAACATGCAATTTTTTTATTTACAGCATTGTTTATTCCTTAGGTTCCCATCACTATCACTAAGCTCCAACTTCAAACAAACTGCACACGACTTCCCAAAGGCTCAGACACCCTGCTGCAGAGAACTTTACAAGCACCTGCTACAGCACTGAAGCACGTTAAGTCTCAACAGACAAAGTAAAATAACCCACAATAATACTACTGATGTAAATGGGGAAAAACATCAGCAAGATATATTCATATATTCCTTACTATTAACTGCGAGTTCTATGTGTTCTATTAGACTCAACTTAGAATAAAACTAAATTATTTTAAAAAGTAAAATGGCAATAAAAAAACATGATTTTTCTAAAACTCAACAGTTTTACATTTGGCAATTCCTTGTTTAAGTGTGTATTTCATCCATCTGAAAATAACAAAAATAGACTATAAATCAATAGTGTTTATGCCATCACATTTGACAAATTAGTTTTGTACCCTTAACTCTGAATGAGATCTAACCTTCTAAAAGCTGCAGCTTTTAGTAAATCTGTGCCTAAAGAAGTTTTAATCAAACCACAGCGTGGAAAAGTTCATATGTAAGCAGCTGAAGTGTAAGGCTCACTTCATACCTCTACTGGGACACTGGAGGGAGGCACTGGGGTGTACTGGGGGATGTAGGTCCCCTGCATAGTTGTGTTGGCAGGAATATACTATAAGGAGTGCAGAGAGGAAAAGACAGATTATTTGTAATAACATGAGCAACTCATCTCCTGAATGTAAGAACAATTGTTTGAAGGACAGTTTTACAGTCTGTGTGTGAGACTGACTGTGCCTGTGCTGCCAAGAGACAGGTGGCTTAGCTGCTGGGTAAGAGGTCCCATCATGGACGTGGGCTGGATGGACATGGCATGATCCATTGTTGGTGTAAGAACTGTACCCTGCGAATGCATTGAAACAAAAATAAATATAAATACCATAATCTGCATCACTATCGATCATTAATCGATCATTCATGGGCTTAAATCCAACACATGCCATCAAAATTCACAGTGGTAACCTGTATTAATCACATGTGAAGAAGCAAAGAGTTTGCATTTTAAAGAGACTCAAAAATTCAGTAGCAGAGCTCCAGCAGTGTAAACACTAACAGATGCATGAAGAGAGAAGGAGCGACACTCACAGCTGGCTGCATGAGGTATGACTGATGGTGCATCCAGGACGGGCTGTGTACCTGTAGATCAGGGAACAGATAATCACACTCAATCTGATATTTGTTTGGGTTTTTTAAGTTACATAGCAACATTCGGAGAGCGATGGGCTCAACATAATAAAAGCAACAGGAAATGAATTCTTGACGTTCAGGCAGATTGAAATTAGTGTAGCTAAAATGTCCCACCTGGTAGGATGGGACCGGAGAATGCATGTAGGGTGAGAGTGAAGTCTGAGCAATCATTCGGTTTGGTGCCAGACTGTAGGGTGAGGAGTAGAAGCTGCCGAGCAGACAGAGCAAAGTGAGAGGAAGACATGAAGACAGCTGCACAATGTCAGAAATCAGTCTCCAAAATGTCTCTGTTCCCCAGACGCCCAGCAGGGGGCAGCACCTCAACACAACTTGAGCATCCCCCTTATTTTCCTGAAGGGTTGGGACTGTTTTCAGTCTGTCCGTGCACACCACTCACCCATTTTGTAAGGCTGTAGGGTCATACGCAAGCGTCATTCCTCCCTGGGAAAACAATACACGGGATTCAGAACCAGTGAGGTCATGCAAACACCGGTGCGGTCTGCACTATAACAGGCAGCTAAGCACACACAGAGGGATCCAAAATACAACTTTTAAAGAAGTTCTTGCTTTATTCTCCAACAAGACAAGTGCCATGTAAACCCCACACGTTTTACTTTAGGACTCATGAGTTAAAATCGTCCATGCTACCGTATCTCCGTCTCTAGTCCAGGGCCTTCCGTTCTGGATGTACTTCCCCTGGTTCTGCCTCTTCTTCTGACCTCCATCTGCAAACTTACATAATAAGGGCTCTGTGGGCACTGCGAAAGCAACACATCAAACAAGAGAGTGAATTCAGTGATCACTATGGGGAACAAAAAAACTGAGCTCTGGCACTAACAACAGCAATATCAGATTTCTATAAGGCCAAACAAACATTCCACGCACCAGGCACTCCTGGTGGAGTCTTGATGAATTTCCCATTGAAATGCTGAATTATGGCCTCACACTTCTCTGTAGATTCCATTCTGAAATAAAAAATTACTTGTGGTGTACTGTGTACAGGTTTGGGGAGGCCACCTGAGCTTCTTCAAGTATTAAAACAAACTGTTCTCATTATGGACAGCGACAGATCATTATATCATATCCTGGTTAGACTGACCTGGCAAATCCCACACCGCGGCTGGTCCCGTTGGCATCTCGCAGGATGCGTGTGGAAATGACCTGGCCAAAGGACTTGAGCATGCTCTCCAGCTCTTGCTCATCCATCGACACTGGCAGGTTGGAGATGTAGAGATTGGTGGGGTCCTGCTCTTGTTGCTTTGCAGTGAACAGAAAAGTCTGTTTAGAATATATATATGTATATATGTATATATATCTTTCTACACACACACACACACACACACATTTTTTGGCTATAAGAATTGTAACACTAATACTTCATCAGCAACTGCTACACTGATTTTGGGTGTCTGGCTGGAGGATATGTATATTTATTTTAGTATAACACCTTCAAACGTCTTTGCCATTGCATTTGCAAATGGAAAATTTCTTGTCGCATTCAAAATCTTTTTCACACAGCAGAAATGCCTGTGTAGGCAGTGGTGTGACCTGTCTTTCCATCCGCACCAGCTATCGCTCTGCATCATATCTGTGCACCATGTCAAGCATTTTATTTTGTGTGTTAGAACCCAATATGGATAATATGTTTTCAAGAAATTGGTGCTTGACAAATAAAAGGAAACCATAAATAATTTCTCTCATAGCTGTTCATGTGTTATGACCTCAGCTGCAGCCTTCTTTATTTTTTTTTTAAATCACATTCACATTTATTATACTCACACATGCAAATATGAGATATTTGCCTGGAAGGGGAAGTCACACATGGAATGATGTCTAATTAAGATATTTTGATAGCTGCGAGTAAATTAAGGAGGAGATATTATACAGAGACTTATTTTATGGCACAGGCTTGAAAGTGAAACCTTGTGTGACTGTGCAGAAGCAGACAGGAAGCCAGGCATGAAGTTAAAGAGTTCACGGAGCAACAGGAGCCTGGCAACCAGGAGAAAAGAGGCTGGGCTAAAAAGAGAGGAAGGGAAAACAGAGAGGGAAGGAAAGGGATAAAGCTGGGGGAGGGGGAGTGAAATGAATATCTTTAAAAGCTGGTATTTTGTACAAAAGGAGGGGACTGTGAGGATAGGAAGTGGTGGGAGTATTGAGTAATTTGGGTAATGAAAGACGAGGATGAAAAGAGCTAGAAAGGAAAAGAGGATATATGAGTGCCTACTGATTAACAGGCTCTTCTCTTTCATCAAAATATATTTTATTCCATTCATTTTCCATTTTCTCCTTTCGTTCTAACAAATACTCTGATAAGATAGCTTTGCCAACCACAAATAATAACACTTTTCAATGCCGCATGAAAAAAATTGTCAGATCAAGTGGAACAATTTATAACCATCTAAACTAGGCTGATCCAAGGTTCCGATTTGACAGGGGTGTTGATCTAACTATGAAGAAGTAGGCCATTAAAGCACTGGAACAGCAAGGCCAAGTCATTCGTCTTTGCTGTATGCTGAAAACATTTGGGTTTAGGATCAAAAGATGAACATGACACAAAATTTGATCTAGATAAATTAAACGACATACAACATACTACCTTTTGTATCAGATCACCCCAATTATTAGTGAGGAAAAGTACTGAAACATGTGACCCAGAGGTGTTTCTTGTTACTTAGGTGTGTCCTAGTAACCTGTGAGATCGTTGTTTCAGCAAAAAAAAATCAGAATGACTAAATGAAATGGATTAAGCTTTGGGTTTTAAGATTGGAAATCTAAAAAAAAAAAACGACTAAAAAAAAAACAACCCTCCACAACAACTACAGCTCTCTCCAAATTACAAGTTGGAAGTTGATAATTTCAGCTTTAATTTGATGGTATTTACACCTGCAATAGATGTGTTAAACAACATATAACACACCACCCTGACAGCTACGGACAAAAGCATTGTGAGAGCTGTAAAAGTAAACCTTAAAAGCAAAAATCAGCAATGTGAACAATAACTTCCACAGAGGAGGGGAGGATGTTACAATCAAACATTTGAAGATGACTTTGTGATCAGAAATACAGAGACTGTACTGCATGATCAAAAGACATCCTCGGCATTAAAAATCGGAAAGCCAGGTTGGAGACAATATTTTACAAACAGCTGAGGTCAAGATTAACCTTTTCCAGAAAAAAGAAACAACCTGCTACGGATCCAAATCATACAACATCATCTGTAAAGAAGAGAGAAGATAGTGTCATGTCTTAGGCTCCGTGGCTGCTTCTGGAACATGCTTACTGATCGTTATTGATGATGTAACTCACAGTGGTAGCAGGAAAATTAATTAGAAACCTAGAAATGCAACAATTTATTAATGTCAGTGCAATAATCTGATGTTGTTAAATATATATAAATGCAAATAACAAGGAAAAACCTTGAAACCCAAATGCCTTCATCATACAGCAAACAAATTGTTTTTACATGGAACTGTATGCTGAATTAAAATGTATTACTTCTATGAGCAGCCTCTATTCTCAGCCATGTGCCACCTGGCACAGAGATATTTTGTGTGATTGTCGTCACTTTGGGAGTGGCCATACAACCATTACGCAACACAGTGGCACACTGCGGGAGGTCATAAGCCAGACGGGACTAATGGAGTTAAAGGTTATGACAATGTGACAAAAGGCCCTTGTCTTTTTTTAAAATGTTTACTCTTTATCTGAGCTGGTATCCCGTTTCATATTCAAACAATTATTCACCCTGTTGTACATATGAAAATACTGTTGGATGCAGCTCAAACACATGAATGGGATTTGCTGAGGCGTCACGGTGCATTTTTTTTGTGTGCCGGGCCCTAGGTGAATCGTGTCTGTTGAGGTGTGTCTCTGTGTGCATGCTGGATTTGCCTGCTTGTGTGTCAGGCCGTGCGTGTGAGCTGATGTCTGAGTTTGAACAGGGAGGTGCTGCAGAGTAAGAATGGTTCTATTTTTAACTGTGCCATTGTTCCCTTGCCCTTACACGTGCAGCTCTTTGGGCCCGCAGCCTGCAGTGGCCCGTTCGGGGATTGAGCATACTCTGAGGACAGCGAGTCCAAGGTGTGGCTTGTTGTGTTTGTGAGCAACATGTTGCAGCCATCACAGTGGGGGTGCAAATAGGTGAAACTGTACTTTAGAGTTTAATATTAACCTGTCTTTTGCGTGTTGTTGTTTTCTACGTCCCTAGTGACTCTGAGGCACATGTATATTTAGGTTTTTATAGTGGTTATCATCCCCACTGGCTGAGCACATGTCGTCTGGGTGAGTCAAGTTTTGGTGTCCAGTTGCTCTCGTCGGGTATTGAGATACGCAGGATTGTATGGCACTCGTACAGCGGAGGTGTAGTGAACTGAGACCCAGGGTTTAGTTGCACTGGACTAGTTCAGGTCAGCTTGCAGCGTAGATCTGTTACAGTTTTCCAGAGCTGGGCTGAGGGAGACCCTGGTATTATATGGCACTGGGTCTGTTTGGGGGCAGAACAGGGGGAGGGGGCACGGACACCGGGGTGGAGTATATTAAGTGCTGGTGTCAGCCGCAGGCCTAGGCCCAGACGCTGGACAATGCCAGTCCTTTGTGCCTGTCCCATTGACAGTGGGTGTAGTGGCACCCTCCCCTGGGTTCCCTCAATGGGGAGCCTAAGACCCAGAGGGATGAGCTTAATGGGCCGACAAGAGCTGCTTTGACTGCAGACACTTGGACAAAGCGCTCAGTACAAGCACTACGACAAGAGCACATTAGCAACATACACAGACACAGAGACAAAGGCGTGACGAGAGAGGAGAGAGAAGGTAGTACGAGGGTGAGAAGATGAAAAGAAAGGCGGAAGGGATTGATTATTTCTACTTATCGCAAGCCTAGTTTGCGTCAGCCGTGTCTTTATCCTCCTCACAATGGCCCATTATTGGCACAGGTTCACACGATGACGTACAACGAAACGCACACTTCCCTTTAAACCAGAGTTTATCTTGCATCTTAGCCAACAGAACATCTAGTGCCAATCAGGCAGTCATATAACAGTTTACCTTTTATATAAAAGACAGGGCTCAGCATATGCTTGTGCCGAAAGGAATTTTGACTGTTAGGAGTCAAAGTTTAGCAAGTGGCTCATTTGAGATTAATCTGTTTCAGAGACAAGTCTGGATCATTAATCCAAAGCTGACGGGTAAATCTGGGAGTGTAGAACAAGCGTGTGAAGCGTCTTACTTTGGCCATCTGAGCTTGGACCCCACTGGACTTAAGAGCTGTAACGGCTTTCTGCGCTGCTGCAGGACTGTCAAAGTCCACAAAGCCATACCCTGTAAAACAGACAAGTGCACGTAAAAACTGCGACTGATATTTTTAGCAACCTTTATTTTCACTTTCATGGCTCTCTGTTAATTGTGAGACTAAAGACAGGGAGCCCACAGCACAAGTAAAAGCAAGAGCCAAAAATCCGAATGTCAATATAAAAACTCACCTTTACATTTGTTGGTAGTTTTATCCAAGATGGCCTTGGTCGACACAATCTTGCCATACCTTCAAGGGCGGACAGGAATACAGGGAACACAGTCAATGACACGTGAGGTGACTATAGGGCAAAGACAGGAATCTGCTCCTACCACATGCATGTATGCATACCAATCATACTGCTCTGCCCCGGCTGCATGACTACAGGTGTAAACATGAATACATATTGCTTTATGTAATCAGTGTTTGTTTTTTTTTATGTGATCTCAAGTGTCACAGAAAAATTTGCCTTTGCCTCCACCGCTTTTGTCTTTGTCTGTCAGTGGACGCTGTTGTACAGTAACACTGTTCCCTGGCGTTGTTTTCAAAAGACAGGAGACAGCACCCCAGGGCCCAAAACAATTTGTTCCAGGCCTGTCTTTACCACACGCAACACAGACGAACACACAGATACACAGCAATCACTTTTTTTGCTCAAGTGAAGCTTAAAAGTGTTGTCAGTGGCAATGTCTGGCTGGCAAAGAGAAATATTGGCTTTCAGGGGAATTACAAAAAAATGGTATGTGAAATAGTAAGGTACATGAAATATGAACTTGTGTCCTAACCTGTTCTTTCAGTCTGCAGATGTAAATAGAAAAACACTGCAAAGGCCAAATACAGTAAAAAGGAAAAAAAAAATCAATGAATACACTAATGCAGTATCATAAAACAATTATGGTCCGAAAATCGCAACAAAATAATAAACGACAAGTGTTGTATAAGATACGGGGACTGATCTAAGGCAGAGTTATACGATGGTGCATCAGCACTACAGTATAATAGACCTGCCCTTGTCTGGTGAATTTAGCTGGTGGGGGAGGCTGGTGTTCCTCTGTTTGGGCGACATGGCGTCTGGGCGGAATGTACACTGTAACCTGATGCTCCAGCCCTCCTGTTCGCCTTCCTTCCCACCATGTTCCTCTCTCTCTCTCTTTCAGTTTTTCCACCCTCACAGCGCAGCGCTGGGTCCTACGCTCCCGCCTCATTTCACTGGACGTTTGTCTAGATGACTCAGATCTGACTGGATGGGCACGGCGGAGTCCTGTGTCACGACTGACACTGGGGTCTAAAGTATTTATGCTGAATGTTGCGGCTTTATTTGCTCCACCAGTCTTTGTCGGCAGTCACACGGTGTCTTTCAAGCACAAAGGTCACAACTCGATCGGTGCATTAAATGTAAAGCCTTCACCATATATTTATCTCATTTACGCTGCAAAAATGTTCTGGCAGTACTCATTGATTTTAATTATTGTGTGAGCTGGCATGACAAATAAATACATCATAAAGGAAACTTCCTTGCTGCAGCCATGAATAATTCATCATCCATTACCAAACAGCCAGACAACCTTTGCACAGCCTATGTTTGTAGTTTCCCACCGTCACCCGAAAGCTGAAAATGTGTGATTTAGCATATGAATACACAAACGTAACGGCAATTTAAATGTTCTATTTTCTATAGCCATATCTGTGACACAAATCTACAAACTTATCATTCACACATAAAAATTTATTGTTCAAGAAAATATCAAACCATAAAATAAAGAAATATAATGGGTAAGGTTCAAATTTATGAACCAACAGAACTTCCTCTTAACTTTTATTAGGGATGTTAAGTGAAACTGAATTGCACAAGTCCAGTAGTTTCATTTGACAGCAGAGCATTTTTAGATACAACTTTCTGATGATATTAAGACTCAAAATGTGCTATTTAAGAAGACCGAAGCACACAATGCCTGAACTGTCACCATTACAACCAGTTTAATTTATTTGTATGATGGGAAGAGTTCACATTAATGAACATTGCTGTACAACTGGACAGGTTTAGAAAAAAGGGTTTTTTTATCTGTTACAAAGTCTCCCCTAAAAAAATTATATAAAACATAAAGCTGAGGTTACAAAAATATATTATATTATTAACGAACAGAAGAGAGTCTTTCTGTCTTTGTGTTTGGTCACCGTCAGCTTCGCAGTTTTAGCGAATTTTCACTTTGAATCCATATTAAAGCAAATATATAGACAATATAAAAAAAAAACTTCTACAGGCAAAAGTCAGTATTTAATATGCCCTTGCTTTGCCCTTAGTGCATCTTTAATTTTTGGGGGGAGACTGTCTTGAGGTTTTCTTAAGTAAAGTTGTGGGATAATATTTAAGCCATCTTTTATGTCTTTCTTTGTCCCAGTGATCCACACTGCCTCTGTGATATCAGGTCTGTGAAGGTCAGTCCGAGAAGTCAAGCAGCCAAGCACACTGTGCCATGCTGAAAAATTAAACTGCTCCCAATCACACGCTTTCCAGAAGGAATGGATAAATATTGGATTATGAATCGAAACCTGTTTTTACTTTTCAGCAGTCATGATCCCATCACTTATCTGCAGCACCAAACTATGACCACGTTTTAGCAAAGGCTGCAAGCATTTGTTCTTCCCCCTCTGTCTTCACACATAATGTGAACAACTGGACCCATGAATTTCAGACTTTGATTCATCTCTTCACAATACTCTTTTCCACTGATCTTCACTCCAGTGTTTGTTGGCTTTTGCATTTCTCAGCCTTTTCACCCTGTTCCCTTTTCCAAAAAAAAAGTGCTTTCTTGGCTGTTGTCCTTTCACAAAGATCATTCCTGATCAAGCTTCTTTGTGGTTAACATCAAACTAAATACTCATTACTTTAACCTATAGAGGCTGTTTATTCTGAACGCTTTAGCATTTTTAATACAGTATTAATATTTAGAATATTTCTAGGTGTATTATAACGGTGAATAATACCATTGCTAATACAACAAATCTAATAGTATATATATAAAACAGAGTTCATTTACCAAAATAGAAGGACAATAAATGAACAAAAATTGGGCACTAAATCATATGTTAAATTTCACTCATCTAGAAAGATGGTCTCCAACGGTTTCCAAACCATTTAGGAAGAAAACTAACTATGTAAACTGTGTCATTTGTGAGAAAGTGTCCCATTTTCATTTTGGTTTCTTTCTGTTTTCTTTACCGTACATACAATAATAACCTCGAGACTGAAAACTACTTAATCAAAAAACACATACACTCAGTTTTAAAAGGTCTTAGAATTGAAAAAAAGCTTGTGTTTCATTATTTTCTTAGCAGAGATGCCAGCAGAATTCAAAGGTCTGAAGGCAGTGACTGTGCGACCCATAGCTTACCTCGGACACTCTGCAGCAGAACAGCAGCGCCCCCCACCACGTAGACCACAGGGACTTCAAAGACAGCTCTGCCCCAAGTACAACTGACTGACATTCTTTCCAAGCAGGCCATGCCACTCTTTTCCCACTCATTTGAGCTCTACACCCTACCCCAAAGTCTCTGTCCCCCCTCCATTTCTGTACCAAGCCACAATAACGTCTCTGTCCGTCTTCACCTTGTACAGTCAGTCCACCTCCTCTCTAATATTAACATTGCAGGTATAGGTTGTGTGTATGTGCTCTGTAGATATGACTTTTCCAAGGCTTCTTCATGTAGTGCCAAATGATTCAAATGGAGAAATTAACAGAACAGCACCAAAGAAAGGGGCTGCAGAGTTTAGGTTTTATTAGTAATGGCCAGTGCTTGTTCCGGGAGGTGTGTTGTTACAGCCAATGAGCTGTGGAAATGACAGACGCATAGCAAAGTTTCACAATTTACATCTGTGACATACCACATAGCCCTGACCTGCAGAAGTCAAAAACAGTTTGGGTTCATTTACTAGTGTTTTTTATCAGTGTGTGTGTTTGTGATGCCCACACACAATGGAAGCGAAGCTATTGGTCTAGTGGTCTAATCTTAGTTCATTGCCTTTGAGCCAATTCAACCTCAGTGAAAGTAAATGGTCAGATCAGGGCATGAGGAGGCAGCATGCTACCCTTCTCTGGCCCCTTCTCCTTTTCAAGCCCCGTCTCCTTTATTCCGCTCTAAGGCTGTACCATTGTGTTGACAATTTCTTTTATTTCTGTGATTGTCAAACTTTTACCAACTGTCTTTAGTTTTGGTAAATCTGCCTTTCCTTTCCTTTCCTTTCCTTTCCTTCCTTCTTGCCTATAAAGTTCTTTTTCCTCAACATCAATCTAAGACCACAGTTGTGTCTAATAAAGCTGAAAGATTTGCACTCATGGATTTTTTTTATCTTTAAATGTATTCTACCTGACTATCTTGCTTGATTTGTATTTCACTTGTAAGTGGCTTTAGATAAAAGGATTCTGCTACACAAGTCACTACATGTAAATGTGATTCAATATGGATGGATTAAATGAGGCCAAAAACTTGAACTTAACCTTTAAACAGACAATGGCTTTTACAGTTCACATTTAAAGAATGTCCACTGTTCCAGAAACCACTGCCAAACATGATCATCTCATCCCGAGACCAAATACTTAAAAATCCAAGACTTGCCTACTGCATTTTCTTCTAAGTGATATTTTGATTTATGTATGTGCAGAGGTCACATGCTCACCTCCACTAACATGGACATAAGCAGAAACACAAAAACAATTTTACACAGTTTAACTGGCTACGAGCTTTATAAAAACTTTATGCAAGAATGACTATGTACCAAAGTGTTGGGCTTTGTCTTTAATAATCAGACACATAATGTGGTATTCTTCAGACTAAATTAGCACAACGCCACATGGTTGGATCCACCGAAACACTGGGCTCCACTGCTTCGAAAAACAAATCTTTATTGTAGGAAGTTCCAAAATCACTCACGGTTGGCAAAGCTTGACTAGGTCTTGGTCCGTGGTCCCGGGATGGAGGCCGCGGATGTACAGGTTCGTTTTGCTCAGCTGTTCCCCTCCCCCGCCACTGCTATTGCTGCTACTGTTGGTGTTGGGACTGGGGGGCGCCATCTGGTGGCCGGAGGACACATAGGCCTGCTGCGATAAGAAAAGCAAACATCAGATATAGTTCCGTGCGTGAAAAATTAAAGGAAATGATTCCCTAAATACTTGATATCCTCGAACATCACCAAACACTGGCAAATTTAGGGTTGTCAGTTTTTATTGAAAGTGTAGAAAATTCACACAAGCGTTAAGTCATGTTGAGAGATCGAATGTAATCCCGCACGAGACAGATGATTATGTGGGCTATGAAAAATGATCATACAGCCCTCATGTCAACACTCACCAATACTGGTTTCTGAGGGGAATGCGGGGCCTCTTGGCTGCATGCTCGATATAGGGAAAAGGGACCTCTTATGCTTTTTCCGCGTTGGGTAACTTCTTTTTTAGTTTTGAAACCAGACAGAACTATTGCAGTGCATATAAATGTCAAAACGTCTCTCAGGTCAACTAGTTAGTCTGAGGGAGCTCAATTAAATATGTCCTATATGAGCATAGTGTTGTAAACTGCAGTTCTGGTAAGCTTGCATGCTTCTTTGTTCTAAAGTTGTAAGCTTCAAGTTTAATGCTGCAATATGACATTTCCCTCTCAAACTGTGTTTAAGTTTTATAGTTAGAGTACAGAGTTCAGTTCAGTCCATATTACATATAAACTCTGTTAAAGACAAGCAAAAACAAAGGCACTTCAAAGACCAACAGCACACCCGGACTTCATTAGTAAATGGTGATATGTAGCAACATGCTCCCATTGTGACCACGTGTACCGGCCTGACCTCTACCTCAACCACTCTAGAGCTTCCTCCCCACTTCCTACTTTGAGCTGTCGTGTTCGATTAGCCTTAAATGCCGGTAAAAACTAGTCGCTAACTCAACTAGTCGGTGACTCAACACTCAAAACATGAAAGGCTGTTGCGCAACAACCAGTGCATCACATAATCTCGTCTCACTTTGGGATTCTGGGTCTCCTTGGAGAAATTAAACAAAAGATTGTGTAACCATCCAGATGAAAATACATTATTGTGATAAATGTGGTTTCATTATCACTTTGCCTGTCAAGTCAGCTAAGAAAAAAAGACTTGTCTCTCTAAGAATAGTTCTCCAGGCTGTTTCCCAAATAAGACAGAGGTAATAAATAGCATTTCTGTACAGACCAGACTCGCCAGAACTAGCAAATGTTGTCTGTTTGACTTTAATCAAATTCATTCAACAGCCAAATGTTTAAAATTCATGTGTTGCATACAAAGAAATACAAACAAATATGTTTTTCAGACTGAGCACAGCAGGGTGCCGTGAGGCTGGAGTGTTGCAACTGAGAGACTGATTGGACAGAGGCGACACAGGGACATTGGGTTAATTTTAGGAGGGAGGAAGGGTCACTGACCAGACTTGATGGTATTTAGTAAAAGCACAGCAGGAAGACAAAGTCACACCAGCATCACCAGCAACAGCAGCCAAGCTTGCTAATTAGACGCCATCCATAAGGCACGGAGCCCCTCTGACCTCTGTTTTGCCAGCATCATTGCTGCCACTTCAGCAACAACAGACTCATTCCCCTGAGGATAATCGTCTCATTATTTCAAACTAAACGACATTTTTCTCAGTATCTTTCTTACTAGAATAAATACATAAACTATCTCGGGCCTAAATTAAATTGCAATTTGCTGAAATCAACAAATACACCTTACCTATTAGGCTACAAGAAGTGGATTTAACAGGAGAAAATGCAGGTGGAAATTTTTATCTTAAAACACTGCAACACATTCCACTATATTATACTAAAAGTCAACGTTTCTTTGACAGTTTCAACAAAATGTTCACAATAAGCTTCTCAAAAGAACAATTTATTGCAGAGCTATTGAATAAAACTGCGTTACTTTGAGTTCTTTCATTATGTGAAATATCCAGTCTATGTGAATATGAATAATAAAGCATCATTCATTTGAAATAAAAAAAAGGTTTGTTCTTTTTTATCAGTCAAACCTTTAGAAGCAGTAAAAAAAGGCACATTCTGCAGGGCAAATGCGACATGAGCCTGCCTGCAGGAGTTTATCTGTGTTGCCACAGTGTAATTTGTGATGAATACGCTTTTGGAGGCAGCTAATTTGTGAATGAAAGAACAGGACAGCAGAGACCTATAATCTCATTCACACACTCTTTACCGCAGTGCCAAGTTCGAGTCGGGCTTCAGGCTGCACCGGGATCACATCACAGCAACAACACCCTTCAAGTCAACAGTCTACAATCACACACGTGCATTCATGGACACACACGATTTATAGCCCACTGATATAGCTTCAGGATTGTATCAGTCTTTGGGAGCTCTGTACAGTGGTAGATTAAAATATATTACATTATATTTAATATTATAAAATGTATAATATATTAAGTGAAAATATATTTTGTAAATACTTTATCATATTTATTATGGGATGAGCCCTTTGCCATTTCTTATAAATAATATCTAGATTTGGTAGAAGCCTCAGCAAGTGGCCTGGGCTTAAGTTACTCAGTATAATGTATTTAATCATATTTAGTTATGTACAGAATGGCATAGAAACTGCTGAGATTGATCACTGACTTGCTTGCTTATTTGCAAACTTTATTACACTGGTCAGATAAAAAGTATGTGTAGATTTAATTTCACAGCTATATGGGTCAATTATGCTCACACTGTCCTCAGATGTAACAGCATTACAAGCTAAACTACAATGTGCAACCTTTTTGTTAAAGCAGTGGATCGCAGTATGATATTTGCTATCATTAAATATAAGGATAAACTTCAAAAAAGGTAAAATAATGTTTAATTTTAAGTACAACCATTAGAAATGGCAATTTCAGTTCTAACCAATTTCCAAGCCCATTAAGACATCTTTCAAATAAATGTAATCAGTGAAATGTATGCAGTTATTTCCATTTTTAACATGTTGATGTTGATTCCATTATGTGAACACACTTCAAATAAAACAGCAAGAGATTTCTTTATATTTGAAACCTGAGTCACAACTTACAAATGATCTCAGTAAAGTATGATGAGACACACATAAGAAAAGTATGATGCTTCAATTAAAACAGAATAATGCAGTTAAGAACCGGTTAAATATTAAAAAACGTCAGGGGGTGCAGTTATGTAAGGAAGGTCGCTTACAGAGGTCAGTGTAGATCAAAGACACCTACGCAATCTTACACAACTCTGATGACTAGCTCAGTTTTGATATTCTTGCTGAATTTCTTCTCATGCACTGGGCCGTTCTAAATTCATAACAAAAGGTTTAAAAATATCACAGGTAGATATTTTTAGGATTCAACTAAAAATAAAAATCAAGAACATTTTATTATTGTGGTTAGCTGCTTTTTTTGGATTTAAAAAAACTGTGGTGACCCCCCCATTCACACCTTATAACACATTTTAGTCAAGACAAACTATAAATGGTCTCAACCTTTACATCATATTTTCACATCTTTTCTGCCAATATTTAAAACTCTTTCGAAGAAAAAAAATATTTTAACAGCCTCTAACGAAACAGTAAAGAAAGTGAAAATTTTCTTCTTACGGCACTTTTCTTTCAGTGTCTTGAAAGTCTCTCTGTAGCTCAGCTTTCTTTGGACCTTCAGATAAAACCGACTGCAAATTACCTAAATGTTAATGTAAAGTAAATTATTCTCACAAAACATCATAAAGGCTGCTACATCATTCATGAGCAACGAAAAGGGGAAGCACAGAATGGCCATATCTAGCAAACTGTACACATGTTCAGTGGAGCAGGAACAGTTGAATATCATTAAGACTATGAACTCCTTTACTGCCCCGTGATGAGAAAGAAAATGGGAGCACCTCCCCACCAATGAGGCCGCTGATGTGCCTATTAGATAAAAATGTTAACGTCTTTTCCAGACATATTCCACATAAAGTATGAACCGTCATGTAACCAAGATGCAGTTTAGGCATTTGTGGGGTAAAGAGGAGAAAATATGATCCTATAGTCTATATTTGTTTCTCTACTGCATAAAAACAGCTCAGCTTGGCTTAACTCGACTCTACTTGCCTCGGATACCAGGTGCTTCATTTTCCATTGCAGATACAGTACTACCCCATGAAGCCATGGTGAGGACATCATCAACAGGACACACAAGGAAACAGACAAAGGAATGCCGTTCTTTACTCTTCGTATATGGCTCTTTGTCACAGAGAGTTAAGCGAGAAGAGGCTGAAGGCAGCAAGACAAAAAAAAATTGAGGAAAGTTTTAGAAATGCCAATTTGTCTTAAACATGAGTCGACTGAGGAGGCAGTGGTAGTTACACTTCTAACAATTCCGTAGTCTGTAGTGGCGTACCATCACCTTTTGCTATTGCTTCAGCTCACTTCAAACCTTGACTGAGGTGCTACCAGGAAAGTACCAGGTATCAATACTATCCACAATTTTCGCCTGGACCTGCATTATGCAGTGGAAAAGCTTCATATGAGGGGAGATTTAATGCAATCTGCTTCCAGCACGTTATTGAATTTGGAACAAACCAGACAGAGTAAGATAGTTGCTCGAATAAAGAACCAGAAATAGAATTTGGAAGTTTGGAACTTATCTGCCACTTTCACATTTATGATGCTGGATTATGGAAAGATTAACACTTGGTCGCCTTCCACCCAAACACATTTGGATGTAAGTGAATGTGCTTTGTTCCAGAAGTCCACCAGGGGTGATAAAGGAATCACAGAATAAGAGACATTTTGGTTTGCACTTTTTTTTGGGATATAATCTATTAAGATCCATTTCAGCACACAGACTGAGTCGATGTGGTGCCTCATAAATGCAAAGGCTTTCTACCGCTCTAACTACATGTAAACCCAAATCCTGACTCTGAAACGCCTCAAGTGTCTGTCTTAAGTATTACATATATAATTAAATAGGGGCCTTTGTCTACACATACTTCAAAAAGGTGGATCATATCTTAGTTGTGGTGTTGTTGACATTAATATATCAAGAAGGATTTATACATATGACAATATTGGACACTCCAGACTGCAGCTCCATCTCTCCCCATGTCCCCAGTTTGGCCCACATATTTCCATGGTTTTCCTTGCTGTCAGGGGCTTGTCCACCCTCCTATTGCCTGGATGTCTACAGTGTCTGTGGAGCCATGACCGTCTGACCAGCTGACCAACTTACATGCTAATGCACCGATTTATGGCCTGGCTGAACGAGGACACAGCGTCCAGCTATAGCATTACTCTGCTGAGCTGCTGCTACACCAGCTTCACTTTAGCACCAACAAGGAAAATGATTCATGCGAAAAATAATTTGTTACTTTAATTCTTCGCTTCTGAAGCAAAAAAAAAAGAGCTATTTTATTCTATTAGCAACAGTAAATGGTTCCAACTACCAACCCACCAAATTCAACTAACTGTACCATACGGAGTCAATATTGACACAATGGTCTATATAAATGTACAACAGTCTTTTATGTCTTTTATGGAATTTTAGGCGAGGACTGTGTGTCTGGTAAAGCCGTGAGCTGCAGAATAGCAGAAGGCAGGAAATCCTCTGTGTCTGCTCCTGATCTTATCACATAGCCATTTGAATGAGGAGCACTGCATTCCAACCAGGTGACAGGGACACCAAACTCACGCCCAGACTCGTTCCTGAACTCTCTTTCCTTTCTGTCTCTAATCCACCCTTTCCTTTAGTCTTTTTAAAAGCACTTATTAATCTTCAAAAGTCTATAAATGCTAGTCACAATGCACATGCATATTGCAAATGCACATGCATACCTTTCAAGCCAGGTCAGGTGGCAAACGCTGGAGAGCTTGGAAACAGACACCGCTGGCCCTTAGCTCAGCTAGAGATCTAACAAACTGTGAGGCACACCAAGTGTCTGGCATCACTGCAGTACTTGGCATCAGATTTCTGACAGCTGTGCTTTCTCCAAGGACTCTGTCTCCTCTTCTACCTGTTCACCTTGGCTGGTTTGTGCAGTTGGCACCAAAGCTGGGAACCAATCCGAAACATCTGACATATTAAACAAAGAGGAAGATAAACATATACCTGGCAGCAGGCCAAGGGGACAAAGGAGAGTGTACAGGAGAGTTCAGTGAGGATAAAGTCACTGCAGTCGAACAGCTGGTTTAAAGCACACAGAAAACGGCCCAGTAGATGACAATTACTTATGTATGTATCATATTTCCTGTGGTGTTGCAACAGAAGTGCATTTAAACCCACTCTAATCATATTTTTATGCCTGCATTAGCTTTACATGCACTAGATGAATACAGGGCCCCACTGGTGGGTGGTGAACATAACCTGATTGACAGATATCTGAGGCTGATATAGATATTTACAAGATAAGGAAATAACATCCTGATGAATAGGCTTGTCTATACTTCAGATGGTGGATGTGTTATGTCATGGTGACGCAGTTTCAAAATGACCTAAAACACTGTTTGGTATGTCTGTATTGCAATTTTTATTGCAAGGAGAAAGGAAACAGGCAGGTACACAGTCCATTGACTTTAAGATTCCATGACTATGGTGTTAGAAAATGCCCACTTAGCCAAGGCCCAAAACGCTTGTCATTTGGTCAAATAGCTTCCATGTCAATAAAGTTTTAAAAATAAGTGTTTCTGCTACCAGTTGCAGTTCATTTAGTCTGCAACTCGACTTGCCACGGCAGCATCTCTCGCCTCATCTTTCCTTATCTTCAAAGATTCCACTGAAATCTGTGCCGTGACATGAACAGATTTGTTTTTGTAAAGAAAAGTTGAGAAATCGTTATTGAGGGTGTAAGCATAACAAAACTTGCTAGAGTTGTTGCTACTTTCTTTTTTAAAAACTGTCTCCAAGTGGTTTTGAAGTCGCTCGGTTTGGCGAGAAGGTTGCTACAGTCGCTGTGTTGGTCAAAGTGAAGAATGCAGCACTGAGTGAGCGAGAGGAGGCGGGGCGACGTGGGCACCGCACCGGCGTGTGCGTCACCTCTGTCAGGGAGAGTGAAAAAGTGCAGGTGGCAGCAGGGTATTGATACTTCAAAGAATGAGTACTGAAAGTTTTTCAAATATTCAGAATAAATGTGTATTGAACAATCTATGTTTTAGACAACGTGGTTCTGTTTAAGAGAGGTACACTAAAGGCTATAATGGATTTCTGAGCTTGGGCACGTTTATGTTAGCAGCTCAACATTCACTCTAAAGAGAAAGTGACATAAACCTGAGGACTGCCGGACCATTTATCGTACGAGTCAGTATTTTTGTGAGAATAGTACAACATCACAGCCTGTTTGCTGAAAACAGCCGCCTGTTGCTGCTGGAAATATGAGCGACTTAACGAGAGCTGCAAGACTCAATCTAAAGGCTAAACGAGTGTTAACAGTGTTAAAATGCACAAAACCTGTGCGATTACTTAACTTTCTTCCCAGCACCTTTAATGTGAGGGCATTACTACATATTTCTGTTTATTAGGATCATGTTTCAGGTTTTAGTACAACATCAGTGATTAGGTAATGAATATTTAAACAAGCTTCAGTGTGAAAGCAAAGCAAACAGAACTATGAAAGACATTTATTACTTTAATCATTAGTAATTGCATGTGTTGCTTCGCTACTTTTCTCTAACAATATACAGTTTACATCACTGCTGGCAGTTTTCATCAAATCAATGTATAATGTACGTTTTTATATTGATTTCTAACTTCTATGCAGAAGTGGGTCAGTTTCAGTTCATGTCAGTATGATAGGAAAATGCCTGCACAGACTTGAAACATGTCTGACAAACTGTTGCTACAGTAATCAATCACACTGAACATGGAGAACAAACTTTTTGTAAAGTTACTCTCCTGCTGCAGGGTAAACCACACAAAAATTAGGAGCTGTTTGGAAAAATCCCCTTGTTGGTGCATTGTACAACCCTAGATACGTTACGTTGGACACGACTGAGGACAAAAAAAACGTTGAAACTGACTAAAACTCTCACATAAGCGCGATCCTATAAGCACATCATGGAAAGTACAATCTGGGTCAAATATTCATAAATAAAGGAAAATGTTTAACAGCCGACTTTCAATTTCAGTGCAAGTGTGAATATATTTTAAAGGAAAATATATAAAAGTATTGATGTATAAAAAAAATATCTGACACGATCTCCTGTTGATTTTTGATATATTGTCACTGATGTGGTTTCACACTAACGCACTGTAGACAATGCTGTTACTCAGAAACTATAAATGTAATTATTTTAAGCCAGAAAAGGATGATCACGTCACAAAAGTTGGTTTTAAATAATCAAATCAATTAGTAGAATGGAAATGACCTATGATTGGATTTGTACAACTTTTTCAAAGCTTTATAATTATTAAAAATCTGCTGTACGGACTTTATCTAAGCAGCATCACTCAATGTCAACAGGCTTTCCAGTCTTGAACCTGCTCTCGAAATTCTCTCTTTTCTCCAAATCAAACAAATCTGTCTTTGCAATATTTATCTACTCATAACACGTTTCACACTTTAACATCTCGGTCAACGGGGTTTGGGCTCAAACCAATCAATACTATAATCACAATTGTTCATTATGATAACAACTAATCCATCTTTGGGAACAAGAGATTTCTAATCAGTAACAAATTTATCAGACTCAAAAGTCACTATACTTTTACATAACCATATATTTCAACATATAACATGCTTCAAATGTCAGATGTCTTGCCTAACTATCTATTACTAGCTACATAACTTCTGTCATTCTGTGTATTATGTCCTCTGTCAAGGATTAACATCACAAAAGGAGAAGAGGTTCACACGACCAAGAATAAGGAAACACTGGTGACTTCTGAGGGCTTGTGGTGAAATCACTGATTTTTAGAGGTACAGAGGTCTTCACTTCTGCTATATCTACCATTTATAACTGATGGCTCTAGCAGCCGAATGCCCCAGTTTATGTGTTTAAGTTCTTTTCATATCCGTTTGTGTTTTAATTCGATAGAGTATGTTTTGAGGCATCCAGAGCTTTGAATCACAGCAGCAAGTTGACATTTGTTGAAAAGGACTCCTGCTAAGAAGGGAAAAATCTGATTGACACCTACAAAAACAAGCCATTCGAAGAGGCCCTGAGCGAGATGCTTGATACCTTGAGAAGTGACAAGCTCCCTCCTGTTATTTTTCCATTCAGGAAGCTTTACACGGAAATTTGATTTGAGAACATTAATTCTATTTATTTGAGGGAGGAAATGAGGTGCTGAGTCAAGGGAGGAGCAGTTGGTTTTAGGAACAACAAAAACCAAACGCCTTTTAATCGCCTGGCTCAGTAATTACTTCACACACATAAAGAGCGCTTTTCTCACCCATCCGTGTGTTTACTTTGCGTTGTGACTTTTATTTTGTGTACTCATGGAAGAAACAAAGAATGAGAAGAAGGTCGAGGTGGGAGGAGGACACCAATCACAACACAGGAACATGACCTCTGTTTGAACCAAGGCCCCACAACGTCCAGCAGCATGGGGCACAAAAACTGCCTAATGATACGTACAATACAAAAACCTAAAATGCAACACATTTGAAATAGATCTGTTAGGTCTGCAACTAATGAATCGTTTTATTGAATTTTATTATTAAGGGATGAATGTATTATTAGAATGTTTGATGTCTCTAGTAATCATTTAAGCCTAAATTGCAATATTGTCATATAATCAACTGTAAATAAGGATCAGACACACACACTTAAAACAGTGAAACAGCAACTGCTGACACCTATACACTTGATTGCTCATACACTATGTACTTCCTTTTAGAAAGGATTTTTTTCATCCCTTTTTGCTAAAAATGGATCTCTTTGATATTTCTCAGATTAAATTGTCACATTGCCTCGTGGTCACGACAAAGCAACGTCTGGCCTAGTAAAAGCTTAACTTGAAAAAGTATGTGCAGAAAAAAACAAACATCCGATATGAGTTTAATAAAATAAACTTCAAATAGTGTTTGAGTGTGTGTGTGAAGCAAACAATTCAAAGACCATGCTGTGTTTCTCCGACAAACACAAGTGTTGACATCAGATTTGGGAGGATGAGCAGCCAGGCGGTGTCCAAGATCAGAAAATGACAGTATGCCAATATACCTTTCAAAATACTATTCAGGAGCACACAGCAACGCAGTCAGTGAAAGGCAATTTGAACAGAAGGAAACTGTGAATCCAGTGGATAAGAAGTCATGAAATCAAATCTCCATGTGGGCCTATAAGCCGTTATGGTTCGTTTAATATATGGAGTCTCTGTCTAACTGAATAAAAAAAATAATCTGGGATTTTAGGAAAGCAAAGCAGTTTTTTAGAAAAATACTAAAGCATTTGTTTGCCATCAAAAACCCTAACAACTAAGCATTTTAAAGCTGTTTAGTAATTCTGTCATTCAGTTTTTTCCTCTTGAGTTGCAAAACACCAAACGTTATGCAAAAGAGTACAGTCATCTGACATATGAGTTCCAAAAGTGACAATGTCAACAGTGACCGTGAGCACGACAGCTCGATTCATAATTCTGGGAAAAATCCGCGGTGGGATTTTTCGAGGGGTGGGGCGTATTCCGCCTTCAGAGGGGAAACGACGAGGAAAAAAAAAAACTTTGCAAACTTACGCGGCAGCGGAGACAATGAAGAGCCGATTAAAGCCGCGATCCGAGAGTCCGGAGCCCACGGAGGAAGAGGCCGAGTTCATTTTGTAACATGTCCCCCCGTAAAAACAGCAGCCTGCCTCCCTCCCTACCCCCACCTCACACACACACACACACACACACACTATCCCAGCACGGCACCGTTGCCCGTAAAAGTTGCTCTCGGTGCGCGGACTCCCATCGACATCCTGACTGTAGTACACACACACACACACACACACGCACGAACCCTCCGAAATCCGACGGCGGGCGGACGGACGGACGGACGGAGCGGGGGGAGCCGCCGCGGAGCGCGGCCGCCGCTCCTGGAGCTCGGCTCCCACTCCGCCAAGTCTCAAGTTAAATTCACTACGTTTCGCTTTTCAAGGACACTGCAGCTTCACTGTCACAAGCCCCTTCTCTGTGGCGACAGACGCGGGCGGGTTGCCCCGCGGGGCGAACGAGCCGAGAATGAGGGGCGAGCCCCGAAGCCTTTTACCTTTTTGCTGTTTCTGCTGTTGTAGCCGTTGTAGGGGTTGATTCCTGCCCTTGGCGGCACGGAGAGCAGCATTTTTCTCGGCGCTATGTCCGGAGCAGCGAGCACAGCCCAAGCTGCCAGCTGACGTCAGCAGCTGGGGAAGTGAGTGCCTGGAGTCCCGCTGCTTGACTGCGAGTGGTGCTGCTGCTGCTGCTGCTGCTGCTGCTGCTGCAGGACTGGGCCCCCGCTGCTGGCCCCTGGACTCCTCCGGGGCTCCTTCACTCTGCTCCGGGGGGTCCGCTCAGGACGGGGGATTAGTTCACATTCATCCACTGCCCACTGTTGTTTCACTCCCCAGGGGAGGATGACTGGAAGAGAAGCTTCTGCAAACAGTTTGTCTTTGGACAAAAGGCTTGTAAAGTCAGGCTTCAGTGGGCCCTGTTGTTGTTGTCTGTGTGGTCCTCAATTCAATCCCTCACATCAGTTATACAGACATTCATATTTGACATATACTAAACTACATACACGATTCTACATATTGTACTATACATAAGGCTATTTAGGTTAATGCGGAGAACTAGCAGAACACACATATGATCTATATTGTACTGTTTACAGCCCATAACCCAGACCTTTGCAGCATAAATACACAAATGTGAATCTATGATTTGAAACATCTAAACTTGGAATATATTTCAGGAAAAAAAAAAGAAAAACAGATACTGTGAAATACTTCCAAACGTGGAGATGTGCTGACAGTCTTTTGTGACCCTGACTCATTGAAACCATCTAGAAGCAGCAGGTACAGTCCAGCGCAAAAGAGGACTGCTTATTTTGAAATGTCATTATAAGTAAATATTTAATATGCATTCAGCAAGTGAAACTGTTCCTGTATTAAAAGAGTTATTTTAATGAATTTATCCAGGGGCTGCACATTTTTTGAACCAGCATAATTTTTTAAATTATTTTACTATAATTTTTTAAAATAAACTCAGCTAAATGTCTTTATGTTCTGATTTATTATTAGTTCAGATTTGTTATTTATTTATTTGATTATGCTGTATGGAGCACAGGTGTGTGGCAGAGCACAGCAGAGCAGTGAGATTAAGGGCAAAGCAGAGCAGACCGATTTCAAGTCTTGCTAGTGTAATCTTAAGTTACGTTACTTTAAACCAACATAACAACGAGAGATTTAAATTATCACTATACATATGTATTTTTATTTTAGCCTTGTTATTAAAAGTATTTCTTTAGTCCAGCCTGTACTGCTCTAAAAGCTGAAAGTGTTTTTAGGTAAAAACCCCAGCACTTTTTCAAAAACTACACTGTCCATGTCCCTCTCTGGTTTTGCTGCTGTCCTCCTCTGTGCTTGTGTAACCTTGTCTCTGTGTTTTTTTGTACTGATTGCTAAACACCCTTTAAACTTTGCTGTAGAAATCTGCCATCCAAACGCTCTTATCCATATACAATTTAATACTAGAAATTCTGCCTGAAATTATTCCTTTCACAAACAGTCTACTTCACTGTAAACATCCAGCGCACAAAAGCAAAACTAATCGTTTTATTGTAACTCGAGCAGCTCGGAAATATCAAATTTTCAGGTGTTCAAAATAAGATTTATGAACATTCTTCCACATAAGGCTTTAAATCCATTTAGATTTAATTTAAGTTTGCCTAGACAGCTCATGCCCACTGATGTTTGTATTATATTTTCATATGCATTATATTGCAATTTTTTCCAGTATGTTTTTCTTCTTTAATGAGCAAAACATTATTTTCCTTATCAGTGTAAAAAGCATCAAGCATGTTGAGCACTGTGGAAATTTCATCCATAACTAAAGCATATTACAAATGTGGTGGTTATAACAAAAGGACTAAATACATTATAGTTTCAAATATAGCTGACAAACATCAAACCAACCATTTAAAATTAAATAAAGGTATTCATTCATGCAGGTGTTTAAATGCACCAAGAAATATACAGCTTTAGCTTTTAAAGTAAAACAATTTCTCCAATATTTTCTCAAAGATTTTTCCATAGTACGTTGGTGGTGAAAAACCTGTTATATTGTTGGGTTTGTGCTGCCTTGTAACTGCTGCCTTCTTTTCTACAAGCCATTTTTGAACATCAATAATGTATGATTAATTATGTTGTAGAACATTTATAAAATATTTCCTCAGGATATCAATCTGACAAACTAAAAACTCTGGAGGCTGCAGTCAGAGGGAACCACTAGCTAAGCAACTGACTTGTAAAAGGTCGAAAATGAACATCTGGCTGATGTGGAGTGTTAGGTTGAGTGTCCTGTAGTTTCCTCTGAAGGTCGCAGACGAAGGCTGTTAAACAGCAGACGCACACAGGGCACCGAAGCTAAACATTTCCCATCAGCGTGTGAATGACTGGTGTCCCCAGGTTACCTTCCACATCTTAGTCCCTGAGTCTGGCTTCTTATCTGCTTCTGCTATATTTAAAAGCCTTTTCAGTTTCTCCTGTTGCCAGTTATTGGCTGGGAGATGTATCCTTACACAGATGGCGGCTGAAACCTAATGCCTAAAAATGCGGTGGCATTCAAAATAATCAGCCTTTGTTACACAATGTATGTGCCTGTTATTCAGATGAGGGAGCTGAGCGGTTTGACCTTCGCAATCCCTAAAACTGAAGTTTGTCTTCTACAGGCATGTGATGGGTTTTGCTAAAACTAACAAACACATGCAAATAAGCATACTACAGCAAAGATAAATATAATTAAGCTTTTGAAAAGCATCTAATGTCCGTAAATCCAAAGCAGTCTGTTATTTATTTGGTTGCCTTATATTAAGTTAAAAAGATCACAAAACATTTGCTCTCACCATCATACAGTAGTAGTAGCACACAACACAGGTTGTTGCAGAATTTGCCAACTGAGCAGGTTCCTTTCTCCACACTTGTGTGTCACAACCTGTGGAGAAAGTACAACAATGTGAATGGCATTTGTATGAATTGAGCACTTTGTGTTGGTGTCTGTTTTATTCCGTTCAGCCGCTCATCTGTGGGCTGCTTCTCTGTCTGCATTTAGGAACACACCAGTGACACTGTTGCACTCAGCAGAACCTCAGTCTGGCACAACCAGCCTCTTTAACGACATGAACATTGTTTGGACATCAACAGACTCGTTGCTAAGTAACCCAGCCCCCTCCATCCCAAGTGTTCTGGCCTGTGAATCTATACTTATTACCTAGGGTGGCTAAGCTGTGTGTGTGTGTGTGTGTGTGTGTTTGTCAGTCACTGAATTGCCTAATGGTGTGTCATGGGGATGGAAGCGACGGTGCATTGTCCAATTTTACTTTTTTTAAATTTTTATTTATTACAAATTTGAAGTGAGAGTAAACCCTAATATTCAAAATGCAGGAGAAATGTCCTTCCTACTCATCCACTTTTGAGTTAAAAAAAATCTTCTCTTGTTTATTCATTATCTAATATTATCTGTTCTGGTAGGTTAAAAAGATTACCCATCTCTGCTGATGTAAAAGTCAGTTTTTACTTGCAATTTCAGACTAAAACAGCTGCAACATCACCCCCACTGCATGAGTGCTCTGAACCAAAGTTATCAAAGTGGACTATTGTTCTGGACGAAGGGATGTGTGTGTGTGTTAGTGTGCGTGTGTGTATGTGTGTGTGTGTAGAGGGAAGTGGATATGAATAGGGTGCAAGAGTTCGGGGAGTTCATGTGTGAGCGAGCAGCTTGGTCATTGAGACTGTCAGTGGGGTTCAAGGTCAGACTGGCAAACAGTGGGGGAAAGACAGCAGACGGCGGTTAACATATCAGAAGACGGCAGAAGCAGGGAAAATTAGCGTTTGAAAGTTGGCTGCGTGGGGGGCGGGGGGTGTTTAAAAAGGTCCTGTTACTGAGAGTTTTATTTTCTTGTTTTGTACACTTGGCTTAATTGACACCTGTTTTCCATCAGCAACTCGTTGATGTAAATGCTTCGAGAAGTAATCTCAAGCTAAACAAAGGGAATCTTTGATTTGTGTTTGTCTATAATAGTTAGCATCAGATATACACTTTTCAGTCAGCAACAGTGTTTAAATAATGATGTGGGTTTTAAAAATCCTTCTTAGAAATAGTGGCACCAGATTTACATTTTAAATTTAATGAACTACATGTGTAAACTTGTAATTTTGCCTCTTCTTAACTGGGAAAACAGCAATGGGCTGTTTTATTCTGGTGCTGTTTACATCCCTGTTGTAGTAAATAATTGTTTTAATGATGTGTGTTTGACAGCACAGACAAACAGATGGATGTGCTTGCTTCACGTGAGAGTAGTTACTTTACACGTCTGGTGAACAGACCACACACATACACACCCTCACACAATCAGTCAAGCATTCCCTGTGGTTGGAATGTGTTTTTCAGGGAGTGTGTGAAAGAGGAAGTTTTGGTGAGGAAAGCTTGAGGGGAATGGCGAACTAGAAAAGCAAACGAATGTCCGTATCCAGTGTGCACATATGGAGGAAGCCCTCCAGTGTCTTTTTGAGCTAATATAAATCTGTTTATGTGAGTGAAGAGATTCCTTCATAATCCCCTGTTCAAGTTTTATTTCCATGTAGTATTTTGCAAAGTACTGGGCAGGACCAAAGCATTTTAGACAAGGTTTTAAGGATGTGGACAAAGGCGTCAGATCCCTACCTGCATATTTACCGCTACATAACAATGCTTCGTTGCGTGTTCAATGCTGACGACAAGCATATATTTTGTGATTTGATTTGACAAAACTTGCCAACCAATTTTGTGTTCTCTTAAAAGAATATAAGTGCTTTTGTATTGAGAAATCATTATATATGGACAAGACAAAAAGACTCCAACAATAAAGGCCATTTTTCAATACCATTCTATTTTCAGCTATTATTTGATTTTAAAACAAAAATGTTACGAGAAACAAAGAACAAATGAAACAAGCTTTATAAATATTGATTATGTAAAACCTGGTTTTACTTGTCATGGCAAATAATTTCTCTGTATTTAGGTTGAAACTGTCATAAAGGTAATAACTCTACTATGTGTAGAATGTACTGTGGTGCATTATAAGAAGAAGTGGTTCTATAGTTTTGGCCACCTCAATTATTTATATATATGTGTGTGTGTGTGTGTGTGTTAGGTTGAGTGTTCCAGCTGGAAGTGATCATGAGCAGCAGATCTGAGTGTAAAGAGGGCAGAAAGAGTGCCTTATGATGGAGTGGGAGGAAAGAGAGGGGAACAGGGGAAGGGGGGAAGGAGCAAAGTGAATGGGGGAAGGGCAGTTTGTGCATGCCTCAAATTCCTTAGGTATTATCAGCATTTCTCACTACATAATTGTTCCCTTTCCAGGAGGAAAAAAACAAAAAACAGATACTGTACAGCATGTTAAAACTCCCATTCTAAGATTTAAAAAAAAGGCAAGATCTTTGAACTTTGATCTCACCACATTTGAGTTTGCTATTCTTGAATTGGTGAAGATTGAAATCGAATAACCCATAAGATTATTTTCTTCTTATAAAATGCACATTTAACATACATTTTGAAGATTTTAAATAAATAATAACTTGCCACATTCCAGCAAAACTGCAGAGGTAAAGAGCTGATAACATACATAACTTGTGAAGCCACCCAAGACCCTGCAGACATTCTGATAATGCAATCTTCAGTAAAGAGGCTTTCATGCATGAGCAAGAGAGATTACCAGTTTCCTGAGTGACTCCTTCAGAACGAGCCAATTAAAAAAAATGAATCATTATATAATTACACAAAATGTTTTTTGAAAAACACCAAATGGCTGCAGTGAGCACCTTATGCAGGACCCTGTTCCTACTGAATGAAGACACAGTGCATTGGTGGGACACACAGGATGTGATTCTGGGAACTTTGATTGATGAGGTAATCCATCTGGCTCCGAAACAAGGGAGGGGAGAAAGACAGCACCAGCTAAGGGGAGTGTATAACATGAGCCATGATGCCAGGCCAAATCATCATCCAGTTTTGGATTTATGCAGTTATGTCTATGCAGTTATGCACAGTAGTATCCTCTGGTTACCTGCATTTTATGTTCATTCTTCAAAATGTTTATATTTATTGCACATGTCATAAACAGACCTGCTTTTTCTCTCTGGACTTCAACATGGCTTCCATCACAGCTGCAGGAAACTGGGTGGAGTTGCATCATGGGCATTAGCTGTGGATGAAAGAATGACGCATGATATACTTACTCCAGTCATGACACAGACCAGATGAATGGTGTTTTCACTTACTCTGACAATAAAATCGGCCTGGAAAGAAACTCACAAGCAGAGCAGGAGACAAATAACCTGCAGTTCTCTTTTAGGTTATTTAAGACTGATGGTTTTCCATCTGCGGGTGAGAAAATCAGTTTCACAACGACAGGAATAACTTGATCAGTGTTAGTCTTTTGAAAAGCTCTATCCATGCTGAAAGAACAAAAAGATGATGGGTGCTTTGCTGCTTCATAATGTTGACACCCTTTTACTCATTGACATTTTATTTTTATACTTCATGTCTTGTTATATTTTAGGGACAGCCAATGTTGTCACAAGGTTTTTTTCACCTTTCAGATTCTTTGTGCTACTCAGTGTTTTCATTTCTTGCAATACTACAAATCCTGTTTTTAGAAAATTTAAGAGGCAGTGTAAAATGTAGATAAAGACAAAGAAAAACATGGAATGTTGAAACAGAGATATTTATTAAATATATACATAGTGTTTTTGGGGTCATTTTAAATTTGATGCCAGCAAGATGTGCAACACGGGCATGTTTACCAAAGAGTATTATGAGCCCTTATTTTAAAAATATTCTTTAAGGGAACTGAGAAAACCAACCGGACTCAAAATTTAAAAGCAGTTTCCTTGGTCCAGAATTTCTGCTGCTGGGCAACTGGGGTCTCATTTGATATTTTCACTGGGTCACAGGACTGAACTAGGCAGGCAGTTTAGTACCTAGGCTTGGAATTGTCTTTCTTAAATAAGCCAGGTTCTTGAAAAATACTGAGTTGATGGTGCCTTCACGCACACAACGTGCACAAATGCAACCTCACACCATCCCAGATGCTGGCTTTTGAACTGTGCACTGATAACAAGCCGGATGGTTCCTGTACTTTCTAGCCTAAAGGACAAGGTGTCCATGATTTCCAGATTTCTGACCACAGAACACTTTTCCACTTCACCTCAGTCCTTTGTAAATGGGCTCAGGCTCAGCGAAGTCAGCTGCATTTCTGGATCTTGTTTATACAGTCACAAGAAAAACTAATGGCACTGTTTGCAATTTCCTGGTTTCTGCGTGATGTTCTGTAGTGGTCGTGAAATGTGATCTGATCTTCACCAATGTCATAAATATCAACTAACACAATATTTCTAAGCTGATAAAACACAGCCATGTTTTTTCCTTGCCTTTAGTGAACAAACATATTAAATATAAAAAGTGGGGTTGGAAAAAAGTAATTGCCACATGTCAACTAGATTCAGGTTTTAACAAACCTGGAGTCCAATTAATGAAACCAAAATGGAGGTGTGGTTTAGAGATACCTTGACTGATAAAAACACTCACACAATGTCGATGTGCTACTCACGAGCAGCATCAGTTCATGTTAGCCATGCCGTGTAAGAGAGGTCTGTGATTACAGACATGTAGCCAGAAAATTCAAAGACTGTCTATAATTGGAGATGATTTGTTACTGTGGGTGCTCTTTGTAGAAGAGAGCACCCAGCAGGCACAACACCGTATGCTCAATGAGTTTAAAAAAACTAACCCCAGAGTTACAACTAAAGACTTGAAGAATTCATTGGAGTTGGTTAACATCTTTGTTCAAGAGTCAGTCATACACAAAACATTGAACA
This sequence comes from Channa striata, assembly GCA_033026295.1. Taxonomy (NCBI): domain Eukaryota; kingdom Metazoa; phylum Chordata; class Actinopteri; order Anabantiformes; family Channidae; genus Channa; species Channa striata. Next base: position 16,011,505 of record CM065168.1, on the reverse strand, counting down.
GACATAATATCCATGGCAGGACACCACAGAGGAAGCCATTGCCCTAAAAAACACAACACTGCAGCAAACTTGAAGTTTGTTAACGACCACTTTGACACTCCACAATGCTACTGAGAAAATGTCTGTGAACAGATGAAACAAAGGTGGAATGTTTGGGAAGAACTCACAGCACTAAGTGTGAAACGTGAACCATGTACCAACATGAAAACATCATCCCACAGGCAAAGTGCAGTGGAGGGACTATCATGACTTCGGGGCTGCTTTGCCGCCTCTGGACCTGGATGAGGTAAAAAGAAAATTAATTCCCATTTTATTAAGGATTCCTACAGGATAATGTCAGTGTGGCTGTCCACAAAAGAAGCTAGATGATGCAGCCGGACAATGACCCTAAACACTGAAGTAAATCTATAGAGAATGACTAAATCTACCTTTTGAGATGCTGTGGAGTGACTTTGAGGGAGATGTTTAAACCAAACGTCCTGAGAATACGGCAGATCTGAAGCAGTTATATATTAGAATGGTGAAAATTTGCTAATTCATTACATTCTCTTTTTATTTTCATTTTCCAGAGCAAATCAACAATTTTTACACATGATTCGTCCAACAGATATTTCGATATTTTAATAAGAGTGTGATGTTACCGCATGATGCCACAGAGGTTCAAATCAATATCAGAGGTACGAATGGAAAATAAATTGCTCAGAGATGAATGGGGTGAAGCATTGCTGCTGTGCAAAATGTCAAAACAATGAAAGGTGTGTATATACAGTATCAGTGAGTCACTTTCTAATGAGTGCAGGGTCAAATATCAGCACAAGCCATTAGAGCTGATCTTTCTGATCTTTCTCTTTCACATTAAAACACGTGTCACACAAGAAAAAGAGCTATCATGATCCTTGGAGATTAATCAAAATCTAAATTGTAGCTTCTACGATAAATTCACATCATGGCCATCAACAGGTTTTTGACACTTTCGGCTTTCATTATGACGAGGCTGTCAGGCACCTGATCCTGATAGAGAATTAAAATGAGAATGGAAATATCCTTTCCACAACATAAGCTTTTACAAACAGTGGGTAACATTGAATTTGTGATGTATGCGGATAGAAATTGTCTTTTTCATTGATTAAGTTTTTCTCAGTTTTTCAGAAAACTAACTGAAAAGGAAAATTTTTAAGATGGAGATCTGACTTTGAACGTGAGATTAAAATGAAGATTTAGAGGACGTTTGCTGTATGCTGTATAATATTTGTGTTACATTTCCATCTGCTGGTGGACTGTGATAAGAACTACTCAATCCCCGGCAGGCCCTGAAAAAACAGCAGTATTACTGAATGCGTCCGTGCTCAGTATATGTTTTCTGTAATATCTTCAGAGGTTGTTTAAAATCAGTGGTTTCTCCCTTCGACATGTATCTACCAGTGACCTCTCAGCACATGTTATCTGTCAATGAGGTTTATACAGCATAACCAAAAACTGGTATTTTTAGGTCACATTGGTTTCATTTTGAAGGGGAGAATATGCATCATTTTGTAAGAAAATGTTAGATTGGAGAAAGGAAAAAGTTTGATTTTAATATTTGCAATCATAAATCGTCCTTCATTTATGGACGTTTGGAAGCACTGCCATAAGTACATCAACATTTATATCAAATACAATACAAATCAAACAACTCCCTCGTCTTCATTGTTATTATTCAAGAAAATGAAAAGCTCTTTGGCAGCAGCAGTGAAAACATAGAATTAAAAAAAAGGAACAGGAACAGACAAATCACCATAAGCACTAACAACAAACTATAACAACATAAAGTGTGAACATTGTTGTATGTGTGGCTAAAAAGTGCCTAATAGCAAAGAGGCAGTTCTGCTATTGTGGATTTGTCTGTATGTGTATGTGTGTTATGTATGTAAATATGTAATGTGAAGTGGAGATAATGTAGGGTGTGCAGACAAGACAGCAAATTTAGGTTGGAGCATTTTCATAGACTAACATTTGTCATGTGACCTTGGATGTGTGCAGGTATATAGTGGTGGAGATAATAAAAGTGCAAGGTGAGCCAGATATTAGACTTGCATGTGAGGGATAAGGTACTGTGTGTGTCTGTGTGTGTGTGTGTGTGTGTGTGTGTGTGTGTGTGTGTGTGTGTGTGTGTGTGTGTGTTCGTGTGTTCGTGTGTTCGTGTGATGGGGTGGAGGGCCGGGGGGCTGGGGTTAATAGAAGCCATGGCTCTGGGGATGAAACTGGGTTTCAGTCTGTTTGTGCCAGACTTGATTGCTCTGAATCTCCTCCCTGATGGGAAAAGGATAAACAAAGTATTCCTGGGTGGGTTCTCACGGATGATGATGGTTTCTGTAGTCAGCTAGCAAGCAGAATGTTAGGGTCTGCAAGTTGTCTTTGATCTGCTGCAGAATTTTACTTCCTGACAATAAGAAGTACAGTTAAGGACTTTTCCCTCGCTATGCTCAGAACTCAGGCTGCAAAAGTAGTTCAGTTAACTTCAATTCATCCAGACTCATTCATCCATCCATCTTTTTCACTCAGGACTTCCCATGCTTAGAATGAGTATACGTGTGTGTGCTGCTGCCTGTAAAAAATTTAACATTAAAACACGTCAGCCAACTAATGAAAGTAGCATGATCTGACTTTGTGGTGGAGGCTTTATAAAACCAAGACAACAAGAAACTTATAGACCCACATGTTTGCTGTTACAAAACTCCACAGAAGGGAAACTGGTCACAGAATGATGTGAAACATCTGTGTGTGCATCACATATTTGCATGTCTTTAGTCTGTGTGTGTCTAAAACATTTAAATAGACTGTGTCTTTCTTTGCATTTTAATTGCAGGTCTGTTTTAAGTTATGTCAGAATTGCGCAAAATCATTTGGTCTGAGAACATTTTTGGACTGCAGCTCAACAATAGGTTCATAGGTTAAGAATTAGTGCTGTGTTACTGTTGCTATGTAAGCTGTGCTGCAAGGACCAAATCAAGTGCCTCAACTGCTGCCAAAATTCTTCAGTGGATATAAATAATGAAGTGCGAACGAGAGAAAATAACTGAAAATCTTGGCTGAATTATCACAGAACAAACACAATTTAAAAGGACAACTTGTCTCGTTCTTTGAGTGCTGCAGCCTCATTTCAAAAAACAGAGGTGTTTTAATTCAAGCTTTCTGCAAGATCTGAGCTCAACAGATGACGGGGGAGAGGCCCTGAAATCGAGAGTCTGTGATGAGATATTAGTGACAAGGGACGTAAACTCTGTGGATATTGTCTGTGAACTAAACTCCTTAATAATAATTGCTTTCTTTTTCATTTAACTTTATTTTCTTAATGTAAATCACTTACAAAAGTGGCACACAAGGCTTGTGAGACAGAAAATCATAATTTAGCTGATAGCATCTTAAATAAAGCTTGTGTTTTTCTTTTTGACACAAAAGACCTTTTGTTCTTTGGTTTTAATAAAGGCAGTGCAGACCCAGTAGGTGTCAGCGTTGCACAGCATATCACTGTCAGGTGCAGGCGGCTGAGGGAGGCTGTTCTCTAAAGCCTTCTTGTAAACGTGCTGCAGTGCTTGTGGTTTTAATATATATTATAGTTTTTATAAAAACATTATGAACCCAGAAAGGCGGATGCATCATTATTACCACCTGCCAGCACATACTTTTACTAACAGTCTTTGAAACTTTATTTTTGATCAATTACTGTACATTTATGGTCATAATTACCATCTGTAAGGTTTAAAATACAAATTTCTTTCACAGGGTATTTTTACTGTAGTATGTATGTGTATAATGTAGACAATCTGCTTATTAAAATATTTGTTGTTTTTCTTGTGGTAGAAAATGTTTTAGGACATTACTTTTACTTTAATATGAAGTTACCAGGCGTATCACATTCTGCTGTGTATGGGGCTGTGTAGCTGTAGACTGTGGACCCTGTTTCCATGATAATATCAAGAGCACCAGTGTTATTGTTGTGGCTGACTGAGGTCCACCCTGGTTATCCAAGCCCACTGCCCTGCTTGCTGGGGAATGGACCTTGAAAGCAGGGCAAGCTGATCGACCGAATACACTTGACCTGCATAATCAACAGTGGGTAAGGCTGGAAAACAAGCAAGGCAGCCGACCTTGAGGAGCAGGGTTGAGAACTGCTGCTCTAAATGGACATAAAAAAAACAACACAAAATTTTAAAAGAATACATAAAAAGTGAATTTGATTTGTATTTTGAAGATATGAGTATGGTTTGACTAAAACATTGATGACATGGACTCTAGCTCTGCCTTGATTTGCTGATAGGCTATTCCAGAGGTCTTACAGAATAACCAGATCCCAAATGTGGACTCATTGTTGCTTGATCAATGTTGCAGGTTCAAGTCAAAACCAGATTCCAACTTATGTGATTTTAGACATGACTTGAAAAAATGTCAAACTCTTCAGGCTTTGATACCATAAACTCATGACTTCACTTGGACTTGAGCCTTGAATGACTCATTGCTCTCCCAAAGCTCGGAGCAGAAGAATCTTGGCTGGACAAGTCCATTATTTCAGGGCAGACGTTCAGGTCAGTCTTTGAAGGCTGAGGATCAGTAGTGCTTGATGTGCTTTTGAGTGGAAGAATTTTAAGCAACCCACAAGGTTGCTTAAAATGTCCTTGTCCTGTTCAGAAAAGTGCTGGGTAGATGCAAGTTTGCATAACTTGATATTTTATGAGAAAAGCTGCCTTGTGTTTGCTATGGCATTTTGTTCTGTTTTGACAGTCAACTGTCAAATTCTAATTTCCTGTTTAACTACTATAATTTTTCATTATAAAGCTCAAAATAACTTCATGAATTGTGGTTATGACATATTTCCTGTAGCAATATAACATCTTTCACAAAATGAACTTCATCTTTTGACTAAATTTGGTCAATGGAATAGGTTCTGCTCCTGTTGGTGCTCTTCCGAGGGTCCAAGAACCTGGGTAAACCATTCTTAGCACACTGCTAACTGTGTATCATGATTTTCCACTCCATTCTTTTACCTTAACTTAGCATTACCTTTACAGTAACATGCAATTTGTACAAGATGGGTGTAAAGTAAAGGAGTTTGAAGAATCATTGAATCATTTTATCCAGCCCCCCTTTACAATTTAGCTTATCATTGACCCATTCAAACACACACTCACACCATGCTGTGCAACGAGCTCATCTTAAGGTTCACTGTTTGGCCCATGTAGCAGGGAGGGATTGGGGACCGAGTCACTGACCCTGTGGTCTGTGGCCCATAGTCACTCCCTCAACAAGTGAGCTGCAGCAGCCCCTCATTAAGATCCTGGAAGGTCTGGAGACTCCTGTCAGGAATCTTAACATTGCATTGCAGCGGTGGTAGTCGTAACCTTTTAAAGATAATGTGGATGAGCATTAGAGTGGCTGCAAAGTCTGCCAGTGTTTTGTAGGAGAATTTGGAAATGGTTCTCAATGGCCCTTAAAGTACATAACATAGGATCTGTCACTGACTTGGGAGCTGTTGGAAAAGTAAAAGCTTAGTTCAGCGTGGGTACAAACTAGTGAGCCTTAGTATAGGTCTAATCCGTTAAGTACAAAGTTGGGATGTGTCCCAAATATCGTTTGAGTTCCAGAAAGTGTCCTTTGTTTTTTAACGAGCCTTAGGGTGGCCGGTAGTCTTCAGTGTTCGATGTAGCTCTGGACATCATCAGAAGAATAATGGTCTGAGAAGATAATTTGATGATTAGAGGATTATGATCCTCAACAGATTTTTTTTTCTTTGGTATGATTTATGGCCACCATTAAGAACAATTTCTACTGTGGCTTGGCCATTTATTCCAAAAGAACACAATTTGTGGTGTTTGTGGGTGGGAAGTCAGTCAGAGTCTGCAGGGTTGTCTCTCCACTGGTGACCCGGACAAGTTGGTCAGGGACCTCACTGGTGGGAGAATAGACTCTATGTGAGTCTGACATGTCTGTCAATTATTCCTCGTGTTAATATTGTTTGATTTGTTGTCATTGAATCTGTGTTTTGCAAGGAATGCATGATAACACCATCAGATTTTTGAGGATATCCTGCTAAATCGGTCGGGGAACTGTGGAGTTTTGTAACAGTGTCTTTGAAAGTCTTCATTTAAGATAGTGTGCATCATAATGAGATGAAAAAGCTATTCCAAAGTCTCCCCTAAATGTCACTAAATCTAATCTGTCTTTTGCCATTTTGTGACTGAGAAAACTGGCTGTGGCCATCAGTACCTAAAATTAACTTGAACATTAGTTTTGATCCTACTGAGACTGGGAAGATGATGTGACGTTGAATCCTTCTATCCTATGGATGTTCTCTCTTATTTGGTGGAGGAGCCAAAACTTCAGCCAGAATGTGGTTGTTTCCTTAAATGTAAACCGTCTCTAACATGGGAGTATGATGAATCAAAGATGCTGCTAGTGTCCTATCAAGAATTCATAAATCATTTAATGTGAATGGCACCACCATCCCTTGGCCTACAATATTAAGGACAATTGGAAGAATAAATGAGATCCAGGTGGGTAGAGTAGATGCAATGCATGGGAAATGAATGGGATATATTTGAGTTCAAGGTAATGTTGTTAAACTTTAATATTATTCCCTATGTTAAATTGTACAACTAAATTGATTTTGTGATGAAGTAATAATATCTAATACAATCAAATTTATTTATGGGCTATTGTGTGTGTTTTTTTTTTTTTTTTTTTTTGTTATTTGTAGTGTCCACTGATCTAGAAGTTATTTATGATTTGGGGGTTCATGTAGTTATTTTAAAACTGGGTGATTATGTGATACTTATGGCTCCTATGACATAAATGTCCATGTAGAGTAACAACAACAATAAGCATAAGTGCACCCCCACATTAATTGATTTATCACAGTCTGTAGACTGTATTGATTTATTTCTTTTAAATTCTGTCTTCTTATTAATGTTACTGCTGTGGTGATGAAAGCATCACCAGGATCAGAGCAACAAACAAGCGGGTCGAAGTGAGACTGAATCCGGATCAGCGCTGCCCGGCCGCGCTCGCGCTCTGCAGGGCAGCGTGTGATGTGGAGGTGTCGGGTGCCGAAGAGAGAGAGGGGAGGGCCGGTGCTCCGACGTCACTCCGACCGCTGACTGACTGGGCTCCAGGCTTCAGCCTCAATCTGTGGCCAGCAGCAGCAGCAGCAGCAGCAGCAGCTGAGGTGGTGTTGTGGAGCAGAGGAACATTTGATCCACTTGTGTCATTTCCTCCCGTGGCTTCTCCACCGGGGCAGGGAGAACAAAAGATCACAGGCGCCAGCTCCGGTCCATCTCGTCTGCAAGTCCGGCTAGCTTGATGCTCCGTTCAGCCCGCTAGCCTTTGTGGCACCCGGCTGTCCATGCATCCAAGGAGCCCCTGAGCAAGCGAGCCCGGGCTGGGAGAAGCCTCGGCTTTTTTTGCCCTGACACTGTGCACAAACCCGAGCTGAGTGGGCAGACAGCGGCAGACAGCGGCGGCGGTGTCGGCTCCATTGCGCACACAGAAAGCGGCTTTTCCAGGGAGCAGCTCCACGGCTGCACGTCGCTGTCTACGAGCTCCAGCCTGACAGGAGCCGGAGACGATTGATGACTAATCCCCCCTACAGATAGACGACGATGTTGCGAACGGCGGCCAACGTGTTGGTGACGGGCTCGTTTTTCCTGGGATTGTTGCACAGTTTGGAAGTGGTCGCTCCGTCGAGGGCTATAGATGGTAAGTGGGAACTGATGCTGCGAGGAGTTGACTCCAATCCCCCCAAAACTATACGTGCGATCATTCTTACGTCTGGTGTCTGCGTGAAATATTACGAGCAGCGTCGTGCTGCACGAGTGGAGCAACGTGGACACAGACAATTGCCGCGGTCTTTTTGTGTGTGTGTGTGTGTGTGTGTGTGTCCCGGTGCCACATGTGAAGGTGCCATGTCACAGCGCTCACACGTTTGCCGTGACACCCACTGATGCAGCTGTGACACAGGCCCCGGAACCTGCTCAAACCGCTTCGTTTACCGGCGGTTCGGAGCCTTGGAGGTGTCAGGGCTGGAGCCTCCTGCAGAGCCGGAGTCTGGGCTGCAGCCAGTCCACGTTCAACAGTTTCCACCGACGACAACAGGCGTGGGTCGGCTGTGCTGCACTTTGAACGCAAATGATGCTCGCTGGACCATCAGTGGATCCATCTGTGATCACTGCATGCGAGGTGTCCCCATGTTTGAGCTGCCCACAACAGGCGTGTGTAGTACTGCGTCACTGTGTGTGTGTGTGTGTGTGTGATCACTCAGTGATCACCTGGGCTGCACAGGAAACCCCTGAGTGCCAGCACTCATCCTGGGATCCTCAGGCGCATTGTGAGCTCCCCTTACGACCTTGTGAACAACTTCTGGAAACTATTAAGCCCCACAGTCCCACTCACACACCCTTGGGTTTGCTGAGAAGGGAAAGGGGCTTTATCAAAGAGGAGTCAGTGCAGAAATATGGGTTACAGATGCAGATGAATAGAGAATGCGAGTTTATTTTTCCAGGAATATAATTGTTTTCCCTCATCTGGGGAATGTCTGACATGTTAACAAAGCTCTTTAGAATATTTTTATGACTTTTCATGAAAAAAATGGTTTCCAAGAAGTAGCACTAATTGCTGTAAAGCTCTTCATTAAGTTCTGTAGGAATTTTACACAGATGACTGATTCAAACCATGAGCCACACTTTGTGAGATTCATTGTCAGGCCATAAACGCTTCCCTCGGCCTTTGAAGTCATCTCATTGCGTTTGGCAATTCAGTGCTCTGAAGTTCTTAGGGAGCAGACCCCACAAAAATTACCACCTTATGCGTGCAATCATTTGCAGTTTCTTCGCCCTCATGCGTCTACAGCAACAGCCGTGTCCTTAAAACAATGCACAATAACTGAGTCGGAGTGGTAATGCTTTGATTTGATGAGTCAGCCTTGTGCAGTATTTGAGAGCAGACTGCAAAACCTTAGCACTAGTTGAAATCTCACTGGGATGCAGGGGCAGCATACTGCGTTTTGTTTACAATTGACATTGCTCAAATATTAATGGAATGTGAGATTAGCCTAATAACCTTTTAATTTTTCTGGTTGCCCGTAACTGGAAATATTCACATATGTATGACTCCTTTCAGTAATTTTTTTCTTCTTAGAGTCGCCTTCCATATATTTCCCCTTTTTTTTTCTATACTTCTAAAGATTTTGTATCACTGTCTCAGTCTGTAGCCACAGAACAGGCCCTGGGCCACCAAACAAAACCTGAATTTAATTGGTTCTAAATGGATCTTTGTTTTTTTTACAGAGGAGACATCCACGAAGAGTCTCCGATTATTCAGAAAAAGCTGCTAATTGGGGGGCCCATGGGAAAAGGCCCAAATGAAAGAAATGACATTGTTTCACCCTGTGAGACTAATGTCATTGTGAAAAAGAGATCACTGGTTTTCAGAAGTGGACAGCAGTCTTCTCAAAAGCTTTTAGCGGCTTTTACTTTAACACCTCCCATGAAAATAAAAATGGAGAAGTGATATTGACATCTTTTTAGTGGAACAATTTCTACATGAATCATTTCAGTTTTTTCATGCAGACATATGTAAGTATTTTTGGAAGAAAGCCTTCTCTTTCTGAAACCCAAGGTTCCCCATTTTATGTTTTCTTAGTTTTGGTCCCATAAATGATAGACTTTTAGAAGTTGTACAGCCTCCTTCTTTCTTAATGAACCCACAATCTAGTGATTCTCTCGTCCTGGCACATTTCCCCTGTGGCAGCAATTTGGTTGGTATTGGAGCGATCCCGCTGTTGCAATGACATCCACGTGGCCAAAAGGTTCCCACTTTACTGTTAATTGACAAGTGAGGGCAATATGGAAAACAGAATGCAGTTGTTAATTCCTGGTTAACCTTGTGTCACACAAGCAACCTCATTGTTGAGAGGTGCTCTGCAAGTGCATAGAAAGAAGTTTCATATTGAAGCTTTATTGGTATGAATACGTGGTTCCTTTAATCAAATGTTGCGTAATTCCCTTATATGCCACACTGAGAACTAAAATCCACTTCTTTGTTGAGCAGTTTCCCCAGGCAATGCTAAAAGAATTCAGCTGTATTTTCACATGAAATTGACTCCTATTAACAGAACTATAACAAAATTACTGCAATTACCACATTTGACTTACACCAATATCAGTATATACTTTATGTGAGATCTTTATATGTAGTGATTTCTGAAAATACTTGCAACATTTCTAACTAATCCTCTTATTTCTTCAGGGAGTCTTAAGCTATAGTTTTTTCCTTTTTTTTAAATCATAGACTTATTTCCGATCTTTCTTTTCAGTAGCCTCCCAGCAGCCAGCAGACAGCTTATTGTACCATATGCATCATACATTTCTACCCCAAGGCTAGAGTTGCTGCCAGTGGCCAAGAAAAATATCGAATTTTAGTATTTACCTTTTGCGTTTTTTACAAAATAATCTAAATGAATGGTTTGGGTTTAATTATTTAGCATGTGTGTTTGTGGTAAAACATATTTAGACTAGAAAAAATAACTTATGCTAAGCTGTTTCCGGGCTTCAGCGCCATAGTGAACAAATATAAAAGTGGTATAAATCTTCTCGTCTACTTTTCATCAAAAATAATATTTTGCAAAAACTTTGGACTACTTTTTAACAGGCAGCAGCAAGGTGTTCCCAGCTCTTTTCTCTTCTTTGTAAATCAGATATTCAGAATATTTTTCATAACTGCCAAACGCCTGAGAACCCTGCTGATGACTTTTAGCCAAAGTGTCTGCGTATATGTGGGCAAACCTGTCAGAACAGCCTTGTGACCCACTTCAGAGTTGTGACCCACTGATTGAGATACATTATCGAGATGGAGCTATTTAAGGATTGGAGATAGAACACAGTCTCAGGAGCCGCTGTGAAAGCGTATGAGCAGAAACATGCAAGACGAATATGATAAACATGCAACCACCGTGTATTTGCAACAGATTAGCCAATCAAGTTATCGAAATGTGAAGAAGGGAATAAAACGCCTCTTTTTTAGGTTTGACCAAACCATGAAGCTGTATTGGCAGAAATGTTTGAAAAAGAGTTTAAAGATGTTACTGGGTCAACAAGATTTGTGGGTAGCAGTAATAGGTTGCACAAAGCTCTGTGATCTTCTCTAGATGTACGATACAGTCTTCTGATTATTGTCAGACTGAACATTAGCTGTAGTGCTTATAATGCTTCCACCTGCAAACATTTTTAATTTTCTTTGATGTGAATCCCTGTGGTGGAGGGTTTATCCTTTGAACAGGTGAAACCCCCAGGAAGAGCTTCCCATGCTCAGCAGTTCATGTTGATCAAGTTTCTTGAGTCTTGTGTGTTTTTTGACCTTCCAGATATTCCATCTTTAATAATAAGTGACTTATTTTATACCATATTTTGGGGGCAACGTGTATGTTTAATTAACAACATTTTCACGGCTCGCAAAAACTAGATGAGGAGATTGCACTCCTGTGATGATGAAGCAGATAAATGTGTGATAAATGTGACACTGCCCATCCTCGTTAGTACAAATAAACAGAGTAGAGGACTGGTATAGTTGGTTTTTTGTTTTTTGGGTAGAAAGAAAGGGTCTGACACAGTTGACTTGTCTTTCTACATTTTCACACACCAACTCTCTGGGTGGTGCAGTACAATGAGTGCTCATTCAGCCCGTACTTGACGATTTATAACAACCCAACAGTCATGATAACAAAGCGCCCCCGTATTCACACAAGACTCAAGGTAGAAACTGTAGCATTATTACTATGTTTTATGTAAAATAGATTTTCTCTGGAAGGGTCTGTCACAAATGCAATGTTTGCTGTTATCTAATGCACAGTGGAGGCCATGTGGAGCGTTTTTGTACAATAAGAGTAAATCTGTTTCCACGATTTGTTTCACATATCCCAAGCATTATTATTTGCCTATTGCAAACATTGTTGTGATTCAACTCCACATAAAAATGGTAATTTTCTGTTCATAAATGTCATAAATTGTTGTCCCTCAACCAGATAAAATGCAGTCTGTTTCCACATCAGCCCACATCCATTTAAGCCTGTCCTACATGGATTTCACAAACATCCATTTTTTTCGGTGACTAAAGTGTGGCGGAGAAGCCTGACCCTTATTGTGCATTATTTCAAAATGGATCCAAAGGAGCAGACCTGATGCTTCTCTCCATAAATTAAGGACAGTATGTATCGAACCTCTAAACCTGTTCATTCTCCAGGTTTCATAAATTATGCAAGAACATTGATTTATGTTTTTTTCCAAACTTCTAATCTTCAACACAAAGCATCCGCCTTATCATAAGCTTAATTATAACAAGGTATTCACCTTTCACGCTGTGGCAAAAATCTTTTCATACGGTTTAGTAGAACTACCTTGTTATTTCTACAATTTAACCTGAGCAAATACACAACACTGTAGATGACAGAATGGGTCAATACAAGGGTTTTGAGCTGATATCAAATTCAATAAATATCTGTGAATATTATCCTGAATGTCTTACACTGTTTTCCATTTATTGATTTTCAGTGTGGAGGATTTTCCACGCTCAAACGCCCGTGTGTAGGCTGTGTGTTCTCTCTGATTATGTGCATTGTGTGTTTCTGGGAAAAGGATGGGCAGCTGTTTGTATTGCCTATTGTTAGCCTACACACACCGTAACTAAATGGAATATATTTTGTAAATGCCCTTGCCCAAGTATTATATAATTTGGAGATGATGAAGTATTTTGAATATCAGGGGTGTGTGCATCATGTTGAATTGGCTGAACTTGTTATTGAGGTCACAGAAATGTCTTTAAGGTAAGAATGTTGTAGGTGGATTTGTAAACTACACACAGATCCTGGCTATCTATTTCATCTTTTTTATTTAGTCTCTGTGCTACCTGTCTGTTGGGTGTAGTAGTTATATTTAATAAACAGATTTAACATCTTTCTCTTCATCAGATAAAGAAGGCAGATCTTCCCAAATTTTAACTAAGTCTTTTTTAAGTAAGTGCTCTGAAATGTCAATTGTTATGATGGCACATTTCAGGCTCAGATTCAAGTCTGGATACTAGTTTTACTAGATTAGTGATTAGGATTTTCTATGTTTCCTGATCATATGTCTCCACCGGTTCACACACGTGCTTGCAAAGGTAACGGTGATGTTGCATTACTGTAGTAAGTGCAAGCTTCGATCTTGATCTTGGCATTTTTCACATAGTTCAAAAACTAAACACAGAATTAATTGAATTATTTAGATATTCTGTTTATTTATTTTTATCACCTAAAAACTAAGTATTCCTTACTGTGCTAAGGTTACTTTAATGTTAAATAATGGTCTAGAAAGTCTCCTTTCATGGAATGAGAGGCTGGAAACTAGTTCTATGAAAAGAAAATAACAAATTTGGTATATTCTTCCTAATAACCTTGTTTTCTCGAGTGCACAAAGTCAGCTTAATTGTCATTTTCCCCCTGCGTGGCAACGTACACAGCCTGGGCTCAGCTGGTGGTGTGGCAGAGGGTTTGGTATAAACTGACTAAATTGGTAATGGCAGATCACACCTTGTGGTTTTCTGCTTCATCTTCAATCTCCCGCTGAATTCGATTTAACTCTTATGTTTAACGGGAGGAGGTCACAGCCTCCTCCCTCTGAGATCCAACGCTAAGTCTAGAACAAATAGCAGTCATGCCTGATTACCACTCTGGGGTTGAGGCTTGGTGAAATCTCAGCTAGACATCCAAATAGCTCTTAATTAAGTTCACATTTGCTTAATAGGTCCTGCCTCTCAGTAACACACTGGATTGTGTAAATTGAGCTTGTGCTCATTTCTGACCTGTAAAATCCAAACAGTCGCAGACAGGACTGTGTTGTTCTGCATGATGGAGCCTCATTTTCACCAGGCATGAACACATTTATGATTTTAATACTTCTTAGCTCAGAGTGTGTGCATAACACACACTGACTTACCAATGTGCAACAGGCTGCCTCATTAAAGCTCATTAAACATCTTCTAAAAATGCACCTGAATGTTTGTCCCGACGGATGAACTGTGGAGTGGCGTATACGAGCAGAAAGAAACACCCTCAAACATGCATGTTCCTATTTCTATAAATAGAATAACAATGTAAGTGCTGTATCACCCATTCTCACTGGTAACAAATGGCTAAATTCTTTATAAACCTTTGTTTTTTTCCTTATATCACCATTCTTCTCTGGTGACCTGACCACCACAGCTTCTTCAAACTCTCTGTTGGAAAGCTTTTTAAAGAGGCACAGCTGGGGCCTCTTTTTCTGTTTTGTAACATGACAAATTGGAAAGTATTTTTCCCTCCTCTTTCTTCCTTCTTCTCACTCTCTTCCATTACAAAAGCCTGAAGCCTTCAGGCTGTGGTGGACTGTGGAGGAGGATGAGGCGGTGGCAGGCCAAAGGCAAACAGGCCAATAGACTCTTCTCTTGGCCCTCAGCTGAACCTCTTCAAGTCCAAACAAAGGTCAACAAAATAGACCATCACCCCCTCTCTTTCTTGTTTACCACATTTTCTTCCTATATGTTTTTCCCTTGTGGCTTTCTATTTACTCACCAAACATGCTCTTGTGTTTCCTAAATCTCAATAGAAAGTTTTTCGGCCTCTGTCTTCTGCTGAATGCATTCTATTAAAAAAACATCTCTCACTTGATATTTTTTTCAGTCGCTCCATCTCTGTGTTTGTCAATTTTCTGCAGCCGCTCTGATGTTTTATTCCGTCAAGATATTTAGCAATGAGTCAGTGTTACACAGACCACGCTGCAGTATTATTCCAGCTTGTGGCCCTAACAAAACATAAAGAGATCAGTGTTTGGCAAAATGGGCGTCAAAGTTAAGACTGATTACATACATTTCAAGTTGTTTATCTTGCCCTCACGTAAACCTTCTTCTCCTAAATATTTTACATATCATAATGATGCTTTGTCACACCCAGCAGGGTTTGTATTTGCGATAACAGTACCATCGTCTCTTCTTGAGAAACTGTTCAAGTGTTTTATTAGTGCAAGTACACGCCATCACCAGTAGACTAAACTTGATGTTTTTTCTCATCGGGCAGAAAAGTTACTGCAAGCATTTTAGAATAAATTCACCACATACTTAATTCAGCCAACACACCCACCTGGTCCTTTTGTGCGGCCTGTCAGCTTTATTATTGTCAATAGTTTTGGATGACTCACTACCAGTTGCAATGCCTCAGAAGCTGGAAAGGATCACCTCCATGATCAGAGCACATTTCGCCTGAGGAATTTTACTCTCATAGTGTCCAGAGAAGAAAGCAGCCGCTTTCATGAAGAAGCATTAGGCTTATGCAACAACAAAACAAATTTGCGTGACCGCGTTGTAGGTGTTCTCCTCTGTGCTTCTTGGTCTCTGGTAGTGATACTGACAAATACAAGGTGTGGGTGTCACTAACTTAAGCAGTGAAATCGAGGTAAATTCCCACTCAGCTGCGTGGATTGCTCAGTTTTGAGATCTAACATGAAGATATGTTTCATGCAGAGTACTCAGTTGGCTTTATAGCTTTTGTCAAGTACTGTAATAATTGAACAAATACTGAACCTCAGTCATTACAGCACCTTTATCATTTTTAATAGTTTTGGATGACTTACTACCAGTTGCAATGCTTCAGAAGCTGGAAAGAATCACCTCCACGATCCGAGCACATTCAGCCTAAGGAATTTTACTCTCATAGTGTCCAGAGAAGAAAGCAGCTGCTTTCATGAAGAAGCATTAATCCTATGCATCAATAAAACAAATTTGCGTGACCATGTTGTAGGTGTCTGTGCTTCCTGGTCTCTGGTAGTGATCCTGACATATACAGGATGTGGGTGTCAGTCACTTAAGCTCCGTAAAGTCAAGGTAAATTCCCACTCAGCTGGGTAGATTCCTCAGTTTTGAGATCTAACATTTAGATATGGTCTGACGTGGTTTTTCATGTTTTGCATGTTACGTCTCTAAATTAGGATGGTGGAAATAATAACTGCTTAGAACCAGCACGTTAGCACTCTGCTTCTGTATCTTTTATGTTGCAAAGCACCCTTTTGCCACACTGTATACGGGCTGGAGCATGCTTCCTGTAGAGGATCATGTCTGTGCTTCCATCTGCAACTATCAGTGTTTTCAAACGTACTCGTTGTTTCACATTGTTCGTACTTATGCGATGCTCCGACCCTGCAGTCGACACTGTTACCAGGCTACGGCAGCACAAAGGAGGCTGCTGTAGAAGGAAAAAGCAGGTGAAGCTGTTCGAACTTGTCTGACTGAAGGTTGCATGTGAAGGGGTGTCTAAATATCAGTTAGACTCAAAGTTGTTGTTCATCAACATGTAAACGATTGTGGTCACGTTCAGATTAGTTTCATCAACATGTTGCAATGATCAGAAGTAATCCTCCACTGAAGGAGAAATGGGGAGACCCCTATGATGCCAGTCTAAGAAGGTGGTCAGCTACTGTATTTTTAGTAGTTGTGTGTTCCGATGCTTTTTCTGACCCCAACCTTCCTCCAACTTTAACCCAAAGGTACTTAGTGGCCCCTGATGATGGTCAAGTTACTCAATGCACAACAAGTTTGTTGAAGTGCAAATTATGTTGTGAAAGTGCAAAACTAAAGGATGTTCTGAAAGTGATATGTGGGACATTTCCATTGTGTGTGTTCTACATCATTGAAGACATCATTTCTGTCATGGCGAGATCCCGGCAGTTACATAAAACAATTTTTCCAACCGTGTTTTGCTAGGCTTTCAGACTTTACAGGTAATAATATGTCTTTAAAAAGAGCCCACATACTCCCAAATGCTTTCAAAAAGGGCCCTAATCTTTTTGGTACTAGATGGTTTACAGGTTTAAAATTCACTTTGAGCCACTGCTGGCCTTAAGTCTGCCTTCGCCTCAGCTGCTGTTGAGTTGGTGTGCGATGAGGCGGTAGTCTTAGAGTCTGCTCCGGTTGATCTCAGAGGGCAGGACTCCCACATATTTATAGTTCTGCTGTGGGTGTCAGAGAAAATGAGGCCGTGGCTGGGGACAAGGCTTGTGTTTGCCATTGGACAGAAGCAGATAGAGCTCTTCTTCGAGGACTAAGCAGACAGCAGCGGGGCAGAGGGCAGTAGAGTTGTAATCAGGTCCAAATAGTGATGGCCCAAATTGTTTTCATGCGGCAGCCTCCACTGCGCTAACTCACAGTCAGCTTATTGATGGCATGTGTGACATTCCTCCATCCTCTCGGTATCCCTGCCCAGTTCAGTCTGCTCTCAGGAGCCAGCTGTGTGAGCCCCCCCCACTTCCCCACACCCTGGTACTTGTACTTCACTCCCACCTCTTCATTTACTCGGCTACAGTTTATCCACTTTGTTGTCTTACGTCATCCTGTGTCATATGTACCTGTATCTATCGTCTTTCTTTTCCTCATCCTCTTCCTCCTTGTATCATTTCATTTGCAAACAAAAGGCAAACACACGAGACCTGTCTTATTGTTATACTATATTACAAAATATAGAAAAGACGTGAAGGAGTGAAGTTACCAATGACTCTTTTTTTTTTTTTTTTTTAAACCTGGGCATAGTATTTTTAACCAGATATTAGATCCAAATTTTGTCAGATGAGGATTGAATTTACATTGGCATTAAAATGGGCTACAGAATTCTTTTGCATTATTTGACATGTAATCAAATGTGTGCTGTTGTCCTCTGTTGCATTACCATATTACCAACTCAAAGCAATAAACCGAAATCTAGCAAGAAAAAAGTAGTTATTTTACTTTAATAAGGCTATTATACAGTTTATACATTTTAAACGGGTTACATTAGCATTTTGTCCATCAGTTTACTCCCAGTAATCCATATTGAGAAAGTAAAGTGTTGATAAGAGTAACAGCTGATACAGCTGTTATCCAGCTGTGCTGTCATCATCAGAAAGTGACGTTGCCTTAGATGGTGGCTGACAGGAAAGCTGTTTTTTCTTTTTTACATGTTCGTGAGGGAACTTTAACTGAGATGCTCTTCTGGACTGTTGCTTGCCTCGCAGATCACCAGTGTGGTTTGGCCTTCCTGGAATCTCGGCATTTGATATTTATTTATTTGAAAAAGTGAAGATCAAACTGAGGACTTGCTGTATAACTAACAATGGAAAATATTGTACCGGGAAATAATAAAAGCCAAGAAGAGATGTTTCAGCCTACATTATACATAACTATTTTCACAATGTTGAACCCATGTGTGCAGTTGTGTACCAGTCTAGCTGTGATTGGATTATGTGAGACTGGCTTAAATTGCAGGCCTGGACATGGCCCCTAGTCTTCCTGTACTTCCCACCGCATATCACAACTAACTTAGCTGGTGGTACAGTAATTCTGGTGGTTGCAAGGCTTCACCTTCTTCTTGCTGACCTCCTGACCTACTTCCTGTGCTTCCTGACAGGTTTTTTGTCAGCAGCATGTTGGTGTTGATTCAGAGGCAGAGACTCCTCCCACAGTCATTACTGGAAGCAGAGTTAACAGCATGTCAGCATCTACATAAACAATAGCTGCATCCCAGCCAGCTGCCTGCTCCGGCTGCTGTTCATACCTCCAAACAAACACACACACGCATCAAAGTGGAAGGATGAGGAGCAAAAAGAAACATTTAACACAAGCTGGGTTGCATTTCATGAATAATTCAGCACCTTGTGTCTTTGAGGTGAGAGGGAAAAGTCGTGGCTCTACACACACACACACTGAGTGATCTCAGCAGTACAGAGAGGATGATAAGTGGGGAGTGTGTGAACGTGTGCATCAATATGTCAGGTTGAATTCAGGGTATTTAGGATAAGCTCCATTTAAAGATTCCCTGCATTGCTGGACTTGGATGCTACCTTGAAATGTAAATACAGTCATCCTGTTTATCCTGCTTTATCCCCTCATCCACCCGTCTCCTATCCCGTGCTTCCCCCCCCCCATAGCATGACGCCCCACTTGTCATGGTGTACGTCTAAATAATCTGGAAGGTGCAATAGCCTATAGAGCTGGGCGGAGTCATAAATGTTAATGTATTATCAATTAATTCTGCTAATGGTAAATTAATAGACTTTCTTTATTAAGGACTGAAAGTAACAATTTCACATTTAATCAACTTCCAAGAAACTTGTCCAGCCAATAGATCTTTGTTTTATTACATAGCTCATTGATGTTTAAAACCACAACACAAATGACAGCTGACACAAAATCAGGTGACATTTCATAGCTAAATACTTGCACTACTTACTATTACTAGGCTTAAATCAGCTCTTACATTATAAGCTAAGAGTGTTGGAAACACTAATTACACAACAGAATGTTGTCAATTATTTCCTGGACATACCATATAATGTTTTCATTTTCTGACATTGTCCTCTAATAAAATAGCTCAGTACACCTTTTTTATTCTGACAACAGTGTTAAGTAAGAAAAGTGACCACTCAGCTCAAGTTGTTGTACTGTATCAAACTCCTCTGACCAACAGCCCCCTCTGAATGCCCCCAGGTGACGCAGCTTTGTTGCTTGCATCTGTGTTGTCATTGTGTTTGTGTGCTGGTTTGAGAGGACTTGAACGAGTGTGGGTTTGAATGCGCTCCCACATTTGGCCGTGGCTGGAGTGGGATGTTTTTTTTTCTCTCTCTGGAAAGTTTGATTGGAGGAGAAATGGATGATAGGGGGCAATCCACTAAACAGGATGTTCTTGATATCCCCCAGACGTGTTGCATCTTTGCAAATAGCATGGAAACACTGGCCTGGATATTTAGTTGCAACAAGTTTATGCAGAGCCTTTGCAGGCATGCATGAGAGTGTTTTTCTGTTTCCCTTCTCTATCCACTGCATCAACAAGCAACTTTCCAGAACCTAATTAGGGCCAGTGAAGGCCGCTATTGACTCTGAGCAAAACAAAGCCCACTTGCTAATGAGACTCTGAGAATAAAGATCACTGACACAAACAGAGCTGTTTTTTATTTATTTAGTATTTTTTCTGAATTCTTTTAACTAAGTCTTTGTCTCTTTTCAGCCCCAAAGACCTGCAGTCCCAAGCAGTTTGTGTGTAAAGATGGTGTGACCTGCATCTCTAAGGGCTGGCGCTGCGACCGTGAGAAGGACTGCCCGGATGGCTCTGACGAGGAACCAGATGTTTGTAAGTCTGATTTGAAACAGTCCCGTGTACGGTATCCAGATGCTGTAGGTTGCCACCACCCTTGTGTATCATGACTATGTTTCATCGGATTCCAAAGCAGAACAAACTTTGGTTAACATTGAACTGTCCAGGAAAGACAGTGGAGCATAGAGAGGAAATGCTCTACAAATCATGTAGACCTCCTGTAAATATGTGTCTTATAATTTAAAGCACCGCTGCTAAAGGGTGAAGTCATAAAATGTCTCCTCGTTTTTGGCCATTCAGTTTAGGTAATGTCTGAATTATGGGGGCAGATTTGACTTGAACACCCTCCAACAGGTGCACGTGTTCCAAGCTGCCACAGGAATGGCTGCGAAACCCGCTGTGCTTGCTTTTTAAAGGCATGTTGTGCAGTATCAAGGATATGCCAGTTCTTTACTGTAGCATTTCATCTATTCAAACAGACTGTAAAAGCAGTTGTCGGCCAAGCAACTGAGATTGATGGGCTATTGGTTTTATTTGTTTAACTACAGCCAGGCTGGAGGAAACAATGGGATGTTTTATCAGCCTTGTGAAAGAGGTCGATTTGCCTTTAAAAAGTCTTGTCATGCCCAATTAGGAGATTTCCAAAGTTTGTATTTGATAGATGATGCTAGTGATTTCCTTTTGCTTTCCGAGCCACAGAGGATGCAGTCATGCACACACAAAAAAAAGGACTGTTGTTTTAAAGTAATCATTAGAGTGGAGATGCTTTGAGGCTGAATCCCCAGGGATGGGATGAAAGCAGCAGTGTCTTTTTGGTCAGACTGAAACGCCTGTAGTTTTCTAAGAGGACAGAGGGCTCTGGGTGGGTGGGGGCCCTGAGTGTGTGTACATGATGCCAGGGTAGAGTGCTGTAGCTACAGTCTAGACACAGAGACTGAGTGTGGGTCTGGAAGTCATTAGAGACTCGCCCAGTGCAATGGAGAAACCTGCTGTTTTTCTCAACCTGCCCCCCCACCCCCACCCCCCACCCCCCTACATTTGTGGGCCAGTCTCCCTCTGTGTCTCCATCTGGGTCAGAAACAACAGTGACTCCATCCTCCGTCTCATGCTTCTCCCTTTAGCTTATTCGAAATTCTTTTAAAAAGAAGTCATACGACCCATGTTCAGGATGAACCTGACTTTACACAATGTCAGGGCGTAAAACTCAGGAAGTGAGTCTGAGGCAAAAGAAATTCCAATGCAACATATTGTAGGAAAAAATTATGATTCATCAAAAAAAATATTCTGTAAGTTGACAGGGTCATCTTAATGCTGTCTAATAAACTAACTGTAAAAAATTAAACACTTGTGATGCTAAGTGTCAATGACTGGAAAACTGAAATTTTAACTCCGTTAATCATGGATCATAAACATTTTTGTAGCTCATATTCAGTATATAGTATAAACTAGAAATCCACTTATCTGAGCAGTACAATTTGTCACAGAATTGGGAATCAAAACAGATTTGAAATGCAGATGTATTAAATTAAACTATTTTGTCATATGGATCACAAACTTTGTAGTTTTATTGTTGTGATAAATGTGCTCTTTGTGAATGTGCTTTTGCAGATGCTTCTGGTTGAAAGTTGCATGAGAGAGGTTTATTTATTCACCCATGTGGATGGGGCTTCACAGTGGCCTTTGTTGGGGTGTTGGCTATTGCCAGTGAAGTCAGCCACTGTCCAGTGCAGCTGCTTTGCCCTGCTGTGTAACCCCCACAATGCTGTTCTTTGTAGCCTGGGATGCTGGGTCAGACCGGCATAGAGGGATACTGACAGAATAAAACAAAAACAAAAATGGTTGTCAGGGCATATGACCTTTTTATAGAACTTTGATCTGCATTCCTAAACAACAAACAATTGAGAACCATGTAATGAAAATATATCTGTAAATGATTAGTCTGATCTATAGCCATCAGTGGGCGTAGGCTCATCTCCTTAAGGTGCAGACTTTAATGGACTCCTGCACTCCTCCCTTGGGCAGTGTATTTTCCTTGTAAACACACAAAGTGTGTAACGCTGTAATAATCTCCCCTGCCCCTAGGCAGTAACAAGGGCAGTTTTATGAACAGTTTCCACCTCAACTGTGCTTAGTTTTTTGGGAGATGAGTTACTTTTATAACTGATACATTCAGAGAAGAAACTGTAATTTAAATGATGTAATCCGCAACTTACCGTGTTCTCTGAAGAACGTGAATGAGAGTTTGTGTAGATGTTGATCAGCAGCGGCATTTACCACACAGTTTACCCTGAGCCTAACGTGCAAACGAGGAAGCACGTGATCCTGCTACTGCCTCCTACAACCAGTCACTATCTGGTGCAGGTAGTCATCAACATGTCAAGGAAAACCTTTGCTTAACATGAAAGAGTCTGACGTTGTTCGTACAAGAACCAGCTGCAGGTGTGGGTGCAGTACACGTCGTTCAGGCTGCTCTCTCTCCTCTTTTACCTGCATTTTGTTTGTCTCATCTAGATAATAAAACGGCATTCAGAAAAAAAGACCCTCTCAAATGTTCACACACATAATCACAACTCCAGAATTGTACATTACAGACGTGCAGAGATTTCTCTGCATTAGTGTTCACCTATAAGCTCATGCTTATAGTCAAATCATATAGCTATACATATACATGTGTCTGAAATAGGTAGAAGGTACGTGTTACATCATGATTTTATAAATCAAAGAAGTAGTGCGGATGTGGCTCAGTTTATGGAGCAGTTGTCCCAAGGGTTGGTGGTTCAATTCCTTTAGTGCCTACTGGCCCATGTCCTTGAACAAGACACCGGGTCCCTGTAGTAGTGCCATCATCTACATAAGTGAAGCTGTGCAACAACAGTGTCTCCATGGGGATTAATAAAGTAGTAAAAAATGTAACAAATATATAAAAAATATGTAGGCAACAGTAAATAATCTCATAAAGCTGTTATGGCTAACGTTGCTAAACAACACTTTTCACATATCCAGCAGCTGATTGCTGCCTGCATCAAGTTTAGAGGGGCGTCAACACCTTATGAAGGTCTGCAATCGTCTCATCCACTGCTTTAGTAACAGGCGATAGTGGCCCCACATCAGCTTTCGCATTACTTGTAGTAATTCTTTCCATTATTAATATCAACATATTTATCGGTGCTTTAAACTGTTAGAAGATATAAAATCATTCGTGTAATTCCTGGTTTCATTTTGGACAATTGCTGAGTGAACAACCACTAGTTGACTGTTTTTTGTTCGTTTTTTTTCATGGCGAATGAAAAAAGAGGGCAAAGCTGTCGTCCTGAAGCAGGACAACAGAGTCCAGTCTGTGTTGAGCTAAGGAAAACGTGTCAGGGGTTTAAATTTTAAAAAGACCATTATGTAATCTCAGCATGGCTCTTCGCAGAAGGAGGTGGGGCAGGCCAGAGGCACCCTTACAGGGTGGGGGAGACAAGTTGGGGATTAGGAGAGAGAGAAAACAGCGAGTGATTGGAGTTTATGCCGTTGGAGAATAAAGGACATGAACAATTGTAATGGGGTAATTTGGGTAATCGAAGCCCCATCGCTCACAGACTCGCAGATGCTGAACACCTGGCTTTGCCTTGCGGCTGGTCTCTCTCTGTATGGTAAATCACCTTGTGTCTGATTAGGAGTTGTAATAAATGACTACATCCTGTACGTGAAAATACATTATTGAAGACACAGCTTGTCTTCTGGAGTGGTTGTTTAACTTTGGTCTCCTCTGGTTTCTTGGCTGTTACGACAGCAATTAATCTCATCCTTCTCTCCAACCCCCTTGGGCCTTTCCTGTCCTTTGCATAGCGGCTTTTCTCTGTGGTAATTAGGTGTCTGTCCTTTGAGTTCGTTTCCTAATGCTCTGTGTAACCAATAAAAATGACTCTCTGTCGGGAGGGGCTTGTTGATTCATTTATGATAATTAAAGTAAGTCTCTCTTGATTTCTGCATAGGACATCTGAGCCAAAACATTGCCTTTACATGTTTAGTCATTTTGGGTCAGTATGGCTTCCTCTCCCGTCTTCTACGTAAAAAACTTGCAAAGTGCTAATAGTTTTAAGTTAATCCTCGGCCCATTGTGAGGAAATAAGAGGCGAATGAATCAAATAATGAGTCTGTTCAATCTCAAAAATAGCGTTCCCACATAAGAACCTTATTCAGTAAGCAACAGGTATATGAGAGAGAAAAGAGAGAGACCGGGCGTGCCTCTAACTCTGTCTTCCTCTGTATGTCGCAGAGATGTCTCGTCAGAACTTTTCTTACCTGTCCAAAAGCATAAATTATAATTATTAACATAAGTCCTTGATTCTTGTTTCATTTTCATATATGTTTACTCTCCCTCTTTCCCGAGCAGAGCTGGTATAGGCTCCTTCTATCGGTCAGGTGGGGGTATCTGGTGGCCCTGTCCTGTTTCAATCTTGTAGTTTACTTTCCTGATAGAGTCGTTTGCTTAGTGGTTTCTCTGACCTAAGCTGCAGTGGAACTGTTGCATTTGGAGAAGACTCGGTTTGTTGTGCTTCAAGAGCTGGATTTAGCCTTCCTGCTTTGCTTGTCGAGCAGCCAGCCATCCCAGAAACCCCCCAGGAAGGGAGGAAAATGTGATGTTGATATCTTGGAAGGAAAGAAGCGAGCAGAGAGTCAAAGACCAAGGATCCAACCATCAAATGGAGAGAGGACACAAAGTGTGTCACTATTGTTAAAGCCACATATGGTTATAATAATCCACAAATGTACACTTTGAATTTCTACGAAACACTGTCATACTGAGAAGTGAGTGCTTGGACAAAGGGCCAGCGTGGCTGAATTAAACCCACTCTACTATATGTGGGGCACCCACCGGTGCGATTGGAGTGGCAGGTTAATGTGGGGTCTTCACCTGCGGAGTGAAGCGTTTCTAGGATAGCTGTCAGGAACAAACAGCGGCGAGGAGCAGGCATTGTTACCCCGAGCGCTCTGCTGCCACAGCAGCTGTTGCCGTGCCTGCTCTTTTGCTGCCCATGATCTTTTGACAAGATTCTGTTGAGTAGCAACATCAAAACACAAACTCCCAGACTAGCTGCTCTGTCCTCTCGCAGCCTGGTTGATACTCTAGTGTTGCTTCTCCTTTTTTTTTTTTTCCGTTTTTTTTGCAGCGCGTTGTCCTAGTTGTTTGGAGTTTGGTTGCTTTGGCAGGGCAGATGAGTTGGGAGGTCAATGGGTGCCTTGGGGCTGCTGGGTCAGGATTCAGAGCTCCATCCAAGAATGTATCCTGTGGGCTAAGAGGGTCACATGGTCTGTGAGGACATGGTCAACTGTGATCAGAGAGCCGCGGCATTAGTATGTAATGAAGAGTTGCTGTCAGTATAGTGTTGCAACACTACTTATTTATGAGGTATATTTATGGATCAGTATATTAAATAATTCATCTGTATCTGGATGGTTGTTGTCTGCGGAAAGCAGCGTGATTATTTTTAATCGTCTAAAGCTCGTCAGTGTACAACTGGCTGTTTCTACTTTGTGTCTATATACTATTGTTTCACATGCCGAAGCTTCTGTAGAATTTAAAATAAACAGCCGTGGGGTCTTATCGTGGTTCTACGTGTGGCCTCATTCTCACTCACATAAAGTTCCCTTCATGTTTTGCTCCAGCACTGTCAACATCTTTGTATTCGTTTCTGAGTTTGATATTGATCGAGTTTGTTGTTCTTTTGAAGAAACAATTTCCAAGATACATAATTGTGCAATAATTGTTGTTATTAATGAAAGAAAAAACTTGAGGTAAAGTGTCAACGATCCTAATGATACAGAATGGGATGTTCTGATACAGAATTAAGCAGAATGTAACTTTAAATTTTAACCCTGAAACGGCACAAAATTAGAAAGTGCCGACCTCCTTTCATCGCTGTGCCCCGGCAGCCTTCAGCTTTTCCCCCGCTCTCCCTCCACGTAGCCGTGCCACACTTCAGATCAGGTTTAGCACGTGATGCCGCTTACAACACTGCGGCTCAGCCTGCTTTGTAGGGGGCCATAGCTGATTTGTGCGATCCAAACAATGGTCTTAGTTCTCTTGTCCTCCCCCTCCCTCACCAGCCTGACTCCCTCGGAATAGAAAAGTACATGTGATTGACCTCTGTGTGTAGAGGATTAAAGACCCCACTTGTGCAAGGTGTCTGAAATCCAACAGTTTTGTTATGATAGATTTTAATGGAAGAAAGGAGTCATTTGGTGTACCAGTGTCTAGGTGCATTGCAGAGAAGTATTCAACTGGGGTTCATTTGCCTCCATTGACAGCAATATTCATAGACATGTATTCCAACCCTTTGGGACTGTATGCTGCTATTTGTTATAGTTTTTTTTTAGGCCCAGACAAAGTTATTGAAGCTTTCAGACCTATTGAGGAAGTGAAGAAGTGGGTTGACATCTCCTGACGGCACAAAATTAAGGAACAACCTCTGGTTCTCCAAAGGAAATTATGGTCAAAACTCCAGCCTCAGTATTAATTCACAGGGACTGTCACAGGAAGACAGCTACCACTGATCCATTCTACATTCACCGAGATAATTTAGCTTCTCCCCTGGTTTCTTTGACTGAGCTACAGAACGGTTAAAGTGGTGCCACCCTGCATAGATCTCTCACCAAACTAGTCAACAAGCCGCACAGAGGAAGAGTGCAAATAGAAACTCCAAGAAAAAAAAGGGTTTGGGCCTGCTAACCTGGCTCCCTCACAGCAGAGGAATGTTGCATAAAAGACCCAGTTTAATTCAAATTAGCAATGCCTTTTCCACTGCAGCCCTGCCGACCGCTGCCAGCTCACACAAGAATGAAGCCTTGTGGGGTTCTGTCCACTTCCTGTGTTTCCTCTCTGCTCTTTCTCCCTCGCGCTTTCTCTCTCTTTGTTTTTTTGGAGTTCTTTTTCCACATGTTGCCCTCCCTCGTATACACTTACTGTAAATGGGTCAACAGATGCTGAAGGAAAAATAATGGGAGGAGATAAAGAAGGAGAGCGAGTGAGAAGAAGGTGGACCCACAGCTTGACTTTCCACATAGGCAGAGTAGAGGAATGGGAAGGAAGAAAAGACAGAAAGCGTAATGCATTTCGATTATACCTAGTCTTCAGATATGGGAATTGACCTAAAACCAAACAAATGATCAACTTTTCTGCACTTACTTGAATTCTGCCGTGCATTGTTTTATGAAATGGGCATTGGGACGTTTTGAACTGCCAACACTTTGGCTGTCTGTGACATAATTGGTGCCACTATTATGTCTCATGTTTTATCTAGTTTGTTTAAGCCATCAGCCATTTTAACCAAGTGCAGGGACTTTGTTTTTACTTTCTCCAGGTCTCCAATTTTACATTTTAGTTTTTCCTCAATCTGTCATGACAAAATATATGTTTTGGAAGGGTTGGTGAGCAGATCTTTTCACTTAAGAGAGACGGGCTAAGTGTTAGTCTTGCTCCCAGTCTTCATTCTGGACAGATGGACCCTGGTCCCAGCACACAGCTATGTGAGTGCTATTGCTTTTCTCATCGAAGAGTTTCAAAGGAAAAGAATATGTGTCTCTCATCATAATAGTTTGCTAAATTTCACAGTGAACAGATAATGTAGTAAATGTTTTTAGTATAAGGATTAATCACGCAGCCACTATTGTTAACGTTGTCGTGATTTACTGGGCCATAATTTGCCGACAGCAGTTTCTGAGAAATGGCTGAAGGTTGTGGGCAACACATCGACGGGTTGGATTCAGGAGCAGAAGTTGTGCTGAGTCATTTGTCTTTTTGCGGAGAAAAGTCTGGTCAGAGTCACAAGGCAAGAAACTGCATCCAGGAAAAAGACTTCAGTAATAAGGTCTTTAAGGGGAAAAGCTAGCTGCGCTTGGCAAAGGACTTTAGCAGTATATTTACTTCTATATTAAGTTAAAGCTGCAAAGATTTAGTGTCTCAGAGAAAAACAATATTCGCCAAACTCATATTCACCCCAAATTCATGTGGTTTCTTTCCCAGGGTTCCCAGTGTCCTTTTCCTAGCACGTATCACTATGCCTGCATGCCACTACAGTAGTGAGTTTATTGTTGGCTGAGATTGACGTCCGTGTACTGTAGATGTAGTGAAGCCAGTTATTTGGCTCAGCGTGTCTAGGATAATGGCATGTTTGTAGTTCCTCCTAGTTTCCCTAGTGGCCCCCTTTTTTCACCACAGTTGATTTATTCCTGCGGTTTATTCTGCCTGGTAAGTTGGCAATAGGAAAAGATGAATTGAAATCTATCTATGGCATAAAGGCATAAGTATTGTTAAACTATGTGCAGGGACAAATCAGCTGAAAATAAGCGTGTTTTTATTTAGCAAAAGACTTCTTAGAATATACATGAGTTTGAAATATACTGATGTGACAATAGGCTGGACAGACATTAAGTTTCCAAACTTGCGAAACCACTTATAATTATTTTCTGAAAGGTGCTGTGCCAAGTCAGACACATCCTGACTTATGAACGTCAGCATTTCCCCCGCTCTCCCTCTTTTGTTTTCTGTTGTCTATGCTTAAGGAAAAATAGGGATTTTGCCAGTTGGTTTATGTGTTGATCAGGAATGATTTACTTTCTTTATTTATATTTAGCGGTTTTATGCCAAAATAATGTGATCCATTGATTCTCACTAAAAATAAACTCAATGTATCTGTCTTTTTAAAAAAAATCTTTTTAGTCATGTATAGGACATATATATGACATATATATGAGGTTTTTGATGAAACCCACCACAGCGGTGCCATCCAAACGTATAAGGCGACACAGTTTGATGTGTAGAAAAACATTTCCTCCAGTCTGACAAATAGGTTGTCATCCACACATAGTGTCCACTGTCTGTCAGCAAATCTGTCATCCACTGGGGAAATGAAAGGGCAATATTTTATAGAAATTGATCTTTATAGCATTTCTGCTTCGGAACAGTTTATTGTCAGGACAAAATGGATGAACAAGACCTATGACAAGGTTTCAGGGTAAATCGATCCTAGGAAATCATAGATACATGGTGTTGTACTGTATGTATCTTTAACGCTTAAAACTAATCGGTTTGCAGCAGAGTGTGTGGAACAAGTGGCACAGCTGGAGCTGTTGCTCAAAGATAAGGTGGTGCAATGATATCCATTGTGGTTTGACATTGCACTTGTATTTCCCCCTGCTGAGAGTTGTTCTCATTGCAAAACCAAGCAGAGAAAAATGATTTTAGTGGGTTAGTTGGCAGAGATGCACACACAGACCAGAATCCATTAAAGTAACCTCAACATCTAACACCGATCAACTACACGAAAGCAAAGATTCAAAAAAGATTCCTTTTATGAAAATAATAATTAGAAGAAACCCGTAGGCATTGAGTTGTGATGGTTAGCATTAGGGTGTGTGGGTGTGTGTGTGCGTGTGTGTATAACACCTGAAACGAGGGATGCTGTGATAACATGATGCATGTCCCCAACTACTCGACCAGATGCCTATAACTAATATTTCATACTGCAGACTCAGCATTATGCTAAACTAAAATGATTTTTTTTTCCTCAGTGCCATTGCCTCTTTAACAAATTACTGCATTTAAATAAAACAAAAACCTCTTCTCCACAACTTTTGGCATAAAGGCAATTTAAACAGTGGTCTGAAATTAGACATCACAGTGCCTCAAATGGCCTTTTTAAGAAAAGGTAAAACAGCTGCATGTTTAAATACAAACTGATCCAACAACTGAGCACACAGGCAAAACAGTAAAATAGTGAAGAAAATCATATGTTGCTATGAAAGCCTCAGGTTTACAAGCAATGTATTATTGTAATTATTGATAAGTCTAAGGAAACAGTTATGTTGGGGAATTTTTACCTCTTTCTGACAGCAAAGAGTAACATGACGTTCATCCTTCTTCCATTTATGTGCAGCTTTCAAACATCTTTGTGCCTGGAGAGTCGTTTAGGCAGAGCTCCGCTTGCAACCCTGGCTGTTCTGCATCAAAGCAGAGCAATAGAATCTAAAGTAACCTCACAAGTGGAAGTTAACAAGAGAAAAAGCCACTCAGGAATCATTTGAGAATGAGAACGAGGTCAAACAGGATGTGTCATAAATAAATATATGCGCTGGGAAACTGTATTAGGAAATAACACACATTTGGCTTCTAGTAATTAATGCAATTTTAATTAGCACCTGGGTTCAGCTTTTCAGCCTGCTGTATTTGTGTTTGTCGTCTTCAGGTCCACACAGCACTGTGTCACGCTGCCCTCCCAATGAGTACCAGTGTGGAGGAACAGAGCTGTGCATCCACATGGGCAAGCTGTGCAACGGGGTCTCAGACTGTACGGACGGCTGGGACGAGGGGCCGCACTGCAGAGGTACCACTGTCACCCACGCCTGTTCTAATGTTGGACTAGTTTGAATGTGAAAAGGCGTCAATATTGCAAATGAGTGTGCATCCTGTTTGTGTGAAAGAAGCAGGGGTGGAAAGTTTGACTGGATTGATTTTCCACACCCGATTACAATATAAGATGATGCTGTTTCCTGTGTTAAAACTAAGTGAATCTTTTAATGAAGCCACAATTCTGTATATAATACACAGACACACGTAGGGGAAAAAGGGGAAGTTGTCATTGTGAAACTAAAAAATTGGGAAGTAATTCCTGATAAGAATGCAAGATCCATTAAAAGAATGTGCTGACCAGGTTGACCACATTTTGGGGAAATGCAGCTTGATTGGGTAAAAAAGATGAAATATCTTTGCTTTACACTTATTATAGGAAAGGGTCACGTTTTAAGGAACTTAAATCCTAAACTTGCTGGTAGTCTTGTTTTTCATGAGGTTAGCAGAGGAACACCAGTGATGATAGCACAATCAGATACTGTTAGTCACACAGTTTTGTGTCTTACATTGCTTAAACACTGTGACGCAGGTTGTACATTCATAAAACACGGGTCAAGTGTTACGTGCATAAACCGTGATAAAGCTAGATGTCAATGGTAGTTTTGGTTGCATACATATAACACAAAGGATACGTGAGCATAACGAAAGATTTCAATATGATTTATTCTAAATCTACCGAATGACATTTTGTTATATAAAATATTTAGGAATAAATAACCATGTTGAGATTTAGTCTTGCATGACTTTTCTTTACTGGGGTGCGTACCTGCCTATCTATTTTATTTCATCTCCCAGATACACATTCAGTTAAAAAATGAAGTGGGATGAAATATTGATTAAAGAAACATGGAGAGAGGCATGGACATGAAATTTTCATGCACTTTCAGGCTGGGCCAGAGTTTGAGGTTAGATTGGACGTCTGTGTGTGTGTGTGTTTGTGTGTATTCAGCTCATAGTGCAGACAAAAATGTGCCTGCATTACTTGACACACCAGCTTTCTGCAGTTACCACAAGGTGAACCAATTATTTTAGGGCTAAGAGTTTAGTTAAAGTTAAATTAGATTGAACATTTGAGAGTTGTGTGTGTGTGTTTTATAAATCTAAAACTCCCAAAGACATCTTTTGCTTTCCGAGAGTTTAAATGTCCCAGTAATGGGTTGATAGAAATGGTCTGCAATCTGAATCCAAAGACAATTGTAGCACTTTTATTTGTTTCAAAATTAATGTTTTGCAATGCGTCACAGTAGGTTGTTTACATTGTACCTCATGTTAGTTGAAGACATCTTAGTCGATTGGTGCTCAGACTTGTTTTGGAAAATTCCTGGCTTGTCTGTAATTTGAACTGTGGTTGCCCCAGCAAGCCTCTGGAGTGCAGCAGGAAGGCTTGTGTACTACTATTCAATACCCCAGGAAATGCTTTTTGGAGAAAACTGGACTTTCTTAGGTTTAACAGAAACGTTTTGCCCACCATCCGGCGGGCTTCCTCCGTTCAACGGAACCATGTGGAACGTGGATGACTATAAATCTTCACGGCTTCTATTCAATACACGTCATAGGCACTGAAAACAGGGCACTGGTTATACAGAGTCAACCACCTGATTTTCACTTACGAAATACAGCAGATCCTCTCATAGCCTGGCACAGTGTCTAAAAGCTCACAAACAAAAGAGAAATCTGCTGATTTCTGTGGTTTATTGTTTTTTTTTCTTTGCTCAGCAGTTTTGACTCTGTGGGCTGAATAATAAAGTTTAACTTTATTATTGATTTAGGACATTCATTTGGTCAGTAGTGCAGAGGTACGGCATGTACAGCACTGCAGGAGAACACTGGGGCTTTTACTGTGAAAATGTGGCACTTTGAAGACTCTTGATCTTGCGTCGTCTTTTTCTCTCCGGAGGTGTTGTGTTAGTGTGAATTGTCTGCCTGTGTCTCTGAGCAAAGTGGATCATTTGTGACTGATAGATCTCAGCCTGGTTTGACACGACCGTGTGTGTTTGACGGTGACTCACTGTAGCTTGATTTATATTTCACAGGATATACAGTGTGCTGCTGACTGGAATGTGTGAGTGAACCATGCCCTGTTTGTGCCTTTCTATATTTCATGTGTTTGTAGCCTTGGAGATAGCTGGGCTTAGCATGGAGGTATTGACTGTGGATGGAAAGCAGAAATATTTGTTGGCTTCTACTGTTTCTCTTGTTTTTTATTCACAGGTTTTGTTTCTAAAATTGAATTCATGAGAAGCAGCAATATTGATATCAATACTCTGAATGAATCTAAATGCAGTATTTCAATGAAGTATAGCAAGAATAAATATCAAATTTTGAAATAAAAGATTTGTAATGTACAATTTGCTGACATTCAGGAACTGCCCAAATACAAATGACTCATACAAAACCACAGTATTCACTGTTTATGGAGACTGATTCAGCGATGACCCATAACTACACAAATAAATGTCTTTTTCTACATGTGAGTTAAGTGGAAGGCAAAGGACATAGGACCTTATTTCAGACATTACACCCTTTACTGCACATTTATATCCAGTTGCCATACTTATTGGCAACCTGAACCTCAACATGTTGATGTGGACCTTAAATGTTACAATGCTGAACTCGCCATTTCAATTATTTTCCCTCAGGACATTAAAAAGACTTATTGCGGTTCCACTGTCGGATGGTGGTTCGAGCTGTTTACTCTGAAATTGTAGCCTTGTTTATGGGTGTGTTCGTGCATTAGCTTTACCAGCTATAATTGTCCACGGTGTTAATTCTTGTATTCAGCTGTGGAATCGGCTACTGAGCAGGGTGCAAATTTGGCCCTGAGGTCTGCTGTTAATGTAGTGCTGTCACCAATGGAACCAATGTAATGGATGTGCAGTTGTGACCAAAGCAAACATTTAAACATTAACTACAATCCTTATCCTTAGTCGTTTTACATTCTCAGTGGGTTTTCTAATCATGAACTTACGGCTCTCATTAGTGACACACTCTGGTTCAATAGATGTCTTCTAGACACTGTATCTTCCAGGTTGTCAGTTTCGTGATCCTTCATTCAGCCGGGGTTATCTCAGGTCACATCTCTTTTTAATTCAAATTCTTAGTAACTGGGCTGCCTCTGAATATTTTCTAGTTTATATTGGCTTCATTTCCCTGCAAGGTTATACATTTTGCATTTCAGAAAGTAAACAATGGCAGCTGCAGCAGCACCTGCTCCTGATATCTAC
The DNA here is from genome assembly GCA_033026295.1 of Channa striata. NCBI lineage: Eukaryota > Metazoa > Chordata > Actinopteri > Anabantiformes > Channidae > Channa > Channa striata. The sequence continues at coordinate 15,977,742 of CM065168.1, read as the reverse complement.
AGGCATAAGCACTGTGTCCTCCAGATAGTGCCAAGCAGGGTGAATGAGACCAGAGTGAGCACAGTATAATCTGAGGGTTTACAGTGGTATGTTGAATGGATTATAACCTAATTATTCACAAATCCACCTCCCATTCGCAGCACTGATGTGTTTTCAGCTGAACAACAACGTTGCTATGTGGGACAAAACAAGAAGGAAAATCATGTTCCAAGCAAGGGTATTATAAAAGTTTTTTAAGAAACTGAACTAAAAACTAAAATGAAATAAAAAAAGGATACATAACTGGATTCAAAGTTAAACTAAATTTACTATAAAGTATAAAATAAAACAAAATTAAATATTTATCATTTCAAAATTAACCAAAACTAAATATAAATGACAAACTAACGTTTAAGTTTTATTGAATGTGAATAAAAATGCCTGAAACAACTAAACCTGGGAGTAGATTCATTAGTTCAGTTCAGGAGAACATGACCGAATATTTGTAGAATGGATTTACACTTAAAAAATAAAATATTCCTGCAGAGTGAAACCCAATCAAAAGTAGAAATCATGAAAAAGCTGAAACAAAACAAAACAAAAAAAGCTATAGCACTGGTTTCAGGTACCTCCATCTGTTCCATTATTGTCCTAACCCTCCCTGTCCTGTTTTGTCTCTCTCCAGAGTTTATTTCCAACTGCTCGCTCAAAGGTTGTCAGGAAAACTGTGCTGTGACTCCAGGTGGGCCTGTTTGCTTCTGTAAGAGTGGCTATGAGATCAGCCCTGATGGAAAGACATGCAAAGGTGAGTTCCTATATCCACCCCTCAGTACATAATGTTAACAAACAGATGGGTGACAAATTAAAGGGAAACAAAAATATAAAGACAAAAAGATGAAAGTGCAGATGCCCCCACAGAGGAGCACATGATACAGTTGACCAGTTACTGTACAATTATGCTCTGTGGCATGTGTGGAAGTTTTAGGAGAAACGTGTAAGTGTTAATTTGCTATTGTTTCGGTAGGTTAGGTCCACGTCAGCCCTTAGAAAGTAGGAGGATCATATTTATCTTAAGATGATTCTTGAGGTCACCAAATGGATGAAAATTATGCTTTGGCCTTCGCAGTTGAAGAGCTGTGGGCCAAAAAAGCTCTTTGGATCAGTGGGTATAACATCAGGTTGGGATGCAGAAGTCTCTCAGTCCCCCGAGGGGAATGGGCTAAATGGGAAGGAACCACTCCATTGTCACATGTATGTGCAACCGAATATGTGCCCAATGATGACAATGAAATGCTTCTATTGTATTTCAAAGAGAGCCCCTACACCGCCCACATCAGGACACCAAGGGAGACTATGAATAATCTTCCTTCCTTCCAGTAGATTCCAGAGAATTGGAAATTCAGTGCCAAGTAAAATTGCTGCTGCCGTGGATCCATGTGGTGCCCAACACCTGACTGGAACTCTTTATGTCGGTTTTTACTTTGTTTGTTATTTCTAGCAACACTTGCATGAAGAAACTCTGGGTGTGTCCAGAATGTTGTTTACTACAGAATTTTGCATCAATAACAAACATCGAGTGGCTAACGTGGCTTACATTCTTCTCTGTCCGGTAACTCCACATCAGCTCTGAAGAATCGTAAGCAGTACCGACTTTTATTTAGAAAAAACCCAAAGTACACAGCAAGCAGTTCGGGGGCGGGGGTGTTGGGGAATGTTGGGGGAATGTTGGGCATTTCACATGAAAAGAAAATGTTTTGCAATGCTGGAATCTCAGCAGTCACTGAGTTTACAGACGAGTTACTGGCACTGATGAGCAACACGTCGAAACCCTCCTTATGTAATAAGGTTTTTTCAAAAACATGCCTGCAAAACGTGTTTCCTTTAATGAACAACAAACTCAATCCGGTGAAAACAACCCACGTGTGATATTTGGAATTAAACTGAATCATTTGTTGTTAGTTAAGAAAAATAAAGCATCTGCATTTCATATATGCCATCTGGGAACAGTTTATTGTGCATCCTCTGCATGTACCATTTCTGCACTGAAACTTGGTATGTTGTTGCTGTTGGTTTTGCCTTTTAGATTTTGATGAATGCAGTGTGTATGGGACCTGCAGTCAGACCTGCACAAACACTGAAGGCTCCTACACTTGCTCCTGCGTTGAGGGCTACTTGTCCCAACCGGACAACCGCTCTTGCAAGGCCAAGAATGGTAAGTACCGGCAGACAGTAGCAGGGCTCACAGTGACCGAGGCTGTGCGGATGTTCTGTTCATGTTCCCTCGCTCACCGTTAGTGATGGCCATGTTACATTTCCAGTGCCAGTGGACCGGCTGCCTGTGCTGTTGATTGCCAACTCCCAGAACATTCAAGCCACCTCCCTTAGCGGTACTACAGTCAACAGCCTGCTCTCTACCAGCACTAAACAAACCACAGCCATGGACTTCCACTATGCCCAGGAGACTGTCTGCTGGATCCATTTAGGTGACTCCCCCTCATCCACACACCTCAAATGTGCCAAGATCCCCAATCTGAAGAGCTTCGCAGAGGAGAGAGTAATCAACATCTCCCTCAGCCTGCATCGTGAGTATGCCACATCTTCAGTTCTCCATACATAATAATACTTCATACCACAGCTGAAGCTGCTGCCTCACACTGCTGCAACACAGCCAGCGTATGTGTGTGTGTATATATGTATTTATCAGTGGCTACATTCTGTACAGTATAGCATGAATTTCCACAGCAAATTTCTTTGGCTTGCATAGCACGAGCTGCAACAGTGGCACAAGGGCTGGAAGCACTGAACACCACCTGTGGCTACACAGAGATCTGTCTAACATCTCATTTTTAATTCACGTTGAATCATTCAATTTTAGTTTTAAGGGTGGTTTTTAAACACACAGGGGGCTTAGACCTGAACCTGAATTTATGTTTGATTGTGTTGCCTTAATAGGATCTGAATGCAGTCAAAGTTAACTGAGTACCCGCAGCTGTAGAATAGATCTTAAAAAATCTAATGGTGTTAATCTTAACCGGTACACGACCTGCAGGTCACAGATGTTATATCCGCAAAATAAAAAAATTATTTTGCAATTGCTCAAGTTTTGTTTCCGAGACAAGCTGTTTCTCTGAAAAATGTAACTTAAAGAGAGATGGTGCAATTCTGAGGAGCGTGACTAAATGTGCGCTCCTGACTGAAGACACCCTGCAAGTCAAAAGCCTTGACACAAACATGCCCCTTCCCCTCCCAACTTTTCTGACTGACTACCTTGCTTTAATGTGATGTCACCTAACTGTGTCACTGCCTGGTTATGCATCCTGTCTTCAGTGAGTCAGGCACCAAGGCAGGCACAGAAATAACAACCTCAACATGGTTGCCTCTCAATTTCAGAGAGTTGACAGATAGTTGTACTGTAACAATCTGCGTAAATCAAATGACTCAAAACTATTTTATGTTCATGTTTTCTGCCATCCCCTTTCCTGCTTCACCTGACAATCCTTTAATTTCATTTCTGTGCTAGATTGAGATAATGAAGAAATACTATAGTCATACAGCTCAGTTTTACTCATCTCCTTGATGTTTCTCAGTTTTCTATTAAGTGTGACTGATCACATTCACTCAGTGTGCAGATGCTTGTCTCCATTCACATCCCTTTTCCATGTGACTAAGGAATACATTAACATGACAGAAATGACTTTCAGAGACTATCAGAGAAAATATAAAGACCAAATGATGAGACAGTTGAGGAGCTCTGTCTTCCACATGAACACACAATGTGGAGTAGCTGTCATTTAGAAATATGGTATTTTCAAACCAGATGATATCAGACAAGCTAAGAAAACTGCACATAAGACATTTTGGCATCCCACACAGTATTAAGATGATAAAGCTTGATGTGCACCTCTTTGTTCTGAGCGCTGCAAAAGCCACATCTGTTAATCCTAAATTGCACAGTACATCTTTCACGCAGTCATCATATTGAGATTTCCATTTAGGGAAACCATGTATTTACGCATAATAAGTGCAATCAGAATAATAAAAAACAAGAATCGTCACTGTTGCTATAATCATGCAGCTGTAATTGAGCTTAGTCAACAATTTAAGGATCAGAAGAATTTGGAGGAAATTCCAGAAGCTACAGTTGGCTTCTCCAGGTCTGTCCCCACACACTGCAATGCTTACATGCAGACTCATACCGATGGACATACGCGTGCACAAAGACAAACACAGACAGACAAAATGTAGAACTAGATGAACATGGAGAAAGGGCAGGATGAATAGTGTCATGAATTATTAGGGCAGTATTGCTGCAAAAAGGAAGTGTTTGAAAAGCACTGCACTTCCTGTCTCTAAGTTGCAGTGTTGCTGTTTTTATTGGAGCATATGTAAGTGTGAGAAAGTTTAAATCGGTAAAATTATGATGTTTAGCCGGATGACTGGATTATTTACATCCTTTAACATCTCAGAGGGCCCCAACAACACGCTCAGTGTCAGCACAAAAAAAGATATAAAAGAGCAGATTTTTCTCATCTGTTCCAGTCCATAATCTGGAGCGACTGCCCACACAAGCAGAGTCGATCTTCTGGACGAGCTGCTGGCATGTGAGTGTGACAGAATGAAAGGAGCAGGTTTATGCTTACAGTCAACATGGAGGGAGCCAGCAGCAACCAATGGCGGGGATGAATGTACAGGAAATGATGCACATGTGACTGGAGTGACTCATGACCTCAGTATGTCACAGATGAGTTGCCCAGATGTTTTCAGCACTCCCTCTCTTTCTCTCACTTTCATTACATTCCCTTTGACTCGCTTATTTTTCACTCCCAGTTTTTACTGCCAATGAAACGCGTGACATTTGCAGTTTGTCATGTGTCACTTAAAAGCTGTCACTTCTCTTTTTGGTCATTTGGTGCCTTTTTTATGTAATTGTGTTGCTTCTTTGGGGGTTGTTTTGTCTCATTTTGGTAATTATTCATAATTTGTTTGCTTTGTTTAATAATTTGTGTATTTGAGGTTAATACTTGTCTTCATTTTGTGTCTTTTATTAGCTTTTGTGTCTTTTATTAGCTTTATAACTTTCTAATAAGAAATATTAACTTCACCTCGTCGGCCTCTGCTCCAGGGGCCCCCTGACCTTGTGGGCCCCCTGACCTTTTGAGCACAGTAGGCCCATTCATAAATCCATTTACCATCACTACTGCAGATTACATGTTAAATTCATAGGAAACACATACAAGTACTGATATATCACAAAAGTGCCATGTGTTGAAATGAATAATCATCTTTTTTAGTAGTTCTGTAGCCTGTAGATTTAAAGGTAATATGTAATATTGATTTAATAGTCAATATACAAAAAATCTGCACTTTGCAGCACGAACACATTGCATTTGACATATTTGTTATTTTAATTGCTTTGATGGACTGCGGCACACAGCAGCTGCTGTTTTTTTCATTTTCTCTAAATTGTTGATTATCACTTTCTATAACAAATAGCTATTTCTCATTTAGCTGTGTTTGGCAGACGTAAACTGTGGCAAGTAATGCCTTATTAAACAGGAATTTTAATACGCATAGTCCAGGATTTTAATCAACAGTTTAATCAGCATTTTCAATATATGGCACTAGGTGCTCTGCCTAGGGAAACCGATAGATTTGCTCTCAGTGGGCACAGTGGGACAGATCTCAGAGCAGCCACTAAGCCTCCCTTCCCTGCTTGTACAGTACCTGCTCCCCCTGCACAGTGAGCTGCAGCGTGCTGCTTAGCAGACACTGGCCTGAAATCTCCTTAAGAGGTCATGTGCTGTTAAAAGGCAAGTCAGTCAGCACATTTTTAAATCTTCTCTCCATTCAGCACCGAGTTCAGCTTTAACCCCCCTCTCTCTGCTTCTTTTTACCCCTCACACACATTAACCTTGAATTTTATGAAATTTTAGTTTAGTCTTTAGTATCCATCAGCCTCTCAAATTATCCTTTTAATTTCCTCTTCTGGATCTAAATATAACCACATTTAAAGCCAAAATCTGTCTTTTTTTCCCCTGCTTTTCCCCTTCTTGACTCTTTCACCAGATGCTTAAGGGAGTGTTTTGAAGTGTGAGACGCTGGGGAGGGGGCGTGGGGGTGGGGTGGGTTATGTTGGAAGCTTTATTTAGGTTAAAAGTGACAGGAGGTATCAAAGCCACATCACACAGATTAATTAAAAGTAAAATACTGATGGCGCTACACCATCGATGGCATAGTACGAGCAGCGGGACTTTTGAGGATTTGGGACTCACAGATGTTCTCTATTAAAGTAAAACTAGGATCATCTCTCTGTTTAGCAGTACACTAAAATGCGTTTTTATCTGGAAATTCAGTTGCTTTTGAGCAACATGGAAAAAACAGATGAGCAAGAGAAAAACAACTTGTAGTAACCGAGTTGTTTGGAAAGAGGAGGGAAACATGTGGGGAGGCATTGTGCTTTTTTTTTTTTAATATCGCTGTGCTGTTTTTTTCTAGCATAGTTTCAGACAGGCAGAGTTGCAGTTAATGAATCTAGACTGTTTTCCCACCTCTGGGGATCAGACAAGGGGAGGAGAGAGGGACGGAGAATGGGAGGAGATAGAAAAGTCTCTGGCTTTGCTGTAGCCATTTCTGTGTGGCAGACATTGAGGGAAATGGAGAGCAGGGAGTGTCAGAGAGCTGAGGGTGAACATTTTTTCAGGGCTTTCAACAGACTTGACTTTGAATTGCGCAATCTCCTATTTTCTCCTGCCTTTGTTTATCCATTGCTAAATCTGCGATTCAGTGTGTTGTTGGGCAGCTGGAAGTGTTTAAACAGAGAATTCTGTGTTAAAAATTAAGAGCACCTTTGGGAATACAGCCCTAGATTCACATAAACCCCAGAAATGCTGCTGCACCGCGGCCAAGTTTCTCTACAGTGGATTTCAGACCTCTCTCACTCTCTCCGTCTTTCTTCTCTTCAGCGTCTTTTTTTTTTTCGGTTTTCTCACTTTTTCTTCCTCTCCTATCGGTCCCTCTTCCTTTTCCTTTCATTCATTTTCCACTTTTACACCAACCCAGAATATTTGAAAGTGTTCCATTTCCCTCCCTTTGCTTGTCGGCTTCTTCAGAAAAATGTGTCGTTTTTGTGAACACAAAGCCTCTTCTGGAATTACAGTCAGGTTTATTGGTCCGCATCCGGGATAGACACTCTTGTTGGGTTTCTATCCAGAGGAATCTGCTTCATCATTTCCCCCACCCAAGCCTTTATTTCCTGGATGGCAAAATTGATCCTCTGGTTTCCCCCAAATCCTCACAGTGACCTGCCCACCCTCCTAACCGAACCACCACATTAGACCTCCTCCCTTGTCACACTGCACGATCAAGGACCCCCGCGGCACGACTTTAGCCCCATATGTGAGGTGTTTGTGTGCACTGTATGTGTGAGTCCTTGTGTCTGAGAATCGCTCTGGGAAGAGTGCAGTTCATGGCAGCTGTAAAAACACAAGTCTTGTGGTTTCTGAAGCCCTCGTCCCCAGTCCAGCCCATAGGATGTATAGCATTCCACTGACAAACATTCAAGTTTTGAAAGTACAACATTCAATTACACGCAGTAAGTAAAAAGCTGCAATGTAGAAGTGGTTTGTAATCAGTATTTTTGGTCCATTGTATGACTTCCATGGAAGGGGTTGCTCATAGTGACAACACCACAGATAATTACAATCTGATTCTGCTGTTCCACTGAGCTCATTGTTTTGGTCTTCTGGCTGCCACTTTAGTGTTTTGGTTCAGTCTCACTGCTCTCTTACCGTACCTTCTGCAGCTGGGAGACGTTTTCTTTTAGGAAACACAAATCCAGAACATTGTCTTGACGATGGCTACCCAGGTTATTGTCTGGGGAAGAGCTCGGAAACCTTAGTGTATTCTGTTTGCCCAGCACCATAACATCAAACAGACTACGTTTCTTTTTAACTATCTAGTGAACTTAATGAATGTCTATGTCTGTCTAATTTAGTCCATCTGTATTGTGTGTGTGTGTGTGTGTGTGTGTATACAAACACACACATGCGTACAGCTGTCTTGAATTGTACATTACTTGAGTAAATATAGCTATAGCTCACATTACTTTTTTTCTTCAGCTTTAACAATAACTTTCTTTCTCTGAATCTTGGCTCAGACTCAGTGTGGCTGAGCTGTTTGAGGAAAAGACGGATGAGGAGGGAACAAGAAAACCAGGGAGAGGGGTATTTTAATGTCTCATGTTATTCTTTTTCACAGTTTTTCTCCTCCTTCGGACCCTCCCTATGTGGCCTTGCACCACATTAAGAACAGTTTGGATGGAGCAGGGTAGTCTAATGGTTCCTTGACCATCCTTGTCTATATTGAACTTTTTAGGGTGTAAAATTTCCATAATGTGTGTGTATGGTGCAATGTGCTGGCACCCAGGTATTTGACTTTCATCAGTGAGTGAGACACAGGTCTTCTCTGTGGACAGAGCCTTGGTAAAATAAACTGAACAGAAAGTGTGAACCCAACCTTAGCTACAGTTACAACATTGATGTACCTCAAAGCAAAGTCTCATATTCTGTCTGAGTGATGTTGAGTGACAGATGCATTGCCTAGATACTTTAGGTCCATACTGGAAAATCTGGACTTGCGTGATCATGTAGGTGAGTGGAGGGGGCTAATTTTCTTTGTCAAATGACTATGAGTCAAATCTTTCACTCGTTCGCTGCAAGTATTTACACCAAATGCTCAAGTTTTGCACGAGTCCAAATGAATCACTTCAGTAGAAACAGTGTTCTTGATTCATCCTGGACTTCCAATGTCCCATTTCACCCCTTCCCTCCTTTCTCTCTCCAGATGTGGAGCAGATGGCCATCGACTGGCTCACCGGAAACTTCTACTTTGTGGATGATGTGGACGACAGGATCTTCGTGTGTGACAAGGACGGCCAGACATGTGTCACCCTTCTGGACCAGGAGCTGTACAACCCTAAAGGCATTGCCTTGGACCCCACCATGGGGTCAGTTTTGTGTCTTGCACATAAACACACACAAATGCAGGGATGGGTATTTATGGAAGCGCAAGTCGCCAAATGCAATAATGCAGAGATCCTCCTAAGTGCTTCAAACAAAATCATAGTCCCATGAGAGGGACTGGAGTGAAACTTCCGTCATCTGTTGTTGTTACCCAGTTTTGATACGGGGAAAAGGCTAAATGAAGGTTTGCATGTTAGAGTAATTGAGCACAGATGCCCTGTTCCCACTATGACGTGCTCTCTGTGCAGGGTTCGGGTAAGAAAGCTTGTTTTTGATTCATCTTTATGGCCCCTACATGCGTTGTTTTCATTGCACACAGTTTCCTCCGTTATAATTGTTTCATCCAGTAACACGATGAAGAGTCCACAGCAACATTTGAGAACGAGAAAAACAACAACAGCAGCAAAATGACAGCAAAGGAACTCTTATTTTTCTGGTGCTGTGAAATTAGTGACCACAAACATTTTCATAAATCCCACTCTGTATTCACCACAACAAGAAGTCAAACTGGGAAAAAAGCAGCATCGTTATGTTTCTAGTTGGCTTCATCTACTGGTCGCTGGAATTACTCCACTATGTCAAGATTTTTGCAGTTTTAATGAAAAATCTCTGTCATCGTTGAACATCCAGGACTTCTTGTTTCACAATTTGTCATGGCACAGAAATTGTGTGGAATGTGTTTTCCATATTAACACTTTTTTGTCCAAAAAAGATGTTGCTTGCTAACATGTTTACCAGGACTGTGAACACACTCTGCCTTTTGAAGTTGTAAAAACTTGAATAATTATAATGCTTAGACATAATGTGTGAAGCTAAATCAATTTTACACGTAAAATGTTAAAAAGGTGCGGTAGGAAAACACGAGATAACCTAAAGATATTCAGCAAACATTCAGCATTGTTAGCAGTTAATCTTTTCTTATTTTGCCTAGTGAAAAGCTGCATTATTGCTGTCTGCGTATCATCAATGAATTACAACAATGCAAAATGAGCTAAAAATGAGGCGATGTTTGTTTCCACAGGAAGGTGTTCTTCACAGACTATGGTCAGATCCCTAAGGTGGAGCGGTGTGACATGGATGGGCAGAACCGCACCAAGCTAGTGGACAGTAAGATTGTGTTCCCGCACGGCATTACCCTGGACCTGGTCAGCAGGCTGGTGTACTGGGCCGATGCCTACCTGGACTACATTGAAGTGGTGGACTATGAAGGCAAGAACCGGCACACCATCATTCAAGGCCTTCTGGTGAGAACAGCTGCACTAGACACACCACACTCTCATCCCACTTCTATCAACAGGAAGATGATCTTCTGTCCTTAATTATGTCATTTATAAACATACTAGATTCTTTGGAGCAATAACTTCTCTATATATCTAAAATCCACCTTACCGGTCGGTTCCCATTCTGTGCTCCAGAGAGAAGATGGTGGATTTGCCTTTTCATTAAAGGACCTGATTAACATGAATACTGAGGCTGTTGATGTTGTAGGGCTGGTGAAGCATGGTGTCTCTTGTTGCCATGGCTTTTACTGTGATCTCTGCAGAAGTAATGGTTTTCATTTACTCACTGCCCTAAGGGCCACAAACACGGAAACCACAAACTTTTGCTGTGTGTCTGCGCACATCTGTAATTGGCGCATTAGTAACAGCACATCCCTTAGATAAAGGTTAAATGAAAGCGTATTTGGGGTGATGGGTTTTATCTGGAGCATGACATGGTCTTTTTAAGCTTTTTCATATATATAGATATATATATAGATATAGATATATATCTATATCTATATATCTATATCTATATCTATATATATCTATATATATCTATATCTATATATATATAATATAAAAAAAACACAGTGAGAAGTTCAAAATGAGATTCATGGGATTTTATTATTATTATTTTTATAATATTATTATTAAACGTGTCTACAGAATTTTACATTTGGTTAAAACCTTTTTATTTGTCACAGTTAATGTTGCTCTGGTTTGTCTTGGCTTGATCTATGAGTAAAGTTGACACAGTTCAGTCATTTGTCTAAGCAGTATAATAATAATAGGTTTCTTATGCACTGTATCACTTCAGCAGAGAAATACCCTCCAGCCAATAATAACAACTCTGTGTTTCTTTCTAGCTGTCTGTGTCTTTGCTGTCATAGACCACAGTGCGATCTCAGGTTTTCTGCTGCTGCTGACATGGCCTCCTGGGACACTGAGTCATTGGCCTATGTCTGTTCACATCTGAAAATTCCTGCTTTGCTTTTCGTCTTGATTTTGTCAGACACAAGCTAGTTTGTCCGTGATGTCTGCCTTTTGGTAGCTCTGGAGGATGGTAGACACTACATCTTTTAATAGTACACTTTTTACACCACGGCCATGGAAAACACTGACTTCTGGACTAGCTGGTAAAGTTGTACATCTGGATACCTCAGAAATTGTTACAATAAAAAGATTAACCACTATTCCTCATCAGTTCACATGGTTTACTTAACTGTAGGTAACCATGGCAACACTTATTCTTCATGCTTTATAACCATACTTGCAAATTAAACAAAACAGTGGAAAAAAAAAGACTTAGGAAGAACACGTATTTAGAACACAGAGGATAATTTGAGGAAAGCCTACGTTGTGATTGTGGGATACCCTGGTATAAGTGCAATAATAGCCTGTGAGCTTTCTTGATATAAAAAGGAACAGACTCCGCAAAAATAAAGTGCTGCTCCACCTTGAATTATAGCATTGTTTGGATGTTCGTATGATTATCTTTATTTTTACATATAAGGATACAGCATTTTATATTTTTTTCCACAAATATATTAAGTATATGTTGCACGTGAATTGCATATTCAGGCGAAGATTGCATCAGTAAAAATTGCTTGACACAGTTTTAATTGGCTTGTCCAGTAACAATGTCTACATTAGTTGTGGCAGTTGTAGTAGTTCTCTGTTGGAGTCCATAGTGACATTGGCGCGTGATAAAAACAACATTAACAGCAAGTCACAATTTTGCAAGAGCAGCATAACTAAGTTTCTAATTGGTTTCATCTACTGGTTGCTGGAATTGCTCCACTCTGTCAAGATTTTGTGGAGTTTTAAGGAATTCTTATTATTAAACATGAAAGTGTATGGAATGTGTTTCCCATAGTAATAAGTTGGTATGTGTGGTGCTAAATTGTTGCCTATGCGTTTTTTTTTTTTTTTTTGTAGCCTATAAAGAAACTCAACATTTTACAGCAGGCCTTGAAAAAGGTACTGAAGAAATCTGAGGTGACAACTTGGACAAGGCTGTCAGCAGCAGCATACAAGGGCCCTGGTCTATGACAGCACATACACAGACAGCTAAAAAATCTTTTAGAGGCAGTTATCTGACCTGCGGTTACGCAAGGCATCAACTCATAGCAGTGATTGGGCTGTTGGCCAGTTTAAGCATGTTTAACTTCTCCTATATGCCACATCAAATCCATAACAGTATACACCCAAACACCCAAAGAACTTCATGAACTACGCGATTTAGAACCATCGTTCACTTTCTTTTCTCTTTTCTATATCTTCCTCCATCTACCATGTTTCTGTATCTTTTCCAGATTGAGCACCTGTATGGACTGACTGTGTTTGAAAACTACCTGTATGCCACCAACTCGGACAACGCTAACATGCAGCCAAAGACGAGTGTGATCAGGGTCAACCGCTTCAACAGCACAGACTACCAGGTAGTGACCAGGGTCGACAAAGGAGGTGCTCTGCACGTGTATCACCAAAGACGTCAGCCTCCAGGTAATTCGTACACATTAATGTATAATACTCCGCTGCATATCGTATCAATGCATTAGATTTTCACTATTATCTTGCCCCTTCTTGTTGTGCAGTGCGTAGCCATGCATGTGAGGTGGACCAGTTTGGGAAAGCTGGAGGCTGCTCGGATATCTGCCTGCTGGGAAACGGCCACAAGACCCGAACCTGCCGCTGTCGCTCTGGGTTTAGCCTGGGCAGTGACGGCAAGTCCTGCAAAAGTGAGTAGGACAGTGGTGCAAGGGAACAATGATTGGGTTTCAGTGAAGTCTTTCAAACAATCTACAAAGAAACAGGAGGTATGTTTACTCATCGAAAAAATGGACTGAAGGATAGATTCAGCACATCCAGAGCTGATGTGCAGATTCTTAATATAGTCCTGCGTTCTAGTCCTCCTCTGACCTCCCTGGAAAGCTGTCAGTCTGATTCAGCTATTTTGAGAAGTGTTTTGATATTCAATTAGACAATAATAACAGTATATTGATCTGCGAATGGTCTGTCCTTGAAAATGACACAATTGATTAAATTAAAGGTTCCTCACTCCTCTGCCTCTGCCTTTAAAATGGAAATCACTTAAATTTCATTTGGGGCTTTTGCTGAATTAGCATGTTGTTTACTTGTCTGATCAATACACATTGTTTTGGAAAAATAAAAAGAATGTCATGCCTCAGCATCACATTCTTGTGGGCCAGTGTGTAGACCTTTTTTGTCAAACAGACATCAGTACAGAACAGAATGTCAGCAGGTGAATCGAGTTCAGTAAAGCGGCTCTTTGAATTATGTACATATAATTAAAGATCACAAGTGGAAGTTTTCTGTTTTCTCTTTTCACCGCAGAACCTGAGCATGAGCTCTTCCTTGTCTATGGTAAAGGCCGGCCGGGGGTCATTAGGGGCATGGACATGAACGCCAAGGTGCCAGACGAGTACATGATTCCCATTGAGAATCTGATGAACCCCAGAGCTCTGGACTTCCATGCTGAGAGCGAGTTTATTTACTTTGCCGATGCCACCAGCTACATCATTGGGAGACAAAAGATTGATGGAAATGAGAGGGATATCATTCTGAAGGAAGGTAGAGTAATCCAAAGTTGATTTAAAATATAAACATGTTTCCATCAACAACTCAGGAGATGAGAAGTACAGTAAAATAATATTCAGTAATCATGGTAAAATATGTGGTTCTGCATCACCATTTGTAAATGTAAAAAAAAAAAAGACAAGGACATACGCAACATATGCAATTAGTTTAGAGCACAAGTGCCTCTTCACATGTTGGTGCGGTGTAGAAACAGACGTCTCACCCGAAGCTTGTGTTTGCCTCAGGAATCCACACTGTGGAGGGGATTGCTGTAGACTGGATGGCTGACAACTTGTACTGGACAGATGATGGGCCTAAGAAAACCATCAGTGTGGCTCGGCTGGAAAAGGCTTCACAGACCCGCAAAACACTCATTGAGGGAAAAATGACTCACCCTCGTGCCATTGTCGTGGACCCTCTAAACGGGTAAGGGGGACTCGGAGATGGAGAGATTGGGAGTTTGGTGCGTTTGTTCCAGACAAAGATGATCCAAATCATTGAGCCACATTGAGCATGGGTAGAAGCAGAAATACAGAAATGTTTCAGGGAGGTTAATGAGGCATGATGCATGTTTGGCTGTCTGTGTTTTCTCAATCCATGCTGAGAGATGATGATGATGGGTCGTGATTTCTTCAGGTCAGCTGTCTGATGACCCACGTAAAACTATTCAGCTGGTGTTCTCAGCAAACACACATCTGTCCGCTCTGTTTGTCTCACTTTTATGTATCGCTGATGTTCGAGCTGTTCATTGGCTTTATTATTCACCAATTGTGAGGGGTGTTGTTTTTTTCCGCTGTCTCTTATCTGTGTCATTTCACAATTTTCAGCAAAGAGCCTTTTGTAATATTTTAATCTAAATTGTTGACTGTTATCACCCTGAGATGTAACATTTCTTCTGATAAAATGCATCACAGGCTATTTATTAAAACAGATGGAAAACAGATGCACATTACATGATAGATTTCCTCCCTGAGCTTATTAACGCACAGGCATATCTCTCCTACACTCTTTCAAATAGCTCTTAATCTTGCTGTGTATGAATACGTCTTATTGATATGGCCTCCTGGGCTTTCGCCCTGAGAAACACATGCTCACAAACACACACACGCACACACACACACACCCTCTTTGGATTACTAGTGACAGGGTGATGTGTGTCCACACACTTCCCAGGGGAGAGGCACTCGCCTCCACTAATGCCTGCAATCAATCAGGCTCAGCGAGAAGAAGGAGGAGGAGGAGGAGCAGGAGGAGAAATTTGCCCAAAGGAAAGTGAAAGAAAGAGACTGAGGGGAAAAGGAAATATGAAGAGTTAATGCTAATGCCAGTCTTATTCCAGTGTAAGGGGGATGTTTCTGGTTTTATTCGGGACAAAAATACACAACTTTTGTAGACAGCCAAAGCTCACAGCATGAGATTTGATCACTTGGGAAGATAGAAGATTGACATTAGTTTGCCTGTAGGCAGATCAACCGAGAAAAACTGTGGAGCTGCCTCACTTTACCTTCTGATGCTCTGAAACGCTTTAGGGCAGCTAAATAAAATGTCACCCCCTCTGTGAATACCAGGAAATTTTTCAAGATGGTTCGACAATAATTCTCCATTTCTGTCTTGCTATCGCATATTCCAAAGCTTTTTCTCACACTCGTTCTCCTGTTTCTTCCTCAGGTGGATGTACTGGACGGACTGGGAGGAAGACCCTAAGGAGAGCAAGCGAGGCAGGATTGAGCGGGCCTGGATGGACGGCTCTAACAGAAATGTTTTCCTGACCAGCAAAACTGTGCTGTGGCCCAACGGCCTGAGTCTGGACATCCCACAGGGCATCCTCTACTGGGTGGATGCCTACTACGACCGCATTGAGATGGTCTACCTGAACAGCTCTGAACGCAAGGTCAGCACCCCATCGTCACATCTAGTTAACTGCAGTTTTAGTTTTGGTTTCAAGTATCAAAAGATTTGGGGGATCCATGACAACATAGTGCAGTGTCTGTGGGTTTAATGCTGTTAATAATAATGCTAATACTTGTTTTATTATTGTTTTTTATTGTATGTATGACAATTGTCATAGACTTTAACGAAAAGGACACTGCAATATGTTGGAGCCTCAGTATATAGTGAGTTGGTTGTCCTAGTTCTACAGTTGTGGGGTCAATGGCTCCACCACTCCTGCGTCCACATGGTAAAGTTTTTTGGACAAGAATTCAAACACCCAAGTAAAGTGACTTTCAATGGCAACTCCACCAATGTGTGTGTCCTGTGTAATCTTCCCACAGGTTCACAAGTATTAGCAATATTAGCAAAAAGTTAACCAGTAGAAAATAAAAATGTTCATGGCATCACATTTTGTTTTTACCTTGTTTGAGCTGTAGCTGTTGAGCTGTTCAAAAAAATAAAATAAAAATCTTTAGCATCTTGTTGCTTTTCCCACATCACCAGACTGTGTACGAAGGTCAGGAGCTGAACCACGCCTTTGGTCTGTGCCACTATAAACACTTCTTGTTTTGGAACGAGTACCGTAGTGGCGGCATTTACAAGTTGGACACCACCACCAGCACCGCCACTCTGTTGCGCAATGAGCGGCCGCCCATCTTTGAAATCCGAATGTATGACGCTCAGCAACAGCAAGGTAATGGGCAGCTTCTTCTACATACATGAATCTTTTATTCACAAATCTGTCTCCATATCTCAGAAGTTATGTCTCTGTGCTGCATAAAAAAGGAAAAGATCCAAGGTCCAATGAGCCTAAAGGTACTATGGTAACAAGCCTTTAATAATACATGGTCATGGCTAAATGCCTTCATCAAGTGACTGAGATAAAATAAAAACTCAGACACTTGAAAAACACAAGACATGACAACAATATAGGTTTTTAAATGGAAACATGAGTAAAACAAAATCACACAGGACTTGCAAACCCGATTTTTCGCATGTATAATGAAAATGTATGAGAATCAAATTGCAAGAGCAGTATAAACATCCCAACATTAAAATTTTTTTTTAATAATATATGGAATGATAAATATGTAAAGACCACCTTGCACCGAGAAAAAACAACTTAAAAATTTGTGGAACATTTAAAGCTTTGTGAGTCTTGTCTCCTTTAGTTTGGAAATCCAGAAAGTTCCTCGTGGGGGTAATCAACTCTGTCTCCCCCACTAACAGAATGACCTCAACAGCAGCTGCTTGAGGAGAATCTGCCATATTGCCATATGTAGTTTCATATTCCCCGGCCTTGGAATATTTCTCATCGCCAACTTTTATAGCTTTTGTTAAATTCAGTAGTTCTCTTCCTAAGTTTATCTTGCACATTGGAAACTTCCCAAGGGTCAAAAAATAATTGTGTGCCACTTTATCTTTAGTTGCAGTTGCCCATTTCTCATACATGACGGGCCTCATCACACTTACAGAAAACCAGCTGCTGTTGACAAGGCCACACTGTAGGATTGGAGAATTAGTATAGAGAATCATACCACAGTAATTTACCCACCTCCACTACTAATCTATTTTTAAAAAGTACAACTGTGTCTTGTTTGTCTGCTTATTTGTCAGTTGATTTTCACCTGTCTTCAGTAAGCAAAGACCCCGTCTAGAATAATCTCATTTTAGGTTTTATCTCTGTACTTTCGGCTTATCTTAGGCTCTAATCCATGTCGTGTGTACAACGGTGGCTGCAGTAGTCTGTGTTTGGCCATACCAGGCGGCAGACAATGTGCCTGTGCAGAAGACCAAATACTAGACCCAGTTGACAACACCAGTTGCAAAGGTAGGTACTTTGCTTTCCATGAGAATGTGTTGGTGCATGAGACTGAAAGGCAATTCTCATGGTGCTAATTTTGCTCCCTTACATAAACAAGGTTTTATTTCTGGTATGTTGGACAAGATGAGTCAAGCCGTGTGACTGTGACTTAGTGTTTTCTGTTAGAACTGTCTGTCCTAAAATATCGGAGCACATGCAGACAAACAAGAGGTGCTCAGCATTTTGTCCACTTCCTGTTATTAGGTCAAATAACAGATTCATCCAGATAATGTTAGAGATGCTGCTGTATTTGCTGTTTTTGATGCAGTCTTTTTGTCACTTCCAATCTGTGTCTTGATTTTTATGCATTCACTTACTCATACTCAGGCTCCAGCCGTGTATGGGTGGGGTGGATTTTAACAAATGGGTTTCTAGATTTCATATAATTGCACTTTTCCACAGAACCCTCAATTTTCCATTTAAACTTGTGTCCTGCTTCCTTTTGTGCCCTCTGTGACCTCTTTACCACATTCTTTTTTCCTCTACTTCTCTGTGGCAGCCAACCCGTCTTACATACCCCCTCCTCAGTGCCAGCCTGGGGAGTTTGCTTGTAAGAACAACCGCTGCATCCAGGAGCGCTGGAAATGTGACGGAGATAATGACTGTCTGGACAACAGTGATGAGGCTTCTGAGCTTTGCCGTGAGTATTAGCATGCGCACGCACACACACCCACGTTTCTACCTCTGTACTTGACATAATGCAACCACTAGCCCCTTACTCTATCCCCAACCAAAACTTAATTCTTACCCTGACCCTAAAACCCAGTCTTGACTCTCAAACATCCCTGTGAAGTTGTGAGGACCGGCTAAAATGTCTTCACAGGCACACACACACACCTAGTTCAACATGGTTTTGGAACAGCTACCCCTCGTGTTGGTTCTGTGTCAGATGACCTGTAGCAGCCTAATTTTGACAGTCCGGTTACGCCAAAATGAAATGACAGAGTATGAATATGTGTGTTTTTATACAGCGATCCTGTGCCTGTGTGAGTTCACGTCTGTGTGTCTGTGTGAGCAAAAGTGTTTACGTAGGGAGGAATGTGGCAACGTCTGTGAATCTGTGAAAGCTCTCTCTGCTTGTCTGTCTGTCTGCAGCTAGTGTGCAGACATGTTTCCATTCCAGACGAAACAAAACCAAGTCCAACACAGCCAGACTATCTGCCTTCTCCTTCACTCATTTGTACCTCGGATCTCTTTATCCTCTCGCTTTCTCATTCCCCATCTGCCTCTCCCTACACAGTTTCTTATTTTTCCTTTTTGCCATTCACTGTGTCCTTTCTGTTCTCTTTAGACCAGCACACCTGCCCCACAGACAGATTTAAGTGCAAAAACAACCGCTGCATCCCTCTGCGCTGGCTGTGCGATGGCGACAATGACTGTGGGAATGATGAGGATGAGTCCAACACCACCTGCTCAGGTACACAAACGCACTCCCAAACAAGAATTTAGTTTTTAGTGGTTTTTTTTTTTTTTTTTTATTATTGTTGTTGTTATTCACGTGTAACATGAGCTCCACTTCTCTTTTAGCTCGTACCTGTCCACCCAACCAGTACTCATGTGCTAGCGGGCGCTGCATACCTCTCTCCTGGACGTGTGATCTGGATGACGACTGCGGCGATCGCTCAGATGAACCTGCATCCTGTGGTTCGTCAACCTATTCTCACAGTACAGCGGTTGGGTGGTTTATGGCTGTTTGATTAGGTCGTTTTAGCATTTGAATGTGTGTATTTTATGAGTTCATATGTCTGAACTCTTGTTTTTTTTCTGCAGCCTACCCCACCTGTTTCCCCCTCACCCAGTTTACCTGCAACAATGGACGCTGCATAAACATTAACTGGCGCTGTGATAATGGTCAGTGTCTTCTTCTTCTCTCGCTGTCCTCAGTGTGCCTCACCAGTTTGCTATGCAGGTTTTGCCACCAGCTTCACATTGGCATACACTCTCCATTTTGTCACCTTGTGTGTTTGTGTGTTTCCTTTCCTGTCTTTGTTGTTCTGTGTTGTTAGTTGTGTTGTTTCTTGTTGTGCTGTTGGCCCACTCTGCTGTCTTCCATTGGTTCTGTCTTTCAGAAAAGGATTGTGGGGACGGCTCTGATGAGTTGAATTGTCCAAACCTGACCGGTTAGTGCATAGATCAACATGCACTACAAAAGCCATGAAGCTAGTCTATCTCTAGGACTGGCCATGCGGGCTCAGAAACTGTTTAGAGCTGCTTTTCTGCTGATTGAACACGGCCACAAGCTGCGGTCAATACTGCTGCCATTCATTTTGTCTGCTGCGCACTGGCCTGAAGCTAAATTAGATTAGATACATTTTGAATGCATTACTCAGTCAACCAAATACATGCAAAGCAAAAGGTGCAGGTACTGTGTTAGCAACTGATTAATTAAACTTTATAGAATTTTCTAAACATTTTCCACACACTTGATATGGTGCTGTGTTAAATCAAAAACAGTATTATCCCTGATGAGCTGCTGTAAAAATTCTTGTGTGAAGTTATACTTAGAGATAAAAGTGCTTATGATGCTCTGCTGCCAGGCTCACTGTATCTGGACACATTACTTCATGGTGCATGGTCTGATCTATGCAGTTTCTGACAATCTTCTTATCTCTCATTGTATGTTTCATTTGTATTTCATGGTTTTCTCTTTCACTGTGTTAATTGTGAAAAAGAAAAAAAATATATATATATTTTTTGTACATTTGCATATTTCTAGATTCTTTCCCGTTGATGCAGTGGGTGCCGCATAATGTGAGAGTGGGTGTTGTTTGACTCTGTTTGTTTTTCAGATAATGACTGCGGGGACAACAGCGATGAGGCAGGTTGTAGTCATTCCTGCTCTAGCGCTCAGTTCAAGTGTAATAGTGGCCGCTGTATCCCAGATTACTGGACATGTGATGGAGATAATGACTGTGGCGACTACAGCGATGAGACCCATGCAAACTGCACCAATCAGGGTCAGTATGCTAACCTGGTAGTCCTGTAGGCTTTCAACAAACCACTGCCAAGTTTGGATATTTCATACCGTTTTATATTACCATGACAAGAGTTGAAGTATCTTAAAAAAGGCCTTGCTGTAATTATATTTTTAGTCCTCACTTGATTTTATTGATGCTGGTTTCACTTTGGTCTTGACTTCCCCTTCTTGTTCATGCATGCAAAGATCTGATCTTAGTAGCACTTAATTTATAGCGAGAATACAATGACCCCTGATGTCCAGAATCTGAATGTGAATAAAATAGATGCTGTGCAGTTTCTGCACCTGAAACCAGCCTCTAACATGACCACCGATAACGTAGGAACGCAGATCACCAGAGAGGATCCTGTTTTGCGCTGTGCAAATCTGGACATGACAGAACTGACTGTAGGTGATGTTCAAAATGATCGAAGTAAAAACATCAAGAACAACCTTTAGTAACTAATCAGTTATAAAAGCTAAAGCTGACAATGAAAGCCACACAAAGACATTTTTTTTTTACAGTTTTTATGGAAAACAGCTGTGACAGGTGGACGCTATTATCATGGGTGGGTGGATGCATCTCTACAATGCTCTGTCATTTATTCCTTGAAGTGACTCAGCACAGAAACCATAGCTAGTATTGACAGCAGAGCATTCAGTCGGCAGATGAAATGGGTCCCTCGTCCCTATTAGTCACACTGGCACCAGCCTAATGGGTACTGCTACTGACACGTAATAACTCTTAGTGGTTATTTAAAAGGGATATAATAACTGTTCTTTTTTTTAAACTAATCATATACAGTAAATGTGTACTTACACCGTCCACTCCAAATGTATTGAAGCAGCAAAGCTAATTCATTTATTTTTGCTGTACACTAAATACTCTTTGGATGTTTTTCATAAAAAAGTCAGTTATTTAAGCCTCATTTGATGGTATTTACACTTTTAGTACATTTACCAAACTACAAGGTAGAACAGTTCAACAATTATCATGTTTTTTGAATTTCTGAATGCATACATGAATTGGGTCAGTGTTTTCTGTTGCCATCCACATTTTCAGCAGCTCATACATTTTTGTTTTTACAGTTGAATGATGCACTCTGTTCCTTGTCAGCACTGTGTCCTGTGTGAGACCATGGAAGAGTATTTAATTTAGAATCTTTATGCTCTCCCCAGCAACGCGACCTCCTGGAGGCTGTCATACAGATGAGTTTCAGTGTCGAATGGACGGCCTGTGCATCCCCTTGCGCTGGCGCTGTGACGGTGACACTGACTGCATGGACCTGAGCGACGAGAAAAACTGTGAGGGTGTCACACACATGTGTGATCCAGCTGTCAAATTTGGCTGCAGGGATTCTGGTGAGAATCAAAGAAAGATCCTACTTTCAATCAGATAAATAATACTTTCAAGTATTAATTATTAAAGTAACCCTGCCTTCTGTCCTTAGCACGCTGCATCAGCAAAGCCTGGGTTTGCGACGGTGACAGTGATTGTGAGGACAACTCAGACGAGGACAATTGTGAAGCGCTGGTGTGTAAGCTCTCTCACCATGTGTGCGCCAACGATTCCACCATCTGTCTGCCTTCAGAGAAACTTTGTGATGGCAAAGACGACTGTCCAGATGGCTCAGATGAGAAACTCTGTGGTAAGAGAAAACAGTAGTTTCAACAGAGGGAGGGCTGTCACAGCAAGTAAAATCCACCATCACATCTTAAATTGTGGTTTCAGTGGTTCTTTGTAGCCTTCCCCTGCTTCAGCCCTGATTTTATCTCTTTTATAGATCTCTGTTCATTGGACAACGGAGACTGCAGCCATAACTGCACAGTGGCTCCAGGCGAGGGTGTTATCTGTTCCTGTCCCCTGGGCATGGAGTTAGGGCATGACAACAAGACCTGTCAGATCCAGAGCTTCTGTGCCAAACACCTTAAGTGCAGTCAACGTTGCGAGCAGGACAAATTCAGCGTGAAGTGCTCATGCTACGAGGGCTGGGAACTGGAGCCTGACATGGAGAACTGCAAGAGCACTGGTAAGGGACAGAACAAACGGTGCCTGAGGCAACGATGTAGAAGCTGGAAGGCTAGAGGAGGAGACAATAGTGAAAACTATAAACATTTGATTGATGGTTGCTATACACGGAGGAAGTTAGAGGAGTGACTCAGTTCTGGGCTTTGTCAGGGTTCAGGACTGCAGAATCAGGAAGTGTGGTTTGGGTTTGGGATCACACAGAGGAGAAGCAGCCCTAGCCGGAAATTGTGTGGTTGGAGAAGACGCAGCATGCCAAAATGTGATAGTTATTTGGACATTAAACGGAGCACTGCGGAGTAAGCATACGATGGGGGAAAGGTTCACTAAGAAAACCTGAAAGACCTGTGCAAAGGCTTCTAGCTGTCATTATAATTTTATGAAAAGAATCTAAAATTTCTAAGTATAATGTGAAGGACAGATATGCACTTTATTAGAGTCAGCCAAAGGGCAGGATTTGAAAAACAGAAACTTATTTAAAGTAGCTTCAAGTTGTATCTCTTGCATAAGAAATATAGGGTAGTAATGCAGCCACAGCTTATGATGAAAGATAGAATTATGGTTGTGCTCCCCTGCCAGGTCTTAGACACTAGCCACCAGCACCCCGTCACTCATCCTGCTGCCTGTTTGGCTGCCTGTTAGGCACAGATAACTCCTGTCTTGTTTACACTGTGTTTTAATTACCCAGGATTAGAGCCACTTTCAACAGAGCCCCTCTTTCATTGGACAAGTCACACACTGCAGTGGAACACGGCTGTGGTGTTTTCAAGCAGAGCAGCTCTGCAGTATTTGGTGTAACAATCAACAGTGTCCAGGCAAAGGGTTTTTAACTCTTTAGCACCCGGTTGGTTCTCTTTATCGAGATAAACACTGATCTGTGCTGCCTCATCTCCACAGATCCATTCAAACCCTTCATCATTTTCTCAAATCGCCACGAGATCCGTCGCATTGATCTGAATAAGGGAGAGTTCAGTGTCTTGGTCCCGGGCTTAAGAAACACCATTGCCCTTGACTTTCATCTTAGCCAGAGTGCCCTCTATTGGACTGATGTGGTGGAGGATAAGATCTATCGTGGGAAACTGTCTGAGAATGGAGGTGAGAATTTGATAGTAACAACAGTTACTATCTTTTTGATATTTTGAATATGTTTGTCTGAAATATGATTCGATTCATACATCATTTCCGCTGAAGCAAAACTTTCAGTTCCACGTGATTTTTTTTTTTTTTTTTTTTTGGAATTTTCAGCCACATCACATGGTCTTCATCGAAATTTAAATCAGCAGACATCAGGTCATGTAATGATATACATTTAGACATTGATCCTGTAATAGATACAGCTTTTGATTAAAGGTTAAGGATCACGTATGACAAGTGAGGTTGGGGATTTTATTGAGTAAGAGTAACATATATGAGTCAACGTTTCAATTTAATACAGCATTGCACACTGGGGGAAGTCAAGTGTAATTCTGTTGATGTGAAATATTTGTACTAGTAATAATTACATTGATGACGCTTGTGTTGTGCCTAAAATCTAAGTTGACAAAATTGGACACTACTTGTGAAATAGCAGCATTATAAAGCTACACTGAGCGTACTGTTGCTCACGAAGACCAGTCTCATCATTCATAAGCAGCATGCACTGCAAACAAGGCCCATCATCACCCCTGCACTATTAATGAACCATAATGCGCAAATTATGTGTTTGAGTTTTATTTATATGTATTTGTGTGCATGGGGCCATCGTGTGGCGCATTTAAAGTTACTGGCAATATGCTTTGTACAGTAAGTGTGTGTTTTCATTTCTTGAGACGGGATAATGACAAATAATTAGACATGTCCCTCTGATTAGGGAGTTAGTAGAAAATAAAAGGGTTAGAGAGAGGTTGGAACATGTGTGTCTTTGGCCCTGCGAGACACCACAAATTTACATTTTTAGGGCTTAATCTCTAATTGTAGTGTCGCACCCCCTGGTGAGCCACTATTTGCTAATGTTTTCAGTTATTGTACAGACATGTTTTCTCCCAAACATAACATCTAACCATTTGATTAAAGGAATTACAGTCTGCGATGCAATGTTAGCTTTGAATCCAAACAGATTGATTACATTTACATAATTTGTAAATACCAAAGCAAAGCAGATCAGTGCTTCGGGTTACTGCATAATCTAAAATGTTGCCTTCAGCAAATCCAAGCCTTCAAAGTCTTTATCCGTACATATTGAAATAATGAATAATATGAAATAATGAATAATGAATTCATTAAGAAACTCAAGCACCCTGGAGGAACGTGTGTTTTATTGAGCAGCAAGATTAAATATGATTAGATCAATTTTCTCTAGTTTGTTTTAAACAAAGATGGATGATACAAAAACATTTTAACCATCTGCTTAGTCCTTTTCCATGATGTTAAATAGATAAATACACACATGAAAACAAGATGTTTGACCACCTTCCTTGTCTTTTTTATCTGTCCCTAAAGCTTTAACCAGTTTTGATGTGGTAATCCAGTATGGCCTGGCTACTCCTGAGGGTCTGGCAGTGGACTGGATAGCAGGAAACATTTACTGGGTGGAAAGCAACCTGGATCAGATAGAAGTAGCCAAGCTGGACGGCACCATGAGAACTACGCTGCTGGCTGGGGAGGTGGAGCATCCTCGAGCTATTGCCCTAGACCCCCGGGATGGGTAATTAATTCATTGGCTCCTGCTCATACTAAACAAAACGCATATACAACAAATTAAGATGGTATTTAAAGGCCAACTTGCATGTTTTTGTTGTTCTGGAACATTGTAGGATCCTCTTCTGGACAGACTGGGACGCCAGCTTGCCGAGGATTGAAGCTGCATCCATGAGTGGAGAAGGCAGAAAGACTATCCATAAGGAAACTGGCAATGGAGGCTGGCCAAATGGACTTACTGTGGATTATCTGGAGCGCCGCATCCTCTGGATTGATGCCAGGTGAGATACAGAGAGCACACACATGAACACACTCACACAAGCATCTTTGTTTGATGTTTGTACAACATCTATTGTTTAGACACAGAAATGCAACTGAAAATTGTGCTTCATGCAGGTCTGATGCCATTTATTCAGCTAAGTATGATGGCTCTGGGCTGATCGAGGTTCTCAGGGGACATGAGTATCTGTCCCATCCCTTCGCTGTCACCATGTATGGTGGGGAGGTGTACTGGACGGACTGGCGGACCAACACGCTGGCCAAAGCAAATAAATGGACTGGAAGCAATGTCACCGTAGTCCAGAGAACTAACACGCAACCTTTTGACCTTCAGGTCTATCATCCATCCAGACAGCCAGAAGGTAGGAAAGTGCACGCACACACACACATAAATGCACCGAGGCATACGATGATTAATGAAGTTTAAATGTACAATTTTAATGGTTTTTCTATCCCTTCTCCGTGGCAGCTCCGAACCCGTGTGCTGCTAAAGATGGGAAGGAGCCCTGCTCTCATCTCTGTCTCATCAACTACAATCAGACCTTCTCGTGTGCCTGTCCTCACCTCATGAAACTGGGCCCCGACAAACGCACTTGCTATGGTAAGCGACAATAGATACTGTGCAGAAAGGCCTACACTTTGATTCCCTTCAGAGGTGGCAGAAAAAGTTTCCCCATTATTTGCCGTGGAAAGACTGTCATTGAATGCCACAGTGTAATCCCTGTCCTTGCAGAATTGTTTATTTCCATTTGTGTAGTGGTATGTATGAAAGAGAGAGGATTAAACAATCGAGACTTTTTTCACTTAAAGGTGCTGCTGCTGTGACAGCTTTGGTGTGCATTGAAGTGTCTGTCCATGAAAAGTGTGAGTGGGCCTGTTTATTCAGTGTGTGAGTTTAGTATTCAGGGCAGCGCTCTCTATTATCTTCAGGGCTAATGGAATGGAGAGCCCCATTCTGTCTGACGCGGGCATCAGCCGCAACCCTCCACATCCACCACATAGTCTGGCCTGGCCGATACAGCCCGACACTGTCATTACTCTGCCCATCTGCCTCTCTCTTTCTCTCTTTTCCTGTCTGTCATTTAAGCTGAACACAGTTAAATGATGATAGGACTGTTGAGACCAATGCAATTGTAATGTATCTCTACTGATTGAATTCTCTCTTGCTGTCATGGCTGTGGTATAGAGTTAACCAGCCAGACACAATCATTCTAGTCAAAGATTCAATTGAATTAAGTGTTTGTTCAAGTGGCAGAAATAATGCGCAGATGCACCCATCTGTGCTGCAATTACATATTCACAACTCTGTCATCATGCTTTTGACTTTTGACTTGAAGGTGCGTTTATCTCTGGATCACTCCCATTTAATACTGAAGCCGAAAACGTTGTGTAAGATGCATGGCAATTTGTCTTTTCTTCCCCGCAGAGTCTCGTCAGTTCCTGCTATATGCTCGTCAGATCGAGATCCGAGGCGTGGACATCGACAACCCATACTACAACTACATTATCTCCTTCACTGTGCCGGACATCGACAATGTGACTGTGGTGGACTATGACGCGCTGGAGCATCGTATATACTGGTCAGATGTCCGCACCCAGACCATCAAGAGAGCTTTCATCAATGGCACTGGAGTTGAGACTGTGGTCTCTGCTGGTATGAATAAAAAGCGATTTTTCATCTGAAATAGAGGCAGATTGGTTTGAAACAGTCATACTACACAGTATAAAAGAAACTACAGCTAGTGTAGCAGTGCTCACATTTATAAAATATTAGGTTGATAATTTATGTTGGAATACATGGATTTTACGCACGTAGGTAATCCATTTAAAAACATTACAATTTACATTCATATTTTGCACTGAATTTATTTAAAATTCTTTAATTAAAAACTATTTTGTGCAGTCCTACATTAAATCCTGTTTCATAGTTTGTTCACCTTACTTTACAAAGAGAAATAGACTGTAACTGCCTGTTCATTAAAAGCCCACCTCTGAACAGCAATTATCTAGTCAGAGCTTAGAAAGGCAATTACCAAAGCAGTTTGTGTGAAGCCCAAGTATCAGCGGTGTTGTGCACCTAATATGGGTGATCTAATGTTTGCACTAAAATCAATGGCGGCTGATAAATATTAGAGAACTTGCTGTGCAAAATGTATTGATCTATTGTTTAAAAAGCCTCTACAGATTTTAAGGATTCTAAATTAGCCACAGTTATCCGTATAAAGGGACGGCTTGAGAGCTTGAAAGCAGAGGAGTAGTAACTAGAGGGCTGATGGCTTGGGGAAGGTTAGTTTCACTGTCGGATGCTGCAGTTCCTCCCCCCATTCTCTCTGTTCTCAATTAGATAATGATCCAAAAGAATTGTAGGAATCTTTGCTTCCTATAAACATGACTCTGTGTGGATCATGTTTATTTTTCTCTAGATTTGCCCAACGCCCACGGCCTGGCAGTTGACTGGGTGTCCAGAAACCTGTTCTGGACCAGCTACGATGCCAATAAGAAGCAGATTAATGTTGCCAGACTGGACGGCTCCTTCAAAAATGCTGTCATCCAGGGCCTGGACAAACCACACTGTCTAGTGCTGCATCCAATCCTGGGGTTGGTCATATGCACAAACACAAACACACACACACACACACGTTTGTACCTATATCCTTGTGAGGACACTAACCCTAACCATCACAACTGAATGCCTAACCCTAACCAAATCCTAATTCTAACCCTCCCCCTAAAACCCAGTCTTGACCCTCAAAAAAATCCCTTTTTAGAGTCAAAAATAATTAGGCCCGGCCAAAATGTTGTCACTTCACAAAAATGTCCTCATTCTGTTGTTAAACAATGAAACTTGGTCCCCAAGTGGTATCTACAGGAACACACAGACACACACACACATTATAAAGCTGTCACACTTGTAAAAATTGCTCTCAGACCCCTCCTGGTTTCACCTTCACCATACAACTCATGTACACAGAAGTGGACACACAGACTTGCTGTCAGCCCATCTCTCTCTGTTTGCAGTCAGCAGTGACAGACAGAGCACTATCTTATAAATGGTCTCTGACCTCCAACCCGGTTTCTACAGGAAGTGGATCCAAATGTTCTCTTCCCTCCTTCCCTCATGTCATCTGTCTCCTCTTCCATTCTCTCTCTCTCTCACTTCGCTCAACTTCTATTTCAAACGATGGCTTCCATGCTCACAAACACTGTGAATTATTTAGAGCCAGTGTCTCTGTTGCTATCTGTCACTATTTCTGTATTAATGTTTACCTTACATTTTTTCGCCCTCCTCCTTTGTTTAGCAAATGTCCTTTTTTTTCCATCCATCTCCCCTCTTGAAACTTCATCCCTCCGAGCACCCACACGTGGCCTTGGCCTGTCCTCTTACCAGAGCAGAGACAGACCATCTCTATATATTTTCTTTTGTCCTGCAGGAATATATGTGTGTTTGAGTATTTGAGGTGGATGAAGAGAGGATATTTTCCTAAGAAATTTCCTTGCTTTCTTGTGTTTTTTGTGTCCTCCTTCATCACTTTGAAAGCCTACTTAAGCGGAGGAATGTTTCCGTTCTGAGCATTGTTGGCATGGAGGAAAATGAGAAGCAGATGCTGGATCCATATGCTGGGGCTGTCTTCTCTTTCTGGCACACAAACACACTGCCCAGAATTCATCCAGGAGTGGGTGGGAGCAAAACAGTCAGGGACTGAGAAATGAAACTTGCGTGTGTGTGACTGTGTGGAAATACGACATTGTGGGAGTTTTAAATGCTTCTAAACTTTATTTAAAGATATTCTAACAAACATATGAAGGGTGTGGTGGATGTGGTTAGATTTGGCAGGAAGTGGGTGATGGGGGCAGGGGATAGATACTATTTAAACGTAGACTAGATGCAGTCTAAACACAGTGACACATGATCACATTGTCCCTTGCTAGTTTGCCAGCTCAGCTAAATTCCTGCTTCAGTCATTTCAATCAGCCCTTATTGAACTTGGTTTGGCCTTAAAATTGAAAAAACAAAAGTCACATACAGTGTGGGATGAGTTACAAAATAGAATCTCCATAAATTCCAGCACATTGTTGTCATTAGTATTGCTTTTTTATTTTGAATTGAGATCAAGAGAAAAACATTTAGTTGTATCTAAGATGCTGCCATTAAACCAGGGCCACAGGTCAACAAAAACAGGAAATAGCTTTACAGTGGTTGAGAGCTCTTTGAAACTTATGCCATTTAGAATATGAAAATATGCATATAGTACATAAATCCAGTCTTGGCAACTTTAGGGTGTGCATTGTTTCATAGGATATGTAAAGTTAAGATGTTGTTGGGCAGGATTGACTTGACTTGATCAGCAAGGTGAACTGTAAGTTCCTTGTGTCTTTACTGAATCTCTCTCTGTCCTCCTCCTTCAGAAAACTCTATTGGACAGATGGGGACAACATCAGCATGGCCAACACAGATGGCAGCAACCGTACCGTCCTTTTCACCAACCAGAAAGGCCCCATCGGTGAGTGACCTTTTTTGGGTGCATGGGCGACAGCACACCCTAGAGACCTGGTGGGTCATTAAACATCAGCTCTGTCTTTATTTTCTAGGCTTGTCCATTGACTTTGACACTGAGCAGCTTTACTGGATCAGCTCAAGGAACAGTACCATCAACCGTTGTAAACTGGACGGGTCCGGACTGGAGGTGCTTGAGGGTGTCAAGGGCAAGCTGACCAAGGCTACTGCTCTGGCCATCATGGGTAGGTCTCCAGAAAAATGGAGTTTAGCATATGGCATATGATCAATTAATCATGTCATGTGACTTTAAATGTTGCCCCAAATAAACATTTATAATGACCATATTGTGACCATATGTTACCATTCCAATGTCCTGTCGTGTTTTGTGTCCCTCAGGAGACAAGCTGTGGTGGGCAGACCAAGGCACTGACCAGATAGGAACTTGTGACAAAAAGGACGGCAGCAATTGGAAAGTCCTGAGGAACAGCACTTCCCCCATGATGCACATGAAAATCTACAATGAAACTGTTCAAAAAGGTGCAGGCTTCACCCAACCTAAAGAACGGCTTCGGCTAAATTACTTGACAAAAAAAACCAAAGCATTGCCTTGTTTTACTGAAACATTGTTTTACTCCCTGCTTCCAGCCTATTTATTCAAGCCAGTGCACATCTGTTTATGTCTCTGTTACTCCTCTTTGATTTGTTTTGTGTATTTGTTCTCATGCTTTTGCATTCCCAGGCACCAATCTCTGCAGTAATAACAATGGAGACTGTTCCCAGCTGTGCCTCCCCACCTCCCCAACCACCAGAGCCTGCATGTGCACAGCAGGATACAGCCTGCGCAGCGGGCAGCAGTCTTGTGAGGGTATGAAATATTCACACGTATTCTTCAATGTTGTTTGAATTAACTGATGAAAGAAACTTTTTAAAATGATTAACACTTGGTATTTTATTTGTTTGCTGTAGGTGTGGGCTCTTTTCTGTTGTACTCTGTTCATGAGGGCATTCGTGGTATTCCTTTGGATCCATCAGACAAGTCTGATGCTCTTGTACCGGTGTCAGGCACATCTCTAGCTGTGGGCATAGATTTCCACGCTGGTGAGGGTTTTTGCCAACATATACAACAATGTCCCAGAATATTTTGATGTCGCTAATGTAACACCTTCACTAGCAAACTGATAATGTCTTACATTATAAGAAGAAAGTACTGCACAGTACAAATCTAAAATAGATACGCTGTTTATTTTCTCAGATAATGACACTATCTACTGGGTGGACATGGGCCTGAGCACCATCAGCAGGGCCAAGAGAGACCAAACCTGGAGAGAGGATGTTGTCACTAACGGCATTGGGAGAGTGGAAGGCATCGCTGTCGACTGGATAGCAGGTGAGAGGCACCTCCGGCTGTCGTGTACGCGCAGAGATTTGGAATTCAGGCAGTATCAATAAGTTTTGTTTCAGTTCAGCTGTCAGTCGATCTCGTGTTTAGAATGAGGTATGCAGTGAATATGTTATAGAAGAGGAAAACCGATTAAAGAATGTCACCCAAAGGATTTATAGCTTAGGTCCCTTTAGTTACAAATAGGAGGTCAGATAGGACTGCATCAACACACTGTAATTTCCACAGCATCATTTCTTCTCCTCCTTTCCCAACAGGAAACATTTACTGGACAGACCAAGGCTTTGACGTGATTGAGGTGGCCAGATTGAATGGATCCTTCCGCTATGTAGTGATCTCTCAGGGCCTGGACAAGCCTCGTGCCATCACTGTTCACCCTGAGAAAGGGTGAGAGGAGGCAACACTTGGTGGAGCTCCACGTGCTTTTGTAGCTATCTTCTGTAATTTCTCTTCTTATGAATTACTGAAGTACAATCTCTGTGCTTTACTGCTTTTCTGTGCGTAGCTACCTGTTCTGGACAGAGTGGGGCCAGTACCCCCGCATTGAACGCTCTCGTTTGGATGGGTCTCAGAGGGCTGTCCTAGTCAATGTCAGTATCAGCTGGCCTAATGGAATCTCCATTGACTATAAGGTAGAGTATACCTGGCCATTCCTACATTTATACCAGTGTATTTGTACACGGACTATAGGCCGTAAACTTTGCATCACAATAAATATAAAAAGCATTACTGTCTGTGTGCATGCAGAAGGGTCTGCTGTATTGGTGTGATGCCAGGACAGACAAGATTGAGCGCATCAACCTTGAGACGGGAGAAAACAGGGAGGTGGTGTTGGCCAACAATAACATGGACATGTTCTCTGTGTCTGTGTTTGAGAGCTACATCTACTGGAGTGACAGGTCAGATACAACCCTTTTACTTGTGCTTTCCTTTGGAACATTTGTGAGTAATATCTTTTTGCCATCTTAATATATGTTTTTTTGCATGTACTGCCATCTGGAGCTTGTTTCATAATGATTGTCTGTATTCTTGGAACCAGAACACATGCTAACGGCTCCATAAAGAGAGGCAGCAAGGAAAACGCGACAGACTCCGTGTCACTGAGGACTGGTATTGGGGTGCAGCTTAAGGACATCAAGGTTTTCAACAGGGCGAGGCAGCAAGGTAAGAGACAGGATTGATTGTTTAATATATAAAAATTTCAAAACGCTTCATCAAGAACTATTTTGTGGGATTAATTATAAGCAAAAATGTCTGAAAAACGAAACTTTTTGTTGTTATTAATAAAACCCTGTATTTCATTTCTGTTTGCAGGAACAAACGTGTGCAAGGACAAAAATGGCGGGTGTCAGCAGCTTTGTCTTTATCGTGGAAACGGGCAGCGAACTTGCGCCTGTGCCCACGGCATGCTGGGCGAAGACGGCCGCAGCTGCCGGGACTACGACGGCTACCTGCTGTACTCAGAGCGCACCATACTGAAGAGTGTCCACCTGTCCGATGAAAACAACCTGAATGCACCCATAAAACCCTTTGAAGACCCAGAGCACATGAAGAATGTCATTGCTCTCACGTTTGATTACAGAGGAGGTGGAGGAAAGGGAGCTAACCGTATCTTCTTCAGTGACATTCATTTTGGCAACATCCAGCAGATCAGTGATGATGGATCTGACCGCAAGACTGTAGTAGAGAGTGAGTGTTTTCACGCCTAAAGTTTGTCTAAACCTTTCCTTTTTTCTTATATATCTTATACTTTAGCAATCGACCTCCACTTATCCCCCTCCCACGAGTTTATCCCTCGTGCATTTCCCCCACTGATATGGGCCTATTAGTCAACCTTCACCTGTGGTTTCTCCATTTTTTGTAAATGAAAAAGAGCCTTAGGCTTAAACACCAGGCTCCCTATTGAAATGAAAACAACTGGATCTCACTGATCTAATCTAAGTCAGGAAGCTTTTATTCTGACATTGCTGCCAAACTATAAACAAAATAAAGAGGTTTTTATGGGTTGCTTTAAGAACATACTGTATACAGACATAAGCAAGCTCAGAGACAGATGGACCTCCATTCACCTCATCTCAGCCCAACAAAACACAGGTGCACGGTTAATGTTTAAGTGCTTTTACTTTTATCTGTTTTACAAGGAATGTATGATTCAGGCTTGTTTGTCCCACTGTCTCTGCAGAGAAACGCCTCCCAGGGTAAATGGTTTGATCTTCCTGTACAATATCCAGGCTTACGGTGAATGTTGTAAATAGAGAAGGATGTTGGCCACTGTTGCAGGTGCTGTAGTTGTGCCTTTTGAAGTAGACTTCCCCTGTGAGCGTTGTGGTCACGTCATTTATTTCATGAATCTGTCAGCACAGCAGCCCAGCCTGTAATTGTTTTATTGTGATTCCCAGTAGTCAGAAGTGTCTGTGTGTCAAATGTTCCGTTTTATCAGGTAGCAGCCATTGCCACAGCGCCACTCGCTCTTTGCCTTTTGCTCTTAAACAGATTTAATAGGTCTTGTCTGAACTTTTGTGACATGAGCACGTAGAGGATGGGATTCACTACAGTAGAGGATGTCGCCATGAAACGTGCAAACACACTGAAGGGGCCATAACGTGGTGAGGTGCCAGTG
Organism: Channa striata; assembly: GCA_033026295.1. Classification (NCBI taxonomy): domain Eukaryota; kingdom Metazoa; phylum Chordata; class Actinopteri; order Anabantiformes; family Channidae; genus Channa; species Channa striata. Next base: position 15,943,631 of record CM065168.1, on the reverse strand, counting down.
GCCCCAGAGGTTTGATCTGCCACCAAGGCCAGCATCAAGCCGTAGGACGGCAACCAGCACAGGGTAAAAGCCAGCACCAGCATGGCTGAAGTCTGGGTGACTTTGCTCTGGTAGCGCTCCACCTGAGGTGCCCGGCCGGCATGCTGACCCCTCCACAGGAACATGTATATGCTGCCATAGGCCACTGCAATGGTAAACAGTGGTAGCAAGAAGGCCACGAGAAAGTGAAACACTCCATAGATCAGCTGGTCTTGATGGGACAGAAAGGCAAAGCAAGCGAGGCCATCTGGTGCTTGTCGCGGGTTTCCCACGTAGCGAAAAACCAGCTGGGGAGCTGCCAAACTGCAGGCTGGAATCCAGAGGATCACAGCAGCTATAGACACCCGGCGAGGGGAGAGGAGGGAGTAAGCTCTGGCAGGCTTCACCACAGTCAGATAGCGTGACACGGCTAGTGTGGACAGTGTGAAGACACTGGCAGTGGAACAGGCTGATCCCAAAAAGCTCACCATCCGACATAAGAAATCCCCAAATGGCCAGTGCTGCATGGCTATGGCAACCGTGTGGAAGGGAAGCATGGAGAGCAAGAAGAGGTCTGCAGCGCTCAGAGCCAGCAGGAGGATGTCTGTCCCTGTCCCCGTCAGGGAGGTTTGAGGAAAATGTCCCATACGTGCCACCCCTCTCCTCTGCCTCCCACACAGGATCACCATCACCGTAGTGTGCCCCCCAACCCCCAGCAACAGAATCACTATGTCTAATGTTGGGACTAGTACCTGCTCCACACTCCCCAACCCCAGGTCACTGCTGTTCCCCAGCAGATCCTCTGGGCCTGTAGAGTTCTGAAGCCACATCCTGTTTTCAGTCGTGTTAATGTCTTCTAGTCACACTACTTCTGTTAGCATACAACAAAGTTAAATGATGGTTAGGTCAATATAGTCATGGTCATAAAGTACTAAAATTCATGTGGATGAGCTTAAATCACACTGTGAGTCACTAGCAGTTTACTCAGAAATATCGTCACTCATATTTGAACGTAGTTAACATCAAGGATGTGACATATCTATTAACATTAACCAGTAAGGAGTAAAGGTGATATACATAACTCTATCTGACTTAAAGAAATTGAAACATCCTCTAAGAAGCTGTCCTTTAAAACATATTCAACTATCTGCAATTTTCACCATTACGTTGAAGCTGCTTCCCCTCTCCTATGTCGATCGAGCCATTTGACAATCCAGACGAACGACTCCACCACTGATTGGCTTCAGGCAGTAGTTGGCGTAAAACCGCATCAAAGGGGCTTCATACCTCCCCCCAAGACTCCAGCTATAAGCATCCGAGTGTTCGGGGCTAAACGGTGTAGACTGTGGGATTTCCTGCCACCTCAGACTAGGCGGCTACTCCACTTGACATTTCAATCAGGACCACGCTCCGCAATCCAACAGCAACCCTCCTCCTGCCTCTAGGGAAGGGGTCTCTTGAGAAACTCACTGGTAGCAGAGGAGCAAAAAAGAGGTGAAGAACAGCTCACTGATAGGAGGGGATTAAACCGAGTAAATGGCAGGTGAACTCTGGACTGATTATCAGTGAGCAGGACAGGGGTGGGCTGGCCCGCTCTCTGTGGGAGTGCCCTGTGAGGCCAAATATAGGTTTTCCTAGGGTCCATTGTTTCTGTTCATTTTGGGAAATGATCTGTACATTTCTAGATGTGTTGCCCCTCCATACAGAAATACACACAATCCACGTATGTGGCGTGGCAGAGAGAGACAGAAGGAAGTAGCAGTGTTTGCCTTTAGGAATCAAGGTAATTATTGACTGCTGGTCTAAAGTGCCATCACATCTGCTAGAGATAAGTGCAATAGAAACAACCCGTCTCGATATAACTCGCTGAGCTTTAAATTCAGCTTATCTTTATTACTGTAATCAGTAAGCGAAAATGTAAATCTTAGGTGGGCCACATAGTGAAGATAAACCAAAGTCAAAAGCCAAAGTTTGAGTAGAGATTGCTGCTGGACATTCATTAACAGCACTAAAGAAAGAGGAAATGGGGGTTAATAGATTTCATGATACTCTATTGATTGTTGGAGCACTGATTTATGAGTGTGGGAAACAGAAGGGAGTTGTTTTTGCATTGCATGCCTGGGCTCAGTTCTCCACTTGCTTTGCTTCTCTCAGACTCTTTCAGCACAGGTTGGATAAATGTCCACAGTGATGCAGTGGAGACGTTGAGGTGTAGTGTTAAGTGTCCCACCTGGTGGTGAAAGATAGAGCTATGATGGAGTGAGATCATATCCAAGCTTGGAGAAGTCCAGTGAGCTCATACAGCACCATTTTGTTACAGTATCGGAGGATTGTCTTCACATAGCTTTTCTAAAACTGCGTGTGTGTGTGTATGTGTGTGTACTGTTATTTCTCAGCAACAGGACTTTGTGTTCCTCACTCTTGACTCTTGTCTGGCCTCTGGCCTCTGGCCTCTGCTCAGGCGAGGAGCTCACAACCTCTTGCTTGTTTCAAGGCTGAAAAAAGGACTTTTTACTTCTCATCTGTTGACGGTGTAGTGCAGTGGAAAGTAATACGCCAGTCACTTAGTGCTATTGTGACCTTTGCGGTGAGCTATTTGTTGGATAAAAGCCTTGAATCACACTGTGTTCTTGGTCATTAATACAAAACTGTCATGTCCATAGCCTTGACTATGTGCTGCCACAAAGCAGCCTGCCAGCACTGAGCTCCTGCCAAACAGTCCACTTGGCCTTTAACACGGAACTGAGATTGACATGCATCTTTTCCTACCTCCTTTTTCTGTCTTCATCTTTCCCTTTTGTCTCACCGTTTGTTACCATGTTTCACAGTTTTCGGCTCCTCTGCGTTCCTCTGTTGTTTTCAGATGTGGGTTCCGTGGAGGGCTTGGCCTATCACAGGGGCTGGGACATGCTGTACTGGACTAGCTACACTACCTCCACCATCACCCGCCACACTGTGGATCAGAGCCGCTGGGGTGCTGTTGACCGGCACACCGTGGTCACCATGTCAGGAGATGACCACCCCAGGGCCTTTGTCCTTGATGAGTGTCAGGGGTTAGAACTAATTCAGTTATTCCCATCACTTCTTTGCGTACAATAATGCTCTTAAATTAATGCAATGAATGTTTCACATCTGTGATTTTCTTTTCTCCCATAGCCTTATGTTCTGGACCAACTGGAATGAACAGTCTCCCAGTATCATGCGTGCCACACTGAGTGGTGCCAATGTCCTTGTGATCATTGGCACTGACATACGAACCCCTAACGGTCTAGCCATAGACCACCGTGCAGAAAAACTTTATTTCTCCGACGCCACATTGGACAAAATAGAGCGTTGCGAGTATGATGGAAGCCGGCGCTATGTGAGTGACCTATACACTATTATGCAGCAATATAGATGTTCTATGTGATATGTGATTTTCTAATATTTGTTTGTTCTTTCAAGTTTGTCTTGAGGCTGGAATGTCCTGTGAGTATGATGTCTGGCTGTGGTTGTGCTTCCCCCTGCAGGTGGTGTTGAAGAATGAGCCGGTCCATCCCTTTGGCCTAGCTGTGTACGGTGACTACATCTTCTGGACTGACTGGGTGAGGAGGGCTGTGCTTCGTGCTGACAAATACACAGGAGGAGACATGAAGGTGCTGCGTGCTGACATCCCTCAGCAGCCAATGGGTATTGTGGCAGTGGCCAACGACACTAACAGCTGTGAGTTTTTTACAAAAAAGGGAGAGAGTGCTGGTGTGTGTGTGTGTGTGTGTGTGTGTGTCATTACTGCATTACTCTATACAACATATGATATAGGATGATATGGAATAAAATTGAGTTTTTAAGCAACTTATATTAACTTATTTCCAACGGAAGTTGCTTCATAACATGACAACATGGCACCGTCATCAGTCTAGCTCCTAAATTTACAAAATTTGTACAATTTACAACACAGGGTTTTTAAGTGCAGCAGTTTGTGTTAGAAGAAAATCACTTCAGTATATGTCTGGGAATACGTCGGGACAACCCTACACCGGAATATTTAACTTATACAGTCAACTAGTAAAACACAGCAACATCACATGTTCCATTTATGCAAAGTTGATACTGTAGTCATTTGACATTTGACATAATTTTGGTTGAAGATTCTTAAGGAAATATTGGACCCCTCATTGGTGATGTTTTCAGCTATGTTAAATGTATTGATACAGGCCTTTTATGCCTTCACAGCTGTGGATGGCATCATTATGGGTTTGGAATCTTATGAAAAAATCTTAAAGGAATTTCTTCAAAACTGACACAGATGTCCAGGCTAAGCTGGATTGAACAAAATTTTGGAAGTCAAAGATCAAGGTCACTGTGACCTTAGACAGAATTTGTCCCAATCTAGTAATGTGTCTGAGTCTCAACAGACAATCATCTAAACTGCAAATGGGCTGGTTGTCCGAGATATACAAACACAAGCTGGTAATTGTAGTTTGAAGATGTTCTACACAGACACAAAACATACGAACGAAGATGCTATTCTGCTCCAGCAAAGCAGTTAATGAGATGACAAAAGTAATCTGGCAGTAGCACTTCAGCAGACTCGTTGACATCTCCACAATTACCACACACACACAGAGGCTTCTAAATTGATGGTCCTCACTATTATCCATACATCTTTACCTCTTTCATCATTGCCTCTTCTTCCTTATCTCCCATTGTTTGTATCCTTTTAAATCAATGCAGCCATGCATTTATATTGTCCACCGTCTTCTCCCTCACATTGTTGCATTCAGTAAACTCTCCAATGTTCCAATACCCACAGGGACCATACATCTGAGAGCCTGTGGAAATATAGCTGTGAATCCCATTTAGATTGAGTCACATTGAATTATGCATTCAGCAGAAGATGAGCCATGCAGGCGTACCTTTCTGCTGATGTGGATGCACATGTTGGGTGGGGGTCCTGTGTTTGCTTGGATGTCAAGGGGTTGAATGTGGAATCAGTGTCTGTGTGTGTGTGTGTGTTCACCTGTTCTCATGTCTGTGCAGGCGAGTTCTCTTTGTGCCGTGTTAACAATGGAGGATGTCAGGACTTGTGTCTGTTGACCTCTGAGGGAAGGGTCAACTGCAGTTGTCGTGGCGACAGGAAGCTTTTGGAAGACAACACCTGCATAGGTAATACAAGAAACGGATTCATAAAAAGGGTCATTTCACATGCATTGTTTTATAAAAATAAAAAATATTAAAAGCAGACTATACTTTTCAAAATTCAAACTGCTGATCTTACTGTGTAGAAGTTTTTTGCAGGTAGAGTATAAAATAACAAGCAGACTGAGATCATGTTCAGAATAGATTTGAATGAGCTTTTTAAGTGCCCTCTGTCTTGTCTCTCAGCCCTCAACACCACATGTAACAACATTGATGAGTTTGAGTGTGGTAATGGAGACTGTGTTAACTACACCTTGACTTGCGATGGCATGGCCCACTGCAAGGACAAGTCTGATGAGAAACAGTCCTACTGCGGTAAGTGGAATGTTCTTTGCCAAACCTTTTTCGGCCGCGCTCGTGGTGACATTTAGAATTCAAATCCGTTTCATTTCCTGTGTGTTTCTCAGCCAATCGTGTGTGCAAGAAGGGTTATAGGCGGTGTGTGAATGGCCGCTGTGTGGGGCATAGCTCCTGGTGCAACGGGCAGGACGACTGTGGAGACAATTCTGATGAACTCTTCTGTAACAGTGAGTCAAAGCCTCTTAATGAAATATGTTTTTTCACCTCAGCTATATGACATTTTAAAGTTACGTTCTACCTAAACAATGTCTCTTATTCTGTGTGTGTCAGCCACGCTGTGTTCAGCGGAGCAGTTCCAGTGCAGAGATGGAGGCTGCATCTTCAACTCTAGCAAGTGTGACCAGAAAGTGGACTGTGAGGATGCCAGTGATGAGATGAACTGCAGTACGTTTAGCAACAGTCCTAATAACTATATCTAATATATTGCTTTCTCTCAGGATGTGGTTTAAAGTAGTTCTTTTCTCTTTGTTAAGCTGCCACCGACTGTTCCAGTTACTTCCGTCTGGGAGTGAAGGCAGTGACATTTCAGAAGTGCGAGTTCACCACACTCTGCTATGCCCCTTCCTGGCATTGCGATGGAGCTAATGACTGTGGAGACTTTTCTGATGAAAGAAATTGCCTTGGTATTGTAACAGCCTTTGAAATACACATAATTTCTCCAGTGAAATGTGCATGCAGCATTCATGGAAAAAGTTAGTTTTCGTTCAGTGACGGATTAACGTAAAAAAGTCCAATTTGGATTATTCTGAATGGAACAGTAACAAAAGCAATGAATATTTTCCTCCTTTAAATTGTGGTTTGGGAGGAAAATCTCCTTTTAAAAACACAGTGATGTAAATGTAGTTTTCATTTCTCTCTTCATGCTGGCTTACATTGTTAAGTATGTTTTGTTCAACTTGTCTGTCACTCTGGCAGGGAGCGGGAGAGCAAAGTGTCCGACTCCCTTCTTTGCCTGTCCAAGTGGACGCTGTATCCCCATGAGCTGGACTTGTGATAAGGAGAATGACTGTGAGAATGGTGCAGACGAGGCTCACTGTGGTGAGTTCACACACTAAACTATGTGACTATGTTACTTTTGGTGTTTAGTTTGCGTCTTATACCTTGTCTGGTTTTCTAGATAAGTTCTGCTCAGCGTCCCAGTTTGAGTGCCGAAACCATCGCTGTATTCCCAACCGCTGGGTGTGTGACGGAGCTGACGACTGCGGTGACAGCAGTGACGAGGACACCAAGTGTAGTGAGTGTGGGGCACACATCCTGAATATGAGAATCAAACTAAGTCCGAGCACAACCACAAGCATATCATAACAACATTAGATTCTGGGCAAAATAAGAACATGTATTTGATTTTTAAACAAGGAGGAGTCACCAGATTTCTGGATATTTTGACAACATTTTAGCCAGACCTGTTGATCTATTTGCATTTAATCTTTTTGGCATGATAATTGTGATGGTGATTATTGCCCATTACTCTGTATGCATAAATGCATCTCACTGTTTTAAAGTTTGCTTTATATTTATCAACTTATCCTTGTCAAACTAATTTTTAATAATGTCTCCCTATCACAGAGACCAAAACCTGCAGTCCTGAGGAATTCCAGTGTCCCGGATCACATATGTGTATCCCCCAAAGATGGAAATGTGACGGGGACAAAGACTGTCCTGAGGGAGCTGATGAGAATGTCAAAGCTGGCTGTGGTAAGTTCAGGCAGGATATGATCAAATTAAACCCTTTTTTTTTTTTTTACACCAAAGAAGGAAAACAAGACATAAATCCGTAGTAGTGCACTTCTGCTAGCATACGAACTAATCCTCTAATTCTGTGTCTCAGTGTTTAACAACACGTGCAGCAGCAACGAGTTCATGTGCCAGAACAAGCAGTGTATCCCCAGACACTTTGTGTGCGACCATGACAACGACTGCAGCGATGGCTCTGATGAGTCCCAGGAGTGCGGTGAGTGGACCCATGACCTTCTGTTCCTGATTGTAAAAGCTCACCTCCACGCTCTCACGTTTGTAACACGCTGTTTCCCAACGCAGAATATCCAACATGCAAACCCAACGAATTCCGCTGTGCCAATGGACGTTGCCTCATCCAGAGTTCCTGGGAGTGTGATGGAGACTTTGACTGCCATGACCAATCTGACGAAGCACCCAAGAACCCACGCTGCACCAGTACTGGTAAAATTCACACAGCCACTCCAGATCCCCAAAATGTTTTTATTCAATTGAATCGCAACATAATTTCACATTTGTCAAATTTAGACACATATCATTTTTCACCGTGATGTTTGAGCACTTTCCATAAACTACATAAACTATATATATATATATATATATATATATATATATATATATATATATATATATATACACACACACATAATGCAAACATCTAGATGATACATTCAATATAATGAAATATGTTAATAAACATTTACATGAATATGAACCAGCACTGTTTTCAGAAATGTGTTCCTGAGGTTCTGAAATAATATTAATCGCACTCTTTGACATTTCTGCATAATTTCTTTGCTATTTTAATTTTTTTGTTCATGCAGAGAAGAAATGCAATGATACCACGTATGCCTGCAATAATGGAAACTGTGTCAATGAGACACTGCTCTGTGACCATAAGGATGACTGTGGTGATGGTTCCGATGAGCTCAACTGCTTTATTAATGAGTGCTTGAACAGCAAACTAAGTGGCTGCTCCCAGCTCTGTGAAGACCTGAAAATAGGCTTTAAAGTAAGTGAACTCATGAAAACTCTGACTATCAACGGCGTGCAGCGTGACTTTACCTGCCCTGTCCGCCTTACAGTGTAGATGTCGTCCTGGCTTCCATCTGAAAGGCGATGGGAAGACGTGCGGCGACATTGATGAATGCACCACCACATATCCCTGCACACAACGCTGCATCAACACACATGGCAGTTTCCACTGTCTGTGTGTGGAGGGTTTCCAGCTTAGCCCCGAAAACCCCACCATATGCAAATCCACCTCTGGTAAGAGGCGTGACACATTAATAACAGACAGGTAAATGGTGAAGGTACATCTACTCACTCATGACGTTCCTGTGCCTGCAGATGAGGAACCTTTCCTGATCTTTGCCAACCGTTATTACCTGAGGAAGCTTAATCTGGATGGTTCCAACTACACGCTGCTCAAACAGGTGAGACCTGCAGATACAGTATGTCCTTTTGATGGGACTGGAACATCCTGCAAACGTTCCTGCAGGGATTTATCTCTGGACCAGACTAATGCAGCTCCTGTGCTCCTGACAGGGCTTGAACAATGCTGTGGCTCTGGACTTTGACTACCGCCAGCAGATGATTTATTGGACAGATGTGACCACACAGGGCAGCATGATCAGACGCATGCACATCAATGGCAGTGATGTTCAGGTTAGTGTGGCTGTCCTTTTCAGGACAAAACCTACATGCATGATCTGTGAAAACCCAAGGAAAATAATTCTTTTTAAGGTGTGAGGCACAGATACAGGAAATACACAGTGCTTCCTCTTTGTTAGGTCCTTCATCGAACATCACTAAGTAACCCAGATGGTCTGGCAGTTGACTGGGTGGGAGGAAACCTGTACTGGTGTGATAAGGGACGGGACACCATCGAGGTGTCACAGCTGAATGGAGCATACCGGACAGTTCTGGTCAACAGTGGCCTGAGGGAGCCACGTGCTGTGGCTGTAGACGTACGCTTCGGGTGAGTGTGGGTAGCTTTTCAAGATCATGGTCAAACTGTACCAGCGATTTTCCTGAGCAGGAAAGGATCCTTTCCTGTGCTCTGTCATATGGGTGCAATATCATAAATAAAGTACTGCTTAGTAAATGTACTGTATGTTTGAATTTTTGGAGTGTGTCTAATGTGCGTTTTATTTAACTACACAACATTGGGGACCTAGTGGATGTGGATCAGGCCAATAACCAAACTAATGTAGTACATCTCTGGCAGGTACTTGTACTGGTCCGACTGGGGTGACAACCCCCACATAGGCAGAATCGGGATGGATGGTACCAATAGGAGTGTCATTGTGAAGGACAAGATCACCTGGCCTAACGGTCTCACGCTAGACTTTATTAATGACCGCATCTATTGGGCTGATGCTCGAGAGGACTACATTGCATTTGCCAGCCTGGACGGAAGTAAAAGACACATAGGTAAAACACACAGAAACACAGAGGAGATTGTTTGTGTGCTTCTTTTAGTTGTTGCCTCCAGCTTCCTTTATGGATGTGTCTCTGCAGTTCTTGCTCAGGATATCCCCCACATCTTTGCTATGACGCTGTTTGAGGAGTACATCTATTGGACAGACTGGGAAACAAAGTCCATCAACAGAGCTCATAAGACCCTGGGAATCAACAAGACTATGCTGATCAGCACCTTACACAGGCCGATGGACATTCACATTTACCATGCGTACCGCCAGCCTGAAGGTATGGGCACATGTCCTTTTAAACAACCTCATTAAAAAAATGTTCTCTCTGCCTCTGATCTGTCTCCGCTTTTCCCTGTGTACATTTTCCTTGTTGCTTAGTGGCTGACCACCCATGTCAGATCAACAATGGAGGCTGCAGTAACCTGTGTCTGCTCTCACCCGGAGGGGGCTACAAGTGTGCTTGTCCCACTAACTTTTATCTAGCAGCTGATGGCAAACAGTGCATGTCCAACTGCACCGCAAGTCAGGTGTGTCATCTTGAGGATCCGCATTTTCGACATTTGCTTGTATTAACACTATTAACGTGATTTGAAAAATCTTTCTCCCGTCTCTCCTTTCAGTTTGTTTGCAAAAATGACAAATGCATTCCATTTTGGTGGAAGTGTGACACTGAAGATGACTGTGGGGACCGATCAGATGAACCAGCAGACTGCCGTGAGTGATGGCTGCAGCATGAATGCAATAAAAAGTTAGATTGTTGATTTATTGTCTCTGTATTGTTTGTTGTGTCATGTTAATAATGTGCTTTGTTTTCTTACTGCAGCGGAGTTTAAATGCAGGCCAGGCCAGTTCCAGTGTGGCACTGGCATCTGCACCAACCCAGCCTACATCTGTGATGGAGACAACGACTGCCAGGACAATTCTGATGAAGCCAACTGCGGTACATACTGTACACCAAAACATACTAGAGATTTTAAATCTCTTTCTTATGATAACCCATACTCTCCTCTACACATTGTTTGCAGATATCCATGTGTGCCTGCCCAGCCAGTTTAAATGTACACACCCTAGCCGTTGCATCCCTGGCATCTTCCGTTGCAATGGACAGGACAACTGTGGAGAGGGAGAGGACGAGAAGGACTGTCGTAAGTTCCCTGAGACCTCCCTGCGTCTTTCAGCGTTTGCCCTGCTAGTGGCAGCTACAAAGAATTTTCTTCTTGACAATTGCAGCTTGCCAATCTCATCATTTTTCTGAACAATGTTGTGGTCAATAGAAACACATTGGATCTCCACAATATATTGCAAGACTCATAATTTTCCCAGAGGATAAAGTCTGCTGACTGTAGTAACCTCATGACCTTTTTCTTTTTCGCAACCCTTAGGCCAAAGTTTACATTTTAACACACGTAACGAGCAGATAGAACATTGCTAAACACTTTCACACTCCCCAGAGCATCTCTGTCCATTTTGACCTTTCCTTTGGCAACAACCTTCGGCCAAATGATGTTGCGTAATATAATTGCAATGACATTTGCTAATCACATTCATAACCCACAGTGGAAGATTACATAAACTGTAAACTATTGTGCCATTCTGGGGGTCAAAATTTACATTTTAGCAGCTTTAACTAAAAGTCTGTAAGAATAAGAAAATAACCATGTTATAATGAATATTCCAGTCTCAAGGTGAATCTGGCAGGATTTCAGAAATGTTTTAAATTTTTTATCAGTTTAGCATTACTTCATTGTTTTGTGTTAAGTAGTTTTTCGCTGTCTGCCTCACTGCAGCGGAAGTGACATGCGCCCCCAACCAGTTTCAATGTGCCATCACCAAACGCTGCATCCCACGGGTGTGGGTGTGTGACAGGGACAATGACTGTGTGGATGGATCTGATGAGCCTGCCAACTGCAGTAAGTCACAGCCTACCAATACTGCACCAGCATCACCTCTAGTTCATCTAAATCATCTTATAGCATAAATATGGTTCTCTGAGAGAACCTGACATGTATATGATTCATTTTAAATACGGTGGCCAAAAGAAAAGAACCACCTCTTAAAATAATGCAGTCCAGTGTGACGTTGCAGTAGATCCTATAGATGTACCTAAAGAAGTCATCAACAGATAAGTACAGTAAGCTGTGAATGCCTTTAACAGAATATCTATACAACATATAGTAAATATTACACTGAGGTTTGAAGTACACTTAACATAACAAACAGCCATAACAGCAGGAGAGAAAATAAATCATTTTGCAGACGGTCATAGTAAGACTTTCATCTATTTATTATCTGTTCAGTCAGTTACAGAAACAGTGGGACTGAGCCTCGACCATCATGTCTAGTGGTAAAATGTGGAATCCATTAACTGCTCTCTGTTGCAGCGCAAATGACATGTGGTGTGGATGAGTTCCGCTGTAAGGACTCAGGGCGCTGCATCCCAGCACGCTGGAAGTGCGATGGAGAAGATGACTGTGGGGACGCTTCAGATGAACCCAAGGAGGAGTGTGGTAAGGATGGAGTGGTGGGAGGATGAAATAAGCAGATGAAGTTAGTTAGACTTGTACTTCATTATGTCTGCTTGTGGCTCAGATGAGCGGACATGCGAGCCCTACCAGTTCCGCTGTAAGAACAACCGCTGTGTACCTGGCCGCTGGCAGTGTGACTATGACAACGACTGTGGTGACAACTCTGATGAAGACAAGTGTGGTAGGTTCATTGTGTTTTTGTCTTATTTATTATTTTGTGGAGGGACATTGCCTGATCTATGAAAGCTCATTGTCTGATTGGAAACACTGATTTATCATATGTCACAAGTGCTACTTTAAGCAGACTCTCCATATGGAACAGGCTGGTGGTCAGCAATCTATCACCTTTCACTGAGTGTATGTGTGTTATAATATTCAGCTACACGCATGGTCCAGATTTTGGTTTCTTTTTGTGTTAATTAGTTCTGTGGCCATTTGCACATCTCACATCATCTCATGTCTGTTTTGCATTTCACACTGGCCTGTTGATGTGAGCCAGAGGTAGGTGTTTTCAGCTCAACCATTCACAGCCTCAGCTTCCCAGTCTTTCGTGTGCCCCCAGCTTGTCTTTTCTTCCTTTGAAACCCCACTCCCTCCTCCACCATACAGTCCAGTATGTTGTACCACCCCCACCTCTGTGCCCAATGAGTTATCAACCTTATTTTAACCGCGTACGTCTGGCTCTCTACAGAGCACCCTGTCTTTTCACAGTCTGGTCTGTTCCCACCTTTTCTCTTCTCTTTTCATTGCCCAAGTACTCTCCTTGCTCCTTGCCTCACCTCTCTGCTCCTCTTTAATTATCTTCTGTCACCCTTATAAGCTGTGTTTTGTCTGTCCTCAGTCCCCCGTCAGTGTTCAGAGAGCGAGTTTGCTTGCACAAATGGACGTTGTATTGCTGGGCGCTGGAAGTGTGACGGGGACCATGATTGTGCTGATGGTTCAGATGAGGTATCAACAATTTCCTTCCCTTCTGATTTAAAATTTGACACACTAGAAGTACTAATAAAAGATAATTCTTTGTTTTGTTCCAGAATGGCTGTGATGTGAAGTGCGACAGTGATCAGTTCCAGTGTAAAAATGGCCATTGCATCCCGATCCGCTGGCGCTGTGATGCTGATGCTGACTGTATTGATAACAGCGATGAAGAGAAATGTGACAGTAGTGGTAAGGGGCACACACGCATTTTGTCAAACCGCTGCTCATATATTCATTTATGATTAATTCATCTTGTCTCTCCATCATTGTGCTTTAGTGGAAAGACACTGCCCCCATGATGAGTTCCAGTGCAACAACACCCTTTGTAAACCCCTGGGCTGGAGGTGTGATGGTGAGGACGACTGTGGAGACAACTCTGATGAGAACCCAGAGGAGTGTGGTAAGAATCACAGTGTTTCACATGTTGACTGATCCATTTATTACCCTGTGTGCAAAGAACCATCTCTCTTCCTAAATTCTTCTCTCCTTCTGTTCCTTAGCTAAGTTCCAGTGTCCACCCACAAGGCAGTTTCGATGTCTTAACGACCGTGTGTGTCTGCCAGTATCGAAACGCTGTGACGGAGTCAACAACTGTGGGGACGAAAGCGACGAACTCAACTGCCGTGAGTGTCTTTAAACTTGTTTAAAAATCGATATCCTGAAATATGGCAGGGAGATAAAGACAGACTTTATGAACTTTTATAATGGGGAGGAGTACCGACAATATTAAGGATGTAAAATATTAAGGGTATATGATATGGCAAACCCCTAATAAATACAGCATGATGAAATGTGAAATGTACAATACAGGTTGTATTATTTAACTGACCTTCGGACACGATAATCAGGGTACTAACTCTTACACCTTTCCTATGTCAGAAGGGCCTCCTTCCCCACCAGTCTGTCAAAAGGAGGAGTTCCAGTGCTCCAATGGCCGTTGCATCAGCTCTGCCCTGGTCTGCAACTACTTTAACGACTGTGAGGACTACGGTTCTGATGAAATCAACTGCAATAAGAAAGGTGTGTTATACCACCATGTATTCGCCATAATGACAGAACATTCTCCCTGGTTATAAGGGTGAGGGTAAGCTTCCTGTGTCTCTTCCTGTAGACACAGTGCTGAATGACTGTCACAGTAACAGGACAGTGTGTGGAGACGGAGACGAGGCTCACTGTGTGGTGAACGGCACCGACTCTTTCTGCTCCTGTAAACCAGGCTTCCAGCCCAAGGGACGTAACAGATGTGAAGGTACAGTTTTGCTGGCTCAGTTTTTTACTTGTGATTTAACGTCAGATTTGAACATTTGAAACTGTGTGTATCATTTGACCTTGGGCTGTTTTGACAGATAAGAACGAGTGTAAGCACTTTGGAGTGTGTTCCCACATTTGCAACAACACTAAAGGTTCCTACAAGTGCAGCTGCCACAAGTACTTCACCAGAATAAATGATACATGCAAGGCTGATAGTGAGTACTTGCACCATAACTCACATTTAACACACACACTTAACATTTGTTAACAATTTATGTGCAATGATTTATGTGCAATGATTTATGTGCAACAGTGTATTTTGTGATCGTGCCTGACATAATTTTCTGTGCGTCCTCAGCTCAAAAACAAGTGCTCTATATTGCTGATGACAATGAGATCCGCAGCCTGGACCCGTCGATGCCGAACTGGCGCTATGAGCAGATCTTCCAGGGTGATGCCAATGTGCGGATTGATGCCATGGACCTGCACGCTAAGACAAACCGCATTTACTGGACAAACTGGCACACAGGGCGCATTTCTTCCTATGATTTGCCTTCTTCCTCATCCTCGCCCAATAGCAACCGTAATCGACGGCAAAGTGACTCCAGGATCACCAACCTGGAGGTAAGTGTGTATGTGTGCAAGGGACGTAACAGATGTGAAGGTTCAGTTTTGACTGTGTTTTTTGGGTCTCTGTTCAGATCCCAGATCTGAAGATGCCCCGTGGAATTGCTGTGGACTGGGTGGCAGGGAACTTGTACTGGACAGACTCTGGTAGAGATGTCATTGAGGTGGCCCAGATAAGTGGAGGACGACACCGCAAAACCCTCATTTCGGGGATGATCGATGAGCCCTATGCCATTGTGGTCGACCCCCAGAGAGGGTGAGCAGGGTGTGGGAGACTGGGGATTCTGTTAAACAAGGAAAAATCACTTTTTTTTTCTTTTTAGAGAGCCGCATGATAACAACAGTGATAAATGGGGCTTTAACATTTCTTTCATTAGGAAAATGTACTGGGCAGACTGGGGAAACCACCCCAAGATCGAAACTGCTGCTATGGATGGAACAATGAGAGAAACACTGGTGGAAGAAAACATCCAGTGGCCAACTGGTAAAACTTTTACTTAATCATTCTTTCAACCCAAAGTGAAATTATTTTAAAAATATTTCCACCTTTACTACATCTGCTCTCCGTTTTTATAGGTCTGGCTGTGGACTATTTCAACGAGCGTCTGTACTGGGCTGATGCTAAACTCTCCTTGATCTGCAGTGTGAGGCTGAACGGCAGTGATGCAGTTGTGGCTGTAAACAACGTTAAGAACAGTTGAGTGACAAATACTCATATGGATCGTGTGGTTATCCATGACCAGTGTTTATCAGTCAGGACTCAGCTGCATCTTTTAATAGGTGGAAGTAACATTGTGTGTCTTTTCCATTTCTACACAGAGCTTCATCACCCCTTCAGTATTGACGTGTTTGAGGACTACATCTATGGTGTCACCTACATCAACAACTACGTATTCCGAGTGAATAAATTTGGCAAAGGTCCCGTTGAGAGTCTGACAACTGGAATGAACCATGCCACGGATATAGTTTTGTACCACCGCTACAAACAACCTGAGAGTGAGTGAGAAAATAAGAAAACTCTCAACAGCAGTACCGATAGAACAAAGTGAAGAAAGCAGCAGGTGTTTTTCCCCCTCATTTTTAAAACGGGTCTTTTCTCTGTTTCTGTCAGTGACTAATCCCTGTGACAGGAAGAAATGTGAATGGCTTTGTCTGCTTAGCCCCAGTGGTCCAGTCTGCACCTGTCCCAATGGACGCATATTGGATAATGGCACATGTGTGGAGCTGCCCACTCCCACTTTGTCTCCTATCTGTGAGTAGAACAAACACAAGCACACATGCATTCAAACACTGACACATGAACCATTCTGAGTGGACATTTTTATTTTCTACAGCTCCCCCTAGTGGTCCCTGCTTGGTCCAGTGTCTGAATGGTGGCAGCTGTTTCCTGAATGCGCATAAGCAGCCCAAGTGTCGCTGCCAACCTAATTATGGAGGAGACCGATGCGAGATTGACCAGTGCAGGGATTACTGCAAGAATGGAGGCACATGTACACCTTCACCTACAGGTGAGATTTGCATGCTACAAGCTGATATTGGAATTTTCTGCCATCTTTCTTTTACTACTGCTACTGTACTATTGAAAAAAAGATGACATGCAAAGCTTGAATAAAAGTACAGCTTTATAGGTCATTATTATGCCCCTGTAATATGAAACATCTTTCCTGTGTCTGTTCTTCCACAGGCTCCCCTACCTGCAGATGCCTGCCAGGCTTCACTGGGCCAAACTGTAATCTACACACTTGTAGAGAGTACTGCAAGAATGGAGGCAACTGTACAGTAAGCCCTGGAAACCAGCCAACATGCCGCTGCCCCCCTGACTTCCTGGGCGACCAGTGCCAGTATAGTGAGTGTTCCCATTCTGTAGCTGAAAAGTTTAAAAGTGTTCTAATGCTTCTGCTGACCAATGAGCTTCATTGAAATAAAGCTAAAATGGCTGAGTGGCTGCAACAGTCTGTAATATGGCTGACGGGCAGTGTATTTACGCATGTGTGTGTCTCTGTGTGTGTAAGCAGGAAGCTGTGAAGGCCACTGCCTGAACAAAGGTACTTGTCTCCAGACTGAAAGTGGCTCCCAGATATGCCGCTGTCTACCCCAGTACACTGGCAGCACATGTGAAATTGACAAGTGTCACTACTGTCGTGACGGCGAGTGTATCCCCAGCAACAGTTTTTCCACAGGGAACTTCACCTGCCGGTAAGAGATCCATGTTTTCTTCACACAGACACACCAGAACAAACGGTCTTATGTAGAAGTTGTCTCAAATTTCTAATTATCAATCACAACTCTCCTCAATAGATGTACAAATGGAAGAATCCAGCCCAGCTGTTACACTTGTGATACAAATGAGTATTGTGCAAATGGCCAGTGCTCTATTAACCCCGTCACTCGCCTTCCAGAGTGCAGGTGCGAAGCAGTGTGTCGATAATCCATCATTTCTCTGAAGTCCATTGTTGCTTCCATACGTAAATATGTCTCTTTTGTGTTTTCTGCTGTGTGTCTGTTTTTGTGTAGATGTGCACTTGGCTGGACGGGGCATCGCTGTGAGGCTGTGGCAAACAATGAAAACGGACCAGGTTCAGGTGGACGTAAGTTGACCCTTCAAACTGATATAAGTGGCAAACGTTCCCGGGATTTGATATGATGACGATGACTGTTCACATTGTCCGTGCAGCGTTCTTTACTCCTTTTTATTGTGTGTGTGTCCAGGCACAGCATCCATTGTGGTTTCTGTGCTGCTGCTCCTGCTCCTGATTCTGTTGGCTGGAGGACTGGTGTTGTGGTACAGGAAAAGGATGAGAGGGTGAGTTAGAGTTTAACACATTCAAAGCAGGACAAGGTGCAGACCTCTTTTTGCCTTTGTATTCCCTCTTCTCCCTCCTCTTTTTAATCTTACTTCTTTCTTTCTTCCATCTACACTTTTCCTCTCCTCTCTGTAAACACATCTTTTCTGCTCCTCAGGTCTAGCCGGCCCGGCAAAACCGGCTCCAGACGCTTGCGGTAACGGTTGCCAGGGTTACACTTTTCTTTCTCATTCAATTCTGCATCCTGATGCTCTCTCTTTTCTCTGTCTTTCCCTCACCCATGAGTCTTTGTGGCTGTGCAGTGTGTGGTTGTGTTGTGAATGTCATGTCATTTTTTCAGATGTTCATGGCAGCTCTAGCTCTTCCCGCTCCAACAATATCTCTCTGTATCAATTAACTGCCCTCTTCAGAGCGGCTCCAGGGCAGATCTATTAAAAAGATATATTGAATAGATCTGTTTATGCACTAGCCAGTGCTGTAGGTCTTTCATTCTGTTGTCCATCATACTGTGCCATATTGTACTGTAATGTACTGTGTTGTGGTTTGTATTGTGGTACAACAGCATTCTTTCAAGCTCAGGTTGGACAACACATTGTAAAAAATCCAATAGGTGCAGATACACTAGAGATGTTCATACCACATACAGTATTTAGACCGAATATTTTACATCCATTATGAGTTTACCGTGGTCTGAAAGGATAGCTTGTTCCTTACCAGTCCCATGTCCAGGTCCACTGTGTCTGGATCTGTCCTGGGCTCCATGAATGCTGGGTTTATGTAGGTGCCTGTGCTGTGGCTTAGTTCCCTCAGCCTGGGTGGTGGTTAGACTCATGCAGCGTCTCCTCCCTCCTGTTGTAATTTGCCTGTGTCCCTGCTTGCACTGTTTAGGCTCCTACAAGCTTGGATAAGATGTACATGTATGACCACGCGCTTAATATGTTGCACAGGGCGAAGGGCTTCCAGCACCAAAGGATGACCAATGGGGCCATGAATGTTGAGATTGGAAACCCTGCCTACAAGATCTATGACGGTGAGCCTGATGATGATGCCGGGGAGCTGCTAGATGCAGACTTCACGCTGGACCCAGACAAGGTAGAGAAATATTACACTTGCAAATATATGCACAAACGTCATCCCTCTTTGCATATAATAAGTTTTTTTTTTTTTTTTTAATATAATTTTTGATCCTTTTCCAGCCCACTAACTTCACAAACCCAGTATATGCCACTCTGTACATGGGAGCTCACAACAGCCGCAACTCTCTGGCCAGCACAGATGAGAAGAAAGAGTTGCTATCACGTGGAGACGAGGAGCCCCTTGTGGACCCACTGGCATAGACCGTCCACCGGCCTGGATCATGCTATTCCAAACACTCCCCTTTCTTGCCTTTTAAAGAAAAATTAAACTTAAAAAATTGATTTAAAAAATGTGTGAGAGAAAATTGATAAAAAGTGTGAACACTGTATAAAATGTACAAAAATGAAGGACTACTTTTGTATGTGATTGCAGTATTATATTTTGTTCTTTTGAGATTCCTCTGGTCAAAAATGACATTTTCTATGAGAGACTTTTAATTTACACTTTGTCCCTTACCCTTTACCTAAATAGCCACTACCTCTGTGCAAAATGAAAAGGAAACAAGAAAATCACAAGAAAAGATGCTAACATTGGAGCAATTTTAATTTTTTATTTTTGTATGAATTGTATAGAAAAGAAAAAACATTGTTCCATTTCACCAGTGCCAACTGTTTGTTGTTCGTGTAGACTTTGAGCGGGAAAGGCAAAACTCAAAGTTTTCTAAATCGGTACATTTGTTGTCTTGCCGGGTTTTTTGGCAAGATTTGTGTAAGGCAGATTTGTGATAGCACCGTTTGTGTATAGCACATTTAAAATGTCAGTACCAGATGGCAACTACAGTATTTCCAGTATTTTACCTTTTTTTTTTTTCCTCAGAGAACAACGTTAATGAAATGATTGTGTTGTCTTCCTTGCACAGAATATCCCATTTTACGGTATAGTGTATACTGTAGGCTTTATACCGTAAGATGTAAAGCAGGTATGTTTGTTTTTATCACATTGTATGACAGTTAGAGCTCATGTGTTGTTGTGAGAGGACGAGATGCTGATTGTTGTGACTGCGGAGTTGGAGAATGAGGAAGGTGGTCATGGGTTAAACATTCCAGGTTGCGTGGTGGGTGGAGAAAACACGTGTAAAGAGATGGTACGGATGAATGCCTTTACGGGTGGACAGTTGGCTGTGCACAAACCGGGGCCACAGCAGAAACAGATGGATAGTGGTATTTCTGCACCATTCAATTGTCAGTTACAAGAGTCTTCCTCCAGAAAGAGGAATGGTAGTGGTTAATTGGGATGGAAAAATATGTATTTCTTGCTTGTCTTGTATTTCTCCAGTCCATTTTTTTTTTTGTTGTTGTTGTTAAATCCAGAACACATTCATCTGGCAGTGTGAGTTGATTTATCTTTCTATCTTTAGGGGATCAAAGTGTGTACACTCACAGTTTTGTAGCAACTCAGTCTTAAGTGCATTATGTTCATTTGGTCTTTAGCGTCCCTGTTTTTAATGAGCTCTTTCTGATCTCTCACTCTCCTCTGTGCCCTGCTGCTGCTAATGCTACCATTCTGGTCGCTCTGACATGTCCTTAGCTCAGCCTTCGTCCCAAAATGCTGCTTCTGTCAGAAATGTGTCAGCCATATCTTAATGCATGTGAACAGTAACACCAATCTTTAATGTAACTATGATAACAAGTTTTTATTTTGCTTAGCTGTCAGCAAATGTTATTTTATGCTGTTGTATATGTTTGTCTTAAATTGAGAGAGAAGTACAATCATTTTACCTAAAGAACATTTTTGCAAAATCATACATGCATTTTCAGAATTGTTTTTGATTAGTCCTTGTTTCTGAATGACACATAGCTTTTATAGTACACAATGATGCATGGAGGCTCAGACTTTCTTCTGGAAAGAGAATAATGTTTAATTTTTGCTGGAGTACTTTACAAACTAAATAACATATTGTTATAAATAAAGTTTAAAAAATTGTACATAAAACAAGCCTGTGATTTGTGATTTATTCACCTGTGTTTATGGAGAGAAAGAAAACAGTGACGAGTCTTTGTGCAGTTGGTTGATTTAATCATTTAGGCAAATAATAAATCTGACCATGTTTACTATCAAATTGTGCATTTTACTTTTTATTTTACTGATATATATATTTTTTTAATTGTATAATTATCAAAAACTGAGTAGCTTCCTATTGCAATACAATAAACCCTTAAGCTGTGATTGCACTTTAAAACAATCTTTGAAATAAAATGAAAAACAAGTGCAGAAACAGCATATAACAAAAAATATTTTATGCATTCCAGTAGTTATTTCAAATAATCATCTTAAGTTGGGACTTTATTTCTGATCATAAGACTTAGACTAACTACAAGCCCCGTTTTTAGACAATCTTCACTCGATGCCTTTAGCCTTCAGCTCCTCTCTGACTCTGCTCAAATACCCAGGGTCAGGATACCCAAAGCTGTGGAGAGCAGCAACAATTAACATGTAGAATTTGAGTAGAATTATTACAGGATATTAACTAAAAAGAAATTTAAAGACTCAACCACCGTACTTCTGTGGTCCTCCTTGAATGGACGTCTTGTGGTGAATGTCATTCCATGTTACTTGGTTCTCAGACCCAGTCGTTCTGGATGTTCCAACAGTGAAAATGAGCTTCTGGTCAAACGCTCTTTTCAGCAAGTGCAGCACTTCATTGCCTTCTTTGTTGTCTGGCAGATATGCTCTTCTGCTAATACCAGAATAAAACTGTCCTGGTTTTGGATGTTTTTGCTGTAAAAACAAACATGTAAGAAACTAGCAAATAAAAATGCAAAGAAAAAAAACAGACCATTGACATTCATTTAAATACAAATACAATACAAAAATATGATACAATATAAACATATTTAAATCTGAGAATTTACCGTCTGTGTTCCACTTGGAATATTGTAGGTGATCTCTATTGTGCCACAGTTTGGAAATCCAGGAAGGGAAAACATAGTTTTCCCAAAAAACATGTGTCCATCTGGCTGGTCTCCCGTCATCACACCAAAGACATCTTTGCAGACTGGACATATGGGTCCCATGCTTTTCTCTGCTTGTTTCAGGCAAGCATCACAAAATTCATGTTTACACTTAAGCTGTTTCTTATTGGTTATTGTATCGATGCATATAGGGCACATTTCTTCTTCAGTGCCTTTTGTCTCTTCCTTTCCAGTGGGCTCATCGCTGTACTTCTTGCTGTGTCCTGGCTGTCCATTGAACACAGGACCACCGGAGGCCCCCTCTGACTCATAATCATTGCTCATGTTCCTTGGTGAACCACCGATGCCACTGACTCCATGGAGCTTGGTGAAGCTCATTGGTGATGTTGTAAACTTTTGGTACAGACGAAGAAGAGCTCTGACAGCATGGCTCTCCATTGACCTGTTTCCTCCAGATTTCTTGTAGCAAGCTGTGACATTGACTTTTCCTCGACTGTCGTCTGATTTTGAAACCTTAAAAACCACACCAAATTTAGACTGGATCTTAACTATGTACTCGCTGTATGAGGTTGTCATCAGGGCCCAGTGGGTTTCATCAAAAGTCAGTCCTGCATCAATGAGAGGGTCTTTGATGTTCATGTGAATCTTCATTAATGCGCCTTGAGACTCCCATGGACATTCTCCAGCAGAATTGTTGTTGTTTAAGATTTTGTCTGTTGCATTCACGGACCTACTGATGGCATCTTGACTTTTGCTTGGCCCACATACAATCATTTCTTCAGGAGACAGAGTAATCAGAGCCTTGTTCTCATTGTTCTGGATGATTTTCATAGTGTTTCTCCAAGCATCTGGATCTACAAACTTGAGAGGAACAACTGAGCCACTGGATTCACCTAAGCATTTTTGGACAAGGTCTATTAACTCACTGAGAGCTTTCTTGGGGTCTCCAGTTTGCTTGTCTGGTTTAATTGTCACCTTCACTTCTGCATCGATTTTAATTCCATTCTCTTTCTCTATACGTTTCATTTCCTCCCTGTAGATGTGACTCATATACCAGAAATGGCTAACTGGTAAAGAACATGTCTCCTCTCCAGTTGTAGAAAGAGCCGCTTCACTGCTGAAACTCTTTTGTTTGACCAACTGGTCTTGCTCCTAATAAAATAGAATACATTTATTTAGAATGAAATAGAATATCATCAACTGAACCGATTTACTACACAGTACATACATGTTGTGGCTTCGGGACTGAAGCAGGACGGCTCACTGAAGCGTCCTCTGGTATTTGTGTCTCCTGCTCTGGCAGTGTCAAACTAAGAGATGTTATATTGAATCCGTTCTCATCTCTGCTGGTCAGTGTTTCTCCAGTCAGTTTCTGAAGCTCAGTCACAGCTTAAAAAGAAGACAAAAACATTAAAATATACTACAGAAGCTATCCAAAAGTAAAACATATTCAAATATAGTCATAGTTTACCTGGAACTGGTTTCATCTTTATGACAAATCCCTCATTTCCATAGGCCTTTACAACTGAGCAATTTGTGCCAGTTTTACGTTTGTTGAACCAACTCTGAAGACTTTGCTCTAATTTTATTTTAGCTTTCTGCGGAGGACCAGGCTCTGACCATTTCACTGAGAGAGCAACATGAGCTTCTTCTTCTTTGTCCTGTGATGAAGTTGAGGCCTGAAAATATGAGATACAACCATCAATGCAAAGAATGGCACAAAATCCTCTGGGAAGATCTGCTTTGAAAATTACTTGTTTTTTCTCTTAAATGAACCAATCTAGAACATGGGCTGCTTAGTTATTTTGCATTAATAAAATTATTTGAAACCCTGAAGAGTTGATTAGTGCTGAAATTATTGCACTGAAAAAGGGCAGGGCACCTCCTTCCCTGCACGGCCTATTATGATCAGTGATTACAATAATACATAACAGCTTTACATAATGTCCATAAAAAATTATGTTGGACTTTATCAAAGGAGGAGGAGATTAGCTATGATTACAGTTTTGATCTTCTATGCTTTTCTTTATTTACATACTTTCACTTTCACATACACTTCACAGAAGAACAACATACAGGCCTGCTGAGACTCGGCCTGGATTTTTTAGAATAGAATAGAATAGAACTTTATTAATCCCACAGTGGGGAAATTCTTGTAACCTGCTTTTAGCTCCTAATACGCCTGCTTACATGTTATAGAAGCAATAAATCCACACTGACACTGGACAGTTTCCACACTCTGCACCACTTTTAAATCAATACATAGACATTTACCAGACACAAAAATACCTCTGCTTGATGTTTCGAAGATGATGCAGGGAGTCCTGGCCCATTCATTGATTGAGGAGATGGAGACTATCCCAGCCGAAGAGGAAGACAGGGTATTTAAAACAAAAAGGTAAAATTAATACATCACAGCACTGGCAGTTTTAGACATGCCTACAGTAATTTTAAGGACGGTCTTGGTCCATTCCCATAGTAACATTAGAATCAAAGCTCCTGCATTAACTTTCTGTGCAGACTGGGCTGATACACAGTTACTCACAGTGTCCATGGGCTCCTCGGGCTCTTGACAACCGTCTGACATTTTCACAAGGTTCCTGCAAGAATTTGTGTCATTAAAACGTGACAGTTCAAACCACCAACAGTTGTTTCTTTCATTGAGTTTGCTGTCAAACGGCAGTTGGACGGACACGAGCCTACGTGTCATATGCTTTAAACTACAGGTTCGACACTTCCAGCTACGACAGGCTCCTTCAATCCTCTACACGTTCAGACGACGCGAATTGTCTGTTACACCGTTTTTAACCGACAGCGGAGACACGCCGTCACCTGGGGGCAACTTTTACATATAATATTTGAACATGCATACAGCATAATATATATTTTAACCACCTATGACTGACCTTATCGAAGCGTTGAACGCAGTTTCTTCCGGAGAAATGAAAGCGAAAGCGCCGCAGCTCCGCGTGATCAGTGACGTCACACAGAAGACTTAACATTAAAAATGAGTCTGATCCGTGTTGTCATGCTGATCAGCAAAACCTCTTGAGACCCAGAAAAAAAGCGTTGCAATCTGTTTTATTTTCTTATTAAATAATTGTCCTGGGTCATAACAGGACGTCACAACACATTTATTGTGAACTGAAAAACTGTCTTTCATCCATCATCTTTTCTACCGTTTTGCAGACGGGAACAGTGAGATTTTTACCCTCGTTTTTTCAGGTGTAAAGACATCATCAAATGCGGAAAAAACATTTAATACTTAACAGTAAACTTGGACTGAGCTTTTCATGGTTTTGGCATCTCGCAATTCTCGTGCTGCACTTTTCATTTCACTTTATGAATGGTGCTCTAAGAAGCATTTTTTATGTGACACACAGATACATGTGACATTTGACACATTTCACAAAGGTTTTGCCACTGCAGCCTGTATTTCTACATCTCAACGCATTTGTTGCATTAACCATCTTCAGCAAATGAACTGAGACATATGTTTTTTATACTGCTGTCAGAGTGTGCCTTTTCAAAACCCCTCCTCCATGGAGAAGACCTCTCCTCTTCATCATCTGTGCTTTTTCCAACCTTTTCTTGATTTGCACCAGATTGTGCAACAGATGATTAAATTCAATGTACTAGAGGATGTCCTTCCTCTGTCTCCCAGAGGCCTGGCTATTTTGATATTGGGATTTGTGATTTATTTACCTGTATTTAGGGAGAGAAAGAATACAGTGACGAGTCTTTGTGCAGTTGGTTGATTTAATCATTTAGGCAAATAATAAATCTGACCATGTTTACTTTCAAATTGTGCATTTTTTAATTTTTTTTTTTACTGATATATATTTTTTAAATTGTATAACAATCAAAAACTGAGAAACTTCCTATTACAATACAATAAACCCTTAAGCTGTGATTGCACTTTAAAACAATCTTTGAAATAAAATGAAAAACAAAGGAAGAAACAACATATAACAAAGTATTTTGTGCATTCCAGTAGTTATTTCAAATAATCATCTTAATTTGGGGCTTTATTTCTGATCATAAGAGTTAGACTAACTACAAGCCCCGTTTTTAGACAATCTTCACTCGATGCCTTTAGCCTTCAGCTCCTCTCTGACTCTGCTCAAATACCCAGGGTCAGGATACCCAAAGCTGTGGAGAGCAGCAACAATTAACATGTAGAATTTGAGTAGAATTATTACTTTTTTTATTATTAATTTAAAGACTCAACCACCGTACTTCTGTGGTCCTCCTTGAATGGACGTCTTGTGGTGAATGTCATTCCATGTTACTTGGTTCTCAGACCCAGTCGTTCTGGATGTTCCAACAGTGAAAATGAGCTTCTGGTCAAACGCTCTTTTCAGCAAGTGCAGCACTTCATTGCCTTCTTTGTTGTCTGGCAGATATGCTCTTCTGCTAATACCAGAATAAAACTGTCCCGGTCTTGGATGTTTATGCTGTAAAAAACACCATGTAAGAAACTAGCAAATGAAAATGCAAAAATAACACACCATTGACATTCTTTTAAATAAATATTAAAAATATAAATACAATACAAAAATATGATACAATATAAAAATATTTAAATCTGAGAATTTACCGTCTGTGTTCCACTTGGAATATTGTAGGTGATCTCTATTGTGCCACAGTTTGGAAATCCAGGAAGGGAAAACTTAGTTTTCCCAAAAAACATGTGTCCATCTGGCTGGTCTCCCGTCATCACACCAAAGACATCTTTGCAGACTGGACATATGGGTCCCATGCTTTTCTCTGCTTGTTTCAGGCAAGCATCACAAAATTCATGTTTACACTTAAGCTGTTTCTTATTGGTTATTGTATCCATGCATATAGGGCACATTTCTTCTTCAGTGCCTTTTGTCTCTGCCTTTCCAGTGGGCTCATCGCTGTACTTCTTGCTGTGTCCTGGCTGTCCATTGAACACAGGACCACCGGAGGCCCCCTCTGACTCATAATCATTGCTCATGTTCCTTGGTGAACCACCGATGCCACTGACTCCATGGAGCTTGGTGAAGCTCATTGGTGATGTTGTAAACTTTTGGTACAGACGAAGAAGAGCTCTGACAGCATGGCTCTCCATTGACCTGTTTCCTCCAGATTTCGTGTAGCAAGCTGTGACATTGACTTTTCCTCGACTGTCGTCTGATTTTGAAACCTTAAAAACCACACCAAATTTAGACTGGATCTTAGCTATGTACTCGCTGTATGAGGTTGTCATCAGGGCCCAGTGGGTTTCATCAAAAGTCAGTCCTGCATCAATGAGAGGGTCATTGATGTTCATGTGAATCTTCATTAATGCGCCTTGAGACTCCCATGGACATTCTCCAGCAGAATTGTTGGTGTTTAAGATTTCGTCTGTTGCATTCACGGACCTACTGATGGCATCTTGACTTTTGCTTGGCCCACATACAATCATTTCTTCAGGAGACAGAGTAATCAAAGCCTTGTTCTCATTGTTCTGGATGATTTTCATAGTGTTTCTCCAAGCATCTGGATCTACAAACTTGAGAGGAACAACTGAGCCACTGGATTCACCTAAGCATTTTTGGACAAGGTCTATGAACTCACTGAGAGCTTTCTTGGGGTCTCCAGTTTGCTTGTCTGGTTTAAATGTCACCTTTACTTCTGCATCGATTTTAATTCCATTCTCTTTCTCTATACGTTTCATTTCCTCCCTGTAGATGTGACTCATATACCAGAAATGGCTAACTGGGACAGAACATGTCTCTTCTCCAGTTGTAGAAATTGCTGCTTCACTGCTGAAACTCTTTTGTTTGACCAACTGGTCTTGCTCCTAATAAAATAGAATACATTTATTTAGAATGAAATAGAATATCATCAACTGAACCGATTTACTACACAGTACATACATGTTGTGGCTTCGGGACTGAAGCAGGACGGCTCACTGAAGCGTCCTCTGGTATTTGTGTCTCCTGCTCTGGCAGTGTCAAACTAAGAGAAGTTATATTGAATCCGTTCTCATCTCTGCTGGTCAGTGTTTCTCCAGTCAGTTTCTGAAGCTCACTCACAGCTTAAAAAGAAGACAAACACATTAAAATATACTACAGAAAGCTATGCGAAAGTAAAACATATTCAAATATAGTCATAGTTTACCTGGAACTGGTTTCATCTTTATGACAAATCTCTCATTTCCATAGTTCTTTACAACTGAGCAATTTGTACCAGTTTTACGTTTGTTGAACCAACTCTGAAGACTTTGCTCTAATTTTAATTTAACTCTGTGCGGAGGACCAGGCTCTGACCATTTCACTGAGAGAGCAACATGAGCTTCTTCTTCTTTGTCCTGTGATGAAGTTGAGGCCTGAAAACATGAGATACAACCCTCAATGCAAAGAATGGCACAAAATCCTCTGGGAAGATCTGCTTTGAAAAATGATTTCAAGTTACTACTTAAAAAAATATTATAAATTATCTAAGTTTGGATACTTATAGTATAGTACTTACTAAAATAATTTAAAACCCAATAGGGTTAATTAAAGGATCAGCTTTGGATGATCTGAGAAAAGGGGCAGGGCACCTTCTCCCTGCATGTGCTCATTATACAACAGCTTTAAATACACTGATCAAGCATAACATTATGACCACCTGTGCAATTAAATGCAATTTTATATAGCAGCTCTCCCGCGAATTCTATTTAAACAACATTATTTCTCGGTTTTTAGGTTGATACTGTCTGGCCAAAACATTAGAACCTTCTCATATTGAACAGTGATTGACTTCATTGCCATCAAACTGCATTTTCTAATACGCCTGCTTACATACTATAGAAGCAATAAATCCACACTGACACTGGACAGTTTCCACACTCTGCACCACTTTTAAATCAATACATAGACATTTGCCAGACTGGCCAAAGTGTTGTGTGACTGATCAAGCACACGCTCACAAAAATACCTCTGCTCTATGTTTCGAGGATGATGCAGGGAGTCCTGGCCCATTCATTGATTGAGGAGGTGGAGACTATCCCAGCCAAAGAGGAAGACAGGGTATTTAAAATAAAAAGGTAAAATTAATACATCACAGCACTGGCAGTTTTAGACATGCCTACAGTAATTTTAAGGACGGTCTTGGTCCATTCCCATAGTAACATTAGAATCAAAGCTCCTGCATTAACTTTCTGTGCAGACTGGGCTGATACACAGTTACTCACAGTGTCCATGGGCTCCTCGGGCTCTTGACAACCGTCTGACATTTTCACAAGGTTCCTGCAAGAATTTGTGTCATTAAAACGTGACAGTTCAAACCACCAACAGTTGTTTCTTTCATTGCATTTGCTGTCAAACGGCAGTTGGACGGACACGAGCCTACGTGTCATATGCTTTAAACTACAGGTTCGACACTTCCAGCTACGACAGGCTCCTTCAATCCTCTACACGTTCAGACGACGACAGCGGAGACACGCCGTCACCTGGGGGCAACTTTTACATATAATATTCGAACATGCATACAGCATGAATAATATATTTTAACCACCTATGACTGACCTTATCGAAGCGTTGACCGCAGTTTCTTCCGGAGAAATGAAAGCGAAAGCGACGCAGCTCCGCGGACTTTCTGTCCGCAGCTTTGCTTTAACGGCTGCAGTCAAACTGCCCGCAGGTTTGAGTGTGAATGGTTCCGTCTGTGTGTGTCTCTCTTTGTTGGTTTCTGTTTAAACTTCAACTTCCCTCCATCTCTGACTACGGTAGTTAATGTCAGACAAACACATTGATTTAAAACAAGACTGTGGTGTAATACTAAAAATAAAATTAGATTCATCTAGTGCAGCACACCGCACTAATTTGGTGGTCTACTAGATCAATTGCAAGTGTAATTTTTTACACCCTGTGATAGTAAATTAAAGAGTGATTCAATTTTAATGGTTATGATTTGCTTAGTTGTAAGATCAAATGACATTTAGTGTTCTTATGAACAATGGCGAAACATAGCATCCTTTATCTCATATGTATGCTTTTTTCTATATGCTCGTTTCACGTTGCCCCAAACCGTTTTGAATTATATCAACTTGCTGTCATTGTAATGGAACTCTGTGAAGTAAATTGCATAAATAAAAACAGCTGAAAAACCATACAAGTCAAAATTATCCAGTAGAGCCACCCAAATATTAAGAATCAGTTTGTTTAGACAAGTAGAACCATTACAGCCATTTCCAGTTCACTGGCTATTTTCTTTAAATTACGTGTGAACAAGTACAGACTCGGTCTAATTAAAACTTACTGTTAAGCTCAGCAACTTTGGTGAGAGAGGGGTATTTGGAGATGAGTAGATTGTTTTGGTCATCACCATGGGCAGAGAGACCAGCTCCTTGTAGTTGGGGGCAAAAGCCAGTGATGAGATCTAAGAAAAACACATTTAGGCAATTTGAGAGTAGGCCTGTGTCAACATAACCAGGTCAAATTCCCAACGTGGAATTAAGGTCACATTTTAAATAAATGAATCTTAAGGAGTGACAAGTGTGCACTAACCTGTGACTGGGTGTCAAGTGAACGGATGCACGATCCGGTGTTTACATTCCATATACGGATGTGGCGATCAGTGGTACCACCTCCAGATCCAAGGATATTTGGCTTCCACGGACACCAAGCCAGTGCCTAAAACAATGACATCCCAAAGTAACATTAAGACTTTACAAGTGTGGAGCAGAGAATATACATGTAACACATGCAATTTTATAGCAGCTAGATGTTTTGCTTCATAAAGGGAAAAAAAACACATCATAATGATGGATATGGCCTGATCTGCAGCCACTGTCGGGTGGAAAGAGGAACATGTTACACTAGAAACCTATTAACAATGTTAGTTTTAATCTCTTGCATCTGAGCTTGAGAAATAACTATACCTATATAGACTGTACTCATTCCAGCTCAGGTTACCAACTCCAGCTGTGTGGCCGGCCATGCTGCGCAAGCGCTTCTGGTTTTCAACATCCCACAACTAGGAAGACAGAAATTGAACATTAAAGTTCATTTCAGTCAGTTATGTCAGTGTTGTGTGAGGCATGTTCATCACACTGACCTGAACCACGCCATCACTCGTACCAACTGCTAGGTGGCTTCCCTCTTTGATCCAGGACAGTGAAGAAACGTAGCCCTCATCACCCTCCAGCTCCATAAGTAGTGTGGCACTCCCTTGTGTGGTACACACTATTATTAAGAGCCAGAACAAGAACATTTTGACTGCTCCAATCAAGCAGATTCAAATCTATGGGGAAAAATAAACAGCACAATAATCCTCTGGTTGGTGAAATCTAAAGTTTCACATTCATTGCAGCAGTCAGACAAAAATCTTTACTGCCAAGCTGACGGTACGCATCTATTTTTTTTTTTTAAACGGATGCGGGTGTTCCAAATTGACTGTAGACGGCTTTTAAGTTGTTTTGATAGACTGTAAGGTAAAAAAAAAAACAATAACAAATAAATTAGACTATTGAAAAAATCTTTACTCGATGATGATGTACTATTCTTGCCAATAATCAGGTCGGCATGGAGATATATATTACCTTCTGGGGTATGCAGGGGTTTAGCTCCAAAGTGCAGGACTTTTGCATCTTCAGTTCAATCAGTAAAAAGTGATTACCAAAGGGGTCAGAGGGAGAGCCATCACAAACACACAAAAACTCTTACTGATGACATTGCTGTATCATTGCATCCGCTGGCTGATTTCTCTTTGCAACAAGAAAACTTGCTACATTCATTTGCTGGCTGTTTCGGATGGGAATAAAGCGGTCGCTACCAATTTTAGTAGGTGTCTGTCTTTTACCTTTACCTGCAATAACAAAAACACCCTGGTGGTTAACATACAGCGACATTTACACTAAAAACACAGATCTCTTTGAGGAGTTTAAATGTTACATCACAGTGAGTTTAGAATGCCTGATGTTTCGCTCTGCCTTTTAGATGAGCTCAGCGACCAACTGGAACATTTTCCAGGAAACAGACCGTTCAGGGCAGATGTGTCTGACCAACTGGCATTTCTCCGCCACCTTGCCATGTGCTCGTTTGCGATGGCCATATCCAGCTTCAGGATACCGTGGATGTCGTTGTGATGGACAAATTAAGAGTGATTAAATTTTAATGCTTATGCTCAAATGATTTTCAGTGTTATTATGAAGAATGTTGAGACTTAGCATCCTTGATCTCATATGCATGTTTTCGTCTTGAGAAGTGTCTGCATAACCGTCCCAAGGTTGTCTGCTATCTCACAGTAAACTGTAGTGACCTGGGGACATACCACCTTCATGTGGGAATGTTGGGAGCCTGATGGTTGGAATGTTTTGCCCAGCAACAGAGGGGTATAAAACATGTTTGTGATGTATCAGTTTTGAGAATGACACTAGACAGGGCATGAAACTTCTCTTTTGCATGATAATAAAACCATTAAAAGACATCCTGGAAGCTTCTTTACTGATTACACCCGAGGTATCTGGAACCAGTAATTGTCAATTTTTCCCATAGCACACCCTTAGTTGCAAAATACAGGATTCTTGTATCATTTATTTAAAACTCAGCAGAAAAAGTGAAATGCACTTAAAAAAAGAAAAGTAACTAAAATAGCTATATAAAAATAAAATGGGTTTCCTAGTCTAGCCAGCATTAAACAAAAAGGTAGGATGTGTGAAATCATTTTATTTGTTGCCATCTTTTAGTATCCAATCTGATCCACAATCTTTGCAAATATACAAAAAATAACAACCATGTAATTGTGAAAAGGTGTAACAAAGAACTGGTGTAACAAAGAACTTAAAATTATTTTTCCATAGCAGTGACAAACAAAACCTAACACAGAGCTGTAAAAGATAACGAAAGCCTGTTATACAAAATATCTAAAAATACTGGCATGGCCATTATCATTCATAGGCAATAGATTTAAAAAAAAAGCAGCTTAAAAAAAACTAACTGCACTTCAATAAAGATATGATTCTTGTAATAAACAAACAAATCAAGAAACACTGTCTATGCTTTTACATCTTTCTACTTGCTCCATTCAGACTATTACTTCTTCATATATTACAGTGACCTTCAGTAACAACTTACTTTGTCCTTGATAACTCAGATACTTCAGCCTACCTGTCTTTGGTGATATTACTGATGTATGTAAATATAGTGCATTTAAATTCTATACTGCAAGTTAATACACAAAGCAGGTGGAAATAGATAAGGCTGTCACAGTGACACTGTGAGATGGTAGGGAAAAGGCATCAGCGTGAGTTGCAGCGGTGGCACAATGCCAGGCTGAGTAATGACATCCTTGTTGTACTACAACATCAGCAAGCAGCGTGTCTATTCAGCTTCATCTTTCAGCGTGAACCTGGAACAAATAAAGCCAATAATTTAATGAAGACCCAGTAATATTTATTATCAAACAATAAAAATGTGAATGTGAAAATGGATCATTCTTTACAACACCGCTTTAGTTCAATTAGGTTTATGGGCATCTGACCATGCGCAGCGCCCCGTCTCGACACAGTATTTCAATTGGTTTGAGGTCTAGAATTTAACTAGGTCATTTCCAAACCACCACTCTGATGTAGATTAACTGGTGTCCCTCCGATCATTGTCTTATCGCATGACGTATGTTTGAGCAGGCTTTCGCTGTCAGAGGGTGGCTTCACATTTGCCTTTACAATACTCTGGTATAGAGTGGATTGTCAAATCAATAACTGCAAGGTGCCCAGGTCCGGTGGCAACAAAACAAGCTCCACTCATCTCCTCTCCAGGATTTTTCTTGACAACCCCTCCAAACAAAGCGTACTTGTTACTAAAAATGTGAAACATAGATACAGCCGTGAAGGATTTATGTCTCAAGAATGGTTTGAATTGTTTGGATTTCAATTTTATGCACCATGAAAACGTTTTTTTGAATTTTATAATGAATTCCAACTAATCACATCCTCCATTTCTGTCTCAGTGAGGAAACAACAGGTTTTCACAACCACCATCCACATCAATAAATGGTAAGTGCTGGCTGCTTATTATTTCTGTTAAACACATATTAAATACAATTTATTTAGGTGGAGCATCACTTTAACCAGCTTCAAAACCGTCTTTTCTGTCAGATCCGCTCACCATTCTGTGACACCAGACATCAAGTCAATCTGAGCCAACTCGATCTGCACCTAAAGATAATTGGAAACAACAACCTTTGATTAATCTATGTGTCACTGTTTTAGTTGTTAGTGACATATCATTGGCTACTAGCATTAAACTGTAAAAAACAAGATCAAGACTGACCTGTCCAATGACGTCACGGCTTCTAAATGAGGCCGAGTTATTCTTCACTGAGAGACTAAGGCATCTAAATCTCATCTCCTCCACAGGCAGATCATACTCAAACCTTAAAGAAAGCACGAAAGATGATGACACAAGATAGAAATTCCAATAATGGCGTTCAAAAGAGGAAAAAATGCACACGAATAGACAGACATCCAATT
This sequence comes from Channa striata, assembly GCA_033026295.1. Taxonomy (NCBI): domain Eukaryota; kingdom Metazoa; phylum Chordata; class Actinopteri; order Anabantiformes; family Channidae; genus Channa; species Channa striata. Next base: position 15,909,206 of record CM065168.1, on the reverse strand, counting down.
AACACCCGGTTACATAATTACCTCTCATTGTATTGTGGGTTGAGGTCTCTTTTCTTTACTGATGTCTTCCTCTTGGTGGCTTTGTTTTTGTCTGGCAGCAACATGAGGGAGACATAACTGTCTACACCATCTTTACTTTGAGACAACAGACCTCTGTGCACAGAAAAAGAAAGTACATCCTCTGATTACAAGAATTTTATATGTTTAAGAACCAGTCACAGTATACTGGAGGAGTAAAATACCCCTCTAACAATACAAAACAATGTGAAACGTGCTTTTTCATCACTTTTCTGATAAAGCTCGTATTAGGATCCTTTAACGTCCATAATTTCCATCTTTCCTGTAGGAGGCTGTTTTTTTTGAAAGACTACTTACATTAAATTAGCATAATTCACATTCAGGGGGTGGAGAAAATTCTGATTGCACATCTTTACCCTGAGTACCAGCAAAAAAACAGATAATTTCTTTGGAACATGGATACCAGAACTGAACCCGAAAGGACCTCTAGTCATGAGGGTTCAGGTTGAATTTGGAAAAAAATTTGCATTGTAATTTTGAATGTTTTTGTTCAGGTAGGGGTAGCGTGGCGGTGGTGCGGTTAGTGCTGGCATCCAACAGCTAGAAAGTTGTGCCTGTGACGTTGCCTTTCTGTGTGGAGTTTGCATGTTCTCCCCATGGCTATGTGGGTTTTCTCCAAGTACCCTGGAGATAATGAACGGATGGATGGATGTTTTGCAGGTTTTTTTTTTCATTTTTCTTTTGCAATGTCACTGTGGTTTCTATCCAGTTATGTTGACTTTATTTCTCAAAGCTGCATTAACAAGGGCAGTCCCGGAATGTGCAAAATCATATCAAAAAGAGTGGAGTCTTTCTAGTTAAACACACAGTATAGACATGTCTAAACCCCTTTTCAGATACCCACTGGAATTCTGACTTTCATGAGAGAGGCAGTATGCATGAATGCAAATGCCCATGTTTAAATGCTGCCAACATTATCCAGACTTCGAGTCCCTGAGTGTACCGTCCGTGCGTGTTGCACGCTGCTCTGTCCCGAATCGATGGGAGGATTAAAAGTGAGCAAGTGGGCATGTTGATGACATTTCTATAACTGAACTATGATCGCAATAAAGTGATAGAACCTTGTTTTATTAAGGCTCCGATGTGACGTCTTTCCCACAGTTTAGGTTTTGCATCATGTTGTACCTGCTGGGCACACTAATTGTGCAGGAAATACAGTAGATTTTGACATGTGAGGACGGTTCTTACTTGGGTCATCTCTCGCTGTGTTACCATGTCTGAAACACTCTGGACGACATCCAAGGCTAAATTCTCTTAACATTGTGCAGGGTTCAGATGAAACAGCCTTTACTCTTCTGTATTCAGCTTGTAAAAATTAAGACACTTCTCTCCCATAAGTTGTTTATGACAAGACGCTGCAGTAACATAGCGTCTCAGAACTAATGGTGTTTGGCTAAAAGTCAGAACTGAAGCTTTTCCTTTTTCCTCCTCTATCACTGATGATAACACACCTGCAGGCATGGACGACGATGACGAGCTTTCTCTCCTGTGATGCATAGGAAAGTGACAACTTCACCTGCCCATTTCCAGAACAGGCAGAGGCAGCACAGGGCAGAGTCCCTGCGCTAATCATGTCCACCATTTTGGAATTTAGAATCTATTGACAAAAAGTCAAAAAAGCAACAAAAGTGTTTTAATACTAACATGTTCAATGTAATAAAGTGCAAATGTGTTTTGCAAATTTGTTTTCTCACCTTGAGTTCAGCCCTCAGCAGGATCTGACTCTCAGGTGAGGCTCCATCCAGGTTGAACCACTTGTCCAAGACCAGCTGTGGCTCTGCAAGCAGCTCCTTCACAGAAACCACCAGAGATCCGATTGGTTGGTCCCAGCCACTTGACAACTACAATGAGACAAGAGAGAATAAAAATTTGTGACAAAATGTTGCAAATGCAGAGTCAAATCACAAACAAACATAATACAAGCTGAGATTGAGATACTCAGAAAAGTACATGCAGTTCTTGCCTTTACTACAAGCATCTGATGTTTAGGGTCATGGACCACGAAGTAGAAAGACTCATTCCACTGAGGGCTGGTTCCACGGTCACACAGCTGAAAAAGATGATTAAAAAAACAATAAGATGGTTATTATAATTACTATGAATTACTCATCAGACTGAGCATGGAGATCAGTAAATAAAAAGTCTCACTTTGGTTTTATGTGTTGTTTCGCCCACAACAAGCTCAGCTCCTGCTTTAGGTTCCTTTCCACTTTTCTTTAGCTGATAAAAAAAGAGAGGGGAATTTCAGATTGATTGATTTTGTAAACATATATTGTTATATTATGTAATCATGTAAATTAAAAGAAGGTGACTTACAGGCAATGAATGTGCTCTGTCTATATAGACAAAGAGCAGAGCAGCAGATGGAACAGCTTTGTTTTGATAAGACTGAAGAGACTGAAGCTGCAGAACCTGGAACATGGAGCACAGCCATTTAAGCCTGACAATTATGTGGCAGTGTTTGATAATCGTCTCTGCCAATTGGAATGTGACTCAACAGCTCTATTTAGTAGGCTGATTTCTTGGGTATGCTTCACTGGTGCATTTTTAAAAAACGTATTAATAACTAGCGAGGCTAAAATTGGTGGGTGATAAATGCTACAAATATGAGAAAACAGCGACCTGGTCCAGTCTGAGAGAATTTGACACTGTTGGAACCCACTCCATTATCAGGTGAACTTTTCCAGACTTCACATCATTCAGAATGTACCACTGCAACACAGACACAAGTCAGTTAGAGAAGAAAAAAAGCCCTTGACATAAGAACATGGAAGAGATTAGAGATCATGTGCCATATATTCATAATATTACTGTCTACTATTAATCCATACTGACCTGATCTGTGTATTGTGATCGGATGACGTCATTTAGCTTGACGCTGAATCTGAAACATGAAAACAGGTCAGGGTTTACAACTAAAATACACTGTCTTACTTTCAAAACAAAATTTTCATGTGCTCAGATTAAGGGGTAAATAACCCTTAAACCTAAGCCAATGTATTTAAGTAAAATCTAAGCCACATAAAACTACATTTGTATACAGTTAATTTAAAGTGAAGTAATAGGTGTGTTTACTCTGAAGGTATGACTGTACACAGGACTCTATACTTACTATTGATATTACATCACAGGAAGCTAATGATTAACCCACACAGAAAAGTGTGTGAGACACACACCTGCCAAGGAAGTCATCAGAATCAATGTCCTTATCAAATGCTTCAAACTTGATCTCCTGGACGGTATGCCCACTCAAAACCATCTGTTAAAACAATCAAAACCTAGATTTGTACGGGAAAACATACTGTACATTTATCCTTACATATATTATACTTTAACATGGAATACTTCATACCTCATACATTTCATTCCATGTTGGGTTGAGATTCTCTTTGATAACGTGACTCTTAAATGCAAATGCCCCTATGTTAATCTTGACGTAGGGGTCACTCTTGCCTTTCATCATGCCCCCCATCAGGTTGTCCTTGGCAACCAGATTCTGGGCCTCAAGCAGGTGAATCCTCAGCAGCCCCTGCAAAATGAACATTGTAAATGATTGTAAACATACAGGGACGGTTTGAGCACATGGCAGCTGTTGCTTGCCAAGGTGCATATAGATGATAGACTGATATGATGAACACTGTAATAGGCACAAAAAGGCAGTTTAGTGAATAGGTACCTTGTCTAATCCAAATGTTCAGAGTAAAATACAAGGCATTTAAGGGCACTCAACGTTTGCAAGTAAGAGGCAAAAAAAGGAAAGAAATAGGATGTATTCTTAAAAACAAGCAACTAATTAAAGCCTGTTGCGTTTAGTAAAGACCCCTCCTTCAACCACACTTTTGACCATTGTTTAAATATAACAATGTTTGGCACATGTTAATGTTCAGACACCTGTTTTGATTTGAGTTTGCATGACAGCCAGATAAGCAGAAGTTCTGCGAACTAGACAGCATATCGACAGAAACAGAAGAGGAAGCTGGAATTATACCAGGAGAACTTGTTATGATAATTTAAGACCAGACATGCCACACCTAGTGTATGGAAAAACTTATTGAAAACTGAGACTCAGTAACATATCATGTGTTTCCTGCACTAATCTCCATCAAATGAAACTACAAGGAGCAATATACAATGATCAAGCATAACATTGAGCAACTGTGGTATTTAATGCAATCCAATACAGTTTGAAACCCTTCTGACAGTTTATATCTAAAAATTGAGAAATTATAACATTGTAAAAGTAGAATTCTTGTTTGTCAGTGTAATAAATTATCAGACAGAGGACTGAAGGAGCCCTGGCAATTAGTAGAGTGGAAGCTTAACATCCACCCCCAGTGATCATGGCAGGAACTTAACACACCTCTTTCCCAAAGTCTGGGGTGGGGGTGGTGTGGGATGGCCGGACTTCACCAGCTTTGGGGATTTCTTCGAACTTTGCTGGCCCCACGGTTTTAGCAGGCAGACCAGTCACTGTGGCATGGGCAAGGTTATCTAGACCAGCTCTAGATTCATGCAAACAGACACAGTGAATGTTCAGTAATATACAGTAAATATTCCTGCACACCTGACAATAAAAAGGTTTTAGGATTCAGAACCATACAAAGTTACAACATGTCAACTGATACAATATCTAAACGACTTCCCTACAGGGAAAAACAAGGCTGAATTTCTGAGGTCTGACGGTATTATACATGTTGTGGTTAATTTTAGTCTGCCTGATCTTGTTTTGGATATAACCGATATGGTTTCTGAGTTTAAAAGTGCCTTGCTCTCCCTCTTGGAAACCTGCAGTCTGGCCACAATTTAATGCCAAGAATGTAACAGTTTGCATAAAATAACAATTGTATTGCTGATAAATTCTCCTAATTCTGATGCCAGGTTTCCCCAGCAATCAATGTTCTGATGAAAACAAACAGCCATTTTGGTATTTCTAACAGGTAAATAATGACTAAGTTCATTTGCAGAGTTACAGAGATCTCTTGAGCAGGTAAAACCATTTGAGTGCATCCTTTAACGGTAGGAATAGAAGCGAGATCAAAACTTTTGGTCTTTGATGTTAACATGGTGCAGGCCACAGGTTTATTTTCTAAACTGGAAATGGAAAAAACATTTCTTGATTTTACATGTCTTGATTTATAAACCTTCAAACAATTAATTCCACATTTCAATTTAACTCTTACAGTTTTATTTGGTCTCAGAATTCAGGAAGTTATTGTATAAATGAACAACATTTAACCATTATTTTATCATTGCTGTTTGAAAATGTAGCAAATAGAAAAATCATAATAAGGGTAAGAAAATATGCAATTCGCAGCTCACCCCTCGGTTTGTTTTTGGTGTGGTTTGAAGCCTCCTTTAATTGGTGTCTCCGACTGTGTGGAATGCTTCTCTGAGTCTCTTGGTTCTTCCACCTGCTGAACAAAATTACATTGAGATTACGAAGGTATGAAAAGACAGAACGACCACAGACTTTTGAGTGACATGACTCACAGCAGCAGCAGGAGATGTATCAGGTGCAGAGTGAATGACCGGTGGTTCAGCAGGAGTAGCCTTTTCTGTGGACGGTAAAGGTTCTGCTTGTGCTGCTTCAGGTTGTTTAGGCTGACTGGATGCAGGCCTGAAAACACACACCGCTGGTAAGAACGCAACAGCGGTTTCTGATGGTTTCTGAATTAGACTACAGCTGCATTGTGTATTAGCAAACCAGCTCCAAAGCCCTCACCCAGCTGTGTCGTGCAGTGTTGGCAGCGGTGAGCTTTTTTCTTTCTCACTAGCTGCTATGAATGTCGTGTCAGTGCTGGCGAACTTCTTTGGAACAGTTACTGAAGGCTGAGGAGCTTCAGTCATCCTTGAGTTAAGGATCTGTGCGCAACAATTTTCCAGTTGGTTATTCTCTATATCAAGACAATGTACCAATATCCTGCGTGCGTGTATTCTTATACCTTCAGCTCAGCCCTCAGTAAGATCTCACTTTCAGGTAAAGCTCCATCCAGATGATTCCACTGGTCCAGGACCAGCAGCGGCCTGGAGAGCAGCTCATTCAGAGAAATGACCAGAGATCCCATCGGCTGGTCCCATGCACTAGACAACTACAGACACAGGAAGACGTTGAGAGGTTTTTGACAATCCCAGCTGGCTTAATATGTTGCTTGTGTTATTTTGAGACAGAGTATATTCACCTTCACTATGAGCATCTTATCATTGGGATCCTGAACCAAAAAGTAGAATGCCTCATTCCACTGAGGCGACCTAGAGCTCTCGCACACCTTCAGACAGAAGAAAGGGAAAGGGTGGGTAAAGCTGAATTCCTTAAAGGATGATTGAATGTGCTTTATAACTTTAGAACATAAAGGAGCGCCAAGATAATCATTTTAAATTTTAGTACCAGTGGCATTTGGTCATTTATCCTAAAATATCTTTAAAGCACTTAACAAGTAGTAGTAATAACCAGTATGATTATTAAAATACTTTGTAGTTGCAGCCAAAGACTGTTTGTGTGTCTTTCATGGTTATATATTAGCAGGGTCATACCTTGGTTTTGTGGGATGTTTTACCAAAGACAACCTCAGCTCCAGCCTTAGGCTCCTTTCCGCTCTTCTTAAACTAAACACAGAAAGACAGAACATGCACAATTCATGAGGGATTTCTGTTATTTAATGGACCAGCCATGATTCCTGACCTGGCCCTGTTCTTTTTTCTTTGATTCTTTGCTTCCACGCTCACACTTCATTACTTCCTCAGGCCTCTGTTGTTTGGGGTGCTGTTCCCCGTTCAGCCTTGAGATGTCTCCAGATCTTCCCTTACTTCCCCTGACCACCTGTATCTGTCCTTGCCACCTGCATGCCTGTTTTACACTCCCTATTGCCAGACCTGCCCCATCTACGCTCACCTGTTTCTTATTCATTTATAATTTCCCAAATATAGAAACTGGTCCATTTCGCTTTGTCTTTTGACAATTTTTAAAATGTATTTTTTTAATAGACCGCTTTCCTGGTAACACCTGCCTATTTTTGTCCAACTAGTCCTTGAATCTTCTGCCCCGTAATATTGAACTTTGCTTGCGTTTTCTGCTGATCTATTGCCTTTGTTTACCACCTTTTTGCCGGCCAATGACAACCTCTGACACACACTAGTTTTCCCTGAACAGTGTTGATTTCCTGGACCGTGTGTATTGCAATTCAAGTCATCTGATCAACCAAATCTGCCCCTCTGCTTGGTTGTCTGTGAATGGGTCCTATCTGCTGGGTGTATTATGCACAAACTCGTGACAGCAACCATGAATCATTATGCAATTTCCTGTTTAAAAAAGTACAGCACAACAATACCTACAGAATCTTTTAAGTACAGACATCAGTGTTGCAGGGACTTACAGGCAATAACTGTGCTCTTTCCACATAGACAAAGAGCAGGGCTGCAGAGGGAACCGCCTTGTTCTGGTAAGACTGGAGGGATTGCAGCTGCATTACCTGCAGGAGTAAATCCAATAAAAAATACATTGAAGTGACTCAGCAGAATGAGAAAACTAAGGAGGGGATCTTATTAGAAGTAACAAGAGAGAGGAAGAGGCAGTGTGGAGGATTGGAAAGATGCACATTAAGAAAATAATTTTTCTGAAAAATTATTTACTAACTTTGTCGAGGGTGTTATGATGAGACACTGCTGGAACCCATTCCAGTATGAGACGAACACTTCCAGACTTCACATCATTCAGGGTGTGCCACTAAAACGGAGACAGACACTTACTGAGTACAGCCCATGATTAGTCCAGAGGAACAGATAATTACAGTAAGCAAGAAACCTCACCTGGTCTGTGTACTGGGAATGAATGATGTCTGACACGCTGATTTTTAATCTGTCCATGGGAAGAAAAAAAATGCATGAAAATACTGAACAAGGCGCCAAACAAACAATCTGAAATGAACCCTCACCGATAAAACAAAATAAAATTGAGTTTTCACCTGATATGATAATGTTTTCCATTTGCATAGTCATTCAAGTTCAGTTTGGGTATGTTCCTATTTGGTATTTTGGTTTTTGATTAAAAAAAAAAACCTATGCACACATTAGCATACTGTACTATACATGTCTTTGCAAAACAACTGGCTAATGACTTTTCTTGAATTCTACAGTTTTATAGTTTCCAATATTTTACAAATTATTCGTTTTTAAAGTGAATAAATGTTGCACTAACACAATTCATATTGCACAACGTCACCATGAAACGTGGTGAACCACTTCCCTCTCAGTCACCACCACAACAAGCTGTGAATCCTGACCACTCCACTGACAGATACTTCTCTATCTTTTTTCAAATAGCCCTTGTGAAATCACTCTTTTTGTACTTAATTTGTCGTTCTCCATATCCAGTGTTCACTGAACAATAGCCCCATACAGTTCTTTCTGTGCTTGTGTGTTTTTTTTTTATATCCACTACTGTAGCTACTAAATAGGACAGCTCATTCACTGTTCAATTCAGCAGCAGAGTTTCGCTTCAGATTTACTCAAGCAAGTCTTTAATTTTGAGTCCAGTGATCCATATTCTTTAGATTTTGACTTCTTCACCACTTGGCAGTGGTGCAGTTTCGGTGTGAAAGCCCTGTGTGTGCACACAGCCCAGCGGTCTCATGCCTTTTTAAAGGCACTGGCAGGGGGTTTACCTGAACTAAATAGGAACAGCTAGAACACACTTTCAACTTAAGAGGTAATGAAATTTGTCATTCACAGAACACAGCTGCAAGTCATTTCTAATTTTGAATACAACGTAAGCTTTTTCTTAAGAACAAATTAAATATGAAACTTAGGACATAATTCGTAAATTATACACTATGACATTAGGAGCCTCAGGACGGGGTTGAAAAATGACAAACATCTACATTAGCCCTCACCTGCCCAGGAAGTCATCTTTGTCCACGTCTTTGTCGTACACCTCTAGTTGCACTTCCTGTCCTGACTGAGGCTTCAGCACCACCTGTGGAAACACACAGCAGTTACGAAGGTTCATAAAATATTAGGTGGGTTTCTCTGCAATACCTATACAAAATCATGCTCAAGTGAATCCAAATTGTAAAGTCCTCTTTACACACCTCATACATCTCATTCCAGACGGGGTTCAGATTCTCCTTGATCACATTACTTTTAAACGTGACCTCTCCAACACTGATCTTGGCATAGGGATCACTCTTGCCCTTCACCATACCACCCATCATGTTATCTTTGGCTATCAGACACTGGGCCTCCATTAGGATGATCCTAAGCAGCCCCTACAGAAAGAGATCATTCAAAGTTATGTGGACAGATTATTCTTGTGATTGGGTTCCTGTTGCTTCTATCCTTATTCGATAGACTGTGGATCACCATTTCTGTTACCTCACTGGCAAAACTGAGGTCTGGGGAGGTATGATCAGGGCGTGCTATGGCAGGGCTTGGCAATTCTTCCACCTTTTTTTCTGTCACGTCAGCTGCAGCTTTCTTTACACCAGCATCTTCTTCAGCAGTCACTGAAGAGACAACAGTCTCTACAGGAGGAGCTTTCACTGAACTTGACCTAAATACAAACAGTTGAATGAAGTTCCAGAAAACACTGGACAAAAGGAAAATAAAACATGGCTTTTGGAAACGAAATATGTCACCTCTGGACTACGTCTGTCACAGTTTTTTGCTTAGCAGGGGAAGAATCTGACACTGAAGTGACCTTGGCCTTGTCAGAGGTCACAGGGCATCTGCTAGGAATCAGCATCTGCAGGTGAGTCGATATTATTAACATTTCACTTTCTTAATCTGCTTTGTAACAGTCCTGATTTCAATAAAAATATCATTTAAAGCCTTGTGAGAGTGAAATAAAAGTATACATAAGCATAAGCAAGAAGAAAAATGATTTTCCACAGTTACACAGACTAAAAGAAATAAAGATACAGAGACAGATGAAAATGTATCTGATAGATATGTCACAGTACAACATACACAAGACATGAACTGTATGCAGACACATGTATATAGAAAAGAAAATTGCTAATTGAGACAGAGTTATCCCACCTTAAGTTCAGCCCTCAGAAGAACCTGACTCTCAGGAGAGGCTCCATCCAGATGGAACCACTGGTCCAGGACCAGTTCTGGTTCAGATAGCAACTCTTTAATAGGAACCACCAGGGAGCCAATTGGCAGCGTCCAGCTGTGGGACAGCTAAATAAAAATACAACACGGTTTACCATAGGACTACATATTTCATGCTATTAGATATGCATTGCATTTTGCATGCATTGATAGTGCTTTAAGTGGGACTGGAGACAATGTACCTTGACCTTAAGAATCTCATCTCTGGGGTCTCGAACTGGGAAAATGAAAGCCTCATTCCACTGAGGGGACGTGGTGCGATCAGACACCTTCAGAAGAAATACCAGAGTCAGTCACTATTAGTGACAGACTACTTAGTATCAAAGACAGTGCAGTGGTACCTTAAAATACAGCATAATTTGAATAAGATTTGGCATCTTACTGTAGTTTTGCGGGAGGTTTCTCCAAGAGTAAGCTCTGCTCCCACTTTTGGATCTTTTCCACTCTTTTTCACCTGTAGAGAGACAACAGATAATGGTAGCTCAAAGGCTAACTGCTACAGGAAGTCATTCACAGCAGTAATGAAAAACTCACCGGTAAGCCATCTGCTTGCTCGATGAATAGAAACAATAGGCCCGTTGAGGGAACAGCCTTGTTTTGGTATAACTGTCTGGAATTGAACTGAAGGACCTAAAAACACAGAAAATAACTGGTGAGTATGAACTAATCTTACCACAAAGTCACCATAAACCTGTGACTTGATCTGAAAATACTGACCTGGTCCAAATTGTCTGATACTGATGCTAATGGGACCCATTCCAGTACCAGGTGAACTCGACCAGACTTCACATCACTGAGAGCATACCACTGAGAAATGAAGACAAAACACTGTTAGAACAGGAAGTACTAAACATACAACAAGCAGAGCTGCTTCACTATGTAAATTTAGAGACGAAAAGTAGTCTCATTTTTATACCTCCTCTTTCTACTTTCTCTGAAGGTTTTGAATATTTCTGTGTAAGCCAGCAATAAGGACGAATACACCTGGGACTCAGACCCAAATAGCTGATAGATTCTTAATAAGCCAGAGTTAGGCCTTTATATTGGCATTACCCTACCCACACACACCGAACATAATATACAGTAAATGAGCTCGGCTAAAGGATCCCACCTGATCCAGGTACTGAGAATCAATGATGTCCTTCAGACTGATCTTCAGCCTATATGCCAAGAGATACAAGATTAGACTGTAAATTCTTGAATCTAATTAGCATTCGTGAAATTTAGGTTATATATAGCTACCTGCCCATGAAGTCATCTTTCATGTCCATGTCTTTATCAAACACCTCTACATGTAGCTCCTGGCCTGGCAGCTGGGTAAGAATCACCTGAGGGGCAAACAAAGACACATTTCAAAGACTCCCTTGTGCAAATTAGACTCCCTAAGACATTTATAAAACACACAAGCATTAATGATGTTTCAAACTTCACAGGAAAACAATGCAATTTGGATAACTTCCTGTTGTTTACCTCGTACATCTCGTTCCAGGTAGGATTAAGATTGCCCTTGATAACATGACTTGTAAATGTTTCACCCCCAATGTTGATCTTGACAAAGGGGTCACTCTTGCCTTTCACCATGCCTCCCATCAGGTTATCTTTTGGAACAAGATTCTGGCCAGCCAACAGGTGAATTCTAAGCAATCCCTTTAAAAAAAAACATTTAAAAAATTTAACATATTATGTTAGGCTCAGACTTTGAAAAGATATATTTGAACATAGATACTCTAACTGTCTTCCTTTACCTCTGTGGCAAAGCTTGGGTGAGGGGAGGTCTGCTGCGGCAACTGTTTGTACAACCCAGCTCCCAGATTAGATGACACATCTGACAGTATATTTTCCTCATCTAACCACAGGACCTGTGTTACAGCAAACAAAAAGTTAAATAAAATGACCAGAATCCCAGACGGAAATTTCTGTTGTGAAATAGACATGCATTTTATTATATACTATAATTAATAAGCTTCTACTTGTTCCTTAGTCAATAATTTGTATAATGCGGTGCACGTTTAATGAATGTGGCTCGTTACCCTGAGAACTGTATTGATATAAATGCGACTGGCAGATCCAGAGTTGTCCAACTGGAACCACTGGTCCAGAGAAAGATTAGAATTGGACAGCAGGCGAGACAAAGGGATGGTCAGCACGCCCAAAGTCTGCACACGGTCAGCATCCTTCACCTTTCGTGTAACACGAAACAAGTTGAATTAAAATTGCAACAGTTTTATCCATAAGTTTTGTGTTGAGTAGCTCATGAGATTGTACCTGAATTTTAATGTCCTGTTTGCGAGGATCACTGATGAAGAAGGTGAAGGCTTCTGCCCACTCTGGATTAATAGTTGTGTAGCAGGTCTGAAGGCAGTCACGAACAAGAAAAGACAATTCAGAAGTGCTGGATACATATAACGTAGAACAGTTAAAACAATCTACATTGCTGTAATGGCCTTTTTTAGTGGACGTACCTTGCTCTCTTTAGTGACCTCCTCCACAGACAACTGCACAATAGGATTGGGCTCTTTATTCCCCTTCTTCATCTTAAAGATGCAAAGTTACAATTATAAATACATAGTAAAGCATGTGAATAATGCCATATATATCTGCACAGAGCAGGGCAATGACTAGTCTGCCATTGTGACATCATGTGGTTGGTATGAATAATGTTGGGTAGAAGGGTACCATGGTGACAGCACAAATAACAAAAAGGAAGCAGCATACCACATGGCAAGATCAGGAAGTAAAACTTTGCATCAAAGAAACCACAAACACTAAGTTTTACTTTAAAGATTCTGAGAACAACGGTGTGATAATAGAAATTTGCACAGGAAGAGATATGAGATCAACAGCCTTGGATAGTCACACTTATTCAAAATGCAACGGAGTGAGCATGAGCTGAGGCTTAGGCCATAATTGTGTGGAATGCCAAAGAGATATTCGTTACAGCTCTACCTTAGTTTAACCACACGCACACAGGAAGCAGCTATGAGTTCAGCATCAAATGTGGCAGTGGTACAGTATTTAGCACACAGGAAGAACTCACAGGAAGTGCCTCAGCCTTGTCCAGATATACAACCAAAATGGCTGAGGAGGGTGGATTACTGTTCTTGCTAGTCACACTCTCATTCTTCTTCAGGATCTGGGAAAGAATAAACAACACAAGAACCGTGTCAAACTAAGAGTGCTGAATAACACACATAACATGCATCAGTGAAGTGAGAATCTCAAACCTCCTCTAGTCGGTCGGTGTTAGACAGCAAGGCCAACCACTCCAGTCTGAAATGAACTTGTCCAGACTCCGTGTCTTTTAAAGTGAACCACTGCAAAGATAGCCGGTGGCATGCATTTCATTATCCAAAGATGTATTTTTTATGATTTATTTACTGTTGTCACTGAGATGATAATAGTTCTTTGCTTACGTTATCGACTGCTATGGATTTTTTCACAATGCCCAAATCCAGTTTAGTCCTATAAGCAGAAAAAGTTTTAAGAGAGAATTACTGAAAAATGTACTGATGAAAACAAAATAATCTTAATAGGTTAGAAAAGTAATATCTAAAAAAATGACAGATGAAAGGGCGATTCAACATACAATAAATGCACAGGAGACATGAACTATGCATGTGTACCTGCCCAGGAAATCATCCTTGTCTGGGTCTTTGTCATATACCTCCACCTCCAGCTCCTGACCAGGCACTTCATGGACTATAACCTGATGTACCAGACACACATAAGGACATGAAAACGGATGGAAGGATTTGTATGAATGCTGTGACTTTGTGAATGAAAAATGAAAATTCTCAGCAGCGTAGCAGACTAATCCCTCAGTACACAACACAGTGAAATGATGTGATAGCAAATGCAAATATGACAAACAATGAATCTTTTGACGCCTGTACATTCAAAGCAGTGATGACACATTTCCGACTGCATGAAGCTCTGTGTCCTACTTACCTCATACACTTCTCCCCACTTGGGAGAGTCTGTGTTGTCAATGTGTTTAGAGGTGAAGGTCTGAGGTCCCACCCTTAAAATGGCATAAGGGTCAGAGAGGCCAGCCATGACCCCTTTCACATAGTTGTCTTTTGCTGCTAGATTCTGTGCCTCCACTAGATGAATACGCACCACACCCTGGGAAAGAAACACAGCTTCTAGGTCAAATACACTGGTGCTTGCTGAAATGTGAAATAATGTGTCAATCTGCACATTCAAACACATTCTGCATATTCAAACTTTACTCTGGGCAAAGGACAACGCAGTTGAGCCACATGAAGCCCAGGAACCAGGGGAACAACGAGGCGGTTGGGCAAGACCAAGAAGGAAGCAATGGCATCCATAATCATGCTGTCTGACATGACACTGAGACAAAGGAGATAATAACATGTTGGCAGAATTATTTGGCTGTTTCGCTGTAGTTCTATAATTTCTCTATAATAAAATCACTTCATTAAAAAAAAAAAGTTAAGTTAAAGTTATTATAAGTTACTGATGTATAACACAAGCGTTTTCAGGATGACTCACTTTAGTCCAGGGATGTCTAGCAAATTAGTCAGTCCAGTCCAATTGATATCTAGTTTCTGGGAAGAGATTAAAAAGAAGAATGTGCAGTGTGCTGCAAATCAATCATGATGGATGAGAAATCAATATGAATGCAGATGGACCTACCGGCCTTTGAATGAAAAACATAGTGACAGCACCCACTATGGGCACATCTCCAATCAGAGGCTCAAGAATCACTCTCATCATCCCATGGAGCTGAAGACAGAGAAACAGAAATAATGTCTGTGAAATTAGTGGTACATACACACAAAATGGCCGATCTTCTGTGTATTAGACTTAAGTCTTAAGCTTTAAAAAGATTCTTTGATTTAGGGACTTATACATATAATGAATGTTGCTGTTCATTAACATTAAAACATAATACTGTTGAGCTTGATAAGAAGAAACCTGTATTCCTTTGACTCCAGCTTTGCAGAAGTATCTTTTCACTTCAACATTGATCTCTGCATTGCCAACATAGCTGAGGACAAAACAAAAATGTCATCAGTGCCTTCAAAACATAGGTACACAGAGATGATGTTGACTGACAACTCCAACGAGAAATAACCAAACATTCACCTGATATATAGATCTAGCAGGACTTGTCCCTTGTCATTCTCTGTGTGTGCCTTGATCCCTACAACCTTCATGGCCTGAAGTAAACATTTGACGCACACATTAAACAACACACATCATTTGTGAATCTTTACAGCAGAGCAATTTTCTAGTTAGGATGTTAGTTCATCACCTTGTCTCCCATGTCCACCTTCGTGAAGCTGAGGGTTTGGAGATGGGTGCTCGAGGCTCGGATTGATGGAGCGATGGTTTCCACCATAAGCTTCTCAAGGTACTGGCCAACAAAGGGCCACACCTGCTGCAGCACCTGACCACGTCACAGAGCAAAAGGTTATTACCGTGTCCCAACATAACATACACTACAAAAACAACAGCTTTAAAAGGATAAGGCCAGTCTTTTTCCGTAATTTTACAATTTTCATTCCCATACAGACACTGCAGCAGACAGTACTCACTGATTTAGCATATGCTCCTGCCATTTGAAAATTAAATATTAAAAACAGTTGGCTTCTGTAACAATTGGTGATTAAGGAGTGCTTAGATCATTTACTTAAGTAATAGTATCATTAACACGTTTTAGAAATACTGTGTTACATATAAAAGTCCTGCATTTAAAAAGTTACTTAAGTGGAAGAGCCAAGTAGTATTAGCTCAAAAAAATACTTTAAGCACTAAAGGAAGCATTTCACAGGAAGTACAAATAGTGATACATTATGCGATAACAACCTTATATACTTTTTAACAATTCAATTTTGATTCCTTGTGTTAAACTCTTATTATTCTGTATTTTGTATTATTAATCTGAACTCTTACTAGTAACTATATAGTTCTAAAATAAATGGAGTTTAGTGAAAGTACAATATTTGCCTCTGAAATGTAGTAAAGTATAAGGTATGAGTAAACAGACATACTCAGGTCCATTAGAAATGCCTCAAAACTGTAGTGTTTAAGTAAATGTTCTTTGTTACTACACACTGCTAAATGACAGCAGATCAAAGACAAAGACTTGAGTCACTTCAGAGTTTTCTAGTGTGTCCTGGTCTTATTTGGGCCCTTACATTTGGCACATTAAACCATGTGCTCAAAATGTAGGAGTGTTTTAGAGAATATTGTTATGTAAAAATGTTTGCTTTTCAATCCATTCCTTCTGGGAAAGAATCTGAAAGCAGAGGCAGTATCTGGTTGTGTGGCAGTGACTGTGGAATAAAAAAAAACAGTTTGTTACAGTCTGGCATAACTGGAGAGTGAGTCATCAGCCGCCTGCTTCTGTGGCGCATGAGCCTAAGCAACAGGGGAATCTGCTGATCTACCCCTCAGTAACCACGCTCAGACCTCTGCTCTGTCTTCCCCAAATACTTTAATTTCTGCGGGTAATGTTAGTGGCCCTGGATTATCTGGGCTTCGAAAGCTACAATGGCTGGGGGTGGGGGACAATGACTGCAGCTTTATTTAGTTTGGTGGACTGAGTAACTCCCCCCCTTTCCTGTGAACCAGTCTGCAATGAAATGGAAATGTTGAGAAGGCTGCCTGGCAGTGGCCCTGCTCTCTGCAGCACAGAGTGGATCCACCAGTGGGGGTGTGGTCTTTTCGGAAGTGGGAGCAAGAGCCTCAGCTACCATCTATCAGCTCAGCAACTATTAACCCAGTACACACTGCGAAATGTCAATCGGCACAACAGCTGGGCCATTTAATAGATAGGAGTGCATTTGGTTGCTGTGGGCCACACACAATGGAGGAATAAACAGCGTCTTTGTGTAAAGTCAAATGGGGAAAAGGGCTTACCTTGTTCAGCCACTCCACTTTTTCAACATCTGGAAAGTTGACCTAAAGGAAAAGAAACACAATGAGGGTGCACACAGGATCTGGATATGATCAGGTCTATGGGATTGAGCAGGTCTGGAAAGGTCATTAATAGCACTGCCAATATGTAATGTGTTTTCAAAATAAATAAAAAAAAGGAATACTGGTAGTTGCAGTAAGTGACTATGTTTGCTAAGGTCACATGTGAAGGTGAATCAGAAAGATAATTGCTTGAGAGGCATTCTCCATTTATATTTAATAGGATTGTCTTGGAGAAAATCGGGTCATTTGTTATGCATGCAGGGGAGCAGCACTGGAAACAACATGGAGGTATCTGATTTTCAAATCTTTAATGGGTCTGTTGTCTTGTTATTTAGGCAATTACACAAATCACTCAGTGACAGTATCCAGGGAGGCTCGTTTGGGTGTGGCCACATGTTCTGAGTCAACACAAACCCATGTGGGCTTCAGTATTTCCATTTCGGATACATGCACAATCCGACTATATGCAAATCAAGAGTTCTTTCCAATTTCCCAGACACCATTTTGTAAAAGTACACAAAGGATCAGAGGACGCAGCTGTGCAAAGGTTTTCAACAAGATCTCAAGATTCAAATCGCGGAAACGATGGTGTGTACATGTGTACAACAAAAGGAAACTTCAGCAACACAAAAGTTTCCACGTCGATCAGGATCACTGCAAGCACAACTTCACCAGCAGCGTCTCCCTGCCCACGAAGAAGTGATTTATGAACACTGATTCCATAAACACGTTTTTCAAGGGGCAGACTCTCGTGCGATTCCATAAAAATTGACGATGATTCGTGGGAAAAGTTAATTACAGCTTTTAAGCTCCAGTTTGCAGGGGGAAAAAAAACACCTCAGGGACAATAAAGTTACGTAATGTGACTTTTTTGACTCTGGACAGGAGTGTGTTCAGGACGGTCAGTGTGTGAGGACCGGGACGGGCCGGGCCGTGCCGTGCCGTGTCGTGTCTTACCCACGCTGGCAGCTCTCGCTTGATTTTGGACATTCTGGTGGACGCGTGCTCCTGCTCGTCGTCCAGCAGCTGCATGGCCGACTTCAGCCGACCCTCTTTGGCTTCTCGGGCATGTTTCCATCCCGTGTAGACCATCATCCCGCACACCAACAGGCTGGTGCTGACCCGGTAGTAACCGGCCAGGTAGACGGGCAGCAAAGCGCCGAGACATTTGCCGAACGTCCACAGAACCGCGACTGCGCTCACCCCCTGCGGCTTGGCAGCTTCTATCGCCGCGCTCGGAGCTTTCTTCTCGGTGTCGCCTGTGCTCGGACACTCGGCGACCTTGCGCTCACTCGGCTCCGGTTTGTCGTTCTGCATCGTGGTAGTTTGTGAATCCAGAGTGTGACTAAAACGAAGCCGTTTCACAGAGTGAGTATTACAGTCAAGTGTGTGTGTGTGTGTGTGTGTGTGTGTGGCCCTGACACCGACTCCCAGGTTCCAACTTACCGTCCGCACAAACGCGCCGCAGCTGCTCGACTTCACTGGGGCGTCGTTCACTGTCGCATCCTCCTCGGCGGTAAACGTGTTTACTGACGCTCAACCCGATCAGTGTGTGCGGAGAACACGCGCAGCTCAGCACCGACGAACGGCAACGTTGGCAGACGGACAGACAGACGGTCCCGTTATCTGCGTGAAGACACGCCCACTGGACCAAATCGCTTATTGGACTCTTTCGCTGCTGCGGCACGCAGGCCTGCGCTGTGTTGTTACCGTAATTACTGCAGCATTACGTTAGCACAAACATCTCCACAACCATAACGCATTATATTCATATACCCACCTGAAAAAGCACAGCACTGCTTTTTTTTTTTTTTATTTTAAAGGGGAAAGTCTTGAGGTGCAGCCCTGCTGCCTGCTGCTTCGGTTTACTTTAAAACAGCAGGCTGCACACCCTCCCTCAATCCCCAAAACCACCATAGGCGCACAGACTTGGCCAAATGATTGCCATTCCTCATGGTAAGCCAGCAGCAAATGTTCTACTTGTTTGAAGAGCCACAAGGATGTGAACAAAGAGTATGATTTTCAAGTTTACACACTGCGTCTCCACCCAGACAATGCAAGCAATAGGATTAACATCAGCATTTTGGGTTAGTAACTGTCTAGGCATGACTCATACCTGTCTGAACTGTGAATATAAAAGGAACTGAAAAAAAGTGAGACAAAGAGCAGCACTGTGGTTGGTATTGTTTTTAAATGTGCAAAGTACCAAAGTTAATTTACACCAGAGCAATGCCCAAAAATAAAAAACAAACAAACTGCTTCTAAAGTCTTCAATTCCAAATGAGGATAACATATCAGTCTAGCAAAAACCATTCAAACACTATGGATGAATGCACATACTTTCAGTTAACCGTCTTTTTTGGTGCCTATGTTTGAAAGATTCCTTTGGCACTCAGACCTTTGCTAGAGCTCACAGGTCAGTCAGTCTGTGTTTGTAATGCAGTTACCAGTGAAGGAGGCTCAACAGCGCAGTCTCTATCCTGCCCTCTGGTGGATACGTTTCTACACCTCGCTCCTTTCACTGTTCCGTCATCAGTTCAGTCTTATACACATTAAAAGGAGACGATCTGTGTAAAAATATCCCGACTAAGGATGCTACCATCGACCTTGTGGGTACTATAGTACTAAAAACAAATCAGTGAGGCAGAGTGGTGATCCTCATGCTTTGACTTGCAATGGGGTACGACACCATCGGGGTGGTGGCATGACTCATGGTGATGCCAGGCAGAGGCTGTGTCATGGACACTGCTACAGGTGCCACTGAAACAGCCACAGGTGCCATAGAAACAGGAGGTGCCATGCCCTGCGCAATGGTCTGTGCAAGAGCAGCTGAGAGGGGGGTGATCTCAGGGTTAAGGTGGGGTGGAGGAGCTGTAGGTGGGGCTGCATTAGTTGGCGGTGCAGCAGGGGCTCCAGTAGGAGCTACCAGATCCTGTTGAGTGACAGGCCGAGGCTGCAGACCTGCGCTGCTCAGGGTGGTGTGCGTCTGGGCGATGCTATGATTGTAGGAACTTACTGCACCCACAGGGGGTGCCAGACTCTGCTCAGTGGGTGCAGGAGTCGACGAAAGTGTCATCACCTTGGCCTGGCTTCGGAACTGGGCGTTCTGCTCCAGAAGAACCTCATTTGTAGCAATAAGATTTGAAACCTGACAAAAAAAACAATTGTGGGTTAGAAAACAAAAATAATACGTATGCACTGGAGCCCAGAAGTACACAGTAATGAGAATTGTTTACTGGAATCATTTCTTACATTTAAATCCACAACTTGGCAAAGTTTTGGCTGTTAATGATCCTACAAATTTTTGCAGCATGTTCTACTAGCCTTTTACTATGTTAAATTGTGTATTTACTTTGTTTAATGTGCTCCAAAATACCACATTTTAAACACAGATTTGGAAGTTAGTGTCCTACTGAATCTGAGTAATTTCATCTTTATTATTTTAATTTCTTTTAGAGGGGCTAATGTATAAAATAAATGACAAGTAAATAAGTAAAAATGTGTGAATATAGCTCAGTTTAATATTATGGTGAATTTACTTTTGTAGTTTCGTGATGTTAATTTGTGCCTTCTGATCAAATGAACAAATGTTATGGTGGATGTACAGAAGATGTAATGTTGATGTGCTGGTCTTCAAAAGATTGGGTGGGCCAGGTCTTCCTGGCCTTGTGTTTCATTTAAATTCATTATTTTATTATTTTCAGCATTTGTTGCACAGATCTCAAATCAAATCCCAGACCCGACTTCAGTTATGATACTGCACAGAATGTTTTCAGCAATCAACATGAAAATTACTAACATGTTAAAATGACCAACCTGTTTTATCAGTACAAGCAGTGGACAAAAAAGCAGAACGCATTTATTACACTATGAAATAGGCCGGCTATTTTGTCCACCACTGCATCTAGTATTAGCTTAAGACCAATACAAATTGCATCCGTATTAACTGCAATTATATTTTAACATGTTAAAGGGTTTGAAGAAAATGAAACCCACTGTATGAAAATGTATTTCCAGTATTTCAGTAGTGCTTCAGTAATATCCTAACCTGCTTCTTCAACTCTTCCACTCTTTTCCTCAGCAAGGAGTTTTCTTCCTCCAGAAACCTGTACTCTAGAGGACGTGGTGGCAAGGTGGCCTGAACTCCCAGCTCATAGTGCCCACCTCCGTTACCATCTGCCAGGCGTAGCCCCTCCAACCGCCGTCTCTTCAACTGTAGAGCAGTGTGGTCCATAGAGGCTTCAAAGGAGCCAGCATCGAACAGCCCACTCTCAAGCAGAGGGTCATAAACTGAGCATGAGCTCCTATCATAACGTCTCTGTCCCGAAGAACTCATGGACAGACAACCACTTATCCCACCTCCACCTACTCCTCCAACTCCTGAAAGGCCTGGATCTCTGCAACCACCCAAGTTGGGGCAACCCATCCCAATCATATTACTTCCACCTCCACCTCCCACAAGTCCTTGTATTCCTCCACAAGCACCTCCTCCCCCACCACCTATCCCTCCCCCAGCATTCACTATTCCACTTGCACCTGGGCCCATAACACCACCTACTCCGACTCTGGAAGGTTCATATTCATAGTCTTTTTTGACATGTCGAAATTTACATTTGTTGCCTCTCTGGCACTCTCCCTTTAGGAAGTCTCTGCAGATAGGGACCTCCCCACGACTATGGGGGAGATCCATGGGAGACAGGCCCAGTCGTGCTGCAACTTTCCCTCTTAATCTGAGGGGTAGTTCTCCTGTTTTCTTGTAATAGTCCTCATCCTCTTTAGACCCATGAACAAAGCGGCAGTTGGAGCGCATACACTCCTTATTCTGATGGTCATGACAGAAGATGAACTCATTCTTTTGCACGCCTAAGTCAGGCACCTCATTAAAATCTGGGTGTCTAAAGCGGCAACGCTTCCCTCTCTTGCAGACATTGCGTAGAAAGTCCCTGCAGACACCGTCCAAAGCCAGTCCTGCACCTTGGCCCCCAACTCCACCGTTTCCACAACTGTTGCCGTTTCCAAGCGCCCCTCCTCCCCCCATACCCCCAGAGCCTGAGATGCTGCCTCCAACACTTCCACCTGATCCCCCTCTACCGTCTGACGAACCCCCTGCCAAACCAGAAACAGGCCCTCCTTCCTCACCCAGACTACCACCACTCCCACCGCCACCTGACAGGTAAGAACTGTCCCGGTCAGGCATGGCGCTCAGCCCAGCACAAGGAGAAAATAGCACTCATGTGTATGAGGGGGGCTGACGAGACTTGGCAAACATTCACATACAAAGGTCAAGATGTCATCAACAGTTTTTGCCTTGGAGCAGTGCAATCTGCTATGGAAGCATCTGCAAGAAAAAACACAAAACCACACACAAAAATGTATTATTGAAGTACAGAAGACATGTACGTATGCTATTTAAGGCCGTAACATAACCAGAATTACGGTCCTTATACATGGTGCTAAAGGTTTCTCTTGTCAATAGGTTAAAAACAAGTGACGCTAGTTAGCACTGTTGTTATTCCTTCTGTAGAAAGGGTAGCAAGGAATGTTTTTGGTAAAAAAAAATTACAATTCAACTATTTATTCACACCGGGGGACACTGATCAACAACAACACACGTACCGGTTATTGGCAAATAAAGCATCACACTAAAGCATCACCATCACACTAAAATTGAGAACGATCCTGCCGCTCGCTCGCTCGCTAGCATATTAGCTAGCCAACGTCATATAGCTAACAGGCTACATGTTGATGTTGTCTTACCAAACAGAGGCAGGAGCAAAGTCCACAGTAAAGCTGAGCGACTCCTATGCAAAAAAACACTTGC
This sequence comes from Channa striata, assembly GCA_033026295.1. Lineage (NCBI taxonomy): Eukaryota > Metazoa > Chordata > Actinopteri > Anabantiformes > Channidae > Channa > Channa striata. The sequence continues at coordinate 15,886,246 of CM065168.1, read as the reverse complement.
TTTAATTCATAGAAGATCCAGGTATGTTTCTGCTAGCAACAGCCACCAAGCTCGATCTATTTATGGCTATTCCTCTCAGCCCCGGTGCTGTTTACCACATTTCTTAAAGCCTCTTTTTCTACCAACGAAGAAGACGACGCTCTTCCTTCCGCTTCCTCGGATTGGTGCGTTATACCCTCTAGCGGTGAAACGAATGAATTACACGTTTTCGGCGCAGCTGGTTTCCTCCGTCCCACCAGGAAATAAGAAGTACACGCCATAAATGACTGTGGTGGGAATAGCTGCGGCTCAGGTCCCGTTGCTTTGGACACACATGCCGTCACAGTTTGGTGCGTGCTTCGGTTGAAACAAGTGCACTGCTGCTAAAGTGCAGAGCGGTCAGCAGATCACTTGATGCGAACATGCAAATGAGTTGTCAAACCGCGAGTGCGCTGCACGTCCAGATAAACGGCGCTGCCTAAGAGCCTGGGGTTCGAGTTCCTCATCCGCGCCCGGGCGTTCAGCATGGCGGTGCGAGGTGTTTTCCTGTGGATGCAGGCCGGCGGGGTCCTGCTGCTGTGCTTATCTGAAACCCTGTGCGCTGCCGCCACAGAGACAAGCAGAACTTACTATGACACCCTCAACGTTGAGCCGACAGCAACTGACAGGCAGATAAAGAAGGCTTTCCGAAAACTCGCCATAAAGCACCACCCTGATAAGAACAAGAGCGCCGATGCAGAGGAGGCTTTCAGACAGATGGCTGAAGGTAAAACACTTCAAGAGTTTGACACTGCACTGACAGGGGTTTCTGATGCTCTGTGTTCCCTTATTAATATAAATGGAGAGAGTTTAAACAGCACCACAAACTAGGTTTTGAAAATGACCATACAGCTGTTTGCTGAAAATTATGAAGTTGAGTTATTGAGCATTCAATAAATGTGCACATAATTTATGCATCATTTAGTTTCATTGCTGAAGAAAGTGATGCTCAGTTCAGTTTTCTCCTCCCTCAGCCTACACAGTGCTCTCCGACAAGGAAAAGAGGAGGCTCTATGACCGCGTAGGCCATGATGCCTTCCTGAAAACTGAAGCCTCTGTTGACGATCACGATGAGGATGAGGCAAACTTCCACTTCACTTTCTCTGACTTCTTCCACGACTTTGATGACAGTCCCGGTATGGGGTCGCACTTCCAATGGAGCTTTTACCAGGATGGGGAAGATGAGGATGGTCTATTTGAACATTTCAGTTTTGACGGGCCTAGTTTCAACGTTTTTTATGGGGATGAGAATGAAAATGGGGACGAGTACATCTACTGATCATTGTGGTATTTTTGTTGTGTGGTCTGTATGACTGTTGAAATGAACTATGTTTTAACAAAGTCACCAAATAAATGGCTTGCTCTGGAACCAGCCTTGTATTCTGACTTTTTTATGAGATTGCTCAGTGGTTGTTTACAGATTCACGAGGTTGTAAGGCTGACAGCTGGGTAACTGATTAGACCGTTAGGCCACTTTTCCTGTGTGGGTGTGTCAGAGGTCCGGAGTTACTGACTAACGCACGCTTTATTCATGTTTTTCCCTGCGCCAGCACTTTGGATTTGGCACTGTTTTACTCTGTTACTGTCAGGACCAGTGTGCACTTCGACCCAGAGGATATCCTGTGCCTTCTCAGCAGCTGTGGTGTGAGTGTACTAAAGCCATCACAAGACAGACGGTCTTTGGAGCTTTATGCACTTTTTATTGAAATAAAAGAGCATTTTAAACATTCTTCAAAGAAGATAAAAGACAGATTGGAAAAATTAACTTACAAGTTTGAGAATGATGGTAAGTGTACCTTAAATTGTTCTAGTTTTTGACAGTGTCGGAGTGTCATGTGACATCTTTTTGCTCCAGACAGGAATCCGTATATACACTGTAGGCCGAGTGAACTTTTACATTTGCTTTAAATGTTGTTTGCACACTAATATGACAAAACTTGAATTGCAGCAGCGTTTTCTACCACATTTTAATAATACAGGAAGAAGTAAAAGAAGTAAGATCTGCTCTGAGTGTTCATGGCCATAACATCAAAATTACAGAGGTGCTGAAAGACGAGGACACACTTACATTTCTAATAGTATCTGAAAAGGTACAGTAAAAACATTATAAACCTAGTTATTATTTGCAATCATTTATTTTATAATATCCAGATAAATGCAACAGACCACTAGAATATGCCAGGTGATGTGTTGTGAACTATATTTCAACAACTGAGGACGGCTGAGATGACACATCTCTCCTTTGTGTGTGCCAGCTGTCTGGGACCGGGGAGTACCATGTGCACCGGACCTATAAGGATTTCGAATGGCTACAGCAAAACCTGTTCTCTCAGGAGGATGTACCTGGCATACAGGGAGTCATAGTCAGTACTTCAGTACTTCATTTATTCTGCCCTCAACCCAAGCCAGTTTGACTTGTAAACCTTACAAATAAGCAGGGGTCAAGTAAATGAATTGTGAAATATCTTGGCTAATGTCTCCCTTTTTAACTATTACTACTATATGATAAGAATAAAATAGGCCTACTTATAAACTACATATGATGTCACTAAATCATTCACAGTTTATTTTATAGTTATGAGAATATTTAGTTTCTTCTAAACAGCCATCTCCTTTCCCACTTTTAAAGCCACTGTGTAATAATCAAGCACATTTTATTGCTGTGACTCTACCAGCTTCCCCAACATTGTAGAAAATTAGGTAGAAACTTTTTGATTGGGTTGGATTTTTTTTTTCTTCCTATAAAGAAATATTTTGGGCACCACTTCCTCTACAGTAACATGGTGTGTAGAGCGAGCTACAGTTTGTGCTGTCTTACACATAATGCTCTATACTGTGTGTATTTCGTCACTGCAAGCACTGCATTTTTCAAAAAGCACTCATCTTATTATGTTGCAGTAGAAGACATCCTTACAGAATTATCTGGGCTATAATGAATTATGGTCTCCTTTTTGCTTTAAGTTTCCCCCTCTTCCTGCAAAGGCACAGGTGAATGCATCCACCAAGGTTATGAAACAGCTTGGTAAGTACATTGTACATTAAATTAAAAGAGGGATTTCAAAGTCAGTATTCGGTTGATTTCTGTTCTGACTGTAATCTGAAGTGTTAAAAGACAAAAGGCTTCCCTGCAGGTTTCCTTGGTTTGGGTGACTGGCAGCCATACTCCAAAGCACTGGAAACTTTCCTTTGTCAGGTGGCTTCACACAGCATACTCTGCAAAAACAAAGCCGTGGAGATCTTCCTTACCAGTCTGGAAGTACGTGGGTACAGATGTATGCCTCTGTATTTGTTTTTTATTCTCCTTTATAGTACCAGCAGTAAAAAGAAGGTATTCCATATTATAAAAGGAAAGATAGAAAATTATTAAACTTTTACTGACACCATTGCAGAAGAAAGACTGGAGAGACTGATTACAGTACTGGAAGTCACTAAAGATCATAATGTGTGTTAATGTTTGCCATACAAGGTGTGAATATTTTATTGTGGGAAAACAATAATTGAGAAAACCTTGCAGTGGTCGCAGTCTACATGCTTGTTTAAAGAAACACAACAACAATTTGTTTAAGAAGGATATTGCAAGTGGTCCTGTTGTCACACCGTAGTTCTTTACAAGGTGCTCAGTCACTGAATGTAGCACAGACAAAATGTAATAGCTTTGAATGTTTTGATGGAAAAGAAACCAAGCAATTCATCATCCGTCTCTGTGATACAAATTTATGGTAAACACAGCATTTATGTATTAATGTAGATACACGGTGTAATACTGCCTCTTGGTTGGGTGGCTGTGGATCAGGAGACAGAGCAGTCGGCCGGTTCAGGGTTATTTGTTTAATAACAGTAAAGTGTCATACCGTATCCATATATTTCTCCTCAATATTCATTGATCTTTATTGTTTATCTGCCCTAAAGAGGTCCTGATCTCCTCTTTATTTATCTCTAAACTATTATTTGTAAAAGGTCTTACAGGATAACTATAATGTCTCTACTGTGCTCAACTATATTCACCTTCCTACCACCTTCATGTTCATAACTTTTGTTTGTGTTTGTAGCACCCAGGTGGTCAAAGAGTGAAGAAAAATATTTTGAACCGGCTGAGTCAAGTTATGGAAGAGATGAGAAAAGAAGGCCATAAGGTACATAACTGGGACTCTCTGAGCTAAAACTGGGTGTTTCCAGCCTTAAATTCTGTATGTGAAGTTTGAATGCTATAATAACATGTGCCTGCAGGATGTGGATGAGTTCTTTCAAAATGAACGTGATCATATCATAATTTCAACTACTTCCACCAAGGCTGCTGCTGAAGTGAGTTGATCATCTGCTTAGAGTTTTCTTTTCTCACACGACCACAAACAGAATTGGAGATTTGAACTTTAATTCTTCTTTCAGCGGTTCCTGGATGTGGTGCTAACTGAGCAAAGTAAGAAAAATACTTCACTTTTGTAAAGCAACCTTTTAATCAGCAGCTATGAAACTAGACAAAGGGATCAGTCATAATTCACATTCAATCATTTAAACCATTTGTATGGGTAGATTCAGCTGTTGATATTTTAAGAAAATATGTTATTATACATCATAATACCAGTTAAGTATGTCACAACGCTGAAGTTACTTTACTTTTTTTTTTTCCTTGTTTTTGTAGAAATTGCTGTAGCCTGTGGGCACTTCTCAGCTGCTCTACATCTCTGTGTGGAACCAGGGGAGGATCCTGGCAAAAAGGATTTCTCCAAGTGAGACACTAATACTATTGGTCCCAGGCTCATATCACAAGTATTTACCTCTGAGCTACAAAAAAGTGTGTGATAAACGTTGTATACCTACACTAACTGACAACGCTTCCTTCTTACAGAGTTTGTGTGAAATTGTCAGAAGTCTTTGAATCTATTAAAGTAAGTTGTTTATTCTTTTTAAAAGAGTTGGATTGGCATTGCTATGCACCATTTGTCTGCCAAACAGTCTGCTAATCTGCACATAATGGGCTTGTGTGTGGGCAGAAAAATATGACAAGTGTTGCCAAGAACAACATGAACACTCTTGGGCTAGGCTTGGACTTGGAATCACGCTGCCAAGAGGCAAAAAAGGTATGTTTTTCACTTATAATTTTATGTATGTCCTATATATTCTGTGACTTTCGATTTGTCTTAAATCTTGGCAAACTGGGATCTGTGTGTAACCTGATTTTATTTCTAATGCAGGAAATGCTCTTTAGGAGAACCTGCAAACTAGTGGAGTTAGAAAATGCCAGGAGGAATGCAGAGAAGGCCAAAACTGTGAAGAAAGCTGCTGTGAGTGTAAATGACAGGAGCAATCTGCTGGAGCAGATCTTTGTGACCAGCAGGTGTCAGTATCATTCTGCTAATGTGCTTCAGTAGTGGAAGAAAAAAACATTAAGAAGAAAGTGGATCCAAGTCTTAGGTAATAATATTTTAAAAAAGAAGAACATATTGATGATGAAATGTTTTTTGTATTCATCAGATGGAGGAAGTGAAGAAAGCAGCAGAGACAGAGTTTGATCACATTTCTGAAGTGGCTAAACAGGAGGTAAAACATCCCATTTCAACTGGATTCTCTCTTTCCACGGCTTATGGGCCTCACCACTCTCAAGTTTCATACGAGGTGTATAGCGTGTGTATTAACATAAACGTGATGTCTTGTCCCAGATTGAGGGATTGAACAGAATCCGAGTTAAGATGTTGCAGCAGGCTCTGGTGCAGTGGTGTGAAACGCAGCTTCTCACAGCCAAAGAAAGTGCCCAGCAGTTCAACCAGCACCTGCAAGTCTTTAAAGGGATGGCCTAACGACCTCACTCTCTCCCTTTTAACGAAGCACACGCAGAATAGTGTGGGTCAACCCAAACATGTCCTTCACCTTTTTGTGTTTTATTCTGATGCATTTCACGGATAAACAGCATTTTTAAAACCAATGTGCACATACTTACTTTCAGGCTCTCGTAAGAATAATTCCCCACTATAATGAATTGTTTTGAGATGCCACTGTGTGTGTATTTATTTTCATAGTACCCTCAGACATTTGTGCTGAGAGTGTATTGTGCTGCTCTCTAGCCACTACATCAGCTGGGGTCACTCAAAATAAAGTGTGATGAATTGATTCCCAAAGTACCTGCTTGCCTTTGTGTGTGTTTCTTACTCCCGGATCATTAATCAGTTAGTTTGACTGCTCCAGCAAGGACATGGCAGCAAGGACACTCAGTGCTCCGGCTTTTTGTTTTGTTGGCTTTTGAAGCAATTCTAGTTTTTCTATGTCTGTTAACAAGCTCTCTTACAGACATTCTATTTTGTGCACACTTGAAGCTTTTATTGAGGTCTGGCATAAAACTGTTAAACGTGTAACTGAGATGAACTTAACAAAGACAAGCACAATGTCATCCTCCCCTCCCCTGTCTGCTGAGGACTGTGGGACCATACCTCAGCACTGCTGTTTGCTTCATATCATCTGTTCCAGCCTGTAATTTCTCCACTGGTTCGCCATTTGTGGGAGTGAGTCAGAAAGAGATAGATGATTGGTCATAAGAGATGGTGGAGAGGAGATTTGGTTCCTGCGACAGTGAAGGGGTGAATAAAGGGCAAACATGCCACTGAGGGTATTTTCAATTCACCCACAAATATGACTTTTGGTGTTGGACGGAAGTGTGTTTGCTTCCCCCCTGGTTTCCCTTGTAAGTTAATCACTGTAATATCTCTATCCTCCATACTCATCCCACTATGAAAACAAAAACAAGGAAGAAATCTGTATTCTGATTGCATTGAGCAATTCTTAAGCGCATGTGTGATCCAAAAGCAACAGTCCCAAAGTGCATAAGTTACTGCTCTGGACTGGTTTAAAGATGTTTAAAACAGAGTAAAGACAGTTGTTTTGGGAACTTGCTTTATTTTAAATCAAATTTGTACATTTTTCAGCACTTTCCCCCTCCAACACAATTCTAAGTACAGGACAGTACATAATTTATTGGAAAGGCAACGTTTATGTCTATATCAGACCACTTGCTTGCAAGTCCAACTTTTTATTCTCCATTTTATGTTGTTGAGGTGGTAACTAAAAGACTCATTATATTACATATTTCATTGATCATTAAATCCTGCAGTTGAACCATGAAAGTTTTTGACTTCATTTTTTTTGATTTATGGATTTTATGATTCCCAGTAAAAGTTAAAACTAGGATGGTATGTGGATGTTTTTATGATTCTGTGATTTTACATATTTATCTGAAACCTGAGGAAAACACACAAGCCTGCCTGCATTAAGATGAACTTACAGCAGTATATTATTTTTTATCAGGAATCCGTGTATTGCAACATTTTTCTTTCATTCTGTTTATCTATAATTCATATTTTCAGTTATTATTCAAAGCTGCAATGCCTCCATCCCCGCTGCTTGTCACTGCATTAAACCAGATGAATTTCACAACAGGGAAGCCTCATTTCTGGTCCTTTCACTGGTGTTACAGTAACTAGTGCACGCGGTGAGTGCGCATGGACACATGAACGCTAATGAGAGCCCTTCTCAAGTGCTGAGAGCATGACCCAGATCATAGATGGGGGAGATCATGACGACGCTCTGTGTGTGCAAGTGTGTGTGTGTGCGCGCGCGTGTGTGTGTGCTGAAAACATGCACTTAGAGTTGATTTGCTAAAGTAGCTCATTACTGGTGGAAAGGCAGCACTCAGCACACAGCTCTGTGGTCTGACAAGGACTGAATTGTCAAGTGCAAAGTGAAGACTGTGGCTTCTCTGAATATGCAGTGCGACGACAAGGCCTCATGACTCAGCCAGGTTGACGAGTGTGACAGCCTGTTAGGTGATAAAAAATACAGAGCTAGGCCACGGTTGATTAGCAGTTCTTCAATAAGTGTTTACACAGGAGGTGTTTTATTGATGCTCGTTTGATTATACGGTGTGTCGAATTGTAAATCAGCATTGGCTGTGATAAACAAACAAACGAATCTCAAGAATCTGGACACGTTCAAATACATAATTTTAAGATGTTTTTTGAAGGAGACCATTTGTGGATCCCACGTCTTTATACTTTTTCATTACTGCTAGAGCATCATCAGATTAGAAAAAAAGACAGGATCATTCTGTTTTGCGGAGTAAAAAAAAAGGATAAGCAGAAGTTTAATGTAAAATAAATAAAACATTAAATATTGATACATTTTGCTTAACACAAATATGGTGACAGCAGATCTGAAGTTCTTTTGTCTCTCCCAGACCCTTCAGGAGACCACGTTGCCCCTCTTCACAGCCATCTTTAATATCTTTGACAACCTCCAGCTTCTGGGGAATTGCAAGAACTAAATCTGACAAATGCACATGAAAGTTTCTCTTTTTCCCCCTTCCAATCCAGACTTGAATTCCCTGCCAAGTACACAAGGCTTAAAAACAAAACACTAGAAAAAACATTTTTGAAATCTTCAATCCAATGTTCGCTCACATGGTGCTTCCTATGGTCCAAGGCTTGGCTGTGCTCTATCACAAACTAGTGAGCATGTTGCAACTGAGTTGAGTCAATCCAAGGTTGTTGGCACCTCATTAAATTTAATCACTGCTGTACACAGATTATGACTCATTAAAAGTTTGTAGGATGGAGGATGAGACAGGAGGAGCGAGGGAGAAAGAGACACATGCCATACTGCAGATGCCCTAACCATCTGTAGTTTATACAGCTTTGCGAAGCACATTCCCATCCTGAATGTGCAGCACAACACAAGGTAAATACTACATGATAGAGCCTCACAGCTCTTAAATCAACCATGATGGCTACGCTCTGCCGATGATTTGGATAGTGGACACTTTATCAATTTTCTCCCCTTGATGTAGATTACAGCATTGCAAGGCATTAGACTTGCTAATTTAGTCCATTTCTCTGTTCGCTACTGAATGGAGCCATAAATATTAATACGTGCGTACTCCCCTCCTGCCTGCTTGTCATGTATTCAAGGGATTGCGGGTGATACTAATTAGGTTTTCAAGAAAAATGTTAGCAGCACAGCTATGCACAAGCTGATTCTGACGCGATGATTTTCTTGACATTCTCGATGCATGACGCTGTTCTCCAAGGGAGGAAAAACTGATCATCCTAATACATGACATAATTCAATTCTGTTTTTACAGGAAAGATGCCGGTTATTATATTAACCATGAAAACAAACATTACAAAAGTAGCGTTGATGAGTCCAGTTTAGATTAGGCAGATGCACACAAACACACACACACACACACACACACACACACACACACAGAAATACAAATGGACCCATTAGTGTAAAATCAATTATTCATCAATTTTTCCACCACAGCTTTGACCAGAGTAGCAGGCAAGCAGCAATGAGGCTTTTCACTCCAAAGGTCATTTTGTCACATGTCTTCAACATGTGGCATTTTTCAAACCCCATCACGAACAACGTGTCTTGCACCACACTGCTGCTCACATTTGTTGTAGTGACAGTTGTAATGGACATTTGCATGCGACCTGGCAGCGTCGGAAGCATTTGAATCCCCACACATTGTCTGCGCTCTACAACTGTAAAGAAATGTTAGCTGGAAGATCTGACCTTCAACCTTTTTTTATTCATATAACTGAATGTAAAGAGGATGTGTGAATATAAAAAGGAATGTTAGTGATAAAAAGGGTTTTGTTTTGCCATAGTACATTTTTCAAGAATATATGATGGAGTTTCCTTTAAAAATATTATTCATAAGAGGAAATATGTTCTTTATTGTGCCTCTGGAGCTGCACAGGATTTACAAATGTTGTTCAAGGACAACTCAGCGGGGTGATAGTTGCTGCCAGTTGGGCTTAAACCAGGGCTTCCACAGTAGTTGAAGGACAGGCTCTTTGCTCACTGTGCCACCTTCATGTTCCAAAGTAACATACAAGGGCAAAGCAACTAGACTGAAAGTCACTCCAGGCCCCACAGCAAACTGAGCTGGAACATCTGTTGCAGGGCTATATTCAAGCCCATTGTGGATCTCAAGACAAGTCTCGTCGCACCTTTCCTGCTGCTGTTTCCTGAGACTCAGACTCAGATACGAGATACAGATGGGATTGCAAATGCCCCCCGGATACTGCTATTAAATTTCACTTTGAGATAATGCATGCTAAAGTCTCATTAAATCCCAGTCAGAGATAATGCCTGCTAAACTTCCATTATGGTTTGATTAGAAGGCATGGGGCCTGCTGTCGTGCTGATTGTGTTTTTAATCAGATCCTTCCTGCTACAGAGCAAACAACAACTAAAAGAAGGAAAAAGACAGAGCAGAGAAAAACAAGCTGAGCAAGCAGCAATAATTTCTACTTTCTCCAAGGATAAAGTGCAATAACTGTGTATGCTTTTGAGAATGGAATTTGAATAGTTTACAGTGTTATTATTGTGTGATGGCAGTGATAAATAATTTGGTGGATAATAAACCAGTGCACAGGCTATTTTAATGTCTTTTCTATGTACAGCAAATGCTTTTAAACTTTGCATGAAAAAATGCAGACATGCATCTTTACACTTAGCGTATGTGTTGTGGCAATTTTAATTTCATTCTTTCGGAATTAACCATTTTTATTTTTTTATTTTTTTACAAATTTTGTCTGATGTACTTACAGAAGTACATCAGTACATACATTCAAGTTAATGTTAACACTGACTAACAGTGTCATCAAATGCAAACTGCAGTTTCTTTGGTTGAGACATAAAACAGTCACACTATCCTTTCCCCCCACCAACCCTGTCTGCCCTATTATCCTGCAGATTTTCTGCTGCATTATAAAAATGTCCAGGCTCACTCTTTTCACCCATGTCGCAGTGTTGAGCTGCATGTTGCCATCACCCGTAGAGCATGTTATGTTGTTTACCCTGATATTCATATTTAAACAAATACTGTTTCTTTCCATACAGATGGTTCCAGAGGACCAGAGGGGAGTCAGCAGCTGTCTCTGTGCCTTGTGCTTGTTAGGACTCTGAAATAACTGACAACAAAGACCCTTACCCCTCAAGAGGTGAAAGGACATGAGTCATTTTCAAGGTGAGAGTTAGAAATGACAACAAAAATCAACAAACGTAATAGTAAGTCATATTTAGGCATATGAAGATCAATAGATTGAAGTGAAATCTGCGTGAAGCCATGTAATGAAAGGCCATAACATGAAACCCTCTGTGCGCCATCCACTTACTACAATTATTCACAATCATTCTAAAAAGTAAAATAGCTCTGTGCCAGAGCCAATCCCACAGTGAAACAATTTAATCTCCTTGAATTTAGAAAGTTATGCACACAAGACAGCAGGAACAAATAGGTTTATGTCTGGATTTTAAGACCATATTTCCCTGACAGGAGTATATGTAAACGTGAAGGGGCACGTAGTGAAAGGCTGTTTTTTGAAATTCTCTAAAATACTTTTTAGAAATGCAGAAGCTGGACTGCTGAGCTCTTAAACCCTATAATCAAACACAGGGGGCTGTGAGGTTTTATGTAAGGCAGTTTACCATTTCTGAGTGTCGATATAACACCTTATGTAGTGTATGGGAAGCCGTTACCTGGGGGCTAAAACTACGGTCAGATTTAGTCATTAGAAGTCACACTGTGATATTTTGAACAAACTTGACTTTTGTCTTAAAGGTTAGAGTATATTAAGCCGGAGAAAAGGACATTAAAGTACAGTTTGGAAGTGAAGTCTCTGAGGAGGAGCCTGTTCACCGCACTGTGTCCTGTATTGTTCACATCCTGTGTCTGGAGAGAATGTTCGGCCTTTTTAACCTGCTGCCTGAGCACCGAGTCTTCTCTCTGTCTTATGCGGCTGAGCCTACGAGAGACAGAGGGCTTTGTAACTGGAGCTGATTAAGATGAATTTTCTGCTGATTACGGCAGTTCCAGTCCATCAACAGAAAAGAGGTGGTGCTGAGACAAAAGAGAGGACATCCAATCTATTGTGTTATCTCATTAGGTGCACTGTCAGTATAAATAAAGTCCTCACACCTAATCATCATCAACTTTTGTTTTTATCTCTTCCAAGGACACACAAAGTAAGTTCATGAACCAACACAAAATCTCACAGTGGACCGAGATGGGTTATTTAGGTTCGACATGTCATGGGGACGGTGAAGCATGGAGACAGAGGGAACAATGTAATTGGAAACACAATTTGCAAGTACAGTTTAATAAACATTACCAGCCATGCTCTTCCTTTCTCTCCACCATTACTTGTCTATTCACGTGTGTCTGTGTTTAACACACCACACTCTGCCTACGTAATTGTGTGAAGCAGCTAATTAAAAGCTGAATGGGGGAAAATGAATAGTACAGGTGGAAGAAATGAGCCAAAACTGGGGGAGAGGTAGTTATGAGAGGCAAAAAGACAAGAAGGGAGGAATGAAGAAAGAATATAACATATAATATAAGAATAATTAAGAAAAATACACACACCCATTATGAAATCACTGGACAATCTTTAAAGTATCTGCACAGCTGTGGTGTTATTAATCAAAGTCTGAGAGAGAAGTGAAATATTCTGTGGGAGTGATAATGACTGATGAAGGAGCATGTGTCCGGTCTTGTCTTGTATGGACGTTCTCTGTGCTGAGATGAACTCATTCTCCACTCACAGAGTCAGAGAACAACCACAGCACTTAACTGCATTAAGAGTTAGATTCGAAAATGAGCCATCGATTTCACACCCACAAGCTGAAGCTGAATCTGTGACTACTGCCTTGGGACTTAGGGAGGTGTCCAAACTAAAATGTAATTATTTTCAGCTTTGTTTGCAACGTTTTTCTTGTGGATAAGTTGAACCACCACTTTGGTCCAGAATGAAATATTACTCTTGTGTGGACTGGCACATAGCCTGCATGTGCTGCAGACAGAAAATACAAATTGCATGGATCCCCTGCTCTAGTGGTGCCACGAAGACGAGAGTTTTGTTAAAAAAAAAAACTCAACAAATTTTGGATAGTTTGCCATGAAGTTTGGCAGGAGCTGGACATTCATGTTCTTGCTGGGATAACTTTTAATAAGTTTGATGTTTCTAGAGTCACTATCAGGTCAAATTTAACATGCTAAACTGTAAACGGTAAATGTGACGAACATCTTTGCTAAACTTCAATATGTTAACATGCTATAGCTCACAGCATGTGTTATGACGCTGCTGCCCCAACTTTATTAAAAGCCACTTAATTGCTCACACGTGTAACATTAACTTCTTTTCTGTCCAGTTTCTCTCCAAGATAAAGTTTAATAAAACCCGTGTCAGTAGGTGCAGTTCTCCACCTTGTCATCTGAAATGATGATCCACAGCAGCACACACAACACTCTAATTTGCTCTGTGTAACCAGTGATGAATATGAATGAGGATATGAATATAGATGAGAAAAAAATTTATACTGATGAAGGCAGTTTCTCCTCCCTCTGACTGATGGTGTGGGGGCACTGAGTGGAACTAATCAATCTTCATAGAGCAAGCGCATGATTGGCAGGCAGGTACAGACTTTTGGTAGTAAGTCGCTTACAGTATTTATTCCTGTTAAACCTTCGCTGGGTGTAGAAGCAAAGTGACGTTATTAGTGATGCTGCTGGCCAGCTGACCTTTGCAGTGCAGTCTCAGCTGTTTTAACCCTTTACTTTAACCTTGCCCTGATTTGTCTGCCTTCCTCACTAATTCATAATCAATGCTTCTTTTATGGGTACATTTGAAACGACTGCAGTAAACAAGTGGTAATGAATGCATCTGCCCTGACAAACTAACACCGTCACTCCAGGATGTTTGTTGCCATCATAAATTCATGTAAAACAAGCACATAGTATTTTGCCAAACGGATTCATTGTCATTAAACTGATTAAACTTAATGAAGCGACCAGTCAGGTGGCAAATGAGGTCACAGGTCAGGTGACTTAGTGACTGACCTTCCCTAAAGTGATAGAGGATCCCTGCTTTGATCTTTACAGCGTCATGCAGCCACTCGGTCCCCGCAGCTTTCGCTCCACCCTGAAATGAAACCTACCTACAGGCTGTGACCTCTCAGTGCTTCATTACAGAACTAATGCAGCATCTCCTGTTCCTACAGCTGTGGGATCATTTACCATGTCTTTACCTTGTGCTTCTTCCCATTTACCCCAGGCCACCCATTCCTAGTAATGAGTCAGGAAGCTCCAGTGTCTGTGTGAATCACATTGTTTCCCCCACCATCTGTGGGATATCGACTGTGCAGTCCTTGGCTCCTGCAAGAGGGATGTGACTCTTAGTTAGAGCTGAAATGTCTGGATGGACACCTACACATTATTGCATTACTGGAGAGTCACAGTGAGTTCAGAGGCTCTTTATTAAAAGACTCGGGTACATGGCAGATTTTTCGGATGCTTATTTACAATGCAGCAACCCCAAATTTGATTTGTAAAGCATTGATTATCCATACAAAAAGTGTAAAAACAACAGTGTGGACTTTATCTGGGGAGTCATGGTGCCTGACCAAGAAAATAGTCCACACATGCACCTCATTAAACCATACACTTATTGTTTTTTGTGTTTTATGTTTTGGGTGAATTAAACAAGCAATTTCACAGTGTATTAATTTGCGAGATTCGAAGGGACTAGTAAGAGGATCCACTTTCAGGACAGCTGGAATCCTGTTTCCAGTCCTGTTTGCCCTAAGGACCCAGCCGTAAAATTCATTTTTTAAAATAATCATTTTTGTATTAATTACACATTTTTAGAAAGTACATTTTGAGTATTAGTAGCATTACTAAAGTACAAGATTATGATGAAAAGGTGAGAAAGAGGGAGTAAAACTGCTCTGTAAAAATCCCTGCGACACACTAAGCGGACAGTCTGCCACTGGCCAACACTGAGTGATCCCAAATAAGTTCCTGCACCCAAACTGTCAAATACATGTCATTGCTATGAAAAGTTCACGTCCCTCCAATCCCCCCTCTGTCCTGCGTCTGCTGTGACAGGGGGTTTATGGACTTGCAGGAATCACTGTGACACGTTAGGCCTAGACAGTCTCGTCTACTGTTTGTCACGAGATAGTTTGTCAGTGCGGTTCTGACATTCCCCCAGGGGCACAGTCTCTGTGAAAGAGACACTAAAACCGCTAGTGGGTCCACGATGAAGCCTATAAAATGTAAGGACAATAACAGAAAAAGACTACAATTATGGATGAATAGTTAATTAGGTGCCATTGTGCATATATTTGGCGGATAGTTTGTGGCCACCTATAATCAAATGTTGCATTATGATCTCTGGGGAAACATAATCGGCTTATGGATGAATCTCTTCTGTACAAAGCTTCTCTAAAGGCTTTTAGGCATCACTCTGTGGTTAGACATGTGCATCCTTTTTCTGTTTTACAGTACACACTCAGCAAATGGCAAATGGCCACAAAAAGCATGAGCAATAGCCATTATTTATCAGGAGGCAAATATTCACTGGGCGTTGCAAACAAAATGTCTTCAAGGAGTTCATGAACCAAATATTTTAACTGGTAAATGAGCTCTAAATTTGGACTTTTTTTTTTTACAGCAAAAAGCTGCAGCCCCAAGCCTGCTTCTGCACAAGCTCATAGCCATTGCAAATTACAGTGGTTGGGTAAACACTGCTATGCATTGCCAAATTATCATCTAAACATATCACTTATCACACTCTGATACTATCTGTCCCACAAAGGGCCACAAAAGCACATGTAATTTTACTTGAATTTGCTGTATATTGTCAAAACGACAAACAGGCAAAGACTACATTATCCATCTGTAAATCTCAATTGGCACCGTTAATGCTTTAGTCTCTGTGAAATCACACGCCACAAATAGCAATAATGTGAAATGACTAGGTGACGAGAAAAAGGCTACAAGTAAACACAGATAGTCAGTAAAGCTGGCTTCAGGCTGTGCTGCTGGAATAAAAAACAGAAGCTCAATCTGAGTCGTATATATTTATGTCAACAGTTCACTGCCTCCACAGCAGGGGCACCAACACACAATATGCATGTGTGGGCTGGTGTTGGCGGATTTTTTTGGAAGAGCTCTGTGTTTTTCTTTTCCAGTATTTAATGATTACTGAACTAGTTTATTATATACATTTACCATCTTACCTTTTTCTTTATAGTTTTCGAGATTTTCCTCAGAACTGCACCAATAATAATGTAACTTTTCAGGTTAATTACTGTTAATATAAACAGAGCTATGCCATTAATACTGTGGTAATAACGTTTTATTAATAGCGTTATTACCTTAATCGAGACTTACAGTTTGACATTTTAAATCCACGCGTAGAATGGAATTGCTAAAAGTACAAAAGCATTAGTCTGTCATCCGGATCAGTTTTCCCAGAAGTGCTGTTGGCAGCTGGACTTGTAGTTCTTGAAGACATTTCATCTAAATCCTGTGTAATCGTTAACAACTGGAGTTACTGACTCAAACCTCAGCGTTCCACCCTTGGCCTTTTATTTCCACGCTGATACTGACAAACAGCAGACTGATGTAAACAGAACCCCACAGCGAGACATCAGTCACACAGGCCACTTATTTATAGTTTCTTTGTTTACTTGACTAAAAATCTCCCTGACTTTTCCAAGAGGTTGTATGTTCGGAAACCGCAGCAGCGAGCGCAGACCTCGGGGAGGTCAGAGTTCACTGCTTTACTTATGAACACAGCTGATGTGCTCTGATTCTTTGGCTTTGTCTGTGCACCCCAAACTCCATCCACCGCTGTGGTGTGTAGGACTCCATGTGGCTGGCACAGATGTTCACTTCCAGAGATGACGCCCCGTCGGAGCCTGGGAACTTGTGTGAAGCCTGGCCTAACGTGGATTCACTCTCTTCACGGATTTAGGGCTCGGGTGCATACCCGTGGGATTGTGGGTGGGGTTGGTGTGCCTGCTGCAGGCCTTCTCCCTCTGCCCTCCTCCATATCCAATTGATGTTATAAGGGGTCTGGGTCAGAGGTCAGCTCTTCAGAGGTGGCAGGGTCAAACTGCACCTCATGAATATGGAAGAACGGTGGGCTCGGGGGACCATCTGGTCTGCTCTGCTGGAATCTGAACAAATGAGCCTGCTGAGAGGGTGCCGCATTAGTGTGATTACTGTGAATTTCCCAGGCTTGAGAAACAGTCAGCACTTGCTGGGTCTCTGTAATAGCACCTTGCATCTGCAGGTGGATTAAACTAACAGAAGAACAAATCTTATTTTTCACACATTCTGGGAACTGTCTTAACAATGTGTTTTACATTACTTTTTTAGTATTACAAAATTAAATTATGCTGACACCACTGCATCTGTTGAAAGCATATCATGACATCATAGTTATATATATACATATAGGTATTTTTTTTGTCATTAAAAATTATTGTTAAAGAGACCAAAAGAAATATCATGAAATATTCAGAAATATAAAAAAATCATAATATTATAAAGACCTAATTGCAGTATTTTCTTTGATGTAAAACAATAAACAATGCTGGTTCTGTTGCTGTTGCATCCATCTCTGTACCACTGTTCAGTTCTTTAATGTCAATTCAATTCAACTTTATTCATATAGCGCCAATTCACAACAAACTCATCTCAAGGCACTTTACATAATAAAGTCAAGACTGTACAAATATTTAGAGAAAATCCAAAGAATCCCCTCTGAGCAAAGCCATAGGCAACAGTGGAGAGGAAAAACTCCCTATAACGGAAGAAACCTCCAGCAGAACCAGGCTCAGGGTGGGCGGCCATCTGCCCCGACCGGGCGGGGTGAGAGGAAAGTGGAGAGAGGAAAGAAAAGAGCCTGCCTATTAAAATAATGAAATTATTACATTAAATGTAACAGGCCAAAACATGAGTTTATGATAAAGTGTTTTGCAGGTAGTGACTATAGATTATGGTAGAGTAATTACAGTGTAACCTGAGCATAGATTAGAATTCTATATCTGTGAATGTACATCCTGACTTTGAACCCACTTTTAATATAGAGACCAGTGACCTTTCGATTAGCTGTGAAGAAATATACCCGGCATTCTTGATAACAACTCCCCCTGTTTGTGTGAGTGGGTCTTTGTGAGGGCTTTCGACAGAAACCGCTTGTCGTTTCGAACTCCTCCATCTCAGTCTTCATCATTTACATGTCCCAAGAGTGAACAGTCAGAATGTAAGGCTCGTGTGTCATTGGCTGTCTGTACACATGTGGTTTTCCATGTTTGAGTGCAGTGCACAACACACCTATTGTTCTGAAGTGCGCTCTGACACAGCTGACCTGGTGTCAAACAAAAGTAGAAGCCCCAGTCTGTAGACTCCACTGTCTGAAAGCTCGTTGATGTGGACATCTAAAAGAGATCCTCTAGTGCCAAGGTAGAACATGAGGAGGTGGATTTATGTGCATTTTTAAGTCATTCCTTCAGGATCAAATGAGATATTAATGATAGCATATACTGGAATTTACTGTATTGTTCACCAATATCGTCTGCAAAGAGTCCGTCCAACTATTATCTGTAATCACTTTTCCTGTTTAGGGTCAAGGGGGGGCTGAGGTTGAGTTTATAGACTGTTGCTTTGATATTTTCCTTTAGTTGCTTATGTTATACTTGCTTAATACTTAACTCATCAATGATAGCGAGCCCTCCTCATTCAGACAAAAAATGATGATAATTCCTCCACAATACTTCAGATTCTGTTGATTGAAACATCTCACGTTTATTTCCGAAGATTCAAACACTTTAGGACTTCTGTGAAAATCCAATTACATTTCAGATCAGACTTAAACAATATTCTAAAGGGTTCGCAGTGTAGACATGTATTGGGGCGGGATGAAAGAGAAGAGAGTTTAGGTTGAAAGAGAAAAGCCTGGAGTTTGCCTGTAGGGCTGAATGGCACTAAAGACTCGGAGCATGAATAAATCACCACAGTTTGACCCATTTAAATACCAAATGAAACCATACCGTCCACTGGGAAACTACAGTCATGCTTGAACATACTGCCTCATTTCCATGATGAAATCAAGATGCCACTGGTAGATAGTGGAATTGGAAGAGTCATAGTTTTATGAGGCTGTAAAAGTACTTCTGGCATAATTGCAGCGCCATTGGCCCTGCTTCAAATGAATAAAGATTTCCCGGACTACAGCTTTGGTGATATAGTAATCTGAGGAAATCTGATGTGAACTCAACATTCCCTAATGACAGAGGTTGAGAGAAAGAATCTGTCAAACCTTTCTTTTTCTTCAACTCCTTTACTTTGCACAGCCTCTGCATCCTATTGGTCATGGAGCTGTTTGCTGTTTAGCAGCAGAGTCTTCATAAACTGTTCTGCTGACTAAAGACAGCCAGCACACACATAATTCCACTGCTTAACACTTTAAACTTGGGAAATTTATCTTTTTTCTGTTAAAGGTTTGCTCCTACAATTACCTGTTTACTATAATGATATGATTCAGTTTCGTCTTTGGAAATTTTCTCTTATGATTCATCTACTGTATGTGCCTAAACTTCAGGGACTGGGACACACCATAGTTTGAATCTTTAATTAAATGGATGTGTGTTCAACCATGGTAGGTGTAGAGATTTAGTTTCACTGAGCTGGTTTTCACCTGCCATTGCCACCATCTGTATGGCTGTCCCAGAGTGGGTGTCCTTTCTTGTCTGGTGAGCTGATTAATAATTAAATCTCATGTTTGTCTAGATGTGAGGCGTGATGTGAATCACAGTGCTGGGACGGAGGAAACTGGCTAACTGGACAGTGGAAATCAGAAGCGAGTTTTTCACTTACATAAACCGAAAACTGCATAATCTCACTGTTTTTATTGCTGTAGGCTACTTGTGATTCTCTCAACCTGTTGAAATAAAATCAATGTACCACATGACATTAAATAAAAATAAAGGCTGCTAATTAAATTGTTGAACACATCTGTAGAAGAACAGTAGGTGATCTATTTGTGTCAGTGTTTACAATAGCAATATTAAATGTTAAGAATAACTGAACTCCCTCAGTGGCTGATGTTGGAAGCAGCATAGACAAGGGAAACTGTTTTCACTGCGGCTGACTGGATGCCACAAAAAAAGGCAGTTGCACCGAATACCCCTATATTTTGCAGAATGGTGTTCCATACAGTGATGGTCAGTGGGGTCCAATAGAACAGACACGTGTTGTAATGCAATGAACAGGGCAGTTTAAGGAGTATGTCATCACAAAACATTGTGAATGCTCTCCAATGCTACCAGAGGAGGAAGAGTTTGTCAGGTCATAAGCCACAGCTGCCTGACACCGGCCATTTCTAATCGCTATCTGAACTAATCTGGTTGGGCTCATAGCTAATGTGGCCAAGAAGCAGTAGATTAGAACAGCTACCAGTGAGAGCGGAAACAAAGTATAGGGGACGTCATCTACTCTTGTGTGGCAGAATCCTTTGAGACCACGATGCAAATACAACCAGTAGATCTGGGAGTTCTGCAACACAAAAGGTTCTGCATCAAAGGCCTGGCACCTGTAATGTGCAGAAGACATAAAGGTAAAAATCTGTACGTGTCTGGGTTATAGTTTTCAGTGGGGGTGGATTACTTAAAGAACAGCAAAGCTTTTGTGCAAGAATATATAAAAATCTGGTTCATACTTACAGTAAGTCAGCCAATGCAAAATTGAATGTTAAGTTTTATGTGACATTGTTGGTTTTTTCTAAAGATGTTTGCTAATTATTTAAATATAATGATCCTTTTAAGAGTTGCAAAACTGCTTCCCAGTGTCTCTCTGAAGAGCAGTTTTTATTGATTTAAACTAATGTGTTTTCCGAATACTGCATCATGCGGCTGTAATTAGTCCTGATGCTGAGTGGGTGCAGTTGGGATCAGAGGGGGTCACCTGCAGAGATGGATTTCACTCCATTGCAGAATTCCAGGATTCTGAATATTGGAATTTTGGGCAAATTTACTGTCTTATGCTTTTAAACATGTAAATAATAATTAGGCATCTGTGTACAGTGATGACAGATGTGGGATAATATTGATCTACAGAGTAATTAACAGCTTGTGTCTCAGGTGATGTGATGTTTGAAAGTTGTGCATTTTGTAAAATTGCAGCAAATCAAAGATTTTTTTTTGGGTAAATACTCTGTAGACTTTCTGTCCTTGACACCCTCCACCCATCCACTACCCTCTTTCTAGCTCCAGCCCTCTCTCTTTAGAATCAGCGTGATTTATAAGGGCTAATAGCCGCCCACTCTCCTCACGCTCTTTAACTCTCCATATATTGATATTAGCCAGCCAGGAAATGGAGCTAAATTATCCCATTTACTGGGTGACTTTAACAGTCCATAGGATTTACCCTCTAAAGGAGACTCTTGTACATTTCATTTGTACAGTTTACACACACAGACACTGACAGATCTTAACCCACTGACAGCTGCATGTGCACATAGCAGTTTAATTATGCACACATTATCAGAATGTTATATCTTTTATTTCATCCCACATGGTTCAGTGTAAATGACCCTAATACGAACCACTGCAAAAAGGCTGTTAGGGGTGTTAAGATAAAAGGAAAAATAAGGAAAGGGCAAACAAATCAGCATTTGATAAAGGAGGCCACCCAACTCCCTCCTCCTCTTTGCCCAAATAATACCCTCAGAGAACAGACTGGTAAACCACTTCATCAGCCCCCAGCATATCAGTCCTGCCATATATGGACATAACGAGGCGAGGCAGAAGCGATAGAAAATTCCATCACTCCCTTCATTTCTCTTCCTAATGCAAATCCTCTTCCCCTCTGGTCCTAATCACTCCAATATGTTTTTATTCACCTTGCTGCTTCGTAAATGGGGCAACCCAGCCTGTCATTAACCCAAAGCCTTGTGCTCACTGGGCATTTTTTTTTTCTTGCAGAAAAGCACCGATGGGCGTTAGGAATAAAGTGCTTTGGTGGTGAAGGGAAAAAAAAATGCTGTGTGCAGGTACTGTATTTTTGACAACATCTCATCCTCCCAACAGAAAAAAAAGCGCTTCTTTGAAACTATATAACTGGAATTTTCAAGTTGGAGCACCCAGGGCAGCAGCAGCACAAAAAGGTGGAGGGTTTTGAACAAGAAAGGGTGCTGGGAAAAGCACTTTTGTAGAGACAGCTGCTTCAGCTCGACATAGACTCTGCCTTTATTGAAAATATCTGAAAAAGGTTCTGAAGCTCTAAACCGAGACCCAACATTATCTGCAGGATTCCTGCACATCTCTGCATCCAGTAGACATGCACATGTTTAGCATCAGTGCCACTATCAATGCCACCAGCATCAGTGAATAGACACATTCGAAGTCTAAGTCTCAGACAGAGCATGTAGCTAACAAAGCAGTTGTCTTTGTTCAGCTGGTGCAGGAGAGGGAGGGGGGAACAATACAGCATAGGGATGGAGGATGGGGAAGAGAGACACTGATTTCCCTTTTCTCCGTTTGAACAAAAAAGAGATGAAGTAATAAGCCAAACTGAGACCCAGAATCCTGAGCCGCATGTTCCACAGTGCACACTCAGCTCGGCCTAATGGCAAGTATCTCTTGGATATTGTGTACAATAAAATACATAATATGCAATAAATATAGTAAACAGTTTAAAGAGGATTTATGTTAAAAGCAATACAGTCAAATGCTTTTCAATAAAAAACTGTGGCACTGTGTAAAATATATATAAAAGCAGAAGGTTCTATTTTCAATCAAATGTAGCATTCAGTTCCTAATAAAACAGTCCCAAAACCTTGTAAACTGTTAAGTTACTGGCTCAATGAGAAATTGTTGCAGCAGAGACATTTTTCAAATAAAGGATAGCGATAAACCAAACTATAAGACAAATTTGAAGTTTGATGTAATTATTGTGAAAATCAGTATGTAGGTAGTTAAGGCATCGTCAGATTCAAAGTCTTCACTAAAGCTCGTGCCAATCCATCTGTTCAAAAAGAAACAAGTCTCAACTGTTTGAGAACTTAAATGGCTGGTGATGTTAGAAAAAGTTATTAGGAGATTTCTTCTGAGGACCATGAATGTCAAAGCAAGGGCAAAATGTGATTCCTGACTGTCAGCATTATGATGTGTAAACTTTATTAACCGTTCGTTCGTCATCTCTGGAGATATAACACTGTCTCTATGGTTCCATGATCTCAACACACTGTTGATAATTATTAAATGATGAGACGCAGATGGTTACGACATTCTTGAGTCTGTGCTGTCTTGTTCCGAAATGGATTTCACAGGAAAGGGTTTAATTATTCCGACAATTTCACTCGATGGCATTTTCCCAGCTGTGTCTGAAATGTGAAGTTTCTAAAACAAACTCCATTAGTCGACTTCAAGCCGTTATTTTCTCCTCTTTTGCAAAACATCAGTGTTGCCAAAGACGGTTCCACATGGCACTTAAATATTAATGGTGGGTTTTTTTTTGTTTGTTTTTTAGAGTGAACTGCAAGGCAGAAAAAAACTTGGCTGGTCAATATTCTTATTTGTCTGAGTGTGAACACAAAAAGGATAGATAAGTAAGATATTGAAATATTATAATTAATTTAAATAAAAGAATTGAACAAATCTTATTCCCGTTCCATTTAATAAAGTGGCATACCCAAGAACTTTTACTTTTACTGATTTCTTTTGGAACAAAATCAATGTTCCTCACAAAGACATACACACCTGTCCCAGAAACTGTTTTAAATTTTGAATGGGCCACAACAAATCAAGCAAGGCCTGAATTCAACAAACTTAAATGAAAGTCAGTTCCCAAGAGTGTCTGCTAAATTGCTTTGCTCAGGAGCAATTATAAAGGGATCTGTTGATTTTGCAGTTAAGTGGCTCTGATTGGTTGCGGAGTGGCAGGCTCTAATGGGGACAGTAATACAAAGTGACGAGTGTAACAGGAGTCGGGACCTCGTCACCTCTGTGGCTATTAGGACAGATTCTGATGAGATATTTCATACTCACTATCACCTTGAGGCCTTGGCAGCGCACATTTACAGAGAAGAGCGCTGCCTGCCCGCATGTAAAAAGTAAAATTATCTTGGCTGTTGACTGTGTATACAAGCAAGTGTAAACCCAAAGAGTTATGGTTTTAGCAGTGGAATTTCGTTACCTGTGGTCCTCCTGGTTCCCTGGGACCTCATCATCTGCGTAAAACATTGTGTTAAAGTACGCCTCATATGACAATAAGATGCATACACCCAGGTTATCTCCTGATTTTTATTTCATAGCTAACATACAAATTGTGTAAGCACATTTCTTAACTTTTTGAAGCATCAGTTTAAATGCGTAAATTATTCTTATATTATGCTATGATATCGATCTACCATATAAAGCCAGATGAAAGCTACAGGGGAAACAATAAAGGCACCTGTGCAGTCTGTTGCAATCCAATAAAACAGCCCTGCAATAAATTCAACCTCAGTGAAGCTTATAATGTTCAATTTGTGCTGAGACTGAGAGGTGCTGATGCAACTCAAAGGGGAATTTCGGAGGCTGTAGTTGTACTGGGCTGCATTATATTGTAAGGTGTTTCAGTTTCTGTGTCCACCCACTGCCTGACGTGTAATTTGTTTGGCTTTTCATCCTGCAGATGAAGGAAAGGAGACACAGACAGAGGTTTGGACAATGCCAGACATGGTGGGAAAAGAAAACCTAAAGTGAAACCGCCATGTTAGCGTGTGTGTGTGTGTGTGTGTGTGTGTGTGTGTGTGTTCGTGCGTGCGTGCGTGTAAAAAACAACACCTGCAGTTTGCCAGCAGTGTTTGTTACCACGGCAGAAGATGCTAATGGTACCAGGAAGGGTGTGATAGCAACATCATGTCACCACAAGGTAGAACATGTGCTCAACGTTTAGATGCAGGCGTCTGTTCCAGTTATGGCTGAACACAGAATCAGGCTGTGCATATTAATGTCAGTTAAGAACAGATTGATTCAAGACAATATAATCAGAAGCTACAACATTACCTTAAATATAAAACTCACCATACGTTTGTGTTCTAATGCAGACAATCCTTTAACATACACCCAGTAAACTTGGAGTGAACACAATGAATAAATTAAGACTGAGCCATTACTAGTTCAGTTGCAGTGAATCCTGGATACATGCCTGTGTGTGTGTGCCTGCTTCTTAGCATCTGCTTTATTTTTTTCCACCCTTCTTTGATGAAAAAGCCAAGCGCTGACATGAAAAAATATGCCTTGTCTTGTCTTCAGCATATAACGCAGCAATGCTGAGGGGATGTGTGAAAGGTAAAGAGGAGGGCATACATTTCCATGTGACTGCTTTTCCCAGATGGCCATGTGGAAGGAGCTGTGTGATCAGAGATCTAATAAACCGGTAGATATGCTGCATCGCCTTTCCTGAGAGGGAGTTATTGCCATGGTAACCACACCCCAAGCACTGCAGGTTAATAGTGGGAAATTATGATTTGCCAGTTGCAACTAACACACAAAGTGAGTTTTAAATCAACTTTCAGCTCTCTGGTGATAGAGAGAAGACACAAGAAGATCCCACAGTGCAGTTTTTGGACAACACAACACAGTTTCTGTTGGCCATCGGCAAGAACAAATAATTCAATTAGTTTTTAATAACAGATTAAAAAACACTCTTGAGAATAGGGTGAAGTGGAGAAAATAATCTCTTATTAGTGGTTTTAAAAATGACAAAATGCTAAGCAATTCCTTTGAGTGACTTGTAACAAGTTGTTGCTATAAAAGGGCTTGTTGTCGAGAGACGTAAAAGGCCCCAGAAGAACAAAATAGTCTTAATGTTTACTCTGAAGATGGCTGAAGTCACTGGAAATTTCTCTGCCCTCTGGATTTCTTGGCCACATTTATGCCTCTGCTCCATAGTGATTATATGCACAGTGAGTTCTCTTAATCGACTGGTAGGGGACGTATCCTTTGCCAAGGGCCCATTGTCATATATTGAGTGAGATCCCAAAGTGCAGATAGACATTATAGCAAAGTGATATAGTGCAATAAATAATACGTGTCTCTAGCTTCAGCGTTGCCAGAAAATATATATATTTCATTAGCATTGATAGAGTTCACATTTGGAAACAAACTGTTTGGCTTTGAGATGGTTTGAACTTGGGGACGTAAATACATACTTTTATTTTATTGTAAATAGCCAATGAAGGTGATCAGTTGCTGTATTAAATCTTCAGTCCATGAAGTTGAAAATGCTTTTTTTTATTTTATGTTGGTGTCCTAAGTCTGAGATAAATGCATGAAGTTGCATTTACTCTTTAAATGCAACTTCATTAAGGTAATGCATATAAATCTCTTCAACATAATGTAAAAATATTAATTTCTGCCCCATACTGTACACACACAGGAGAAATAATTATGGAGCTTCCAGGAATGGTTCATCATTCCACATAAACAATTTTCAGCAGGCATGGACAAAGCCAGTGCTAAACACATCTTCTGAAGCTTCATTTAAAGTTTCCGTATGAACAGACAAAACTCGCACACGACATCTGCCTGGCACACGTTTGTGTCCCAACACAGAGACGCATATTTCTTTCTCTGTAGCTACAGTATGGATGAAGAACCCGCCTGGCAGCTCCCAAAGCAGCAGCTCAAACGGCAAGTGATGAAACACTGTCATTTTCACTGCTCCCCTTAGAGAGAAAGGGAGGAGGAGGAGAGGGAGAGTAGAGGAAGAATCCCAGTGACAGATCTAAGAGAAAAGACATTTCAACACTGTGTGTGTGTGTGTGTGTGTGTGTGTGTTTGTGCGCACATGTGGATTCATCATGTATCACACGCACATTGTGGGGACAACACCTGTGGGGACCAGATGTCACATGAGTCTCCACTGTCACTGAAATCAAATCACTGAATGGTAAGGTGATGACGTGGTTTTTAAGGTTAGGGTGGGGTGTGTGCGTGTGTGTGTGTGGGTGTGTGTGTGTGCACCTACCAACCTATCTAACAGGGAACTTCCATCTTGTTTCACTTTCACCAACAGGAGACCAGTGAGTCTACGGTGGACATTGTTTAGCCCCGGCGTTGCTTTAAATCATGCTATAATTGTGGTTAACTTATAGTACCATTATTTAATGTGTGTGTCTAAGTCCATTCTCACGAGTGGCTCTGGAGGCAGGCACTCCTGAGAAAACCAATTCACACACGTCATTTTTCACACTCCTCCACATTGTGGATGGAATGTAGCTCCAGGCAGGCCATCAGATTAGAGGAGGGCTATTTAATAGTCTTACACGTCGAAGGAACAAGCCTCCTTGAAATGACTTTACTATCTTTATGTAAAATAAATAATCTACTTTAGTTCTATTATGCTTGGCTCTATAATAAAATAAAGATCTATCAAGATGGCACAATGATACATTTGAGCAAAAAACAGTGATATGGTTGGAATAAAAGGGTGAGCATTAAGATATACTCATACTAACTCATCGGAATAAAATTTAAATACGCCTTTAATTTTTTAGCTCTACAAAAACTCACCTGACTATTTTTGACAAGCATAGAAATTTAGTTCAGACTTGTCTTTAATTATAAAAGGATTTTATTACTTTAATGCACACAGAAGAAAAATGTCCACCCTGTTACTTTATAGATCGACAGGAGTCCCCTGTTCACCAGCAGATTGTGATGGATGTCCCCTCTCAGATAGTATGAAGTGACTTCTGCACTTCAACATTAATGCCCAGGACACACATAATATGATAACCAACATGTTTTAAAGACCAAAATTGAGACCAAAAACTGTAAATGTAGGGAGAACTCGCCTTCTGCTTCCACAGCAGCGTCTTGTGTCACCCACAGCACTGACTACAGTGTCAGAGAGCTGCACACGTAAATGACAGTGGGGCTCAGGTGTGTGTGAACCCATTGATAGCTGACACACACACGCCCATGCAGGGGAGCTCATGCGTGGTCCCTCACAGTAAATATGTTCAGGCCCTCGGTGACCTGTCACCTCAGAGTCACCCCTCAGTGTCACAGCAGACGTGCTGTACCTGCAGCTCTAAAGCCGAAGGTTTGAAGTCCTTCAAATGCAAATCGATGATCATGCTAAAACATGATGCTATTTTTCACATATCGTATTGGATGAGAATTTTTAGGGGTTGAACTGGTCTTGTGGTGGGTCCAGTTTTTAGGTATTTTTAATTCAGATTTCTTGTAGAACTAGTACTGGGACAATGCTTTATATAAAGTATAGTTTGTGTAAGAATGGGTTTGAGTGTTCTTGCTGTGATCTTTAAGCTGCTAAAGGCAGCAAAACTATATCTAAAATATATATTTAAGTGCAAAGTGAACACTTCATTTCGGGAGATTCAAACAAGTCCCCTAACTTGTCACCAAATGGTAAAATGTATGTCTTTATCATTTTTTGTGCATGGTACAAACATCATACTGTCATATTTCACAGGAGCATCTAGATTTCACTAAGACAGTGACAAGAGAAAAGAAGGTAACACAGATCAAGTATTGTGTTTGATAAAAGCCTTTGCTTGCAGCTTGCTTGGATAAGTCATTTTAAATTGACATTTTAAATACCTTGACCTGGTTGACTGAAAACCTTCACTGACATAAATATTTATAATCTGCAGCAGCAGCAGCACATGTAGGACATGAGTTCACATGTATTGAAATGTAAATTAACGTTGGGGTTGAACTAACAATTTTATCACAAAGCTATCACATGCACATGCACATCTGAAACAATTATATTATATTAATACTATTCGGACATTAAGTCTGTATGTTAATTAGTCTTTATTAGGAAAAGAATGACATGAAAACTTATTTGATAAGGCTATTGTTGCGAATGACTTTAAAACCAGTGGATGATGAAAAAACACAGAGGCCAGGGACAGGATCAATACAAATTTGTTCAAACAATTTCAACTCTGTTTTCAATCAATCAACTCTAATAATAAATAGCAATAACAAAGACAGCTTTAAATCTAGCTTATACAAAATCATAGGATCACTGATGTGATATACTTTTACAATATTTCTAAATGTATGAATACGTACAATCAAATTGACTATATAAGCAATTACTGAAGCATTACAGGTAACTATTAATTTTATTCTAAATTGAAAAAGCTTGATTGTTTTCATGATATGAATATTTGTGGCACAGCCGGATGTTTGAGTATCAAAGCAACAAGAAAGTCATCTTCCTTGATTGATGCTTTGTTTTTCCTATGTGAAATAAAGACTGCAGCTCAGGGATGGCTAGGTGTCTGACCAGGGCTGCAACAAAAAGCAGAATTATGAAAAAAGACATTTCTCCTTTTGTTTACATAGTGAAAATGACTAGTAATACGAATCATGAGTTTGTTAGTGTAGACAGACAAACACAAACACGCATGTGTGTGTGTGTGTGTTTGTGTGTGTGTGTGTGAGAGAGGCAGTGACAACTTCAGCGCATTTCATTTCATAATTCTTCTTACTCCTAATTAGAAACCTGTTAAATTCGTGTCTCCCCAAAAGTCGTGTTCTGATCTACTCAAACAAGCCTGTCCGTTTGGGACTTCCTGGACTCCCATTAAACCAAACCCTGAGACTGGCTCGGATGCCGTTGCTTCCCCCCAGACATCTTCAGCTGGCGGTCGGCGGGGTGGGACCATTGTTCCCGTGGTGGAGGCGGCTGAGCAGATGGTGAGGTCGCATGTTCGAGCTCCACCGTCGGTGTCAGCGGGGCTTCAGTGCAACTGACCTGCACCAGGCAGCTGCAGCGTCTCACTCCATCAGTGATCCGACGGAGCGCTGCTTTGCACACACCACATTCCTTATTGTTTATGAGCCTGAATATTTATTTCCCCAAAACAAATTCTGCATCTACCCGGACCTGCGGACG
This sequence comes from Channa striata, assembly GCA_033026295.1. Taxonomy (NCBI): domain Eukaryota; kingdom Metazoa; phylum Chordata; class Actinopteri; order Anabantiformes; family Channidae; genus Channa; species Channa striata. The sequence continues at coordinate 15,856,449 of CM065168.1, read as the reverse complement.
CTGCGCGGGTCACACTCGGCAGCCTGCAGCAATCTTTGGCGCGGAGAAGGTGAGAGCGACGTGTTTATTCTGTGCATGTGCTAAAATTGTTGATACATGTTTATGAATGTCTCTGAAATATCTCCACCGATTATCGAACGTGTTACTCCGTGCAAAGGGAGGCATTCTCCGCTCCGGTCCAGAATGATAAACTCGTAAAGGTGAAGTCAGAAATTGTATGTTTTAGGAAAAGCATGAATCAACAGAGATGAAATCAAACAATAACGCCTTGTTTTTCCGGGCTGCTCCTCGTTACTACAGCAAACAGGAATGACTGTGTCCATTGGATTCGAACAGAAAATAGATCCTGGAAATTGTTTTCATTTCTCCGTGTCTGCTCAGCAGTTATCTGCAATGCATCCGTCGCGCTCTAATCTAATTAAAATATGTGAAAGCTGTATCAGATTTGAGGACACTGGGCTTTGTTTTTACACACTCCAAGATTATTATGAATCATTCGCAAGTCTAGATTATTACCTGAGCTGATCGGAGATCAGAGGCATTGAAACAAAGAAAATGTGAATCTAATCTGTGCTTTACAAACCAGGGTGAAATATCTGGATTTATTATCCTTTTGCCATAAACCTTATGAGGAGCTGCGAGTCTCTGAGCTAATTGCTGCTGCAGTCTTACCTAATATTTCACTGCACCGGGTTCCACTAACATTGTGGTGTAAAATGTTCACAAACTGCAGCATCACCCGCAGGTGCAGAGTGCAGCTCAAACAGCTGAGTGGCAGCTATAGGCTCATGTGGCCCGGTAAAGCTGTTTGAAATAAAGTCACAGAGGACACAGAAGAGAGAAGTTTGGGAAGCAGTGGAGAGTCTGCATTGGCCGGGTCACCTCTGTGAGGTGGACTGGTGGACTGTACACTACAGGGGCACCTGTTACTGAGGCCACAGAGTGTAACGTGCGTTAATTAAGGCATCATGGGAGTTAAGTTGATCCAAACATTCAACTTCAGTCTTATGAACTTTGTCTTGTGAATAAATTAAACGATTCAGATGTCAACCACTGAACCGAATTGAAGAGGCCGGGACACCTCCCCCCCCTATTTTCACAATACACACGGATAGGTCTGTTAGTAGGCAAGTGTGTAGAGGAGGAGTGTGAGAAGATGCCAAAACAAAGACATGTCTTGGTGTGTGTGTGTGTGTGTGTGTGTGTGTGTGTGTGTGTGTGCCACTGTGAGTCACAGGGCCTGACTCTGCAGCATGTCCTAGTGCCGGGGTTCCCACAGTGGTGGTGGGGAAACATGAGTACAAGAGCTTGACTTTCTGTCGTTTTGAGCATAGGAGGGAGGGAGGCAACGGAAACACGATGGGTCACTGACTTCATCAAGATGTTACGACTGGGTCAGCTCATCATTTATTGTTTGAAACACCAAAACACTTTCAATAGGGTTGTGTTGTCTTTGCACACTACTTTTTTCTGACTAGGTTCCTTAAAAGAAATATTGGTGTGACGTGACACAAAGTGTCACAGCATGAATACACTTTAAATCAGTTCAGAATAAACGCGAAATGAGAAAAAACTTCAACCGTACCTCAGTATTTTTTGGTCTAGAGGTTAAATTGAAGTAAATCATTTTTTCACATCTGCATTGTTTCTAAGAGGGATTCCCCTGAGATTAGAGACTTTGGCACTGTCAGCATGAGTGATCGATGCTCCAATGACAACATATTGCCTTTTCACAGACACTGCAACAGTCAGGAGAACTCAGGTGTGGGGGAGGATGGTGGGAAAAAAGGGAGAAAAAATTAAATCTAAGAAAGAAAAACTGTGTCAAGATCCATCTGGGTACCAAGGGGAAATAAAGCAGCCATATAGATTTGCAGTAAATAGAGATCCTGAGACACTAGCAACTCTAAAACCTTTAATGGAGTCTGAAAGTGTGCAGCATACTTCTTTAATTCCATACTGAGTATTGGATTTTCTCTGTGTACCCACAGTCCTGTTACATTTTCAGCTCTGTACTTTCCTCCTGTGGCCTTCCAAATGAAACGGAGCTCTTCTTCTTAACTTTCTCTCTTCTTTCTGATTGAGTGGACATGCATCTTTGTCCTCCTCGGTTCTACACCTCTGCCATCAGCAGCTGCACCAAATCCCTGTGTGATGTGAAGTGAGACACTTGCATACTAATGGAGTAGGAACAGGATGTCTCTCAGGCAGGCCAGCACAGTGAGGACATGGACAAAACATCAGGAAACTCTACTCAACTTTCTAGCAACTGATGAGCTCTGGTCCGAAACTGATAGGCCTGGACTTACTCATTAACGTGGAAATATTTGTACAGTATGTTGTGTACTCGTGTGGGGGAAGAGTCGGAGCTCTGAGCATATGTGTGTGCATATGAAGGTTGTGTTTACCACTTATGGTGTAATACCACCTGCGCATATATTCTCTGATATTTCATTGTGTAGTTTGATGTTGCATTCACTTTCTTGTTTGAGTGGCTGTTCTCTCTGGCATATTCCTTTAGCTGCCTGATGGCACTAATGGCTGTCTTCTCGTGTCTTCTCATTTGGTTATGAAACAGACATGCCGGTGGCATAGTCGTTGCTATGGCGATGGCATGTCTGTGAGCCTGTTGTGCGGCTGCTGATTCAGAGACACTGCTTACATTTTGCACCCAGTGAAAAGGGCCTCAGAATTAGAGTGGGGAAAACATTAGCTCCTATGAAAAATGATGCAGTGTGCTATCAAGTGAGGTTGCTCCTGGCTGCACTAGTGGCACATGGCAGAGTGCAGCATTCATAGCATTGCATTACACTTTTACATGGTGGAAAATCACGTTAACTGAAATCAACTGAGTTCACTGAAATCTTAGGAAGTCTTTTTTAGCCTGTACATTTTTCTTCCACGGAAAACAGTGGCTGCTGCACACAACAATTAGCACAATTCTCTCTAACTTCATTTAGGGTAGTATTATTATTATTGCTCTTTGTATTTCCCACAGATCCTGTCTTGCTTTATATATGCCGTACTATGAAACAGACAACACTCATTATATTTCATTATTACATCTTGCTATCTTGCTACATCAGGGTCGGTGATTCTCTGAAGGTTCGACGGAAACTCCAGTGGAAAAATCTTCCGTTATAAATGTGTATTTGGAGAGGGGCATGTTTCATATGTGTAATGTGTACTTAGATTAAAACCTCATAAGGATTGGGAGAGCAAAGAGAGTAAATCCCTTCTGCTGAAGGCTTCAGTTCAGACATTCAGCTGGATAATGCCAAGCTGTTGAGGGATTTTTCTGCCTCCCTCCAGTCATGTGTGTATGCATCCTCGTCACAGTGTGTGAGTCAAGAACGAGTGGGAAAACTGAATAGACATATGTGCAATATATATGCAATATAATCATTTTACTATATCTTTGCTCACTGCTGTTTCAGTTAAGACATTGTCAGGATACAGGTGCTGGTACATAGCTGGTCCCGTGTGGTGAGAAATAAAATCTCAGACTAATCTCTGTTGGATCCTGTAGTTCACAAAGATGTTTTCCCACCAAAGTTATTCTGTACAACATGCTGATATAACAAACACCATTCCCAGTGGAAACAGGCTCTCCTGTTTTTGGAAGTCTTGTATTGTTTTTAGGCAACAATTGCAGACAGGACAGACAGACAAGAAGCATAATCATAAAAACAGACTTGCTCTTTCTCTTATTTTATCTGCAATTCATCATATTCAGATACTGCAATATCACACACAAACTGAAATTACAGTATTTGTGGTGGTTTATTGAATCAAGAACTGTCAGGTTGTTATTATTGCACACATCAGTGCATTGTGACAGTTTGACAGGTGCTGAGGTTAAAATACAGTATAAAATAATCTGTTTCTCACTCTTTGTCCTTCAATGACTTTTATCTTTTGTCAACCGGCTTTTACAGTATGTGTGGAGAATGTTGTAATGTCAAACTGCAGTCTCCAATAGTATCTGCTTTAAAATACCCTGTCAAAGTGGATGTCAAAGTTATTGTTCTGCCCTTCAGTGGATGACAATGATGTAATAAAAAGTGAAGAGGAATTCTGAATGAGTTGGAACAAAAACATTGATTCAGACACATCAATAGAGTGACAGTTAGTGTTGATTCAGATGTCTGGTAGATGCTGTGTGTAGATGGTTAGTTGGCTGTTAGAGGTTACAACACATAAATACAGTGTGTGTGCGTGTGTGTGTCATCATCAGTGTAATTTACACCAGAGCAGTTTGTTGCACAAAGTGGGATTTAGAAGTCTAGGTGGGCCCTACACGGTGGTAAGACCAACAGGTTGCTCACCAGTTTGGATCCTTGGACTAGCACGACACTAGGAAAGCCGTGTGTTTTTCCAAAGTCCAATAGGAAGCCAGTGTTGTATCATGGGTTTGATTAGATTTTGCAGAAAAACTTTTAGTACTATGCTCCAAGTCCGACCACTGCAGTGGATCTGGTCTGTGCCCCAAAATAGGTTCGTACAGCTACACTGTGCAGCTTCTAAGTATGAGTTTGTGTACTGCAGTCCATCAGTGAAAAAGAGCATATGTGCTCAGCAGAACTTCCTCGGGTCAAAAAGGTCAACACGTACACACCTTTAGAGAAAGGTGGGAACGGATGCAGACCCCCATAGTGCTGCCAGGCTGCCAGAACCCTGATGACAGGTGTCTGAGTTTTATGGCCTCAGCTTGAAAGCAGCAATTACTCCGCCTGTCTCATCCGTTTTAATGCCCAAGCAGTGTAACACATGGAGGAAGAGACAGGGCAAATATATTATGAAGCTGAATATTTCTCTATATATCTATAAGCAAGTGTGGTTTAGATGAAAGACATATGATTGGATTATTTGAGAAACTGAATGACGGATGATTAAAGGCAGAGGGAGGTGCTTCATGTTCGGCACTTATTCCCAGTTGGGATCTATGAATAGAGTCGGGAAAAAAGTGTACGACCCTGCAGCTACATTTCAGTCACACTGAGGGAATCAGTTAGATCGGTTCGAGTGTGACCGGGTCATTGCAGACACCAGCCACCTGATGCCACATGCACCTGAAAAACATGCACTGAACTTGCTTTTGTCATGCAGTGCCACAGTTCGGATGTCTATACTGAACGTTTTAAGAAACAATCCAAACCTGTTTTCTGCAGAATAGTGTTCTGTTTTGCGGTAGTTGAGCTCAGTTTACAATGTTCTACATGCAAATGTGGAGGGAAAAACTGTCTGTGCAAAAAGTGTCAACACGCATTGCAAACATTTTTTTAAATACTGGAGAAACTTGTCAGTTATGATGCAAAACAAAATGCTCCCAACCATTTACAAGCACACACTCACAAACACAGTGGATGCTCAACCTCCGTTTATTTATGAGGATAAATGTGAATTTCTATGAGCATGAGTCAGCCCAGAAGCTGACACTCTGTCATTAGTTAGAGTGAGAGAACACCAAAACTTTCTTTTTCACTTCGTCTTGCTGATGTAAACTGATTCCTTTAGTTGTTACATAATTGCCACTTTTGACAATTTCCACACTAACACAACAACGTCTGCACAAACACAACCTGGCCAAACGTTTTCTTGTTATATTTTTTCAATTCAGAAATCTCACTCAGTGCGCAGATTTGCTTGAGTTTAAGGAAGCTGACTCATTCTTTATTTACATTGCTTTTATTGCCGGAGCGGCATATAGAACCTGTCTTCTCCAAAGACGTTCCCTGGGAGTTGGTGTCATGAAATGAACAAATCAAAGCCAAAACATTAAATATCACTATCACGCTGCCACTCTGTACCAATCTCTCTTCACTTGTCTTGGTTTTAACCAAAAGTGAGTGAGTATGTTGCATTATATAGCATTAGCTCTTAATAAAGTCACTTCACATTTGTATGACTGCTTCCCATGGGTCTCTATCATAAGTAGTCAGTGATTAACAGCAAAGAGCACACACTCGATGTATATTAAGCCTGTTGTGTAATGGGCTCTCAGCCAAAGTTGCCGGCTGTGCCCACCCGACACACTCATTGAGGAGGATCACTGATACCAAGCTGGTGTGTAGATAATCTGCCCAGAGAGAATAACATGTTGGTAATCTTGGAGGAGACAGAGACAAAACACGGCAGAGGAGAGGAGCCGTGATCAGTCCAATCTTCTTAGATACTGCCAAATACAGTTCATCCCGTACCCACGCTGTGCATCCACATATCCCATAGTTCATGTATGATAAATGGAAAAGCCAAATTAAACAGTTGTTGTGCAAATAGTTGAGATTCTATCTTGACATATAAAAAGATAACAGCTGTAATTTTTGCTGAGTGAACGGTTTAGGAAAGATAGCAGAAGGGTTGAATAAGTACCTGGCACTGACGGTCTCAACCAAACATGCTTTAACATACCGAAGCAACTTTTCCTCACATTTATTCTTTTTTTTCCCGGTTGCATAAGGGCTCATTAAAAGCTAGGAATGGATATCTACACAGGACAACACAACAAATTTGACAGATTCATTCTGCCCTGTTAGACACGTCAACCTAGTCCCTTAAATTTTTCTGGGTGACACTGTGGAAAATTGCCACTTGCCTCATTTGTTACACTCTGCAATGAAAAATATATGTGGCTATTTTTTGGCTACTTTCTCTATTCAGCTGTTTTGTAGTTTCATTTGTGTCATGCTGTGATCTACTGCTTTATGCTTTGCACACAAATAATCCAAACGTTGTATATCTACATGGCATGCTTTAATAATTGCCCTGTTCTCTGTCTTTTTTAGGCTTTATCCTCGAGGTGTGAAAGTGAGGGGCAGAGGTGAAGTTTGATTCGTTGGGTCTGCCTGTTTGAAATCACCACACATTCAAGGCCCCACAGCAGCTATCAGCAGAAGAGACTAATGCTCATGAAACTTCCCTTTATACCCTTCTCCTGAACACTGCCTCTCATCTAAGCTTTGTGTGAGCCGAGAGAGCAGACAACATGGTGTACAACTCAAAGCCTTGGCCCCCTTTGATCTGGCTCTGTGTGGGACTGTTTTTTTCCTTTCTGTCACCCATACATGGCAAAGAATGTCCTCGTTTGTGCGTGTGCGAGATCCGTCCTTGGTTCACTCCGCAGTCGACCTACAAGGAGGCAACTACAGTAGACTGCAATGACTTGAGGCTCACACACATCCCTACCAACCTATCAACAGATACCCAAGTGTTACTGCTGCAAAGTAATGCCATCTCACGAACCAGTGGAGAGCTGGAGGTACTTTTCAACTTGACAGAGTTGGACCTGTCCCAGAACAACTTCAGCACCGTGGAAGCAGTGGGCCTTACAAGCATGAACCACCTGACCACCCTGCATCTAGAGGAGAATCAGATCAGTCAACTGCCAGACCGCTGTCTGGGAAACCTCTCCAATCTCCAGGAGCTCTACATCAACCACAACCAGATAAATTCCATTTCTCCCCGCGCATTTGCAGGCTTGCACAGCTTGTTGCGTCTTCATCTTAACTCCAACAGGCTCCATGTCATAGATAGCCGCTGGTTTGAAGAAACACCCAACCTTGAGATCCTTATGATTGGGGAGAACCCAGTGATTGGCCTTCTAGACATGAACTTTAAGCCTCTAGGAAGCTTGAGGAGTCTGGTTCTGGCTGGCATGGACCTCACTGATGTTCCACCGAATGCGTTTGTGGGTTTGGATAACCTGGAAAGCATTTCTTTTTATGACAACAAACTAGTTAGAATTCCTCAACTGGCCCTTCAAAAAGTTCCCAATCTGAAATTTCTGGATCTAAACAAAAACCCAGTTCACAAAATTCAGGAAGGAGACTTCAGGAACATGTTACGCTTGAAGGAATTAGGCATCAACAATATGATGGAGTTAGTGTCTATTGATCGCTATGCTCTGGACAACCTACCAGAACTCACTAAGCTGGAAGCCACAAACAACCCTCGGCTGTCTTATGTCCACAGGTTGGCCTTTAGGGACATGCCTTCCCTGGAAAGCCTGATGCTCAACAACAATGCCCTTACTGCCCTTTACCAGCACACTGTGGACGTGTTGCCTAATTTGCGGGAGATCAGTCTACACAGCAACCCACTGCGCTGTGATTGTGTCATTCAGTGGATGAGTTCCAACAGGACCACAGTACGTTTCATGGAGCCCCTGGCCATGCTGTGCACCTCCCCGGAAGAACTCAGGGGTCACCGTGTTCGAGAACTAAGGCTGCTGGAGTCCCTGGAGCAGTGCCTACCCCTCATATCACAGGAGACATTCCCCAGCCACTTGAACCTTGAGCTCGGCATGAGTGTCAGTCTGGATTGCAGAGCCATGGCTGAGCCAGAGCCTGAGATCTACTGGGTGACTCCTCTTGGGACAAAAATCACAATAGAAACTGTGTCAGAACGGTACCACTTGAGCAGTGAGGGGACCCTGCACCTATCTCATGTGCAGTTGGAAGATTCTGGCCATTACACATGTGTGGCCCAGAACACAGAGGGGGCTGACACACGAGTCGCCACCATCCGTGTGAACGGCACCCTGCTCGACAGTGCCCAGGTGATGAAAATCTACGTCAAGCAGACTGAGTCCCACTCCATCCTTGTCTCCTGGAAAATAAACTCTAATGTCATGTCCTCCAATCTGAAGTGGGCCTCAGCAACCATGAAAATTGACAACCCACACATCACCTACACAGCTCGTGTCCCTGTGGATGTTCATGAGTACAACCTCACGCACCTTCAGCCTGCGACTGAGTACGAGGTATGCCTCACCGTCTCCAATATACATCTGCAAACCCACAAGTCATGTGTTAATGTGACAACACGTAGTTCCACCTTTGCCCTGGACCTGTCAGATCAGCACCCGAGTGCGGCTGTGCTCGTTGTCATGGCAACTATGTTGGCCTTTCTCAGTTTGGCCACTGTAGGAATCTACATGGCTCGCAGATGGAAGAGAAAAAACTACCACCACTCTCTGAAGAAATACATGCTAAAGACCTCTTCCATCCCCCTTAACGAGCTTTACCCTCCGCTCATCAACCTGTGGGAGGTTGACGCTGAGAAGGACAAAGACAGCGGCACAGAGGGAAAACCCTCGCCTGTTGATACCACACGTAGCTATTACATGTGGTGAGGATGTAGTAAGGAGGCCTGGCTGCCTCTCTAGCAGCACAAATATACACACTTTTGCCATTTTGGTGCAAAAGTTGAATGAAGTTGCAAATGTTTTTTGTATTGTCAGCTTTGCTAATAAGCGGCAGAGTGATTAAGGACAGGATTTTTATTAGTATAGCGTATCGCCTTTGTTTGATCGTTTTTCTCTCTTTCTTGTTTCGGACTCCCAAATGGCAGCTGTATTTAGCCTCCAGATTGTCTTAGTTGCTAAGCTCTGTTTCTGTGGTGCATTTCTGACTCATTTTCTTTTGGGTTAATAATTCAATAGCAGGGGCCAATGGTCTTCTTGAAGCATTATTAAGTAGAGATCAGTGTTTCTTTCTCTGTTTTGTAAAACAGGTAATCTGTGCACTGATAGATAATGGAGTTTGTATTAACTTCAATTAAAAGCTGACAGTGGGGTTTAGATTTGTTAAACTGTCTACTGAATGTTAGCAATTGTGCAGTAATGTTGTATCAACTATAACTTTGAACTTTCTCATTTAAATTTCAAGAAGGTAGGAGTTAGGTTTGCTGATAAATGTGATGTTAATGCTAGAAATTTAAATATTTGTTAAAATACTGTATGTTGAGTTCTTTTATTTTACAAAGGCTGACTAGAATTGTTTTTGAACCCTTTCCCCAGTTACTCACTTACTTTGCTAATTGCTTAGTTTATTATTTTCACATGCAATATGTAAACAAAAGTCATAATAAATAATTTTTTGTTGTTTTGCAAACATATGGTCTTTTTTCAGTTTCCGTTATAATCCGAGTTATCACCATACCGGTTCAGACACGCAATCCCACTTCTTGGTGAAACATTAGTATCATGTGGATTCTCCATCAGACTTCTTAAAGAAACTTTAATCCTTTTCAAAACAGAATGAATCAGCTTGACACTGTCACAGTGCTTACTGCCCTGAATCCTCACCAGCTTACACTGTGTCAACTTTTCAAAACGGCAATGTACACCATGCATGTGCTATTAATATCCGAGATACAAAGATTAACAATAATACAGCATGTGATGCCCTCTGGTGGATGTTGACCCAACCTAAAATGTTCAGTTAAACCAATTTCAGTCAAAAGATTTTTTTATTTTATTTTATTATAGCCATCTAGAAAATTGAGCCCACTCACAATGACAAAGTCAAAGAGAAACCCAATCTGGTAAACAAAAAAAAATATAAGTAAAAACTCCCATTAGAAAACATATGCACACATTTACAACAATGTGTGCATAACAATAAATTTACAACTCCTTTTTCATACCATCAAGTATGAGCTTTCAGTCTATATGAATCATATAAGCCATCAGTTCATATACTCTGAAAAGCTGTTGGACCCAAGCAAAAACAGCTGAAGTTATTCATATCTCTATTTTTCTGATGTTGTCAAGAAAATAGAAATGTCAAAAAAGCCTTTATTGTTCAATTCTATTGAAAAACTATGATTTTTTTAAGAATAGAGTTGTGTGAATATCTGTAGAAATGTAGGGTACTTTCAAATGTTAATCATCTTCAGATCCACAAAAATGTGTTTGAAAATAAAGCACCTCATTATCAAATTCAAATAATACGTTCATGGGTTTAGTCGATATCAAAACACATCAGTTAGGGAGCAGGTGGAATAAAGGACCCTGTGTTCAAGACGAAGCACGTGTGGTCACTGTTGCTCATGAGAGGCACAGCGGAAACCAAGATTAGAGGCTGAGCTGTCCGGAGTGTTCTGGCTTCGTGCTGCACATCGGTATCTGTAACAATAGGACTGGAAAAAGAAAAAGAGAAACACACTTCCTTTTATTAAGGTGTTTTCATTTCATTTCTTTAAAGAATTACTTTTTTAATTCATTCTGCATCAAACATGTATGTGTATGCTCACAAATCATGTCTGACTCTTCACACTTGCATTGTTTATATATTTAAATACAACAGACCTTTCTATTCGCTTTTTTTATGCAATTAGTCACATTCCCATGCCAACCACTGCTGGTGGCAAACTCACTGCAATGATCACCAGTGGGTGGGTTAAATGGTGTTGCAGTAAATATACCATATGTGGTGCTATGAGCTCTTCTGTAACCTTCATGAAAATTATGAGATTTGCACATTTTTCAAGTGCCTGGAAAGTGCATCCTGAAAAAGCAGAGCTACTGAACTGAAGAGCCTGAAGTGGCCAGGTGGCTGTGCATTCACTAGCACAGAAAGTACATTAGGCTCACTCTTTGTACCAGCAAGAAAAGACAGACTAAAAGAGTGGCTGTATTATGCCTTTTTGGTTTAACAGGTGGAGTAATAGAGAGCCGCTTCCTTTGGAAAGGCTGGTGTCATAGTTGTAGCAGTCTATGCTGGACACTTGTTCTATAACAGGTAAAGGGAGCTGTGTTGTTTTCACTGATCCACTTTTACCATTTAAGATCCCCCTGCCCCTAAAATCTATCCGACAAATAAGCCATTTTGACCGTTACAAGTTATGCATTCAACATTAAAATTTCACTTTTGTCAATCTAAACCTTGATCTTTGAACTAAATCTGCAGAGAATAATAGGCATAAAAGTGCATGTGTTCTCTACCTTGTGGCACATGTATGAGCCTCCCTTCTTCACCTTGTCTGTGCCTGACAAAGGACCTTTCTGAAAGAGAGAACAATAAGTCATCAGAGGGAAAAAAAAAGGAAACTTGTAAAGGTTAGAGGTGATGTGATTTTACCGGGTTGTGCTGTCGGTCTGTGGTGTGATGCACAGTCCACCAGTCTGAGGTCCATTCCCACGCATTTCCCACCATGTCATAAAGACCAAAGCCATTGGCAGGGAAAGACATCACCTAAAAAATATATAGATTAATACTTCATGATCATACTACAGGTTATGCATATTTTGTTTGTGAGAATGACCATGTTATTCTCAGTTAACTGACTACCAAACCCAAATATTTACTTTAATTTAATCTGGTGTTACAGTTTGTCTTTTTTTCTCACTTGTCATGTCCACTGACCTTCTGGTGTGACTTCATCAACTTCTGAAATGAGCTCTTATCTCCACTGCCTTTCATTTCCTGTATATTTTAGATGGCTGTTGAGGATATTCATTCTTCCTGCTCTAACTGACCTTAAATAGGACTTTCCCTTAACACACTCAAAATATGGCATCCCTCCATCTTTCCTTATCTGACTTACTGGTGAAGTTTTGACGTATCCATCCTCTCCAGAGTTATGGTTGGGGAAATCCCCTTGCCAAAGGTTAGCGTAGTGTTGTCCTTTTGGATTCAACTTGTTTCCCCAGGGGTAAAGTCTACACACAGGAATAGGAAACCAGGAAGCCGATTTGGAACAAATGGTAAGGAGAACAATGCATATGCAAAAGGATATTTTCATATTTCTATATGTATTTTTCCTAAATTATAATATTATCGTACCTATCTTTGAGGCCACCCCTGCAGGCATACTCCCATTCTGCCTCTGAGGGAAGTCTCTTTTTGGCCCAAGAACAATAGGCAACAGCGTCCGCCCAGGACACATGAAGAACAGGATGATCCAGTCTACGGCAAAACAAGCTCGAAATGAATTACAGAGCTGGTGTTTGTCTCACTGCTTTTTGTTTGTGCAAAAATTTCATTAAAATAGCAATTTGCTCTGACGATCAACATTAACACAGACTAATGAAAATGGGTGTTCTTTACAATGATTCACAGCTTTTAGTTTAATGATAAGGGTGTATACCTGTCCATGATGTCAGAGTCTGGACCCTCAGGGTGCCTCCAATTGGCCCCTTTGACAGGAAGCCACCAGGGGGCAGCAGCCACCTAACAACAAAGAGATCTAATATTTCATTTGGTTTGGTTTCATTTAGAATTACCTCTGATGTACTAGAATGGGACTAATAGCTTCCTGCATTTCTTTGCCAACAGGCCCACAGCACTTTGCCACATAATCAGGCTGCACATGACAGCTGAGATGAGGCTGTAAATGTGCTGTCTAGTTTTTGTCCATGACAGGCCTGCTGTAATTAGGCCTCTGATAAATAAACTTTCAACATTTTAAAAACTCTTAGTAGTACTTTGAGTGCACATGCTATATTATTTTAAAATGTTTAAATATATCAATTCAATCTATGAGAGGAAACACTTGCAAATAGACAAAATACAAGTAGATTAGAAAACCATTAGAAAACCACTAATTTGGCAACACAGCCACAGGATTTTGGGAAAAATGTTGCAAAACAAGAAAAAACAACCAAATGTTAAAACAAGGTAAAAATATCATGTAAAAAATGAAAACAAAATACAGAAATGTAATGCTTCCAAAAGGCTTTGTCTGTGCTACCGAATTGAGTGGTGAAGCTGCTGATGAAGATGTGTTTTTATAAGTTGCGGTACATTGAGTTCTTAGGGTCACTGTATAAATGAGTGAGATAAGGGTTTAATAAAATAACGGGCAAATTGACGAAGACACTGAAGATATGAAATAAATAGCACACAGGCCATTTTATATTTTCACTGAACACGCATTGCCTTTCTTCTTTTCTTCATTGTCTGACAGGGTTTGTGGGCCTTTGTTGCCAAATCCTTCCTGAACAAACCATCAAATATCATTTACCACTGGACATATATTTAGCAATCGCCATAGGCGTATAAATGTATTATCTTTGAAATGTTTACTTTGTCAGATAGATACCTATGTTATAACTTTGCACCTTGTAAACACACCGTCTGTCCCAGTTAAAATACAAAGCATCTAAACTTTCTCCCCATAGACCCGAGTGCTCCAGATTTCTATGGCAGCCACAAGGAGTGTGTGTCCATCTGTGGGCGAGTGCATTGTTGGGTGTAGTTTGTGTTTGTCAAATGTGCACGCATGACTGTGCCCTGATTTGTGTTGTGAGGTTCAGAAAAAGAAAAACTATCAAGGTATATACATGTCTGGAACGTTTCTAGAACAATTTTATTGTTGCATTGAGAAAACGTGTTGAATAATCATACTTACAGCTTGGGTGATTTGGCTCTTGACTGTTTCACTCAAAAGTCCCTCAAATACAAATGAGTCTCCAAAGGTCTCTGCCTAAAAAACAAATAAATAAAATAAGAAAGATTTTGAGCAAACATGATAGTACCTGGCATATACGAGATAATTCTTTAAAAGTGCAGGTTATGGACTTGCTGTGGTCTGTCCATACCTCAGTAACATAGCCTGTGGCATTGACAAAGCTCTGGAACTGCCTGTTAGTGACTTCCTGGACGTCCATGTAGAAAGAGTCCACATGCACCAGCCTCTGAGGGCCTTCTCCATCTGGAGGAATACCAGGGTTGTCTGTTCCCATCAGGAATTCTCCTCCAAAAATCAGCACCATCTTTACACAGAAAACAATACTTTATTATTGCTTTTTTATGAACCTCTTTAAAAAAGATTGTTCGCAATTTCATCTGAGTGTGAAGATCATTTTTCTTTGGTACTGTACCTACTCTCAAAAAAAGTATCATCTGAGCATTAGGTTGTACTTTGCCTATTGCAGAAGTGCTGTCAAATGACATCACATCATATCACAGCAAAAACAACAAAAAACACACAAAACACAAAAATTAACAATATATCAAATAAAAACATCATTAGACAAAAAATAACCACATGATCAACAGATGGCTATTTACATATTTGTACAGCATAGGAAGCTCAGTCAATAATAGTAATTCTTGAACAATATTGTCATTTTTTCTCAATTTGTCTTACATTGTTGTTAGGAAGCCATCCATCTTTAATTGTCTGGATAGGGTTTGTTCATTCATGAGAAACTAATCAAATTTTATTTTGATTAAATTATTTAGAGGGATATAAACCTGCATCCAACTTTAAATGTAATACAGAATAACTTCATGAAAGGCCTTTCAGATGGGGGCAGTAAGACCTCCAGCATTGGCCTATTAGAGATGCTGTGAAAAGACCTTTAGAGAGCTGATTATACCCAACATCCTAAGAAATCGTTCTGTGAGGAAGAATGGTCCAAAAATTCCTCCTGAATGTTGCCAGACTTGAGTCAACCAACTATTGAATTGAAGGGTTTATTTACTTGTTTTAACCATAATTGTGACAGTTTACTGGGAGTGTTCAAGAGATATTAAAAGATTATCATTGTTTGTGTGTTAATATGAATATAAATCATCACCACCATGTTGTTTCCCACAGAACCAGGACTGAACACAATGGACTACAGATCTCTGAATCTAAACTGAGCTGCAGTTTTATTGTGCAAAGGGAAATGATAGCGATGTTATTTGAGAATTTATTCATGTGATTTTCAGGATAGCTTCAGGATATTTTCACTTGTGTATATTGTGTGAAATTGCAGTGGAGCTGACACAACCCTGTGGGAAGTCTGTCCTGACGACTCTGAACTGTTCTGTGCGCTTTGTTAAAACAGGATCACAAGAACTCATTTAGGATTAAATAATGTTCCTCTCCATCAGTGTCTGAATCCATATGTGGGACTTCACTATATGAAAAGCTGACCAAACCACTGCCTCATATTTAGGCTCCTGTGAGCATTGCAGGGCCACGTTTTTGTGCACCACACTAAAGAGAAACACTTATGACTACAATAACTGAATTAACTGAAATATACTCCTCTGATTTAAATGTATTAATTTCAAATCAATGCAAAATGTCCGTGTCTTGGTATTTAGACAGCCTACCTCACTTGTTACTTTCTTCCCATCTCCCTCAGCCTCGTTTGCACCTCTGGAGTATTTCACAGCTGCCTCTCGGGTCTCGGTTCCGTGCTCCACCGGGTCCACACCGGCGGCGGCGGCGGCGGCTCTCTTCAGCTTCTCGCAGCCGCAGCCTGCTGCTCCCGCCGGGCTGGCTGGTGCCGGTTCGGACTCGCTTGACCCATGGAGGCACAACACAGCGATCACACAGCCAAAGATGACGAATAAAGCCAAACTACGGGCCATTCTTGTCAAGCACGGCTCACGCTCTGCTCATGGTGTTGATACAGGCACTTCCGCAAAGTCACGTGGTCAGTCAGCTGGCTGCAGCCTAACAACGTGTAACCCTTTCCCGCCCGAAGTCTCTGTTTATGTTCATCACATTTTTGAAAAACTGTGATCACTGCTTGTGGAAATAGAAACCGACAGAAGTTGCTTTAATGCAAATAAACCCACTTGTCTAAAAACACAATATTTTCATTGAAACCCATAAACACCATATGTTGCTGTTTGGCTTCAAAAATAATCTTTTTCCTTTCACCACAAACATCGAGGAGGTTTGCAGGACCTTTCCTCGGTGGCGGAGGATGAGGCCACACGAACATCATTTCCCAGCTGTCATCAGCCCGCAGACAAGAGGTGGCAGCGAGCCAAGGCAGCTCCGGCAGCCAGTGAGCCGCTGCTGCCTCAGTGAGCACGAGCCCGCAGCACCGACAGGCGCACAAAGGTGACAGAGCTGTCAAAAACCCGGATTACCGCAGTCGCTGACGGCCACATCTCACCCAGGGGCCCCGAAGAAATGGAGAGCAGAGCCACAGCCATGCGGTTATAGCGGATCCAGAAGCAGGCAGAGAATCCGAGGGTTTCTTTCCCGCAGTCGAGGTAAAGTTGAGCGCACAACTTGTTCGGCTCAGCCTCCTCTCTTCGTCCTGTCTCTGTGTTTTCGCACAGGGGGAAAAACGGATTTAGCTCGCCCCCCTTCAGTGGTTAACGACATGAGCGGAGCTGGGGATGTTGTCGTTTGTTGAGGGGCCAAAAGCAGCGAGTCGGGCTCCGGCCACAGTCCGGTCCGGTCCCGGTCCGCTGTGGACGCGTCCGGTGGCGGGGACCGATGAGCTGACAGTCCGCCACAGCTGGACTCCGCTTCCATGTGTGTTTTAGTGGTTAATCAGGGAGAGGACTACCTGCATGTTTTTAGCTCATAAGTCATATCTTATAACAGTCAGAGACACTGTTAATGTGTTTTAATGATTTATCGACGCCATTTGGGAGACAGTGGATGGAAAGCAGACAGATAAGTGAGTGTGTCCACACTTCAGCTTTTGGACAGTGACGACCTGTTGCAGGTGCTCAACCTTCCTGGTTGCTGCAGCTCCTAATCATTAACTGTTAGGTTACAGTAACTCAGAATTTTCATGCAACTATGCAAATCTACACAGGCAGACAGTGGTATCAGTGTACCGGGGGAACCTCTCATCTAAAAGCACACTGCCACCTAACTGGGAAGCTTGCAGCTACATGCATTAAGTACATGCTGTGTAACATAACTGAGTTAAAAATTGCAGCTCATATGTACAAATATGGTAACGGTAGAAGTGAAATTAAGGATATTTCTGCTGCCATTTTAAGAATTTTGATTTAATTTTGCCCATTTTTACTCCTACTGCAGGTTTGCTTTCGAGTGTCAAAAATGTCAGATAAGATGTCCAGCTTCCTGCACATTGGGGACATCTGCTCCCTGTACGCGGAGGGTTCCACCAAGGGTTTCATCAGCACCCTGGGGTATGTCCATCCTTCTGACTGAACATTATCTGCACAGGCCCATTTCACACCTGGAAATCCAACTTTTATAAATCTAATTTAACAAAGATAAACAAAAAACACAATCAGGCAAAACCTTGACACGTGGTGGTGTTAATATTAGAATAATTGAATGGGGGCAACGATCGACATTTTGGGCCTGCAAAGCTGTAGACTGGTCAGAGCCACATCCTGACAGCGGTTTACCACAACAATGAGCCATCAGGTGCTACTGCCTGAACAGTTAGTTCGCATGTGTCACAGCCATCAGTTCCTACGGTCCATGATAAAATGGCATACGCACAAACAGATACATGGTTGTTATTATGCAGCTTATCTCACAGAACAAAGCTGTGAAAACAGTGGGAGGTCTTTGAAGTGGTGCTTTGGCTGTAACTGACCTCAGCACTGAGAGTGGTGGGAGAATAGGAAATATAGGAGCAGCAAATGCGCAGTTAATGATGAATTGTGTGGCAGGAGTGGGTTTAGAGGGCAGAGCTAGAGGAAAATAATGCTGAGATGGTATTGTGTACAAAATGAATGGTAAAGCATTGTTTTTTACTAGCCACAAATTCACTCACATAGAGCAATTTTGTTTTTCTCCATGTGCTCGTCATAGTTTTTGGAACACAATATACAGTGTATGTGCAATTTACCAATATATGTGGGACTGTTTTTCAATCTTTCTTAATAAAGCCTATTTAGTTGATACATACTTTGGGTTTAAGGTACGACCCAGTTTTCACAAATATAATTCATAACAGTCCTGGACCTCCTCCCACTTATGAAAATTTATGACCAAAAGAAAAAAGTGAGCCACCATAGAGATACTGTAGCTTCATTTGACCCCACCCAAACACACCCACACGCACATATATGCACACATATTACAAAACTGCCATGGGCCATCCTTGTTCAGATGTGTAACAGCTAAACTTTGTTTGACACTGACACGAGTTACTAAATTTTGTACATCGTCAGGAAGATGATCTCACACATACACTATATCCTGTGCAGTTTCTTCTTTTCAGTTATTTTACATCTGCAGCTTTATTGCTTGCAGTCTACTGACTGGAGGAAGAGACAGATCTTTTTGAACAATTCTGGACATTCCCCGGGAGAAGGCCTGAAATGGATGTGGGATTTGGCTGGTGTCCAGACAAGTGTTATTCTAAACCAGTAAAAGCTAAATTTATAACCAGAAATTCCAGCCTGCCCACAGGTCATCTAATTCAGAATAATTTCATTTGTTGTTTGGAGTGAAAGAGTGAACGCACTCCAACTTTTTGAAAGCTCACAGTGAAAACAGAAAACCCCCATCGATTTTTAAAAAAGCAGATGTTATTTTTGTGAGTATTTTTGTCCATTTTCAGCACTGGTTTTTAACACACACCCAAACTCTGTACATACAGGTACTGATGATTTCTGGAGATGCATTTGGAAAGAGTAACACTGATACTGTGTGTAAATCATCAATTTATCTAAGCATTACTGGACATCAGTTTACATATATTACATGTGCTGATATTTCTTGATGTGCAGTTTTTGTTTTCTGTTTTGAGTTGGTTTGACATTTTTTATTGATTAATGGTGATTAATCCAAAGAATTCAGACAGGAATAGAATATGAGTCTGGACAGACATGTAAACTGCAAATCTACCGCCCAGAGAAGGCCAGCGGATGGTAATTCTAGTTGCTTAAGAAAATTACCTACAGTAACTAAACAATAAAATAGCTTCAGGTCAATTTTCTGTTGATGTCATCTCAGCTATAGAATAAATAACTGAAATAGTCCTTACTTGCAGCAGCATTATTTTCTAAGATATAAACAATACACTAAAGCACAACAAATAGAAACTGACTGATTCCTTGGGTGTGTATAATATAATGTAAGGTACCTGTAGGTGATTTATGCTTAGTTTATATGTGGTTGTATTCACAGCTTGGTGGATGACCGCTGCGTCGTTCAGCCTGATGCAGGGGACCTCAACAATCCTCCGAAGAAGTTCAGAGGTAAGAGGCACCAGGAGTTGACTCTCCTGGGACTGACATCACCACGCTAACGGCTGTCTGTTTATACTGCAGGCTCAGTGAGGGCTGCTGCTGAATGTGTTATGCTGTGTTTCTTTGGTGACAGCCACAATATCGCTGCCCGCTGCACTTCAAACAGGGCTTCCTTTGACAATGTTAATGCTGTGTGTGTGTGTGTGTGTGTGTGTGTGTGTGTGTGCTTTTGCATCCATGCATGTGTTTACAGCTGTGTGTGCTTGCTGTGGAGGTAAAAGCAGATGGAGATAATCAGCTCCGGTGTTGATTTGTTGAATAACAGTATTGGAAAGCTGCTTTCCAAACAAAAACCTGGAGATGCCTGTTTGGACGAACTTGCTATTTTTAGCTCCGTCACAGGAAGTACACTTCATGACCCTTGAATCTCAGGGTAGACGTTTATGTCTCAGGGAGGAAGCCTGTTCCAACGTAGTAAAGAGAATATGTCTGTGTTAACAGCTTGTGAAGTGCGTGTCATGGGCTTGTATAACATCTAATACTTTTCCCTTAATAATACCCAATAAATATTTGATTGTGACCATTAGCCAATGGCTAAATTATATTTTATATAGTTTTATAAAGAAAGTATGTGCTATGGCACAATTGGTAAGAAAACAATCATATTTTGGATTTGAGATGCTTTCTGCTGTCTCAGGAGTAAAGGAAAATTACATGACATTTAGAAAGTAGAAGGCTTTGAGCTTAGAAGTGACCCACACAGTTCATTTCCTCAGTGAGTGTCCCAGGACACCAGAGACAATCACTGTCACCGTGTTAAACACAAGGTGTAGACTGATACCTCCACGCCTGCAGGATCATAACAGACACGTTTCTCTCTCTCTTTCACTGTAGCTGCGTTTGTTGCAACAAAGGTTTATTCCCAGGCGCTGCACAGAGACGTGGAAACGAGCTGGG
This sequence comes from Channa striata, assembly GCA_033026295.1. Lineage (NCBI taxonomy): Eukaryota > Metazoa > Chordata > Actinopteri > Anabantiformes > Channidae > Channa > Channa striata. The sequence goes on along the minus strand of CM065168.1, from coordinate 15,835,837 downwards.
GGTGGAAACACGCGGGCAGTGTGCTTGTAAAATGTGTAGATTCCCGTCCCAGGCAGAAAGAAATGTCTATTTTGCAGTTTATTTATTAGCTTTGTGATTGTCTCTTCTGCTCTAGTGACTGATGTAGTCACTTCCCTAAGTATTACAGCCGGACTTGGAGAGCATGTCTGTATTGACTGTAAGGGATAACTGCACGTGTCTGTTGCTAAGTCATTCAGGGACAAAACTGCTTGAAAATATAACATTAATAGTTTGTTTTACAATGTTTGATAGCAAACGGGATTGCGCAAATTTCCTGCTCCCACAGCAAATTTGGCTGATCTAGTTATGCGGTGAATTAATACATTTGTTTTTTTCAGTGTTGAACTAAGTAATAACAAGAAAAACACTCTGGAAAGTTTTTGTAACTGGACAGGTGTTGCATACACCCTTGGACACAAAATGTAAGTGTTGTTAAATATGAGTTAATAATGCGTTACCATGTCAACTGGTCTTGACCAGAAGAGGCCGTCATGTCGCTTTGAAAGGCCTCTAGATTTACTAGAAAGAAGCAAGATAAGGATGGTACCATGGGATCATATGGAAAAGGGCAGCAAAGGAACAATGATGCCGTGTATTGTCTGTAAGCCGTGTTTTTATATGCCGTGAGATTTATATTCATGCATAATTGACCCATATAATGTTATAATAGGGTAACCAATCTGCAACCTTATAACACCGCTGCCATAAAACCTACTACTAACATAGGGAAGTATTTGCATTCTTGACGTGATGCTGCCACAGGTAACTTTAAAGATGTGAAACACATTTTGACTCATTCCCAAACAGTCTAACTAAATGTGCTTATATGTCTTTAGTTTTTTACCTCCATATTTCTGTGGGGAACTTCTAATTTACTCATCTGCGTGTCCTTGAGAGCTATGAAGGTTATCTGTTGCTCCTGATTTGAGAAGCTCCTTAGCTGTTTGAGAGGGACACAGTTGGGTAGAGATATAGTAATCCTGCTAAGTGGACACTATAAGGGCAGGAGGCCAGACTAGCCATGGACACTGGGCCTTGGACTGTAACTGCTGAGGTATGCTTAACATTTCCTCCTAATGTAAACACAGGCGCCCTCCGCACAATCACACTCTCACGTAGCCTGTGAGCTTACGCTCCGACGTTAAAGCAGTAGCCTCGCTTTGTATTACGCCCGAACAACATTTGAAATACCAGTGCACACCTACGCACGCCCAGTACACTGACAGGAGAGTTCAGCAGAGTACACCGAGCTACAGTCAGTACATCTTAGCACTCTAAGACTGCTTTATATGAGTAAAGAAGTCTTTATCTTTATGAACTATGATTCATACCTTATTATTTAGTCATTTGAATGTCAGATCTATTGTTTAAATTGAGGTTGTTATAGTAGCAAGCTGAATGCTGTTTTGTTCCAGCGTCATCCTCTTTTAATTTGCCTTTACTGAATCATCAATCACCATCCACCATCCTGTTGCTGTTTGTGGTTTACAGGCTGCTAACATATTCATAAATTGTTGCAAAATGTTTATTGTAGTCAATTTTATTTTAAAATGCTAAAACCAAGACTGTAAATGTGTTTGCAAAAAACCTTGCTTGATATGAATCAAGGTTGATCTTGGGTCCAGTCAATCTTATATCTTAAAGATTATAATTTCCCTTTGACCAACTTGACCAGAAAAAGGAGGTAGATTAATCAGACATAACATTATGGTCATTGTTGAAGTCGAGAACATTAATCTTTGTTCCGATAGAAAGGTGTCAGCACACACTGCTGCGTGGTCTGATCCGTGGAGGCAGAACCTTCCAACGTACAGGACCTGCTGCTGATGGCCTGGTGCCAGATGCCACAGCCTACCTTCAGATGCCTCAGTAGGTCTGGGCTCTTTTGGCTGCAAACGGGGGGCCTACTCCTGTAGTCAGTCTGGAATGTAGATATACTCAGTGATGATCAAAGCATCTATTAGACGCGTGGTCATAAAGTTGTGGCTGATCTCTGATCAGATGCCGAATTCTGAAACAAAACAGAAGGAACGAGGCATCAAAGCAGAGAACAAACTGATTTTTCGTCTTCGCAAACAAGAAACATTTTCTTTTCATTTTGTGCCCTGTAGGCAGGAAACTGATTAGGGAAGTTGTTGTTGGTAGACCAATTTAGAGTTACAATAGTTATGCTGTAGTATAACTGTAGTATAACAGTAGGTGCTTCCTCTGCAGCGTGTCCAACAGGATAAGGACCTTTTTTCAAAAGGCATTTTATTCGAGCAGATCACTGCAAATATTGTTGATTTTTCACAGAATACAAGACGAGTTGTGCAACGTGTGTCTCTAGCGACATTTATACATCTATAGCTATATTTATTTGCTTTTCCTACGTACCCAGCTGAACTCTGTTGTGTAATTGCTATGTGGCAGAGTAGCTCAGATCTGTAGGCCTCACTAGTGCCCACTAAAAGAATCCACCCTCCATGAAAGTTTACTTCACTCACTGACTCTCTGAGTCATGGACAGTTTAATTTGGCTTTTTTCTATCGTGTTTTTTGCGTACTCAGGAGTACCCAGTCATCTGAGGCCACTGTGCCCTCAGGTAGGGCTTTTTGGCTCACCTAAACCTAAAGCGCTTTACATGTTGTTGCACATGCTCACCTGACCCACTGACCCAATTACAAAGCTTAATTGGCAACTTGGGGTTCAGCGTCTTGCCCATGGACATTTCCACATACTGACAGGAGGAGCTGGGGGTTACTCTCCCTGAGCTGCAGCCACCATATAAGTTATTACACCATTGACAACACATCAGTACACAATGTCCAAAGCCTTATTTACATCTGGAGCACATTTTAATAGATAAAGCAATTTGCTCTTAATAATAATTTGTTTTTGAATCGTTATTGAAAACAGTATTAGGTTAACATTTACATACATTTTTTTCACCCTGTTTGAGCTGTCCAAAATTAAGTTTTTTTAAGAGAATTTAATGAACACCCTAATCTCCTAGTGTGGATTTTCAGTGGACTTAAAATTACCTTCTGTAGCTAAAATATGTGGGCTATTGCTATCAGACTTTAAATAATAAATACATTTCTTTTGCATTGTAACAAAAATCCTATTAAAATTTTTGAATGTTCAAATAAATAAATTTATTGTTGCCCTGCTCATTTCTTACACAGCATAAGTTCATGTTCATATTCAGGACTGTAAACAAATGATGTGCTGCATCTTTCTGCAAATAGCACTCCTGTCACATTCAGATATGGTGTTGCTCAGTGAGCTTAGTGTGTCCAAACAGTCACTGGGAAAAAACTGTTGCCACACTGTCTTGTTACGAGCTGAGGCGCCGGCTACATCATGCATCTAATTAACACCAAGCTGCCACCGTTTAACATGTTTTAGTTCTAACACCATGTGCCACAGCTCTCAGCTGGCTTTGTAGTGTGTGTACACAGAGAGTTTTTTTTGAGCCATGGCCCTTTTAACAAGCTGTTATTATGAAAATCTTTTAGGCTTAACACTGCATTTGTACAGTACAGTAAATTGCTCATGCACTATCTTGTCAGTACACTGACCATTAAGGGTCCTACTGTTGCAAAGCAAGTACACCACTCCCACACAGTGTGACATCTTATAGGTGACGGGGCAAAATCCAATTAAGAATTGAAGAAGACATTTTTTTGGTTCCAATTATGAGTCAAGTTTAAAAAACACTTTCCATTACTCACAGCCCGGAAAAAATAAATTCTACGTATGATTTTTATTCTTATGCAATTAAATGATTTTGTGTCAGTTCTATAGAAATATTGTGAACACAACTTAGTAGGAAAATCTTAAATAAATTATAATTTTAATAGTTGGCATTCAGTGGACTTCAAATTAACCTAAAAAACTCGAGACTTGGTTTGGATTTGCCCACCAAAACTTACAAACATTTGTAATATTTGATTGTATTTATTTGTTTTTTCTACATACCTCAAAGCTAAAAGATTTTGGCATCTGTAAACACCAAACTATTTCAAAGAAACGAGGTAAAATAGACATTTGTGCTCAGTGCTAAATAATGTTTCAATGGTTGCGGGAGATGTAGAATCATAATTTTTTTATGCCTGCTGGGCTTCTCCTTTCTGGGGACCCCACGCTTCAGCGTTACTGAACTGAAACATTTTCTCCCACAGCTGATTGTGAAACCTTCAGAGTGAGCTGATCATCGCTTACACACACAGCACTCAAATTACATGCTGTTATGTGTGTTTGGAGTATAAAATGGCTGTGTCAGATTATGGGGCAACTCACTCATCAGACATTTGTTCACTTTCTCTTGGCTTTCTCACCTTCTTTTAACTTGTAGTTTTTTTTCATCTGCTGGCTTAAATACACATATGCGGGACACACACAAATGCACATTTGTTCTATTTATAGCACTGAATAGCCCCACTTCTCCACCACTCTGTGTGTTCACTCTGTCTTTGTTTCACATTCTTTCCCTCCGCTTCGATCTTCCTCATTTCTCTTTCACTTCCTTTTCTCTGTTTTTCTAACTGTAGTTTGGGTCAAGCAAAAGTAAACTCTATCTGATGAGTGGGATGGGGGGGGAAGATTTTGGAGATAGAGGCCATTTACCCTGAGACATAGAATGGTGCGTGAAATGGATAGAGGAATTCAGAAAGGCGAAGGAGGGATGATAGAATGTTGGGGGGGGGGGGTCAGATAGGGAGTCCCCACCCTCTTCTCTGTCCTTCTGTCATCCCACTCCCCTTCTCATGGCTGCCTTATTTGGTCATGTTACTGCAGCTATAGCAGGAGTAGAGAGAGAGAGAGAGAGAGAATGGGGAAGGATGGACAGATTGCTCCTTTTTTCTCTCTTGTTTTTTGGCCTTGCAGAAAAGAGAGCTTCGGTCTGATGAGAGGTGAAGTTAGAGAAAAGCCAGGACTCAGAGGGAGGAGTCGCTGGTGGACAGAAGTTTAATTCGGTCGAGAAAATTGTCGTATTAGTTCATCTGTATTGCTTAACTGAAAGCTAGACTTGTAGCCATTGTGCACGTTGTTGTGCGCTTCAGTTGTGCAGCTTGTTACAGAAGAGGAACTCTTCTGGGACAGAAGAGGAACTCTGTAACACTAAAACTGTGTCCACATGCAAATCAAGGGGCTGTTTTCCCTCCTGGCAAGTTTCTACAGTATCTATGTAAATAAGTAGCCCAGTCTGAGTCTGAGGCAATGGCATCATCATCTCATCGCTGCTGCGGTTACAGACCCTGACTGACCACTGCTTATTGCTGTCTCACATGATGAGCCGCACACATAAAGGTTTTTGTGCATTGTCACATCCAACCACAGAATGTAATTACATAGTAACGTGCAGTAGTTGTGCTGCACACACCCCTCCACGCTGCACAAACACATGCTTTCCTGTTCATCATCATCCTAATCTCCTCCTGAAACAGACAAAGCTCTTTGATCTACATTCGGCAGAATCATGACTACTATACAATATGCGTTGGAGTGTAAGCATACACACTTGCATGTGTTCACACAGGAAGGTGTGGAAACAGTGTGTGTAGATTATTTTTAGGTCGTTCATTGTATCACAAAAACACAATCATTATATCAGATTTATTGGTAGCTGACATCTATTCTTTGTACTGCAGGTTCTGTGTACTGCTCACGTTGTTTAGCAACTCAGACCTTTAGTCGGTTTATTTTTGACTCTGTCTGTGACCTGTCTCCCACACTGTGGGTCACAGTACTGACCTCTTCAGCCTTCAGTCAGACTACATTAACATGCAGTATTTTTTCCATATTTCTTATTTTTGCTTATTATGCTTTAAACTCACTCTTATCTACGAACCTTTTAGATAATTTCAACTTTTGTCCAACTGATCATCAGACTTTGTGTTTCTGTTTATTCAAGTGTTTATCTGAGTTTATATTTCTCTATCTGTTTATATGTCTTTCTATTTTTCTCTCCGTATGCACCACTTTGTATAAATATCTGTCTGCCTCTGTCTCTTCCTTTCTCTCCCTCTCTGTTAATGTCTTTATTTATCTGTGCCTCTTTGTCTCTATTTATTAATCTCTCTGTGTCTCTTTGCAGACTGCCTGTTCAGACTTTGTCCCATGAACCGATACTCAGCCCAGAAGCAGTTCTGGAAAGCAGCGAAGCCTGGAGGGAACACGGACACAGTGCTCCTCAACAAGCTCCATGTAAGCGAAGTAACAACATGTTAACTACAGACTGGTGGACTGCACACAGGTCTGTTCCCCAGGGGTCCCATCATGAAGAGAAACCTCATCAGAAGCCTTGATTTCTATTTTCCACTTTGGATTTGGATGAAACTTAATGCAAAGTTGTGCAGCGAATGTACAGAATTATTGATGCTGGCCACTCTAAACAATAGATTCAAGGGGCTTGTGTATATTTGCTGAGGTAGAGTTTAAAGTCCTTTTATAGACATTTCAGGGCTACCTTTCTGCCCTCTACACTCTCCTTTCTCTCTTTCTGCTGCAATACAATACCATTTAAAGCAATCTGCTATCTGACCACACAGTCATAAAATGGAAAAGCAGTCTTGCTCACGTTTCCATGGAGATGTAAGCCAGAGTTTTTGGTTAAAGCCCCTCTGCTGAAGCGTAAGAACTTAGCTACCGGTGTATTGCGATTCCTTGCGTAACAGCTAACCAGTCAGACTACGTCTTACCCTATTACTGTGTTTCAGTGGCATCAGTGAAAATTGTTAGCAGATGTGAGATTTATTGTCTTCATGTTTTAAAAACACCTCTGTTATCTCTCTTTTCCTTCCCAGCACGCAGCTGATTTGGAGAAGAAGCAAAATGACTCTGAAAACAAAAAACTGCTTGGAACAGTAATTCAGTATGGAAATGTTATTCAGGTTTGTTCTGCTGAAGTAGTTGCTGGCTGTTCACATAAACTGTGTTTGGACCGTGACCAAGGTTTGCTTAAACTTGGAATATGTCAGCAAGTTTGGCACAATACCAATAAAAATACATGTGGAAACTTCCTGCATCATATTTAGACAAACCACACACAAAAATCACAAAACATATCCAGCAATGCATGCTGAACATAGAATACCAAAACAGTCTCACAAGAAGCACTAATTATAAAATGATCAAAAGTTTACAACATGACCCCATATACAGAGACATGATGGGAAAAAATTCTGAGATCAAATGTTTAAGAAAAATTACCAATACCAAAGTAAAATAATAGTTGGTTATCTTTAAGTCCATCTTTAAGTGTAACTTAAGTAAATGTACAAACGTATTAGCTCACAATGCTAGGTAGTAAAAGTAGTTTTATGCAAAATCATTTTTTTAAATGTTGTCATTCATCATTTAAATGTGATTGGATTATGAATCAAATCTCTCAAAAGTAAAAGTATGATGTATGCCTCTGAAATATATTGAAATCAAAGTAGGAAGTAAGAGAAAATAAAGTGACTCGTATAAAGTAGTAATTGTACAAAAAAGTACACTCTTTAAATGTATTTAATTACTTTTTTCTACTGTATCATATGAGCAAAATCATTTTATAGGCCAGTTAACATCGTAATATAAATGTTTACAGTGTAGTTATATGTGAAACAATGTGACTCTTTAGAAAATGCATTTCTTAACTATTTATAACATATAGACATTTCTAATTCCATTTCTGTGTTCATACAGCTTCTACACCTGAAGAGCAACAAATACCTGACAGTGAACAAGCGTCTGCCCGCGCTGTTAGAGAAGAATGCCATGCGGGTCATGCTAGATACAGCTGGAAATGAGGGTTCCTGGTTCTACATCCAGCCCTTTTACAAACTCCGCTCCATTGGGGACAGTGTGAGTTATCACGTGTTTAAGTCTGTGGACTGTTGTATCGTGGGAACACTTTACTGTATTTTTAATTTGCCTAATGCAGATGCTAATTTTACTTTAGAATGGAGTCACTCATTTCCGCTCGCAGTGATCATTCAGTATTATAAGGTTAATACTGCAGAATGAAGGAGCGGACCTCAAGGGCGCATCCTGAGCCTCAATCTGAGGCATCTATCTGATCACATCTATCCCTCGATTGGCTTGTGCCAGCTCCTAATTGGGGCTTACCTGACCACAAAGCTCTTGTTGGCTCCAGCTCATCTCCCCTGCAGCAGGAGAGACTGGGCTGGTGCCCAAGGACATAGTGAACCACAGGAGAGACCAGGCTTCTCTGCTAAGCTCCTCTCAAAGCCAGTTTGGCACAAGGGTTAAGCAGCAGGCCCTTGATAAAAAGAAAATTGAAGCAAAACCATGTGAAGATTAAAATACAATACGTTATTGTTTGCACAGCCCAAAATGACTTTTAGGTGCATTTTGAAAGCGTGTTTTGATGAAGCATCTTGTTTCTTTTAGCTCTCCAACTTCTTAAAGTACGGTAATCCTGAACCTGCAATCCCTTTCTGGCAGCCGTGCTTGGGCTGGGATTACAAAGCATAACCTTTGTTCCTTTATCTCTCACATTTTTGTATTTCACTGTGTCTTTTCTGTGTGTGATGACAGGTGGTGATTGGGGACAAAGTGGTCCTGAACCCGGTGAATGCCGGCCAGCCACTGCATGCAAGCACACACCAGCTTGTGGATAATCCAGGATGCAATGAGGTTTGGAGACTTCTCTCCACTCACTAGATGTTTGTGTCGGAGAACCTGCTGTGTAGGATCTAATTTTAGCCTATTCTCATAACCGCTGCTTGGTTATTAGCTGCCTGATGTAAATCACAGCAGGATTGTTCCTCCATCCTTCTGACTCAGCACAGTTAAGCAGTAGATTCAAGTTAAGGCTGCACTTGGTTATCCTGCGTCTTTCTCAAAGAGCTCTGGATGTCATCAAGCAGCAACTATGACCAAAGGAAGGAAGTTAAAGCTTTTTCAGTTTTGGATTTGACATGTCACAGACAATACAATTTTTTGAAAGATTTAGTTTTTTTTTTAAGCCATGCATAACTTTATAACTCTGAATTTAGAGGAATGTTATTACTAACAAATAATACTAATAATACTAAAATCTGCCCTAATGATCCCACTGTGCAAGACCACAGCCAGGATACACATAGTAAAACTTGTTTGTTTTTTCAGGTCAACTCGGTCAACTGTAACACCAGCTGGAAGATTGTCTTGTTTATGAAATGGAGTGACAATCAGGAAATCATCTTAAAGGGGGTTTGTCTCACTACAATCACCCGAACATTTGTACTTTATTGTGGCTCAAGTAAAAAAAACATATAGCTTCGATTCAGCACTACTAAAATAATAATAAACTTAAATACGTACATGGTAAATACTTTACAATGTAGCTTCTTATTCACCCATTCATACACTCACACACCGATGGCAATGGCTGCCGTGCAAGGTACTCACCTGACACCCTGGGTTCAGGGTCCTGTCCAAGGACAAACTGAGCTACAGCCGCCCGGAACCTATAGAACATTCTGTCATTTTCTCTCAATGAAAGTGTCTGCTTTTATCTGCACTGTGGGTGTTGCATAATATGCCTTATACGAGCTGAGTGGGCTGGTTGTTTCTAGTTTAGTATCAGTAACAGTGTGTGTTTACAAATGACATTTAGTTTTATTGGTTATTCAACTGTCCTACTTAAGGTTCTTTACTGCAGAAAATAGCTTCAAATAGAGTAGGTCAAACCAAAAGGGCCTCATCAAAGTGTATCAAATGAATGTATAGGCCTTTCCACAACATACCAACTAGTGAAACGGGTTTTAGGACACACTGTTTGCAAGTGGTGTCTTTATAGTGGTGTAGTAATTAGACTGGCTTCTAGTTATAAAGAATTTATCTTGAGCAAATACTGCATGAAAATAACATAACAGCATTTGTGTCAATAAATGTTGTCTTTCTGTCCAGGGTGATGTGGTGCGGTTATTTCATGCAGAGCAGGAGAAATTCCTCACATGCGACGATCATAGAAAAAAACAGTACGTCTTTCTTCGTACCACTGGACGGCAGTCGGCTACCTCTGCAACCAGCAGCAAAGCGCTCTGGGAGATTGAGGTAAGGGACAATATTTTTAGTGTGTGTTTTGCGGAATGTGGTACGTATGATAAAGTGTAGCTGCTTCCTGAATGAAGCACGGCCGTAAGAGTGTTTCCCAGCACTTCTGCCCTTTATATCAGCACCTGAATATAAAACGTTGCTGCTCTGTGCTCCGGTATCAGGTTGTGCAGCATGATCCATGTCGAGGGGGCGCAGGCTACTGGAACAGCCTGTTCAGGTTCAAACATCTGGCCACGGGACACTACCTGGCTGCAGAGGTCAGTCCACTGTCATAGAACAAACAAACACTGACAAAATTAAATAATACATTAAATTTAAAAGTGTTTTATATCAGTTTGCATGTTACTTAATTTTGACCACATTTTAATTATATTTTATAGTGTAGAGAATATAGATTTCATTAATTACATGTTTGCACTTCGCAAATCTGTGTCAGTTAATTATGAAGTAAGTCAACACAACTGTGATTTAGAATAAACTATTGATACATTATGGCACAGATGAAATTAAAACTATCTTTCTGTTAAAGGTGATGAACCACTTTTTACTTTTACAGGTGAATCCAGAGTATGAAGAGGAGTGCTTAGAGTCCCGCTCCTCAGTAAGTAAGCCATGGTGCAATGTGTAATGGTTATGAGAGTTTTTATATATATATATAAAATAAACAATATGAATAAATTACTTTTTAAATGTACACATCTTTTGCCAAACTGTGTTGATGAAGTAATAATATGATATTAATAAATCAATAAAAGCTTAGTTTCTCATAGGCTGGCTTATCAGGATTATATAATTCCTGTAAAAATGTATATGTATTACATTGTAAGTAACCATAGGAACGATACCTGTACAGTATGTACCCTGTGTTTTGCCAGTTAACTGGCTGGTAAAAATTAATTTCTGTAATTAATTAATTGCTCATAAACTGCCTGCAAATAAACTCCCCAAAAAATGTAGGTCACTGTTCTTGTTCTCCCTAGAATTTGGGTTGTGATTGTTGGGCTAAAAACCAGTAGTTGACTAACAACATAGGGGAAAGGAGAATGTGTGAGATTTCAGGGACCAGCAGATGGCAGCCTTTGTCTGCAAATGAACCTTTCGTAATGGCACGTCAGCTCTGAGGCTGAACTGGTTGTAGCTGTCAGCAATAAGCTGCTTGCATCAGCTGACCAGGCAGTGACAAGTTTACTGCCTCACTACTAAGCAGAATAAGGCAGCTGAAAGGAGCTGAATTGACTTTTTTTAATAGGAGTCCAGCTAGAGAAATGTGAACCCAATAAACCGAGCAAAAGTTTTTCTTCTGTGTAAACTAGAAATCTGTTAAAGCTGTGCCTGATTGAATTAAGTCATTTATTCATAATGTTTTCTTAGTAACCATTTTCATTATAAATCTATTGAATTAAGATTTGGTAAAAGACAGTCTTTCAACACTAATTTCTTTAGCTGCTGGATTTAATTTTCACATCCTTGAGTCAGTTCCCAGACGCATTTCCACACTAACCTTTTCAGTAACACAAGAGGCTCTTTTTGATCTTGACGCCCACACATGTCAGATAATTTTCGCTACTGAAAGTGAGCATCAGTCTGTGATTATTGTCAGGGAATTTTATTAATGGGACTGTGTTTTGACATTACCTTCCAGCTGGAAGAAGAAGCCTTGCGAGCCCGTTTGAGAAATGTCCAGGACAAAGTCATGTACACCCTCGTGTCTGTTCCTGATGGAAATGACATCTCCTCCATATTTGAACTTGACCCCACCACCTTACGAGGGGGAGACTCACTAGTACCCAGGTAGGAGGCCCAACTCAGACCTGTGTTGATGCGTATATGACTAGTTGTATGGAGAAGGACATGGTCTGTTTGGCCTGTCACTCTTTCTACTGTACTGTAAAACAGGAAACACATTACAAGTACGGGACGTTCACTGTAGTACCTCTTCTTTAAATGATTACATTATAAACCATGGGAAGAACATGTGTGAGTTGGCTCTAAACACAGGAGTGACTGTTACTTATTTGAAACACTATCACAGTGGGTATAGTGGTGACTTTCTTAAACTTATAGCGGGTTCGATGGATTGCAGCAAGCGGATCATGTTTCCTGCTTTTTTGAGTGTAAACAGATGTGTTTTCCTTGGCACCTACAGCATGACAAATACAGCATAGCCTCACCGAAATTCACTAGAAACAATGAATTTCACTGGAGTAGTTCAGGAAAAGGAAGCGAGGAAGTTGTAGAGTCATGCAAATGTGAAGTTAAAGCTGTTCTGAAAACACTGAAAACCAGGGTCCACTCAGTCTGAATTACCATTGTGCCGTTTTTTTAAGTAAACGTACAATTTGCAATAATTCAATGATTGGGTGGTCAAGACAAAATTTGTGTTCTTTGTTTATTTCTGTTTTTTTACATTTGTTTTAATATTTATTTAACATAAATACTAAAAACTGTGAACACATTATAGCCCCCTCTTTATTTAATTTTTTATATCTTAACAAATTCTAACATTAAAACAAAAAAAACCTAAGCCAGTAAAAGATACCAGATTTAAATGATTGTATTCAAAATACCTGATGGCCTGCCAAGGCCTGATGGGAACCCCCCCCATTAGTTATTTCATTCAAACGCTGCCAAATTCAATGGCAATAAGAAAATGACAGATCCACAAGGAGAGATACTGTCAAGAAATGGAAGAGACGTGGAACAAAAGTGTCCCTTTCCCAGAAGTGGCTGACCTTCCATGATCAGTTCAAGTGTCTCATCCAGGAAGTTACAAAATTTTCAAGACAAACACCCAAGGAAGTGTTGAAAGTGAAGGTCATTTTTAATAACCACCATCTGAAAGACATATGATAGAAATGGCATCAGTGAAAGAGTGAATTGACAAGAAGTGCTGCTAAAATTAGGGTTCTGCCCCAGCACACCTAAATGAGCCTCAGACCCTTTAGTAAGTTGATTATTTAGCTTTTTCTCCGCTCTGTTTGCAGATGTCAGCAGCACTGACGGCCTTTGACTGATGATGCGTGTGTCATTTAAAACAATGTTAAATGTGTTTTCAGGAACTCATATGTACGACTAAGACATCTGTGCACAAACACGTGGGTTCACAGCACCAATCAACCAATTGACAAGGAAGAGGAAAAACCTGTCATGCTGCGTGTGAGTGCATGTGAACTTATACATTATGTGTTATGAAACTGAAAATGAAGTATTGGGTAGCCCTGTTTATGCTCATTATTCAGTTATTGTGAATAACGAGCATTATGGGTCATCAGAAAATTTCGGGAAAGAACGGAAATAAATATAAAATCACATATTGCTCTGATAGATGAAAAAGTTGTACTTTTTCTGATTCAAGATTGGTACATCTGCACTGAAAGAGGACAAAGAGGCTTTTGCCATTGTGCCCGTGTCTCCGGCTGAAGTGAGAGACCTGGACTTCGCCAATGACGCCAGTAAAGTGTTGGCATCTATCGCTGGAAAGCTGGAAAAAGGCACCATTACACAAAATGAGAGAAGGTATAAAATTCATGTTGATGCCAGTTTGTGAATTTCTAACAGTAGGCAGTCATTAATGAATTTTTTCATTCATTCCACGTGTATCCAGAGCAGTTACTAAGCTCCTGGAAGATTTGGTGTTCTTTGTTGTGGACATTCCCAACAATGGACAGGACGTTCTAGAAATCATGGTCAACAAACCGAACAGGGAACGACAGAAACTGATGAGAGAGCAGAATATTCTCAAACAGGTAATTTCTAAATACAGTATTTCAAATGTAAACATTTGCACATGCTCTATTAAATGTAAACTTTACAAATTTTTTAAAACTTTTTTTAATTACTGACAATGACAGGCTCGTCAGGCTTAGTACAGTATGTGTCTCAGCATATGTTGGGAGGTTTAACCTCATACTTGTCACATTGCTTTTCGGTTTTTCAGATCTTCAAGCTGCTGCAGGCTCCCTTCACAGACAGCGGCGATGGACCCATGCTGCGTCTGGAGGAGCTGGCTGACCAACGACACGCCCCCTTCAGACACATCTGCCGCTTGTGTTACCGAGTCTTACGTCACTCTCAGCAGGACTACCGCAAGAACCAGGTACAGCCTGATACTCTAAAAATGTGGCATAGCACACACTACGTATAACGAGGGTTTTATTATCTTAAATAAATCTAATAGCAAGCAAAGAGGCCTTTACTTTGAAGTGGCATTGATACGGTTACTAAAACAAAAAATGTCCTGAATCTAATACCCATCTGCTGAAAAAGAATACACACAGCCACACAATATTAGCTCCTGTAGGAGCTTTTTTCACTTTTTTAAAAAACACAGAATTGTTGGGGGATTGTTTTATCATTTAGGCTGAATAACAGGGCAGTCGGGTACTTGGGAACGTGATCATGAATAAGGACCAAACTGACCTCTGTCAGTCAACAAAAGGAATGAATGGTCTGAATGGTCTAATGATTCTGTCTAAATGTGTGTCTCTAGAATGTACAGAAGTTAATAAGAAATTCACAGTGGCAAATAGTGTGTGTATATTCATATTTAGTATCTGTCTGTTCCCAGGAATATATAGCCAAACAGTTTCGCTTCATGCAGAAGCAGATTGGCTACGATGTTCTGGCAGAGGACACAATCACAGCTCTGCTCCATAACAACCGCAAACTTCTGGAGAAACATATCACTGCTGCAGAGATTGACACATTTGTTAGCCTGGTCCGCAAAAACCGCGAGCCCAGGTTTGTATTTGTCTGTTTGTCTGTACACAATAATCTGGCTAATGGACAGATTACAGATACATTCTGTATATTTTCCAGGATCCTTTGGCAGTAATATTTATACCCTGATCAGCATAATCCAGCTTCATAGTATACCCACTCTATGTGCTCCCTCTGTACATGAATACCTAGTGTGTGTCACACTTGGAGGATGCAAGGCCTTTTGTACGCTGACGTAATTTTGTTGCGCGAGGGGATCTTTTGTGTTGTTATATCTTTTGTTTGCATGTCAAGGTTCCTGGACTACCTCTCAGACTTGTGTGTGTCAATGAATAAGTCCATCCCTGTGACACAGGAGCTCATCTGTAATGCAGTTCTGGATCCAGCTAATGCAGACATCCTCATAGAAACAAAGTAAGCACTGAAATGGTTACATGATTAATTAATATGAGGTATATTAAAAATCTACAACCGTTTAGAAGATGACCTAGTATTATTACTGCAAATGCCTCCTCATTTGTTCTCATCAGCTTGTAATAAAAACTGTACTTTATGTTTGTATTATTTTTGGCATCTATCACTTGCTCCTTCTGTAGATTGGTATTGTCGAGATTTGAGATTGAGGGAGTGCCGCTCGGGGAGAACTCTGTGGAGTCAGAGGAGGATGAGGAGGAGGTGTGGTTGTTCTGGAAGGACAGCAATAAAGAGATCCGCAGTAAAAGCATCAGGGAGCTGGCCCAGGATGCAAAGGATGGCCAGAAGGAGGACCAGGAGGTGATCAGATACTACAGGTACTGTGGTCACTGGACTTATTTTGCCATGTGTTTGTCAGGAATAAAGGAAATCATACTTGCCCTTAATATGAACAAATCTATTGTGCTAGAGGCACATATGCTGTTTGGGTCACTTGTGAAGGGAAAACAACTTGGGTTTGAGCTGGTAAGGTGAATCTGTTTGTGAACACATATGAAATCTACTACTACAGGTACCAGCTGAACCTGTTTGCCAGGATGTGTTTGGACCGTCAGTATTTGGCAATCAACAAGATCTCTGGCCAGCTGGACGTGGACCTGATCTTGCGATGCATGTCAGATGAAGACCTCCCCTACGAGCTGCGAGCCTCTTTCTGTCGCATGATGCTCCACATGCACGTGGACCGAGACCCTCAAGAGCAAGTTACGCCTGTGAAATATGCGCGACTGTGGTCTGAGATCCCATCACAGATCGCCATTGATGAGTAAGCAGATCGACAAATTTAATGTGTTTTTTATTATAACATATTTCTCTTTTATAGTGAGTTCCTGCAGTTTCTTATTGTTGTTCGATGTTCATTTCTGTTTGTTTTTTTGTCTTATTGTAGCTATGACAATGATGGAACATCTAAAGATGAAATTAAGGAGCGGTTCTCGCAGACCATGGAGTTTGTTGAGAACTACCTGAGAGATGTGGTGTGTCAGAGCTTCCCTTTTGCAGATAAAGAGAAGAACAAGCTCACATTTGAGGTCAGGGAGGTTCGCTGACATACAGTAATCGCACACAATAGTCTCATAATAGTGTCCACATTATAAGGTGGTTATTAAACACATATTTAATGAATCTCCTGTTTTTTTTTAGGTGGTGAATCTGGCCAGAAACCTGATTTATTTTGGTTTTTACAACTTCAGTGACCTGCTGAGGCTAACAAAGATCCTGCTGGCTATTCTGGACTGTGTCCATGTGAGCACAATTTTCCCTTTTAACAAACTGGACAAAGGAGATGAGAGTAAAGGTATGAACGCCATTTGTGGGCAGAGAACGTTCAAATATGGCCCAGACATTAGGCTGATACGTGTGTTTGTGCTTGTATGTTTTTCCAGGCAGCAATGTCATGAGGTCCATTCATGGGGTCGGAGAACTGATGTCCCAAGTAGTTCTGAGAGGAGGCGGTTTCCTTCCCACAACATCAATCAGCAGCTCCAATGGAGACTCAGTCAAATCCCAGACCGAACCAGAGAAACAAGATATATTGGTCATGGACACCAAGCTCAAGATCATAGAGATCCTTCAGGTGAAGGACATATTATAATATATTGTAATGCATTTTAACGACACAGCCCCTCCGTCCTCCAAAATAATGTCATTTTCTGTCCTCTCCTGCAGTTCATCCTTAACGTCCGCCTGGACTACAGGATCTCCTGCCTGCTGTCCATATTTAAGAGGGAGTTTGATGAAAGTAACTCTCAGAGTGAATTATCTATAAGTGGATCAGTGGATGGACCAAACAATATGCCAGGTCAGCTTCACGTATATCTGCATTTTACACAAACATGTGGACATCAGTGAAGAGGACTAGTGACACATGGTTTTGTAATTCCAGGGGCTTTGGATTTTGAACACATAGAGGAGCAGGCAGAGGGAATATTTGGTGGAAGGTAATCACAGTTTGACACAGAAAGAGTCACAAAATATACAGCTTTTTCATTTAAGTGTATTTTCTGTTTGTGTCTAGTGAGGAGAACACCCCACTGGACTTGGACGATCATGGTGGCCGTACGTTCTTGAGGGTGCTGCTTCACTTAACCATGCACGACTATCCTCCTCTGGTGTCCAGAGCCCTGCATCTTCTCTTTAGGCACTTTAGCCAAAGGCAGGAGGTCCTGCAGGCTTTTAAGCAGGTATCCTTACTATTCGTAGACCTCTAAAAAAACAGAAGCCAGAATCCCTTTTGGGTTAGGGGAGGCGCACTTAATTTTTTTCACTCACAAACATGACTTGCAAAATAAGCTTAGCAACTATTTATAACTGTCTCACATTCAAATGTTAATTATGTCAGTATTGGTAGCTTTCAGTGCTTTTCTGGGCTGCTGTGAAACGCAATGTAGGTGTCATACATACACGAGTGCCGTCACAGTGCCATTTGAATGTGGAATTAGCATTAATCTTTCTGTTTCCTAATCCATAATCCAACATATACATGTTATTAGGTCCAATTGTTAGTCACCAGCCAAGATGTGGAAAATTACAAGCAAATCAAGTCCGACCTGGACCAGCTTCGCTCTATCGTAGAGAAGTCTGAGCTCTGGGTGTACAAAAGGCAAGGGCCAGATGAAGGGATGGACGCAGTGGAGGTGCTGCCCACTGAGCCAGTGCATAACAAGGTGCAGTATAGTCTACATAAAAAGAACCAAACCACAGTGTACCTGGAGCTACAACAGGAACTTGTTCTCTGAAAGATTGTTTTAATTTTTCTGTAGGGGGGCTTGATTGACACAGACAAACCAAAGAAAGCAGAAAGTACGAGCAGTTACAACTACAGGGTGGTGAAAGAGGTAAGTTTAGTAGCTGTACAACAGGTTAAATGATGAAATTATGTGACTTTTTAAAATCATATTACCTTTTTTCTCTGTCTCACTTTCCCCTGTCAGATCCTGGTGCGTCTCAGTAGGCTATGTGTCCAGGAAGGTCTGTCAGGTAGGAAGAGCAAGAAGCAGCAGCAGAGGCTTTTGAGGAACATGGGGGCTCATGCTGTGGTTCTTGAGCTCCTCCAGATCCCCTATGAGAAGGTATCAGTGGCTCTAGTGAAATTCCGTTCATTTAATTTAAGATTCTGTATGTGCAAGGAGAGAAAGGTAAACCAAACCTTCATATTTTTACCTCAAGGGAGAAGATTTGCGAATGCAAGACATCATGAAGATGGCCCATCAGTTCCTACAGAACTTCTGTGCAGGAAACCAGCAGAACCAAGCTTTATTACATAAACACATTAATCTTTTCCTCAACCCAGGGGTGAGCCGCCCTGCTAGTGCTGCAAATCAGAGTTTTTGAATTAAATTTTAAAATTTTGATTATTGCCACATCCTGGTTCTTCAGATTTTTTATTTCTGCTTCAGATTTTAGAAGCCATCACAATGCAGCACATCTTCATGAACAACTTCCAGCTGTGCAGTGAGATCAATGAGCGTGTGGTTCAGCACTTTGTCCACTGCATCGAAACACACGGCCGTAACGTTCAGTACCTCAAGTTTCTGCAGACTATTGTCAAAGCGGAGAACAAGTTCATCAAAAAGTGTCAGGACATTGTCATGGCAGAGGTGGCGCCTTGTTCTAATCTTGTTCATTTTCCCCTTGGTGCATTTAAACTATGCTCCAGTCTCCTGATGCAGCTGTATATGTGTTTCCCTCTACAGCTGGTGAACGCTGGTGAGGATGTTTTGGTCTTTTATAATGACCGTGCCTCCTTCCAGACACTTGTTCAGATGATGAGATCAGAGCGGGACCGCATGGATGAAAACAGTCCTCTGATGTACCACATACACCTGGTGGAGCTGTTGGCTGTCTGCACTGAGGGCAAGAACGTCTACACAGAGATCAAGTGCAACTCCCTGTTGCCACTGGATGATATAGTGCGAGTGGTGACCCATGAGGACTGCATCCCCGAGGTGAGGACAGCTGGAGTCATGCCGGAGATTTGGCTATGAGAACTCTAATACAGCTGTCAAGCGAACACAGCACTACTAAGATACAAGAGCTCAGAAAAACAATTCTCTGCATATCATTACCACACTGCACTTTCAATCAAAATAACCACAACAATCAGTCATCAAGGAATTTGTTAATTTTAGGCAACTATGGACAGAACTGATCTGTTAGTACAACATTTTATTCTCTTTCTTATCTTTATACCTTTTACCTTTTTATGTTTGACTTAACCCTAATTACAACCTTCCAGGTCAAGATTGCCTATATCAATTTCCTGAACCACTGCTATGTTGACACTGAGGTGGAAATGAAGGAGATCTATACTTCTAACCACATGTGGAAACTCTTCGAGAACTTCCTGGTCGACATTTGCAGGGTAAGGAACGCCGTTGGGCCCTGACATTCACAAGGAATAAAGATGACATTGAATGATCGGTTATGTGTCGTTTTGGGATTTCCAGGTGTGCAACAGTACGAGTGACCGTAAGCATGCTGACACCATTCTGGAGCACTATGTGACAGAGACGGTCATGAGCATTGTGACGACTTTCTTCAGCTCACCATTTTCTGACCAGAGCACTAGTCTACAGGTACATAATTGCACCCAGATTATCAGCTGTTGCCCAGTTTTAGGTAGTTGCCAGGTCATGTACAGTATAATTGTGCCCAACGAATGTGAATATAAAAAAAAAACTTCTAATAAAGCATTCTGGCAGCATTTTGGTATAATTTAGTCATTGGTTAGTTCATGTTTTTCACTGATTAACAGTGGGTGTGGGAATGCTGATCACACAGAAGAGTGCTTATTGTTTGTTGGAAAAAACATTGTGTAAACTACATCTGTTGCTATGAATTCTCCTTATAGACTTGTCACGACCCTTGACTCGGGCAGTATGTCTAAAATGTCCAGTGCACTCTCTTGTTAAAAGGTCATCTTCTCAGAATGTAACTTTAACTAACCATACCCCCGACCATTAAACTGTCAGCTAATTTAGTCTCGTTGCCTTTTCTGAGAAAGAGGGACAACATGAGACAGATGATAGACGGTTGAGCATCAGAGCTTCATCTCTAATATCTCCATGTAAATACAGGCTAGCCTCCAGCCTATTAATGCACAGTGTGTCTCATGCTGCAGATTGCCATCAGAAAAAATGTGAGTACAGATAGGATTAGTATTAGCTGCTGTGCGTAATTGTAGCTTAATGGTGTGATTCTCCTGAGAAACTCCCCATTCAAAAGCTCCACTTTATACATTAAAGCCAAATCATCCACTGCAGTGTTTCGAATGTTATGTGCTTTGCTAAGTTGTGAAATCAGTGCTTACGTGGAGTTACTTTGTATTTCTTCTTCTGATTAACCATTCTTTTGGGTGGTTACAAAGAACAAATGTTTTCCTTATTTTCCCATCTGTATCTCTTAATCAGAGTTTTAATGTTTTTAGTCTTGGTGCTGTTGAGTAAATCACACAGTAATCCAGTAAGTTAGTTGGATTAATGTGTCACATACACACACACTGAAACATGTAGTTATATAAACTATTCTGCATATATCTATCTATCTTTATATATATGTGTGTGTGTGTGTGAGTGTCTGTATGTATATATATAGTATAATATTTATGCCTATTTATAGGCTCCAGCAATTACTGTGGTCATAAACAAAACGTATTCAAATTGATCATTTTACCTGTATGTTTCATTTCTTATATCCTCTGATGCAGGCTTCTCTGCTTGGGAAAATATTTCAGGTATTTTTTTGTACCTTAATTCAACAGGGAAGACAGAAGACATAGTTAAGTCGGATATTGCATTTAAGCTTGCATTTTTAGGTGTTTCCTCATTGTTTTTTGATATACACAGTATGTTTCAGCCCTCTGTCAAACAACCCCAAAAGAAGAAATATAACTGTTTGCTTGGTTGCCTGTTAAATGATCAAACCAACAATGAGTGTGCACATTGTTTTCATCTCAGATCCTGTCACACACATTCCACACACATCTGCAGCTTTATATGTATGACAGACAGATTTTATTTTATAACTTACTTCCAGCTAGATAAATATAATAATGAATTCTGTGCTTGTGCTTCTCTCAGACCAGGCAGCCAGTCTTTGTGCAGCTGTTACAGGCAGTGTTCAGGGTCTACCACTCCAACTGGCTGATCCCAGTCCAGAAGGGTTCTGTTGAGAACTGTATCAAAGTGCTCTCTGATGTTGGTAAGCAACGTTCTTGTTAACTTCCAAGTTATGTTATGTGTCATATTCATACCCACACTGTTATCAGTCCAATATGCACAGCTCTATTTTAACTTATGGTTCTGGAGTAGATAAAAACTTTAATATCCCCTGGGTACAATTAGGTTTACAGAAGGCATTTACATGTCATAGTAATAATGCCAACAAACACAAAGAAATACAAGGAGGAGATAAAAAATGCCAGTAATAAAAACCACTTCAGTCAAATGAATGCTTATAAAAACACAGACACACAGATTGATGCCATCTCGTGGTTTGTCATTATTACTTGTTACCAGCCGTATAAATGAATCAGAACCCATGTTTCAGCTTCATCTTCCATAGATTCATATTTTCTTAAGGAAGCCAATAGCTGATGGACTTCAGGATCTGCGTTATCTGTTTGCATGGCCTCTAGGAACAATAAACCTGCCTCCTGATAGAGGCAACTTAAACTCACTGTAGGAGAGAGACTAGTGGAGAGAGATGTGAGCAAATGTTTTTGGGGTTGATTTCTCCTCCGTTGCATGTGTGTGTACCTGCCAGCTAAAGGTAGAGCAATAGCCATCCCTGTGGACCTGGACAACCAAGTGAACAATCTGTTTGTGAAATCCAACAACATCGTCCAGAAGACAGCCATGAGCTGGAGACTCTCTGCTCGCAACGCTGCCCGCAGAGACTCTGTGGTGACCGCATCACGGGATTATAGGAACATTATAGAGAGGCTACAGGTAAAGTGTGTTTGTGTGCTTCATTTAAGTTTGTTCATTCGTACTGGGGGTAAAGCTGTTTCTTGGTCTGGGCTGCAGGACATCGTATCAGCTCTCGAGGACCGCCTGCGTCCGTTGGTCCAGGCTGAGTTGTCAGTTCTGGTGGATGTGCTGCATCGGCCTGAGCTGCTGTTCCCTGAAAACACAGACTCACGGAAGAAGTGTGAGAGTGGAGGCTTTATATGCAAGTAAGCAACATAAATATCCATTTTATTATCGCATTTGACAAATGAGTATGCGTACTTACAAGCGAGAGTTGCAACCTAATTTGCTTGTGCAGACTGATCAAACATACCAAGCAGCTATTGGAGGAAAATGAGGAGAGACTGTGCATCAAAGTTCTGCAAACACTGCGAGAGATGATGACAAAAGACCGGGGTTATGGAGAGAAGGTAGGAGAAGCTGCCAAGACAATATCTGTATTAAAGTGATATACTTGACAACAACTGTTCATATTCCATACATTACATATGCAGTTGGTTGCAAAAGTTTGCATCCCATTTTTGAAATGGCAAAAAAGTAAAGCTTACAATTTATTTTATCAAGGAGTAAGCAAACTCCTACACTAATTTACATTTTATTATTTTACTTTCTTCATATAATCTTGACCATTTGAGTATTTTTACTTTTGATGATGAAAGAACATTTGTACTAGCTGAATTTGTATTATTATTATCTTAGATTTAGGGTTAAGTTGGCATCCACCTACATGCAATTTCTGTAATGTTCTTTTTGCCATGTAATATAAGGGAATGCAAACCTCTGCATCTAACAGTATAAAGAACAAACTAAACAAAATTTGCACAATTAATTTAAAAATTGTGACTGTACATTTCAAATTTATCTGGCATATATGTGAAGATGTTATTAGTAGAAAGTATACACCAAGCAAAAGTTAGGCTCTCTCTTATAAATTCTTATTATTTTTTTATTATTTTTTTACAAATCATCAGATTGTAGCAGGTCTTAATAGGCAAATACAACTTCAGCCGTACAAAAAATATGTTATATATTTTTTAATATTTTTCACTGTGCCATTATTTAACAAATTTAACAAAAATGAAGCCAAAAAGATAAAATGTGGGCAATACGAAGTACGCCTTGATTCAACAGGTCGTAGATCCACCTTTAGCAGCAATAACTTACAGTGCACCATGAAAAACCCATCACTTTTTTCACTTTCTTATTTTGCAGCATGCAAATACTACAGTTTTTTAATTAATATAAACTGAGTACCTCATAATCACTAAGTGAAAACTTAATTTTAGAAATGTCTGTGAATTTATTGAAATAGAAAAACTCAAATTTCACATGCACATAAGTATTCAGAGCCTTGCCTCCCATTTTTCTTGATCGTTGCTGAGATGTTTCTACACCTTGACTAGAGTCAACCTGGTAAAACCAATTAATTGGACGTGATCTGAAAAGGCACACACCTCTCTATAGAAGGCCTCACTGTTGAGAGTATGTACCGTATTGGAGCAAAAGCCATGAGGTGAAAGGAACTGCCTGAAGAGATCAGAAAGAGGGTCACTATCAAGGCACAGATCTGGGAAAGGCTACCAAAAACATCTGCACCACTGCAACCTCCCAAAAGCACAGTGGCGTCCATAACTCTTAAATGGAAGAAATTCCGCGTAACCAACTCTTCCAATTTTGATTGTGTTACTAAGAGAGATGACCAAGAACCCGAAGGTCCCTCTGACTAAGCTCCAGAGGTCCTGTGTGGAGGTGGGAACAAGTTTCAGCAGAACAACATCACTGCAGCCCTCAACCCATCTGGACTTTATAGCAATGTCTAGCTTGGAGCAAGCAAGAAAGTTGGAAGGACCGTCCAACTGTGAGGAACAAGATCTTCTGGCCTGACCTTTTTAGCCTCAATTTTAAACATTCTGTCTGGAGAAAACCAGCAGCAGGGACTTGTAGACTGGTCAGGGTCGAGGAAAAGCAGAATGAAGTAATATACAGAGATATCCTCCATGGAAACTTGTTCCAAAGTGCTCAGGACGTGAGACTGGGCTGAAGGTTCACCTTCCAACATGACAACAATCCTGTGCACACAGCCAAGACAACAAAGAACGGCTTAGGGACAACTGTGAATGTTGTTGAGCGCTGACCTGAACCCTATTCAGCATCTCTGGAGCGACCTGAAAATGGCTGTCTACTAACAGCCCCCATCCGGTCTGACTGAATTTGAGAGGATTTGAAAAAAAAATGCCAGAAAATGTCACAAGCTTGTCATGTCTTACCCAAAAAGGCCGAACGCTGTAATTGCTATCAGGTGTTTCAACAAAATACTCAGTAAAATGTCTGGATACTTATGTAGACGTTATATTTTTAATACATTTAGAAACATTTTTGAAAGTCATTTTTTACTGTTATTACGGGGTACTGGGTGTAGAATAATGAAAAAAGAAATGAAATTTAAAAACTGTGGTACCCGGCTGCAAAATAACAAGGTGTACAAGGCCATTCCAGGCTTTAGCTGTCTGACAGAAGGCCTCGTGTTGCCTGTAGAATATTCTGGTATAAAAGGTGTTGATGATGAAAGCAATAACTGCATGGTGCCCTGGTCCTGTGGCTCCAAAGAAGCTCAGACCGTGGTTCCTGACGATGGGTGTGCAGTGTTTTTGCCAAACATGGCACTGGGCATTAAGGCCCAACGACTCAACTTTGGTCTCATCTGTCCATAGGACATTGTTCCAGAAGACGTGCGCTTTGTTCAGTTTCCACTTTGCTCTTAAGTTCTTTTGGACGGCGAAGGCTTTCTCCAAACAACCCCTCCAAACAAATCGTACTTGTTCAGTCTTCTTCTAATTGTGCTGTCACGGACATTAACATTTTACAAGCTCAGCGAGGCCTGTAGGGCCTGAGATGGAGCTCTTTTTTTTTTTTTTTTTAATTCTTGCGGGAACGTCCACTCCTGGGAAGATTGGCAACTGTCTGGATAATCTTTGTCACTGTAGAACATTGGACTTCAACTTGTTTTTTGCTTTATACACTTTCCAGAGTGTGAGCCTTTCTCTACTGGCATTGTGTTAACACACACTTGAATGCTCCTAATCATCAAACTTCTCCTTTTATTAAGGTGTGCACTCCTGCTGAAGGGCTGATGATTAGCAGCGCCTGGCTGCAACTTATCCTCTTGAATCCTATGAAGTAGTGCTAAGGTGGAACTTAGTATTGCCCATGTTCTTTATTTTTTTACATTTCTGCTTTATTTTTGTTAAATAAATAAGGGTTCACTGAAAAACATTATGTCGTAGCCTCATCTGAGGCTGTAAATACCTAACGGACTAAAAGACCCACTACAAAAAAATTGCAAGCATGTTACACACAAAAGAGAACATGGAATTAAAAGAAGGTGTACTAAGTTTTGCACAACTTTAAAAAGAGCATATTTAATCTTGTTAAAGACCAATCTAAAAAACTTAAATATTAAGGCCACAGCACTGTGAGCTATACACAGACACACAGGTACAAAGGCACAGACTGTTAAGATCACCCTTATTTTGAAGGGAATCGACCTATCACTGCACTTGCATTCACCTGTGCAGTCAATAAGACAGGACTAGTCACTTCTCTGAAATGCTTTCAGCCACAGTCACTGCACGAACTACCCACTTGCTGTGGGTAGTTTCCAGTTATAAGTACTTTGTCTTCTGAAGTTTAAAAGTATTCCCACAAACCTAACTCTGCCTAACTAACATGTCATGCAGTTTTATTGACCTCTGCTTTAGCTGCCTCTTTCCCGTGTCATCTAACCCCTTAAACTTCTGTTCTCTTTCAGCTCAGGGCCTTTGATGATGAGATGATGCCTAAGGTTGTTTCTCTTTTTCTTATGTTCCTGTCTGTTATGTCTTTGAAACACTAGTAGTCGTTCTTTAATTGTTCTGTTGCAGCTGCTGTGGTTGTGTGGTGGTGGTAGCGGGGGCTCTAGGCACAGCTGGTAACAAACAGCGGTAGGCTGATTCTGTCCCACACACCTGCTTCACTGTCTGCCATTAAACAGCGTATAGATCAACTGAAATTAGTGAGAAGGAGAGAGAGGGGTAGGGCGACGTGTGCTTCGGCTGACTGCATGTGGCTCAGCAGAGTTCTGTTATTCCAAGTTCCAAGGTGAGTCACTTGCTGACTGAGCCCTTGCTGTGTTTGTGTATGCTCAGCACACACGTACGTTCACCGTTCATTCCAGTCGTTTTTGCAATAACTCTGGTTAACGTCTGGCTTTTCTTTAATACTTGAATATCATAAAAACACACACAGATAGTGAATAGAAAGGTCAGTCCTATGCAAAACGCAAAAGAAATACTCCAAAAGGCAAATAAAACATAGGAAGACATGAGCAAAGCCATAAAAGCCAACTTGCCCCTTTTTTTGAGTGAATGCAGGTGTTTAACCGTCTCTGTGGACGTCAACGCTCAGCGCTGTTGAAGGGTGTTTCCCCTGTATCTTCCTAAGGCACCGATAGGGGTCACTGTGACTATGTGCATGCTGTGTACTGTGTGTGTGTGTGTGTGTGTGTGTGTGTGTGTGTGAACGAGTGTGTGGGGCTGTGGCAGTCATTGAGGCTGTGTCCTAGTTTTCCTTGCCTGCAAGCTGCACGATTCCTGGGCCCCTGCCAAATCTAGGCTGAGGTTACATAAGAACCAGGCTTTTTTTCCTGGAACTCAGCCCCTCTGCTGATGTGTGACCTTCAGCAGTAATTGCCAACCCACACTGCTGTTGTGCGTGCTTGTGTGTGCACGCACACCTGTGTATGTGTGTATAAGTGCAAGTGGTGAGCTTGGCAGTGAGTTGTGGGTGGGGGGTGTGAATCGCTTTTTGCATGAGCTTGTGAGAAAGAGATGATCCCTACACACACCTGTTAAGTGTTGTATCTGTCTGTCTGCACGAGAAAAGCAGCGCTGATGTAAGAGTGCGTGTTGAGTGGAAACCTGCCCTTCCCCCAAATGTGCCAACCTTTGTATTTATTGCCCCTTTATCCGTTTTGGCCGCATTAAATCAGTGTGACATAATTCCTCAACTATTCCAAATACTCCCCACTTCCACTCACACCCTTTCGCACATGCATGCAAACACACACCCACTCTGTGTAAACTTAATGAAGCTGGCTGCGAGTATTTGTGTAGGTGTCATACGAAAGTGCGTAGCCTGCTCTTGTCTCCTATGTTGCCCTTTGCGTAAAGTAGAATAACGAGTCTTATGGTTAAAAAGAAACAAGGTGAACATGCGAGCTTGTTTAACAGGAAACAGAGCTTGTGCGGGTTGCATGTCATACTGTGGGTTTACACTGTTATAAAATGTGCAGTAGGTGTTGGCGAGGCATTTCTTTGATCAAACGTATTTTCCCCAGTGTGTGCTTACAACCCATTTCAGAGTTGGTAGTGAGGTGAATTAATTGCTCTTTGGTCATCCGTCTTATGTAAGAGCCGAATGAGTTCAGGATACACAGCACCGCGCTTACTCTCAGGCTTCACTCTTCACCTGGCTTTCCTGTGTGTAGCCTAGTCAGAGCCGTTATGCAAGCCCTCCATGTTGGACAAAAGTCATGTTTCATCCCTTTCACCTCCCTGTTTGTTCACTTGGCCAAGCTGGCAAGTGGGTGGGTTTAGACGAAAAGTCTTTTCAGCTTTGAGATTTTAAGATAGCATCTGGCTTCATTTTTTTATTTACTCAACTCATTTTCTCCCACACTCAGTGGCGTGTCGCTCTCTCTGGTCAAGACTGAAATTAATTTTACAGTTCTGGTGTAAAAGTAGGTCAGCTGCAATGAAAATGACAGGGCACAGTCTCTTAATTTAGTCTGCTTTTCTGTCTGCACATAACAAGCAGCTGAGTGGTAAACCCCAGTGTTCATGTCACTCACTATTGGTTTAAACATGACTCAGTCTCAGCCTGTAAAAACACAAACATATATTTACGCACTTTCAGAAAAACACCTAAACATACGGTATCGTCACTGTGTGTGTGTGTGTGTGTGTGTGCGCGCACATGCAGTCATTTATCGCATTTATCTCCTGTGTTGTTAAAGCGAGAGGTGTGAGACTGATCAGGGGTTTGCCCCGGGGAGTTTCCAGTTTGTTGGAATGCATTGTATTCAGGGTGGATGTGGCAGCTGTGAGGGGTTACTCTGCGGTGTCTGTGGTCAGACTGGGGGCGATTAGCTGCACACATCTACTCAGCATCTTGTTTTGTGGTTTGATTCGGTGACACTGAGATAATGTCCACAGACTTGTGGGCGATGCTGCGTCTCCTGTGTATGAGTACTACTGTAAGTGTGTAGCCACCGACCTGCTGCTGAACTCTGCACCACTTTGTCATCTTTAAACGGCATCAAATGTTGGAACGTCTCAAATCAAGACTAATGAATGCCAAGTTAAATGCTAGAGTCCCAAAGTTTTAAGTTTTACCTTTACACAGACAAAAAAAATACAGCAGATTTTAGAGATCACATAGAGACGCATGAATAATAAAAACAAAGCAGCCCCACACAAGGATCCATGGTCAACCCAATATTGCAGCTCTAACATTAAATGTGCTGAGATATCATCATTTGAATTTTGTGTGTTCGGAAATCTGTATGTGCGTATACTGTGTTTTCCCTTTCCTCTTTCACATTGTGTCTCTGTCTGACACTTTCTCTTTCTCATTCTTTCTCATTGTACTTTTGCCTTGAACCACCCAGACACAAACATACAAGCAAACTGTCTCTTACCTGTCTAAAACACTGTTCATCAGTGGCCTTTGAAAGCCATGTTTCTCAAAAACTGTCAATTTGACATTTTCCGAATTTATCAAGTGATTTATGTTGAAAGTAAAAGGTAGTAAAAGTACTGTCCTAGAGTAGAGCTTGGGACATGATGTTTTTTTATGTTTCGATGTAAAACATCAGATATGTGTTGGGGTTTAACGCATGTGCTTCAGTCGTTAAATCATAAAATGCCACATTTGGTGCATACAGAAGCATTAAGTTTGCATTCCACAAAGTAAACACAGCCCTGGGTATTCTCTTCAGATACACGCTGTACATCACATCTCTGACCTTGGCGGGCAGAGACTAGCACAACTGTCTAAGTGTGTAAATCCTCTCGGTTAGTGTGTTATTCGCTCTCCCTCTCTGTACTTCACTTGCAGTTTTGGCCTCTGTGATTTGGGTGACAGATGGTCACTGTAAGCAGCTCTGTGTCACTGGAATAGTGGCCTGGTTTCTTTTGGAGTGATTATGTAATTATAACCTATAGCCCCTTGCATCTCCCCTCCTCTCGCCTGCCCCTCCTAGTGTGTCTTTTTTTTACATAACAGCTTATGTGGAGCATTGCACTAAATATACTGACGTTTGACTGAAAAAAATGTTTGCGATAACTATGCTCAAAATCTACATGGGACAGATCTTGGGTTGTTATGTGTTTCACCTTGCTCATAACGGGGCCGATAGTGGGAATCTTTCATCCTGTAATTACTCATTTCTGACTTTAAAGGGCAGTTCCAGTGTGATTTCAGTTTTTGTGTTTTCTCTATATGTTTTAAGACACAATTACATATTTTGGGAAACTGGCTTATTCTCTTTCTTCTCTTGTGGAAAAGTCACTGTTCATGACCCACAAAATACCCACATAAAACAACAAATTATAGTTTTTACTGCTAAAGGCTATTTCAATGTTTGGACAGGGCAAGGCATCTGTTTCCTCAATTTAAGTCTGTATGCTACGCTAACTGGCTACTGTACAACTATCTTCCTATTGGTAAGAAAGAGAGCACGCATATTCCCCCCATATGTCTACTGTTTATACAGCTAAGATATTTAATATGTAAAAAACATAAAAAGCATTGATAGTTCTAGCGACACTACTGGGCAACTTCACCTATTTTCCACCTCACCACTTCACCAAATTGTTTTCTCTGGCTTTAGTTTAGGGTGTAAATGTACACTAAAGCTTTTAAATTTCATTATGACTTCCCTATACTAAAATATTTTTCTGCTTCTAGCTGAAAAACTCATCCAGTTGACAACATCTGAACTCCTAATCATGAAAAATTACGTCATCTGGTGGAGCTCTGAAAAAGCAGCTTGGCCAACTCCATACTATGAGCAACAAGATGAAATAATCCCAACTTAGGGTTCTTCCAAGTGATGTCATCTGGAGGTGTTTAGAAGTAGAAGGGTTTTTTTGATATAGGGAAGTCAGAGGGAAGTTTAATGGCTTTCATTTACATGTAGTTTAATATCAGTGAAGTCATCCTTCAAGGCACCAGCTACACTGTCATTCAGTGTTGTCATTTAAATAATAAAATATTTTGTGGTTTATAATTTCGCACTAAATGCATGGTAACTCACGCTTACCAGACCTTTGCATGGCCACTTAAAACCATTTAATAGATACATGATTTGGTTATTACCCAGACATTTGCCTTTTCTATGCTGCACAAATACTAACGCTGTGTTTGTATCTGCTGACCCACTGTGCTCACACTCCTCACTGCACCTATCAGCTGAATCAGAACCAGCCAGAGAAGCTGTTGGAAGACCAGAAGAGGGTAGGTACTTTTAACAGCATGGCCGCTTGGTGTAACTAAAACATTAAAGGCTACAGTGACTCATGGTGATATAACAAGTTTTATAGTTGTCGCAGTCATTCAAGCACGCCCAACTACTGAATCACAGCTAACTATTGTTCAGCTGAAGGAAAATAACTTAATTTGATAACTTTTAATGTTGAATTATTTATGTTTATGGCAATGTAGGTAATTTACAGAGGCTCAGGTGTTGCTCAAATGTCGATATCTTTGAGTAACAATATTGATTAGAGTCAAGAGAAGAATATTATTTTGTATGCACATATGTTTAATGGCTTTTTACGGTTTAAATTATTGTCCAATACAAAGATTCAGCAGACTTGTCCCCATCTGCTTTAGAATGTTGGCAAATTTCACTAAATCTACAATTATTTTTTTTTATTTAAAATGTTTGGGGGATTAGTCCAAAGAGCTGAATCCTGCTGTAATATTTTTGCTCATCTTTGACACAGCCAGGTTTGTACTGACCCTTTGGGTGACGTTCAGACACGATGTAGGTCGCGACTCAGGACTCAAAAGGGCAGCGTTCTCCAGCTAAACCAGGGAATCGTTGTGTGACCACAGCTGAGTGAACTGTGCTGTTACACGAACACGTAGTTAATGAATCTCCTGCCAAACAAAGACGAGGAAAGTGTTCACACCTCATCACACCTCCTACATAAATTACTCCTGACCTTCAGAGCAGAGCTACAGCAGCGGAGCTTCAATTATGCTGCTGTTAACTGTGGAGGATCCTGCACATTTGACAATGATTTGCATGTTATCACACACGCAACATACGTACAAAAAAAAAAAAACCCTTCTCTTTCATTTCCTTCACTTTATCCCATGGGAGGTCTGTCAGGTAACTATGGGTTGTGGTTTCCATAACAACGGCAAAGTCGTGCTGCAGACTGCTCAACAGTAGATGAGTCACAATCTGGGGGGGCTGGGCCCAGGTCTGTCAAAAACCCAGGACCCCACATTGTTAGTACACAGGGTCACTGCTCCTAATGAGAACCATATTGTTGGTCATGTGGGTGGTAAATGACAAAGTTCATGTCTGCATGTTTTACCAAGAATAGAAATTTAGGGTTTCTTTAAATGAAATGTTTTACATGCAGTACCTGTGGATTACAGAGTGTGGTTGTAATGGTGGGCAGGCTATGATTTCCTGAAGTCAAGGAGTGCTTTAGTGTCTAAACCAGGGATTTTAAATGCACAATGTATCTCTGATGATGCATGTTGCCCCTGTTATACAACATCCCTTCTCTCCCCATTGCTGACATCACGTCATTACATCCTTCTCTTTCTTTTCTTCTTTCGTAGGGTGAGGCACTGAGACAGATCTTGGTGAACCGTTACTATGGCAACTTCCATCGGGGTGGTGGGCGTAGGGACAGCCTGACGTCATTTACCAATGGCCCCCTCAGTCCAGCGGGACCCGGAAAAAGCCAATCAGGTGGGACAGCGTGACTAGTGTTGCACATCTCTAACCTTGAACACGGAAGTTTGCGTCCAAATAATTCATGATTTTAGCAGGAAGTGATTTATTTTTTACACACAAGACAACAAAAACACTCATTTCATCATCATCTTTAATTGAGCTAATGTTCTTGTGAAGGATTAACCAAGGAGAAGTATGGCTTTGATGCTAACAACTAATTTCAGGGGGAAAAAGTAAAACTATTAGTTTCTGTATAACGTTATATAAGCATGGGAAAGGTATGTCCTTGAGTCGGTTATCATCTCCAGAGCAGTGTTGCATGCTTCCCTTTGAACACGCAACACATAATTATGTTATCACTACCTAGTAACATGAGTGATGCTTTGCTCTTTGCAAAAAACCCCGAAATAGTTAAGCAATGTGTTTCTGTGCAAGAAGTGTGTCTTTTTTTATTCGACCAGTTCCTGATATGTAAAGCTTTTTACGTAACATTTATACGTCAAGAGTGGTGGACAGAGTGGTGTATGCTGTGAGTCTGAAGAAAAAAAAACACGCACATTCACACTAAGTTGGTATGCCTATGATGTCTATTAAACACGTGTGATAAGTGGTCCTGATTTTGACATGTTTGGAGAAATAATGTTTTACCGGAAGTGAAACACAGAGAAAGTCCCCCAGGCTCCCAGTTCACCATCCCTCCCATGTGCACCAAGATGCTGACAAGCTTCCAGACCACAGGAAGTGTACCCCTCCCCAGTGTGACCCACTTTTCACTGTTGCTAATTTACACACTGATACTTCCTGTAAGACCTGCTGTTGCACCTGTTCCAGAAACAAGAGCTGGGCTAAGAATTCCATATGTATCCTGATGCTAGAGCCTCAGGGGGGTAATATGCAGCCAA
The DNA here is from genome assembly GCA_033026295.1 of Channa striata. Lineage (NCBI taxonomy): Eukaryota > Metazoa > Chordata > Actinopteri > Anabantiformes > Channidae > Channa > Channa striata. The sequence continues at coordinate 15,802,697 of CM065168.1, read as the reverse complement.
AGTCACGTACAACTGTGCGGTTATGATGGTTCGTATGGGATTAGTTAGAAAACGCGTTCCCTGCCATTGTGTTACCTTTGAGCAGGAAATTCCATTTACTGCATAATTAAAGGAATTATCTATATTTTAATTTCAATTTTATGTTGCTGTGTGCAGAGTTTTTAACCAAAATTAATTTCAGTAATGTGTTACAGTAAAATTAACTTATTATTATTAATATTTTATAACTATTTTTTCTCTCATTTGGCTGTTGGCCTTGTATCTGTCTTTCAGCATTAGGGGGACCAGGGGGCCTGAGTCGTGGTGAAATGAGTCTAGCAGAGGTGCAGTGTCACCTGGACAAAGAGGGAGCATCTGACCTAGTTATTGACCTCATCATGAACACCACTAGTGATCGAGTCTTTCAAGAAAGCATCCTCCTGGCTATTGCACTGCTGGAAGGTGGAAACACCACTATCCAGGTCAGTTAATTCAAAATTTGAATGAAAGGAGAAATTTTGGTTCTGCTGTCAACTGTTAATACAATAAAATACTAATAATGCTAATAAGACTTTTGTTATGCAAAAAATAAATTCAATTCTGTTGCATTTACTGTAAAAGGTCTTCAGTCTTTTAATTTGTCAGCCTGTTGGAAAAGCTTAGATTATCCCGTAGTGAACCTGTAGACAATCTGCCAAAATATGAGCAGTGAAACGCACACACTGTCCTATGGATGGGAGATTTCATTACTAGAGGATCTACTGTATGTGGGTCAGTGTGCCACCATAGCTGCACATGCACATTACCAAAGCAGCGTTTCACCCCCTCATATCTAGCATATATCGTTTGGCTCAAAGGCCACACCAGCTGATAATGATGTCCGTATTCAGCACATTTGTAAATTATCACATGTATTTGCTGTGTTTTAGTGTAGTTGAGCATTAGTGTCAATGAATCATTTTCCTATTTGCTCTAACCTGAGCAAAGTCACCTCTTTGTCTCTAGCTGTCTCTGTCTTCGGGTCTTTCTCTGTCGATTGCACTGTCTGATCTCTGTGTCTTTCCATCTGTCTGTCCATCTGTGTGTTGTTGTGTAAGCACGGTGCTTGCATAATCAGATTACAGCGAGGAAGCCACTGTGGTGAAGATAATGCTTTGGCTTCCCATGGCTGCTGCAGAGCTATGTCACGTGATCTGTATGTGTTACATAAGGCTTGTGTGAATGAACAATGAGGAATGTCTCAGCCTTCAAAACATTCCAGTCTCCTGCTCCCTTGTGCTCTTATGCTGGCCCAAACTGGGTCATGCTGGGCCTCTGGAACTGGGGCAGTGGGGAGAGAGGGCGGAGGGATGGGGGAACACAAAGGGGATTGAGAAGAAACTAGAGCTCCTCTCACCCTGGCCTTCTCAAGTTTGTCCTGAAATGGGAGATTTCTTTGCAGGGAGGACTGCTTTCCATACGCAGCTGTAGAAATATACCACATAGTCCAAATATTTCTATTCTTAGTTACTAAAAACCATTATCGGTTTAGTGTATTTAGCCCCCAGTTTTATCAGAAACACCTGCCTCTAAAATTTCTCTCACAGCACAGCAAAGATATTGAGTACGTTTGACATGCTGAGCGGAGCACCTGTTAGTTCACATAACACAGTTAACTATTTACACAGAACACACACACACGCACACACACAATATAACTCGATAGCACATGCAAATTCACCACCTTACATACACACACTTTTTCTGCCACCACTCAAGACTAGCGTGCAAATGTCCTGGGAACTCAGGTATTTTACAGTCTGTGTATTTTAGGGTTTTTTGCGCTGTTAGTTCTCGCTGCTCGTGTTTACTTCTGCCACATTCTAGCTTTTCTGTGACAGCTATGAAAGAGCTCAGACAGCTGAAAATTGTGTTATGACAGGGCAATTTGTGACATCTCACTCATGAGCCATCTGGTGTGTAGCCGCATGACATGTTATTGTCATTCCCTCGAAAACGCTGGCATTGCACGGCCATTTAACAGGCAACAGGGGACACAGTGTCATTCAGGTCCAAATATAATGAAGATAAACGATGATTTAAAGAAAGCCGGAAGAGGCAAAAAAAAAAAAAAAAAAGAAAGAAAGAGGACAGAGCAGCAGTCGCATTTGGTTTGCATGTGGTGCTGCCTGACATGAGAGGGAGGGTGAGAGGTAAAAGGGAGCATGAGTATAAATAGCTCTTACATAACATCCCTCTGTTGATGCCAAGTGGCGGAACGGAAGGAGAGAAGGGAAAGCGCTATGACCTTGTTTTTCAGTGTTGTCCGCCCCCGCCTCACCCTCTCCTCTCCGTCTCATTCCGCTCCGGGTTTGTCTCCATGGATACAGACAGGCTCTGTGTTTACCCAACACTGCAGGAGGCCCCTGAGATGCTTGTCCCTCTCCTCTCATCTCTCTCTGTCTCTGTCTCTCTCCTTCCCCTTCATACTCGTCTTTGGCTACCACCGCATTCTCTCCTTGACCACCATGTGTTACTTCATTACATCACCCTTCCATCATGCCACTCTTCTTCTTGCTTTTGAAGTGTTATCAAAACACAGATGTTGCTTGATACGACAGCACAGATTTTGTTACAAAGTGTGTAAGAACCGGCATCGAAACACTACAGAGGCAGCAACGTGGTTAGACATGAAAGTTTATGCTTTCACTTCCTATTCATTTTCAATAAGACATAACCTCACCTACATTTCTAAAGAAACCATAAAATGAATGTCTTCTGCGGTGTTTTTCTTTACTGTGGTGTTCCAGCTTCTTGGACAGGCTTTCTCTTGGTTTCAGTGACTCACTTAAATCTCTCGACTCTGCCTAGTTCTTAGAAACATGCTGTGAAAGAAGGACACTTTCTGTCTGCTGCTGCAAGAGAAAACCTCTTACAAAACCAACACATTTCAATCCAGTCTCCGTTAATTAAACAGCTTACATCTGCCACAATGAAATAGAATGGTTTAGGTGATCCGGTTCCAAAAGCTGAAATGCCACCTGCAGCATGGAGCTAGTCCTACCTGACTGCAGACTGAACTGAAATGCCTCATGTGTGTCCTGGGATATCCTAGACATGAGGACTGCAACATTAATAAAAGGACAGGCAGATTCAGAAGATTACATAAGAATTAGGTTGCCAGTTTGGGAGAGAAAACTCTTTTGCTGAGCATGTGTGATATGTGGGTGTGTCCTCTCAAAACTGGCACTGTTGGAGACAGTTGACCTAGTTTTGGGATTGTAGAAGTCAGTGGGTGTGTTGGCGTTTGCACTCTCCAGCCTGTGTGTGCTTGTACTGTACGTGTGCGGTTCTGTGTGTGTGTGTGAGTTATGTAATGGTAAAGGGTGTGCGTATGTGGGGAGGTGCTTTTCTCCCTTTTTGTTCTGGTCTACCTAATGTGTGCTATCCTGGAAGGGGCCTCACGCCTCACCCCTCCTCATGCCCTCTCTGCAGCTTTGCCCTCTTGATGGAGGACAGAGTTATGCGAGCAGGGACAGACAGGCATGACCATCACCGACACCCTCCCCTTCCTACCGTTCCCACCTCAGGCATGCAGCGAGTTGTGAGCCGTGAGTGGGATGCGAGTCCACTCTCTGCACTCTCTACTCTGTCATCAAGTTGTTTATTACATGATGGCCTTGCTCGGCAGCTCCCCCCTCCCCACACGGCTATCTCCTCGTCCCTGAGTGTTGGCAGACTGCGTACGTGCAGGAGGGCTGCTGCTCAGTGGTGGAGGGCCGGCCGGGTTGGGACACAAGGCTCTGGAATCTACTCCGGGGCACAAGCACACAGTTATGTCATTGTTTCCTGGGAAAATGAAAACCGTGTTAGCTCTCCTTTGTGTTGCCTTATGAAGCTGCACACTTTTTCTTGTTTGGCTGCCTGATTGGTTCGTCACCATTTTTAGATTTAGCAGCACGTATGTCATATAAATCCAATGCATATCAGATACAGCCACAGACGAGTCCTTGGAAAAGGAGAAACATGCCTTGTCTTCTCCATTTCACTACAAATTTTCCTTGTGACTATCATTTATTTGTTTTCTCCAGTAGCCCAGTTTTAGGTCTAACCTGGAAAGATAGATGCTTATGTAACAAACTGAGAACTGCCCTAGATACTGTCTGATAACATGCTCAACATGCTCTCCCTCCCTATCTCTTGCTCTCATTTCCCCTTTCTCAGTCATTTGTGCTTTTCTCTTTCTTACTCCCTCATTCCCTCTTTGGTGTCTGTCTTTGGTTTTTTTTTTTTTTTTTCCCCGCTCCCAACCATCTCCCTTTCTCTGTATCTGTGTAAGTAGGCCAAGCTTTTCCCGCTCGTGTCATTTTTCACCCTGTTAGTGTGGGGTGAGGCTGCTTTAGCTGCTTTTCCATAGGCTGCAGATAACAGCCCTTACATAATCAAAACAACAGCACTGTGGGCTGGGACACGTATACATCACGCTCGCCGGCTCCAGAGCGTTCTAATTCTGCATGACCCCATTCCACTGCAATAACTGCAGCGTTTAAACCCTCGCATCACAGTAAATCCTGACTTGCTTTCCCTGTAGTTATATAACGTTTTGTCAGGATCCAGTTCAGAGCATTTTTCTCACAGTGAGTTAGTTTTTTTTTTTTTACTTTTTCTTTTTTTCTTTTTTACTGCAAGTGGAGTGAACACTTCATACAATATATGACAGGAATATTAAACAAAGCCAAACTTTAAAGCTGGTAACTTTGCAGCCTGTATCTGTTCCAACGTCACATTGGTTGAATTTACTCTCAGTTACTTGCACTTTGAATAAATTCAGTTGCATTAAGCAGGACATATATGGGCTCTTTATTATTTTAAAATAACTAGTATCTATTAGAATTTCCCAGACTTCTTAGGTTATATGTACTTCTTGTTTATTCCAAAAAACCTGTTTTTTTTAATTAAAATCTAGAAAAGCATCACATTTGAAACACTGACCGTTTGAATATCAAACGGTTGGCTGAGTAATTATATGCAATCTCTCTTTTCTCATCCAGCGGTCATTCTTTTGCCGTCTGACAGAAGACAAGAAGTCAGAAAAGTTTTTCCGGGTCTTCTACGATCGTATGAAAGTCGCCCAGCTGGAGATTAAAGCCACTGTGACAGTAAACACCAGTGACCTGGGAAACAGGAAGAGGGATGATGACAGCCAAGATAAAGATGCCCCTGTCCGCAAAAAAGGTCAGAGGTCACTCATAATGATCTAATGTAATTAATCTGTGTGAGGATGAGAACACAAATGTTAAGGCAAGCTTTAATTTGTGAATCAGAGACTAAAATGTGTTAGCACAATCAGTACAGGCTCTCTTTCGTGTCCTTGTCTGTTTAGCAAAAGACTCAGCAGTCACCATGACAGAAGATACGAGAGAGCAACTGTTGGAGGCGTCGTCTGCCACCAAGAAGGCCTTTAATTCTTACCGGCGTGAGGCAGACCCCGAGGACCACTTCACCTCTGTAGACGGCCAACCTAGCACGGGGGACAAAAACCAGGATGAAGGAGAGATGAGCTTTGTAATTGTTATAATGCAGCCAATTCTTCGCTTTCTTCAGCTGCTTTGTGAGAATCACAACCGTGACCTACAGGTGGGACAGACTCAGCATCACGCACTCTTTGTTACACAGATACCTATTAGAATATCACACTTTGCTACAAAGTTTTGTGTTGTGTAATCTATTAGAGTTCACATCTTTAGTTCATTTATTTATAGAAATCTGTAATGGAATCTTCCGGTTGCAGTTCTGGTATTCTTGCTAATTCATGTTCATATCCTGAGCTTACAAAGAGCAATTCAAATCCATAGAATCAGTTGAATACCTTTATGCTGAAGTAGTTGGTTAATAGTGTAAAAGCAGTGAGGCCTACATATTTTATTTTATAAGTAGAGAAATTTTACTTTTGATGATACCATTTCCCCTTGTGTCATATGATTACCGGTAATTTTTTGACATCCTGGTTTCTTCAGTAAAATCCTTCTTAGTGGCAAATGTTATTATGACAAGTACATGTTAAAATGTGTTTAAGTGGAAAATTGTATCATACAGTCACTGTTTGTCTTGGCTCTTCTCATCTTCTCAGAATTTCCTTCGTTGTCAAAACAACAAGAACAACTACAACCTTGTGTGTGAGACTCTGCAGTTCTTAGACTGTATCTGTGGCAGTACTACAGGAGGTCTTGGTCTTCTGGGACTATACATCAATGAGAAGAACGTGGCCCTCATCAATCAAACTCTCGAGAGTCTCACAGAGTACTGCCAGGGCCCGTGCCATGAAAACCAGGTACACAAAGTCTCTTCAGCCACAGCTGAAGTTTGGAGCAGTATGTCAGTGCTGGCCTCATGAATTTTTCATTCCCTTTTCCCACCAGAATTGCATTGCCACTCACGAGTCCAATGGTATTGATATAATTATCGCTTTGATCCTTAATGACATCAACCCATTAGGGAAAAAGCGAATGGACCTGGTGTTGGAGCTCAAGGTAAGTTGTTTTGCTGGTGGAAGTGGAATGGAGCATGTATACTCACCTTTGTCTGTTTTTCTTAAACAAAGAAAACTTCATTTCCTCTGTTTTTTCCTGCCTTCCTTTCTTTCTTTCTTTTTCTCTCATAGAACAATGCATCTAAGCTGCTGCTTGCTATTATGGAGAGCCGTCATGACAGCGAGAATGCTGAGAGGATCCTGTACAATATGAGACCAAAAGAGCTGGTGAGGAAGTGATGTGAACTTTCCTTTCACTCTTTCTTTTAACATCTACACTGTACCATGCTGCGGGTCCTGAGCTATAGTGCTGGATGTTCAAAATCACAGATCAATAATAACTAATATTATCCTGCAAAATGTTGTGTGTGTGTGTGCTCATATGTCTGTGCAGGTGGAGGTGATAAAAAAGGCCTATCTGCAGGGAGAGGTAGAGTTTGAGAGCACAAAGGAAGAAGAAGATAACGGAGAAGAGGAGGAACATGATGCCGCATCTCCCCGAAATGTTGGACACAACATCTATATTTTAGCTCACCAGGTCTGCAATTCATTTTTCAACCCATTTTCCAAAATCCCATGTTTAATGCCCATCTGAATAGCATGAAACACACAATATTATGCAATCGTGAAATAAAAAAATAATCTGTCCATTCATGCAGGAATGTGATTAAACGCACACATGGTCCATGTGTTTTTTGTGACATGGCTGTTTGTCCTTCACACAGTTGGCGCGTCATAATAAGGAGCTGTCTATGATGCTGAAGCCAGGAGGGGCCAGTGGGGAGGGGGATGAATCCTTGGAGTTCTACGCCAAACACACTGCCCAGATAGAGGTCATAATGCTCATTGTCAAATAATTTAAACTACTCTGCGGTATAATTACACAAGCAGCACATATAAAGAGGGTATAGACGAATAGCAGGTTGTTATACATGTTATCATGTCGGCCTGGAGAGGCCAAAGCAGTCGATGCTTGAGCGTGACTGTGTGACCCTCAGATTGTGCGTCAGGACCGTACCATGGAGGAGATAGTGTTCCCTGTGCCCAACATCTGTGAGTTCCTGACCTCAGAGTCAAAGCTGCGGGTCTACTACACCACAGAGAGAGATGAGCAGGGCAGCAAGATCAACGACTTCTTCCTGCGAGCAGAGGATCTGTTCAATGAGATGAACTGGCAGAAGAAACTCAGAGGTACAGTGTGACCAGGTGGTAGCATTTTTAAAAATACATTGTTTTAGTCAGTCTTGATAACACATGAATACTTACCTAGATATGGATGATTGCACTTGAATTTGAGTGGCTAAATTCTGTTCTAAAGGTGGAGTAACCCACCAGTGCTTTCCACACCCGTGGAGAACAAATCTGTTATCGTATTTTTTGTAGACACACAGGACGTAATTAAATAAAATACCAGACAAAATCCAAACTTATTCCATTCAAAATAAGATAAAATGTGAAAAGCCATAATTCCTCAGCATTTAGGCTGAAAAAAATTAGATACGTTCACACAACTGATATAGACGTATATACACACACAATGAACAAACCACTATTAATTAGCAAGCTTGCCAGGCCTCCTTGTCTTCATAAAGGTAGGTCAGAGGATACTTATCAGCAGGTGGTCTGCACAGCTTCAGTGCGTTTCTTCCAGTGAATAGCATGATCCACCATTCATGTGGTGGCATGACTCACATTATCAGACTGGGTGTGGCATGGCGGTTACCATCACATTTTGATATTAGGAGACATATGTAAAATTCATCCTGACCTCACAGTTGGCACAACTGGGGCTGTTGTGGGATATTTGCATGATTTTTGTGTGTCTCTGTGTTCTGTTTTCCTCCCACACTACAAATGTTGGTGAAGTGGAAACTCCACATTAGCTGTAGGTGTGAATGTGGTCGTCCGACTGTGTATCCCAGTGACAGATTGGCAACATGTCCAGGGTGTTCCACACCTGTCACTGAATGCATGCTGGGATCCATGTGAGCTTGAACAAGATAAAGGGCCATGGAAAATAGATGGAACGATGCCTATCCTGAACTTGACAGCAGGGCTAACAATGTCATCCTGTGTGTGCTTGTGTTATGTGTGTGCATGTTTCCACTGCCTAAAAGCAGACAGGGGCTTTCCACATTTTTTGAGCTGTGAAACATTTGTACAGTAACCATATGAATCACAACTGAGAGCGCTTTTGCTCACGCACATAAACATACACACACAGAGACCCACACCTACGCTCAGTCACACTTCTAATCCACATATAAGACTGCATACCCACACAAAGCCATATTCTGTCTCTCATTGAGAAGAGGGGATGGACAGAAAAAAGTCCCTGCATCTGTTTCTTTTTCCACTAAAACCAGAGGACAGAAAATGGTCTCCTGAAAGTCAGGTTATGTGTCTGAGGCAAAGGTCAAAGCGGCACATTGAAGACTTTTTAAACTCTTCTTTTCTTAAACACAACCCGAGTATCTCCAGTCCGTGTATTCACATTAACGCTGCAGCTGGCACTCACAGTGGATATGTTTCTAAAATTGTTTTTTGAAAAAGTAGCTAATTAGTTAATGTTTAAAAAGAGTTATAATGATTATTTATTAAAAAATACCAACTGTTCAAAGGCCCAAGCTTCACAAATGTGAGCCTTTTCTGTGGTATATGTCATTCTAATATCGTTAAGCTTTTTAAATGTTGGACAGCTTTTTACTTCATCTTACAGACTCCAGGAGCTTCCAGATCAAATTCTGTGTGATTAAATTTGAATGGTACAGGGCCCTACTGAGCCTTGAACAGCACGGCCAATTCTTTTGTATTTGCTGTACACTTAAGATATTCTCATTTAGGATTAAAGCATATTCTTAGACAGTAGTTCAGAATTTCAGTTTTAATCAAGATAGAATTACCTTTTGTATCAAATTGCCCAAATATTAAGTGCACAATAGTACTGAAAACTGCCTGGTGTTTGTTGTTGCTTTCTTGCGTCTTTTTTTTCTGTGGGGTTTGCATTTGTTGTTCAAAAGGAAAAGATCTGATGACAGAAGCGATGCGAGAGGTGTGAAAACCCAAAACAACAGCCAGTGTCTTCACCAATCAAGACTTTATTAGCAGAAATATAGAGGCCAAACCACAATATGCATACCCCTCACCAGCAGTGGTAAACCGAAAGCAGATTCAGAAGTTGCACCTGCTGAAGAGCAGACTAAAGGGATGAAGCACCTAAAACAAACAAAAGCATATTCAAAAAAATAAAACTAAAAATGTTTTGTGCATCACAGGCTTAATGCACGTATTGGAAACATTATGACTAAATATTACATTTACCTCTATTCCAGTACTGGTTCAAATTTTGAATCATTTGATACAAAAGGTTCTATGTTCTGTGCTGGTTAATTTATATTTTTATGGGACTACCAGGAAGTATAAGCTGAAGCTTTTGTCTCATGTTCATCATTGGACTTTAAACCAAAACATCCTCAGTGCACAACAAACACAAATGATTTGGCCTTGTCGTTCACATACTTTTGGACAATAATTTATGGTCCATCTTAATGTTCCTTTGTTCCTCTCTCACCTCCAGCCCAGCCAGTACTGTACTGGTGCTCCCGAAACATATCAGTGTGGAGTAACGTTTCCTTCAACCTGGCCGTGCTCATGAACCTGCTGGTTTGCTTCTTCTACCCTCTGGAGGGGGTACATGGAGGTCAGTCCCACATGACTAACCGAGCCTTTTTCAAAGTGCGCCCTGCTGGTAATATTACTACTGGATCTCACGCACTTCAAGTCCTAATCGGTAACTGAGAAAAGTTTTACGCATTTTACTGTAAAGTTAACATCTTTTATATATATGAACCATTTGCTGTTTCGGTTGTGACATCTTCAACACATGCTTATGTCGTATTTATAAAAAATTGCAGAGGCGTATTTAAACAGTAATGTATGCACTGCATTCCTATTACTTTACAAACCGGGGTCAGAAAAAGGCCAAGTGCTCAGAGGTGCAAAACAGGAAGGACGGGGGCTTGCTTACGGCTTGTTCTGCTACAGTCTGCTCCTTCATTGTACAACCTGTGCTGACATAGGATATTTAAGTAATAGCGTGAGTTGCCAAATCCAGCAATAAATCCAACTGAAGATTAATGTAAAGGAAAACATCCCCAGCCTGTGCAGTGCCAGATGATGTCACCCTTTTAACCAGGTTGTACTGTACCAGGATATATTTTAAAAAATTTGGAGCTGTTTTTTTTTTTTTTTTAAGCATTACATCACACTCCTGTGCAGTATGTGTAGCCAACATCGATGCAATCCTTCCTTGACCCACTGATCTGCTTGTCCCACGATGTTCTGATCTGCTGACTTCTAACCACCTGACCAGGATTAGGAGCAGGACCTGAGAATCCCTCTGGCTCTTTTAAGACACACCCACACTGACACAGTCTAACCCAAACCCACTAAGCTCATATTTGGTTTTAAGCACTATGGAGATAACAATAAACATAGGAGTGCAATATGCAGTTTAATTCCCCTTTAAACAAAAACCTGCTTTGGCTCATACTGTACATAATAAAAAAGTTTTGATTAAACAAACAATTTAAACAAGACAATTTTTTAAATTGCCAGATTCTTCTTAGTGATTTGACTTTATTCTGTTTTGCTTTTAGTTTCCTGTCTGAATGTCTTTCCTTCTGTCTGGCCTCCTAATGTGTGTGCTATGATTAGAATGACTAGAAATGAAAAGTTTTTGCATATACTCACAAGAAACATGTCTCCATGTGCTGCATTTTACATCAGTTGCCGTGTGTTTTAACAAATTCAAAATTCGCCAGTAAAGTTTTCATGCAGTTGTTGCAAATCATGTCAGATATTAACACATTACACAGGTTAACACACATCATTATTAACACATATCACTATATATTATCATTATATATTATTTGTTATATTTAGTTTTACTCTAAATGCTAAATGTCAAGAATCAGGGTTGCCTGTTGTTTTACACAAATAATTACACAGCATGAGTAAGGCCTGACTGTAGTTCCCTTTACTGGAACTTTGTTTGTCTGCAAGACATCATCACGTGAGACTCCTGCATACCTTCGGCCTGCTTAAACAGGCACTTTTATGGCTTTGGGCCCCCTGCCTTCCCTCTCTCTCTCTTACACACACACACACGCAAACTCACACACGCACGCACACACAGTCTCCGCTCACACTGCCTTTGCTTTCCTCCCTGTTTGCTTGGGGCTTTAGAATGAGGGTTATAAGAGCAGGAGAACTAGGTCAGTGTGTTCTGCCGGCATACATGACTTGCTGCTTTTTGATGAAAAGCTTTGGTTAGCACCGCGCACTTATAACACACGCTCAGATGCAAACAGCCTCATCACCTGCTGATTTTGTATATTTTCTAAAAGCGCACACGCTTATGTGCCTGCATGTCTTACACTTTAGCGTAAGTTAAGTGCGGAGGTGAACGTGCGTAAGCGCCTGTCTGCACCTCTTTTTGTTTGCCACATCACCAGATCTGTGTTGTTCCCTGCTCGTTCCTCATGAATTTTTCAGCTAAGGTATTTTTAGAGATGGCTGTTATGCAAGTGGCACCTGTCATGTGATCTCCACAAGAGTTGGGAGGGAGACGGGACTAGAGGAGAGGAAGGAGGGATGCAGACAGAGAGAAGCAAGGTGGAAGGAAAGGGAGAATAGGTGGGGAGGGGGGCTGGCCTGCCCACAGTGTTCCCCTCTTGCTTTCTCAACCACATCAGTACTGTTTTTTTTTTTTTTTTGCCCTATTTCACGTTTTCTTTCTCTCTGTCCCGACCTGTATTCTCCTGATCTTTTTTCTACCTTTTTAACAGCAACCTATTCATCTATGTTTTAATTTTCCTTCTCCGTAGTCTCACTAATTGTTCTCTTTCCAGTAGGAACGTAACCACATTGTATTTGAAAGAGGCGATCAGTTGCACTGGCAGCAGGTTGTGTGTGGCCTTATTTTGTTAGGGTGATCAAACCTGGTTGTGAGTGACACGTTGCCACATGAAACTTCTGACTAGGACACTAATCCTGGATTTACCCTGGGATCAAGGGATGCATCGGGCAGGCTCTAGCTGAAGCTTAGTCCACACAGACAAACACACAAAAAAGTGTGTCATAAAATGTTGAGTGTTATGTAACAAGCTCGGATTGAGTCTCGCAGAGGCCCAAGGCCTGCCTAAGGGGCACCGGTTGGTAGAAGGGAAAATCATCCTCTCAGCATGGCGCTTTCATATTCCGCATAAGGCAGCGTCCCTATGTAACAACAGTGTTTCTTTCTTTCAATGGTTGGTTCAATTTCAGCAGTGTTAGCAGATATTTGTGCACATTTGTTTCTTGTGATTGAACTTTTATCTTTTAGGTGTACTGGATCCCCATCTTTCGGCACTCCTGTGGATGGGAGTCTTAGCAACACTGGTCATTGTTATCATCATGCCCCAACCACTGGGCATCCGAGCCCTGGTGATTGTCACCATCCTTCGTCTTATCTTCTCTGTTGGTCTGGAGCCCACCCTCTTTCTTCTGGGTGCCTTCAATGTGAGTTGTATTCCTTTAGGGCCTAGTTCATCTACAATTACTAGTATTAACTAATTAGTTTTGGTTTTAGTTTTATTTATCGCTTTAGATTTTATCTGAAATCTGTATGTTCCACCCAAGTACACTGAAAGAAATGGAAATTTCTAGATGATTATTCACATTTATTATTTTAGACGTTTTTTTAAGCAAAATTCTCTGGTTTCAGTTTTTGAGATGTGAGTATTTGTTGCCCATCTTTTTGATGACATCATCATGATGGAATTCTTTGGATCGGGCACAAAAAGCAAATTTGTTACCATGAGCTCTAAGAAAATATGATTGACCTTTTATTTATCTTTTTATTGTTGACATCTTCTAGACTAAACACTGAATGAATACAATCTACATATATATATAATAGCACATGTTCTAAAATGTACTTAATGTTCAAAAGTACAAGAAAACTATTCAACACCAACAGTATTGAATAAAATGCCGTTGTCAAAGTCCCATCCAGATTTATTTAACAAACTCTAAAGCTGAAAAGTTATGGCAAAGAGACGTTGCCTAAAAACCTGTGGAACAAAAAATGCCCAGCTGGTAATGTTTAAACTAATTCAGACTGTTTGGTGGTTAATCTACAATCATGCATTATAATGTAATTCATTAGTAAATAAGATTTAGTTGAAGAATCTTCATCTGATAGACTAACTACTAACTCAATCTGTAAAATAAAAATTTCTTTAAACTGTAGTGGAGTAAAAGTCAAAGAATTCTGAACTGCTAAAGCTCCAGTAAAGTGCAAGTACCACAAACTGTAATTAAGTACAGTACTTGAGTACATGTGCTTACTGTTGTTACATAGCCCCTTTGCAAATATGAACAAATTAACCATCTACTCAAAAGTAGTGCATTGATTTTTATTTTTCTGACACTGAACTGACACACTAAATATTTCTTTCTTTATTTAGTGCAAGTGCATGTGTGTTTTTTGTGGTTTCTTAGTCATTTTCCCCAGAGAAAGGCTAAAAACACACCACATCTTTTTTACTGTGTACGCACACCACTGTATCTACTTTCATGTGCTGAGAAACCTCAACCGTCCCAGTTCCAGTTCTTCTTTCAGCTCTCACTCACATGCATGCCCACTTGGCAGGCCACTGCCCGGCGCCTGTTGTGTCGCCCCCTGCCCCTACAGCTCTGCCTGCCAACGCCTAGCTGTGTTCAGAGGTGTGAAGTGCGTCACTGAACCCTAGAGAGAGTGACACCACCCCTGCATCCGCCAGAGATTTTCTAGATGTGCTCTTAAACACATACACACACGGGTGGTACGCCACCGTCGTCTGTTCCCTCAGCTGTTACATTTGCGTGTGTACATGAAACCGGGTTAGCGACACAAGTCAAAGTAAGGCAGGAAATCAGAGAACATGTTACCATGGACTGCAGTGACTCTGAAATCTAGTTTACGTGCAGCCGATCACAGTCCACATCCCTCAGACTGGGCTTTTAACATGTTTGAACCAAGTCTTTTTCTGTCCATTTGTCAGAGCCACAAACTGACTTGTGGTTTTCGTATAGTTTCATTCTTAGTCAGACTGTGTATTGCATTATTCCAAATAAACTGATGAACTGCTGATGACCTTTCCTTTCATCCGGCCCCACTGCTATCACACTGATATACTCTGGTAGAAAACCTGCTGGAAACTCGGTTAGGCGTATACATGACGAAGAAGTCAGGTTTCTCCAGCACGTATCTATTAGAGCTGCATTAACCGGGTTTCTGTTAATCCCTTACCCTGGTTTCTCGTTTACATGACATTTAAGAAATTACGCTACTGCAGCGAGCTGACAATAACCAGGTTACCAGGAACATAAAAATGCAATGTCCTCGTTCTTTTAAAGCAGCCTCGTCATGACGCTTTCAACATGTTTAGTTTCTGTCCTACAGCCACTCACCACGAGCTGCTGTTGAGTTTTCAATATTAAAATACTAATTCAGTGTCACAATTACTAATGGTTGTTCAAACTGAATTCTGAATCTTAAAGAGAGACTGACTTTATCCTACAGGTCTGTAATAAAATCATCTTCCTGATAAGTTTTGTGGGAAACAGAGGCACCTTCACACGAGGCTACAAAGCCATGGTGATGGATTTTGAGTTCCTCTACCACCTCATCTACCTCATCATCTGCTGTCTGGGGGTGTTTGTCCATGTGTTTTTCTACAGTCTGTTGGTGAGAAAACACACACACACACAAACTGACACACACACACACAATATCACTGTATGGTTTGACACCTTTGCAAACACACATACAGACGACTACTCCTGAAAAGGGGTGGAGACAGGAAGATGAAACTGTTAAGAATTGTGAAGTTAGTAAGTTTAATCATGTGTAAAACCCATTTTTATCTTTGTATGTAGCCATTCATGTGTTCTGCTGACAAGCCAGACTTCATCTAATCTCATGGTTGTTGTTGTTGTTGTTATAGTTGTTGATTCTCTATTCCAAATGCCCCAAGTCTGCTTCATAAGGTTTCAGACTGAATGACTGTTTAAGGAGGTTTTCTATTCATGCAAGCCCCAACAGATCATCTGCAGATATGCAGCATACTTCCATATTTCTTAGCTTTAATAAGAACATGACACTGAAATTTCAGACTATGAACCTTAATTCAAAGTAAGTGGAAAACTGCAAAAGCCATCATGTTTCTTGCTAATTGCCACCATTTTCCTTGTTTGGTACTTCACATTACCGGCAAAATACCATACTGTATGATGTTCAAACTATATGAAAAAGATGTCAGTGACTTATTGCACAACACATTTAAAATCTCTCATTTTGTCTATCGAGAGGTGTTAAGTCACTTTACAGTGTGTTTCTGCTGCATATTTAGTGTTTGTTCCTGCCTCAACTGTCGTCCATATAAAGTGTGTTTTGCCTCTTTGCAGCTCTTTGATCTGGTCTACAGGGAAGAGACTTTGCTCAATGTAATCAAAAGTGTGACGCGCAATGGACGCTCCATCGTGCTTACTGCCGTCCTGGCTCTCATCTTGGTCTACCTGTTCTCCATTGTTGGCTACATCTTCTTCAAAGATGACTTCATCCTGGAAGTGGATCGGATCCCCAACGTAACCCTGAGTGAGGACGGACTGAAGGCCTTAGACAGCTTCCATCATGGTCTTAAATATACAAATGTTGCTAACATTTTCTTTCTTCCTTTGCTTCAGAGAATGGAGACAGTCTTGCCAGCACATTTCTATCTGAAGGTGTCTGTCATGGAGGGATGGATGACAACTGCACTACAGAGGCTCCACAGGAAGGTAATACTCACTATACAACAACAGTTAATCTGTACAGTTGAGTGCCAAAGTTTGCATCCCCTTGTTTTGAAATGGCAAAGTAAAGCAAAGTAAGCCAAGATATTTAAATTTTCATAACATTTAATGCACATTTAGCTAGTACATACTTAGCTGGTCCTCCATTAGAATGTAAATTTTTAATTCAATTAAAATTTTGATATAATGTTCAGTATTTTACATTATATTTTACAATATATATATTTTATATATATCTTATTCACTCCTTGAACATTTTTGTTCCTTGTGATGATAAAGGTCATGTGTACGAGCTGAATGTCCACTGTTATTATGTTAGGTTTAGGGTTATTTAGGCAGCCCCCTACAAAAAACTCATTCGTAGGCAGTTTTATCACAAACTAGCCCAGAAATTATTATCAAGATATTTAATCTATAATGTAATTTATTTTATTTTAGATTAAATTGTTAGCAGGTTGGTGGGACTGACGGCTAAAGATTGTACTGGTTTTATGAAATCTAGGAACCACAAACTCACAAGTTGCTGAAAACCTGATGGGCTTGGTCAGACACTTTAAGTTTTCACGGTTGCCCTACTTACAGATTGGGACGAAATACAAATAACAACTCGAAACTTGGTTTGTGTAGGAAGCGTTTAGTGATGTGGAAATGTAGCTCAGACTTTGGCTACAGTAAGTGAAGAAAGTGATGAAATAAGTTAAGAAAAACTGTGGGATTTTTGAACGTGCATTGGCTGTTATGGCATTACCACTAATGTACTCTTTCATGACTCCATCACTGTCACAGGCAGTTCTGCCATTTCATATATAACCTCATCACCATGTCACACCTAAATGTGAAAAAACCCCAAATTAAGAAATTTTTAGACAGAACGTGTGGGTGTGGTGATTGATTCATTGTTATGATAATGCTCAAAATAAAATCAATTTCCAGAGAAGCTCCTATCACTCCCTGTCAGCCGCACAGACATACAAATATATAAATAATTCGGTCCAAAGAAAATGCAGTTGTGAAGAGTATTGTGATCTGTTCTATTCTGGCTACTGTTTTAGAGGTCCAAAAAATAATAACCTCTGTGTAATCAGCCATACACTTCATGTATGGTAATGGTAATTGGTGAAGGTAATTTTTTTTTCTGGCTAAGTTCAAGCAATGCGGCTGTTGCTTTGCACTTCAACAAAAACACTTTTGCTTTGAGTAGCTTCTGTGACAGTGTGTGGACCAAAACATGTAAACAAGGTTTCAACAGATATCAGGTTCTGCAACTAAGCCAAGGATATTTATGGCCAAATCACAGATGAAACCTTATATAAGACAACAAGGCTATCACATCTGACCCTTACACTGGATTTGCTGGTAAAGAAAATATTCAATAACGTGTTGATTATCTAAAGTACTTTTATTATTTGTAATTCCAGTCAATATGAGGACAGTGTAATTACATCTCGTATCTCTAAAATGGTTAATTTCATACACCAAAGCCTCAGCAATGAATTATTAATGTCCATAAGATCATATGTATGTAAAATGTATTAACAGCTTCAGAAGAGTTTGTTGTGTGTTACACAGTATAGGACACATAAACTCATTATCTGATCTGAATCAAAGTACTAGTGGTATACTACTACTTCGACCTGGTTTATTTTCCCGTATCCCAGTGGACATTCACTTACTGTTATAATCTGTATAATGTGAAACATGCTCTTTACATGGTTGAGCTGATACTTACTTACAGATGAACAGGGCAGGGCTCTTATAATAAAGTTTTATGTCTGCATCTGAATGTCACTCTACAAGTTTGTTTGCATATTGGTAATTGTTAAAATTGCTCTGAAACATCCATTGCCTCAATACAAATATGATCCTTTGATTGTTGCTTGTTGTAAACCTTCAAAAACTATTATAGTTTAAATACTATATTCCACAGTTATTTCAATAAACTCCACTCATGAGGTGTTTATGAAGGTCTTTTACCAAATGTGCACCTGATAGTGACAAATAAAATACTCTCTTTACAGCTGCATAACTTTCTTATCCTAAATGAATTATTGAATTATATTAAACCTTTCCTAGTGGTTTCTTCAGACTTTGGGAATGACCCAGAAGAGGAGGACGGCAACGTGGAGCGGACGTGCGACTCTTTACTCATGTGCATTGTTACTGTTTTGAGTCACGGCTTAAGGAGTGGAGGTGGGGTAGGGGATGTTCTTCGCAAGCCTTCCAAGGAGGTATGTGCAACCGTCATTAGGGACCCGTGTGTGTGTGTGTGTGTGTGTGTGTGTGTGTGTGTGTGTGTGTCTGTGTGTGAGAGAGAAGTCTGGGAGGGTGCAGTTTGGATCATGTGAGCTGGCCAGGAGCCTGTCATGTGCAGAACTTGTTTTTATTTCAAAAGCATGGAGATTTCACAACGTTTCCTTACAGCTGCACTGCCTCCTCCTTGTATGAGAA
Organism: Channa striata; assembly: GCA_033026295.1. Classification (NCBI taxonomy): domain Eukaryota; kingdom Metazoa; phylum Chordata; class Actinopteri; order Anabantiformes; family Channidae; genus Channa; species Channa striata. The sequence continues at coordinate 15,783,883 of CM065168.1, read as the reverse complement.
TGAAACCTACAAATAGATTTCCACTGAATTCAGGCTCAACCACTAGTGATGTCAAAAGGGGATGTGAACATCTCCCTCACGTATTCACCAAACCATGCAAGACGAACCTAAAGGTCTTTCTGCCTCAGTAATAGAATTACATGAATGGAACAGTCACATTGATTGATGCTTTATAGCAAACTTGTCTACATAAGTATGAGCGTGATTGTGTGACGGAGTCAGGCTTAGGGTCAGCTCAAGAGAAAGAACAAAAAGGGAAAATAATCCAATTATACTGAGCCGCTCCAGCACTTTTTGCTAATAATTTACAGCGTGTAAACATGTCTCTTCGGAGTTGTGAACCCATACACCGTCTCACTGAGGCGGACTGCGTCAGGTCGACCGTCTTCCAGCTGTCTCTTTTACTGTAGCATCTGGCAGGTTACACCTGTGTTCTTGTGTTCCCATTAACATCCATGATGACCAAGGTTAACCCGGTTTTCGACTAATAACATCATCCCGAGCACATGTTTATGTAAAGACCTGCCCTTTGGGTCATACTTTTAAATAGGACAATCGGAAATCAGTCTCATTTAAAGTCTTCTTTATACAAAGACTCATATTTAACTAAATATTTGCTGTGATCTCTTCATTTTCTCGTCAAAACAGGAACTGTATACATATACCCGTTGTATACCTTCCGGTGGACCCTACAATACATTTAACCATGTTTCCTGTTGCTTTAACAGGAGCCACTGTTTGCAGCCAGAGTGATATATGACTTGCTGTTCTTCTTCATGGTCATCATCATTGTCCTCAACCTCATCTTTGGTGTAATCATTGACACATTTGCTGACCTGAGGAGTGAAAAACAGAAGAAAGAGGAAGTCCTGAAAACAACCTGCTTCATTTGTGGTGAGAACAATGCTCGGACCCCATATTGCCACACTTTTAGGCTTGCTATTTTTTATTTATTTCTCTTTGTCTTGCTGGTGTTAAACTGATGATAATGTCAATCATCAGAAATTAATTAATTATCTAGCGGCTTCTAGAAAGTCAACACACTGGGTCTGGGAACAAACACAGAAAATGTGTCTTATAGCTTTTATCTTTTATGTGGCTCAGCTTTCTCAGGAAATCTCAGTATCAGGTGTTGAATTTATTACCTGGGACTATTGGCATGGGAATTGAACCTCTAACTTTTCAGTGACAGTATGAATTCTCTATCATTTGGGCACCCTGCCAGCCGGGTAGGGCTGGGCTCTGTTGTTAGAACAGCTCACGTTTCAAAGACATATTTAGTACTCTTCCACTATACATCTAATGTCACTCGGTTAATTCCCAAATTCCCCTCTGAGAACGTTTGATTTTTTTGGTGTTTTTATGGTTTCTGGTAAGTGCGTTTTTGTAAAGGTGTATGTAGTTTATTACAGTCGCCTTTCTCTCTTCCTCCCCCTTTTTCACTTCGCTGCTGTTCCAAGGAAGGCTGAGTCATGAGGGCTTCCTGCCACTGCTCTGCTCGCCTCCATAATTCATGTCTGTCTCACACGCAGAGACATTTTCTTCCACTTAAACACATGCACACGCTTCATTTGCATACCATATGTTTTGTGCAATTTTGCTCATTACCCAAGCATCGTCTGCATTCCCTTATATGGACGTTGTATTTGTTAGTACCTAAATAATTCCAGGCTACACAGTCTGACTGTGACTGTATTGCGTCTTTGTACGTGTCTTTGTGTGTGCGTACATGACTTTATTACCCTGTGTGGAAAAATTTTGTTTCAATACCATTCGACATTGAGGACATTTTGCCTGGTCCACACGACTTTAAAGGGCTTTTTAAGGTTAAGGGTCAAGACTGCACTTTAGGGTAAGGGTTAGAATTAAGTTTGGGTTAGGGTTAGGCATTTAATTATGATGGTTAGGGTTAACGTAAGGGGCTAGGGATTGCATTATGTCAATGAGTGTCCTCACACGTATAGAGAGACAAAATGTGTGTGTGGGTATGTGGGCATGTCTTTATAGCCTTCTGTGGACAAATTGTGTGTTAATACCATTGTTGTGAGGACATTTTGGTGCCATGAGGACATTTTAGCTTGTCCACACAACTTCAAAAGGCTTTTTGAGGGTCAACACTGGGTTTTAGGGTCAGGGTTAGAATAAGGTTTTGGTTAGGGTTAGGGTTAGCCATTCAGTTGTGATGCTTAGGGTTAGGGGCTAGGGATTGTATTATGTCAACGAGTGTCCTCACAAGTATAGAAAGACAAATGTGTGTGTGTCCGTGTGTGTCTGTGCACACGTGCACGCACACATATCCGCATGTTAATGTGCCCAGTACATGGTGTATGTGTGTGTACCATGTGTGCGTACATGCGTATGTTGGGTCAGGCAGTGAGGACAAGTGGTAAGCATATGGAACGAGAACACTGTTATGTCACCCAGTCAGCCATCAACTCTGAGTCACTCATGTTAAATAAGGCCAGGCCACAGGAGGAGCTGCCGTCTCTATGGTTTCCAGAAGGACCATGAGGGAACAGGAGATGCAGAGATTAGGAGCCAGATCTCAGCAGGCTTAAGTGGCTCTCCATCCTTTAGCTTGGTTTTATAAGTCATTGATCTTTCTCACAATCTTGTATTAGTTGTTGAACGTTTAGGGTCAGTAGCCAATGATTGATTCACATCGTCAACTTCCTGCAAAAAAAGGCTGACTTTTAACTTTAGCTGATTTTGCCTTCAACTGTGTAGAAACGTTAAATAAGCGTTTTTTACCAACTGACTCCATAGTTGTTTGTTTTTATAAACAGCCTTGCAAAAATTCAGGGAATGTGGCCTTGAAATTCACATGACAAGGTTCCTGACATATAGACAAACAGACTGTACAATTAGTGACTGTGGTGTGAAAACATCCTTACAACGTGCTCGTTAATAATGTTGCATTATTCTTGCCAGTTATTAAAATTATTATACAGTTAAATTTATAATTGGTGAAGCTAGCTCTGTTCCAGATTTTGATCTACAAGCAGACAGACCACATTTAGCATGTGTTTAGCAAAACTGTGTTTTACTTGTCAAATCCACCTGAAATAATTTTCAAACGTGATAAAAAGTTAAATTCTTCTTGTTTCATTACTCTCCAATCCATTGTGAATCTCAAGTCCGACGATCTATTTGTTACCAATGTTGTCTTCTCTAGTTGTCTGTGTTTTTACTCAGTGTACCTAGTACAGTTCCTGTGTTTTTATGTTGTATGTCTACGTATGTTTCTTAAGTATATCAATTAGGCACCATCTTCAGTGTTTCTTGCAAGAATGTAAGTTTTCTTATTCAGGTCACAGGATAGGCTAGCTATAAATGTTCCCCATATCAAGTCTGAACTCGGGAAGACTCGTTTCCTGTACTGTAAACTTGATGAAATCCTCATTCCTGTGTGTGGGTGCGTGTGTGTGTGTGTGACTCTTGAATGAACTGTTACGTATATACGTAATGTGTTCTCAGATCTCTTTTGCGAAAGAGATCTTTAGTTCAATGGAACTTATTACTAAATAATTTCTTGTTATGCCCCCTGTTTCTCATTCCTCTGTTGCCACAATGTGGCATGTTGTCTTCCTCTGTCGTACTGTTTTTTTTAACAACTCTCAATGCGAAAGTCTGTTGTGAAACAGAAACCAACTTAAACCACTTTTTATCTTAAACTCGCTATTATTTCTTATCATATACATTGTCTATGTGACATCCTACAGGTCTTGAGCGGGACAAATTTGACAACAAGACGGTGACTTTTGAAGAGCACATCAAAGAGGAGCACAACATGTGGCACTACCTGTTCTTTATTGTGCTGGTGAAAGTGAAAGATTCCACTGAATACACAGGCCCTGAAAGCTATGTGGCTCAGATGATCAAGGTAAAAAAAATGCACGGGCACACCCTTAAATCACACATGCTTCCCCACGAGAGATGGCTCAAGCCTACTTTTATCTGTTGTAAATAGGCTGAATGGATTATGACACCATGCTGTCTTGGAGGTAATGTGGATCCAAACGCTGCATGAAATAGAGCTGCAGCAAAAAATGACAGTGTAGGGCAAAAGAAGAAATGTTTAACATGCATCTTTACCTGACTCTAAATCTGTACATTCATGGTTTCAAAGCAGTTGTGTGCATCCAGTGGCTACAGATACAGACTCAGTCCTGAATGACAGTGCTGTACGATGTGCTCTTTGCGTCGTGTCACATTTTAAAGTTGCAGAGGTTATCAGATTATTTGGCTGTGTCACAGTTGTAAACATGCACACCTTAGTACAGTAATCTGTTCCTCTTTTCTAATCTCAACTGACAGACCTGCTGGTCATGCATATTTAATAACACAAATAGACTGATGCAGACAAACAGAAGTCAGAGGGACAAGTAAATGTGTGATAACTGATTAAAAGTGTGATAGGGAGCTGATGGTCACTTCACTGGGGATTTCCGTGGCACTATAATATGTGCTCAGTCTGAGATCACTCATTCTCTATGGTAACTTGTACAGCAATAAAACAACAACAGGCTGTTGCTCTGTAAAAACGGATTATGGACCAGTGTCATCCAGAGTTCGCATATAGCCACATGATTTCTAAAGAAAAAGCGCCTACCAGTAGTCTTTTGACATAAAGCTTTACTAATTTGTGGTAAATCTACCTCAACCCCTTGAGTAAGAATAAAAAAGTCTGATTTTGATGCTTGGTCAACTGTAGGAGCACAACCTGGACTGGTTCCCACGGATGCGCGCCATGTCACTGGTGAGCAGCGATGCCGAGGGGGAGCAGAATGAAATCCGGAACCTGCAGGAGAAGTTGGAGTCGACAATGAGGCTTGTGGCCAACCTGTCTGGACAGTTGACTGAGCTCAAGGAGCAGGTATATCACGTGGCACTGAATTAGCCGCTGCCTCATAATGTATCACCCTTTATTTATTACATTTTTTGGGATCCTTTTTAATGAGGTAGTTCCACTGGGGCTGTTCAATCTTAGCATGACACCACCAGCACCCACCTACAGTAACAGTCACTTTAGGAATACGGCTAAATGTCAGGTAATGGTTTGACAGAGAGTTTTACATTACGGTTTCTTGACTGGGCACCCAGGAGTCAAGAAGTAGTCTGGTTGTAATTACCACATCGTTACAGTGGGACAGCATTAAAAGCAGTGTGCTTGGTTTCATGTAGGCACATCCTCCTACAGTACTGTATGTGCACACAACACAGACAAAATGAGAATTCACTCCTAAAAATTCTGTGTGTACGTGTTTAAATTACATGTGATCGTAGTGTGCCATATTACACCGATGAAAGCTTATGGAAATATTGATTTTTAAACTGCTGTCTTTCCTTGGCAGATGACAGAGCAGAGGAAGCAGAAGCAACGCATTGGCCTCCTCGGTCATCCACCTCACATGAATATCAATCCCCAGCAGCCTGCCTGAGGGCCCCTGACGGCCATTTTTTCTAGTGCCTGACCACTCCTGACAGTGTACCAGTGTTAGACAGGAGAATGCCAAAATGTGTCTGTAAGGACGTAGGTCGATGTCTGACTGTGTACCTTATCAGACAGTAAGTGTTCCTACAATATGTGTGCGTTTGAGTGTCTGTGTGGGTGGAGTGTGCACCAAGTGCCTCAGGACCTACAAAGCCAGTCCTGTAAGTTTAGGAGATAAAACACTGACTTCAGCTTTATCACCCTGAATTCCTGCTGCATCGTACTGTACTACACTGACAGCATGCCAAAGTTCAGCTATGATCGTCCTCGCATTTTGAGGTTTGAATCTACAGTGTTGCACCAGCAAATTCAGGTCACATGCAGATTTGAAAGTGACTCTGCAACACATTATTTATGGTTTTGCTTTTGGCTGAAAGCAATAGGAATACTTAATTATATGCAATGTCTAAATACAAATGAACTATTTTTGAGAACTGATATTTGCTTTTATATTTGAAACTACAATATCATATTTTTAACATATAAAAACCCCTTTATATAAACCTGAAGAGTTCACCATATTTTCTATTATCATCTAAAATGTTGAACCTATTTTCTCTTGTGTCTGACAAGTGTTTTTGGTAGAAGGGAAAGCATTTGTTAGTAAAGTTTTGTAATATTAAACAAGGGTTCTACTAGTTTTAGGATACCTCACATCCAAATAAAAAATGTGAGGGTCCAATGAAGTTTGTTTTCAATAAAAATAGTATAACCTATTTCTCTAGAGAAGTAGTAAATGTGATTGGTTCACTCGGAAGCCAGTTCCACACCGTGCTTGATCATATGGACTCTCATAAGAAACAGAACCAAACTTATAGGATTTAGGGATCAATGTTAAAGTCTTTTCCTTCTGTGCACTGAATTATTTGATCTGTCTTTAACTCATTTAGTCTTAAAGCACTGATATGTTCTCTAGCACACAGTTGGTCACTTTGTAAAAAGATACACATGAGTATGACTGTTTGAATGTATGTGAGAACTAAAAGATCATTTGGGGTGCTGCTCGACCAAACTGAAACGTTATACTAATAGATGTTTGTGTCTGAAATGTACATTCCATCCATGGAGCCTATTTAAATAAACAAGTGTGTAAAATAATGTGATGGTGAGTGTTGAACAGCAGGAGAAAGAAGACGCATATTTGGGGATTGCCCGTATACGTTGATTGGGTTGGAGCTGTAATTTAAACCTTTATTATATTTATATATCACATGAAAATACTGCTTTGTTAGCATTTTAAGTACTGTACTGACAAAAACATTTTTTAGCCTGTTGTGACACCAAAAACATTCCCATTTCTCAGCGGCCTTATAACTAAGTCTGTGTCTAATTACAATTTTAAGAGGACACCTAATTACATTATTCAATTAGAAAAACCCAACAGAATAAACACTTGTTTGTGTTATGCTGAAACAAGGAAAGCCTTTCCTTCAAACTTCTGCACAAATGTCAAAAGATCCACCAGGGAACTGAGGCCAATACACGATTGTTAGACTTTTTTTATAAATCAAATTTACTTTTTAATTGCATTACATTTGCTCATATTATGTTTGAGGGGGTTTCCAACGTTGTGGTTATTTAATTAGAGCCCGAGTACTGTGTGTGTTATGGTCATCTTGTAATTACTGTGTCCCATAGCCCATCTCGTTTTTCTTTAATTATTTCAGTCTAGGAATATTCTATTTGAGCTTTTAGCTGAAGTAACTGTGACATGGTCACAGGATATGAGCCCTTTGAATACACAGAGAGTTTCCTTATCTAAAGTTTAAAAAAAAGTCTTAACAAACTCGTACGAGGGAACTTCCCATGTCAATATCAGTCCTTAAATATAATCCTAATCTTCAGGGGATTTTGTTTAAGTTGTCAAAATGATATTAAGAGTATGTCAAATAAGATTAAAAACATATATGCAAAACAACGTACTTCTTAAAATGTCCAACTGGATTGTGTCTTCTTATAATCAATAAATTAGCCCACAAGACCTTAAGCTCGAGTTGATATGGCTCGACAGATTTATTGTAGTTTTCAGGAAAAGTGGAAAGGTTAAGTGAAAAAATAAGTATGAAAGAGCTGGTGGGACCCCACCTTCATAATGGGCTCATCCACACTGACTTCATTTAACAGAGAGACTGAAATATCACATGAAACTCTACCTGTTTACATGTGATATAGATATATAATAATTTAGTTTCAAACAGTCCAAAAGTGTCATTATTTTCATGTTATTTCTGTCAGTATCAAACCTGTTCTTGTAGAGATAAAGTTCTAGGACTGTGAAACCGTATTAAACATGATCATTCGTTTGTTAATAGTAATGATCATGATTTTTTCTTTTATTTAAAAAACCACGGCAGACCGCCGTGCTCAGCGCCACAGCCTCCGGCAGACAGGTGCAGCCTCCGTGTGCTGGATGTGCCCTGCGCTCAGCAGGATCCCGGGCCATGAGGAGACGAACGTGACAGGCGGCAACACACACCGACTCCGCACACTCGGCCACGCACAGGTGCACGTGGTTTCCCCGCCGTGACGACAGCGGAGCGCAGCTGCCACACGCACATCTCCGCGGGTTCCTCGCTGCTCTGAGTGTTTCTGCGAATGATCAGTCGGTTAAATAGTAAAGTGTAAACCTAAGACCAGCTTGAATCATTAAGCAGCCATGAAACACTCAGTTAAAAGTGAATAAACCGCGTGTGGTGAAATATTCGTCGCTGGCCTTGTTTCCATACACTTCAGCGTGGTGGTACACGGGATCCGGCGTGCCCCGCCCTCCGCTCTGACGTCAGCCGCCGTCCGCCCACTGAGGCTCCTTATCGGCACGAAGTGGGCGGTCCCTGCAGCGGGGATACAGCGCCGCTCGACACGTGAGCCTCATGTGACGGTGGTAGGTCAGGCCGAGCTGAGAGTCGGAGGGTTTATTTAACTCGCCGCTCCGTCCTCCCCCACTTTCCCAACGCGCCACCAACGGGGTTTGCCTTCGATCTGCGGCGGGAGAAATCGCAAGGACTAACTTGAAGGCACCTTCACATCGAACAGCACCTTCACAGAAATCAGTTTAGCGTTAAAGAATGACAAATTAGGGAAGAGTTGAACGCTTCAAAAAAAAAAAACAAAAACTGCCGCTTCACAACTTTTGTTTTTGAAATTTACGCACAAATAAATGCGCGTTTATTTGTGACTGCGTTGGAGAAGCACCTCGACTTTTAACTGCGCAACTGGAGGAAAAAGAATGGAGCGAATTCCAAGCGCGCAGCCACCTCCTCTGTCCAAGCACCCGAGTGATCTGTCAGACGTGCAGGGGTAAGTCACACGTCGAGGATGGTCAACTCCAGACTGTGTGTGTGTGTGTGTGTGTGTGTGTGTGTCATACATGTGCCCACAGCTCACCGCGCTCCTCTCTCTGTCCGTTTTTAGGATGGATTTCCCCATGTACGTTTATAAGCCCAGGAGGGGAATGAAAAGAGGAGAAGAGAGCAAGGTTCGTGGTTCGTTTTGCTTTACTTCAAACTTTAAGTTAGTGTAAAATGATATAGTTTTGAATATTGGAATACGCGGGACGGCTCGGGTCGGTGACCCAATCTGTGCTACGACTAAGCCCCGGGAGTCGTCCTCCTCCTCGGAGTGAGAGCCTCTGATCACCGGATTGTAATCACGCTGTTCATTCTTGCAGGAAACCTACAAGCTGCCTCACAGACTCATAGAGAAGAAAAGGCGTGACCGGATAAACGAGTGCATCGCTCAGCTGAAGGATTTATTACCCGAGCACCTGAAACTCACGGTAGGTTCACGCCGTGGCCGGGAGGGATAATGGGATTCACTGCACTGAGTGGAACACTCCATCGAGTGGCTGTTGAGCGCTACTACAGCCCCCGAGCTGAGTGCCTCAGCAAGGAGTGAATGACAGTTTGTCCTCTGACACGTTTCATAATTTAGTTGGGAATACTAAAATAGATCTATATTGTACAGACAATAAAAGTAGTTTTTAATTGAATTAAAATGCGAGGATGACATAATGATATTTTCTATATCTGTATCATCACTTATCATGATGTTTGTTTAATTTCTTAATTATTATTTTGGCCTATGCTTACTACTGTGTTGTGTTACCGATCGTGACATTATCGTGATATTAGAGACCACACGCACGTGGGTAATAAGGCTGGTTTTCTAAGTGTTATATAAGAGGTGAGGATGTGCTGACTGTGTGTGTCTCCAACAGACTCTAGGCCATCTGGAGAAGGCTGTGGTTTTAGAGCTCACGCTCAAGCATGTGAAAGCCCTCACCTCTTTACTGGAGCAGCAGCAGCAGAAGATTCTCGCACTGCAGAATGGCATGCAAATCGGTGAGCTGCAGATCGCTTACCCACACGCACGCACAAACATACACGGAGAACAATATGTTTGTGTCGAACCGAATGCAAATTAACAGGAGTAATGCAAAATGACAGGGCTATGCAATGTTGCAGACAAATAAGTGACTTCAGATGTAGCTTTTTGCAAAAGAGACAAAAAATGAGCAGATCCTTCCTTCTGTTTCAAATTGCAGAATTTCTGACGTTATGGTTTCTTGTTGTGTTTATAGAGCAGCCTACTGTCGGCCAGGAGAAGTCAGAAGAGATGTTCCGCTCTGGTTTCCACATGTGTGCCAAGGAGATTCTTCATTATCTAGCCAGTCATGAGAGTGATGGAGACCTAACGTCATCCCATGTGATCAGTCACCTTCACAAGTTAGCTGCGGAGGTGTTGCAAGGTCCGGTTCGACCCTGCACACCTCTCAGCCCCCGACGGGAGGAAATCCCTGCCTACATCCAGCACCAGCCTCACAAGGAGTTGACCACGGCTTTAGTCCCTAAACCCAGTGAGGGCTATGGGAGGAACTGTGTGCCTGTCATCCAGCGGGCGTACGCTCCACAGAGCGGTGAGCAGAGTGGCAGCGATACAGACACAGACAGCGGCTACGGAGGAGAGCTGGAGAAGAATGAATCTGGGGCATCCCAAGGACGTCCAGATTACTACAGCCAGGAGAGTCAGCTGAAGCGAGCCCTGTGCGAGAGGCAGAGCTCCAGCATCAAGCAGGAAGACGACGAGCCAAGGCACAAAAGGCCCCGGGTGGAGTCGTCTGAGGACGAGCTGCTCTCAGGCGGAGAGTCGTGTAGCTCATCGTCCTCCAGCGGTTACGGTAGTTACATGAGTGTGTCTCCCAACCATGCACCTCCTCCACATCCCCTCTGCATGCCTTTCTACCTCATCCCACCCTCTGCTGCAGCCTACCTGCCAATGCTGGAGAAATGTTGGTACCCTGGCGCTGTGCCCATGCTATGCCCTGGTGTGGGAGGCTCCGTACCCACCATGCCCAATGAAAGACCACCTCAGCTAGTGTTGTCTCCCAGGGGAGGCTCTCCAGCTCCAGCCATCTCCCAGACCCCCATGGACTCCCCTGCTCTACTTCAGGCACTGAAGCAAGTTCCACCTCTCAACCTTGAAACCAAAGACTGATATTCTGTTCTATTAACCAGGAGCAGAGACTATAGTCAGAGGGGGAACATGAATGAGCCATTCCATAATCCATCTGTATTTCTCTCCACTGTTCCTCAGCCTGGAGGTCAAACAGAAAATGAGAGGACTTGTGGAAATGATCAAGGAGACATGGAGGGGGCAACATCCATCCACACTCATAGGCTGCGGGGCTCGGGTTGAATGTTTAATGCTCAGTGATCTTACTCAGTGCAAAATGTTTCATTTTATCTGGACCTGCCCTGCACACAAATAAACACACCCACACACACTCGGTTGAATGTAAAGGAAGAACAGTTTTAGATGCTGCTGTTAAAGTATAAATGCCAATGACACTGATGCATCTCACTTGTAGCTGTTGCTCTAGAGACACATCATCTTTGTACTTAAGAAGTTGCTGCACCAAAAGTTAGCTGTTTAATGTTTCACCCAAAGTTTGTTGCCTATGTCCTGTAGGTCACCATTACCATCACTGAAAATGCCCTTTGACCCTGGCAGCATAAAGTAGAAGGGTTTCCTTACCTTACAAACAAGAGAAAGGGTACACCAGTGCAGATGAAGGAATGGGCCACTACACGACCTTACTGAATGAGAAGTCTTGTTTTCCAATGATAGTTGAGGTGGATTTTCTGTAATTATTGTTCATAGATGTCTTGTAAATTTCTATTTTTTATACCTGTTCATGCACTCTGTCCATCTGGAGATAGTTGGAGGTCAGAGTGTGGACAATTATACGTTGTGTACTCAGAAACTGTGTACATACTGTAGCACTGTGCTGGACCTGGTCTGCATACTCAACATCTGTTTCTGCTCAAGTCAAACCTGGTGTTTGTTCTTGCTGTTGCCTTTTACTTGTGAAAAATTGATAAATCTCAGATGTTTATTCTCTGTACTGCTTATGAATACTGGATTGAAAAGTGTGAGGAGGAAAGAAGTGAATGTAAAAGTTTTACCAGAAGACTAGTTTTCTATAGAAAGAGGTACTTGAGATTTTATATTTTGGGACCTACATGAAAGATGTTTGTTGTACATATTTTGTCTATATATGTTGATATATGTTATATAAGTGTATTAATAAAGTATTTTTTTCCCGTGGAAATGTTCTTGGACTATGTGTGGATAAAAGAGGTGTGTTACAAAAGAAGAATACGAAGAATGCAGTTTTTTCAGATTCACCACAACATTTAACATGTCAGTGGGAACTCTTATGTAATGGCAGATCTGTGGACCGGCTGTGCCGCCATTTAACTGCGTGTGCCCTCTAAAACACACAAACAGTTTCGATCAGGACCGAGGTGTCTTTCGGTGTTCACGCTGCAATTACTGTACCATACTAGAATGACACCATGTAAAAACATAAGTCACCAAAAATACTATTATTACTTCATCGTATATTGTGCAATTGCATTCATGCCTAGGAGTATAGCACACAAAATTATAGGTTTGTCTCTGCAGATATCAACACGTTTGCATTTAGGCCCCTAGAGCATCCAGTGTCAGCGCACAACATCACAACATCTCTAACTTCACACAATTGCTATTTCCACGGTTGATTCTGAAATGTAGTATTCTATTGCTGAACCCATTTGACCCTCTCATTGTTTCCTGTCTATTTTTATTTCTGTTAGTCTATCCAACAAACCCATGCTATGCCCTGGATTGGTAAGCTAAATGCCACCAAAAACTTATATTTCATTTTGCATACATTGGTCTTCAACATTTTAAAACTGTGAATTACATATGGTTAACCATGTCATCACTGCTTTCACTGGTGCAGCTGCACATGTTTACGTTTATAAAACATGACTTCATGGTTATAAAAACTGAACAAGAGCTGCCAATTCTGTCCCACTCTTTCAATCCCTCTCCCAAAGAGCTTCAAAATAAACTGTGAAGTTAATATTGGATCTTTATTGCCACCTGCTGGGGGATTACCCGCACACCATTGGCAACTTCAATGTAGAGCAAATTATGTGTTTATAAAAAGACTGAAGAATGACGATTTTAACAACCAGCTTTCCTTTTTTTTATATACCAATACAATATGCACATGTAAATGTATAAAACATTACAGCATGAGTGAAATTACTCATAAATGTTGCATATTTTAAGCAGACGTGTAAAATTTAAAAATATCTCACTTGACTCTCCATGATTGTATTTCTTTGTCTACAAACCATCAGTTTTTTCTCAGAATAATTTAGATGCAATAATCACATAAGGATTCTACTCATATAAGCTTTAGTTTTTATAATCTGATATAGAAAGGTAATATTGATCACTGGGCTCCAGTCTTGCATTTAGTTTTAACATTTAACACCTCTAGTGTTTGTGTTCGCCTGTGTTGTCTTCTTTACTGTAGATGTGACCAAGCTTTGCTTATGAGAAGTAACAAATAGCTGATGCCTATGGAAAATGTTGTGAGAGGGAAAAGCTGTATTATGACATCCAGTGGTTCCAGCCACATTGATTGGTCGCAAGCTAATGCCCTCCAGGATGGGAAGGGTATCACGGAGTGAAGGAAAGGCATGAGTTGATGGCTTGTTCTGGGGCTCAAGTGCTGCATGGAGAAGGACGGATCGGGAGAGGTGTGACCTACGATGTGGATTGGACTGAGTTTTACAATCTGACATGCTGCAAGGGGGACTAAAGGAAAAGGACAGACTGTGTGGGACCAGAGTTGCCCTGTTGGCAGCAAGTCTCAAACCTAAACGCGGGGCTTTTGTCTGGGGTTCAGTGTGTACTACTTGAAGATGTTCAGATGCCAGATTGTGACAGGCCCTACGGACACAGGAAGTATTCTGAACTTCTGGTCTCTCTTCACCTTCCCTCTTTGAAGTCAGCTGTCTCTTCTTCTCCCCAGTGACTCGGTTCTCTTTGCCTGAATGTCTTAAAGCAACACTCGCTTGGAGTTTCTGACTTGATAGTTTAAGTTTTTCATCCTCCCCTGAAGTTGGGGGCAACTGGTTTGTAATAAGTGTTTTAGAAATAGCAGTGTTCCTGTGACACGGAGGTCTGGATTGCTTTATGGAAAGCCCTTCCACCAGTAGGTTCACTCCCAGATACTGAGGAACTTCAACCGCAGCCTGTGAGGGTGATAAAGTAAAAAAATGACAAATGATTCTTGTTTAGCATCAATTATTCATGGGAAAAAGCTTGAATAATAATAAATATCTGTTGCTTCAAGCAATCTTCTCACCTGTTTGTAGATTAGCTGGAAGCCTCCTGTGAAAGCACTGGGATCAGTCCGTCGGTCCAACACAACCCTCAGTGTGTCCAGCTGCACAGCAGGGCAGAGGCGGGCAGTCACAGCGGTGGAACAGGCCATGGTTGGACTGGAGTTGATCTCCAAGAGCCAAGGCCTCAGATCTCTGCTCAACATAAAGTCTGCTCCATAGAGCTCAAAGCTTGCCTTGCGGTGGTCCACCAGGTCCTGGGCAGTCTGCAGGGCATGAACTATGGCTTGCTGCATGCCTGGGACAACCACAGACTCCCAGTCTTTCTCACAGCCCCGCTGCTCCAGAAACGCCCTAAACTGAGAGCAGGACCACATGTTGTCATCAGGCACACCTGGATGCCGATCACGAGATGGCTGGAAGTGCTTCTGAACAGAGTTGTTGCACAGGTGGACTGAGCTGTAAAAAAAAAAAGTGTAAAAAGATCCTTGGAATATGACATTTAGTCCAACAGGGTAAAATAAAGCACTCCACAAAGTAGCTCATTATGTACATGCAAACATACAATGCGTGACATAGTAACAGCAATGGTATATCATTTGTTTGACAGAGCCCGTGTCTGACCTGTCCAGAGTTTTTGTTGAGTAGGGCTGAGTGGAGAACCGCAGGTAACATTCTCTGTAGAACCACACAGTCAGAGGGTTCCAGTCTGTGACAAGGAACCACTGACGGAGGTCAAACTTGGTGCCATAGATCAAAAGAGGACGTTCCAGGTATTTCTGAACCACCCACTTGCTCTCATTATTCAGGGCTCTGTCAGGGTCTGCTAGTGCCAAAATCTCATCCAGGCGATTCATGCATAGAATGCCTGGGTGATGACGGTCGGTGTGACATGGAAAAGACAAAAGGCAACATAAACTGAATTAATGACGGCAAACCAAAAAAGCAAAGCTGTCTGTATTTTTTTCAGTATGTCAAAACTGTGCAGCCTTAATGGAACACTGACATATTTCTCACATAAAATCACTTGCTACTGTTATGCAGCTGAGTGAAAAAAGCCTCACCTCGTCCTCTTGACTTGGCACCTGGTTTTATGATCCAGATGTTGTTGAGTCCATCTGTGTCCAGCTGAGGGCAAACCTCCTGCAGTCTCCTTAACATATCTTGGCAGCGCTCCACAAACCCACTGCTGCCCCTGATCAATGCACCCTTGCTACAAACAAACATTTTCTTAGAATTAGAAATTAAATTACAATTCTATTAGGACCTATTATTCTTTATTCAAAACTATAAATGTGCTAGTTCTCAGCTCTCTCCTGGAGAAAGTCCAGGCCTTTTATCCAAATTACTGAAAACATATTTAGCTGCCTTTGGTGCATCTCTAGAGACAGTGACTGTGTCTCAGCTTGGTACTGTAGTAATTATGGAAGTAGGCAACATTATACGCAATGTTCACACTGGAAAATATTAAGGTATAAAATAGTTTATAAATGCCAGCTAAATCGCTTATGGTGAAAGATTTTAAATACCCAGCAGTATTCTGAAGTCCAACTTAGTGATAGTTGCCTTCTTTTGTGTCTATTTCCAAAATGGCACATAGGCTTTATCCATTTGTTGTGTGCCAACTGCCAAACTCCTGTGCTATAAATATGAGCATACAGGGTCATGTGTGCTGTGTTTATACAGCACCTGTTTAGACACACAAAGCTGAAATGATAAAGTCTAATATATCAATTCTGTAATTAATCCTTAGGCAGTTTTTGTTCAAATTGTTCAAACTGTTTGTATAATATAGGTACATATGTATTACATTTACAATTATTGCTTATATTAATTTCATAAATTGAGTTGGCCTCGCAGTGCTGCTGCAGATATATTTAGTTTGAACTATTCCAGCAAACTCTGGCAGCTTCCAGAAAACATACTTACTGCACAACCATGTAGTAATTTTGCAGAAACTCTGCCCATCGCTGTTCCTTCTGTGAGAGCGGTGTGTTCACTGTTACATCAATGTCACCGTGCTCCAAAACACTGAGAAACTCTTGACACACGTGTAAAGCTGTCTCGATTATTTCTGCCCCAACAAATCGATGCTTCTCATTCACCAAGTCTGTAGAGAAAAAAAACAATTGTTACAGTACACATGATTACATTCTTACTGTCCGACCCTTCTTGTCATGTTTTTACATATTTGTCATCATGTATTTTACCTTTAGAGAAACTGCTTATATCTTTAACATTCTTGACCTCTGTGCCTTGTCCCTGACCACTGTTTGTCTCAACCACATACTGCAGCAAACTGCTGCAAGCTGTCCTCCTGAAGTCCTCTTAAGTTTCATAGCAAACAGAACAAAAGAACAACAGCACAATCGGCATGTAGGTTTTTTAATGTTGCTTTTTAAGCGTGCATCTTTGTGTGTTAGAACACACACAGCTTTATTACCTATAAATGCATGCTTTTCATCTTCTGCCGCAAGCCTGTAGCATCTTGGGAAAAAGGTATCAGGATCTGATGAATCAAACCACTGCAGGTTACGCAAGTTCATACAGAGCCCCACCTGAAAGTCAGACAGTAAGAAGAGACGAGTGTTAGTGGACCTGTGGCTAAGGTTGAGCTAATATTTGTCAGTCAGTCAGTAAATGCTCTTCAGCGGTGAGACCTTGGTGGTAAATGTTCCAGAATTTGCATAGTGATTGCTCATTTGGTCATTCCGTAAGACACAGTCTATAAAATCCCGTCGGGTCGTCCAGTAGAAGTACGTTGTTTCATTCCTAACCAGGCGAGACTAGAATGAGATAAGGTGAAAAAAAGTGATGTAATGCAAATCTCGTCACGTTTAGTGCAGGATGTCAGTTATCCTGAATGGTATCTTACCATGAGGTCATACAAGTCAAGGAGGTTTTCCTGTTTCTCGCGCTCATCCACTGTCTCTGCAAAGGGACAAAAAAGGGTGTGGGTTTTGGGTGCGTATGTGTGTGTAAAGGGGCGATTTCAAAGGGCTCTATGCTACAGTTTGGTGCTTGTAATCTAAAAGCAGGACATGACAGCAACATTACGGGGTGTTACACTGCACTGCAAACCCACTTATTTCAATCACCTGGAGGAAGCCGTCTTTTGTGACAGCTCCTTGACTAGTGGGATTTAAGCAAGCTGTGGGTTGTTGTGTG
This sequence comes from Channa striata, assembly GCA_033026295.1. NCBI lineage: Eukaryota > Metazoa > Chordata > Actinopteri > Anabantiformes > Channidae > Channa > Channa striata. The sequence continues at coordinate 15,766,534 of CM065168.1, read as the reverse complement.
GTTGAACTCTTAGGAGTGTGTCTTTTTAAATTCCTGGTCTCACCAGCAACATCCGCACTGACATCACAGTCATAACCATCCTCCTCCTCATCACCATGGCAATGAGGTGCTCTCTGGACCGGATGTGGTAACCGGCGTTCCACCCACCCTCTGGCCCACAAGGCAGCGCGGATCACAGGGTAGGGTCCCTGCACTGAAAACACTTTCCTCAACTAAAAATAAACAGGAGAGGAGGCATCAAGAGACACACTCACAGGAAGTTAGGGAAAGAACGCACACAGGCGATAAGGTGAAATCTAGTTTGCACCTTGACTGCTTTCTCCACCAGAGCTTTAGCAGTTTTCAGCCTGTCTGGCCTGACTGTTGGCACACTGCGGCGTATCCTGTGCTCTGTGGTCTGTAACACTGACAAACACTGTTTAGTGCAATATGAATATAAATTAAGTGTGTTTGCACATGTCCCTCTGTATGCATATGTCCGGTAACTTACCTGGTGCTTGTTGCATGTTATTTATATATGATCCCTCTTCAGCTGATCAAGGTAGTGTTTCAGTTTCTGGGTGTAGAAAGAACCTTCCATTATTTTCATCATCACATTATAAAATACCCAGTTTACAGGATTATTAGTATTAACCATAGAGAACTCTTAAATGTATGATATTTGTAGACAAAAGACAGAATCTTTCTAATCATTTAAGCATTTCCTCGCACGTGGCACCTACTATTCATCTCCTGAAGAAGGATGTGATTTGAATCGGGTCAAGCTGGCATCTAAATCTGGACACAGCGGACTGAGGCTGTGTTCAGTGCCGCGCACAGGCCCGTACTGACATGTTTTCTGTGCATGCTGATTTACATACAGACCAAACCACTACATGCAACTCACTGTCCTCGACAGCAACAAACATGAAAATCCCAACCGTCCTAAAACGATTCCTAAACAAAAACGGGCGAGATTTTACACTGAATGCTACATTAATACAAACCGAATGTTGTCACTTCCCATGCGGCGACCTGCCTCCCTCAGCTCTGCTTCCTTCATTCTTCCTCCGTTTCCATGACAACCGTGCATGCGCCCACCTGATGTTTACAGTTGCCATAACAACTGTCACCAGGGGAAACAGGACGCCACGTAGGTCGATGAACAACGTACCACATTTAACCGTGCGCTGAAGAAAGTGGATCATTTCTCTGTCGGATCAGTTGCAGCCCAGCGGACACGTGAACGCGACACGGATAAGAACAATTAAACCGAGACAATGACGAAGCAGCTGATGACGCATCCGTTTGCAATCCGAGCTCAGTGCTCACAGTGGTTCAGCATGGTCGACGTGCTAAATTCTGTCAAAGTCTGTGTCACAGCCCATACTGTTTTTATTCGACACGGTTTAACAGTGTGGAGGGACACATGAAATACTCAGGGTGTATTACTTCCACACTGGCAATTATTGCGAATGGTAAATCCAATCGGATCGTCCTGCATCTTACATAAAACACCTGTCCTCCCAGTCACTCTGGGAGACATGTGCACATGAGCCCTGGACCATGTGCGCGGGTTTACGCAGAGATCGAGTTTTGCGGCCACAAGGTGGCGTCCAAGGCTTTCTGCTGGATTCCAGTGCGTTCCATGCAGAAGGTCACGACCCTTGTTGTCTCTCTCATCTGTTGACGTTGTGTTTCAGCCTCTTTTATGCTCTATACATTACATTATATGTCAGTGTTGTACATAATGTGTACTTTTTACTGTAATTATAAACATTGTCAGTCAATATTTCGATTGTAGAGTTTTTAAAATATAAAACATTGTATACACATGCACTTTTAGCTGTATTTCAGTGTTTGTCAGTTCTGTTATTGCCACTAGTCTTATGCAAAGAAAAGGTTCATTGTCTGTGTCTAGTAATTAATTATTAAATACTACTACTGCTACTACTACTGATATATAATAATAATAATAAGAAGAAGAAGAATCAATAACAATTATTAGCAGCATTAGCAGTCGCAGTACCATATTATATTATATTATAATATCATTAGTAATATTACCTCAACGCCAGTGTAATTGTCTTGCCTTACAATAATTGTTTATTTTAATGTTAATTTTCGCGGCTGAAACGTGAGACGCTGCCAGGACGGACCGTGTAGACTGAACGAGCTCCATGATGGTCCTGGCTTCGCTGTGGTGGACAGCAGCAGTGCGTCGCAGCCCATTGTTTCCATCCGCGCTCTAATTGGCTGAGACCGCGGTGATGCTGTCTGCATCCTGCTTCCACAGCCAGGACAGGAGGGAGCGGAGCTGGAAGCGCGGCCGTAAAATCACCAGCATCACACGGGCTGCAGGATGATCCTCGTTTCCAAGAGACGCTGATCGTCAGCATGTGTGCGGAGACAGAAGCAGCAGCAGCTGGTGCCAACTCGTGAGTGCGTCTTCAGAACGTCCTCAGAGAGCGCGCACAGGCTCGTCCTCCTGTACCTGGCAAAGTCTCACCTTCCCCCCTTTGCGAGCACCGAGCAGCAGGTTTACCCAAAGGCTGCGAGCATGCCGGTCAACGACCCCGAGATCACGCTGAGCTACCAGGTAAGTGCCCTTTAAATGCGCCTTCGATGGCGCGTTGCTCTCTCGGTCCACAACAACTGTGCCGCTCAGTTGAAGGATCTGATAGTAACCCTGGATTTGCTGCTGCTGTAATGGACTGTGTAGAAATGTAGGATCTCCTACCAGTTCCTTTAATACTGCTGAGTTTTAAGGATTGTCATATTTTATGTCACAGAGGACTGATGTTATGCCAAGTTGTGTCTGGTTTGCTACTCTGCAGGATGATGTTGTTGACTGACATTGTTACTGTCTGGTGCCAACACGTGCAGTTATTCCGTTCATGCTCCGAGAAATCTTGAACTGACTTTTCATCAATCACACAGGTCAGGTGCTTCTAAGAGTGCAGCAGATTCCTCCATACCGAGATAGTTTAAACACAACTGCTCCTCCTGGAGTATGAGGAATAACAGAAAATGGAAACACTGGTACATTTTCATCTGACTCTCACTAAGAGTCTGTGTGGTTTCCACAGACGACCTTGCTGCTACCATCAGCCAGTCCTGGCGCCAGGGAAAGGACAGCTTTTGGGCTTTGAAGGAGAAAAGGCTTGACCCTAAATGTCATGATGATGTGTGATATGTTATCAGTATTGGTCAGCTGGTGAGACAGAGGAACCACTAACTAGGGGAAAATTAAGCAAGATTGCTGGTTTTAGTCAGATTAGCACCACCAGGACATGCTGCTTCCTAGCTCTGAGGACTTAACAGTAATGCATCCGTGTTGATTTATAACAACATCCTGTCTGAGCAGCAGGCAGATGGAGAAGGAGCAGAGGTGAGGTTGGAAGTCTCTGATATGATTAGACAGCTTTCAGACAGGGCCGGGGGTTCACTGTCATATCACACAGCCTGTAAGTTTGTGTCTCCCTTGTGGCAGCATGGACCACTGTCTTTACCATTCTACATGAAAGACGCAACAATCTTTAATTAGCCTTTAAGTAAAAATAATTATGCTTATCAAACAAGTGTCCAAAAAACAAAACAAAACGTGTGAATCAAACGAAAAAGGCCTCAAGCACCTAACATCACAGCTGAATTACACAGTACATGTGTTTGTCAATAGCATTTTAAGCATAAACTTTTTTATGGTATATTGTTATTTAAAATACAAAAAAATGCCAATCCCACCAATTCCTAAAAATAAATATGAGGGTCTTCAATCCAAATATAACTTGAACACTTGATATATTTTTACATTGAGTTGCTGGATTGGTGGCCTGGTAACTCAATGGGTAGAGCAGCTGCATGGCACTCATGCCCCCTCCCCCCGGAGGGACGGGCTACATGCAGAGGACAATTTTCATTGTAACATGTATGTCTCAAATAATGGTTCTTCTTCTTCAGTCTATAATAAAACATTACATTTTATGGGTTACTCATAATGTCAAATACAGTACAGTGCAGATGAAGCAAAGAAAAAAGTAAATTAAAAGGTAAATTATGAGAATAGTGTGCTCTTAGAATATAGTAAATTAAAGCATTTAAGCGAAACCCAAAGGAATTAATGGCTGGTTAAATACGTCTAATGCTGTGCTAAAATTCCATAATCACCAAGGTGGACCTCAAGCTAATGCTTTGGATATAATCATATGAAAATGTTAAATACTCTTCACTGATTACTCTTATTGACTGTTGGAAATATAACACCCCTCAGCATTGGATTATATGACTAACCAGTCTCTAGTGCAGGACCATGTATGAAATGTAGAAAAAACGTCTTCATCTCCACTGATCCTTGAGCATTTTTCATCATTCATGCATAGTCTGTCCCTGCACCAAATTTACGCTAGTCCACTGTAAACAAACAAACCAAGCCCACAGACCCAATCACGTTGTACCACTGGCCTGTAACTGAGCCTAACGAAACCATTTCGAGCTCTGGTTAATTTCATGCATTCAGGACAGTGATCAGTCTGTGAGGAGATTGTGTTTTGCCTTTTTTTTGCACTCACAAACTACAGACTGTGAATCTTGTTCCAGTGTTGCATTACTTTACGGCACTATGATCATAAATTTATCTGAGCTCGCCAAGTCTCCCCACAGTTTCCTCTTTCAGTCATACGGCACCTACTTGGCATCGCTCCTAAGCTTTTATTGTAATCAGTTTGGTGGCAGAGAGTCCACGCAGAGAGGGCGGTCCAGTCTGAGGAGTGAATGGGTATTTTCATTTGTGAAAAGCAGACATACTGTCACTACAGAGCTTTATATTTGTACCAACCAGTACATCAGCAGTTCCACGCCCTTCATATTTATACTTTTACGTCACATGATCAAATGGCTGCACAATAAAGAGAATATTATCACTGTTCACAATGTCAGTTTTCTGCAGCTTTAATTATATTGCATGTTACCATCTTCCTCTGTCAAAGCAAAACTATGTTTGCAGTAATCTTTGTAGAGAGAAAACAATTACTGAGTGAGGGCTGTGGAGAGGCACAATTGTCTGTGTGGTATTGAATAAAGCACGTATGTCTCATGTTATACCCGTGGGCTGAAGCAGTCAAAACAGCCACTCCTCTTATCCTACCTCCGCCGGCTCCCTGCTTTCCTGTTTCACCTTTTCACCATTATCTCATCCTTTCAGCCATTCATGTAAACCCCTCCTCTGAGCGAAGCGCTGTCACAAGTGTCTCGGTGGGAGATCGGTGATGGTGCACAGCTATGGAGTCACAGCGGTGGCCTGAGGCTGTGCCACCAATAGTGGCAACCACGGCATCCAGATACAGAGTCGAGCCTGGAAGTGACAGGCCCAGTTGTCAGAGTCAGGATCTGTGAACCTGCTGTTAGTTCACGCTGCTTCTCACAGGAGAGGAGGGAAGGGTCAGTTCGAGGACAATAAAACACGGGCAGATGAGTAGACATGTTGAACATGAACGAGGTTATAGTAACGGCAGTTGGTCAGTTGAGTCAAGAACGACTTGAAAGCTTTTACAAACCTACCACCACTGTGTCACCAGGCTGTTCAACTCACCGCTGACATTATATAGTTATTATATTTGTGCAGAGTGGAAATTCACCCCACCATCGAGTGTCTGTGATGTGTGGTCTCAGCTGTCCTTCTGGACTTCAAGCATCTTCACAGTCACCATCAGGCATCAATCCACTGAAGCTGGTTCCACTCTCAACCCTGATGGAGTGAGAGGACATTTTGGGCGCAGCACATTGATTGGATTGGGGTGAAAATCATTGCTGCTCTATTTGTTCAGAATGACGACCACTTCAGTGTTTTTCACTAGCGTACATTACAGCTTCTGCTTTTGCTTGTTTTTACCGAGAATTTTGTCCCAAAGAGAGTTAGATTTGCCTGTTGCAATGATCAGTGACAACAGAAATTAGCCGATAGCCCATAAAAACGGTGAAATTAAACTTTTAGGGAAGGGTGAAATATTTGAAGTCCAAAAAGCCTGATGTGTATTTATTTCCCGTCTTCATCAAAGGGAGATTCATCAGTATCACAAGCAGGACACTGCAGGTGAATATTCGGTCCTTCTCTGGGAATCTAACATCTTTCTGGGACAGCGTTTTCAGCTTGTATTTGTTCAGTTATCCAACAAAGGTGAACGATATCAACTCTTTTACATGCTGAAACACTAAGGTGCCTGCAGTCTTTATCTTGTGGATTAGTTTTATGAAAATGAGTTACTGTATCATCAATGCATACATAAACTGACAGGATGTCTCATTATAGACTAAACATATAACAGCCTTTCATATTGGATAATCTGGAGGGGTAAATTAATTTTATGGGCTGCAAATATTTGTTCGGTGCTACCACAGTAAAACATACCTTAAGAAATGTGTTCGGTGTGTGATGGTAATAATTTTCCCCCTTTTTTTTTATTCAATGTCAAGATTCTTAGGTCGTTTAATGTGGCAGTTTCTTTTGTTTCTCTTTAAACCTCCAGCCCAGAGGCAGCTCCAGTGTGGGTTTCCCATGTGTGCTTAACACTGTTATGCTTCCGAAGGACAGAAACTCAAGGACAGGCAGCCATTTTGGGGCCAGCTGTGAATCCCTTGTCTGGTGTGGTGGCAGTAATCTGTGTGGAATTCTCTTGTGAATCATAGACTCTCTAAAGTAGTGTGACTAATTCAAAGTAAGAGGAGAAAAGCAAAGAAAAGAGATGGTTACCAGGGGATAGAAATTGGAAACACAACTATTTGACCTACCAGTGGAAAATTACATGTGCACATGCTTAGAAAATCAAACATGTGCTCACCCAGCTTTGTAATTAGCTGAAGCACATAATGTGACAAGAGGGGCGAGTTGTAAATGACAGGGAACCATTAACCTGCTGAAAAACACACATCTGTATGAATATATTACCTCCAAGAAGCTGCTCTGCTCCTGAGCCCTGACCAGGAGCTGTGAGTCATATTGTGTTATGAAAAGCATGTAAGCCACAGAAGCAACATTATTATCATGGGAAGGAACTGACTAATGTGATCTTACATACAGAAGACGACTTGAAAAAGAGATTTTTCTATTTGCATATCACACTTTCAAGCAGTCTGTAGATCTTTTCCAACCCGCTCTCTCTGCACCAAAGTAAGATGTAAGCTAATTGATGATGATGCTGTACTGTGCTTTATGGGACAAAGCTTTTAGAGTGTCCTCTCTCTTTCATCCATTTCCTCTTGTGCGTCTATATGTTTGGTAAAGCTCCTGTTGAATTGGAGCTGACTGCCTCCAGCCTGATCCCAAACCCACACATAGCACAGCCCTAATTCACCAGCAACAGCTGCACAGACTGATAACACTGAATGAGTGTGAGTGTGTGTGAATCAGCGTTTGTGACTCTAAGCAGAGATTTGATGAGCGAATGTGTGGATGTACGATAATACTTTACCATGAATAGTCCAGGATATAAATATACATCGTTAACATAAAACAACATATCCATCTGTGTGGTGGCTAGAGGGTGACAAACATGGGACTAGATAAGAGAAGTTTGTGTCCCACTGGATTGTATTATTCATCACAGGGCACATAATTAGTGGATGTTTTTTAGACATGTTGAACAACCCAACACAACCGATCTTTCTCCAAATGTATATAATTAAAACTATAAAATTTTCACCAGATTTTATTCACAATATTTTGTTTCATCACCACATTTTTATCCACCTTGTTATAAAATCTTGTGTCACTTTCAGTGTTTGGCCTAAGCAAACTTCCTAATTAAGTGTCCTTATTCTTTAAAAGGACTTAATTGTCTTGGGATAAAGACGTGTTCAGTCACGGGAAGAGAAAGAAATCCCACTGGACCGAAGTGGTGAAGAGCGTGTGAAAAGAAGCAGAGATGCAGCGTGAGGTTGCACACACCTCTGAATGAAGTGGTTGTCTAGGAATCCTAAATCTGTTTTTCAGCTATGTGTAAACTACAAGTGACTGTCTGATATCTGATAGATTGACGTGAAAATATAAAGTTTTAGATTTGAATTTTTGCTTGTCATAAAAAGACCACATTAATCTGGTTGTACTGCATATTAATTAATTAATTAATTAATTATCACTTATAATAATCTTGTGCAAATATGTTTAGCTTGTCAGTTTTGAGCAGCACTGAGACCATAAAAGAGACAAGTTGTAAATAGCCTAGAGACTTACTGTGTGCACGTAATTAACGCAGGCAGTAAGTAGTCAGCACCGTTGCCTCACAGCAAGAACGCTCTGGGATTGAACCTGCCACCTGATTGGGGCTTTTCTGTGTGGGCTTTAAACGTCCCCCCTGTGGTGGTCCGGTTTAAAGTCAGAAGTGCATGATGTAAAAGTGGTGGGTTCTGTCAATAAACAGTGTGCGATGTTTCCCTGCCTAGAAGTCAGTGCTCACTCCTGCTGTTCACACACACACACACTGCAAAGCTTTAACTAAGGGACTGGTCAAAAGGCCGTAATGTTTTTCACCAGAATAAATGAGGATCCTGCCCTGACATGTAGCTTCTGACAGACCAACACATTTTCATTTGCTCTGCACTTTATACAAACTCATCATTCTTACATACAGTACATGTTTTAATGAGCACACAAAACGCACATAACACATTTCCTTCACACACAGCTGTTGAGCTAGAAAAGCAACAGATTTTTTTATGTAATCAAATGTCCACAGTTGCATAGTTTGCAGGTTATGCACATCATTGCATCATGTCAAACCTGGGAGGCCCAAAACTCAGTTTTACCAAGTTGCCAACCACATCCAAACTACCATATCACAACATTACTGTAAATATTTAAGTAATTTCATGTCTATCTCTATTTATTCATCTCATCACACATACGTCATACGTCATATGCACATTGAATCATCTGTTCAAGAGGTTCAACATTCTGAACTACTAATCTGTTTTAAAGTCAGTCTTACCCAGTGGCACATTTTAAAACTTCTATTGAAGCCAGATTAACAGTCACCAACCTCACAAAGGCAGAGAAACATTGTAAATGCACATAGATCATGTGTTCACATAGAGTGGATGAGAAATATATTGATCTCTGCATACTACTGTCATCAGATATTTGTGTATTGGTGCATCTCCTAAACTGCTCGTTTGCATTTACATATTTATGGATTAAAGCCTATGATTACTTTGGTTGCAGCTATAATTGACTTTACTCACATGTGTTCATTGTATCTATTGTCCAACCTCTGTCAACGTTACATTTATGTCAGAAAACATCTGATGGCTTTAACCGATTCATATGTTGATGAAGTGGCACATACTCTCAGTGTGAGAAGCTCCCAAGGATTGGAAATTAAATATTTAATGTTGCATATGCCTGTGAGAAAGGAGAAGAGATTCTGTAAATAGAGACAGTGCAGCAACACAGTAGCTTTTGAGTCGCTGCAGAAGCTCATGCAGTCCTCTGCCCTCATTATCATCGCCCCATAGATGATTTCTGAGAAAGCCTTGCTGCTGGGACGGTAAAACATAGCAACATCCGGCAACAGTCTGCCAGCAGCAGTGCCACAGATTGATGTGGCATTTTGCTAATTTGATTTGATTTGATTTCCCCCGTATTCTAGAGCCAAGCATGTCCTCCAAATGACTTAAAAGCTGTTTATTTCTTGCATGTGTGAGTGTGCTGGCATGGATGTGTGCCTGCCTGTATGTCCTTCCTGTGGTCGGGCAGTCTGAGAATAGACTGGAATGTGATGCTCTTTGTTCAAAAGCTCTTGCTAGTTTGGCCAATTAGTGGCTCTGTTACATGGTTGTGTGAGTTTTCCAGGACATGTCTGGTCATAATGACCTTTTAGGTTTTCCTTCACAGACTGCTGAAGGTGTTCTACAAACTTTTACTTTTACGAAAAAAGAATATGGCTGCTGGAGACAAAGTGTCTGCACTGAAATTCATTTACACTATCCTTACATTTATCTTGTATGCTTGTGTGTGTTTGTCCACCAGAGGCCTGACGAGGAGGTGGTGGTGGATCAGGGAGGGACGAGTTCAGTACTGAATATTCACTATGAGAAAGAGGAACTAGAAGGTAAGTCACATGCTACAGGTGGATATAACCAAACAGATGAAGCTGTGACGTGGAGAATGTGATTCATGTGGTTTCAATTGCTTTAATGGAAAGTGTTTTTGTTTAATTCTGGTTAGATTCAAATCTAGGAGATGGAACAGGACAAACTAATATCTGTCACTATTTAAATTGTCATTTTTGAAGTGGTTATATTTACCGTATCAAGTCATAATTAGGCAAACCTATGCACTTTTGCAAAAACTGTGTGCTTACACTGCCCAAACCTGTCCATTTTACATTTTAGATTGTTTGAGAGTGCTATTTGTTACTATGAACCTCACAGACTGTCAGTTTCACAGAAAGAACACAAAATTCGCAACTGGGGCACATTTGTTTTCTTGTTGGTTGCTGTCAGTTTCACAGCATAACGAACGCCGAAGCAGCTGCACTGCTCTCTGAGGGCTCATGTATTCAGCCATGCTACACATCTGTCCACACATTCGTTAAGGACGTCACTGCAGGCATTTAGCCCTTTACAGCTACCCAAACTCTGCTGATAAATCACTGAATCAGATATTGCAGAATTGTTCTGCAGCTTTCTATGTGATTAAACAAATAAATGTATATACAGTACCGTAAATTCTGGACTATAGAGCGCACCTAAATTTAAGCTGCACCCGCTAAAATTTAAAAGAAATATATATTTTGTCACATATAAACCGCATCGGACTATAAGCCGCCAATATCCGGGCTGAGAAATAAGATATTTACATAGAAAGATTTTGTACCATAAGTGTTTATTCATACACCTGAACCTGAATGGTGCCTGTAACACGGCAGTAAAAGTGCTGATGTTTGGTGTTGTGCATCTTGGGTTGCATGCGCTAAGAATAAAAACTGGCGCTTTTTTGTTTGCACTGACTTCCATCTACAGCGCCCATCTGAGGGCTGCAGAAAAATTCATAAAAAAGCAGCATCTCTGTAAAAGCCGCATGGTTCAAAACGTCTGAAAAAAGTAGCGGCTTATAGTCCGGAAAATACGGTACATATAACACACACACACACACACACACACATTTGTTTTATCTTAAACTAGTATTTTATGAAATTGAAACATTTCTTCTCATAGCACTATCCTTTTGTGTCTTCTCCCTGATTTTACTGTCTGACAGATAAATAATTGTAAAATGTAGTATGACATCTTGAACAATAAAAGTAGAAATCATATCTATATGTTTACACACAATTATTCCAAATTATACTTCAAGACAGTAAACTGCATCAACCTTTCTCATAACAGGCCTCTTTGAATCTGTCAGTGGATCCTTCAAAATTAGGGGTTCTCAAGTTTGGTCCTCAAGGACCCTTTCCCTGCCCTTTACCCACTGCTGATTACCTGGATCAGGTGTTTCATTGTGTTTGTTCAAGCTTCTGTTTCACTAAACACACCCGATCCAGGTATTCAGCAGTGGGCAGGGCAGGGACACGTGGAAAACAAGCAGGGCAGGGGTCCTTGAGGACTGGAACTGAGAACGCTGGTCCTAACGCCACTTGTGTCATAAATATTTTAGGCTTTGTGCAAGGTACTCGGTATGATTAAGTAATTCCTGTCATTCATTAACTTTGTGCGTCTTTTAGTTTAATTTCTGGTTTAGTGTGAGCTGTTTTCTTTCTTTCTCTGTCTCACTGTTTGGCTGGAAATGAACGGAGCTGAACATTAAAAAGAAATCCTGTGTGTATCCGGAGAGGGCTCGGGGGGTGATCTGTTATCACAGTGGTGAGAAAGGTGTGTGTGTGTTTGCGTATGCACACGTGTGTGCGCGGATGTGTCACTAAGCCCATTATCACATTCCTGGAGGGATAATAAGTTGTTCGGAGTTGGAACTCAGTTCAGTGCCTCCGTGTCCTTGTTGCACCCCAAAATATATTTGATATGCACAAATGCATACCCACGAAAACGCACGCACATTAATCTGCCTCCAGCTGTTTAAAAAACTCTTTTCTGTTTTATCTATAAATTAAAAATCCAAAGCTAATTTGGAAAATGTTCTCATTATTTTAATAAGTCATTGTTAAATTTTGAGTTTGAACGTGGGACATGAAGCAAAGTGTTGGTCCCCATTTTCCCAGTGGAATTTTGGGCCAATTTCTATCCTTCAGTTTTGTGGCTTTCACTTTCTTTCATTTTAACCATCTGAGTTTGAGGTCAAAGTGCACGTTCTTTTCCCCATTAACAGCTCCTGTTAGGTAAACAAAAAAATAAATGCCCAACATGTAACTGTCAGACATGATGGTTTTGTTGTGACTTCCATAAGATAACTTGGGTCAAGAAATAAGAAAGAGACCAGTTTTTAAACAAAAATAGAAAACTGTTCATTGTTAGCCACTTTGGTCTTTTGGATCTCTTTTTTAAGTGTGTTAAATACATGTTGTTTATGAAGGTCTTGTTTGAAGACAAGAAAGCCTCATTATTTATTAGATTAGTATTCATAATGAAAGGGCTTTTTTCTTTTTTTTTTTTTTCTAAGGTGCAAATTACTGATGACTGAAGAATCCTGGGCATTTACAGAATATGATTGTGATGATGTGTCATGAATGTTCCAATCCCCATTTTTGTAAATGACAATTAGGCGGATGTTTATTTTACATTATCCTAATAAGTGTATAAAATCACAATTTAAAATCATTTAGAAATGACTGCTCTCACCTCCTCTTCAGGCCACAGGACTCTGTTTGTGGGGGTTCGAATGCCCAGGCAGAGTCATCGTCACCACAAGGCTCACAGCTCTCGCCACCGCAAGAGGGACAAACGAGCAGGAAGTACTGCAGCCCAACAAAGCGAGGGAACTGAAGCGGCCACCTCCAGTCATGGTAACACAAACACACACACACACACACACATCTTACACTACTCTTTTCTAACAGTTAGTTTTATTGTCTGTTATTTTTTCCAACCTAGCGCTTTAGTCAGAGAGAGACATGCAGAAACTTTGGTCCTGGACCAGCGTTAATCATTCATGCATATATCAACCTCCTACAGAGGAGGTAGATGTTATGAAACCAAACCCATCAATACTGTGGCAACTTCCCACACACACACACACACACACACACACACATTACTTCAGGCTAAAATTGATAAACATACTAATTAACTGCGATATAGCAGGATCTAGTAAGTGTGTTGCATGTGTTTGTCCATGTGCTTTGGTACATGTGTGTGTGCTGCATGTGTGGATACACAGTGTGTCTGATGGTATCGTGGGTATACAGTATCTTGTCTGGACTTCGTAGTGCTTTGAAAGGCATGTAATTACAAAGCGAGTGGTGTTGTTTGTATTTCTAAAAGTCTTGTGAGATTCACAGTTCACCTCTCCTTCCTCCCACACATCTTTTACTTCATCAGACACACCGTCCCAGCGGGTTCAGTTCATTCTGGGCACAGAGGAGGATGCTGAACATGTGGCCCACGAGCTGTTCACTGAGCTGGATGAGATCTGTGTGAAGGATGGCAGAGATGCTGAGTGGAAGGAAACAGCCAGGTCAGGATTTCCTCTGGGAGCTGTTGGCAACAATGCCTGGTCCAAAGCCTCTGACAGCAGCTCTGCTGCTGTACTGTTGTAGTTAAACTTACGCCTTCATCATTTTTTGTTTCGTTTGCTCGAGGGGAGAAAGTTCCAATGAGAGAAACGACAAAAAATATGTTGCTTTAGTTTCATTTATGTCCATCAAATGCCAAGTTTCACTTTCCCAGACTAATGTCAAACCCTCCCCCCATATTGTGTGTTGACATTTACTTCAAATGACCTCAGCCACAGTGTAAAACATGTAAATTAATAATGTGTTGGACGGAATAACATGATCCCTTTTTAGATTTAATGGCCCCCAGTTCCTCTCTGCACCAGACTCATCCAGGCCTGTATTAATACAGATTTATTAATACAAGTCAACATTAAGTAAATCACTCCTGCTTAATATAAAATGTAGGAATTATGTTCTAAATTAGGAGAATTTTTCAAGCGATCACATGATTAAGAATAAACAAAATTCTTATTGTTGGCATAAATGCATCAAATAATATCCTGTGAAATTGTCAAATGAAATGCAAAAAGGGTTAAACTACCTTTTTATATTCATTTGATAAAAACATGCCGTGAGCTAATGCCTGTCTTTCCTTTGCAGGTGGCTGAAGTTTGAGGAAGATGTGGAAGACGGAGGAGAAAGGTGGAGCAAGCCTTACGTGGCTACTCTCTCCCTCCACAGCCTGTTTGAGCTCCGCAGTTGCATCATCAATGGCAGCGTGTTACTCGACATGCATGCTGATTGTATTGAAGAGATTGCAGGTTAGATTGTTTTCCAGTTTGCATGTAAAATAACTTACAAAATACTGGTGATAAATGATTTTCCTGCCCTTATGCTTCTCACTCTGTAGATTCTTTTATTGCTCCTCTCTCTGATTAATATTACATTCGTTGATGTGAAGCAGACTCTATATCTCAGATAAAATGCCTGTTGGACATCAGTTAGAAATTAATTTGTCCCATGGAGATGAACTGCATATGTGCCTGAGGGGATCATTGTTATTGTGCTACATTTAGGAGCTTTACATTTATGATATTGTGATGTTAACACTATATAGTCAGATGTATATTACCATGTTACCACCATGGTAAATGTTTCCATTCACAGTATCTGAACAAACACCCTACTAGAATCTGGCTACTTAAGACTGCAGCTGAAGCTGTGGTTTCCTTAACATCGCGTCATGACCGGTTGCAGCTACATGTTCCACACAGGCCCCTGTGTGAAAGTCCTGGATTTTGTGGCCCATCCACTAACTCTACCTACGCCCTGACAAATGGTCAATAATCTCAACACAAACCTCCTCTTACCTTTCTCTCTTTGACTACTTTGTTAGATTTTCTATTACTGCCCCCCATTAATGTGGCTGATTAAACTGCACATGAGCTTAACACATTAGCACTGGCCTTGAAGTATCACAATGAATGTGGGCACCGCAGTGTGTGTGTGTGTGTGTGTGTGTGTGTGTGTGTGTGTATCTGACTGTTAAAGAGAAAGTAAAGGAGGCTCAGCTAGTCATTGGAGAAAAAGAAAGAAGTGAGAAGAGAGAACAGAAGGAAAGGAAGTTGGAGAGCAGCTAATAATTCTCTGCAGAATGCCGCAGGCTGACCTGACCGCTCTTTTACACGCCTCTGTCCGTGTGTTGCAGACATGGTCCTGGACCACCAGGAGGCCTCCCATGAGCTGGACGACAGTGTGAGGGTGAAAGTACGCGAGGCTCTGCTGAAGAGACACCACCATCAGAACGAGAAGAAGAAGAACCTGATCCCAATCGTACGCTCCATCACAGAGGGAACCCGCAAAACCTCAGAGCCCCATCTCACAGGCGAGTTTCACACTGTTCACCACAACTAAACAAGTGGCAAATTTTGTCCGCTGTAATTATCAATGGTGTAAATCAAATGAGAATTTCATGTAAATGTCGACCAACTTAAAATAACAGAAGACTCTGTCTGTCGAGATGTTTTATCAGAAAGACAAGGGAATAAAAACATACTGGTAAAAACTACAAGCCAAAAGCATAATCTGTACACAGAGTCACTCAGTGCTGTCAGGAACATTTGATCATTCCTAAGATAAAGAGGCATTATATTGGCAGATAAGCAATACTGCCTTTGTAGCTTCTTTTTTTTTATTTTGCACTTGGCAGAACAATCAATTTATGAGGCGACTTTTTGTCTCAAACACACTCACACTCTTACTGTCCAGCAGGACCAGCCACATCTCCCCAGCATCCTCCACCTGCAGAACCAGCTAAGAACGGTGCAGGACAGGATGGCACTCAGCTGGACCTCAGCAAGGTAAACAGGCGAGCCAGCAATCAGTTTGTGCTGTCAATATAACACAAAGTTGAATAGCACCCTCTGAGAAGCAGAGAGTGCATCCAACTCCATTAGGCAGCAGGATGACACTCTGAGCCTGGACAACCATGGGACACAAGTTTTACTGTCTCACCAGGTGGACCTGCACTTCATGAAGAAGATCCCAGAGGGTGCAGAGGCCTCCAATGTGTTAGTGGGAGAGCTGGACTTCCTGGAGAGGCCCATTGTGGCCTTTGTCCGCCTGTCCCCCGCTGTGCTGCTCACTGGACTCACTGAGGTCCCCATCCCGACCAGGTAGACAGCTCTTACCAAGAAGAATGGCTGAGTCATGAAATCAAGTTATGAAAAGCAGGACTGACTCACATACTTTATGTCATCTGCTGACAAACACCAGGTTCCTCTTCATTCTCCTGGGCCCAGATGGAAAGGCTCAGCAATACCATGAAATTGGACGCTCCATGGCAACAATTATGACAGATGAGGTAAGAGCTTAGTGAAGGAAAATGTAGTTTTATAATCTTTCAACAAATCAAATCTTTCTAGAAAAGAAAGACACTTAACTTTCCTCTGTCTGTTGCTTCTCTATCCATCAGATTTTTCATGATGTAGCATATAAGGCGAAGGACAGAAGTGACCTGCTGGCTGGGATAGATGAGTTCCTGGACCAGGTGACTGTCCTGCCCCCAGGAGAGTGGGACCCCTCGATTCGCATCGAACCTCCTAAGAGTGTCCCGTCTCAGGTACTGGATTGTATCTTAGCTTAACCTTTGCTTTGGTGCAATAAACCAACAGTGAGAGTTTCAGCAGTTTCATAGCTACAGCGTATCTGCTCTGTCCCTGGACTGTCACTGGGTACCTGCAGGAGAAGAGGAAGATTCCTGGGGTTGTCAATGGCACGGCGTGCCAGGTAGAGGAGGAGCTGCATGCTGAGCACCACGGGCCAGAGCTGCAGAGAACTGGAAGGTGAGCTGCTGTGTGATATGGTCCTGGGCTCAGATTTTATTCCCAACAAATGCTTTCATAAAAAAGACCTGAGGAAAATCATGGAAGAAGCACCGGTTATGGGGTGTGTCGCAGCCTGAGGCTTAAAACAAGGTTTCTGTTGCCACCAGATCTAAATTTGGGTGTGTCACGAGCTCAGATAAGACAAACACCACCACAGAGTGCAAAAGCCTGACAGCGATCATGCACCAATCCATGTTCATTTCGTTTTTAAAATAGTAATTTATGCCTTTGGACAACCTTGACCCTCCTTACATGCTGAAATGTACATAAATGTAAAGACGTAATGATATTACTGTCACGTTCAGAAAAGGTTATTCCTGTTCAGAAGTGAAACACATACTGGGGCCAAATCTTCACTGTGTTTTTTGTTATTTTAGTTGAATAGAACTTTGCTCAAGTTGAGGGTTTTGGAACTATTTTTTGAATTACACAAGGTCACCAAACTCCCTGCCTGCGTCAGTAGCACCATGAGACTAAGACTGACGTCAGTCAAGCCCAGTCTTGCAAAAGTCCACAGTGAGAAGAAAGATGACGTGTCAACTTAAGTTCACGCATTCTTCTCACTTCTTTGCTTGCTTCTTCTCTTCCTCAGGTTGTTTGGTGGCCTGATATTGGACATCAAAAGAAAGGCTCCATTCTATTTGAGTGACTTTAAGGATGGTCTGAGCCTCCAGTGTGTGGCGTCCTTTCTGTTCCTCTACTGTGCCTGCATGTCCCCTGTCATCACCTTTGGAGGACTGCTGGGGGAGGCGACAGAGGGTCGCATTGTAAGAGCACAGACACACTCACATACTGTTTTCACATAGTCCAGAGAGCTTTCAGAACAACACGTGTAAAACCTATTATTTGGATTTCCTCCATTAGAGCGCCATAGAGTCCTTACTCGGTGCTTCTATGACTGGAGTGGCGTACTCTCTGTTCGCTGGTCAGCCTCTCACCATTCTGGGCAGCACAGGACCTGTGCTTGTTTTTGAGAAAATCCTCTTTAAGTTCTGCAAGTATGTTCAGTATTACTCCGGCCACATTTAAACCTTGTTAAACAGGTATGTGCCTAATCTCTTTTCTGCTGTCTTCTCCCTTTCATTCAGGGACTACAAACTGTCCTATCTGTGTCTCAGGACGTGCATCGGCCTGTGGACGGCGCTGCTGTGTTTGGTGTTGGTTGCCACAGACGCCAGCTCTCTGGTGTGCTACATCACGCGGTTCACAGAGGAGGCCTTTGCTGCCCTCATCTGCCTCATCTTCATTTATGAGGCCTTGGAGAAGCTATTCCACCTGAGAGAACTCTACCCCTTCAACACACACAACGATCTGGACACACTCACACTGGCATAGTGAGTAACACAAGGATGATATTTCCTCTGGCATGTTCGCTATTTTTTTTATTTTTTGAACTCTCCATAAAAAGGCTTTTTTGTCCATGTCTATCATTCTTTAATCAGCCACCACACACTGATTTGTGCGTCTCGGTCTTTGTTAGCTGTAGGTGTGCAGAGCCTGATAATCCCGGTGATAAAACCTTGGAGCTGTGGAGTGAAAGAAACATTACGGCCTCTGATGTACCTTGGGCCAACCTTACCGTCAAGGTAGTGTCACTATGTGCAAACACACACGTGCTCCAAATGATGCTATAATGTCAGCGTAACTTTCACATGATAGAACACACAGCGTTTTGTTAATATGCAGCTAACCCCTTCACACACCTTCAGCAGCTCACATCCCTTATGGACCTTTGCAAACATTGACTTTGACATTCCATTGATTAACCTTTTACTGCTGTGCTTCCACCTGAGCACTAAGCTTGTTATTTCTGCTTGTTTTCACAGCATTGTGCGTTTTTTCCCTTGCTGCTTTGCAGACTCTTTCCATCTACCAGACACTTCTACATCCTTTTATGTAATGTCATAATTTGTAGCAATTTTCTAATAAAATCACCTCTTTGAGTCTCTGCAGGAGTGTATCAGTCTGCAGGGACAATTTGTTGGGACTGCGTGTGGCCACCATGGCCCATACACTCCAGATGTTCTCTTCTGGTCTACCATCTTGTTCTTTTCAACTTTCTTCATGTCTGCCTTCCTCAAACAATTCAAGACTAGTCGTTATTTCCCCACCAAGGTAACCAGTTACTAACCGCTCTTTTCACACTGACAGTCCTGACCTACCATATTACATTTACATTAAGTCAATTTGCAGATATTTGATCTAAAGCAACTTACTAGTGACATCAAATACCTCAGGAACTAATTATGTCTAAGTGTTGTTGCTGTCCTGTGTGCCCAGGTTCGGTCTATGGTCAGCGACTTTGCGGTCTTTCTGACCATTGTTGTCATGGTTCTGCTGGACTACGCCATTGGAGTACCCTCTCAGAAGCTGAAGGTGCCCAGTAAATTCCAGGTATAAAGGAAATACTAATATCAATGCGAATGTTGATATTAAATTGTTTGCAGTCATAACTGAATCGTGATTTAATGTCTTCCTCCAGCCCACCAGAGATGACCGAGGTTGGTTGATCAGTCCAATAGGACCCAACCCATGGTGGACAGTTCTGGCGGCCGCCATTCCTGCTCTTCTCTGCACCATCCTTATTTTCATGGACCAGCAGATTACTGCGGTCATCATCAACCGCAAAGAACATAAGCTACTGGTACAAACATGAAAGTGAAAAGTTTTATCCTATAATGTTCTCTGTAGATTTTGTACAGTTGCCATAACAGCCAGTGTCTGTCCTTCTCTGCGTGTTGCAGAAGGGCTGTGGGTACCACTTGGACTTGCTGATGGTGGGGGTGATGCTGGCAGTGTGCTCCATCATGGGCTTGCCCTGGTTCGTAGCGGCCACGGTCCTGTCCATCTCACACGTCAACAGCCTGAAGCTCGAGTCTGAGAGCTCTGCTCCAGGAGAGCAGCCTCGTTTCCTGGGCATTAGAGAGCAGAGGCTCACCGGCCTGGTCATCTTCCTGCTCATGGGCTGCTCTGTATTCATGACCGGAGCCCTGCAGGTTAGTGAGACAAGCGATTCAGCGCTGCCTCCATCTGGCTACAACATGTATTGGTCATGTATTAGAAATGTTATAATGTTAACTCTTTTTTTTTTTTTTTAGTTTATTCCTATGCCAGTGTTGTATGGTGTTTTCCTTTACATGGGAGTGTCCTCATTGAAAGGCATCCAGGTAATGAGCGTTCTGACTCTGAATTGTTAACTAAGCATACAGTGTGTGACTTTGGCAGAAACAATTGTCCTGTCAATATGAGATATTGATAATTTTATTTTCTCCAAATCATATTAGAATAATAACTTACAGTACTAATGACATTTATTTGCTTGTGGTCCAGCGTCTTTGGGCTGCAATTAAATGAGGCCAGTTATTTAGGTATTAAAGCATTGGTCAGGCCAGCCTGACATAATCTGTCACCCATAATCTCTCTGTCACTACGTTTCCACCTGCATGTTTTTTTCCTTGTCACTTCTCAGTTCTTCGACCGCCTGAAATTGTTTGGCATGCCAGCCAAGCACCAGCCAGACTTCATCTACCTGCGACATGTCCCCTTGAGGAAGGTACACCTGTTTACTGTCACCCAGCTCACCTGCCTGGCTCTTCTCTGGGTCATTAAAACTTCACCTGCCGCGATTGTCTTCCCCATGATGGTGAGTTGATCACACGTCCTTCAGATTCACTGTTCTCTCTGTGTCTTCACTTCAGGTCATTTTTGTTTCCTGTGACTGCAGGTGCTGGCTCTGGTTTTCATTCGCAAACTGCTGGACTTGTGTTTCTCTAAGCGAGAGCTAAGTTATCTGGATGACTTAATGCCTGAATGGAAGAAGAAAAATCTCGATGATGCATCCAAAAAGATGGAAGAGGTAGTCTAAATCGTTAAATATCCTCATTGAAATATAAACTTAAAGTACACATATTGATAGCGTGTGTTTACTGGTGGATGCGTGTTGTTCACAGGAATCCCAGGTTATGCTCACTGTAAGAAACGAAGATACGACTGCTGTTCAGATTCCCATGGAGAGAAGCAAGCCTGTCCAGACCCCAAAAGCACATGACCCCAAGTGAGTACACACATATACTGTACACACCAGCACACACTTAGAGGGAGAGGGTGGACATCAGAGGATCAGACTGGTAAGATTCCCTTCCCCCTGTATGCGTGTGCTAAGACCTCCGTGTTCATCCCCACTCGGTCCCTGCCCTGTCTGCCGTCTGATCCTAACCTCTTTCTGCTCTTCAGGTGTGACCCTTCTGAAATTAATATATCTGATGAAATGTCTAAAACCACTGTGTGGAAATCCCTCAACTCCAGTCAAAATGAGTCCCGTCCTGTGGCTGCTAAGAAGGCAAGGCCGCACCCTGTCACTCCTCACCACTTGCTTCCTTGGTTGTTTTTTGGTCGTTGCTCCAGCCTATTAAAGCAAATTAAGGTGAAATCAAACTTTTATGTTTTGTATTAATTGTGAGATTTTATGTTTTTGCTCTTCAGGATTGAGGGGATCGCATTCATAGATGAATAAAGGGTGTCCACAATCCTGGCAGACTCATCTGTGCTACTTGACTGTTGGTCTGGACCACAGGATGCCACAATCTGGCTGCTTCGACCACCAGCCACTTCAGTGCTTAGAGAAACTTGATGATGATTTCTACCAGCTACCCAAAACACATCGTACTGTCCACAAACACACACAATATCAAGGGTGCAAACCAGTCACACATGGAGTGACTTATACAGGCACTTCTGTCTTTGTGAGGAAAAATATTCAATCTTTTCCAAATCTCTTTTCCAAACCAAAGCAATGAAATTAAAACCAATGCTATCCCACTTTGAAGGCTGAACCCTCTTCTAAGCTTAGCCACAATGATCATCGTTATTATTGTTTTTGCCTGGGGTTTCACTTTCATTTTCTCCTCATCAAATATCGTCATCATTTGGCTTCATGGCCCACTGCCAGAACTTTTACTTTCGGCAACTGAACCAAACAGGAAGCAGGAGGAAATATGGCATTAAAGATAAAATTCTGATGAAGCATTCCTTTCAGTATTCACATGTGGCAGTTCGATATTATTATTTAAACAGCTCACTTTTAATCAGTCTGTGGGAAGCAGTGGGACAGACTTGATGTAATCCAGAAACAAATCCTGCAGCTGCTCCACCCACAGTAAATAATGAAACAATTGCGGGAGCACTGTGAGACCTGGTGGCGACCAGTGCGTGCGTCGCAGCTAGAAGCCATAGATTCATATGAAACAGATGGAACATCCCAAACAGCCTTACAACTCAGTCAGTCAGTGCCTCTGGTCTATTTCAGAAAACGTCACCTGAATGATTTGTTTCCGGCTCACGGGGAGACAGCCGTCGTTTGTCTAGAAACGTGGATGTTACTGTCCTACACCAACAAATGATTCCTTTTTCCTATAGGGTCGATACCAGAGCTAGAAATAGCCATATTCAAGAGGAATAAGCCTAACTACCACTGCAATAGGTACGTCCAGCTAAAAATAATCTTACTTCATGACAATCGTTGTTTGCTGCTTCAGAAAAATGCTAATTCAACTTTATGGTTATTTTAGAGGCTGTAGTTTATGCTGCTGAAAGTTTTTCCCTTTGTGGGAGTTTTTTCTTCTTCCTCATCCTCATCTCCAGCTTTGGTTTTAATGCCTTTGGTCCTCACAAAGATAGAAGAGCCCCCACACAACAACAACAACAACAACAACAACACAACCAACAACAGCAACCTCTACTCGCTTTTACAGCCCTCCATGAGAAACAGCACCCAGGTATCAACTATATATTCATCTGGGCTAAATATTGGAGTGTAAATGCTCCTTTAAAAACAAACCAGGTTTTTACATTTTAGTTTCAGTAGGTTTGTCAAGTCATTGAATCCACTAGAGCCTCTTTTTTATTTGATGTGCCATGTGTGTTTTTGTATGTAGATTAATGGTAAATTAATTGATAGATTTAAAAACATTTGCAGGTTAAATATATAGTCAAATATTACGGGCCAAAAAATGTGGTGTCACTTTCTGTGATGGTGTAAATCAAAAACTGCACATGTTAGACCCACTTCAGCTGAAGCAGCGATAACATGTGTTTTTTGAGGTGTGACCTTCTTTTTACGTACGTCTGTCTTTGAACTAATGATTGTGTAGGTTGTTCTACTGAATGTTTGTCATGTGTTAGCACCGTGTCTTATTTCTTTACCTCAGACAAGGTCATGAATGCTCCTGCAAGGCACTTTGAATGACAACAGGTCAGGTGAAACCACAGCAGATAACTCTGTGTGTGTGTGTGTGTGTGTGTCTGTGTGTGTGTGTGTGTGTGTGTGTGTGTGTGTGTCCCTTTTGAATATCAGGAAAATAACTATTTTGTTATTTTTTTCAGGGGGGTACAGGATTTTCTTTTAAGCAATAATTTAATCGAAATCCAAACCAAATTGATCAAACAACAAGATTAAGTACTAATTCATCAGTGTTCATGAAACTTGTTTTTCTGGCTTTTCTGGATGAAACGAAAGCCGATCAGAAAAACATTTGAAGCCTAAAAACACATTCTTTATGTGCCAAACCGATGTAACGTTACACACAATTGATAAAAGATAATAATATCCTTTTCATGTTTAATGGTAAATTCTGAGACAAGACATTTCTGATGTCAGTTTTCAGGAACAGCTATAACATGCTCGCCCTCAATTTTTTCTATTGGAGTCACATCTGATGGTTTTCTTTAAAAAATAAAAGATACAACTCTCCTATTTTGAGTTTGACAAACTAGTGTCATCTCTAAAAGCTCAGAGAGAGAGATTAAATTAGAAGGATGATCTTTAATAATTTGCTAGTACCTTTATTTGTAGTTGCACTTTCTGTAGATAATGCATTTGTGATATATTTATTATATTTATGAATATTTATTTATCAATAAATCTAATAAGGAATTGAATTATTTTACAATAAATTATAACATTTATTTATTTTTAGATATAAAATTCCAACATTTTCTCTTTACTTTCTGTATATACTGTAATTAGCAGAACAAGCCGAGAGAAAGGCTGAAGAATGCAGCACATAAATAAGGCTGGAATGAATCAACTCCATAAAACATAAATCAACGCATAAACGCATAAATCTGCATTTATTATTAAAGGGAGAGTAAAGACCTCCGGTGGGAGACATCAGGAGTTTGTATCACAAACTCCAATCATTCGTTATATCATAAACGGTCTCCTGACTGCTCATAAAACAATTACTGATTTATATCAAACTTGGAAATTAAAGTTATTAATAGGACTACAGTTATAGAGGAGATGTCTCATACGTAAACTGACTATACTGAGGCCAGAGCGTCTGGGTTTATTGAAAAGATAAGTGGTGCATTCTATAGTTTATGTAACTTTTCATTTAAAAGGAAAAAATATGTTTCACTTAAAACTCTACCTTTAAAATGTCACATTTTCAGTGAATGGATATATGAATCTATTAAAAAAATAAAATCTAACTAAACATTTTAAGCATTTTAAAAATCTCTAATCTTATCTTTTACTGGGCAATAAAATATCAATTAGTAAATTGTTTTATTCCAAAGCTTTTCATCTTTTTTCTATTCAAATGGCTTTAATGCAAGGTGCATACCTACACTGAAATGTCACATGCAGTAACGTCGCCTCCTGGGCATGAATGAAAGCTTTGTAAAGTGTGTTTGTATTTCTGTCAGACTTTTGGATGTGGATAATGTTTGTATGTCTGAGGACCCATGAATGGCATGACTCAAGACAATCCATTGTAAATATATTTAAAGTAACACGAGTGAGAACTAAAAGTAAAATGTCTGCATAATGTGGTAAATAAAATTGGAAAATTATTCCACAGTGGAATAGACTAAATTGTAAAAAATCAGAGGTGCAGTAATAAAAGCAATTAATGGAAACTGTTAAAGTACTTTAATGAACATTATGTGTCATGTGTTAGACTTAATTTTCAGCTCATTGATGTATACAGTACGTGAATGTGTTAACATCCCGTAAAATGCCTTCAGTGTAGGTTTACTGCATATACTTGTGATCCGCAGAGATCATACATTCTGATGGATGTGAGTATAAATATGTGTTGTATATGTGTGCCTGTCATACAATACGTGATCACTGACTGTTGTGCTGTCATTTTCGACATTTGACCACTGTCCATCTGAAGTCAATGAATAGCACACGCTGTGCAAAAAACCGTGACTGGCTCCCATTTTGGACAACGTATGATGTAACAGAGCCATGTTTCAGATGTCCTCCTTCCTCGCCTACTTCATGTTTATTTGTAGATAAAGGTGAGAATGTGAGGCTTTGTCCTTCGAATGAATACGGGACAACACATGTCAGTTCTAAGGGCAAGGTCATGTTGATAGATGCAGACTAAAGAGAGAAACTGGTCACAATGCATGAGGGAGAAGAGCATCTGCACTGCAAGAAGCTTATAGTCACAGAAGAAGAGCGATGCCTCTTAAACAAGTGAATGATTAGTATTACGCAAAAAAAAAACTACATGTTTTATATGTATATGTAATTTAATTTGTAATAATAGAAAATGGACAATAAATATTTAAAGTTGAAATGAAACAAAGTGTTGTTTTAGTTCATGCATCATGTGGTTTGTTAAATTGTTAGATTTGACAGGCTTGAGAAATAAAGCTGAGCTCTGGCCTGTTTAATGACGTGTTTAATGAGGTACCACTAGGAGGCAGTCAGTGTTCAGGCTGGGAATAGAGACTTCATCATTTCATGATGGACAAACACTTCCACAGGCCCTGACTCTTACAAGTACCCGAATAAATATTCTCTCATTTCCAGAGGACAGTCCTGACTTCCCATTTTTTAATGGTGAGAGGTGAGGACACAGTGTGCACATCTGGTGGTGATGCTGACTCCACACTAGTAGCCTATTGGAAGAGTTGTATGAGGTGAAAGATGCACTGCACTGTCTGTACGTATACGTGTGCACGTGTGACTTCAGGGTGTCTTGTGAGCCCAAATGTTCCTGATTACAAACAGCTGGCGGGCTGTGGAGAAAACCGATACGGCAAACGTTCATTGTGACATCAGTTGGACGAAAGGAAGTGGACCGAACATTTTAGGCGTCTTTACTTTGTGTACAATGCACATTATCATGTGCATCCAGTGTCACTGTGGCATGTGGCCAGCACAGGGCCAATCAGCTGAGGAGGGGGTCTGGCCCTAATGTCTCTGTTCCAACACCAGCATTCAAAGGAATCCTTTGTGCTCACGTGAAGGTCCTGTGGTGTTTATGGGGAAGGAGAGCTGAAGTGGAGCTGGAATGGACCTTTTCTCTGCAGGACTGCCACAAAATGCTACATGATTAACGGTCATTAGGGGTGTTAATGACATTTTAAATGGTTTGAATCTTTATTAGAAGTTTTCTCATCAGCTGGAAAATATGCTGATGCGCTTTCTCACTGAGAGATTTATAAACTGGATGTGACTCTCACAACTAAAAGGCTGACTAAGGTTGACTAAAGTTTTGTAACAATGTTTTATAACAGGCCATTTTTAAGCAAAAACCTTTTGACAAGTAAACAAGTCACAAGTGTAAATCATTAAATTAATTGTGTCTTCAGTTCAGGGTCCTGGTCCCTCACTGTCACACTAATGAGTTACTGAGACACATAGAAAAAGAACTTCATTCATCATTCATCCACATTCATCATTTGCCCCCTAAAATGTAAATTACAAGTATATTTTTATAATTTCATAATTTGACTTAAAAATTATTTTTACTTTACACATATTTTGCTTAGGCATAAAGTCTAAGAAGTGTAAAATTATGTTATGTAAAACATTTTGTAGGAAACAGTGCCGATTATATATAAATGCACATATATAGTGTGTATATACATACGTACATACACACACACACACACACACACACACACGTGTGTGTTTATATTTATAGATACACAGACATACATATAAACTCACGTATAATGTGTGTATGATTCAACTAAAGCAACAATTGTTTGTCTTTCTTATTTCTTTTCTCTCTTTTACTTGACTCAGTGAGCGGTTTTCCTCATTTCTCATTGAATGGAGATGGCTCTTGAATAGTCCCTCCCCACCATCAATCTATGTCATAAATCTGTCAAGCAGAGAGAAAGGGAACTGCTGAATACAGATTTGTCAGCAATTAATCTAACCTCTATTACCAGACTTGGATATTGTGTCCTCTATACCAGAGAACAATGAGCCACTCCGACGTGCAGCAGTGTGTGTGCGAACGTGTGTGTGCGTGCTGTAAGCTTCCTTGGGTGGTGTTTCAGCTGTGTTGTAGATTACATTTGAAACAATGTGAATCAAACCCTTCTTTTGTCCAACTCTCCTGTTCAGAGTGTCTTTTCAATAAACTGTTACATGTATGTCTAGTGTGATTGGAAATAACTGTGGCAATAATGACAATTAACAGTTTTGCAGATGTGGGTCCTGGTCAAAATGTCAAAATGACACAGGCAGTGTTGTGCATACACATGTGCTGGTGTGTGTGTTTACCCACTAATTGTCCTAAATAGTTGGATGAATGTCAGCAGCACATATAACAGACAAGTAAAAAAGCATCAAATAAAAAAGAATGAAATCATCAGCATTAGAAATAGTAATGATTTAAACTATCTTTGTGCGCACATAGTTTAAAGTCTTACCATACCACGGTGGCCATGTTTGCTGTAATATGAGGAAATGCTACAGTGACTATCCAGTGTTGCTATTTTATGTGTTTACATACTTTACACTCTCACTAACACAAATATAACTCGTCTAATTGTGTATTGATTGAAGTTTTGGCCACAGTCAGCACTGAGTCTTGGTCTTTTGATAGAATTTGTTGAAATAAAAAACTACATGACATCACCATCCTTATCATTTAAATACAAGCACAGCACTGTGCTGACACTGACATCGGCAGTGGGAGACAATACACACATTTCCTGTTCTTTTTCTAAAGATTTCCTGTTCCTGTTTTGCCCTTACTCTCTCCACGTTGCTCTATATGTCTCATAATTCACTCCTCACATCATCTTTGAATGTGCTTGGGCTCATGAGAATGAAACGTGTTTTTCGGTTAAGTAGTTGTGACAGCTTTTAAAGATTTTAACTCCGTTCTTGCTTCCGACACCCTCACACACACTATTGTCATGTACTGGTAGAGTTCAGTGGAGCAGTGGGTCAGTGCTCAGCTGTTTGAGACAGAATTAGAGCGGCAAACAGCTGAGCTTCTCTGGAGTGCTATCATGTGGCCTATCCCACCCACAAGACCAAAGGGACCCCGGGTTAGAGTTACCATGTCCAATTTCCATCATAGCGTAGCATGTGGAATAGCCTTTATTAATGTTTTATCTATCTCAGTGTTACTGCCAGAAAACTTGCTGTCCAACCTGCTCTCGGCCGCACCTTTTCTGTTGAACTGTCATCAGCACCCTGCCCTTTGTCCCTCTGCATGTCCCAGTGACCTGCACAGGGCCGCATAGGTGTTTCTGACATAACGAGAGACCACAACCAGGGCGGCGGCTTGGCCCCGGCAGTGCGAACACGTCAAACAGCGTACTTCATCGGTGATGAAAAGAAGAGCCCCCGCAGCACATTTGGGATTCTTTAGAACTATTGTGTCCTGGCCTGAAGAACAACAGAGAGGCTTGTGTGGTGTTTGTCAGAAATGCAGGTAAGGCACAAACGGCTGAGTGCTACACTAGTCAATACTCCTCTTAATCACCTGATGAAGGGTGAAGCCTCCACGTCTACTGGATTTAACTCATACTACTGCCAGATTATAGTGTGCTGCTTTATCTCTACTCCACATTTGTTGCCTCAGTGTAAAGATACAATTTTAGATGATTTTTTCTTAAAATTCTGCTTTGAAACAATAGTAGTGTGAATATGGACTAATAAGAAATGGCTTCAAAAACACAGCTCATCTATGCCAAACGTCATGACATGACTGTGTGTGTATGTGTGTTTGTGTGGGACAGGATCTGATGTTGAGAGTAACCAAGCAGGACATGTGTCCTGCAGGGCCTTAAGTGTTTACAGCGGAGTAATATGAGGAGTGGACCGACTTGTCCCGCCTACACTATAACTCTAAATGTAGAACCACAGCTGGGTGTCTTTTGTATAAGTCGGTGGAGAAAGAAAAAATAGGGGGTAGAGGAAAGAGAGCAATAATGACCATGAATGAAATCAAAGCACCACAACAATCTATTTAAATGATAGATGATAAATTTCAGGTGAAGAAAGTGGTCAATAGTTTGCTGCTCATGCATGTGTGCAGGCTGGTGTGTGTGTGCAAATGTGTGTGTGTGGGTGCAGGGGGATGGGGAGCCACCAGAATTAGGTAATATTGACATGGTTTCAACCCCACCCTCACAACAATACTAAGATCAATGTACCAGATCAATAGAAGTCATTGACAAGAACTGAACTTCTCATATGATCAGTGAAGGAGAAAATTCGCTATTTTCTCTAGCGCGTGTCCCGCTTGCTTATTCATCATTCATAAAGTATTGCCATCCAAAAACATGCATGCACACGTGGAAATAAAATGATGCACAACCACATACATGCAGAAATCCATGCACACACACACGCACACGCAGCAGGGGGAAAAGCCTGCTCTCTGACATTGCATGATTGGTCACTTTTTCCCTCTTTCTCCCTTCCTGCTGAAATAGTTTTAACAAAAGAGAGGCAGAAGGGGGAGGGGTGGTGTGGTTGGGGGAGGGGGATATGTGCGCTGCTCTGTTGTCACTAGGCAAGAGAGAGTGGGAGGGGGAGGGAGAGGAGAGCTGGAGGGTGAGCGAGGGAGCGCAGGAGAGAAAGATAGGGTCCTCACAGTCACACACACATTCATGTCGGCTCACCCTGTTTTACTTGGTGGAATAGTGGATTACTATCTAAACTGATTCACTCAGCAACGAAATCCCAGCCTGATCAGGTCAGTAACCATCTAGTAAGTTGTTAAAAAAAGGTTTTGTTTACTTCTCCTTTCAGAACTAGTGACAATGATTTTGCTCCTTCCTACACATTCCTGACCTTTTCAACATTTTGTATTCACCCCTTGCACATTGTCCTCCATGCGTTCCGCTCCTTTTACCCATCACACGTTTATGGTATTCTCAGTAGTGCGTCCTTTAAATGTCATTCCGGCTTTTATTCATATATAACACTCTCTTATTCTTAACTGGTTCTTCATTTTGGCTCATGTGTTCCATGTTAGACAGGAAATCTCGCTCCCTCTGCAGAAAGTACAAAGTTCTCTTTGCTGTTATGGTTTGTAGTATCTGTATGGACATGACATTTGCCTTTGCTTCAGAGATTTAGAAATTTGTCTCCACTGGTCGTGTGGTTTTGTGGTCAGAGGGTAAAAGCCCCTCTCTGTCAGAGCATTTAGCATTTAAACTATCTCTCGATCAGTCGCTCGTGAACATGCACATGGATGTGCACACATGCAAACATGAGGATTGTCTGAGAAAGGCAAAACCGAGAGCCTTTAGACTGCATGAGAAACACATTATCAGTCACTTTCACTTACTTTCTACAAACATTTCCCAATTGTTTTTGACGCAAGGGTTTTTAACAACAATTTTGAATTAATATGTAATAAAAGTATGCCAAGTTTTCAATATTTGTACGGTATTTTTCCTATGGATTTCAGTGACATCTGTGACATAATGTGATACTGACATGTGTACCTTCTTTAGGTGGCGGTATGTCGGAGTGTTGTTGACGTGTGAGATGAGCCATGGAGACGTGCAGGAAGCCAGTCACTAGCCAAGCAAACAGCCACACGACCGCCAGCAGCAGGAGAAGCAGTAGCCCAGGAAGACCCTGCAGCATGCAGCTGGGCCACTAGTGCCACTGAGTGGACCTGATCCTCTCCTGTTCACCTGGGGCCAGGGCTGCAGAATGCTCAGTCCTGTCACCCCATACAGTAAGTCCACTTTTATTTTGTGAGCGTACAACTGTGTCCTATCGGCGTCTTTTATGTGACTATCATGACACGGCTTGGCTTGAGTCTGCCTTCTCGTGCACTCTGTTTTTTGCTCCTCTTTTGTGCAGGACTCATCTCCTGTGGTTGTTCAGAGGGAAACAAGGGCCTAAGGGGGTGTTGGGGGGGGGGGTTCTCAGAGAAGTCATATTGAGAAAGCAGAAACTCTAATGGCTTTAACAGCTGAGTCTCCAGGCCTTGCATTGAGGAATTTCACAGACAGTGTTCAGTAGCTGTTTTTTCAGCCCCTCCATGTGAATGCAGTAAAGTAACAGTTTGTTTATACAGACACCACCTAAAGCATCAGTGTCTGCCCCTTGGAAAAACAGACTGACGGAGTACAGTGGAACAGCCTGTGTCTGTATTCAAAGAATGGAGCATTCACGGTGTGTTTTGGTTCTAACACACCTCACCTTTTAGATTCTTTTGTATAAAATCTATTCTGCAGAATTATTCATGAAGACACAATCAAGATCAATTCAGTAGTTCATATTTTTTGCTCAAACATAAATTGAACAGAAAAGCTCTGTTTAGTGCTGGAACCATAGACATGTACGTTTGCAGCAGTCTTGTATAAAAGCAGAATAAATCACAAAGCTTTCCCTGACACGTCATGAAATTGCCCTTGTTTGTGTATGTACTACTCCTGATAGGTCCAGCGTGATAAATATGCATGTATTGATTGAGTGGATTATTGATTAGGCCAAGCCTTAACTGGATTACAACATTAACCTGATTGGAATAATGCAACAGGGATTTACCTTTACATGTGTTTTGTATTCCAGAGAGCACAAAGACACAGAGACTCTGGACTTCTAAAAATCATCTTCTATCTACTTCTAAAAAAGTTTTCAAGGAAGAATGAGAGAAGTCTCCTAGTAGACACAATTTTTAGTAACATGCATGTGTCACATTCCTTCCATAAAAAGACTCACAGTGTCACGTTAGATTTCTTTCCAAAGAGACGTCAGCTGCGCACAATCCTGTGCCGGCATTTATTTTAACAGATTTCTTGGACACTCAAACACAAACAAATGTACAATCACCATCAGTCACACCTCATTATGGGCTCTGTCCAATGATGATAGTGTGTGACATGAAGAGAGTGACGAGCGGGCTCGTCCTGTATTATTCAGCAGTTAACAGGGTGAAGCGAGTCTGTGAATGAAAATTAGATCGTTAGTAACAGGGTGTCAACAGCCCCTCATTAGTCCTATATAGAGGAACACATAAACATCACCTTCTGCCTCCACACACACGCACACACAGACGTTAGACCTTAAGGGCTATCACCGAAGCCTGTTGAGCACATTATGGCTTCTCATTAGGTGTTTAATAAATGTCTGTGTCGCTCGCAGTAAAATGACGGAGATGGAGAAAGAGTGAGGCGAAGGGCAGATGGAGGGGATTTTTAGCAGAGACTGGTCAGCTGCAGCCTGATGTGTGAGTGGACACAATAAGCAGAGAGGGGCCAGGCCAGCTTGTGCCACATGTGTGTGTGTGTGAGCTAAAAGAGTGGGGGAAGGGGAAACTGACCACACAGGCTCGGACACACGGTCCTGCCTGCACTGCAGCACAGAAACAAGGAGCGAGGCTCAAGAAACCGAGACTCAAAGAAAACTCGAAATGGAAGCAAAGAGGAAAATTAAGTGCAGATAAAAGAAGCAGGAGCATTTTAAAAAAATCACTTTTTTTGTGCTACAGAGAGATACTGTGATGCAATTGTGTGTTTGTGTTTGAGTGAAATAGTCGTAATGAGACCAAGCGTCATTGGGACATATTATAAATCATTTGTTAGTGGGGTGTAAAGGTTGGACCAGGTTCTGGTACAGTGGTCTGGGGGTCTGTGCAGACCTCGACAAAGGGGGTGGGGTTTCTCAGCAGCTTCTCCTTCAGGTTTTCTCCGTGCTCTGCATTTTAGACCAGGCTCACTGCTTACATAACAGTTCAACCCTCTTTTACTGTGTAAGCAGAGAGGACAAAGATAGCTGTGTGAGACGTCTCGTTGGTCCTTCTTCCATCGAAACAGGAATCCTGACATGCACCAGGCATTTCCATGTCTTATATTGATCGTCCAAGCAATGCTGTGAATGAACTCTAACTAATACAAATCATCCAGTAATGTGCAAACAGCCAATGGGGTCATTTATCAGCCCTATCAGTAAGCATGTTCTCTATCTTTCTGCATTCTCCCACTCTTCCTTTGGCCTGGGAGTGGACAGTGTGTGTTGAGTGTATGAAGAGGATATGTGCTTTGTAAATAGATCTCAGGTTAGATTCCTAGCATTCCAGCAGCCTGACTCATCCAAGGCCAGAAGTTCTCTAACTCTTAGCCAGCTGAAGCCACACACTGCACCAAAACCACATCAGAGCAGCGCTTGAGAGTGTGCCTGTGCATCTTGGTCTGTGCCTGTCCATCCTCAGGAAACAAGGCTTTGTTTATTGTGAGTGGACTAAAAGCTCCGACAGAAGATCTTTCAGCTCCAAAAGGGTGATTATTGTTTCCACTCCCCATCCAGTCAGTCACTCAGTCAGTCAGTCAGCCGGGCAGCCAGCAACATCTGATGCTTCACAACCCCCAAATCCCATTCCAGTTAGACCCTTCCCCCACACGTTCTTTCATTTAATTAACCTTTAATTACTCACAGTGACCATGCAGTGGACCTCAAGTGAAATTAGCCTGCACTGGTGCACAAGAAACATCCACGACTTCACACATAATCTTGATTCTTTCAAAGAAAAAAATGTGGTCGGGTAACGGTAAGGTAAGAATATACCAGAGAGTTTTTAATATAAGTGATGACGGGGCTGGGTGAGTATCTTCACAGATGGATAACTGATGATAGCGTTCATTAAAGAGGAAGGGTTGGAGCACTGAAAGTGCCGACTGCTGACGGATGGACAGAGAGGGGCGAGGGTCATAGTGCATCTCTTTAGTGAATCAATCAGACTGTTGTTTACTAGCAACCTTCTCCCTGTTCATGCACACACACGGACACACACACACAGACACACACACAGATACACACTCTGCATATTCTGCAGTTTGATCAAAACCCGTCTTATGGATGTAGTTTTTACATAACTTCCTACACTCACATTTAACAAATATGGCTAATTTATACTTTTGTGTATCATTGTAGGAACAATGTGGTGTTGCTTTAGTTGCTATGTTTGGTATAGTTTAGATGCAACTCTTTAAATATGTAATCACAAGTTTATTTTGAAAGTGGACACTAAACATTATAGTGGTCTGCTTGGGATGGGCACATTTCCTTCCCTCCTCTTGGTCATTTCCTCCTCTTATGTAATCTGGTCCTTTTCAGTAATGCTAAAGACAGTAAGTTTCTTTTTTAGTTGTAGCACATTTTCTTACCGCAATATATAGTGTGTCTTATGAATGTAAGACCCACATCAGGAAATGACTGAGAGAGTGTGTAGCCAAAACCCCAACAGACTGGCCAGATTGTAAATGTGCCAGTGCTACTGCTCCCTACAGCCACAGTGGCTACAGTGAGACCTCAACACTGACATATAAGTTAGGATAAACTTATGACATAGCATATCATATCTGATTAGCTGTTGATTGCTCAGATGATCATTCACAGCTACTATTCCGGACAAAATGTCCTTTAGTTTCTAGATTTTGTGTATTAAATGGAATAAAAGTAAAAAGTCAATATTTTTGCATCCAAAAATTAACTACACTACATTGTTTTGGGTAAAACTGTAAAATATATGCACTATTTTAGTATACATAATACATTTTGACACAAATTCAGACCCACCACACACCAAATTCGAAATAACCCCTACTAGGTACGTTCAGTTAATAAAGAGCATTTGATTTGTATGACAAGTAAATCTTTTTTTCTCTGATGTGTGAAACTATTAAAACTCATCATAGTACATTAGACCTCAGGTTTTTAAATGAATCCCTGTAAAAATAGCGTAAAGTGGCTGGAAATATCCTGGGATACCCTTGAACTGAATGAACATGAGCTCATACTGGATTTGCAAATATGGATTTATAAAGCCCTAAATACTTCAATGAATGAGGAGGCTATGAAAACGGGGGAACTAAACTTGGGGAAGCGGAAGTATGTGTGGAACACAATTTATTTATGTTCATCTGGACTAAAGTTCTTAATATGAAGGGATCCAATTGTTTGTTTTTACAGTGGTATTCGACTAAAGTGGGTTTCACAAAGCTCAATAAGCACAAGAAGTTAAATTATTTTAATAATTTCTAACAGTCAGAGCTCACATAACAATAAAAAAAGATTATATAGGCACACAAAGTAATCAGAATTCATACATACATACATACTCAGGCGCTTTGAGATGATTTTGTTGCAAATTGGCACCTTATAAATAAAGTTGAATTGAATTTAACATATTTTTCTGCACAAGTAAAAATGATTTTACCCTGTTTGTTGTTGTTATGATCGTACTCATGTTTGTAAATGTTTAATTCATTTGTATCTGCTGGTGGACAAACCCAGTGGAAACACTGGTGCTGGTCAAGAGTATGATAATCACAATGATTAACGAAAGCTGTTGTAATACCAAGCCGGCTTAGTGCTCATCTTTGTCTCCTGGTAAGCCAAGCATGGTCAGGAATGGTTGGGTGTTTCCAAGCCTCAAGCCAACATGAGGTGCTAAATCAGGGTTAGGGGCTCTCTCACTCATCCCCCCTAATACTCAAACCCTGGCCCTTTATTAGCTCAGCCACAGAAATACGTGGAAAACAAACAAACATGAAAATACTGAAATACACTAAATGTCAGACGAGGGTCTTACCAAGAAGCAAAATCAAAACTGTGCTGTAAACAGTGAGGATGTGATTTCTGCTAGAGGATCTCTGAATTAACATTGCTGGTTTGCTTATTACGAAAGCAAGGGTGTTTAAGGTAGACTAACCACTTGTGGGAGGTGTCAGTCATTTTGTCATTCCGTGCTTCAACTGGAGACGTTTATACAGAATAACGCTCAGTTTTCATTTCAGTTAAATAAATCATCTTGGAAGAAAGCTTTGATCTGCAGAGAGATAAAGAGTAAGCTCACCAGTGATGCTTCTTTAATTCGTGGCCATGACTGTCAGATTTCCACCAAGTACTGACACTCCCATAAGCCCTGTGCGCTCTAATCCTTGACTAGTCTGGTTTCCCCAGTCTGCTCCTTAAACCATCCAGACCCTTAGTTTCACTTGCCCATTATCTGATCTGAGTGATTCTGTTCAGTTTTTCTTTCTGATGAGGGATTCCAGACACACTAGATTACTGCCCTCTAATGTGTCTTAGACCATCTGGTGAAGATGGGAGGCGTAGACTGAAGACAAAGTGGCAAACAGTCAGCTCATGCCTGCTATCAGCATGACCAGTGGATATCAGCATCCGAGTATCTGATGACCCTGGATTTGCATCTGTGCGGCTGTGTGCACATGTTGAATCAGTGTGTAAATACTGTCAAAAGGCTGCTCTTTTTCTAAACAGGGTTTTTAATTCTTCATGCATTTAATTAATTGGACTTTAGACAAAGTATGTTGGCATGTTTGATGAAACAGGCTTGTAATGAACTACAACTTTTCAAAGCTGCAGGCTGATTTTAACTGGGATCAGCACAGAAAAAAACAGCTTGCAATTGAAAGTAACAGATGTCATAGAAAAGTTATGACATAATAAATGATTTACATGGAGGTGTATTTTACATACGAATGTATTTTGTGTTTCATCTACCATTTTAAGAAAATTCATATTTTCGACTGTGCACTGTAATTTAAAATAGACTTAACATTAGCTTTTCAAATCAACAAACCTAAAACTGACCTTGTAATGTGTGCAGCCAGATTTCCTTTTTCAAACTGTATTTACCACAGCTTGGAACTGTCCAACAATGTAGTTTTCACTCAAGATCATTTTGCTACAGTCAAATAAATGTACATCATGTCACAGTTCATTCATTTTTTATGTTGATAGCATAACCAGACCAGGGGACACGGTTCTGTGCATACAGATATTAATGCTCTATACCCATTTTATCTAAACAGTATTTCTAGCACAAACTTTCCATATCCAGTGAATAACTAATCCGTATAACTCTGCAATAAAAAGTGTAAATAGCAGCAATTTCTCAAAAGACGCTGTCGCGTAGGCCTCCTCTGACCTTTCCAGCCACTGTGGGTAGTGTGTCACTGTGTAGTGGGAGTAAAAGGTTTTTTTGCTGTCTGCTAGTAATGTTTTTGTTCTCTGGACGGGTACCACGATCTGTCATAATTCCCCCGGGGATTTCTCAGATCCTGGGTGGAGCCTGTGATGCTCGAGAGTACTGCAATCCCTGGATTGGATGAGTGGGATTATTGGGCTGAAGGATCACTCATTTTAGTGATCAACTTGTGGTCTGTTTAGAGGCCCATCTGGTGGTCCAATGGACATGTGGCACAACCTGACATAATCTACATGTGGGCACTTTCAGACCCAGCACGTGAGCGAGCAAGTGCTTGTATGTGTGATGACGAATAAACTGCATTTGCTGCTGTTTATGGTTCCTGCTTCCCTGGCCACATTAACGGAGCTGAATCTTGCAATGACACTGATCATGATTGCAAGGCAAATTAGTGATTCAATGAATATTATCTGTGGAATTGAAAACATTTCAATAGGATTTCAGTGTTAATTAAAAAAGGAAAATCAGTATACAGTTGGTCGCAAAGTTTTGCATCCCCTTATTTTAAAATGGCCTCAACATTTAAATCGATAATAAATCTTCCTTTATAAGAAATTAAAGTACATTTTTGATTGATTTACCTAGTGGGATGCATTCTTGCAATTTTCATTATTTCACTAAAACATTTGTACTGTGACAATGTGCATTTTTATTATGTTCAGTTTGGGGAACTGCTTGAAAGATATATAGTAAAATAATGAAAATTATAAAAGGGCAAAAATTTGCATCCCTCTTGATAAATATTTGAAATTTAACTTTTTTAAAGAAGGAATATTTGTACTAGCTAACTGTGGATTAAATGTAGATTATGTTAAATTGTTTTTGCCAATTCAAAATAAAAGGATGCAAGCAAACTGTATGTACCAAAAAATCATAATTTTTTGGGGGTGCAAATCATAATTTGCTAATGAGTCCAGTTTGTAAAAAATACAGAGGAGTTTATGACGTAGCAGAAATATGTGGCCAGCTGATGTGTTTGTGGTCAACGATATGTCAGATAAGTGATTTTCAAAATAAAGTGCCATAGGAGTTAAATTGTCCTCTCCTGTTGTAGAAATGGAGAGCTTGTCTTCTTCTGTCCAGTGCTGTTGTAGGGAAGCCCCTCTGGTCCAGGCCTGGGGTCAAGACAGTTTAATAATACTCTGCAATGCGTGGAATGTCAGCCTAATGCCAGTTCAAAAAGACAAACCCACAACCACTAAACCAGCAGATTACTCTGTGTGAGTTTGCATGAATAATTGCACATGGCATGTGAAAATGTGACTTTTTGACTGCTCAATCAATCAGTACATTTGTAACAGCATTTGTAAATGTGTTGGTCAGTCTCTGTAGTAGGAAAAAAGCTGTTCTGAGCCCCCACTACACAGTGACCCCACCCTCTAGCCCTGCCTGTCCAACAGACCCCCTGAGGTTTGGGCCGAATTAGATCGCACGCTCGGTGGGGGTGGCTTTGTGGACTAAGAGACTCACAGAAAGACAACAATGGCCCCAATGTGAGAGAGGCAAAGGAAGAGGGCAGCACGCAGGCTGATAGAGGCTTATCACCGTGGAGACCAGGCTGGGGGCTATGTTGGCAGCTTCACAAAGATTAGAACAGATCTCTGCCTGGGTAAGACCGTGCAAGAGAGCTCCACAAAGCATCGAAATGGTTCTGCAAAAGGTTCAGCTCACAAGGGCAGATATTTAGAAGGCCGGACTTTTAAATATGTTTCCTGTAAGTTTTAGGAAGAAACAAGGAACAAAATAGCTCAGATCCGGTGTACATCCTTTATCTTATCTAGACAAAATGCTAAAAATATTTAAAACATTTGATACATCATGTTATGACCATGTGGACTAATTCAGATTTGGTATTCTTTCATCCAGGACTATTGAAGATGCACTGGTCCCCGGAACACACAGCCCCCTTATCTCAGTGGCCTGAGCAGCACCTAGATGTCACCTCTACCACCTCACCCTCATCTGCTCACAAACATGATCCCTACACTACAGCTGCCCGCCGCAGTTATGCCCCTGCGGGTTACCCTTGGGCCAGTGATGATATATCGGCCCTGACTGCTTCCTCTCTGCTTAAACGCTATGCTGAGAAGTATTCAGGCCTTGAGCTGTCCTATGAACGTCCTGGCACAGGGACTTATTCAGAGCCTGGGACTTTCCTAAAGACTGAATCTGAGCCCTGGGCTCTTGGTCAAAGCATGGAGTGTTACTCTGGACTGGAGGCATTAGCTGGCACCAAGGTGGGCTCTGCCTCCGTGGGCATCCCAGCCACAGGAAGTGTTACAGTTGTGAGCTGTAACTTGGCCTCTGAACCTGTCTACAGTGGTGCTGGATCCTGCAGTACCCCAGCATCTCAGGAATACCCTCCTGCCTACAACAGCACCTACCTGTCTTCAGGATACTGCCCTCAGCCCAGCGCAGCACTTCCCCCTGCCCCTCTACACACTTTGCAGGCCGCACCCACTTTAGTGCCCAGCTACAGTGCCAGCACGCCTGTGTACAACTACCCTCCAGGGTGCTACCCGCAAACCAGCTTGTCCTCTGGATACAGCCACCCGAGTGCCTCCTACCTGCCCTCTGGCATTAGTGCCCCAACTCCACTGACCCCTAGACCCCCCATAGTGGGAGGCAGCTACAGCTACCCGACTCACAGCCTTGGAGGGAGCTCTGAGCCAGGATTCCCACTGAAGCGCAAAGCGTTTGAGATGGCAGAGGAAGGACAGGAAGGAGCAGAGGTGGAGGGACCACGCTACAGAAAATACGGCAACGGAAACAGTCACAGCAAAGGCCACAGCAACGGGCACGGCAACGGCTACGACATGAGCGGACCGGCCTCAGACCCTCAGGCCTACAAACCGGGAAAGCCACTGATATCGCCCTCTTATGGTGGGACGGGGGACTACAGCCCACCATCAGGCCTAGCGGGAGAGAGTGTATCAGGAGAGCACAACTTTGCTCAGCAGCAGAGGATGTCTATGAAGATACCCGCATCGCACACACGGTCAGATGACCCAGCTGGAGGCCGCTGACACTCTGCTTGTGAGAGGATTCACTAACTCTCTGACACCAACTAGGGTTCTTAAACCTGACAGATCCGGAGCAGTGATACTACATTTGTCAGTGAAAGCTTCTATTTCACTAACACAAGATGGCACAGGACTGTGATAGCTTGTGCCTCTTAAACATGTTTCTTATTCATGATTTTCCAAAGATTCACAGGAGCATTTTGTCCTATAAGGTAGAGGTAAGTCTTATGGGTGAAGTGGAGGCGTTAAGACAGTCTAAGTGTCTGTTTCTCTCAGGATTCTATTTATTTCCTTTCTGCTACTGTGCCAGCAGCTTTTGCAATGCTGTTGATTTAGAAGCTGGTGTTTTTAATTGTGGCCATTATGTATTTAAAAGGCTTTTGACTGCAATGTTCTACCACACCACAAAAATCATTACTGACCAAAAAGTAAAAAGAGAAATAACTCAAATAGCGAGATTGCCATGCTATCTCAGCACAATCACTGCTGCTTTACAGAGCTTACGCCAAGGCTTGGTGACTCACTCGGTCTTGAAAAATGAATGTTTCCCCGCATTTCGCTTCACCTGATACTTATTCTTGACTTTATTTCAGTTTCCTTAACTTTTTTTTTTTTTTACTATAAATCTTTATCTAATCTATCTAATTTCTACCCTGGAGCACTGTCTCCTGTTTCCAACCTGAATACCATTTGTTTATACATGCCAAGCTGCTTGTCAAAAAATTACACGATAATATGCATGAAGCTTCCCTTTGAATAGTTTTGATGTAAGGAAAAAAGGTTGGAAAAAAATCCCAAATGTTATTTTCATTTTTAAATTTTTTTTTGGCACACACTCAGTGACAGCATATAGACTTTTTTGCTGCTGTTCATAGCGTGTCGCTTACATGCAGATTTCTGTTCATCCTAAAATGACCAGGTA
The DNA here is from genome assembly GCA_033026295.1 of Channa striata. Lineage (NCBI taxonomy): Eukaryota > Metazoa > Chordata > Actinopteri > Anabantiformes > Channidae > Channa > Channa striata. The sequence goes on along the minus strand of CM065168.1, from coordinate 15,725,371 downwards.
TATTTTATAAAGGATCTGTAAGTGTTAACATCCGGTCCACTCAACGCCTTGTCTTTAAAAGTCGAAATTTTATAAAAAGATTATAAAAGTCTACAACAGTTTCTCCGAAATAACCAACATTTACACAACCAAGCTTACGTGCGGATACTGGTGGACTTCTCTCAGAGCAAACTGTTCAAGGATGCATAAACCTGTTTTGATGCAGAGCTGAAACTATGGTTAAAGGAGGATTAAGGGATATATGCCTCTGAGTGAGTGCCCCCATGTTTTTACACAATTTTAGACTCTTTATGAACATTTACCTGCTTGTCTTCTAGGATTTACTTTTTAAATATGCATTCTCTTTACTTTTGCCTCTCAAAAGAATGATTTATAGTTGTGTTATTGAATACTCAGGAAAAATGTGTTACCTCAAACTGATAAAATAAGAATGTATGTTATTACCTTAGGGTGTTTGTAGGGAGCTTTATGGAACAAGATGATGACAGAGCCATGGTTTTGTCACAGAACAAAAGACAGTCTGAATGCTTCAGGGAAACAATGAACTAACAAGGCCTTTGATACTAACAGTGGAAATCTTACATACACACACATACACACAGACACACACACACACACACACACAAAGCTTCTTTAATTCTGGGAAATTAAACTCAAGGTTTTTGTACCAAGGCCTGAAATGTTGAATGTAACTGAGATATTTTTTTAAAGAACATTACATGCCATACTGTACATTAATGATGTTTTTAGATATATGACACATATTTTCTTCATGTATAGATGTAATTCTCTTATAGATTTTGGTGGAGAAATGAATGACATGTTAAGTGTTAGTTTAGTTAGCAGTGGGTAAAAGGTTTTGTGGACAAATTGAACAAAGCACTCCTTACAACATTTGACACGTCAACACTTAGACAAACCACAGTATTTGCCCTATTAAAGATGTGTTTATCGAATGTCTTAGCAAAGTGTCCAAATGTCAGTATTTTGAAATAGCTTTACACAATGTCACCAGTCAAGCAGCTTAAGTTTAGTTCAAATATGGCAACGTGAAAAAGGGAGATGGTATTTGTGATAAACATTAATAAAGTATGTGCACTATCAGAACATATGTACACTTACAAATATAGTCGTTTTTTTACTAAATTGTAGCTTAATTGCTCCATAATTTAATCCCATCATAAACTGTGCCATACTGATAATTTTGCAACATTAAGCGCCTGTATAACACAACCAAACTCCTAGCGAAAAGCAAGCGCATATAGATCCCCCCCAAAAAATTAAGGCTCAAATTCAGTGAGTATTTTTTAATCCTTCGTTTAGAATTTAAAGCACATTCATAAACTTTCTCAGATTGTTAAAACACACAGATTATCCATCATATTATACTGCAAAATTATGTACGTTTACTATAATATTTAAGTCATTTGTAAAAACAATGAAATGCTCGTCCACGCCACACAGAGAGTGTGCCCTTTATCAGAAAACATGATTTGCTGTTTCTTCCTGTTACTCTAATTCACCGTGTAGTTGAATTTGTCCAGCAAATTAAAATGGGGTTTCGGTGTTATGTCGATAAATCAGTCAGACTTTTGTTCATGTACATTCTGTGTGACAAGTTCTACCTCATTTTGAAGACATCATACATGGAAATATTTATTTCATGTCATTTCACCTGCCAGTTTAAGGAGCAATGTTTCTAACTCTTGACCTGTTGTAGTCTACCTCACTAAAGACTTTTGTGTCATGGTAACTAAGATATCATTCACTATATAAACAAAACAAAGCTTGACTCTGGTTTATTGTCTGTGAACTTAAAACAGTTTTTAAGGTTTGACAGCCCTCACCTTGCATTAAAACATACAATGCCAAGAACGTAACATCAGTGCACAGCTGATGTTTTTTCATTACGGGTAAAGTAACATATGAAGCATAATGAAAATTTCTGTTCCGAAAACATACATTTCATATCTGTATTGCAACATCAACACACCCCAAATGTCCCGTAAAATTAATTTATTCTTCTCGTCTCAACAGTGATCATTTCTAGGCACATTATTTTATGGCTAACTTCAATTCTTAAAATGCTTTATTTTACTCTTTTATATATAAGACGAACTCCTGAAAGAACAATGTCATTTAATGCAATTCAAAATAATAAACACACACAATTCAACATAGAGTATACGACTTAGATTCTCTTACAATAACGATTAAAAACTTTACTTGTGTTTTGAATGATAGAACAGTTACTTTAAGGACATGCCTCTTTTAATGAACAGCTGATTTTACATTAATCTAAGTTACCTAAATTAAATACCAGTCTTTAGTATGCACTTCACCATGTTACATATTTATGTCTTTGTAGAAATTAGTACATAATGTGCCACCAAACAGTAACATTAAGTATTTTATTTTCCTTGTCCGCAAAAGCAAATTTCCACAGAGCACAGAATAAAAGAGCAGCAAGTGTGGAGAAGATCCTGACCCTCTTCCACTGGACACCCCCCTTTCCGCAGCTTTATTATGTGGAGGCCAGAGGGCATGCGCTGGCGTGTGACAGATGTCCGAAACTTTTGTCCCTTCACCCACAGTGTCTTTGACTCTGCTGCAGCATCCCAACATTTCACACCAAAAGCCAATCTGACAGCTGAACTCTTCTCCAGCTCAGTCAAACAAGCCCATCTGCAAACCAGTGACACCTACAGGCTCTCGTTATGAAGCGTGTCAGGTTAAAGAGCTGTGAAAATAATGTTTACAGTGGTGAAACAATTAGTCACAAGATGTTTACAGCATAAAGTCAATAAGAGATTAATACATGAACAGAAAATCGTGGACCTGCTCAGTATAAATTCATCACAGGAGGTTAAAGAAAATAATCATAACATAAACACTTTTGCACGTGAATTTTTGAACAAAACAATACGAGGACAAACATGCTCATCAAATGTCTTAACCAATTGTAATCCTGTAAAAAATTGTAATGATTTGATGTTTGTGCAAAGCTCATCTTTCAGGCTGAGGGTAACTTCAACATGTGAGATTCAGACATTCAGGGAAGTCCTTTAATTTGGTAAAAAATATGTATTTGTATTTTTACCTAATTAAAGGAGTTCATGCAATTATTTACATTCTTTTTTGACCTTACATATATTTATATGACTAATTAAATTTAGAGGATAAAAGGAGGAGAGGAAAAAATGTTTGTCACAGTTCACAGTGAATAGCTTATGAAATATATTAATTAGATGTGGGTGTGCGATTTTATCCACTTTAAAGGATGCTAACTGGTTTAGGTTCAAGTTAAATGTTTAGCTGTCAAGATGCCAATGAGCCATTTTTTCACATATAAAACCAGTTAATTGACTACTGTAGTAACCACAGATAATAATATAGTGGATTAAGCATCACTGTTGAGATATCCAGCATTTTGACAAAGTTGTATATTCAAATAAACACATGGGTTTAAAAAATACAAATATTCCGCCCTCGAAAATTCTAACACAAATAAAAACCAGTTAGAATTAGTGTCTGTGAAGCTTTTGTGAATGACCGTGGTTTATCCCTCTTTGCAAAGCTGCTTTCTTCGGGGGACATTTCCGTCCACAAGATTATTGGAATGACATTTAATATCCTTTCAAACACCACCAACACCAGTTAGTCTGACTGCAGTTTGTCGATGTGACATGGACTTGAGTTATTTTCTTCAGGTCCCACTAGAGGGTGTTAGACAGCTTTACCAAAGTCTGTTAGAGAAGATACAGTGATAAACCCAGAAGTTATTAGTGGCGGTATCTATGAACAGATCATCCCATCCCAGCGCAGGATGTGCTGTCTGACAGATGGACAGTGGTGGCACAGAGGACAAATCAAGGCTAAAAAAACGCCACTGGAGGAGTGAATATGTTTTATTTTAGCTAAATATAATTTTAAGTCCTCGCCTCTTCAGCAAGGGGATAAAATCCATCTTGTCTTGAGTTCAAGACAAACATGCTGGACCAATACACAGCGACTGAACTGAGTGAAAATGAGACTACATACATTTGTGATCCTCAGCCTGCCTACGTGTGTTCTACATGATGGAACAGACTTTACCACACAAACAGAAAAACTGTGTGAACAAAGAAAACCACCACCTTGTCCAGATACGTGATGACTGCAATACAGCAGATCACGTTATTGATCCATTAGGAGACATACAATCTCTTTTTGTCTGTATCCCTTACACATTCGTGCACACACACACGTCTTTCTATGCTTGTGAGGACACTCATTGACATAATACAATCCCTAGCCCCTCACCTTAACCCTAACCATCACAACTCAATCCCTAACCCTAACCCCAACAGAAACTAACCCTGACCCTAAAACCCAGTCTTGACCCTGAAAAAGCCTTGTGAATTTGTGTGGACCTCATAACACCAAAATGTCCTCACAACAATGGTACTGAAAAAACATTTGTCCACAGAAGGCTATAAAGACATGCCCACTCACACACACACACACACACACTTTCCTTTCCTCGGTCTCCCACTTTCTTTAACACAGACTCGCTCCCACCTGGAACAACCTTACAGATCACAACGCCGTCCTACTTATGCCACATCCCACCTCTGCAACTAAGTCCTGCTATTAAGATGGATGCACGCAGGAAAGAACTGAGAAAAAAAAAGGCAACGGATGTTTATAGTGCAGCATGGAGACAATATGATGGTGCCTGTAGAGAAAACAACATATATAGGGAATGGAAATGAACAATTCTATTACTGCTACACTATGTCTTTAAATTACCTAAAAAATGTCTGAACCAAATATGAACTTGAACTACAGACATTTGTAGGTGTTGACATTTCATGAATGTACAGTTGTACTGTACATTTATGCTGTAGTGAACAACATTGCATGTTGTTCTAGATTGTAAGATGCACCATCAAGCTGTGCATAATAAGTGATGCACTCCAGACACATGCAGCAATGCAGGCAGGAGATGAGGGATATAATTATAGCAGGGCAATAGCTTGTTACTGTGTGCCTGTGTGTTCATTCTTCTCATTTACTTTTCATCTTCTTGCTGCTTGCTGTGGGTAAGGAGGTGCTATACAGTGCACTGTACAGTCTGAGCCTATTGGGAACATGCTGCTGACTCAGCCTAGGCCACTGCATTCATCTATCTGCACTGCAGTGCTGTCTCTGCTTATTCCCCCCAACACACACACACACACACACACACACACACACACACACACCTCCTTCCCCCATTCAGCGCGCCACCTTACACAGATATATATACACACACGAAGGAGGGAGAAGAAAGGAAGGCAACACACACACGTACCAGCTTTTAAAGTCATCCTAGTTCTGTTGCACCATGACACACCCAGGCACATCAACGCAAACAATAATCTCATGCAACTATTAATAAAACAGTGTAATGGAAATTCCACCAACCTTAGTGGCTTTCAAACACTTTCTCTGCTATGTTTGCAACATAAACAGGCTTTTTTGTAATAATTAGCAAAAAAAACCATTAACAAATGTTTAGAATGTTATTCGACCAGGAGCATTTAAAATGGTTATCTTTCACAGCAAACAAATCACACACAGTGAAACTTGGAGGAGCATATTGTGTATGGTAAAGCCATTCACTTTATACCCAAAAACGACACCAGCCAGAGGTCTAACTGGAAGGCTGCTTTATTGTTTGGAAATAGATTCGTGCTCAAATGAAGACATTCTCCAGACATCACTGATTCTTAGATAATTGTCCCATGTGGTTGTGCAACACATGTCCTCTCTCTGACTGTATTAGTGGCAAGAGATAATGACAGTCAAAAGTTGTTGTTTTTTCAGTTAGTCTATATTTAGCAAAAAAAAAAAGAAAAGAAAAAGGAAATTGATCTCAGTCATGCTACAAAAGAATGGCCTCATATACCGATTGGTAAACCAACAATATGATATGAACAAATGTAAAACGGAAGGCAAGCTGTTCTCTTACCAGCCCCAGAGCCGGTAAAGAGAGCACACAGAGAGAGCACTTGTACCACATGACTCTACAAGATGTTAGTCGAGACCGTCTAATCTAGGTGGTGAGTTTCCGGTTTACAAGTTCAATTCTGAACTCAGTAGATTGTTTCTATCGTGCTCCGTTCTGATTCACTCCCATGGATTTCGAGATCCTCGCTGCTGATTTTATTGATAGACTAAATAGGAAGCTAAAAAGGCACGTGCCGTTAAGAGATATTGCACCATAAACAAACACACAGACAGTTAAGACAACTAACCCTTAAATCATTAGATATATCATATTGAAAGTGACAGCGAAACGAAGGAGCAACTCCAAACTGCGGCTGCGTGTTAAGGGGGGGAAACATGGAGAAGGGTTAGAGCTAAAACAAGCCAAAAATTCATCACACAAAGTGAGCTGTGGCTCCTACTCGGGCAAGCTGGTTAACCAGCAGTTGCCTGCAAAAAGGCCGTGTGTGCATGTAAGTGTATGTGTCTGCATCTGTTTATCGTTGTGTGTACAATATAGGAAACTAGGGGCAAGACATCTTCACACATATACAAAAGGGTACGCTGGTAGTGCAATCCTTTCACCAAGGCAGGCTCCACAATTCTCAGCAAGCGGCCAGTACAACACCATGCATTGTACGCTGGTAACCAGTATGCAAAAGTCCTGGGCAGGCCAGAGTTTTGGTGATTCTCTGAACGTACCACACAAAGAAAGAAGCGTGATCATTTACACTCTGTGGTTCTGGGTTCACCTCAATGCAAGGAGTGGACAGGAGAGTTGAGTTACAGACACTGTTCTATTGCATATATACTATATATATATATATATAGGAAATAATATATACATATATATACTATATATATATCTATGTATATTTGTGATACAACTGTATATGTATTCATTGACATACAGTTTTAAATACAATTTCAGCTTTTTAATATAGATTCTTTTAGCTTACTCCCCTCTTTTTTGTGAAAAGTGACTCAAAAAATCTACTCCATCTAACAAATGTGTCACAGCCTAACAAAGTGTGACAAGGGGTGTCAGCTGCAAGCCATTCTATTTATGGTTATTAATATTTAGTGTTAGATTAATAGCTGTAGTTTTTTTTAAGTAATCCTGTATTTACAAAAAACTACACATGCCGTTAAAATAAAATATATATTACCTTATGTATAGTTTCTTAAAAAGTCCATTCTTATCGCTTTTGCAGTGTGTGCCGTATCGAACATAGCCTGAACTGTGTATATTTTTTCCCAAATGGACGTATGTGTGTCTAATTTTTTAGACTTTTTTTCTGCAGTATGTAACTGTACATCCGTGGTGGTCTTGGAGAAAATGGACGGCAGTAGCATTTATGTGTTTATCATTCAGAGTTTTATTTGGTTCAAATTTACACCCACACTGATTTTGGAGATCTCATGCAGCAACTGGACTGTAGAACTCGAGAACAGATGAGGAGGTTAATTATAAACAGGAAGTGACATCACTGCACAACAGTAAGTGCAAAAGCTCTAGTGTGGTGCTTAGGCTCACGGTACCGTAAGAATGCATCCAGTGCTCGGTTGGTTATTTGGTATTTGTTATGCAATAGAACAATATGAAGAAAAAAAGGACAAATGAGCGGCTCAGAGCACCTGTTGCTTCTTTAATACTGAAATCTCAGGCCTAGAGCGCCACTTCTGCTGGAGAAGCTGTGCTACTCAAACCAACATATCCCAATTCACTCGCATGACATCTCCTCACAGTGTTTCCTGCGTATGGGATCGCTATCGGGGTGAACATTATTCTTTTTTCGCTTATCGAAATTAATTGAGACCAGACTACAGTTCATAATGACCTAACCACAAATGTAATCGGCTATCAATATAAATGCCGCCATTGCAAGTGAGCGAAATGATGCGGTTTCACTGAGATGCTTCTAGCCCTATTATTCTAAGCGTCATAAGCAGGAATTGCTAAACTGGCCTATGACCAGGCGGCTGCCAAGATGAGACAGCCAGCCGAGATCACTGTCCATCAACATGGCATAAAACACAAGAGTAAAACATGATTTCATAAATACTCCCATAACATTCACTTGCATTTTGTTGCAGAGCTCATAATAGTACATCTATAGTATCTCCTGAGAAAAAGGGATGGATTTTTCAAGCATTGCATACATTGCTAGGGTCTCTCTGTCTAATAATGACAGTGAAAAAACAGAATGGGCAGGGCATACTTCACCCCATCCCACTCTGTAGACAAAGGGCAACAAGGGATAACAAGGCAGATCTCTTTGGCTTCTCCACACACAACGTTCTCGTCAGCCATTCATAATTTTCGGTTTCTCATTAGATTGGGGTATTATTAACAGCAAACAAAGTTGTGGCTTATAAAACTGTGTAAAATAAGACTCCTCACCCACCACAGCCAGAAAAAAAGAAAAAACAGACATACGTAAATAAGCTACATGGCATCAAATTATGAAAAATGAACAACAATTTTAAACTCTTCTAAGGTCTAACCACTCACAGAGAAACATCAGAAATAGAAAGGAGTTCGCCATACCTGTGAAATCCCCACAAACCAGAAGTTGCAAAATGCCTGCTCACTCTTAAAAGAAGGCCGATGGCATGAAACATTACACAGGTGCACATAAATCATAATCATCAGCCTCATAGTTTCTTAGTGTTACGCCCTTAAAAAATGAACAGACATTTCCATCCCATTGATACACACAGACATCTGTTTCGACATCTTACACATTCAAAATCTTCAAAGCAGCAAGTAGTTGTTGATTTCATCCATTTAATTCACTTTGGTGGTATCATTTACCAGCATCACCTCTCATTCTGTCTGCAGAGGCCACAATCGAAACACAGTCGTTTGAAATGTGTTGGAGAATGAGAGAAAACTTTGGATCCATTTTAGATGACCAACCCCCATATCACTTATCTTTGTTAAAGAAATTACTGTGAACTCTGAATGTTCAAATTTTGACAATGTCTCGAGCTTACAGTCGAGCCACTGTTGTGGTCTGAGTATTAGTGTCTTGTGGACTATGATAATTCATGCAAGATTTCTGATCAAAACATGCCATCATGCAAGTCATTTCTATGCATTTGAACAAGCACAATTATTTATGTATTTGTTTGGAAATCTTTCGGAGTAAATGTAAGCCCTTGGCCCGAGTTGACCCCATAATAAAACAGACCCTTAACCAATTGGCATGAAAGCCCATGTAAAAAAAAGCATTCTGATGTGGGTATAACAAAGATAAAATGAGTAGAAGAGTTAGGTGGCATGGGCAAAATGTCGAATATTGTTCTTTTGCATTTTTGCTGCTCAAAATAACAATTTCTAGCTTCGATAAAACAAAAAGGTACTTCCAACGTCACTTGTGTCTTTCACTCACCAGTCATCCCTCTGTTTGCTCTTAATAAGAGAAAGTGCCTACATATGTCAGTGCTAAAAGACACAGACAACTGCTCGTTGGCTGCTTTAATTCCTCGGCATCAAGCAGCATCCTTGTTTTTCATTCACACCACTGTCTCCAAATGGAATCCATTGATTCTTTCCAGGTGCTGGATTCCTTTGGTGGTTTTTCATCCGACCTCTCGGTGAAGAGTTACTTATTTGTAGACCAGTGGTATGTGAGCAAAAGAAATTTCAGTCTGTTTTTCATTCCCTTTTGTTAAGCTCAGTAGTCTAGATACATTGTCACACAGTATGCTGAATATGCTTAGTTTGACTGAAGTTCAAGAGTCTTCAAGCTGTAACAGACCAAGCTGCTTCTCTCTGCATCAATATAAGAATGAAGTCTGTAAACAAAATTACTGAATATTATTTTTTTTCTGACTTGCAAATGAAATAATCTGTACATCTGTGTGGATGAGTTTCCTCTTGCTTTGCTCAAAGTTACATTATTATAATTTTTACTGTTATTACTGGGATTAGTCCAGCGCTCTAACATTTAGATTCCCTGATGTCTTTTTGGTTTCTTCCTTTCTCTTTCCTTCCTCCTTTGCCCTCGTTGTTGTCATCCTGTTTCTCCTTGTCAGGTTTGGTTACACTGTCATAGGAGGGCAGGGAGGCAGTTGAAGGAGTGCCCTCCTTCTTTTCCTGTTCCTGATTGTTCCCGCCGTTCTCCACCTTGTTGTTGGTCGGTTTGCGCTTACAGACAAAACCCCGCCTAGCCAGGTAGGAGCGGTAGGCCCTTTGAATGATTATGGCTGAAACCTCCTCCTGCTTACGTCTAAGAGTGGTGGTGATTGGCTCATAAGAGACCTTGGAGGGATTGGCCGCAACAAAACGCTCTTCCATTTGTTGCCTCAACATGTCTAATTCGCCACTGTCACCCAGCACACGCTTGGTGAAGGCAAACAGGATATCCAGGCAGTGGATGCGGTCGCCACTCACCATAGGCATGTCCATGGCGATCAGTTCGATGGTGTTGGGTTTGGGCACTCGGAGTGGGTGTTCAAGTGCATCAGCAAAGTCAGAAAGCTTGGCATAGGTGATGAACTGCGAGGCATCGGGGTCAAACTTCTCCCAAATCTCATAAAAGGTCTCAAAGTCATCCTCACTGAGTGGGTCAGCACTCTCCTCTGTGGCCACACTGAAGTTCTCCAGAATGATGGCGATGTACATGTTCACCACAATTAGGAAAGAAATAATAATGTACATGACAAAGAAGAAGATGCCTACAGAAGGGTTGCCACAGTCTCCTGTGGCGGGAGTGCCAGCATTCTCCAAGAAGGGGTCACAGTCTGGAGGATAGTTAAGAATGGGCAGCAGCAGGCCGTCCCAGCCAGCTGACGTGGTGATCATGAACAGGATGATCATGCTGTTGCCAAAGGTCTCAAAGTTGTACATGTCATCGATTCCAGCTCCGTACTTCACATAGCCAAAGTTGGACATGCCAAAGATGGAAAAAATGAACATAACCAGGAAAAGCAGAAGGCCAATGTTGAACAAGGCAGGAAGAGACATCATGAGGGCAAACAGGAGAGTTCTGATTCCTTTGGCGCCCTTTATGAGACGCAGGATTCTGCCGATTCGAGCAAGACGAATCACCCTAAAGAGCGTCGGTGACACAAAGTACTTCTCGATCAGGTCAGCCAGGAACATTCCTGAAGTAAGAAGAGAGCAAAAAATGGCAGAACATACGTTTGGTTTAGTACACTACACTACAATGTGCACACATTACGGTATTAAGCTTACACACTGAGATTACACTGTCACCAGTTTTATCGGGCATATGTTTTTTTGAGTTTTTCAATGCTGAAACCACTTTTATAAATACTTGCCCACAATTGAAAGGATGACAACAACCACATCAAAGATGTTCCAGCCATTGGTAAAGTAGTAGTGACGCAGCGCAAACAGCTTCAGTAAAAACTCGCCGGTGAAGACCACAATGAAGACAAAGTTGACCCAGTAAAGCACTTCCTCCGTGTCGTCTGACTGATCGTCAGTCTCCACCATCATCGTGACCATATTGAGGCAGATGAGAATCATGATGGAGATGTCGAACACCTGCTGTGTCACAAAATCAAACACCATGCCCTGGATTTTGTTCTGAAGAGAAAGAGAAGGAAAGCATGGGAGCGGTAAGAAGTCATTTTTTATATTCAGAAATTAGAAATTACAAACCTGCTTGATGGTAGAGATAAAGTAGGCAACACAACATTTACTGTACCTGAGGCCTGGGTATTGGCTTTTGTGGTTTCTTAGACCCTAGTTTTTTCATGGCATTGTAGTATTTCTTCTGCTCTTCTGTCATGAATATATCCTGACCTCCGAAGTAAAGGGAGAAAACATTTTGTTTACAATCTAGGATTTTCACCGCGCATTCAAATCCAATTAGAGTTATAACAAAGGGGCTAAGTCTGACTGAGTTTCTGAAAGGTGCAATACATATTTTGCTTTGCAAATACATTAAGTGTCCAAACTCCCGCAAAAGGTTAAGACTTCTCATACTACTCGGAACCACAGAGGGCAACAATTTCTGCTGGCATGTGCCTTTAAAACTAATCACCATCCCCTTGTTTCCTGTCTTTATGCTAAACTACTCGAATAGACAGCTGGCTGAATCTTCATTATTGGTGGACAGATGATACAACTCTACAAAGTAGTATGTTATAAAAAGTTGAAAGTTGAAGAGAATGAATCTTATCTTTTTCTTTTGTTGATTGAAGTTATCAATGATGACACCAATGAAGAGGTTTAGCGTGAAGAACGACCCAAAGATGATGAAGATGACAAAGTAGATGTACATGTACAAGTTGTCCTCATAGAGTGGCTGGTCCTCCACCTGTGCAGTGGCAAATGTGAAAAAATGTACAAAACTCTACTGCACATTGATTTTAAAGGTCATGGCGAAAAACTGCAAAAAGCTTACCTTTCTAGAGTCTATTGCTGCATACATAATGTCCATCCAACCTTTAAATGTGGCCTGTTTAGTGGACAGACACAATGTGGGACAAAACAGGTTTAACATCTAAACTCAAAAGGTAGAAAGAAACAAAAGCAACAGCACTTACCACTTGCAGAAGTGCTAGATATCCTGCACCCACATTGTCAAAATTGATCTTGACATTTTTCCATCTGACTTCAGTGAAGTTTGAATTAATATATTCAAAACACTGTGTTTTGTTGTTGATAAAATCTGGGTGGAAGTTCTCCTCAGCCGTCTCATTGTAACAGTAGTAATACTTTCCAGCAAACAGGTTGACCCCCATGATGCTGAAGATAAGCCAAAAGATGAGACACACCAGCAGCACATTCATGATGGAGGGAATAGCTCCCACTAAGGCATTCACCACCACCTGAAGGGAAGAGCAAAGACACACAGACACTGTTACTTAGCAACGACACACCAGCTCCATGAAGGTGCTCACACATAAGAACATAAAGACACACATATACAGAAATGCACACTCTTTGCCTCCTTTATTATGAACCCCATCACAAAATTTACTAAGAGCTGCAACCATACAGGGCACTCCGTGTTTGCAATATGCCACAACTTTAATCTTCACTTTGAATTTCCTGATAGAAGGACCCAATTTAATACATGAGTGCTTCAATATTTTCTTACAACAGCTGAAACACATCTGAAACCAGGAACAATGTTTAACTGTGGGATCTGACATGCAATTTTAACTGATTAGAGTCTAATCCAAAATGACTTCCACATTCATTTAGTTATAATTTTAGTAATAAAGGTTTTGTGCCACTGTATATTGTTACATCTGTAATATAATAATTTGCTACCAATATATTCTAGAGTTGTATTTATAGGGGTGTATGGATGTGCAACACCAATATCTTTACAGTACAAGTGTCACCATGGCAACTAACTTTAGCAGTGATGCTGTGTTTGTATGCTGAGTTAGACATACCAATTTAATGGGAACGTACAAAGCTGATGACAAGTATTTTTTAATTAACATAAGGAAAACACTGAGTATTCCCAAACATCTTCTGTGTCCCTGCTGCAGGGTCACACTCTCAGGCCTACAAGTTGCCTAATAACCGTGTATGTGAAGAAGTGTAGGAGAAGACAAAGCTTAGCTCAAGGAGGACATTACATGAATGTGCATTTCTAAACACAGAGGTGCCGTGGTAACAGGAAGCCAAATAAACCAAAACTATAAAGGCAAACATTAAATGTCAAAACTCAAAGATTATTCCTAATGTTCTAAAATAGAGACAATGCATCCATGTAATCGGTTTATTAACTACTGCAAATGATGATCATGAAAACTATGGTGATGAAGTTTACTGATAAGCAGGGATGGCAGGGGAGGGGGATATGCAACCAGAAGTTTGTTGATCTTCCAGTGTGACAATGCCAAAGCCAAACTGTGATACACTAAGTTCAGATAACATGACACTGAGGCAGAGCGACAGAAGAAGCTGAGCCTAGACACCGACAAGATTTTTTTCTGATCAGCAACAACCAGAGGCCGATCTAAGCCATCACACATAACAGTAATGGTTAGAAGAATCCCATAATCATTATAGAAGGAAAGCGTGGCTTTCTCAAGCAGAAGTCAGATTAATACGGTATCAGAACTTTAGGGGTGGAAACTCTACACACAGTTGAAGACAGAATAATTAAGTACTTGGGATCTGTATCTGAGAATTGTTTTGCTACATAACCTTGTCTCTTGGTTCAGTTTGAACCGAGTTTGTGTGATGGTTCGTACAGACCTCTGGTTGTTCTCTCATCTGGTATTGAATATTTCAAATCTCAGGTATTATTATAAAGTGTTGCATCACTCAGGTAAAAAGCCCTGGCACAGTCTAAGGCCTAGGATACATCTTATGTTTTTTGTTACTATTTTAATGGCTACCTTATTGCCTTAACATTGCCCTAAATATATAATATATGAAATGAAATATGATAAATCAAATCAGATGTATTTTTGAGCATCTGAGATGATCTGCATCCATGCAAAAAGCCTCCTACTAATAAAAGGGGTTGTTTAAAGAAATCCCCTTAATGACCTTTTTCAAAAATGCTCTATATAGCCATCTCTCGCATGCGTTGATGCTTCTACTTAATCAGCATGCAGAAGGACCAGCTGCCTGGTATCTTAGGTCTTACCCTCATCCCTTCAAAACGTGACAGGGCCCTGAGGGGTCTCAAGGCCCTCAGTGTCCTGAGTGATTTAATCGGGCCTAGATCGGAGAAGCCCAACGCATTAGCTATAAGGCTGACTATAGACACCTACACAGATAGGGACAGAAGGAGAGGGAAAGACAGAAGCAGAGGAAGAGATGACCCACATAATTAGAGGGGATAAAGAGAGAAAGTTGGACCCTAAATATTGTAAGGATGGCTTCGTGGTTATACATATATTACATATACATATATAGTTTATATATTTGAAAATATATTTGTCTGTATAACATATTGGTAAACAGCGGTTATTGTAATAAATAAAGGTCAATAATGACACTTGACCGATGTTTTCTGGGGAGGTTTTTGCGCTTGTTTGCTTTTGTTTGGTTTAGTTTGGCAAGCCAGTCAAGCGTGATAACCAGCTTAACAGCACAGTGAGCACACCTGGAAAGAAACTTGTGGTTGACACAGTGAAAAGGAGAGAAGATAAAGAGTCAAACAAAGGGTAAAAATTAGAGGAGAGATGTATTCACAGACACTAAATCAATATGACACAATAAAATACACACAGTACACGGTACAAAACAGTACAGTGTCCACAGCAGAGAGCGTCATACTTAAACAGGAAGAGAGAAAACGCAGAAGGTTGAGGGCAACTTTCGGGGTTAGAAGAGAGAGGATAACCTGTGAAAGTAGGAGCCCCAACACAGCACACGCATCTTACCCTGGACCCTCAAACACCGAACCCTCTGCTCCTCGCCACAGCTGCACAAATGTCTCGCTCAACTTAAAAAGACACACAGTTATAGGCACCTGCTGTGAGAGAGAGGACACGTCAACATAGGGTAGAGGACGGAAGTCAGGATATGTTCACAACACAGGGGCTAATTTAAAATATTCAGGAATTTCCACATATTATAAGTTTCACTGAGAATGAGTGAGGGACTTGGCAAGCACTGGATCCCCCCACATGGCCTGAACTGCAGGAATGAGACTGACTGATTTCTATCACATTTTCTGTACATGGAATTTGACGAATAATCTGATTCCGATCTCCAGACTCTTCAGGCCATTCAAGGACAGTCATGGCCAAAGCTGCTCCAGCTTCTGGCCGTAAGCTTCAGGTTATTACACTGAAAGGTGAACCATCACTCCAGTCTCAGGTCTCTGCCCTCTGAAAAGAGGTTTCCTCACGGGCCGTCATGCATTGGTTCTATTCATCCTTCCTTCAACACAGAGGTGGTACTAGCCAGGTGCCTGATGTGCAGATAGAGGACTTAGAATTATTTCATTTTTAAGTTTTCAATTGGTTTTATTAGATCGGGTTATTTATTAATACAGGTTATCTTGTCCTGATTGACGTCCAATTAGGTTCATGAACACTGAAATAATGTTTTTTTGTACACAGCCACACGGAATTTGAGAAAAAAAAAAGATGTGAGGGAAGTCAAGACTTTGAGCTCGACAAAAGTGTGGCATTAACCATACAGGAATTACAGCCATTTCCATACACACCCCCATTACAATGGCTCATATGTAATGGAACAAAATAACATATTTACAAACATCAGAAATGCCTTTAATACTTGGATGAAAATCTTTTGCATGCAGTGACTGGCTGAAGTCTGGAACACATGGACATGACCAAAGGCGCAGCACTAGCCAGGTGCCTGATGTTCAGATACGCTACTTAGAATTATTTCAAGCAGCTGTCTTCAACTGCTGCTTGCTTGTGGGTTTTGTGCTTTTTTTTGCCTTCAGTCTTGTTTTCAGTAGGTGCAACGCTACTCTACTGGGTTGACATACTGGGTGAGGTGCTGGGCCAATGAAGAATATCCCATTGCCTTAAGAAACTGCTGTATAGCTTATGCTTTGCGCCATCATCCTTCTGGAATATGAAGCAGTGTCTTATCCGTTTTGCAGCATTCTGTCAAATCTGCGCAGAGTGTTGCTCTATTTTGACAACATCGGGCCAAGTCAAGAAGACTCTTGAAGAAGTAGACATGTCATCTTCAAAGTCTGCAGTCAAGAGACAACTTGAGGTTTAAAACACAGACGTTTCACAACAAGGTGCAAACCTACAGAAGCCGAGAAAGGCCATGGTTGCTGTGTCTGAGCTTCTTTGGATCACAGCTAGCTCCTTATCCATTTGCTTTATGATTTATGAGCAACCAAAAATAGAGCTGTTTGTGTAAAAATGGCTGTAATCCCTGAGTGGTTAATGCCATCATTTTTCGCTCCAACTGACTCAGTGCTGCTGATATGGTCGTTCTTGCAGCCGGTTCTCCCATCTCTTCATATGAAGCTCTGTGGGAGTGACCTCTGGGGACTAAATCAGCAAAATGCCGTCAACTCAAATCAAACCCCGGAACTATTTCACCACTAAAAAATGATTTAGTGACTATGTCTCTTTAAACTCCACCCAGCTCTGCACAGGCCTTCAGGTAGTCAGGTTTTTAAAAGTGCAGATACTTAAAATTTTGGAAAACTTACTAATTATACAAAAAATTTTGCTCTTCTTTGATTGGTCAGAAAGGTGAGCCTCACTTAAATTTTTTTAGAAGAAAATATCTCTGTTCATTGACTGCGTATCCCTGGAGGCTTCCAACACACCGCTCAATATTTAATATTTACAAATCAAGGTTGCAGCCTTATGCAGAGCGTGAAATGTGGTCCACAACATACTGCAGCAACACATCAGACACATTACAATTAAGTGTGGCCACTGAAAGAAAGTAATGGAAAATTGGAAAATATTTATTTTGAGGCCCATTTGGTCAATTTCTTCAGCATGAAGACAAAAGTAAAAAGTCATCCACATTTCTCCATCAGACTGTTTGCACAGGAGAGTCGGGCTAATATTGCGCACAATTGCTTTTTGTGATAACAGGGTTATTATCAGCACTTTGTTATTATGTAACCTTAGTGCTTCTAGGTCTCAAAAGATTTTCTGTTCAATCATTACGTTGACCAATAATTCACTGAAACCTATGCATTCCTGTAATGACGCAAAACACTATCACAAAGAGTTTGACAAAAATGACACTGTTATACTGTAACATAGAATATTAAACATAAAAGTATCCAAATGTACTTACATCCACTATGAAGAAGTCTAACCAGCACCAAGCGTTAGTGAAGTACTTGACGAAGCCGTAGGCCACCCATTTCAGCAACATCTCCAGGATAAAGATGTAGGTGAAAACCCGATCAGCATACTCCAGAATGACGCGGACTGTCTTCCTCTGTTCAATGTACACATCCTCAAAAGCCTAAAGAGCAGCAGAAAAGCATCACAGAGACGATAGCTTCACTGATTTCTTTTAGACAAGCCATAACATACAACAATTCTCTTTATGTTCTATAAAACAAAAAATTACTTCATCAACCAATATAGTTATTTATACAAAGTGCTTTTCAATGTAACTGAATAAAAGCACACGTTTGTGTTGTTTTTTTATGTTTCTTAATCATCTTTACAGTAGGTGTGTTTTGTAAAGCAGCTAATAAACTGTTTACCTTTCCAGACAATGACTTATTTACAGTGTTAGAGACAACTGGTTTATAAGTGCCATCAAACCAAATTCCCTGAACTTTTTATTTCTTCATTGCCTTCTTCAGCACATAAGGGTTTTGATTTGGCCACAGCCCCTCCAGAAAGCTGCAAACATAAGCTGGATTCTGCCAGTTGAAAGTTTGGTGCATTACAGCACTTTGCTCTCCATTATCCACAATCTCATGAGGAGCAGTTGCAGAAGAAAAGCAGGAGATGATCTTGCTTGCTCATCTTCATAAGGAAATAAGACTCTTTTACTCTAAATAAACTGCACATTCCTGCATTAATTGTTTCTTGTTCTCAGATGGTGTTCACATCTTTTATGTTACATTTATTACAATGCCGTGCAGCACAGACTTCATGGTAATAATTAGAAGTGCTAGCAGTGTGTTCTCACCAGCGCTCCACTGCTGAGAAGGATCATGAAAATGATGAGGGTTTCAAACCAGTTATGCTCTACAATGAGGTAGCAGGTCTTCCTCAGGAACCACCAGTATTTGCCCCAGCCATGAGTGATGGGAACGTCACAGCATTTGTATTTTGCCACACATTCTGTAGGAAAAAATCAGAATATGAATACCACCACGTGTAATCTGTATTAGAACACTCTGGACACGTCTTTACGTATGCCTGTACAACCTAATGCAATCTAAAACAGCAGCTCTGTCATTGTGGGTAGTGAAGTCATACTGCAGTGCATTATATTAGGAGGTGGTTCTAATGTCTTGGCCCTCTCATTCCTTTTAAATAGGGTGGCCAAAAAAATTGAACCAGCGTCTATTGCAATGCACTGCAGTATGACTATAACATATAACAGTTTCAAATTAAAAACTGAGATAATATAACTTTGTAAAAATAGAATTCATGGAACAACTGCTGTATTTGTATTGCATTAGACTGTACAGGTGGACCTAATGAAGTGGTCAGTGATGCATGTTTACTGTCATCACTAGACAATAAGGTAAAAAAAAACACATACCATCTGTCCAGCAGGGTTCTGGGTCAAGGTATTCCTCCACTACCTCCACCACTGCCGCCTCCTCCACATCAGGCTTGATGTCTATTGTGCTGCCCTCAGATGAACTGGTGTCATCCAGCTGGGATAAACAGCAGGATCAAAGGATCAGTTCAGCCCCTGGATTTCTTTCTTTGCACAACACTCAGTTGCTGAAAGTTCCTTCACATCTGTTCCAATTCATGGTGCAATTTATAGCTAGAGGTACACATGTTGTAGGCATGTGGTGCAGTTCATTTCCCCTTTCTGCCGCTGCCTATTCTGTAATGTCTTATTGCTGTGTCAGTGTTATTTGTGTATTTATAAGAATATAGATTCCTAAATGACGAGGGTTCGTTTTTTTGAAATGAAAGAACTAAACAAATGTTTTCAATTTGTACAATCAAAGAGTCAAGCTCATTTCAATACACAATAGAAAATCTGATGCGATGAAAAAGATATTTAGTGAAAGGAATTTTTTAGTTTCGATTTTTGGTGAACCTGTTTACATATAACAATAAATGTGGCATAATTACCAGTAGATCAAGGGGAAGAAGAGGAAACTAGTGAAGTAGCAGCAGCTTCTTGCAATAAAGCATCCACACACTAGCAAACTGTACATGCAGACACAGACACTTAGCCAATTCAATCCACTAGAGAATGATACTGCACTTTATAATCTTAAGTCGTCAGCAAAGGAATGCGTTCGCATTTTCTTCCTCTCCCTCTCTTTTTTCTTTCGCTCAACCAAACAGCCCTATGGATTTCGTCTTTTCTGATTGGCTGTTAACAGCTCTGTCTGTGTACCTAGTAGCTGACTGGGGTGCAGGGAAATTTGTTGTGTGGTTGGTTGAGGGAACCCAGTGGAATATGAACCTGGTGCAGGTACAGTTGTAATGCTGCTGCGTCTCCTTTTTCCCTACTACAAACCAGGTCAAGGTGACCCATGCAAATACTCCTTTACAAGCTTTTGGATCTTACCCGTCTGTGAAATTGCTACTGTACAGCCGTGTTTCTCTCCCTGCATCTTTTCAAAACTGCTTTTGTCTTTGCCTGTTTGCAGGGACAGCAGTCAGACTCAGTGTTACAGCTCTCACATTTAAATGGATGTTCTGAAATGTCAGGTAAACTAAATGTGCTCAATGTGGCAACTGCTGCATGGTCACACACATGCACTTTGCCAATAATTATCACCTCGTAATACAGTGACCAAATTGATAAACACAACAACTTATAATTTGTTTTGGTATATTTATAGTATATATCTGAATTGTCCCAGCCACACTGCAAACTGTTGGACAAGAACGTTACATCTCCATTTTCAAACTCCTAATATTACTTCTGACTCACATCTTTACTGTTCTCTACATCTGATTCGCTGCTGAAGTCTTCTGTATTAAGGTTTTCAAAGTCTGACTCCCCAACAGCGATGGGCACGCAGACAGTGAGGTTGGGGTTGTGAATGAAGGACATGTAGTCTTCATCTATCATGTACTTTCCCACACTGCTCCCAATGCCGCTTGTGGTGCCATTGCCATTTTTGGCATAGTCCAGTTCACGGTTGATGTCCACTGTGTGGTTTGCAATGCAGTTGAGTTTCTTCTCGTACATTTCATCGAGGGGCTTCTGTTCATCCTCTATAGGCTGCTTGACAGAGTGACACAACAGTATGAATAAAAATCTTTTTACAAAACAAGAACGCTAATTTGACAAAAGTTATTCTTCAGGTTATTTAACAAGCAGAAAATGTTCATGCCTATATAGTAGATGTTTAACTACACGGTACCTTCTTGAGCACTGTGGCTACAAAGGTTCGCATGTTGACCTTGAACCAGGCAATCCCTGTTTTAATGCGGGCTACTGCAAGCTGGAGGTTGTTGGGTTCACCATCGTCATCTGTTGCGGCAAGGTTGTCTGCACTGAATGAGCTCAGCAGCAAGGCCAGGAACAGGTTCAGCACCTCGGAAAAAAAGACCATAAAAGCTAGAATACCCACACTCTCACAGCAGTACCATCCACACTATGAAATCCTTACTTACCACCAGGTTTCCGATGACCATGACCATCATGAAGACTGTCAGACACATGGTCTGTCCTGCCACCTCCATACAGTCCCACATGGTCTCAATCCACTCCCCACACAACACGCGGAACACAATCAGGAAGGAGTGAAAGAAGTCATTCATGTGCCAGCGAGGTAACTTACATTTCTCAGCGATTTTACACACACAGTCTTTGTAGCTTTTGCCAAACAGCTGCATGCCCACCACGGCAAAGATGAAGACGATGATGGCCAGCACCAGGGTCAGATTGCCCAGAGCTCCCACAGAGTTACCGATAATCTTGATTAGCATGTTGAGCGTGGGCCACGATTTGGCTAGTTTAAACACTCTTAACTACAAGAGAAGCAGGAAATGGAATTATTCTATGGTCAGTCGTGTTAGAGATCAGACGTGGTTATGAACAGACTTGTCTGTCTTCATTTCATTTTGCATAAAGCTAATTTAATGGACAGTGCATGATGGCCAATGGAGGTAAACAGATGCTGACATCCCTAACATGATTATTTTCTACTTACCAATCGAAAAGACCTGAGCACTGACAGACCTTCCACATCAGCCAGTCCCAGCTCGACTAAACTCAGAGTCACGATGAAGCCATCAAAGCAGTTCCAGCCTTCCTGGAAGTAGTAGTAGGGATCCATGGCGATCAGCTTGGCAAACATCTCACCAGCAAAGATGCCTGTGAAAACCTGTAGACCCACATAAAAGATCAGTCCCTCTCAAAATCTGGGATTTTATGTCCCCACAAAACCTTCAAGTTCAATGACCTTGCGTGATGTAATTTATAGTGAAACAGTGTTATCAGGATGTCCACAGAAATTAATCCAAGGGGTAAAACAATAGCTTCAATTATCAATTTTAATGACACTTACAAAGTGCTACTAACAGTAGTAGCAAAGGACCATTGAAGTCTTATTCCCACTTGTCTTGACTTTTAAACATACAAATTATTACAAACAATTCAAATGATGGCAATAATAATGACAAAAAGATTAGCTGGAAATTTAATTGCTGACTGGTAACGTTGGCTTGCTTAGGTTGCATTTTGTTTGATGCAGCGCTGATTAAAAATGTATTGCCTATATTGAAGACTCTTCTGACAGGGCAAGGTCACAGAGCAATGACACATTGTCCCAGCAGAACTTAGGGAGCTGTAGTAGTCTGAGCCTTTCCGATATCGTGCAGCTAATCATGTTCTCAATCAGTGATGCAGAGAACATCCAATGATTCATACTGCACCATCCATCATGCCACACAGCTTGCTCAAATTTCAATTCCTGTTTCACTCCTGACAGCGTGCCAATCTCTGTGACCTCATATCCTGTCTTACTGCTGACTCAGCCAACAGTGGCTGTGTTATAGTAGTATCTGACAGCAAGGGCACTGCACAGACAAATCAAAATGCCTGCTGTACACTTGGTTAATAAGTACTGCATTAATCCAGTCCTGTACAGATTAGTGACAAAGCCCATCATCTGTGTCTCTGTGTGTGTGAATAACAAAGAGAGTGAGTTAGACAGAATTCAGCAGAGTTGCGGTAAGCACGATGCAACGGAAGCAGGAGAGTGACCTGAGTTACTGAGTGGAGGTGATGAGAGCATGGGGAGCAGGCTGGCTGGCTACATTAAAATGGAACTAAATCTTTAATGAGACAACATCAGAGTCCTATATACACTCTGCGTGTGTGTGTATTCTTAAGTGCGCATACCAAATGATGCATTGACTTATTGGTTTGAGGTTATGTAGGCTGGGCAAACTGAACCTGCATTGCTTCTATAGCTCCTGTGAGAGATAATGAGGTTCGAACAGGCATAAGAAAAACAAATGACTGTGGTAAAAGAAAGGACAACAGAAGAACTGCAGTTTCTTACCAGATTACCAACAGACAGCACCTCCTGAAAATGTGTAGTCATGGGGTAGTGCTCCATGGCCATGAAGAGAGTGTTGAGGACAATACAGATGGTGATGGCCAGGTCGACAAATGGATCCATGACGATCAAGTAGACGATATGTTTGATTTTCAGCCAGATGGGGCAGCATTCCCAGATAAGGAAAACGTTGGCAAACTTGTACCAACAGGGAGGACACTTCCTCTGAGACTCCTCCAACTCTGCGAGAATGGATTAAATGTAAAGAAAATCAAAAGGCTGAAGAAAACAAAACTGTTAAAAGTGAGTCCATTCATTTGCATAACTGTTTTAAATTTCATTGTTATAAGTTGTAAGCAACAAACACCATCTGAATGTGGGTGTCATGCTGTGGATCCTGTCTACCTACTAAAACAAGGCCCATAACCAAACACACATTTAACAGGTGTTAAATATTTAAATCTGAGTTATAATGTTGAGCAAGGTGTTAAACTTTCATTAAATGGAATAGGATTGCATCATTGGAATTGTAAAAAAGTAAGACGTACAGTATCCATACCCTCTATTAATGTGTTGGTGACTACACTCATCTGACTGTTGGCACGGTCTTTTCCTTTAAAGGAGGAGTTGAGCTGATCCACAGACACCATGAGAGAACCAGAGTGCTTCTTCTTAACCTCCACATCTGTAGTCTGTTCTCAGAAAGACATATTATCATATCAATGCATAACAATATTAAACGTGCATTAAATCTAAAGGATGTTCTGGATCTGCTCATTAGGAAAGAAGACCCATAATGATGAATATAGGGCTTTAAACAAGATCTTGGTTTGTTCCATATAAGCATGTCATAAGACATTTTAAATTCATACTGTAAATTCTCAAATTGTTATCTTAATTTATCACAACTGAGAAAGAACTCAGGTCTCTCTTTCAAAAAATCATTTGAGACAGCCTTTTATTTCCATTATTCTCAGATTTCTGTAAATATTTCAATATGTTCTTCTAAGTGGTCATAATTAAAATATTATTATTTGATTATTTAATATTTTTATTTAAGAATTTACAGTACACTAAACCTGTCACTGTATGCTCCACACCACATAGTCACATCCTCTAAGTAGGAAACATTAAACTGCATGCAATGGCATGCATATCAATCATTTGCTACTACACCATGCTACATTTTCAGAAAGGTAGTTAGATAAAAGCAGGTAGATTGTTTCAAAATTAAAGAGGAGTCTACCATGCTAGCTAGAAAAATAAATACTGCTACAGAAAAAAAATCCAGTTTGTTGTTGCACCATTCACTTCAAAAACGGATAAATGAGAATCAGAAGGGAAGGGATCAGGGCAGAATGAGTGAGAGTCTAAGATAACACAGAAATACTGGGGTAGATAAAAGCAGGGACAGAAATCAGTATGGGCTGAATGTGGAAAGCCCTTAATAATGAAGAAGTATAAGTAAGATTAGACGTTGTTTTCGGCAGAATGTTGTGATCATATTGTTTGTTATGACTGTTAATAACTGTAGTGACAGCGTTGTTAGAGGGACTAAGGACAGCTGATATTATGTGGCATTGTTGTAAGATTATACTGTTATAGCTGGTTAGTAGCTTCCAGAAATGTTATAAAAGGAGCAGCAGAAAAAGGTCATTAGATCTGGGTGGAATTGTCAGTGTGAGATGAAATAATAAGACAGTAGATATTCAGGGGAGGAAATGGGAATTATTGAGGAACAAGAGCCAAAGGGAAAAGGTTGTGAAGGAGATGCTGCAGAGACCGGGGCCACCACCATCATGCCTACACTGTATTGGTGTCCTTACACTGTCATCAGTGGCTGCCTTATCTATTTTCACCTCAGGCAGAAGCCGTCTGCCAGGCCCGGGGCCGATGAGAGACACCACGCCATTGCAGTCCACTGTGCTGTTCCTCTTCCCTCCAGAGTGGGGTGCCAGCGGGTGGATGCGTGACGAGCCTTGGCTGTAACCGCTGTAGCTGTTGCGACGGTAAGGAATAAACAGGGAGCCCCGGCGGTCTTCACTCTCCTCTACTGTGCTGTGCTCGTCGTCCGCAAACTCGTTTTCTGAGCCTATGTCCTTGGATCGGCCTTTGAAGCTGAAGATGCTGCTGCGGCTGTTGTGGCGCGACATGAAGGGCGAGCCTGGGATGCTGAGTAGTGACTAAAGAGACGGATGTAGAGAGGGAAAGCACAAGTTAGTTGATGTGTAAATAAAAGAGGCTGACAGGGTGAAGACGGTAAGTGAGACAAGGTAGATTGAGCAAGAATAAACCAGAGGACAAGGAGAAAACCCAAATTAGCAATTTAAAAAAAATGGGAAGGCATATCATAAAAATTGTCCTGCCTTTTTCAATCATAATAGGAGTGGTTCAACGGAGAAAGAGAAATAGACAGCTGTCCTTAATAATGCCAAATTACTCTTAAAACCTGAGGACTATAGCATTGTAATGCAATCTGTGTATAAATTACCCCGTATATGCAACCTTTGGCACAGACAGTGGTATTGTGTGCCACCCATTGACAACACATTTAATTTGTCCTGTCATTAGATTAAATATTTTTGTCTCGCAGCAGCAATCAAGTAGCCTACAGGCTAACAGATTAAATAAACAGGTGACCAAATATATTTGCACACTGAAGCCATCAAAAAATCCTCTTCCTGGAGTTGACAGTGCCCAGAGAAACTGTGCGAGTAAACATGCAAAGTACTAGTAGTCTGGTAAAATATGCCATTATTTCAGGAAAATTACTGACGAGGTGTCAAAGACTTTCATTGAACCATAGCCCCAGAGGAATCCATAAGGCAGGGGGAGAATGAGCACATCTGAACAGAAAAGCGACGCCACTGCAGCAAGATTAGAATTATTTTTTCTTTCATTTGAAAACCTGTGCAGTGAACTGCAAACGAGCATAGTTCTCAAGTTCAAACAATCCGAATTTTTTTGCCTACTGGCATTAGACCTAATGAACTGTACCTCAGCAGAGTTCACCTAAAGAAAGTTCTAAGATTCTGAAAGATCCAAAACGCCTAATGATTTAGAAATGTCACTCACTGTATAATATGTCCAGAGGCATCGATAGACTCTAAAGTTGTATAAACCGAGTCAAATATGAGTTTTTATTGTTGTTACCTGGTTCATGATGGATGTCTTCCTCCCCAGGCGAGTTCCTGGGAAACGGATGGTGCTTTTCTTGCTGCCATCGTCTGACTCTGACTTAACAACCTTCTCACTGTCGCCTTTCTCTTTCTCCTGCTCTTTCTGACGCCATTTCTTCTTGCGATTGCGACGCTCTTTGGCACTTTTGGAGCTCAGCTTGGAGACCTCGGAGGAACTTCGAGACAAGTGCCCCCCTCCTTCGTCCTCTAGCGCAGCCTCTGACACTGTGCCCGCAGATGTCGCCATGGCAGCAGCCTGACAAAAAAAGGAGACATGATAACCAAAAACCTTTTTTTTATTAATGGATAAAATGTATGCATGTGAGACCTACCTGAGTCTCCTCCTGCTGCTTCTTCAGCTGTTCCAGCATGGCCTTAAATTCAGCTTCTTTCTGTTCTGCCTCCTCAATAGTGGCTTGGTTCTGCTCCTCATAAGCCATGGCGACCACAGCCAGGATAAGATTCACCAGGTAGAAGGAGCCCACAAAGATGACTAACACAAAGAAGATCATATAGGTCTTTCCTGCGGCTCGCAAAGTCTGACCAAGAACAAAGAGAGAGAATTACCAGACTTTCAGAGTAACTGGACATGGAATACAATGTTTTGCAAATCTGAATGAATCTGTTTTAGCAAAACTGTTGATTAGTGTTAATTTTTCTGCAGGATTTTCTTTTCTTAGAGATATTTGTGTTACGTCAGCATTGCTGGTGTTTCTCATTCCCGGTCATGGCTTTTTCAACAAAAACCTCCAGGCAGGAAAGAAAAATGCAGTTATTTCCAGTTAGAACACAAACATACAGTGAAACAGCCACTGGACTATTTACCAAATTAACTGACTCTATTTTTTAATAGTGATGCAGAGGAGGAGGAAATAAATGTTACCACGGTCAGAGCTGGGAATTTTACATTGCAGAAATCTGTGCGCATGTTACATTGTATACTTTGTATTTGTGTCCCTTTTGTTCATTCGTTTAATACAAATGCAATCATATTTCCAAATTCAGAAATCTTTTTCTTCTAGGTATTATTCAGATTTGAGGATGGTAATATTGTACATACATTACATTTTTTATGGTGAAGTGAGGGCAAAATCATTACAGTCGCTGGAGTTTTCTACAACTCTGTGTTTTCCTAAGGAAGGAGGAGACTTTTATAAAGCTCTGCAAACAGCATTTGCTCATACTAAGACAAATTATACAAGGCTCAGTCTGGCTTCCATTTGGGCAAATGTGTCAATTTAAGATAGAGAAGAAAAAACAGAAAAATGAAGGAAAACACTGCTTTACCAGCATGTAGAGATTTTCCCAGAAGTCTTGGGTCATAAGACGAAAGAGGGTTAGGAAAGCCCATCCAAAGCTGTCGAAACTGGTGTAACCGTAGTTGGGGTTCCTTCCTGCTTTCATACATATAAAGCCCTCTGGACATCGGCTGAAAGCAGGCATAAAGTTATTGTAACCTTTATGAGTGATTGCAATGTCTGTAAGTACATCTAAAGTCTCAAGTGTATATACTTTGTAGTAGTTTATTTTTTAAATAACATATTGCTCTATTTGATTACAAGATAAAATACCTAAATATCAACAAATAACAAAGAATGACTACATGCTTACAATCACACATACCAGGTATCATGCCAACACGACTGGCATGTGAGTGAAAAGCAGTTTAATGAGAACCGGATGAGACCTTTTAAGCCATGGGGACGGGTTATCTAGATCAGAAGTGCAATTTAATACAACCGTTGTGGTCAGCTGCCCAAAGGTTTGTTGTAGCAGGTGACAAGAAACCCAAAAAGGCAAAAACCTGTTTTCAATGAACCAACTCAGGATAGCACGACACAAACTGACATCTTTAAAGAGAAGAGTACAAAAAAGAACAGGAAGAGGATGAAGCTGCCTTAACTGCTATTCAGAAAATTGTGAGGGAGAAGATCATCATCCTCTGCAGAGCAGAGTGGCAACAAAGGATTGCAGAGAGACAACCAGGTGAAAAGGCTGGTAATCACTGTACACCCCTTTGACTCCACGGAGAAACTGAGTGGGCCAAAGGTAAAGTACGCTGCCACCTGGCATGCTCCAAAAAAAGCGACTGACCAATAATTTAACACAATCAATTGGAAAGCTGGGAGAGACCAAGACCTGGAAGACTTTGACAACACTAAAGAACTCATTATTGAGTTCTACACCCAGAAGCCAATGTTGAAGGAAATCCTGCAAGTCATCCAGACTGTTAGGCTGTAACAAAATCAGCCTCATACTTAATGGAAGAACTTGGTTTGCAACAGATGGCACAGTCTCCTACAATTGTGGAAGATTTCAAACTTGAAATGGAGAAAGAACAGACATTTACAAAGGGTGTCTAGCTATGAAGGAAATAGAAGAAAGCAAGGACCACGGGTCAGTTGAGGATCATCGCTCCTCAGATGGGAAAGTAAGACATTCTGCAGTTTCCTTACTTGATGCCTGATGGAACAGCTCTTGAGAGGGGCATACATCTACACCTGAGTGCACAAAAGAAGAATCTCATGGTGCCCAAGTACAGTGATTGACAAAGTAGAGTCACTCTGTAGATCACAAAGTCATAGAAAGGCAGGACTGCACAGGAGGAGGAGGCACCACAAGCATCACTGATGCTCCATAAAAGCTTTCAAGATGCTCCAAATAAAAATGGTGACCCATGACCCCTGATCAACCCTAGAACATCTGGATGAACCCTGGTTAAATGGCTGAACATGTGTGCAAGAGCATCATAAAATGTGTGAAAGAAGAATAACAACCATGAGACACAATCAGACAACTAGAATAAACATGGAGGCTTGAAATCAGTAATTAAGCTTTGACTTACCCTGAGTCCGAACTATTTCCACATAGTAACGCATCAGCCTGACCAGGAAGGAAGTAGAAATTGGCTATAAAAAAAGAGCAGACTTTTTATTAGTCAATGATACCAAAATTAATATCAAAAACAATACTAATCAAAAACAATATCAAAGATGCAAATACATTCTGTCAAAGTTATTCTATGCAGTCATGCACAGCCAGATTATTCAAGTATCAAGGTAATCGCTCACTGTCATTCATGATATATTCGCGCCAGTCAAAGCCTCTGGTGCCATTTGCCAGAAACTGCTCAGTCATGTTGATTGGCCAGATTACACACTTATTCCGCAGGTTCCCCATGAAAAGCTGTAGTCCAATCAGAGCAAAGACGCTGAGACAGAAGACGGTCAAGATCATTACATCCGACAGCTTCTTCACAGACTGGATCAGAGCACCCACAATGGTCTTCAAGCCTGTCAATTAACACACAAAAGGCCCACACACACACACACACACACACACACAGATGTGCACAAATGCACATACATGAAAGCAGACAAACTCACAGACACATGCACACCATTATACACATTCAAAAACACACATACACACAAATAGACAAAAATAAAATGACTTGCAACTTCTGGGATCTCAAGAGTGCACAGACTAATTTAGGTTGTAACCACAATAATAAAAAAACTCCTCATGCACAAACGAGAATACATTATGTACTTAAGGCATATCTAATCATGTATTTAGCCTGTGCTGTTCAGGCTCTTGTATCAATCCAAACTTGGCAGGCACCAGAACTGTTTCTCAAGCATCATTGTCCGCACTGCCAAACCTCAGTCCCAGAACCTCACACACAGTGCACCCAGTTAGGAAAACAAAACTAATCTGCAGAAGGTGATGCTTCTCGTTGTTCGTCTCACCCATGCCTCGAATGAAATCTGTATTTTTTTATTATTAGTAATGAATTAGGTGCTTCAGCATTTAATTTAAGACTCTAACATATACAGGAACTTTAATTTTAATACTTCCTCTCACCATCATGAAACACTTGTGGTTTGTGACTGATATACAGTACAATAATATAATATAAAAAACAGCAACCGCAGTTTGAGAATAATATGTGTTTAGATCAACTGTTGGTTAACTAGTGGCGAGTAAAATCGAGGACTTCCTCCAAAATCCACTTCTTCATAAAACAGCTGATTAGGGAGTAGAGCAGAGAATTCAAAGAAGAACCCAGTGGAAGATATTTGCAGTCCAAATATAAATAATGTTATAATGGTAATGTAATGATGCAGGTACATAATGTACAAAAGTAAAACCATGACTCTGCAGCTCAGAAGAACATGTTGTCCTGCATCGTCTGTTTTTTACCTCACACTCATTTAAAAAGGATGTTGGGTGATTTTACTTATTATGAGCACTGCATATGTCTAAAAAAGAGAGTGTTCTCTTTTAGTTAAAGTCAACAATCTGGTTTTAACAATCAGAAATAAAGATTTATAGTGTGTGAAATTAGAAAGTCAAGAAACAATCTATGAGTCAAAATCACGTTTAATTATTACTATTAGTGGCTTACTGTAAGTGTAGACAAACGTTCTACTCCGGTCTCGCTTTGCTGGGCATAGTGCTCTTTTAACTCTTTTGCTTCCAGTTTAATTACCACTTGTCTGTTTTCAGGATTTTCAAAGACTGACCTGCTCATATGCATCACACACTGTCAGTGCAGGTACTTTAATGTAGTAGCAGGACAAATAAAGGCCCAACATTACATTTTTTTATTTTAGAATGACAATATACATCAGTTATCTGTAACCGCTTATCCTGTGTAGGGTCATGGGGGCAGGAGCCTTTCCCAGCTGTCATAGGGTGAGAGGCGGGGTGCACCCTGGACAGGTTGACATTCCATCTCAGGGCCAATACAGGCCAATCTGGAGTCTGAGCATTTTATTGTAGGGAAATCTCATTCCATAACTTAAGTCTACTGAATAAAAGCAGCCTATGTCAGAGCAAAACTAGACTAGACTTAAGAAGATGCCATCTGTTTCTGGTGGGACTGATTTATATGCAAGTTTGTATTTGTTTCTCTTTCTGACTGGTTATCAAATAGATGTCTTTCTAGAAAAATTAAATACAATTAAGCATGGCTATTTCATATGTAATAACATCAACTCAACTCTACTAAGATGCACTCAAGTTGAATGACGTTTTTTCATAACAAACAAAGCAGTTCTATGGGATGTTTCCATTAAAAGGCCACTTTTACAGTAACTAAATGAAAAACAGGATTACATCCGGATTCAGGATCTTTTAAGAGAGGAAAACTGTGTAACAAGTTAAACATTTTGTCGTCACTCTCTCCATATGTCCATCAATGGGAACATCCTTGAGAAACTGCCATTATTAAGTACACGGCATCCAACAAACCAACAGCGGCAACACAAACAGCAAACGGTGCACAGAGCCAGGCTCAGTTAAGTAAGCAGGAATTGAAGAAGAGAAAGAGAGGACAGGCGAGGAAGAGTTGGTGGCTGGGAGCAATGAGGAATGAAAGGTGGCATGCAGGTCATTTAAACGCCAAGGCTGAAAGAACAGACTCTGTGTCAGCATCACCTGTCTGTAAAACTGTGATGCTGACCTCCCTTTAACTGAAGAACCGTTCCCATTCAAGCTACCTGCAGTGTTGGACGAGCCACTACTGAGCACTACATGTTGGAGGAACTGTGATGTACTGTGTGTGTGTGTGTGTGTGTGTGTGTGTACACTGAAATACAGTTACTTCATAGTGTCTTCACACCTCAAGCATTTTGAGTGAATCTAATGTATATTCATAAGTACAGTATAAACTTGGGTTCCTCTCTCTATTCAATTTTACACATGTGTACTGACTCTTCTTATTAAAAAGATGTATTACTTATTTATTAGTTTCCCTTTCACTCCCAGGATGGACAAAGATCTTAAAAAAAGAAACTGAATAATTTAAACCCTTGATCAAATAACTCTTATGACTAAAACAAAACATCATCCAAATAAAGCCAAACCTGTAAAAGCATATGTCTCTTACTTTCATGCAGCATCAATATGTCGCAAATTTAGGCTTGGCAGTCTTACAGAATTGAATTAAAGAATTTTCAGATGAGAAGGCAATATCATACATACTGAGAATTTGGATCAGTGTATAACATACAATAGAACACAAACCAGAATTGCAATAAGATGAGGGTGTTAAACTCCTCGTGATCATGTTTTCACTTAGTTTATTCATTTGACAACTCATAAAAACATCCTGGAAGACAATTCCATTAATATATCTAAGCTCTTGCCCTTTATCATGACATATTTGTTGCATACATTAAGGTGCTGCATATGTGCATATGAGACATTTCAGCCCACAGGACTGCCAGTAGACTGCTAAGCCTATCAAAAATGTATTTGTACCATTTTTGATATCCATAAAACAAACAAAAAAAATGCAGAAATTCTAACTCATCCTCAAGACAAATCATGACATTGATAGAAATAAAGACGACTAATAGATAAAGTGAGCTCAGCCTTAGTGTTTAAATGGGAGTCTCACCTGGAATGACAGAAATAGTTTTCAATGCTCGGAGAACCCTGAACGTTCTCAGCGCCGAGACATTCCCAAGGTCCACAAACTCTGTTATATATCTGTAACAAGGTAGGATGACACACAGAACAGAACCCAATGACACACAACACACACAATAACAACAAACACGCACGCATGTATGCGCAAGAGCACGACACCAGCACCACCATCGAAGACCAGGAGGGGACACCACGGTGAGAGAAAGAACGCCTGTCTGATCAGGGAGAGAAGAACGTAGGAGAAGGAGGAGAGGAGAGGAGAGGGACTGAAACAAAACCACAACTAACATCAACCCCGTGACTCGCCCACCCGCCAACACATACACCTGGACCGTCTTACCTGGGATAACTGAAATAGTTTTCAAAGCCCTCAGAACCCTGAACGTACGCAGAGCTGACACATTGCCTAGGTTTACAAACTCTGTTATATACCTGCAAGGTGGATCAGATACAATTACTCAGCTGCCGTCCCAGATAGAGGAAAGAAAGAATTGTTAGTTACAAAACATTATCAAGTTGTGTGATGAGAATTGTTTTCAGCCATTCCAACATTTTAAAAGTCTTAATGACTCATTAGAATAGAATGACATGGAATACAAACACTGTCCCTGAATGAGACGAACAGATGCTGAGTCCAACCTACATCTAACAAGGTGGTGATAACTTTAGCAGTAACTACTAGACTGAACTCATAAAGTGTGTTCAGCTGGGTGGAGATTTTGTTCATACGGACTATTACTCGTCAAGAAACTTATTCCCTAAAGTCCCCCCAAAAAAAGAATCATAATCCAATCTATAAAATTAAAATGAGTCAGGCTCTGTCCAAAGTCACTCTGCCTTTTTGTTTGAGTGTCCAACTTTTGACTGTCCTCCAAAATCACTTAGTGCAAGATTAGAAAAAAAAAAAATTCCACAAATGATCCCATGATGCAACACAACATATTTTCTGCATGCAAAAATGACTGTTGTTAGAGCCTACGCATATTGCAAATTAATTGTGGAAACAGTTTTGGACTGTTCATGCAGCAGCTATTTTCGATTTTGTCACAAATGTAAAAGCAGAGGAGTCAGCAATAACTTTAGCTCCTCTAATTCTGCTTTTGTTTTCTTTCTCTAAGATTAAGATTTTATTTTCAAGCTTTATGATGTTGCTATTTTATAAATTTACAGATTTAGTGCTTTTAAAATATATATTTATAAGATGAGATACTTACGCCATTGAGATGACCATAAAATCCAGCCAGTTCCATGGATCTCTGAGAAAGGTGAAATCGTCTATGGCGAAGCCTCGGGCGACAATTTTTGTGAGTGACTCAAATGTATAGATACCTGTGAAGGTATACCTTAAAAAAAACAAAAGAAGACGGTGAAACAGTGAAATGAAACAAGAACGTTGCTGAGAAAGGAGAATGAACGTATACTTACTCTACTTGTTTGGACCATTCTGGAGGATCACTAAATGTCATGAATATACAGTTGGTCAAAATTGTACACATGATGATCATGCTGAATAACGTGAGAAGACAAAAGTTAAGGAAAGTTTGAACGGCACGATCTATAACACCTAACAAACACAACAACTGTAACAAAAGCCTGATGTTGAAGTAACACATACGACAGAGGGCAGAGAAAGGGGCAGACTACTTGTGTGCTAACAATGCATTATCTTGACTTACAGGACTATTCACTGAACATTTTTAAAATAATCAGAAAAAACACAACTCAAACATTGCAAAAATCATCAAGCAAGGCAAGCAAATAACTTGGAAGGATATGAATGTATCAAAATCTTAATAGCTATTCGCCTAAGTAGATTAAAAGGGCTTAAGATGTACAAGGAGGGCGTGGCACTGAAGCGGAAGATTGTTTTCCCTTTGTTTAGGACTATAAATGTCTGTGGGAAAAAAGAGAAACAAAGGCAGAAGACAGCAGAATTAATAAATGGCACATATTGTTTGGCACATGTCTGCTGATTACCTGGTGTGAGTCCTGGACTCACGTCTGAGTCATTGAAATGTAGTCTCTACTACTTTTCCACAGTAACTACTGCACATGAATGATTCCCATATTACAGGAGATACTAAAAACCATCTTAATGTGCACTGCACACAGAATTTAATACACTCTATATAAGCTAAAACGTCACATTAGACTGTGCTTTACTCTGTCCTGTCACCTCAGCCTGTCCTGGTGAGCTTTTCACCATAATGGCAGCTTTGTGAGCTGCCTCAGAAGCAGCAGACAAGCGCGTGGGATGCTCTCCCCTCTCCGTGGCCAAATGACTCTCTTCTCCCCAAGTTTAAAGCTCTTACTGGAAGAGAACCGCAAATGCTGTCATCGATCAGAGGTAGATCTGCTGACTCTAGGCTCTCAACAACCACTCCCCACCCATAAAGAGCGCTCGGCCAAGTGGGGCTGGGCAGCAGTATGTGTTTGTCTGTACATACCTCGGTGTTGTCGTTGGATGATTGTGGTCAATTTTAGACAGAAACAACATGGGTTCAGCGTGAGAAATATGACAGACTACTGGAAACACTTTTAGAAAAAAATGATTAGACCAGTGTGTCCCATGTGTTTTGTACCTACTAAACATCAGTGTTTAGAGGTGGTATATGTTCCACACATGTTAGCAATGCATGGTCCATATCATGGGGCATTTGTGAGCTAGTTACGAATGTGTACAATGTACAATGTTACAGGGTTTCCCCCCTTAACTGCAACCCCTCATTTGTATTTATTATACCCCTAACAGTACGGGTTGCTAGTATTTACAGAAAAAACATGATGTTCTTTATGTACCCAGAAATGGAGAATAGCGAAATGGAAACTGAAGAGGTGAATTGTAATTCAGATCAATTGCATTCAACTTATATATATATTATTTCTGAGTTTAAATTGAAGCCAAAATAAAAATCACTGCACCCACAAGAAACAGCCTGCTCATGTCGAATACACAATAGACACACACACCTTGGCTCTGTGTCAGTACCATGGGACAGACTAGACAGAAACATAGAGATGGCAAGTGTTGCCCTGAAATCTTAAAAAATTAAAAATAGCATGCATAATCTTGAGAAAGCCAGAGTATTCTCTCTACAGAAGACTCCTCTCTCCCGTGCAAAACTTCCCCTTATTTCCTGTCCAATGAAGGAATATATTTCTATTATTGATCAAAACTGTAAAAAAGGAAAACAAGAATCCACTCCTATTTTTAAATCTTTCTTCCTGAGGTCAAGTGAAGCATTTTGCTGACTAGAATGTTCATGGAAGGAGAGAGTGTAAAATATGGAATATCTCATTAGTACCTATGTTAATGTGTTCAATGTGAAACATAATGCTATGGACAAATCCTATGAATTTCTACAGCTGTAGACAGTATTTTATTTAACACAACTGCTTTGTCCTTATTGAGTGAGTTTCAATGTAGGTCATCCCCTATAGCATATAGAATGCCTGGAATTTTCATTAGGATTCAACTCCAATGTGGCCTCAATTGCTCACTTAACTTTATCAATATGCAGACAGAAAATTCTGCTGTTGACGCAAAGCTGGCAACCTGGCACAATTACAACAAGGGATGCAATTGCCAGGCAATTTCCTTAATAGATCGTCTGTCACGTTGACTTTGAAGCTTATAAAATGGTAAATTGCATATTTTTTCTCAATAAAAGCTTAATTGTGGCCTATATGCACACTACCTTTTAAATTGTATACAAAGTCTATTTAAGTTAATTATCTGAATTAAATGTAAGTAAAATGAAAACAATGTCAAAATTTGATCAAACAAACTAATTTGTTTGATCAAATTAGTTTAATTTGTAACATATATACATGACCCGACAACATAAAATAGATGAAGGTAAACAAGCAAAGTCTGAAGCAAGTCGTGCCAGTTGAATTGGCTGCAGCTTATTAAAGTCTACCCCAGGTAGAAAAATAGAATAAGCTGTTTCTAACTTGGCATTCACTGACATTTCATGACAATAACAGTGTCCCGAGATGAATTGGAATTCCAGTGCTGCACATCCTGTTTAGGTAACTTAGGACTTACTTTAGGCCTTTTAAATTGACTGTGTGTGTTAACTTTCACTTGCAGATTTTATAGAGAGTGAAGTGTTTAAATGGCTCAATTGCACCTTTTCTCAAGTTCCTGCTTTCGGGACTGTTTTTGTTCAGACTTGCTCTGCAGAGGGCAAAACACATTTTCCCCATGGGGTATAATTAAAATATATAAAGCTTTCTGAAATGCATCTTTTCACCTGGATAAGCACATGATCACAAAGACAAACCATAGTAATGGACACAAATCACGTAACTCTTATAGTGATCTACCTAGTACACAACTCAGCAAGGGAAGTTTTACTGTGAGGATGTCCTTGTTTGGTGCAAAGCTGGAGAAACATTCAGAATCTTCTATCAAGCTTTAATGAAAACGGCACATATGCAAGAATCTGATGGCAAAATGCAGCTGCAAGGACTGTGTGTGTGTTTGTGTGTGTGTGTTTATGTGTATGTGTCATATGTCTGTGTGTGTCTGTGATTCTGTGTATAGAGATATATTAGTGGAGCGTGGGCTTGCAGGGGTATGGGACAGCAGTAAAGAGCACTGAAGAGAGAGAAAGAGATGAGGAGGTGGAGGGGGAGTGATGCAGAACAGAAAGCCAGAGAACTGCAGAGGGGAGAGAGCCAAACCTGAGATGGATAGGAAGACGGAGGAAGGAGGAGGACTGGGTAGGCATGCAGCAGAAGGAAACTAAGAATAAGATGAGAAGGGAGGACAGAAAAAGGGAGAGAGAGGGAGGGAGCTGAGTGAGATGTAAGCAGGGAAACAACAGAGTAAATTACGGGGAGGGGGTGTTATACAGTAGATTGGACAGGGTTAGGTCTCAGGGCCGACACAGATGAACATACACAGACTCACAGTCACACTCACAGGCAACTTAGAGTCAGCAGTTAACCCAACATGCACGTCTTTGACAGTGGGGAGAAAGGGAAGTACCTTGAGGAAACCCACACAAGCACAGAGAGAACATGCAAACTCCACACAAAAAGGCTGCAGCCGGCCAGGGATGCAAACCCGCGACGTTCCAGCTGTGAGGCAGCATAACATGTAATAGACTTCATAAAAATTCAATTAAGTGTTAAAACAGTAATTTAAACCCTAAATGACCTTCATTTGTAGTAATGTTCTCCAAATCAATTCAAAGCCCTCTTTTTAGAACTGAAGGCAACAGAAAACAAGACACAAAATGAGCTGGATTTTAGCCCATTCTTTAATGAATATCGGGTATGGGAGCAGTGCCTCTTTGTTTCAATTTACAAACAAGAACAAATATCTACAGTATGTTCACTTCCACACTGTTCAACCCAGAGATTTGATCCTTTGCGACAAAACATCGCAGATCTCAGTCTGAGCTTTAATTTAATCTCTATAAATCATTGTTCAAACATAACTTCTAGTACTGGTCTAGGAGAACATTGCATTAAGAACCAGTAAATTCTCCTATATATGTATGACTGAAAACTCATTTCCCTGTATATTACACCACATGAAAAAGAAATGCGTCAGCTCACTTCTTCACCTGTATGTCGTGCTGCAAAACCCCACTTCCCACCCCTTTACCCCACCCTCCTTTTTCATACCAACCTGACTAGCACTGAAAACACACTCAACCCACTGCCCCATCCCTGCCTCACTCTACCCAGCGCAGGAGGATGCTGTGTCATCAGAGAGCGAGGACTCAGACGAAGCTCTAAAGCCTGGCCCTCACTTTAATTTACTACACCTGAAAAAAGAAAGCTGGAGAGAAGGCAGCAGGAGTAAGGAGAAGGAGAGTAATGGACAGAGACAGAGATAGTGGGACAGGGACATAAAGTAATGGTGTGTACAGTGCAACATGCTGAGAATCAGAGGTGACTGCTGCTTTAGTCATGAGCTCACGCTAAAGCAGCACACTAGCACTTACACCAGTGACTGGTCTATTGCACTTTTCTTTTACAAGATAGTCACAAAAATCCCACATTCACAGAGAGAATGAAGCTTTTGCATCAACAAAACCTGAATGTCAAACTAAATTCTTTTGGGCAACTTTACACATTATAAGCTGTATTATCTTAGTTATATTTCCCTTCACACTAAAATCCTTCCCTCTGAAGAAAAACAGACATTTGCACTTGCAAAGCACCTGCGAAAAACACTAGCAGGCCCTCCATGCATTATATCCTGCTCTTTCTTTATGATTACAGCAGCTTTAACATTGCCTAATCACATCAGACATTTGAAAAGCCCAGGCAGTCCTCTCCCTTTCACAGGGGAAAACAAGAACTGCAACGCTGCAATTCTCTTCCTCGCCACTGCCCCCCTCTTCCTCTCTTTGATGCATGAGTGCTGTGATCAGGTTTCCTGCAGCTGACAGTAACACACACACACACACACACTCATTGACATACAGTGCAATGGTGAGCGATAAGACGACTGTTGGGCGAGGAGAGGAGATGAGCAGCCTTCGAAGGTGAGGAAGCGAACAGCAGAACAGGAATGTACACTAATTCTGAGTATATTTAGAGGCACCTCCTCAGAGGTGATGAAGGGTAAAGTCATTAGCAGACTAAGGGAATGACTGATATGAATGACTGTGGAATGGACAGGCATGATGACGTCTTAGCTTGTGAATCCTATTGAACTTGCTGAGACAAAATATGAATGGGTATGGTATGGTGGAGTTAGCAGGTCTTGACTAATCACAAAAAATGAAGAAAATTCTAAACTTGTGTATTTGAAAACACATATGTTGCTACCTGGTGGTGGCACAGTCATTCTTCAAACTGTACAGTTTTAAGTCAGATCCTTCACATTTTTAGTGATGAACAACCTAAAAAATTTAGAACATATTTAGAATTTTAGATAATTTTCTTTTCTGTTGTTTCAAAACCATCAAAGACCCAGTCTGCAGTGGACCACAGCACCTAAACCTTTGCAGGTAAGAGGCCATTAAACTGTTACTTGCATTAACTATCAAAAAAATTATTTGGAATTTTCATAATCTGGTGTTGACAGACAAAGAGAATAATGTATAAATGTATTATCACACACAAGCATTAGCACACATATGGCTCAGGCAAAACAGTGTTTAGCAGCACGAGTGGAGGCCATGATAAACCACTTTCTTTCAGTCACCGAAGTGAGGCCCAGTAGGGGGATGCAACAATAAGTGATAGGCGATAGGATGATAGGACATGGAAGCAAGCCTTCCTGTGGTCTACAGTGAACTGTGGCTATGAATCAATAGATCACAAAAGGTAAATACACGTATTACAATTCATCCACCCTACAAGGGAGTACTGCTGAATGGGCTTCTTGCTACTGTACAGGCCACAGATCCTCTTACACATTCCCACTGCCACCACACTGAAAACTGGCTACTCCACACCTATAAAGGGCTAAGGCTAGAGGCAAATTTGTGATTAGTATAACTGAATTATATAAATAAAAAGATTTAGCTGAGGGTAGTGTAGTATTCCTCAACCATTTCTCATCAATTCCTGTCCTCTCCTGCCATCTTCTGCCTTCACGTCTCTGTAGTTACAGCAATGGCAGAGCTAAACGAAACTGAAGATTTGTGCTATCTGCACCTGCATCACATTGTTTTAGAAAACTGATTTTCTTTAAATGTAAAATTGATGTGACTGTGTGACGTGTCTGAGAAGAAGAATCACAATACATTTTTAAAGTTTGTGGTCTGTAGTAGTTTTTTTTTTTACTGTTACAGAACTCTGTAAAGCATTGTGAACCACCAAACTAAAAAAAACAATTTAAAAAATGAAGATGATTATCTGTATTCTAATCAAAACATGTTTTCAGATCGCTATTGCTGGAAATTTGTCATCTCCGACATGTGCACATGCTGTACAATTTTAGCTAGAGTGTAACTCTGAGCATTTAAGTATTACTCATTTGCACTAATTAAAATGAATGCTATCTACTCAGACAGAGCACTTGCAATCTGAAAGTGTGCTTCGTCACCAAACAATTAAATTAGCTATGGCACAGACGGTCTGTAAACTTACAGGTAAATCCATCATCCTCTCCAGCTGTTACATCATTTTTTAGTCCAACCTTTGCCACAGATAATTGATCAACACTGCAACACTGAGACTATCCACTGTCCAAGAACTGCATTCCACAGCAACCCCGCAGTGTTGCAGGAGCAACTACGTGACTCATTCTCAGTTGTGTTCTGCTTGGGCAGATGTGCCGAAAAACCTCTCTGGCCTTGTATGATCTCCCCGTGCACCTTGATAAAGCAGTAATCGTCTTTAAGGTCAGAATCAGTCACTAAAAGTACAGAAAAAAACTCTGAAATGCTTCAAGGTCAACTTTGCTATTGTGAGACCCCTGTCCCTATAGTGAAAATAATCACTTCCATTTGACTGAAATGATATGAGACCTGACAGGGAATTTCATATTGTTGGAAGACTGTCATACAAAAAAGGTAAAATTGAAACCCTCTGTAGGAGCAGCAGTGCAACAGTAACAATAATGCAAGATTAAAAGAAATCGGTCTGTCTGTAATGATTCGTTTGTCTGGAAACTGGGTGGAGCATTTGGCCTGTGGGCCGACTCACTTTCTTGTTCAAATAGAATGGGTCCAAATCCTCCAATGGTGTGGCCGCCAGTCCATCGGGAATATCCCCATAGATGAAGGGCAGGCTCTTCCCAGCCTCGAGGTCACTGTTGGGCTTGGCCTCATTGTCGTCAGATGTGTCACGGTGACTACTGTCCGACCTGGGCTTGGGTGGTTTCTTGTTCTTCTCTTCTTTGATGCGCTTTTCGATGTTAGCAAGGGACTCTGGAGTAAATTTCTTGAAGCTGTCAGGTCCTGGGGGTGCAAGAATGGGTGCGGCCATGTTTTCATCCTGCAGCTATTTCCTCTTTATTTGTTTTCCATCCCAGGCATCCAACTCTGAAAGGACGAGAGGGACGTAAAGTGAGAAAGTCAGGGAGTGAGCAAAAGGTACTAAGCAAAAAGGAAACAGAGAGGGAAGAACACAATTGTCATCCTCCTTTAATCTGATGTGTGTGATCAGTTTTACTTACTGGTAAAGAAAAGGTTGAGGTTGAAATAGCAAAACATTTTGATCATAGAATAGTTTGTCTGAATATGTTTGAGGGCTGCCTCATGTAAAATTTACTACTTCTTTCAGAGAAAGCCAACAAAGAAAAAAAGTTCTCTGCAACCTTATGACTCAAAGCACTAATAGTGAATTTCTTTAACTGAACCTGGACAGCACATAGAAATTCCATGTTGCTCCACCTTTGTGACCCCAAGAGCAAAAAGAAAGTTTCACTTTTTGTTCCTTATATGCTCTTTTTGGGCAGTCAACAGTTGGAGGGCTGTGTGATTGATTGCAAACAACTCCGTCAACCTCTGTAGGACTCAGATTTCATCAGGTAATGCTTCACTGACATTAAAATACATATTCAAATTTTTTTTGGTGTTCACTGTTACATTCCCAATCAAAAAAATGCAGTCTTTACTAAAGTGTGCCTTCTAGTGTCTTAAATTCTTAACTGTACAGGAATCAAAACAATTAATTTGTTCATTCCCTAAATATTGAAAAATAACTAAACATTATAAACTGTGTCACAAGATGGCCCTAAATTCTTGAAAGACATTTGGGAAATCAGTCAACTTCTGATTTATTGTTTCAACTGTATAATAACTAC
The DNA here is from genome assembly GCA_033026295.1 of Channa striata. NCBI lineage: Eukaryota > Metazoa > Chordata > Actinopteri > Anabantiformes > Channidae > Channa > Channa striata. The sequence goes on along the minus strand of CM065168.1, from coordinate 15,682,913 downwards.
ATTTCTAGGCTCCTAACAGATGACTTTCAGATGACTTTAGTCTCTAGATGATGTTCACTGGGTTTGTATAGTCAGACTTCAGCTATCAGGTGTGTGCAGCATCCTATAAAACAGTGGCAGGGGTACAAACCTGGTTAAAAATCAAAAGACGTCAGATGACATCCTCAGGCAAAGAGAGATCCAACATACCACTGTGGTCAAGAAAAGACACCGACCACACGCAGAAGAAAGTCCGACTCAAGTAACTCAACCTCCAGGTCTCCTTCCACCAATGTTACATCAACTCATCTACCGTCAAGGTGACTCAAACCGGGACACAATCGCGTGGACAGCACTACGTGACCCTTTCACACAGGACAGGACCCAGGACAGTCCTGAAAAACGCTCGGCAACGCTTTCAATGTCCACAAAGTAAAGCTCAATAACACGCAACAATTCGACATTTTAAGTGGGGAAAAAAAAAAAAAGTTGACAGTGAATCCTGTTAGAGCATCCAAACCGACCTCGGTGCAGCTAAATCCCGTCGTGACTACAAATCCGGAAATTTAGGATTAATATTTAGGATTTATTGGCAGAGAAAAGTGGGAGCTACGACCGCCTCCCGTGGAGAAGACAAGGTGGTCCCTGTCTGATTCAGCAGCGTTTAGCCAACTGCTATGACGCTGCGTCCTCTCGGAGCAGGACAGGATCCGGAATTAGCCTACGGGGATGTCTGAGGAATGGTCACCTGGAAAAATCCGTTATTCGGCTCCGTGCTCTCTGGAGATGAGCTGACATCTGACGGAACCCATCTGGCTCTGCTGAGACCCAGTGAGGAGGAGGCGTGTGGGGGACTTGCATCAGAGTCACATGGGCCGATAAAGAACTTACACAGCTCTCATTTCCTGCAGATATGTCTTATTGCTGCTTGGCACCGCTGAGAAAAAGTCAGGTATCGTCGGGGGGGGAATGAGGCTTTTCAAAGGGCCCCAAATCACCCCTCACATCCTGCTTCTTCACGCATGAGCTGAGTCCATCACAGGTAAAGTTATGGCCGACTGACAGGGAAATTTGATGACTTGTGACAATTCAGCAAAACCCCCTTTTAAATAATGAAGCACGGGACATTAGGCCAGAGAGAACACTTCTAGCATTTCTCGGCGAACTTTGTCCAGGTTTGGGGTGAATCCCACCCGCTGCCCTTTATACTGTAACCGAGGCGCGCCATTGTCCTACAGAGCCAAAGCCTGAAATACTGCAGTGTGCTTTATTGCTGCTCCCCTCCAACTAACTAACTATCTCATAGTAGGTCATTTGAATGCGCAAGCTTTTTCCGCTCCTAACTCCAAGCACATCAGCACAACCGATTTGAAACCTGGAAAGGCGAAATTTACAGTAAGAAACTCTGACGACCTGGCTACACCACACCCGTATAGAAAACGTCCATGCGTCACAGACTCAGATCCATATGATGCAGGTTCACACCGTGACAGCGTGACGGACACTGTGATTTAAATGTGGAGACCGCAGGAAAAGACGAGAAACCGGCGCCGCGGCCCCTCAGAGGGCTGCCAAACTAAAGACGCACCTACCTCCTCACCAGTGGTCCCCGAAGAGATCGCCAGTGGGAGGGGGGCAGAGGTGGGGATGGTGGGGGTGGGGGTAAAACTATAGGTAACAGTTACAACATAATGGTAGCGGGGAAAAAAAAAAAGAACCGATCCCTAGGACGGTTCCGCAAGCGACGCATTCCTCGTGAACTTGAAGCCCACGGAAGAGTTAGTGTCGCCACTTAAAGAAGTTTGACGTGATCTCACTCCGAATCCCCGATGTGCTTCACATTCGGACACACTCAAATGTCATTCCATCCAGCGGCAGGCCGACACCCCGAATAACCCGATGTCTACCGGCTCTCCACCGCGTCGCATCTCACATCCACGTTTATGACTTTGAAAAATAAAACCTTCCCTACTTCTGAGCGATGCCTCGAAAATATTTGCCCATGCACTGGCAAGGAGCCCTGCACGGACGCTAGGAAAGGATGCTGAGAGGCACCGCTCTGCGGCACTGGGATGCAGTCAGTCGTCAAAGTGGGACTGCGATCCATCCCACGACAGAACATATTAGAAAAAGCAGAAAACACATTGTCTACTTACTTTTTTGCATTAAAAGAAATCCAGACAGCTGTCACTGAACTGCAGATGCAGAAAAGAGTTGCGAGTAACTGCGGTTGTCGCCATATTGTTGCTGCTATCTTCCTTCCCAGTGCGTGCGGCTACCCTGCATAATTGATGACTCTCAGCAAATTGTAAGGGAGTGTCAGTAAATGCCTTAAGTTTCACTAAGGGACGAGAGACCGCAGCATGTTAAGACAAACACAATTAGTATAATGTGATAAACATTTGTTTAAATCTGGTATGAATAACGTGTGTAATTTCATATGTTTGTAAGAAGACATGGAGGTTGAAGCAACATTTCATTCCACCCAACTCTTGATCATGCTTGTAAATCAAAGATTGACAAAAATACTGAATGTAATAAAAAAATGCAATAAGACATTCATCAATGTGTGACTTTGAAAGTACATAAGTCTATACTAAGAATTGTGATATAAAATGCACATGTGATATGTTGGTATATTTGCTTTGTTTTATCTCTCATGGCTTTTTACAGATTCTTCACCCTACAGAACTTTTGACTTAACAGAAAAAGTCACGAATAACATTAAAACTACATTGTACAACCTAAGTAGGAATCAGACCTTCTTGTTTTTCTCTTTGCTCTGCACAGCCCTGTAGCTAATGATAGATATTAATTTACAAAAAATAAAAATGCTAATAAAATTACTAATCAGCAGAATTTGCTGTTCTTTTCTGATTAGTCAAAATGACTAGCCTCGCTCAGAAACCAAGTCATTTCGCACTGCAGCCTGTACTGTTCAGTGAGTCTGGATAGTTAAAAGTTTGGTGACAGCCTGCTGACAACAGACTAAATCCTATCAGAATTCCAACTCTGGTATTGCCTGTAAGCCTAATATATATGCCAACCCTACACAAATTGAATCCAGTCACACAATCATAAGCCATAAAGTACTGTATATGATGCAAGTAAAAGGCCATCAATCTATTCACATTGTTTCCAGTTGGGCAAAATGGTGATTCTAGAAATAATTTCTTCCAGTTTTGACTAAAGATTTTTTAATGTTATCACAGTGGCATTCATAGGGCTTCTGGGAGTTTGGGTTATAATAATTCTCAACTCAAAGTCAAGGGAAAATCTCTTTGCACAGTTTAGTGATGAAGACCTTAGACTTCATGACTTGGGTTTCAAACATCTCATATCTTACTGACAGACAAGAATGACAAATCAAGTATGGGTTAATCAAGCAGCCTTAATGCAAAGACTTTGTTGTTGAAAGTTTTTGTTGTACCACAAATGTTCCCAAATGTCTGTAACACTCTGATATTAAAACACTATTGTGATCATTCATCTCCTGCTTTCATATTTTAAAAGACAGCCTCTGTGTCTTTCCTGAGGAATATGTTTTCAAAATGGCCCAATAATGTCTACATCTGGTGGAATCATGGGGAACTGCAGCTTAACATCAGGAGGGAATCGAATGCTTAGCAAGCACTTTGATTCATTGAGCTACCTCTCCAGCTGGCATTTTACTGAACTTCCAGATTGTAAACAGCCGTGCTGCAGGATGTAAAGCGGTTGTTCTCTCATCCCAGGACTGTTCAACAGTCTTCCTATCACATGTTGAAGTGTCCTTGAACAAGACACTCAACCCCCAACTTAGTTAGCTCCCACTGGTCTACACTCACCATCTGCATGTGTTTGTGATTGGGTGAATGAAAAACAATGTAAAGTGTTTTTGGTACCAATAGGCATTAAAGAGATAGATAATTACAGATTTTTTACCATTTTACCATAAATATAAGAAAACTTCTATTTACTGCTTCTCATAGCATTGCACCACAGAAGGGGATGGCTGAAAATGGATAGAGAAGGAAAATATGTCTTACCTTTCATTTAAGGATGTCGATTCACTGTTGTATAGGCATTAGTGTAGAATGAATCTGTCTGTAAAAGGTAATAAAAGAGATGCAGAAAAAAACGTTTTTCCAAATCGTACACACACTAAATGTTTACACTAAAGTAAAAAATACACATTTGTAAGTAGACAATGTGATTTCTATGTAATATAAGATAAGATAAGATACGTTTTTTTATTTGTGACATGCACAGTTACACATAGTACAGTGAACAGTGAATTGCTTAATGTACCTGCATCCATTTACAAGGTAGGACAAAAACAGAATCAAAAACAGAAAGAGGAAAAAAAACGAATAGAAACCGATTGTAAGGTAGGACAAAAACAGAATAGAAACCGAAAGTCAAAAATCAAAGTCAGAGTCAACAATGTTGACTTCATGTTCAGAAAAAGTGAGAAATATGCAGGTTATTTGTATAAACATGCATGTACCCATGATCACATATACACATACATCTACATATACCCTTATATGTACATATAAATACCTACATACATACGCATATACATACATATATATATATATATACTCACACATATCTCCATACACATACACCTACACATGTGCATATACCCATTTGTATAAATCTATTGGCACATGCATAGATATATAAATACACACATACACATTAGCTTACATATATACGCACACATACACATACATACACCCTAGCAAAGTACCAACAATTTAGATATTTGTAATGCATGTAATTGTTTGCATACGATAAATCTACTGTTAGTTCAATCAAACCAAATCCAGGAGCATAGGCTAACACATACAGTAGTCTTTAAATATGTTTTATGAGTTGAGAGATTTCATATTCTTTACCTTTAAGGTCGTTTAATGCCTTGATCTTATCACTACTTTAGCACTCAGCTGTATTAGGCACATGTTTTATGATAAATAAATTTAAAAATTCAGTAACTTTTTGATTTATTTACACTGAAGCAAACAATTCTAAAATAATACAAAACGAAAAAAAAAACTCTATTAGTTATATTTGATACAATACACCCATAGTGCAAAACTCAATTAAAACTAACTCTTCTGTGTGGCGATTGGACGAGGAGGTTGTTCCCGGGCAGGTTTGTGGCTGTTCAGCCAATCACTGGCCTAGGTTCTCTAGTTTGAATGTGAGTCCTTCAACTCTTTAATCACTGAACCTGGCTGCAGACACTATCTGTCCACCACCAGAATTAACATTTACCATCAGACGAAGGTAACATACTGATGGTTTTCATATACCATAACCTTTGTTGGGAGTCGAGACTTTTACTTCATAATGGGTTAGTAATTAAAAGACATTAATTAAAAAAACAGTTAGCATGCTAACGTTTAGTTTTTGTGTAAAAACTAAGTGTAAATTAGATATGAATGGTCAGCTTTAACTAGATGTTAGGATTAAAGTTACGTTACCATAAGTAAGTTAGACCACCGACCGGCACCAAGTCCTCCTCAAAGGTTTTTTTGGCCTCAGAAGTTTTTCTTCCAGGTAATCTGGTTTCCTCCCATGGTCCAAAAGGAAGAACTGCTGTAGCATTCATGCCAATGGGAGAAGTTCCCACTGAAATGATTCAGAGGCACTGAAGAGGTTTTCCAAGATATTGGTGGTCTATTAAGCAGCTACTGTTGCTGCTACTCAAGTAGCCTAGATTAGCAAACTCGGTTGGCTAACTAGCTAGTTAATTTAGCCTATAATTGCATTATCAGTCTATTTTAGGTTGTTATAGCATACTGTATATAGTGGAATTAGGTGTAAACAAATAACAATTACATTTTGAAGTATAATATTAGTTTCATTAGTTATAAAATTGACTATTAACTGCTGGTGATAGTAGTTTTTTTGTGCCTTTTGTAGCTGTTATTTATTGAGCTTTATAACTGTTACAACTGTCACAACTTCCTGGGATCCCCAATGCAAATTGCAAGTCAGAAAATGACATTTCTCCCACTTGGCTGTTCATAATTATGTTTCAAATGACATGACATGCATCAGGTTGGCTGCTAACCTGTTAGCTGTAAACCAGGGTGGGTTTGACAGCCTGTTGTGGTCTTCAGCAGACAAAGGAAAAAACTTAAAACTGTAAACTTAAATGTCACATTGTTATAACTTTAATGTGGAATTCAATGCAGTGCAGAGGCTCAGTGGAACAGAATACCTGCAGCTGGTGCGACTGATCTTTAACTTACTAACACACTTAGCAAGGATACCTGTTATTTTTCATGAAGTTCAGGCAAATAAACCACTAACTAGCCAATTAACTAACTGCGAAGCTAACGACAGAGTTGGAGTTAGTTGTTGTTAAACAGCAGTTACTGTTAAAGGAATTACTGCAAGGCAGGGAAGAGGGAAGATATTAAAGGAGATGGTTCATACAACCACTGAACATATTTAGACAGACGGACTAAGTGGACGAGTGTTTCTGGGAGGAACCAGTTAGCTCATCAACCCAAGTCAGTGCACAATGTGTTGAGATCCGGGAGTTGTGCACGTTCGGGCCTCTCCCAGCCTTTGGCTAGACGATAGTTCCTAAGGTGTGGGAGTCTTGGGAAGTCGTGACTTCATGTCACACAAAGTACTTGCCCGTGTTATTGATGGTTATTGTAGAACTCTATGTAATAAGTATTTCCAGTTATTTTTATACTTTCATCCACAATTTTTTTGGAAATGTTTCACTCTTTATTCTGCTACATCGATGCAAAAAGTGTAGTCACTAGCTACTTTACAGATAAAGATCAACATCAGGTTCATGGGTATGATTCTCTGCTCCCAAAGACAAGCAGTTGGTTGAGTCAATGTGCTGTGACCCCAAACAGGAGAAAAGAAGGAGCAGCAGCAAGTGTTGTAGCTGTATGTGTGAACGCTCCATTAGACATTAATTAATGCAGCTGCCGGGCAGCAGAGAACTATAGAGCTAAACTTGATGAGAATTAATCACTGTAATATTTCTTAATGAAAATGTGGAGTAAAAATATAAAATAGCCAATTTGGAAGTACTTAATGCGCAACGATTCTTCAACAATCAATAATATCAACATTTTACCTAATAAATAGCTTAATGAGCATCTATACAAATCTTGATATTGCACATGGAATTAAAATCAGATAAGGAACCTCGGCCATGTGCACGTTTTCACATCACAGTGAGCTTTTTTAATTCATAAATTAGTTAATGAAATTCCTTTTGGCCGCCAAGACGCTTATGTCCATCGACTATTGTCATAATTCGGTGAACATTAAACACGGAAGCGGAGATCAAGCTTCATATATTTTAGGTTTTAGAATGGTCAGCTTTTGTTTTGAAAATTTATGCCGGACTTCCGATGCGACCTTGTCTTTTGCAGCGAATTTAACAGGTTGTTTTCGGCATTGCTATTACATTAGCGTTGAAGGTCAGGGTCTGCAAAGATGAGTTTTTTAATGACGTTTTGCACTTTGCTTGTCAATGTGCTGTGCTCGCCTTTACATCTGATTCACGCGCTCGGTCTGTACGAAACGTACAAACGGTTCTTCCCGTTGTGTCTGTACTGGATGTCTGCAAAGTACAACAAGAAAATGTACGAGCAGAAGAAGGAGTTGTTTCGCAGGCTGCCAGAGTTCAGCAAGCCGGGCGGACAGCTCACGATCCTGGAGATCGGCTGCGGCACCGGCACTAATTTCGAGTTTTTCCCTCCCGGCTGCAAGGTGATCTGCACGGACCCGAACCCCCATTTCCAGAAGTATCTGACCAAAAGCATGGAGCAGAATGAGCAGCTCACGTATGAGCGGTTTGTGGTGGCCTCGGGGGAGGACATGGGCTCAGTGGAAGAGGAATCGATAGACGTGGTCGTCTGTACCCTGGTGCTTTGCTCCGTCACCGACATACCGCAAACAATGCGAGAGGTTCAGCGAATACTGCGACCAGTAAGTTACTGAGAAACCCACAAGGTCAAAGGGATTGGACAGTCAGTGTTTATTCGTATTGAAAGGCGACTGTTGTTGCATGTGCAACTTCTGGATTAACCTTTAACCACTGGAAATTAATAACTAACCCACTGTACAAATAAGAGGCTGAGCTTTTCCTTGGTAGCATATTTGTTTGTGGGATTCTTTGTCGTGTCACCACAATCGATTTTAGTTTAATCTTATAAGGTTTTGGTCTTTTTAAATAATAAGCGATACCTACGTTGAAAATAAATATTATGAGTGGAGTTTCGTGGCTTTCATATGCTAATGCAAAACATGGAAAATAAATCGCATGCAGATGCTCCAGCCAAAGTATACTATATATAAATGTTTATAAACTGTTCCCACATGATTTATTATTGACTATTTTAATAATCATATCATGGAATATCATGGATTGCTAACACACATGTGATGCCATCATTAGATAACAAAATATGTGCCATTTAAAAGAATTGCATTTAATATACAGTAACTTTAATTGCCTAATTTCATGTTCCATTCAATATTCCACTTATGTTGTAATCTTTGGTATTTGATGAAAAGATGCTTAGCGATGGTCACATATTAAATTTAAAACAGAACAAAATATATCATAAAATAAAACATTCATTGAAAAACAATCACAATGAATCCAATGGGCACATTCTGTATATTCTATGGTATAAACATAACAAGTCTTTGCTTTGCAGGGGGGAGCTTTATTTTTCATAGAACATGTGGCTGCAGATGACTCAACTTGGACACACTTCTTCCAGCATGTTTTCCAGCCTGCCTGGTACTACTTTGGTGATGGATGTGAGGTTACCCGGGAAACATGGAAACATGTGGAAGAAGCTGGATTCTCTGAACTTAAACTGAGACACATCGAAGCACCACTCCTGTTCATGGTCAAACCGCATATTATAGGTTATGCTATAAAATAAACTTGGTCAGGTAAGCTTCTTAATAACTGTCCCTCACAATTTGTGTATGATACCATATTCCGTATGTTTTTTCACCAGTGTTAAAGATAGCACCAGTTGATTCTGATTTTATTTTTTTACTGTATAGCCGCAGTTGTTTTTTTTGTTGTTTTTTTTAGAAAGCCCAATTATCTTTAACATATAAACTAACCCCTTATATAGACAGTGCATAATGATTTGTATAAAGTTTAAATTTAAAATCTCTTATATTATAAGATTAAAATCTTTTGTCCTTCAATGCTCTTCTCCAAGTGGCTTGCTAATTATTTTACTGTGATAGGAACATCTATCAGTGTGCACTGTGGGCTGCTGTGGATTTATTTGTGCCTTTCATGATGACAGTTGTGTGACTACAATATATTAGTTATGAGTAAGATGACTGTTGTCTGTTATAATGTTAATGATTAAAGAGTTTAATCCAGTTCCTTTTCGTTTTTCATATTAAATGAACACCCCGCGACCCTGAACAGGATAAGCGGTTACAGATTGATGGATGGAAATCAGTGAGATGAAAAAGACAGCAAAACCAAAATTTGAAAGCAGCTTAACTAATTCTACAACTTGCAAAGTGTTGTGTCATTGTGCCATCATGTGGTGAAAGTGCAACACAGCCGTTGTTTAGATATTAGGGTGTAGTGTAATCTTTTAATTCCCCAAAGATGTCAGTCTTTAAGATGACCTCGAAAACGCCTTAAAGTTACCTCAAGACAAAGATTGAGTCATAACATCTTATGATAATCACAGGCCTCTACAGTTTGTGCAATTGTTTGTCTTTTCCATGACTACAGTGTTTTTTTCAACAATGATAAAATGCACAAAACAATCTAGCCACAGGGGTTGCAAGCCAGTAACTTCTGTGCCGGTTCCAAGCCCGGATAAATAGAGAGGGTTGCGTCCGGAAGGGCATCCGGCGTAAAATTTTGCCAAGTACAACCATGCGAGTCATCCATACCACTTTAATACCGGATCGGTCGAGGCCCAGGTCAACAAAGACCGCCACCGGTGCTGTTAACCTTCAGGGTGCCGTCAGAAATTGGACTATTGTTGGTCGAAGAAGGAGAGGAGGCAGAAGGGTTCGTGGTCAGAGAGAGAAGGAGAAAGGCAGGAGCTTAGATCTGAGAGTAGGGACTCTTAACGTGGCTCAATGACAGGGAAAGGTAGAGAGCTGGCAGACATGATGGAGAGAAGGAAGGTAGATGTACTGTGTGTGCAAGAGACGAGGTGGAAAGGCAGCAAAGCACGTAGTATTGGAGGAGGATACAAACTGTTCTACCATGGTGTGGATAGGAAGAGAAACGGAGTAGGAGTGATCCTGAAGGGGGAGTTTGTGAACAATGTTCTAGAGGTGAAAAGAGTCTCAGACAGGGTGATGAGCCTAAAGCTAGAAATCGAAGGGGTGATGGTGAACGTAGTCAGTGGGTATGCTCCACAAGTTGGCTGTGAGTTAGAAGAGAAGGAGAGATTCTGGAGTGAGTTTGATGAGGTTGTAGAGAGTATCCCCAGAGGAGAGAGACTAGTTGTTGGAGCAGACTTCATTGGGCATGTTGGAGAGGGGAACAGAGGTGATGAGGAGGTGATGGGCAGGTTTGGTGTTAAGGAAAGGAATCCAGAAGGACAGATGGTAGTGGACTTTGCTAAGAGGATGGAAATGGCTGTAGTTAACACTTACTTCCAGAAGAGAGAGGAACACAGAGTGACATACAAGAGTGAAGGTAGGAGTACACAGGTGGACTACATCCTATGTAGACGAGGTCATTTGAGAGAGGTTAGTGACTGTAAAGTGGTGGTAGGAGAGAGTGTAGCAAGACAGCACCGCGTGGTGGTGTGTAAGATGACTCTGGTGGTCAGGAAGAAGAAGAGAGGAAAGTCAGAAAAGAAGACCAAGTGGTGGAAGCTAAAGAATGAAGAAACTTGTGAGGAATTCAGGCAGAAGTTGAGACAGGCTTTGGGTGGTCAGGTGGAGCTTCCAGATGACTGGGAAACTACAGCAGAGGTAATCAGGGAAACAGGTAGGAAGGTGCTTGGTGTGTCATCTGGAAAGAGGAAAGATGATAAAGACACTTGGTGGTGGTATGAGGAAGTACAGGACTGCATCCAGAGGAAGAGGTTAGCTAAAAGGAAGTGGGATGTAGAAAGGACTGAGGAAAGTAGACAGGAGTACAAGGAAGCGCAGCGCAGAGTGAAGAGGGAGGTAGCAAAGGCTAAACAGAAAGCTTACAATGAGCTGTATGACAGGTTAGACACGAAGGAAGGACAGAAGGACTTGTACAGGATAGCCAGACAGAGAGATAGGGATGGGAAAGATGTGCAACAGATAAGGGTGATTAAAGACAAAGATGGAAAGTTGCTAACAAGCCAGGAGAGTGTGCAGAGAAGATGGAAGGAGTATTTTGAGGAGCTGATGAATGAGGAAAATGACAGGGAAAGAAGGGAGGAAGATGTGGATTTTGTGGAGCAGGAAATAGCAGAGATTAGAAAGGATGAGGTGAGGAAGGCTCTGAAAAGGATGAAGAGCGGAAAGGCTGTTGGTCCTGATGACGTACCTGTGGAGGTGTGGAAGTGTCTAGGAGAGACAGCAGTGAAGTTTCTGACAGGTCTGTTTAACAGGATTTTAGAGAGTGAGAAGATGCCTGAGGAATGGAGGAGAAGCGTTCTGGTGCCGATCTTTAAGAACAAGGGTGACATGCAGAACTGTAGCAACTACAGAGGGATAAAGCTGATGAGCCACACAATGAAGCTGTGGGAAAGAGTAGTGGAGGCCAGGCTTAGGAAGGAGGTGGAGATTTGTGAGCAGCAGTATGGTTTCATGCCCCGTAAGAGCACCACTGACGCCATTTTCGCTTTGAGGTTGTTGATGGAAAAGTACAGAGATGGTCAGAAGGAGCTGCATTGTGTCTTTGTGGATTTAGAGAAGGCGTATGACAGGGTGCCGAGGGAGGAGCTGTGGTACTGTATGAGGATGTCGGGAGTGGCAGAGAAGTACGTCAGAGTAGTTCAGGACATGTATGAGAGAAGCATGACGGTGGTGAGTTGTGCCGTAGGTCAGACAGAGGAATTCAAGGTGGAGGTGGGACTACACCAAGGATCGGCTTTGAGTCCCTTCTTGTTTGCTATGCTGATGGACAGGTTGACAGATGAGGTCAGACAGAAATCTCCCTGGACAATGATGTTTGCAGATGACATTGTGATTTGCAGTGAGAGTAGAGAGCAGGTGGAGGAACAGCTGGAGAGGTGGAGGTTTGCTCTGGAAAGAAGAGGCATGAAAGTCAGTCGTAGCAAGACAGAATACATGTGTGTAAACGAGAGGGATCCAGGTAGAAGCGATAGGTTACAGGGGACTGAGGTGAAGAAGGTGCAGGAGTTTTAGTACTTGGGGTCAACAGTTCAGTGTGATGGGGAGTGTGGAAAAGAGGTGAAGAGGCGAGTGCAGGCGGGTTGGAGTGGGTGGAGGAAAGTGTCAGGAGTGTTGTGTGACAGAAGAGTGTCAGCAAGACTCAAAGGAAAGGTGTACAGGACAGTGGTGAGACCAGCTCTGCTCTATGGGTTAGAGACAGTAGCAGTGAGAAAGAGACAAGGGGCAGAGATGGAAGCAGCAGAGATGAAGGTGTTGAGGTTCTCCTTAGGAGTGACAAGGTTGGACAGAATAAGGAACGAGTTCATCAGAGGGACAGCGCACGTTGCCTGTGTTAGCAACAAAGTCAGAGAGGCCAGATTGAGATGGTTTGGACATGTGCAGAGGAGGGATAGTGAATATATTGATAGAAGGATGTTGGAGATGGAGCTGCCAGGCAAAAGGGCGAGAGGACGACCGAGGAGGAGATATATGGATGTTCTAACAGAGGACATGAGGTTAGCTGGTGTCAGAGTGGAAGATGCCCAGGATAGAGTGAGGTGGAAAAGGATGATTCGCTGTGGCGACCCCTGATGGGAAAAGCCGAAAGAGTAGTAGTAGATAAAATGCACAAAACGAATGAAGACCTTTCCTCTAAATGTGTGCAAATTATCATATACCAGCATTATGTATTATTTATTACTGCATTACTATTATTATTAGCAGTATTATCTGCTGGAAATCAGTTGTGGCAGTGGGGCTAACTTCGAGTTCTACCACTACTGCTTCAAATAATTGAAATAATCAAATAATAATCTACCCCTACCCCACAGTTCTCTGCGCTTGAAAAGCTGGTGCTACATTAGTCTATTATTAGTTCTCAAATATTAAAAGAGTCAATGAGAGTCTGTATAAGTGCTGTTGCCTTCAATTGCTGTAGGAAATAAAATACTTAATTTTTTATCACATTATAAATTAAAACAACCAAGGAGTTCAAAGTAGATTTTGGCACAGGGCTACAAGACAAAACACTGGATCCAGCTTTTGTTTTTAAATTTTAGTGGTGCAAAATTCACCTCTTAACTTGGGAAATGTGTGCGGCAGAAATGTAGGGATTATCGTCACCTTTTCTATTCATAATTATCACTATGATTATATTTTCTTACTGCCATAGTGGTTATACATTAAACTGCTTTGGTAAAGAAATAGTGAAATGAGAGTGCTTACAGTTTTTTATGAAGAAGAATTATAGTCACACTATTGTTAATATGCTAAACAAAATAACATGTTAGTAGCCTTGACTTATGCTTAAGCAAATACGGATACCTTCTTTGTATGTTTAGCATAATAAGATGGCTATAAGAGAAGATGGAGTCCCCTGACATCAATACAAGAAAGCTCCTTACAATGCATGGAGGGTTTTACACCAAATGTTCATAATTATGTTCATCAGGTTGGTCACAAAGATGATTTTAAAAATCCTTAAGTCAGTTTCTTTATGCTCATATCAACTAACTGCTAACCTGTCAGCTGTGAACCAGAATGGGTTAGACAGCCTGTTGTGTTCTGCAGCAGACAAGTAGAAAAAGACCCAAATCCCACCTTCTTATAACTTGGTTAATTCAGCGCAGTGGAAACGGAGTAAACTGATGTTCAAACTTCTAAAAGGCCCGTTACCTTTTGCTGCAACACACTTAACAATGTTATTTAAGGTGAAGTTCAGTCAAATAAACCCCTAAGAGTAAACATCAGGCAGAATTTGAGCTTTAAAATGTTGACCAGCAGTCAGTATTAAGAGGAGGAGGAGGAGGAGGAGGAGGAGGAGGAGAGGAGGAGGAGGAGGAGGTCCATACCAGCACTGACCCCATGTAAGACAGACAGACTGAGTGGACCAATGACAGTCTGCGTCGACGCGTGTCAGGTTCTGCAGCCGCAGGGTCTGAACAGGGTCCGCGGTTCATCTGGGAGACCCAGAAGTAATTTCCAAGCAACGAGCGTCAAAGATCTAATCTGCTGTTTAATTGCCAGCTTTTCTTTTAAATTTTTAGGCTGGACTTTTTATACATATTTTTCAGCTGAATTAAGTTGTGGATTGCACTAATATTAGCGTTGAAGGTCAGGGTCTGCAAAGATGAGGTTTTTAATGACGTTTTGCACTTTGCTTGTCAATGTGCTGTGCTCGCCTTTACATCTGATTCACGCGCTCGGTCTGTACAAAGCGTACAAACGGTTCCTCCCGTTGTGTCTGTACTGGATGTCGCCGAGCTACAACAAGAAAATGTACGAGCAGAAGAAGGAGTTGTTTCGCAGGCTGCCAGAGTTCAGGAAGCCGGGCGAACAGCTCACGATCCTGGAGATCGGCTGCGGCACCGGCACTAATTTCGAGTTTTTCCCTCCCGGCTGCAAGGTGATCTGCACGGACCCGAACCCCCATTTCCAGAAGTATCTGAGGGAAAGCATGGAGCAGAATAAGCAGCTCACGTATGAGCGGTTTGTGGTGGCCTCGGGGGAGGACATGGGCTCAGTGGAAGAGGAATCGATAGACGTGGTCGTCGGTACCCTGGTGCTTTGCTCCGTCACCGACATACCGCAAACTCTGCGAGAGGTTCGGCGAATACTGCGACCAGTAAGTTACTGAGAAACCCACAAGGTCAAAGGGATTCGAAATGTCTGTACTTCTGTGTGTGTGTGTGTGCATGTATGTATTTCTGTATTTATTTATTTATTTATTTATATATAAGACAAATCCCCACTCGCCTCTTCCTTCTTTGGGGTAGTCTCTTGTTACTTTCTACAAACTCAGGTCCTGTACCAGACGCCTGGGAGCTTGCTGTTCCTAGCACTGCACTCTTCTGGGCAGAGATCTCAGATGTTGTTCCTGGAATCAGTTGGAGCCGCTCTCCTAGTTTGGCTGTTACAGCCCTCAGTGTTCCTGTCACCACAGGTACAACTTGTGCCTTCAGCTTCCACATCCTTTCTAACTCTTCTTTTAGCCCTTGGCATTTCTCCAGCTTCTCATGTTCCTTCTTCCTGATGTGGCTATTGCTTTGAATTGCCACATCCACCACTACAGCCTTCTTCTCCTGTTTGTCCACAACTACTATGTCCCGTTGTTTTGCCATTACCAGTTTGTCAGTCTGTATCTGGAAGTCCCACAGGATCTTAGCTCTGCCATCCTCAACCACCTCTGGAGGTGTGTTCCATATTGACTTTGGGACTTCCAGCTCTACTCGGCACAGATGTTCCCGTACATTATGCTTGCCACTGGGTTATGGCGTTCCATGTACGCCCTGCCTGCTGGCATCTTGCACCCTGCTGTTATGTGCTGTGGATTGTTTCAGAGGCACATTTGCACAGCCTGCACCTGGTGTCCTGCTTGGTATGACAGACCCCGGCCTCTACTGATCTTGTATTCAGAACCTGCTCCTGTGCTGATAGGATTAGAGCCTCCGTGCTGTCTTTCAGTCCAGCTTTGTCCAGTCACTGGTAGGATTTTTCGATCAGCCACTTCTTCAATCTGCCGGTGATACATACCATGCAGGGGTTTGTCCTTCCATGAGGGTTCCTGCTCTTCCTCCCCATGTTCCTCTTGTCCATGTGTGCCTCACTCTTGTTCCAGTAGACCACTTCTCATCAGTTTGCCCTGGTTTCCCAACACCTGAGCCGACCTTGTTGACAAGGGCCGATGTAACTGTTGTGTGTCAAACTCACGTTAACGACGAGGTAGGCAATATATATAAGATATAAAATATCAATTTCAGAATAGATTAATGAGTTATTGGCTCTGTAGTAAAGCATTATCTAATATTAAAGTGAATGTAATATAAACTATATATACTATAATATAATTATAGTTTCTAATCTGATGCAAAACATGCAGAACAGAGAAATGACCACTTACAGATGCACCAGCCAAAGTATGCTTTTGTTTAAAGTTTATTAATTGTTCCTACATGATTTTTCATTTACTTTTTTAATACTCACACAATACCAAAAGAGCTGGTGGCTGTGTGGCGTCATCATTAAATAAGAAATTACATGTCATTTTATACGATTTTTGTTCTGTATATTCTGACTTCAAATTCATAATGTCACATTTATCCAGCATCCCACTTCTTTTTGTTTGTTTGTTTTGATAAAGAGATTATCAGGGTCCAATGGGCACGTTCTATATATTCTATGGTATAAACATAACAAATCTTTGCTTTGCAGGGAGGAGCCTTATTTTTTATAGACCACGTGGCTGCAGACGAGTCAACTTGGACACACTTCTTCCAGCATGTTTTCCAGCCTGCCTGGCACTACTTTGGTGATGGATGTAAGGTTACCCGGCAAACGTGGAAACATGTGGAGGCAGCTGGATTCTCTGAACTTAAACTGAGACACATTGAAACACCACTCATGTTCATGATTAAACCACACATTATAGGTTATGCTATAAAATAAATTCTTTTCTTAGCTTTTTCTCCCTCACACTCAGTGTGTGAATGTGGCTCCATATGCAATATAAATAAACACCAGTGTTAGACATAGCACCATACTTATATTTCGTTTGTTTTAATTTTTACTTTAAAAATGCTCAGGGTTGTTTTGTTTTTGTAAAGACAAATTACTTTAAACATATTGAATAATGCAAATTTTGTATGGTGTTTATGTTAAAAAATATATTTGATCCCAATCTGTCCTACATTTCTCTTCTTCAAGTGGCTTGTACTATCATGAAGATTTCTGTCAGCATTTACCTCGTGCCATTATTGGATTTATTTGAGCCTTTCATGGTGACAGTTGGTCATTAAAATATAATTATTAGGATTATGATGGATTCTCTAAACTTATACTGAGACATCTTGAAGCACCACTCATGTTCCTGATAAAACCGCATATCATAGGTTATGCTATAAAATAGATGTAAACTACTTTTCTGAAATGCATTACACACCATCAGCTGCCCATTAGTTGTGGCAGCAGGGCAAATTTGAAGTTCTAACCCTGCATCCACACAAAAGTACCTGCTGATGAGTAGAAGTTTGAAGGTGTCTCTGGAGTGCATAAAGGAAATGAGGGTTAAGACTGGACACTTGTCAGCAATGTGCAGCTGGTGCTACAGGACTATTTTTAGCAATCTCAAAAGTAAGATCATATATGCTGCTGCCTTCAAATGCTCTAGGAAAGTTTCATTGGTTATTTTATTTGAATTATGTGATAGGATAGCACCTTACTTTGATGTTTTTCTCCTTGAATTAGATTTTTTGCTTGCCTTGTACCTCACTTGTAAGTCACATGTAAGTATACATGGGCATAGCTGTAATAACCTGATAGGATTCCATTGGGCATTTGACAATTTTATTTAACTTTTCAGAATTTGAACGTGTAACAATTATGTTTCATTTGGTTTTGTTTTTAATAAAGAGACACAGATACGAGTAGGCTACTGTTAAAGAATACTGTCTAATCCAACTGTGTACTTTGTGGACATTTGGTTCAATATAAGTGTATTTAAAATGTGTAGCGTGTGAATACAGTATATTTTAAAACAATAAAGGAGTTCAAAGTATATTTTGGCATGCTTACAAGATAAAATATTGGATGCAGCTTTGTTGCACATTTCAATGGTGTGGATTCCATTAGGTAACTTTATCTATGTGTCCAGTAAAAATGTAGAGATATTGTCACTTGTTCTATATACATAATTAGTAGTTTGTACACACAAAAAACATGGTTTTCTGATTGCATCTGTTCCCGACCCGCTCTGTTTTGGTGCACACACATTTTGTTTTGTCGTTATATCTGCTGCTGAGTTTTGTCCATTTGTTCATACCCCTTTCCTAGGTTTCCCCACAACATACACATATTTAGACTCTTTAGTTATTTATGTCCGGTTACTGTATTGTATCCTGACAAGGCCACATATGGCATATTGATATATGTTCCATCCGCCCATCAATCCAATATCTTAACCAAAATCACTCCCTGACTTGGGCATCTCTGGATCAGCTATAGCTTGGCTTCTGTCTTACTTATCTGGACAAACCTTCAAGGCATCCTGACAGGGGGACTGCTAATGTGCCGCAGGGCTCAGTGCTTTGGTCATCTTCCCATCTATACCACCTCCCTGGGCTCTATCATCCATTCACATGGCTTTTCCTATCCCTGCTATGCTGATGAAACACAGCACTTCCTGTCCTTGCCACAGTCTCATCGTCCATCTCTGCCTGCTCATATCTCATCTCAGTTACTGCAATGAACTGTTGATGAGGTTACTGGCATGCACAATCAAACCCCTGCAGATGACCCAAAATACGGCAACAAGCCTCATTTATTTATTTATTATCTAGTAATCAGCCAAAAAGGAATCATGTCACACCACTCTCCAAATCTCTGCACTCGCTTCCTGTGGCTGTTTGGATTAGGTTCAGTGGTCAATTATGGCGCAGTAGGTAGCACGGTTGTCCACAATCCGACAGTTGCTGGATCAATCCCTGCTCTTGCAGTCACATGTTGAAGTGTCCTTGAGCAAGACACTCAACCCCCAACTGCTGCTTCTGGTGAGTGTTGGTGTGTGAATGGGTAAATAAAAAGCAGTGTGATCTGTGCAGCTTTGAGTAAAAACAGTTAGAAAAGTGCTGTTTTACCTACAGGGTGGTCAACTCAACAGCTCCTGCTTTACCTCCCTCATAACTCCCTCATTCAGATCTACAATCCCTCCCATCTGCTGCACTCTGCCAGCAAATGGCATCTGATGGTCCCAGCACTGCACAGAAAACACCAGTCAAAACCTCAGTCATGGAATGAGCTTTCAAACCCTGCACACTCAGCAACCATTCTCACAATATCCAAAAAACTATGCCCTTAAAAAAAAGTTTCTTTCTGCTCTTTCTTGTACTTACATCTCATGAAACAGAAACACTTCTTCTGATAGCACTTTGCTTTGATGTTTTCTCCTTGAATTAAATTTTTGTTTGCCTTGTACCTCACTTATAAGTTGTTTTGGATAGAAACCTTCTGTTATATGTAAACGTAATCGTGTTTCAGCAAGATTGTTTTTTCTGAAAGTTATTTGCTTTAGGGGTTATATTGGGTCACTGCCCAATGTTACTTTTTTCACAACAAGAAGTTTTCAGACACATCACTGTAAGGCACTCTGTCAGTGTTAGGGTTTCTGGATTCTGTGGGACTTGATCATCTTGAGGCCATACCAACAAATTACCTATTGCCTAGTTGATCTTCCTTATCCAGGCCCTAAGGCCAAGGCATCTGGCATGACACTGCACAGCTGCTGCTGCGTTAGGATCAGGACAACAGATGATTTGCTCAGTGCACTGTTCTTTTTTATTCCCATTAAGAGCTTCCTTATGCTGATACTCCCATTTGAACATTCTTCTCTGTAAGTTCTCTGAGTAGGGCAGACAGCTCAGCTACTATAAGTGAGAAAGTGTGGAAGTATTTGTTTATTCCAAGTAGTGTTTGAAGATCCATGATGTTGCATGGGGTTTAAATGTCTTTAGTAGCTTGCAACTCATCTTTGGAAGACATCGGTGACTGTGTGACTACAGCAGGCGACATTGCTCTGTTTGAAATGTAGTTTCTTGCAGTTTAGTCCAATGTTGTGCTTCTTTGCAGTCTTTAATACTGGTATGAATGCTTTGCCATTCTCCTCTTCTGTGGATCTGGATCTTCAGTGATACCTGAGCAGTTAGGGGTTACCAAAAAAGACTGAATCAAACTTTCTCTGCAAAATGTCCTGTAAAACCACTTCTTCAACAGGGTGGTGTTTGAGGATGGTGGTGTCTGCTGAATGGTGTATGGAAACATGAGCTTATTCTCTTAGGGTAAAGTAAGGTAGATTTATTAATACATAGCGCCTTTCAGGCACACCGGTAAATCAAGATGCCTTCCAATAACACATGCACACACACACACGCATGCCACAGCAAACAGCAGTGTGTTAAGCCCTGACTTGAATTAGTCAACAGTTCAAGCAGACTTTAGATATTCAGGCAACGGATTCCATAGTTGAGGGGCATAGGAATCAAAAGCGGCTGTACGTTGCTTGGCTCAATGTCTCTTTATTTAGGGTAATATATATAGGCTATGGTAGGAAATGTTGTAGGAGTTCATAATTTGAGCAAGAGGAAGCATTTAAATGATAAAAAAAAGAGGGCCAAGGATTGACCCTTGAGGAACTCATCTTTTTTTTTTTTGCTCAGATTCGTAATTACTAAATGACAAAAAAACCTGTCTCTCTTATAGTCTCTCTAATCACTCTTATATGTATTAGGTAAACCATTTTAACACAGTGCCAGAAAGTCCCATCCACCCGTGTTAAGCAATATCTTATGATCAGCAGCATGATTCAGCAGCAAATGCAGAAATCAAGGAAAAAACAGAACAGAAATTGTTGAAGCATCATTAGTTAAGCAGATAGCAGTTGTGGAAATGACCAAAGTCTATTCCAGTTTAAAGCAACACTCTTAGGTACGTGACTAATGTTACTTTATGCTGAATGTAAAATGCCTGCTTATATTGCGCTTTTATCCAAAGCCATTTACAATGTAAGTTCTCATTTACCGATTCACACATGCCGATGGCCGCCATGCACTGAGTCAGACCCTTAAGGTCAGACAGGCACCTTGCCGGTGGGGGTTCAGTGTCTTGCCCAAAGACACCTCAACATGTAGTGAGGAGGGACCGGGGATTCTAGCGCTGAACCTGTGGTGCGTGGATGACTGCCTTACCAACTGAGCTACATCCTGCAGACTTCAGGAAGCAAAGCCCTAATCAGCCAGCGATAAAAGACAGCATTAATACTTAATTAATAACAGATTACCTTAAGGCTGACTGTTAAATGTTTGCGGTTCTCTCCAAGATGTGAATGGGTTTCAGTGGTAATGGAATTCCTTGGCTTAAACAGAACCAGACAGAACTAAGTTCCGGGTGAGTGGCCATCATCATTATATGACATTTTTTCATGTCTGAAATCTAATATCTGTAATTATAACATATATAACGTGCACATAAATTAAAAAAGCAATATCATTTTTTTCTACAGGGAGAATGTCATGGCTGTGTGAAATGTTCTTTTCTACTAAGAAGATTTCGATTACGGTTACTTTCCAATATCTAGAATAAGAATTAGGCTTAAGTAGACTTTCCAATATTGAATAGTTGTATTAAATATTATTTTCATTTTAATAAGATGTAGGTATCTTTATTGCACTTTTAATTATTGAAATCTAGTGAAAATTGTAGATATCCTGAAACGTTAATTTTACTATTAATATAGTGGTCTTGGGTATCTTAAATCACAATCCTTACAGTTTTGACTAGGTAAAAAATGCCATTATGCCAAATGAAACTTTAAATACAGATACAGGAGCTGGGTATGATTTAATGTAATCAGCATGATGATGTTTAATGCTCTCGACAACCTATGTGGTCTCATTTAGTCCCTTGTCACTTTTTTAAATATTTTATTTGAATTTGAATCTGATTACATTTGAATATTGTTCATTTTTGACACCTTTACAAGAGAGAAGGTTTTCAAGATCCACATAACAAGAGCACAGCAGGAAAACAAAGGAACAAATGATAATTTCCTTTGGTTTGAACCGAATCCTGATAAAAATGCCGTGAAGGTGAAGAACACGAAACCATGTTCAATTTTATTTTTGTATTTTCTTTTAATACACAAATTACTGCATGTGAGTCAGAAATAAAAATAAAGAGTCAAACCGCTCATACGTGAGCGGTTTGTGGTGGCCTCGGGGGAGGACATGGGCTCAGTGGAAGAGGAATCGATAGACGTGGTCGTCTGTACCCTGGTGCTTTGCTCCATCACCGACATACTCTGCGAGAGGTTCAGCGAATACTGCGACCAGTAAGTTACTGAGAAACCCACAAGGTCAAAGGGATTCGACAGTCACACAGTGTTCATTCGTATGGAAAGGCGACTGTTATTGCATGTGCAACTTCTGGATTAACCTTTAACCACTGGAAATTAATAACTAACCCCCTGTACAAATAAGAGGCTGAGCTTTTCCTTGGTAGCATATTTGTTTGTGGGATTCTTACTTTTCTTTTCTTTTTTTACCCAAAATATTAAATTTTACAATATGTATTTAAATGGCTGCAGAACTGACACATTTTTGTCTTTGTGTAGGCTAAAGAGCTTATTGCCTCTGGATTAGCCTTTAATCAAAAATCAGTATTAAATATAATGACAATAATGATTTGATTTTTGTGGGCTTGACTTGTTGATGTAAAACATGCAAAGCAGAGAAAGGATCACTAACGACCAAAGCAGACAATTTTTAAAAAAAATTGTTCTCACAGGATTTCTTATTGAGTGTTATTAATCACTCACTTCTTTGAATGTTATAATTACATACATGGAAAAAATAAGAGCTGGTGCCAGTGTGGTGTTGTCATTAGATGAGAAAATAAGTGCCTGAAGCTACTACTACTACTACTCTTTCGGCTTTTCCCATCAGGGGTCGCCACAGCGAATCATCCTTTTCCACCTCACTCTATCCTGGGCATCTTCCACTCTCACACCAGCTAACCTCATGTCATCTGTTAGAACATCCATATACCTCCTCCTCGGTCGTCCTCTCGCCCTTTTGCCTGGCAGCTCCATCTCCAACATCCTTCTACCAATATATTCACTATCCCTCCTCTGCACATGTCCAAACCATCTCAGTCTGGCCTCTCTGACTTTGTTGCTAACACAGGCAACGTGCGCTGTCCCTCTGATGAACTCGTTCCTTATTCTATCCAACCTTGTCACTCCTAAGGAGAACCTCAACATCTTCGTCTCTGCTGCTTCCATCTCTGCCCCTTGTCTCTTTCTCACTGCTACTGTCTCTAACCCATAGAGCAGAGCTGGTCTCACCACTGTCCTGTACACCTTTCCTTTGAGTCTTGCTGACACTCTTCTGTCACACAACACTCCTGACACTTTCCTCCACCCATTCCAACCTGCCTGCACTCGCCTCTTCACCTCTTTTCCACACTCCCCATCACACTGAACTGTTGACCCCAAGTACTTAAACTCCTGCACCTTCTTCACCTCAGCCCCCTGTAACCTCACACTTCTACCTGGATCCCTCTCGTTTACACACATGTATTCTGTCTTACTACGACTGACTTTCATACCTCTTCTTTCCAGAGCAAACCTCCACCTCTCCAGCTGTTCCTCCACCTGCTCTCTACTCTCACTGCAAATCACAATGTCATCTGCAAACATCATTGTCCAGGGAGATTTCTGTCTGACCTCATCTGTCAACCTGTCCATCAGCATAGCAAACAAGAAGGGACTCAAAGCCGATCCTTGGTGTAGTCCCACCTCCACCTTGAACTCCTCTGTCTGACCTACGGCACATCTCACCACCGTCATGCTTCTCTCATACATGTCCTGAACTACTCTGACGTACTTCTCTGCCACTCCCGACATCCTCATACAGTACCACAGCTCCTGCCTCGGCACCCTGTCATACGCCTTCTCTAAATCCACAAAGACACAATGCAGCTCCTTCTGACCATCTCTGTACTTCTCCGTCAACAACCTCAAAGCGAAAATGGCATCAGTGGTGCTCTTACGGGGCACGAAACCATACTGCTGCTCACAAATCTCCACCTCCTTCCTAAGCCTGGCCTCCACTACTCTTTCCCACAGCTTCATTGTGTGGCTCATCAGCTTTATCCCTCTGTAGTTGCTACAGTTCTGCGTGTCACCCTTGTTCTTAAAGATCGGCAGCAGAACACTTCTCCTCCATTCCTCAGGCATCTTCTCACTCTCTAAAATCCTGTTAAACAGACCTGTCAGAAACTCCACTGCTGTCTCTCCTAGACACTTCCACACCTCCACAGGTACGTCATCAGGACCTACAGCCTTTCCGCTCTTCATCCTTTTCAGAGCCTTCCTCACCTCATCCTTTCTAATCTCTCCTATTTCCTGCTCCACAACATCCACATCTTCCTCCCTTCTTTCCCTGTCATTTTCCTCATTCATCAGCTGCTCAAAATACTCCTTCCATCTTCTCTGCACACTCTCCTGGCTTGTTAGCAACTTTCCATCTTTGTCTTTAATCACCCTTATCTGCTGCACATCTTTCCCATCCCTATATCTCTGTCTGGCTATCCTGTACAAGTCCTTCTCTCCTTCTTTCATGTCTGACCTGTCATACAGCTCATCGTAAGCTTTCTGTTTAGCCTTTGCCACCTCCCTCTTCACTCTGCGCTGCGCTTCCTTGTACTCCTGTCTACTTTCCTCAGTCCTTTCTACATCCCACTTCCTTTTAGCTAACCTCTTCCTCTGGATGCAGTCCTGTACTTCCTCATTCCACCACCAAGTGTCTTTATCATCTTTCCTCTTACCAGATGACACACCAAGCACCTTCCTACCTGTTTCCCTGATTACCTCTGCTGTAGTTTCCCAGTCATCTGGAAGCTCTTCCTGACCACCCAAAGCCTGTCTCAACTTCTGCCTGAATTCCTTACAAGTTTCTTCATTCTTTGCTTCCACTACTTGGTCTTCTTTTCTGACTTTCCTCTCTTCTTCTTCCTGACCACCAGAGTCATCTTACACACCACCATGTGATGCTGTCTGGCTACACTCTCTCCTACCACCACTTTACAGTCACTAACCTCTCTCAAATGATCTCGTCTACATAGGATATAGTCCACCTGTGTGCTCCTACCTCCACTCTTGTATGTCACTCTATGTTCCTCTCTCTTCTGGAAGTAAGTGTTAACTACAGCCATTTCCATCCTCTTAGCAAAGTCCACTACCATCTGTCCTTCTGGATTCCTGTCCTTTTGCAAACCTGCCCATCACCTCCTCATCACCTCTGTTCCCCTCACCAACATGCCCATTGAAGTCTGCTCCAACAACTACTCTCTCGCCTCTGGGGATACTCTCTACAACCTCATCAAACTCACTCCAGAATCTCTCTTTCTCTTCTAACTCACAGCCAACTTGTGGAGCATACCCACTGACTACATTCACCATCACACCTTCGATTTCTAGCTTTAGGCTCATCACCCTGTCTGAGACTCTTTTCACCTCTAGAACATTGTTCACAAACTCCCCCTTCAGGATCACTCCTACTCCGTTTCTCTTCCTATCCACACCATGGTAGAACAGTTTGTGTCCTCCTCCAATACTACGTGCTTTGCTGCCTTTCCACCTCGTCTCTTGCACACACATTACATCTACCTTCCTTCTCTCCATCATGTCTGCCAGCTCTCTACCTTTCCCTGTCATTGTGCCAACGTTAAGAGTCCCTACTCTCAGATCTAAGCTCCTGCCTTTCCCCTTCTCTCTCTGTCCACAAACCCTTCTGCCTCCTCTCCTTCTTCGACCAACAGTAGTCCAATTTCCACCGGCACCCTGTAGGTTAACAGCACCAGTGGCGGTCGTTGTTAACCCGGGCCTCGACCGATCCGGTATTAAAGTGGTATGGATGACTCGCATGGTTGTACTTGGCAAAATTTTACGCCGGATGCCCTTCCTGACGCAACCCTCTCTATTTATCCGGGCTTGGGACCGGCACAGAAGTTACTGGCTTGCAACCCCTGTGGCTAGATTAAGTGCCTGAAGCTATTTTTTATTTAATATTCTCTTAATTCAATTCCATACGTTCTTGTTTCATTCCATATTTCATTTATGTTGTAGTTTCTTTACTTGATTAACCAGTTTCATTGCAGTTGGCTCCACAGTACAGTTAAAACAAAACATTATATAATAGAAAACGTGTATGTATATGTATATATATATATACATGGATGAATATGACTCTCTGAACTTAAACTGAGACACATCTTTCATAAAAACAAAAATACATTTGCCACAATACATAGAGTGAAAATATATATTTATTTTCTTACATAATTAGCAACATTCCATACACCGTTTTGTTCTCCTTCCCTTGACTCCCAAGATGTACATAATAAATATTACCTGGACTGCTTTTTCCCTGATTGTCTAAGATTGTCTGATTAAATTTGAATATTGTTCATTTTTGACACATTTACAAGAGAGAAGGTTTTCAAGATCCACATAACAAGAGCACAGCAGGAAAACAAAGGAACAAATGATAATTTCCTTTGGTTTGAACCGAATCCTGGTAAAAATGCCGTGAAGATGAAGAACACGAAACCATGTTCAATTTGATTTTTGTATTTTCTTTTAATACACAAATTACTGCATGTGAGTCAGAAATAAAAATAAAGAGTCAAACCGCTCATACGTGAGCGGTTTGTGGTGGCCTCGGGGGAGGACATGGGCTCAGTGGAAGAGGAATCGATAGACGTGGTCGTCTGAACCCTGGTGCTTTGCTCCGTCACCAACATACTCTGCGAGAGGTTCAGCGAATACTGCGACCAGTAAGTTACTGAGAAACACACAAGGTCAAAGGGATTCGACAGTCACACAGTGTTCATTCGTATGGAAAGGCGACTGTTGTTGCATGTTCAACTTCTGGATTAACCTTTAACCACTGGAAATTAATAACTAACCCACCGTAGCATCCATTTCTTTGTTATCGAACCTAAACCTGGGACAACAGGAATTTGGAATCCAACCCCCACGTGGAAAGCAAGGTGGAGGTAGACTGACCCGGCAATAAACTTTCTTTATAAAACAATCCAGCTCTATCCTCCCCAGGACCAGATAACACCAAAAAGAACTGAGTAAAACAAACAAACCACATCTAGCTTAAAGCCCCGAATTGACACTCATGCCATTAGCATAAATTTTGCCATGAGTCTTTTCATCTACCAGACCCAAGACTGTCTCCTAACTCACTTGCAAAGGACGTTCTTATCGAGATGGTACCAGCTCTCTGGAAAGGAATTTGCAAGACAACCATAAAACTTGAGGTGTGAAACTACTTAGACAGAAGGACTTTGTTTAAACTCAAACCCCAAAACAGGGACAAATCAGCTTTCAAGCTTCATAAAACTCACACAAATGTGTTCAGAAGCAAATTTGGAACAGCCTGACATGATACCGTCCTTTCTACGACGAGAAATGACGGAGTTATAAAATAAACGTTTTAATTCAGAGTGACGTGAAAGAGTAACACGGCACAACATTGCCACCCTTGGGTGGAAATTATAAATGCATCCCGAAGATATTCGTCTATAGAAAGAAACAAAACTGCATTAATTTGTTGTCTGAAAGTTAAAACGCAATGTCATATTCTTCTGTTAATTCCGTATATTACACATACATGTTACATATTCATGCACACCTTAGTTATGTAACTGTAAGCATTATCCTGTTATATTAATCCGCTGCGATGTCCAGATCATGCGTGAATGAATTTCTAATTGTTGTTGTGTGTTCTGACTGTGTATTAATAGGTATTAGACAAAGCTAACTTTCCATGTAATAATCATTGGATTCCGTCTATTTGTCTAAATCAGGACTCTCACATGTATGTTGAAATGAGACATTGAATATTACACGCAGTAATCAAGTTGTTTAAGCATTTTAACCTCCACAGTATAACAATTGTAAGAAGTTGCTTTATTTTAGAGTATGAGATTTTGGGCTTGATGAAAAGAGAAATCTATATTTGACTTCGTGTGATTCAACCGAACAAAGATTTCATTTGATCTAGGAGGAGGGACTCGCTCTCCCCTCCGCGGTAAATTTAAATTTAGCAGCAACGCTTCATAGTCTGGGCGACGCCCAAACAATATAACATAAAGTTAAAGTTCCAAGAAGTTCCAAGAAGTTCCAAGAGGTTCCAAGAAGTTCCAAGAAGTTCCAAGAAGTTCGAGGAGAGGAGTTCCTGAAGAGTTCCACTTTGAGCTCCATCCTCAAGAAGAAATGTGCCTCAGTTAAGAAAGCTTAGCTGAAGTTGTTCAAATTACTTTTTTTATCGTCAATTCTCTCATTTGTAACTTTTCGAACTATTTTTAAAGCGCGCACGTCTTTGCTGCCTATTTTTGTATTAGTTATTGTGACGATCGGAACTCCAAACCAAACTTCCATTTTTGTAACTAGAAAATCCGTCAAAGTTAGTCCAGACCGAGCCCGAGATTGTTATTGAATAGCCATATTTTTATTAACCAGTTTTGTTGAATTATTTCAATTCCACATTTCGGCTCCATTCCGGACCGGACAACCAGCGCCTCTGTAATTCGGCTCAGCCACCAGCCGAACCAGACCACGTTACTGGAGCCTGCCATCTGACCAGGTGAACGCTCCTGTGGGCCGGAGAAATCTTTGCAGCCACACCGGATCCTCGCTCTGATAACTCGCCTGTTAACAGACCCGAGACGGTCCGTCCTGCTCTACAAAAGAACCGGTACCGATTGACGGCTAACCTGGCAGAACAACCTCCAGCGGCTCCCAGGCCAAGTACAAATATCTCTCTCTGTTCTATGAAAAAGGCTGGTGTCTGTACAGCCAATAAACCATTGGAGCCTTTATGAAGTTTCTTTGTAGAGTTTGTAAAATATAATTTCCGTTACTTAGAGGTAAATAGTGACTCGAATCCTTTCCTCTAGCCCAAATTCATCACACGCATACCTGCACAATTTATCTGTTTACTTAGAATTGGTTGTTTCATGTTTTGTTGTCTATTCGTTGATTCCATTTATTCCATATATCCATATACGTACCCATACTTCAATATTCTCAGTAGTTGTAGGTTAATAAATAATTAAAACTGGTTCTGTGTTTGTCTTTCTTCAGTTGAGCAGACAGAAGTCACTGAAACGAAAAGAACTCATAACAAGAGACTGATCTTTGGGTTAAATTGTTGTTACTTCATTCTATTGTTACTTTGGACCATCAACGGTTCATATAACCGTAATAATTATAGCGTGGTTCCGCTCAAAATTGAACCTGGTGCCCCTAAAATCGAGGAAATTAATGTTTTATATTAATATCGAATCACCCAAATATACGAGTTCGCTACACCACTGTACAAATAAGAGGCTGAGCTTTTCCTTGATAGGATATTTGTTTGTGGGATTCTTACTTTTCTTTTCTTTTTTTACCTAAAATATTAAATTTTACAATATGTATTTAAATGGCTGCAGAACTGACACATTTTTGTCTTTGTGTAGGTTAAAGAGCTTATTGCCTCTGGATTAGCCTTTAATCAAAAAACAGTATTTAATATAATGAAAATAATGATTTGATTTTTGTGGGCTTGACTTGTTGATGTAAAACATGCAAAGCAGAGAAATGATCACTAACGACCAAAGCAGACAATTTTTAAAAAAAATTGTTCTCACAGGATTTCTTATTGAGTGTTATTAATCACTCACTTCTTTGAATGTTATAATTACATACATGGAAAAAATAAGAGCTGGTGCCAGTGTGGTGTTGTCATTAGATGAGAAAATAAGTACCTGAAGCTATTTTTTATTTAATATTCTCTTAATTCAATTCCATAAGTTCTTGTTTCATTCCATATTTCATTTATGTTGTAGTTTCTTTACTTGATTAACCAGTTTCATTGCAGTTGGCTCCACAGTACACTTGAAACAAAACATTATATAATAGAAAACGTGTATGTATATGTATATATATAAATACATGGATGAATATGACTCCGGTGGACACATTTAATTTCTATGGTATAAACATAACAAATCTTTGCTTTGCAGGGTGGAGCCTTATTTTTCATAGAACATGTTGCTGCAGATGTTCCGACTTGGACACACTTCTTCCAGCATGTTTTCCAGCCTGCCTGGTACTACTGTCTAGATGGATGTGATGCCACCCGGCAAACGTGGAAACATGTGGAGGCAGCTGGATTCTCTGAACTTAAACTGAGACACATTGAAGCACCACTCTTGTTCATGATTAAACCGCGTATTATAGGTTATGCTATAAAATAAATTCTTTTCTTAGCTTTTTCTCCCTCACACTTAGTGTATGAATGTGCCTGCATATGCAATAAGAATAACCACCAGTGTTAGACATAGCTCCATACTTCTTTTGTTTCAATTTTACTATTAAAACGCTCAGGGTTGTTTTGTTTTTATTAAAGACAAATTACATTAAACATATTGAATAATGCTATGTGTATGTGCTCATTGACGAATAAAGTTTGTTTCTTTCTTTCTTTCTTTCTTTCTTATGTCCTAAGGTTTGATGGCAGACCATTCATCTGAGATTCATCTTTCATAAAAACAAAAATACATTTGCCACAATACATAGAGTGAAAATATATATTTATTTTCTTACATAATTAGCAACATTCCATACACCGTTTTGTTCTCCTTCCCTTGACTCCCAAGATGTACATAATAAATATTACCTGGACTGCTTTTTCCCTGATTGTCTAAGTAACTGCCAAGAAGCAACCAAATAAACCACACTTAATGTCATCTTTTCTGTTACCCTTTATATTCCATTGCACAAATATAAGGAATGGTAATTTGAACATCTCCTTATGCGAAAATTGGAATTGTTGGTTCAAAAATAAACAGGAAACATGTCTGTGTAGTAATTGTACAGTCAAAATTCTTTAGATGCTGTTAGAAAATAAAAAAGACCTAACAGCAGTGCTTCAAAAACTCAAGAGAAAAGTAAAAGGGATACATTTACAAAATGAGACTCAGTTAAAGCTCACAATTTCAAATTCCCCAGTATTAAAAATGTACACAACTATAAATGTTATAGCATTAGCATTTAAAAAAAACAGCAGATGGAAAATGGCATATTTTTTTTTTATTTGTGGAGTAAATCTCACTGCCATCACAAGTCACTTTAACATCAAACAGAGTTTAAAAAAAGGGAGGATCTCAGCCTGAAATGAAGTGTTCCCAGAAACCCTGTCATGTCCAAACGGCTGAGCCGTGCTGCGGCCACTTTATGTCTCATCTCCTCTTTGGCTTCTAGTCAAACAGGTTATCCTGTTTTTACACAATAAAGATCCTTTAATGTTTTGAGTTCTTCAATCAGGGTTTTGTTTTGGTTCTCAAGAACAGCCACGCGGTTTTCCAGGCATTTTACATATTCCTTTTTCTTTCGTCGACATTCACGGGCTGCCTCTCTAAAGTGGGAAAAAACGGGCTATTAGTATAACTGAAAAATGATGTAAGCACTACACGTACAGAAAATTCCACTATTGTGTAACGTTAGTGCTGTTACTGACATTTTGTCACCCTTTGTGCCCAAGGCTGCTCTTGTAGCATGAAAAGCATGTGGTAGTACATAGAAAATACATACAAACATAGTTTATACCTAATATTCTTAATTTTGAAAAAAGTGTCACAAAAGTACAGCAGTAGAAGCATTATCTATGTCAGGCACACATTGTTCTTGGAAGAGTCATTTTATACATTGTTTAACACTACTGAATCTTGCAAGAGTGATTTTATTTGTAATTGAAAGAAACTAATTATTGACCTAATGTTCTAAATTTGGATTTAACATCAAATGCTTAGATCATAAATAATTATAATTTTTTATAACTTATCCCAAAATAAATACAA
Source organism: Channa striata (assembly GCA_033026295.1). Taxonomy (NCBI): domain Eukaryota; kingdom Metazoa; phylum Chordata; class Actinopteri; order Anabantiformes; family Channidae; genus Channa; species Channa striata. The sequence continues at coordinate 15,651,167 of CM065168.1, read as the reverse complement.
AAGATCATTCCCTACCGTTGCACGTTTAGTTAAAAAAAATGTCATTGACAGCTTAATCATGATCTAAGGCTGTTTTTTTCCAACACCCATAATTTTACACATTTTTGGTGTTTGACGGATTTTAGGACTAGTTGTTTTTACAGTCCACAACCCAGACAAAAACTGCACCCTTACCTGTTTTTTGCTAGCCTGATTTCCCTCTTCAGTGTTGGATCGTCCGTCTTGGTCTGAGACAGTCCCACAGGAGAGGTCATAACCACAGTCTGAGGCAGGGAGCTAGATGAGGATGCTGTGCGGATCTGGTATGTTTGCACCTCTCCTCCTGCACCTGGGAGATACGCAACAGGTAGACAAAAAGATTTTAATCCTATGCCACCTAACATAACAAAATTTGAAAAAGCAATTTGTTGACAGTTATCAATTAATTATGAATTAGTCCTTTCTGCTCTGCCCAGTCTTCCTTCTTTCTGCTCTGAGCTTTGTGTTGCTTTTTATGCTTTGCCACACTCTGCACAGATCTTCAGGTAGTCTTCATGAAATAACATACAAACAAAAAAACGTATCAAGCTGAAATAATTGTTCTCTGATTGGTCGCAAAAAAATGAAAGTGAAATGGATATATTGTCAATATGGGTATCCACAATTGGTATTATTACATTTTTTTCATACTGGATATCTGAAACTAAAATAATAATTAAAAAAATAATAAAATTAAACAGATATGAGAAACTTTTTATTTTTCCTTGTAACAATTCTATTGTAGTTATTCAAAATATTCATTCTGGACAAGTAAAATGACATTGTGGATATCTGAAGATGAAAGCCCAATTCTCCTAGAAATAATGATGTTGTGGATATCTGCTGAATTCTTTTTGCCTACAATTACTGAATGGCAGTCCTGAATAATAGACTTGCAACAGATGTTTAATCTAGCAATTTAATGTTAAAATGGCCACTTAATTTGAGCTATCTAAAATGACCTTGTAGATATCTGACACTAAAAGCCAAATCACACAATCAGCTAAATGTATCGTAGAAAGAATGATAATGTGGATAGGAACAATGTCATTGGGGATATCTGACATGTTGTTTGGTATGACTAGGAATAATTGAAATACAGATTTTTGCAACACAAATCCAGTGAAGCGGTGTTGCTAGTTTAATTAGAGTGCAGGTTATTCCAAATGTTAGCAAAATCCTGGCTGCCTGGCACTTACCTTCTGACCCACATTAACCATCAGGGGCTTCAGTTTAAGTTTTTGTTACAGCTAGACAAGGCAGCTGCTATATAAAAAGGTTCGGCTGCAGTGTTTGTCCATACAACGCCCACAGGAAAACCACACTGAGGTGAGTAAGTTTTACAGTCAGCAGGCGGTCAGAAAACACACGTAACAACCATGGATGTACGGCAACACTGTCATTAATAGTGAGACAAACGGCCAAATGGCAAAACCTGGTACTACATTAGAATGCTGTGCATTGCAGTTCAATTACTAGCAGTTAGTCTGATGCAATGGTTAATGCAAACTTTTATCAAGTTAAATAAGTAAGAGTAATTATTGTTAATCACCATCATCTCTAGTCTTAATATCTGCAAAGTAAGCAATTGAATTAGCACTATACTGTACAATATGCAGCAAAATGTATTCCATCTGATATGTCCACTTGCATGTATATTATTGGCCAACACACGCCGGCACGTTTGCAATTGAAGCTGTCGAAACAGTAACATTTTTCAGAGTGCTCCGCTTCAGCACCCTCCCTTAATTACAAGGACATATGTAGACTGTGTGTTTTTGACAGTGCTATCCTTTGACCCATTTAGCAGATTAAACTGGCTTACATTTTCACACATGTTTACCGTACCTTGTACAACAACCTGATTACTAGGCACTAGTATCTGCTGGCCGTCAGGTGTTTGGGCATACTGAAGGATGGTGGTGCCTTGCTGGCCTCCACTAGAATTGGCCATGGCAACAGCCTGTAGTCCCTGAATGCCTTCAGACCCTGGGGTTGCCAGCTGGATTGTGCCATTGGCGGCTATGGTAACTTTAAAAAAAAAGGGACAAATGGCATCAGAATTGTCATAAGTACAAGAACCTTTTTATTCAAACTGGCTAGGTTATCGATTTGAGTACTGCAAAGTCACTGGGCTGACAATAGTCAATAGTGACTTTGGTCAATAACTGGTAGGTAGCAGGTCTCTGGTAGCCAGGTCTGTCTATAGTAAGTATGTTATAACAAAAGTATATAGTAGTACAGAGTAATAATTTCTAAAATTAATAATTTCGATATATTTCCATTAGTTATACCTCTGTGGCCTATAGACCCAGTAAAAAAATGTTTTTTTTTAATATCGAAGGGAAAATGTTCATACTGTACTGGCCGCTGCTGGTCTGGTAGATTTGGGTGGTGGGCACTGTCACGCCTGTTACTCCTGTAGATGTCGGGCTGTTATCCTTTCCATCTATGTGTGTCACTTCCTCAGATGAAAGCTCATTCAGGATTTTTCTACAAAGTGACGACAGGCAGATGCCTTGTATTACTATTCATCAAAGTTAGAGTGTTGTGTGTTTCAGGCTTAAAGTTGTTTGTGTGTTTGTTTTACCTGTATGAAGGCCGTCTTGCCAGTATTTCTCTGGTCTTTTGCGCTGTGGTTCCACTGTCGGACGAGTCCTGTGAATCTTCACTATCTGAACCTTGGGCCTTGAAAGTCGGATGTGGATTCAAGTAATTGTATAAAATGACAAGATTACCATTTATTTAAAAAAAAAAGTATGAAGGTGAATTAAACAGAAGTTGTTATTGTAGAACCAATAATTACAGTGCCAAGAAAACTATGAGGTCTCACCTGTGAAGTCTGCACATGAGGCGACTGAATGACTGATGACTGTGCAGACTGGATCACTCCTTGAACCTGAAACTGACCCCCTGGCAGTTGCACCACAGCCACAGAAGACCCACCGAGTGACATCTGCAAAAAGCCAAACACAAATGCAAAGTATATTTACCATGGGTAATCTACAGAAGTTTCAACAGGACTTATTTTTAGTTATTTTGTAAAGTTTTTGTTGAGTTGTTCAAATATACATTTAAATGCAACATATAAATAGGCTGAAATCTTTAAGTGGCATCTGTATGACAAAATATAACAAAGGATGGGTGGAAATTGTCATTTGCTTGCCATATTCTTTCAACATTTATTGTTAGAAACCCAATACCTACCTTAAAAGTGAACCCATGTCACAATGTTATTAGGTTCATCTTTTTTCCCCTTAATTTTAGGTTTGAAGGAGCATACAATTTAAATCCTTAGATGCTGAGAACCACTTTATTATCAGATGCTATGAACTCAGACAGGAACCTTCGAATCTACAGATGAAGACTGTTCTGTACTGTTAAAATAAAAATCCATCCAGTCACAACAAAGCCCAAACTCAGTAAACCCTTCTTTGTAACGCAATGAAGAATTCTGAAGGACAAATACAAATCCAATCCAATATTTATATTGCTTATTATATTATTAATTCAACCAAAGTGTTCTTTCTTAACTTTGCTAACAAAAGCCGACAATATCAGTAATATGGAGGCCTCTTAGTCCATCTCCAACATAACTGTTATACATGTATAATAAATCTTAAGACGATTGCTAAAAGTACAAAAGTAACCGCACATCATTAGCCCCTCTTGCAACCCTGACATGTGCTTTCAGCAGGGTTTCAACGCACATTCAGGCAGAGTCAGTGGGTATTCTTTCAATGCAAGTACGCTTTGCCTCCTTAGTGCTGTTCTGTATGTATTAATATCTATAAGCATCTATTAGTTACCTGCTGGGCTATCTGTGAGAACTGAGAGGATGTGATGGTAGTGGGAATGGTGGCAGTCTGTGACTCAGTGCCATTGCTGCCCTGCTGTACTTCTTCCATAGTAACTGGGGACAAATAAACCAGTATTACACGTCCACAGTGGCTCAGCAGCAGCGTGTGGCGGGCTAACGCGCCGCTGACATGCTGTGACCTACTCCGCTGTGGCCTGTGCGCTCCAACTACTCGGTGATGTAATTCTTCAAAAATGTAGAACAGACCAAAGCGACTTCACGTCACATTTTGTAGTTTTAACTTGCTACCCGCGTCTCTAAAGTTAATCGAACGGTCGATCTGAGGCTGACTAAAACTCGACTTCCTCTTTGTTTCAATCTTGGTAGCCAATGCAACTAACGTTAACACGGAGTTACGAAACATAGCTAGGCCCGACAGTTATTGCTGTGAACTCTTTTTTTCCCCCCACGCTGTATAACTTAGATCCTAATATTCACAAAGTGACCAACTTCATCACGGGCAACGTTAACAGCTGAAAAGCGAACTTGGTGCTGGAGTCGTAGCTGCTAGAATGTTCGCTGTCACCGCTGTCCCCGTTGCTAGTTAACCGTTGCTAACTTTCAGTTAAACGGACGGTAACCAGTTTAAAACGTCAAAAACAACAGTTTAAGAGCCGCAAGCGGGACAAGTTTCGCCCGCCGCGTTCACAGGATGGATGAGCTTTTGTCTCCGTGAGCAAATATGTGTAACTCTGTCACTGGCACGCAAGTTACCGCGTCAATAGACGTCAGCGATACGGGGAGCCATTAAGCTAACTACACCTTCCCTTTTCGTAAAACGGCGAGCAGTTGACGAAGCAACAGCCGCCATTACCGCCACAGCGGAGCAGACAGCTACAGGAGTCCGCAATTACTGCTCAGCCAGCCGGGATTTACCTTTTCAAAAGCCGCGGAACTGATCTTGTTCACAGCGTGGACTTCGTGCAATTGGTGTATATATTTTGACACAATGTACACCTTGAAAAGTTACTTAGCAGCAGCTGCTAACAGCTAAAAAATAGCTGACCACTTTTTTCCCAAAGGAAATGGGCGGTGTTGCCCAGACGTGTTACGTAATACCCTCAATGGGCTTTGTGATTGGTGAGAGCGGAGAATGTTACTGTTGTTACAGCTCCACAACTCGACGTGCTTCTTTCAAAATGTCTTACGTATATTCAAATACTGCTGTGTTTTATTCCACCACCTTCATGTGACAGAGATTTCAGTGCAGTCACGTAGCTATTTTATGAATGCATTGATACGCATAACATGCCATAAAATGAAGCAATAATGCATTAGTTATAAAAATTAATAATAGATAGGCTTTATAGATCCTCGAAGGGAAATTTGCAAAATAATACTGTAACTTTTCAATGAGGTGCTCATCAAAAGATTTCAATTTTCCACCACCTCTACTGTGTACGGCTCTTCTCCTGAAACAGTACCAGTAAATTTAATGGTTTAAAGGCCTCTGATGGAATTTATGCATATGTTCAATATACACGAGGTCCTGTTTAAAAATTTAAATGGAAGTTTATAAACAAAAATAATAAAAACCTATTTCAGGAAGACATCCATTTCAAATAATTTCTTGAAATTCAACTTGAAATTGCTTTGCATGGATATATGCAAAGCTATATGAGTCAGGAGAAAAACCTTCTGATGTTACGTTAAACCTATTTTGTGAAAAATATATTTTTTCTGCCCATTATGACAACTTAAGGCTCTAGGCTGCATAAAGAAAAATAATACAATACAATCCACATTATACTACCAGTAAACCAGACACCTCAAATGATTAAATGCTTTTGTTTATTATGTATTAGTTTTACATGAAGTAAAAAACAAAGTAAACAAACCAAAATAGAAAATAAGTGAGCAAAATGGTAAGGGCTGTACCTCCTTGATTTCTTAACTATATGAATTACAACACCTTCCTAGCATTAAAAAGTCATCTGTGAATCACACCCCCAGGGAGTGGTTTAGAATTCCCAAAATAATATACAACATATAAGAGTACAGAAAATATTGATAGAACAATTCAAGAAAGATTCAGTGTTAAGTACACTACTTGTTAAATTTAATCTGTTTTAAAAAATGTATAAGCACGTATGTTTCACCAGACTGTGCAAGCTTTAAAATAAATTGCACTGTCTTTGGGATTGCATAGTGTGTAAAAACTTTGACAGAGAGAAAGAGTTGAAATCAAAGGAAGCTCTTGTAGACTTCCCAGAAGCAGGTAGATGGTAGATCGATCCCGGCTGTCAGTAAAGTTATTTTGCAGGTTCTGCAGTGATTGCAAGGAAATTTAGTTTGTATGGGTACTGTTCACAGATTGCACCAAGGGACCACCCAGTCCATTCCTTTGTTATGTGTTTTGTTCTTTTGTTCTCCCTGAATATGCCGTTTCATTTATATGTGTGTATATATATATATATATACACACACACACACACACACACACAATATAATAGTCCCACTATAAATCCCCAATTGTGCCTCAAGCTGATGTCTTCTTGTGCTTGGCTGAGCCATGCAAAATTGTGTCGAAAGTGTAGGATGCATTACATTAAAGCTAATATGAAGTGCTATTACTGTTTTTTTCTCTAGGTGGACTCAAAACCAAATGTCAAGCATAATATTTCCCAAATTACTAAAACATTTACTGTCAGATAAATGCAGAGCAAACAGTAGAAACCTACTGTCAGTAACACCAGTGCAAAGTGCAGTAATTCAGTGGATCTGATTCCTGTTTGTCTTTAAATGATAAAACTCATCAGTCTATCATCTTCTGTTATTGTGTTTGGCATGATTCAATTTTAAAATGTGATCATTGCAAAAGTCGAAAAATAACAAGATATATGTACATGTTGACATTATGGGTTCATCACTGAAATACGGTATAATCCAGTACAAAGAACCTATAAAGTATGGCAAGGATTACAAGTAAAACATAAGATTGCAGAAAACCAAATACATTTTGCAAAAACACCTTGATGCAAATCATTTGTACCCTTTTTTCACTCAATTCCTTTACTTGCCAATCAAGGATGTTTCAGATGTGGCTCAGCTTTGCAACTGTATTTATAGGTATTTCTAAATCCAGTGACTGGACAAGGAGAATAATTCAGATACATGACGACTTTCCTCTATTGACAACAGACTTACATTATCAACGACAAGCTCATTTGAATTCAAAGTAATGTACAAAGTTGCACAAAGGCTAAACACTAACATTCGAAGGGATTTTCATTGTGGAGAAGAATGGGGGCAAATCAAACACTTCTGTTCTTTTATGTAATTCAAAACTGAGAAAATGTAGCAATACAAAGTACGGTGGAAATGAATGTTAGACAAACAGTTGTAGGCCTTGTTTTAACCTTTACAAAGTCACTCGCTAGGCTGAAAACGATATTGGTTTTAGCCATCTCTTCATGTGTTTGGGAAGGGGTGGTGTTTATTAGTGGCCGGCAGGAAAGGTTCCTGGCATTAACAGTGATAGCCTTCCTGGATAAGTCTAAAAGCTCAAGCAAGATTCCTCAAAAATATACACAATATAGCTCCTGAACCATTATAATGCCTTATTGTTATAATAAAATAGACCATTTTTGAGAAAGTGCAATGTTATATCTATCCTGACAGCAATGCTTGAAGTTATTTATCATCAACCTCCGTTATACAACTAATATTCCACATCAAAAGTACTGTCAAAAATGTTTGACCTTATTTACAATCTCATTTATGCTACTGTTGTCCTCTCTCAGCTTGATTAATTATCCAGAAACCATCAACTGAGAGAGATGAGTTGAGCATTTATAAATTTATACAATTAAAATATCTATACAGTAACATACAGTATCTAAAATACAAGAGGCATTTATAGATACAGTACAGAATATGGCCTCTTTATTTTGATCCCTTTGAATACATGTCATGACTTCCATTACTAGTCAAAACCAAAGAAGAATAAAGATTAATAACGGATTCATTAAAAATTAGGATAGGAATGCATGGCTGAAGTATTATAAGGCAGGAGATATATTAGGGCAGGGAGATTTATTTGGTTTAAAAAATATGGGACAAAATAAGTTTCTTAAATAATGTACATTTTATGGCCAGACTAACACTGGCTACTAGTTTCACGGTTGCTCTCATGTGCCCCCCAATGCTCATTCAAATTATCCTTAAAAATGACAAAAGCTTGGCATGTGCATTTGTGTGCAGTTGTTTGAAAGCCGCATGTGAAACTATTTTAAGTTGTGAATTTAAGGTTAGTAGCCCTTCTGTCTTGTCACAAAAGGGAAAGTGAGTTAAGAGGTTGGGGGTAAGTACAGAATAAGAAGATGGATACTCACAAAGACATTAATATAGTTTTCATTTTAAAAGTAGTCCTCTTCTATATGTAATTTCACCCTTTACCTACAAAAGTGCAACAGAGACCTTTTTTTTCTTTGCAATATGCAGTTTTGCTTTAAACACATTTGTAAAATCCATAAAACACAGTGAACAACTCCAAACATAGCAGGTCCAATGACAGACATGCAGTGGCCAAGATATGCTGGTGTCACACAGGGCTGGGTGGCAGTACATGTGGTTCATGCTTTTCCTTTTCACCATCTGCCAAGCTAGTAGCTGAATGCTGGGATGGTGGCGCAGAAGCATTCAGGCCATGGGGGATGGCTAAACAGGTCGAAACCACCAGAACCCCTCACATGTTGTAAGCAACATAAATAGGATCCAGCTGGTCAGCGAGGAAAGAATCACGGAGGTGCATGCGTTGCTTCTCTCCCCTGGAATTGATGGGTATAACCCCAGGGTCAACAATAACCACCACACCCACGATGAGGTGGTGCTCTTCCAGGACTACGTTGGTTATCAGAGGCACCAGGTCCAGTGCATCCTGCTCTGAACCACATAGCTCTGACACCACCACCAGCAAGTTGGTCCATGTAAACACAGCACTATGGGGAAGAAGAAGCATTGAAAGTTTAAACCCTAAAACCAAAATTGAAAAACATTGGTTGATGTTTTGGAAATTGTGTTCAATGTTTTCTTGTTAGGACTTAGTTTGCTGATATGTTCATATACCAAATGTAAAGCTACAGTGTAAAAAGTAACTTTACTATTAATCCTTTGATGGATTGAAAGGTTCTTATTACTTTGATTTCTTAGATAATGTGTATCAAGGGCATTGTCACCTCTCAGCAATGCTGCGATGAGCCCGAGACACTGAGGTTTCAATGTCGATGGGGTGATAGCGCAGCCCTCGTAGCTCCAAAGTCTCATCCAGCGAGCCCACCACAAACATAGCATCGTGCCGATCTGAGTGGAAAGGTACGTTTGGTTAAATCACTTAAAATGTCTCGTAAAAAGTCATGCTTTGTTAGATTTGTTTGTTTTCTGTCAGGATCTATTTACCGCCACTGGCGTCCAACAACTCTGTTCTCTTCACAAAACCCAAGTATCCAGTTCTAGCCCATAAGGTCTGCGGATCTCCGAAGCTGAGTTTGGTGTTAAAGTGATCCGCCTGAAGACTCTCCTCTCCGTAGATGGTGTAGTAGCCACTGGCATTGTGAGGACTGTTTACCCAGATCTAAGAGAGAGAAATGTACCACGGGTCACTGCTGGATTCAGAGGGAAGAAGCCATTGCTCCCAGTTTTGTCCAAATACTCTTGTCTTTCCAAACAAAGAACATTTATTCAGAACTTTTTTTCACCTCTCCCAGATGAGAATCACCAAGTGGGCCTCTGGTCTCTGGATTCACGATTATCACCCGTACTCCTGGCAGTATCTAAAAAAAATTAGTCAAAAGAAGGTTTGCTACACACTTTCAACATTTAACTAAACATTTCACAGATTTAATCCATATCACTGAAATCCACAGGGGAAACTCACCTTGCCAGACTCCATTAGAGGAAGACTTTGGGGGGCTCCTCTCTCCACCAGCCTTACTCTGAAATGGGCAACAACACGTACAAATGTAACCAAACGTGCAGCTGTTCAAAACTAAAACATTAAAATTTTCTTGCCAATGTTTTGCCTCATCACCCTGTTTTCTTCTTCTAATTGTTGGCTCTGTTATTGTTGCTCTCTATAACCTTTTTTTTTTTATTTGAAAAACTCCACATCTTCTCACCTGTCGTGGCGAAGGGACTTCATGTCCACATACACTGTACAGGGATCAGGACCAGTGGTGCCCTATGACAAAGAGCAGATACACACACATCATTCTCAGTGCTTAATTCACAGCAATGCCCGCTTCCGATGGTTATTTTACTGTACCTGCAGGCAGATGGCCAGATTCACCCTGGAGCCAAAAGCTGTGCTGACAGCTCTGGATGAAAGCCCGACATCTTTGAACAGCTTGGAGAAGGAGTGCGTCAGGGCCAGGCGAGGGCGTTCCTCTGCTATCACCACACAACTCCGGACACATGACAGGTTCACACCACGAGCCTAAAACGTGCACAATGAACAGTGATCAAACACTAGACGTGATTATGTATTAGTCATTAATCCTCACATGTGCAATCCTTGCCTTGAGTAAATCAGTCTGAGTGCCCAGTCCTTTAGTGCAGAGCTCCATGACAGAGTAGGAGCAGAAGGTGTCTCTGATGCGGTACTGACTGAGCGTACTCAGCCACAGAGACAAGCAGCTTTCCAACTCAAAGGGAGGAATTAGGATGGACTGGTGACCTGAGTAAACACTGAGACAACAAATGTAGGAGAAGAGAAGAGTGAGTAAAGGAGAACAATGTCCGAGAGAGAACCTTGGTGGATAAAGTGGAACTTCTATGCATCATACTTTACTGTACCTTGCGAGGCACCACAAGACAAAGCCCAGACCACAGTAAGGATCCAGGCAGATGGCTATTTGGCGAGAAGAGTACAGTTCACACTGCAGCTTTATAGAGCGACAAAGTGCACTGACAGCTGCATGAGAGATCTGTTGCAAACAACAACCGATTATTAGATTGTCAAATGAAAACAGCCTGTTGTATGTGCTCAAGAGGTGACTTTGGGTCAAAGTTTTTGAAATGTACATTAACTGGACTTTTGTCTTTTTTAGATTTCTCTCGAACTCATTGTCATGTCATTGGCTCAATTCTGCTCATGTTTGGCAGGATTTAATTCAGGTTTGGGGTCAGCACTAACACAACTGGCCAATAAATGCAAAGACATTGGTGCCTACGAAATCCACGCCCAAAGAGAGCTCCTATCTTTGCAACCAGTGTTGTGGTGAAATTCTGTTTTTATGTGGATCAGGTAACTGTCAAGATTGATATTCTAAGAAGGTGTGAATATGAATTAGGCAGATGATGACAGGACTCTGTGTGTAGTTGTGTATACTTGAATACTGGATTGGAATCAAGATGGAACACAGCAATTTGTTAAAATCAATATTGTGTATATCACCTTGACCCCAGTGAGCATGCCTGTTGTGGACACACTGAAGTCCAGATAAGCTATCATCTCTGCTGTGGGTGGCTTATAGATCTGTGGAGGTCGGCGGCGAGGAAGGTCATCTGAAAAGCAAATATTTTTTACAGGATAGGAGGTCAATACGAAAATCATACTGACCATGAAGTACTCAGCAAAAATGTACCATTCACTCTGCACCAATATTGGTTCAGGTATCGGGTAAACTGAGCTGTGAGAATCAAATGTTATTATTTTCAAGAAGCACTTAGCATAACAACAAACACAGAATAGGTACTAAAAGTGATGCAGAATAGAAATATAATATAGCAACCAGTAGCTACTAACTAAAGTTCAAGAACCACTTATCTACCTTTAAACAAAAAAGAATATATTTTTGTTTGTTTTTTTCATTTGCAAAATCAACATGTTCATAAACCCTAAGAAGAAGCATCCAAAATGTCTATGCAGTAGTGTTAATGCTTTTAGCAAAACACATGAGCTTTTTCCTACGATGAATGGAATGTTCTACTGCTCTACAATATTTTTGTATCTTACCTGTGTCAATGATTGTCGGCCATGTTTTAATGTTTACAGAGGCGGCAGCCTCTTTGGAGCGGAGAATCCTCATGAGATTTTGAGTGGTAAGAATACATGCAGCTTTACTGACCTGGAAAAAAATACAAACAAGAGTCATTAAAATGTTTCCTGTTCTCGTGCTGGAATTTTGATATTCATTCATTCAAGATACTGATTTGAAAAATTCCTTTGAACAAGATTTGCTCAATGGGAGATTGTATAGCTGTAATATCAAAAATACACTTTATAACAGGACACATATACAATGTATGCATGGCTAAGTTTAGAAATTATATTGAATAATGATGACAAAACCCAAAGGAAACTAACTGAACTCATTTCCAACTCTAGTTATAGTAGTATGAGTATTGATAAAACACTTTTTTCTTCAAAACTTAGAGTACATCACAAACCTATGAAAGGCAGTAACACATCATCCATTTGGTACAACACATACACACTTACATCAATAATCATGCGGACGGTAGGCAGCGTGGCTGCCAGGTTCTGAGGATGTGGAGGTCTGACATTTACTGGGACACATCCAGCGTACAGACAGCCATAGAAGGCAGCTACCAAATCAATGCCTGGGAAAATGAAGGAGGGAGTAAAAAGAAGATGAAATTATCCAGGTTTCACAATAATTAATTTGACCGCATTAATAATTGGAAGAAGATGCTGGAGGAATCTACCAGGAGGGTAGAGCAGCACTACGTTCTCTCCTGTGTTGATGCTGCCTTTCTCTGTGAGAGCTGCAGCTATCTTCTCCGCTCGCTTGTGAAGCTGGACGCAGGATGCCGTCCCCACCGTTACACCCTAGAACACAGAGAGAATTGGAGGCAGATACAGGCTCAACAAAAGCACAAATTAACTTAAAGCACTGATGAGACTTTATTTGTCAGCATATAGTACCTTGGCATTAAGAAGGACATAGAGGACATGGTCTGGGTCTGTCTGTGCCCGCCACTGTAGAGCCTCCGTCAAATACTGATGCTGTGATAACAACAAATCATCACATAGATGTACTGTGGACATAAATAACTGTAAACACAACCACGAACTGCTTATACAGGGAGGGGCTTTGTGCCGATGGAAGAGTCGAATTGAATATGCCTGCATTAACATATCTGCCATAAATTATCTCTTGCCAATGTGTAAAAAAAAATTGTACCGCATACTCAACAATGAATAACTGAATAAGGATGTGAGAGGCACATCTGCTGTAAAACAAGGGATAACTACAGAAGGTTCACTGGACATAACACATAAAAGAAAACATGCAAATGCTTGCTTGTTGGCACATTTAACACAATCAAGCAAAATATCACCAAAAAACACAGAGAAGTGCATGACAAGAATAAACAAGATATGAAGAAGATGTTAGAGGGAGCCGTGATTCTTACCATTACAGTGGGCCACATACAGAGCTACGTCCAGAGAGACACGAGAGCAGAAAAAGAGAGGAGTCCAGATATTTTTTCATTAATGAAAGTGAGTTTTGGCTGAGCTTGGGCCAATCTTACACCAGCAGTGGAAACCCTGCAAAGCTCGCCGTCTACCACACTTGACAATGTACACTGGCATGTCCGGCTGGTTACCTGCTGGTAACCGTGTGTGTTATGTATGTATGGTATGTGTTTATTTTGAATATGGAAACTTGAGTAAAAACCTAAAAGATTCAGAGTTAGTGTAGCAGTAGTAAAAGTAGGAGATGTATTGGTTATTGTTGTTCTACCTTTCGGACGAGGTCCTGGTCCTCAATCAAGCCAAGGTCCCTGCCTGCAGCTTGGGCAATCCTCTTTCCTGCCACCAGGTTGCCCACCATGACAGATGCAGGCCCTACACCAACTAGGAAAACAGTGGGAGAGAAGGCTAGATAGAAAAAGACACTAAAATAATGAGCAACAGACAAAAACTGTTTTTTTTTTGTCTGTTGGATCCAGGTTTCACCATGTCAGTATCAACCCTGGGTTAGTTATACTAGAACCCAAAATAAAACGATTCAGGTGAAGATTCTATGGGTTTAGTGTGGCTGTGTTCCAGTGCACAGACTCTGTGACATTTGCCAAGGTTTGCCACAGCAACAGCAAACAGGGCAGGAATATCACTTTCCCAAATTTAGAAACTGTTACGTGTTCATTATGTAACACTACTGACCATGCTCCTGTCTTACAAAACACGTTATACCACGAGTGACTCGTGCACGCAGGACAGAGTCAGCAGTTTCTCTCTTCAACTCCTGGGATGTTCTCTGTAATTCAGGCATCAGCTCAAGTAGGAATTTACATCCAGTCAGGAAGCTCAGCAAAGTAAGTTAAAACTCCAATAATGGGATCTCAGCAGATCAAACGTTCCCTTCAGAACTGTGTTCAATTCATGTTTTACACGCCTGTTTAATGAAACATACCAGGCTGCTTCTGTCGGGGCTTGGGCAGGTTAGTGACACATGTATGCGGACACATGAGGATGTTGCAGGGATGCAGGTTTCCCTCTAAGAAGAACTGCTTGGTGTCAGACATGTGGATGCCACCCAGGGGGGTTTTAGGTAAGGTGTTGGCTGGGACCAGAGCCAGACAGTAGAGGCCCACCTGGTGGATGCTGTCGATAGCCTATGATGAGGAAACCCAACATCAGTGTGTTAGAAAATATCAAGACACGTGTAATTTAGGTGTTAAATTAAGTATTTCCATTAGTAGAAAATTAATAAGTTCTCAGACTTGTTGATTGGATCGGTTTAATTAAAGTCATTTTTTAAAAAAAGGTTAACAAGGTTTACCTGAAGTACTCGACTCATCCACTGGAAGCTGTCCTCTTCACTGGCATCTGGTCTCTGCTCTGCCACAATCACTACCCTCTCATCATAGAACACACTGACTGAAAACACAGCAATCCTGACACACACAAACAGACAAGTAACTCAAAGACAGTTCAAAGGTTGTGGGTATCAGCCAAAAAAGCTTTAAATGCCGTCTGAAATTTGCCTTAGGCAGCATTTCTCGCTTTAAACATACAAAGATACAAAGACTTAGTTTGTTTGCCTGCTCTGCCACTGGATGTCAGCAATGACAAGGTCAGTTTCACACTTGATCCGCACAACAGCTCATCACCACTGCTACGGGAAAAGCGTTTCTCCTCACCTTCCGCGGTACACGGTCTTCACTGGTTCCACAGCAAGAGCGGTGGCCACCAAGTCATCAGCGTTGTGTCTTCGCCCGCTCACCATCAGCAGACCCTCAATCTTCCCCACCACAAAGATCAGGCTGCCCTGTACAGAGGAGGGCACACAGCAGGTTCCTCATACTGTAAGTAAACGATCTTACAGCAGGACTTTTCAGGAAGGCTCACATACAACCACAGATGCTGGAGTGAGTCTGACTTACTGGGCCGGCAAATCCCAGGAGTCCAGATCGCACAAATGGAATCTCTCCAATGGGAACTCCGTTAGCGTTAACCGGTATCACCTGAACACAATGACACAGAGACAGAAAAGACAGTAATGCACCACAGGAAGAAACCAATTAACTTGGTTAATTGTGTCGGTGCAGGTTTGTGCTCTCATTTTGCTTTCATACCTCAAAGGTGTTTTTTGTGACTCCAGGGAGGCCATAGTACATGGTGCCCCCGGCACGAGAGTTGATTATTATCTCTCCTATCTCATCTGTTTTACACAGCTGAGGAGGTCCGTCAGGCCTTACAATGCACATCAGAGCTGGAGACACAAAAAGGCCACATTTAGAAAAAATGGTCTTCTTAACTTAAGAGTCTTTCATTTACCTATATCAATGGTTCCAAACTTTTTTCAGACTATTTTTATCTTCCCATTAAATTGAATTTACTTATCTAGAAGCCAAGGATCTCAAGCTGTGCAAATAAAAACAGATGCCCTTCTTCTGGCTGCAAAAATTGTCAGATTAAGTGGAAAGAGTCTCTGCATTGTAGATGCTATAATGATACAAGAGCATCAATGTTTAACTGAATATGTAACAAAAACATTCTGGTGTGCAGACATTGAAAAATGGCTATGTCTCAAGATCAAACAGGTTTAACATAAATTGTTCTCTTAAAATCAGAGTGTCTTCCTTGTATCCTCACCTCCAGGCATGACGTGTCCGACATCTTGGACAGTCAGTGCAGAATTCTTATCCTCTGTGTTGACCCTGATGACACCGTGGCTCAGGCCGCTCAAGGAGAGAATAGCACGGGCGGGGAGGGGTGCACCCGGTACTCCTGGTCTAAACCGGAGAACACATTCGATCAGACATGAACATTTCCATCCATCCCATCTGTTCTTACAGTCAGCCATCTGCCCACCCACCAATGTACAAAACAACATGCGACAGCCTACGTCTTCATCTGTCCTGTTGGACCAGCATGGGTAAAAAACAACTCTGAATAAAGCATGAGTGTATAGCCTATTTTTTAACTCAGATATTGTTCTTTCATGAACCTTGAAATGAAATGGACGGTGGGATGAAATGGGACGTAGAAAAAGACAGTTTCTATCATCTTTTGAGCCTGACTTTTTCAAAAATTCTATAAAGCAGAGATACCTGCGTATAGCTACTGTCATGGCCTCAGGAGAGGTAGCGCAGGGACAAATGACCTCAGGCTTTAGCCCATGGGACTGAAACACGTTCAGGAACGCATCACAGGAAGACACTGACCCTAGAGAACGAATGATAGGCAGTTCAACATGTTACGCCCTGTGCAGACCGAAAACATATGATTTTACAATTATTATTGTAATAGTTACTATTTTCACTGTACTCACAGGGGTTAGCACCATCAGCAACAATGAGCATACGTAAGGAAGCCAGGCTGATGTCTCTCTGCTCCCGATGAGACATCATGGCCCAGTGTAGATCACGGCACTTCACCAAAGCTATACGAGCTGCACAGAAGTAACAGGAGTTGTTCTACATTCAGTTCTTTAGCTGCCATTACTCAGGGTGAGAGACTGTGGTATTTTACCTTTGTGGATGTGGACCCTCTGAACCCAGGAGAGAGGACAAGCCTTCATTACTGCATAGGGAACACTGATGGTGTGTATCCTGTTCATCACAGCCTGGAAACAAATAATAATGTAAAACATAAATTAACATGTTGTTTTGTATAAAACTGTACATGTTCAAATGAATAAGAAAGTCAATGAATACACTTCTGCCAAAATACATGAGAGTTAAATGTTAAACAATAACATTAATTATAAAAACTCATTTTGTTAATGGATAGCAGATTTTCAAGTAGATTTACATGTAATAAAAACAACTAAAACTAATAATTAGTCTGTGTAATTAGGACAATTCACATGGGCACATTAAAAAAATAATACAAAACAACAACAAAGACAATCTGACAAAGCACTGCATCAAAGCACATAAGCATCTGTATGTACATGAACACATGCTCACCGTGAGAACTCCGTGCCATAGGCCCATATCCTTTTTAAAGTCCAGGACATTCACTAGAGTTTCCCCTGAATGTGAAGAAAGACAGATATGGGTTCAGATTAATAGAAACTCTTCTCAATCCCGTTAGGATTTAATGGACGTTCTCGTGATTGTTGTGGCCTAAAATGTTGGATTTGCAGCAGCACTTTTGAAAAAATTGTGATGCATGTTGCAGTGTTTTTATTTTTGAATTGCAAGAATGTGCGAATTAATCGTTGACTGTAAATTCCCGGAGGGACAGTTTTCTGATGAAGAGACCTTCTGATAAAGGATGATCATGCTCAGCCTCTTTACTCACCCTCACAGTAGTTGCAGGCCTGGGTCAGTGCTTGGCAATGGGTCAGCATGGCTACTTTAGACACAGCCACACCCATCACTGTGCCCTCTTTACTTGCCTTGTACTGCACAGGACGGACACACAAAAGGAGCACATACATACTTTGCATTGTTATATCGCATCAGGATGCAGTAGGGTCAACTGTTCCAATATTTTCAAATCAAATATTGTTTCTGCTGAGATTGAGACAAAACTCGTTCTAACTATAGTCTTGTTTAGCAGCTCTGTTACCTCTATATACGCAGGGTCAGTGTTGGCGGTGGGGATGTGCGGCTGCCAGTCTTTGGAAGGTTTTGTAAGGTATTTTGAGTCTGTCACCACCCACTTTAATCGAGGCCAGCCTATTAAAAAAACACATCACTTAATGTAAACTCAGGCTTGGTAAGACTATACATCAGGATATATAACAGATGGGATTCATTTCAAAACATTATGTAATAACTACATTACTACATTGTAACTACATTTTTACGAGATGAATGTTTCATTCTTGGATGAATGGTTAAATGATTCCACATGTAGAAAAGAGCTTTCTAACCTTTGAACTGCAGGATTTCCCCTGTGGGGGTCTTGGGTAGACCCTTCAAACAGATCTCACTAGTCAGAGCAAGACCAACACCACAACTGCCCAGTAGAAACCCCACCTGGCTGATTCCTGCATCCTAAAACACACCACACATTGAAAATGCATGATTACATATTCATGAGTTTCAGGTTGAAAAGAATAAAACTATTTCTGCACTCAAAACAATTCACATAATGGTTTTCTGACCTTACGAGACAGTGGCACCTCAATAGGTACTGGAATAACTTCAGCCAGGAGGCAGCCGTAGAAGGCCACCCAAAACATCCCAGGGTCGCTGTTGGGGTACACCAGTGCCACCTACCAAAACATCACCAAACTTTACATTTTGTACAGTTTTACATAGGAAAGTATGTTTTTATAGACATAAAATGAGGAGGAAATTATCATCAAAGCAGGAGTGTCTGTGCAAAATGCAATGGTGAATTTAGGTATTTAAGATTAAAAAAAGTCAGTAATAAACCTGGAAGTGTGATATTTCAGTCTTTCTCAAATAATTTGCAGGTCAGAAACAATGTTTCACGTCTGTAGCTACCATGTGGTCAAATGCCTTGCACATGGGCACATAAACTGTGCAGAAAATTGCTGCTTATTGTGAACCAAATCGATTGGAGAGGAAGACACAACACTTGTTACGCGATGTATGTGTATCTCTCTTTTGTGCTGCTGGGTCTCACTGTCTCACCCGGTCTCCAGGTTTGAGGATTTGCTCGTTCTTGGTGCCCAGCTTGTTGAGAAGGGTGTAGGCCAGCTTCACACTGCGACTCCACAGCTTCCCTGAGAGACAGAAGGTGTTGGACGGACGAAGGGGTTATAAAAGGCGTTATCGTAGCATCAAACATTTACGCTGGGACTCCCAGCAGATGTATTGCAAAATAACTTTGCTGATCTCACAGAGTAAATGTTCTTTCACGGCTGACGTTAAACAGTAGCACTCTGTGTCTCACCATAAGTCAGTGTGTAGAGTGGTTTGCCCGTGATGTCAAGCGCAGTGAGGGCAGGGCTCTTCCCCTGAGTGGCCCCCCAACGGGCCAATGCTGCCTGCAGGGCTGGGGGCCAGTTACTGACCACTCCCAATGGTTCCCCTTTTACTGGGATAATCTGACGGCCTTCCGGCTTGGGTGTGTTTGGGTCTGGCTGGGGCACTATCAGAGAAACATGAAAACACTTGGATTACAGTTTATTGGACGTTATGAATGGCATCAGGTTAAAAATGCTGTTGATAGATCATTGCTGGTTTACAGTGTATTTTGGACGATTTCAATGCACTTTAAAAGAAAATAGACTGGCTAAACGTCCAAGAAAAATACAATTTCACATCAAGTCACTTGTGTGAATAAACATTCAGCTGAAAAACAAAGAAGTTGAAATTATATTAGCCCATTGAATGATATAATATAAATGGAACCAAATATTGGTAGTTCTTCTAAATAGGGAGCCCTCATGAATTTGTTAATAATTGATAAGTTATTTAATTTGAATTTTGAATTTGAATTTGAATTTTGGATGGCCAGGTTGCGATAAAAACCCTTTCCTGGCCGAATTTACATGGACCAATGTCTATTAATTACGAATTTGTTAACATGTTTGACTACAGACATAACTAAATAATATTGATGACTTTCCAACATTTATTACTTCACACTAAGAGAGAAAAGTTTTCATTAATGCCTTTTGTACCTGCACATTCTAGATGGATAGAAAAAGCACTGGCCAAATAAATAGCTTTTTAACAATGTGTGACCAAAATTAAATTTTAAAATATTTTGCAGACTGTAAAAATAAATTTGTTGTAGTACAGATTTGTAAATAAATAAAAATAAAATAAAAACCATTAAAGCTACGATACATAGTAGATGCTAGTCAATATTGGGGACACGGCAGAGCAGCGTACCCTCTACAATTTCCTCTGCGTCATCAGTGAAGAACTCGCTGAGCGGAGGCCTCTTAGGCCTCTTCAAGGTGTTGAGAAGCTGCTGGATCTTAGTGGAAACTCTGCTGTTCACAGGAACTCCTACAATCAGGATGAAGATGGAGAGGGGGAAGTGGTGGAACAAACTCACATCACTTCATATACACAGTGACAAAGGTTACATATAAAACTTTGTTCCATCTCATAGTCTGCTGCTTTTTATCTCATAAACACAAGAAGCTGTAATTACTGGATGCTGAATTGACTGCAATAACCTTTATGAGTGAAAAGCAGCATACATACAGTAGGTGGCAATAACACGAGGAAAACATGGTGAGCACAGAGGTAGCATTTAATTGCTTTGGGATCACAAGTGGGGGGTTATATTGTACCTGGATATTGTGTTTGTTGCATTTATTTCTATTATCAGCCATTAGAAACAGGAGGGAAGAGTGAGGGCAGAAAAGCAGACACGGAAAGCTACAGACATTATAAATTAAAGAGTTTCCTTACTCTGAATATTACCTCTTGCTATCAGCCAGGCAAATAAACACGTGAAAGGAGGCAAAAAACAAAACAAAACAGTAGAGTCTGATTAATAATATATCATGGTTGAAGGACTTGTTAAGAGAAGAGTCAGACAACGGCTGCTGGAAAGACACAAGCAAACAAAAAGTTGCACAGTGCAGTTATTACCGTCTGCCGTCTCCATCATGCTTGAGCGGCTCTGCCCGCGGCTCATTCCCCTGACCACCGCGTTGGATGGCAGGTCCACCCGAGGACCTCTAACTGGAGGGGCCACAGCTGTAACATCTGGAGGGGGAGCACTGTTCTCTGAGGGGGCTGCAGGGGGATCGAGGGGGACGGCTTACTTACAAACTATTTCATTTTCAGGTAACTGGAGACAATAGCAGACACAGGAAACTTGTACCATGCCCGAGCATGTTTGATCCCCAAAGTCCCACTTGTTTGACTAATTTTGCATCAATCGGAGAGCGTTTCTTTTATGAAACAAAAAGTCACATCGTGGTTCCAGCACAGATTGCTACAGCCCACTGTGAGCGCAGACCAGCAGGGGAGATGGAGGGGAATCATGCTCGGTCACAGTACAAGGCAACCGTAGCTAGAGTAAATATGAGCACAGGGCTTTTGTCCAGTCTCCTGATTGAATGGTCTTCATGTCCTTTTTCTCTTGAAAATACTGATGTTCACTTAGTTTAAAAACATAAATGAAATTCTATAGTAAAATATTTCTAATTGTCCCTGTAGATCAAACTGCAGCATAAAACTGTTGAAAATCAGTAGCTTCTCACCAATGCGACTGTGAGCCAGCATGTCTGTCACAGCTGCTGTGATGGGTTGGGGCTGAGGCTGGTACTGTGGCTGATGGTGAGGCTGATACAGAGGTTGGTACTGCGGCTTGTACTGGGGTTGAGGTTGAGGTTGGCTCTGAGCTTGTGGTTTTGCCTCTCCGTGGGACAGAGTGGAGGAGGCTGAGGAGGAGGTAGAGGAGCCCTGGATGGAGCGGTTGTTCCAGGAGTCCGGGCTCTGCAGGTTGGGGTTGACCACAGGTGGGGGAGCAACCACTGATGACTGCCTGCGCACAGACATCTCATCTTCAGAGCCTGATGAAGAGTCTGAACAACAAAACAAAGACTGAATATCCAGCAATCTGTCTTTATGACAACAAGGTCAATTTGTCAAGTGGTCTTGACCAGATAGGAGGAGCGTCCTTCTTCTGCCCTACCTGGTGGTGTTCGGGTTTCAATTGGAGACTGGACATAAGTAGAGCGACGCTTTGTGGGCATAGGCAGGGCCATCTTCTCTTCCTTATGTTTAGCCAGAGCAGCCTGCACAGCCTCTGTATGGATATCTGAAGAGACAGTTTGAGTTAGAAATGGCTGATGGTTTTGGATCTGATTGAAAACAAGGACACGACAGACAAAAAGAAAGAAGGATGACTCCACAAGAGGCCATGGTCAAAGTCTTTTCTGTCTCTTAAAGCAAGATTTTTGCTTTCAAGTGCTTTTCATAGTGTGAGTCAGAGCCTAGTGTATACTGTCTTTAGTAGTTTTCAGAACAGGCTCAACTAGTGCAAGTATTTAGTTTTTTTTAGTTCTTATTCAAGTCAAGTGAATGCCAACCCAAAAGAACCCTGCAAAAACAGGAACATCAGTCTGGGAGTTAAGTTTAGATACTTGTCTCCTTTAAAAGCCACAGGGATCCTGCAGCCAAAAAAGACAAGGAGGTCCCAGATGTCAGTGAAGTCATGTGAATGACTGGTTCAATTATTTTTTACTGTTTGTATATCCTCCAATGCATCTTGTACAACATTCCAAAACAGAAATGAAATAAGCAACAACAAAGAAAAAATGACAACGTAAATAAAACAGACAGAAAATGTCTAAGAAAAAACCCCGAAATGACTATAGACAGGGATTACAATAGGCTACTCTATATTACATATGAGGGATGGGATTTTATCCCTCTGTGACCCGGGGTCCATTTTCTCATAATGTATCCATGGTTACAGACACAAACATGTGGTAAAAATAACTAACATGGGCATTTTAGATTTGTTTTACTGATGTTTTCTTGAATAAGAATCAGCTCATTCAAAGTTGAAAGAAAATTAGAAGCAAACAAGTCAGAAGAAAATCCTACTGAAACACAAAAAGCAGAGCAGAGCTGTGTATTGGCCCACACACTTGCCTACGTGCATGCACACACAAATGCACCCAGAGGTACTTTCACTGGATGACACCCACGTCCACATTAAAAAGAACAGCCACACATTCAGACTACGTAACAAAACATGCGCAATAACAAGCCCACTCACTGACAAATCACATCTATTAACTCAGGGGACATTATTTCCATTCAAACATCAACACATTTGAATAATTCATCAACATGGCTCATTGCACAGCAGCAGCGAGGACCGTAATTACATAACGGGCATTCTGCAGTACAGATCGCTTCGGGCTAAATCATCCACTTTCATAAAGTGCCATCGTCCAACCTCACACAGGAGTGCGAGGAGAGGCTGACTCCTTACACATGTCCGAGAGGATCGGGAGTCAGGAGAACCTCCGGAGAGGCAGAAATACACAAAGGGAGTCACCATTACTATACTTTATGATGAGTTTTCCTTCTCATTATGACTCCTCAGTGTGGAGCACAGATATACTGGGAGAAGTGATTGCGTGAACAAGGGAGAGATTTCAGACACGAAACTGATGACGACAATCCTCCCAGCTCCCTTTGAACGTGGCCTGGTTGAAGTGGTGCTGCATCAGTGCAGTTTTACTCTACTTGAACTCTACTACACTGTGAGGGGAGAACAATAAACGGCAGACTCATTATATGGCAAATTGCTCATCATCTCTCCCGTCTTTGCTCTATGCTCCTCTCCCCCAGGGTGTCTTTTTAATCCCATCAGTCTTACTAAACTTTACATCCCCACTGCTCTGTTCAAACCCAAGACCAGGCAGCGCTATTTTCCATTAGTGCATTTCAGCACAGAGCCTCATTCACCTTTTATGTCTTGACTTTGCCATTTGTGCAGCTGCTCTTTTCTTCCAGCTGAATCACTGAACTCTCTCTCTCTCCGAATCCTCCAATCAGATTAAAAATATTTCGTTGCTGGTCAGAGCTTTAAAAATCTGAGACATGTTTAGACAACCCTCCAGTATTCCAGCCTGCCTTTCACACTGGTATTAGCAGTAGTTGAAAAGGCAAGTAGGTGCAGATAAATTTAAAAAAAGAAAGCAAGGTGTAGGCTGGGCTACAGAGGGAGGACACTTTTACAGTCTGCACACACTAATGTCCTCCTCACATGCTTTGTGCTCTTTCTACCCCACTGCTGTGTTTTATAAATCCTCACCAGCGTCAGATCAGTCTCTGTTCTCCTCAAACACATTGTCCAGCAGTGACATCACTCTGTTTTCACTGGGAGGTCCATCAGTGAGGGGCTCCCCAGCTGCAGGGCCGTCTGTCTGAGCCCCTCACACACAACACTCTCACATAATATACTGCATAGACCCTTACCACAAACCTCATGTAAATCCAGGTCCCTCAATCAGGACCATCAAAATGTCTTCACTGTATTAAAAGGTCACAATTTGGTTAGAAAAAATATATTTTTTCGGCCTTGACTATAGTAGGTAACAAATACAAGGGTTCACATAGATTCAGACACACACACACGTTTGTCTTTCTATACTTGTAAAGGACACTCATTGACAGAATGCAACCCCTAGCCCCTTACCCTTAATTCTACTTAATTATAATTTAATTCTAATCCTGACCCAAACCGAGTCTTGACCCTCAAAAAGCCTTTTGAAGTTGTGTGGACCAGCTAAAATGTCCCCACAACAATGGTACTGAAACAAAACTTGTCCACAGAAGGCTACAAAGACATGCACACACACACACACACACACACACACACAGCATGTGCTTTAATTGGTCCCTTTGAAACAGTGCACTGTGTCTGAGCTTAAAACAGACTGACTCAACAAGTGAAGCTCACACGGGCTAATAAGACAAAGTGACTGGTTTATCAGAGGTGTTTTAAATATGGAGAGAACGAGAAGCTGAATGTAGTGTTTTCTCAAATATTTCCAGGTTTTATTATGTGGACCTTCTGACCTGATCTGTAGCGATCATCCCTGGTTCCTCCGCTGCGATGAGTCCTACGAGAGCGGCGTTCACGGTACCTGGACGAGCTGGAGGGAGGAGGAGCGTGGCTGGAAGAGGAACTGGGAGCAGGTGGGTGCACGTCATTCTGAGGTGGGGGCTCCACTATTGAATAAGCAAAATACACACTGTACGTATGAGTAAAACAAACACAAAGGCAGCCTTGTCTTTAATAGACTAAATGTTTTTCTGCCCTTTTAGATTATTTTTTTTGTATATTCTGAAAATATTCCCTTTGTGATTCTCTCAAGGACCACTTTATTAGCATTTTGCAATAGTATTATTTTCAGTACTTTTGCCTTGATATGTTTGATATCTTGATATCTTTCTGAAATTTAGAACATTTAATATAATATGATATGTAAAACTATAAAACCAATTTGATACAGCTATTAATATTAGTTAAAAACTGTTTTATACTCCTTTATACTCCTGTAACCTCAGGTCATAAATAATCACAAGGCCAACATTTGTAAACATACATTTGTATTTATATCTATTTTTATTCCTAATCACACTCCAAAATCAGTGATATCATGGCATATGAACTTTGTCACATTCTGCCAAATCAATAATAGCAGTTTGACAGGCATCAAGGACCATTTTCTTACTAGCGAACTCATTGTTTAATGGATTCCACCATTTCCTGGTAACCAATAATTAGATTCTTCAAACACACAAGGAATCTTAAAACAATCTGCAATTACCAGTTTGTGGATACATTTTCCCACACAGCCAACAATTTAACAGGATTTGTGCACCACCGTCAGTGAGGTGAGGGGAGATCAGCAGAGGGACTGAGCCATGAGGAGGCAGCAGTGAGCAGTAAAAGGTCCTTACTTGCTCTAGCAGAGTAATTTATAGGATATACAGCAGTATACATCTGCTTTACATTAACATCATCATCTGGCAATGCAGACACAGTATGTTCAACGTAAAACAGATTAACAGTGTGAAAGCTGCGTGGAAAGACATGGACAAAATCGACTGAGTAAAAATCCGCCAACCATCTGTAACAGAAGGATAATACCAAAACAAGACTGATCACATTTTTGTCAAGAGTAGGATTAAAAAAATATATGTTTTGTTCTTATGAGAACAAGAAGAGGAGAACACAACAATGAGAGGAGAGCGGCACTAAAAATGCTTTTTACCTGGGGTTTGGATGATATAGGGAGCCAGGAGTTTGGTCCTTTTCTTCTCATATCCCTTCTGTGTGATGTCACCTGTGAGACAAACCAAAGTAATATATTTGGGCGCTGCAGTTTATATAATGACAAAATATTCTGACTTTATAGGATCAGAGGAAACATCAGTGCATTCTTATTGTCAGCAGCTGTGATTTATTTTTTCGACTTCATAAGATTTTCATTGGAGTCTTTTCCTATTTTACATGAAATATCAGATATTTATATTTGTGATAAGAGTGGATATGAGTGAAGACAAACAAAATCAACCAAAAATGGACAACATGACTCAGAAGCTTTTTCAAGGTTCAGGTGTCAAGAACCATTTACATAAGTGATGATTGTGGGGTTAAACGCTGCATGGATAATCAAATTTCTATGCGGAGTCTAAATGTAACCTATAACAAAATGTTCCAAGATGGAAAAAAAAAACAGAAAAAGCTGCCAGAGAAAGCAGAAAGACAGGTAAGAAAAACAGCATAAAGCACTGAAGACACAGATGGATACACACAGGGTTGCAGTAATCCCCAGAGATGGCTGAGAGTGTTAAAGATGTGGCTTGGTTCCGGCTTCAAGTACAGCGCAATGGGAAAAACAAAACAGGACTAAATTTGGAAACATACGGACGCGTGGGCAAGAAATGGGATGATTCATAGACACAGAGAGAAAACAGGGAGAAAGGCTGCATGAAAGCTGAGGACGAGAAAGGTGGGAGACACAGTGAGGTAAACAGGAGCGATAAGAGCACAGAGGAGGAAAAGATGAAGATAGGGAGAGGTGACGTGCATTCAGATCAGAGAGGAGAGGGAGCCCGAGTCACGGGTCATAGGAAAGTGTCCCTCTCCCCTGCCCCCCCTGCCCACAGCCGTTCTACATGTACATCTTCCTCCGCCCCATCAGACCAAACACACGCTGACTGAGCTCTCTGCTGGCCCTGAAGCCATGCGGTGACTCTGCCAAACTCCTCCTCTTCCTCCTATGGGCAAAGCTGTCAAGATTTTCAGACACGTACTAAAAATCCATCTGGAGAGCCTGCACTCACTTTTCAAGTAACTGTTGAGCAGCGATGAATCATTCAGTATGTCGGCCAATAGCTGCTGTCAAACCTGATCTTCATCATGACATCTTTCTCGTTTATTACCACACAGGGACTTTAAGTGTTTGAAAGAACAAGAGGAGAGATGGGGTGAAAACAGAAAACTAAAACCCGCCACTGTCTGAAGCCTGCACTGTTCCATCTCTTTCTGACTCGGGCCAGTCTGACAGGCGATCCCATTTTAAACGACGACTCTTCTGCAGTTGCAGCTGAGCTTTAATCCTAATTAGCTCCTGAGATAAAAGATTGAAGCTGTCTGACACTGTTGTCGTCTCTTCCCAGTTACACCACAGAGTAAAGCAGAAAACATTAGATGAGCATTTCCTGGCAAGTTGACACACGTGTGCACCTGCCAGTCACACACTTACAAAGAGTCCACATCAAGAACTATTCAACGATGATTCTGTTTTATTATTTCATGGCTTTAGCTGTTGTTTTCATCCAGTTATAATAACACTGTACTCATGAAGACACTTTATAGTAAATCTGAAAACACGGCTATGAACATGTACAGGGGCCAAAAACAACAATTATTTCAACACATAAGTTCAGGAGATGATGACAAATGTTTATTATGTCAGAACCGGAGTCAAGTTGAGTCAAATTTAATATTTACACTTTGCAAAGGTACAGAGGCAGATGCCCTCTCTAAGTCAGTTTTTTAAGAGACATGACATCACAAAAAACATGAAAAAGAAAACTGTGACATTGTGAAACTACTGTTTTTGTGTAACTTAGGTTACACAAACCAAATAGTAGCATGGTCTCTTCCAACTGACCTGGGCTAATTTAACGGTTTGGGTAAAACCAGTATGAATGTCTTGTATTATCACTACGTTCACGGAATGATCAAAACAAAAATTTGTTCAATTACTAACTTTATTATTTTCCAGACAAATTGCTTGCAATCATTACTTTGGGCAACTTTGTAAAATTATTAACAACATCGCATCATTTCATTTTGACACTGATTGATCAGAATTTGCAACATCTTCACATCTATCACAGTTTTCAATAAACAACAAAGTAATGTTTGAATAAATGGCACATCTACGCGCTGTTGACATGCTGCAGACGAGAGCGCTCATGTTTGAAAGATATCGCCCGAGAGCCCACTCCAACACTTACTTATCGACTCAGGGACTGAGGCTCTTTTTTTCCCGGGGAAAATGGAAGAAAAGCAAACACTTCCATAAGTAATGCATGAACAGTACAGTTGGTCCCAGTCAGTCACGTGGTTTATTTTAAGCTTATATGAACAGGCAGTTTCTCTGCAGAATAACAGAAAGTAGGCGGAGCCAGTGACGGGGGGAAGGCCGTGAAATTCATCTAAAGTAATCACATCATTCATCTGAAGCGTTCGGCGTCTTGATTAACTAAAATGTTTCAAAACTTTCAAAACAACTCTAATGTTTGAGGAGACTTGGATGCTTTGCAGACGCATATTCAAACCATTTTCTCTCGTCCTTTTAAAATCGAAGGCAAGAATCCATTCGTGTCTGCTCACACACACAAAACAGTCACAGAGACGTGCTTCAAAGGTCTCGCTTGTTAACCCACTTTCTCTCAGTGACCCAGTCATGTCTGTGCTAATAGTGGAGGTTACAATCAAACCTTTTCAGTGACAAGCGTTTCAGTCAGGATTTGGATGAGGTGCTCTTTATTCGTCCCGGTTATCATTTTGTTGGAGATAAAGTCTTTCATTTACCTCATGTACGTGTTCTTTTCCAGCAACGTGAGCAGAGAAACATCAAAGCTTTGCCTTCTCTCAGCGTCGTACACTCTCACACTCACTAGCCTCGGATTATTTGAATTGCAGCAGACTGTTCTCTCCTTCTACCCCACAGCCACTCTGTCTGAATAGTAATTAGTTGCCCGACCTGCTTTCTGCTCTGCCTCATCATGCCTCACTCAGTTGCTTTCTCATGAAAACTATTTGAACACATGTAAACACATCAGAACATGTTGATTATTACAGGGAGAAAACAGGGTTTCCAGCTGTTATCTCACAGAAAATTGACAATTTCAGTAAGGTCTGAAAATAAGGCATTGGAACATTAAACTCCAGCTCTGTTGCTCTGAATATACCAACAACAGACAATGCACTTTGTTATTAATCCAACAAACTGAGATATGAAACCCCAGTGTGCCCCCTCTGTGTGTTATTTTCATGGGGAGGGGATTCTGTGTTTGCAAAGGCAACCTTCCCGAGGCCTGAGGAGCTGACACATTTAGTATGTATATATAAAACATCCTACTGAAACCTCCCGGTGACTCATGTGCATCTGATGCAGCCAAAATATTACCCACTCACCGGATCCACACACGCAGGACACGTCATCAACAGTGTCTGTGATTTAGTGTGAAACTTGGAAAACAAAATGCTATAAAAGTTATAGATACATGATGTTATTGTTGTCTTTGTCTTTCACACACATGTATATTTGCATGTCTACCACTGCATAACAACCTTTGTTTGTAATATCAATCATTGTTTGGGTTATAGTCCTTCTTAAAAGTAGCTTGACAATGACGATGAACAATCACAGCTACATACAGTACACCGGTAGCAGAATAGCAGGCTTGCGTTGGAGCATGTGTGTACTTGCTTTGTGTTTGTGAATGAACAAAAATGTCGGGGAGGGTGCGAACACTTCTGAATGCATGCCCATATAGGACAAACACAAACCCACAGGTGCCCGACTCGGTGACACAGCTACTCAGATGATCAAATCCCCATCAGCATAATGTCATTTACCCTTTCATTGGAAAGATGAAAGTTACATTTTCGAAAATTAATCTCACTCAAGCATATATTTATACATGACAAGTAAATGATATTGGCATCAGACTGTTTCCGGTCTTCTCTCTTCTCTCAAATTATAATATTTACTCTCAGTGAAGTATTAAAAAAAATATGCAGGCATTTTTTTTACATGTATTCTACGGAAATACTGTAAAAGTCTTGCAAATTCTTTCATAGGCAATTTTCTAAAACTCTGCCTGAGATAAAAGTATTTCCCTTCACCATGCATTAAGTTAATCAATATAAGCTATATGTGTATATATATTTACTCAACAAAGTAAAAGTAGTATTTCAAGCGTTGGTGAGTGAAGCGAACGCTTTAAAAGAGCCCGAACCTCCCTCCCCCCACCGGTCTGCAAGTGATTCTGTGTCTCTGGAATATCAGGCAGGGTGTGGCAAACTCAGGTAACACAGTGAATCATGTTTCACTCCACACTCCTGTTGAGCTCAACAGGGAGGGACAACACACACACTTTAAGAGAGGGGCAGTGTACGTAATAACAGGGGTTTCAAAGCAGAAGAGCAAAGAAGTCCAACAAGTTAACGGAAAAGAAGCTGTGAGTCAGCCAGAAGCTGCCGTCTACCTCCTGCACCACCTCACGGCCTACTCCTCAACACTTACTAATAAAGCTGTTACAAACACTATGTAACACCTACCGAACCATATCTTCCACTGGGCCTCAACAATCATGACAATATCTCAGAAGAAGAATCTTTTATTTTTTCATCACTACCTACATAATACCAGGTAACTGATCTACTATAGGAAATGGTGTAAAAGCTGCACGTTAGATGTAAAACACTCGCATGTCACTGGCATTGAACTGTGACGAGCAGCTGCCACATAGTCATGTCCAGTCAAGTCAAATCATGCCAAGTCAAGTTTATTTTTACAGTCCATTTTCCCACACAGTGTGTGTTGAACAGGCCCACCACAGCAACAGATCCTGACCCAACCCTTATACTCTATGCCAACAAAGAAAACGCAAAGCCCTGAAGACGCTTTGTCAAAGCCAGACCCCTAACTGTTTAGATTTAGGTAACAGGATTAAACTGGTAGATCTGTGTCCAACCTGCCTGACTTGTTTACTTGACTCCAGACTAGCCATGTTTCTTGGTGAGTAAAATGTTGCAGTAACTGAATCTAATAGAAATAAGAAAAAAATACAGGTTGATCCTTTACACTACATGACCTGTGAGGCTGTGAAGTTGACTTTCTCCTCCACCTCACGGCAACTTCTCAAGGACTAGTGATCTCTGCACTAGTCTTTGCGTGAGTCCTTGACTAGTGATCTCTGCGAACAGTGGATGCAGAACGTTGGTTCTTTTCGGTAAGTCAATAAACAGAAAGGTCAAGGGTCACATTTACATCTTGTTTTGCAGGAGGACTCAGAGAATCCACTAGCTGAAGGATGCAGCTGCTGAAAGTTTGTGAACATGCATGTCTTCTCCTAAGACAAACATTTCTCATTTCATTAAAGGGAGGTTGCTCTCAAATACCTGGTCACAACATATATATTGGTTCAAACAGTGAACATCTGAGCTCACATATCAGAAGAATACAGCTGGTCACATATTTGTATTTTCTGACCTGTTGACAGCAACTCACCGGAGACACTGGTTGACATGCTGAGTATTATGGGATACAAAGGGCTAAAGGTTGCATCCTCCAAACTGACGCAAAGAATCCACTGCTGTGCTTGGAGCAGCCTTTGCATTCAGTTATAACTGGGCGACAGAAACCGCATGTTTCCTCCATAATGGTATTAACAGCTTAGCAGAGCATTCGTTGTGTTATAGCGCGTGTGGCTCCAGCATATGGCCATTCTAATCCGGAAAGTGTTTATGGAAAATTCTAAGTAAAAGTGTGTGTGTAAGCAGAAGGCTGGGGCAAGCCATGGGGGTACCACATGGGCCGTATCCATAGCAACCAGGCCCATGCGGAGCTGCATTAGGGAACCCGAGATGCAAAACCATGGTGATGGTACACTCATGGATGAGGGCGGATGCTGACACATGAAAGGCATTATGAAGCACTGAGATGAGATGAAGAGTGAGACAGGAGCAAGCTGCTGTGCACATGTCCATGTGTGAGCAGCCAGTGCTTTGTTTTACATGATTTATATTGTTGCTACCTCCAGATCCTGTACCTTGAAACTATTATTATTATTATTGTTATGAAATCACAGGTTATCAAGTGATGATCTGTGAGGAAACATGGCAAACATGTCCCTTAGCTGATCTTAAAGCCCATCTTATAATGTTTATCACTGATCTTTTATAAAAGATAAAATAAACTTGGATGAAACTGTAGCAGATCAGCTAGTGAGCAGCTACTTCCATGTGGCACCTTTTAATAATTCAGTGAACACCACAGTCACTTGACCACTACTAACTCCTCTCTCTCTCTATCACTCACTTCTTTGAGTTCTGTTCTGATTAGTTACGAGCTGCAAAACTGACAAAACACACTGATCAGAGGACGATCAGAGGGTTTGGTGAAGCTCAATTTTAAAGTCAGAAGAGGTTGAGAGACCACCTGCAGATTATTGTGGACTTGAAAGTGAGATGGCTCAGCCACCCAGCTGGTGGTGTCATCTGTGTGGAGGTGTGCGCTTCAGTCTCATCTAAATTATTCAGTCTTTTTTGTACACAAAGCTGCAGCGCATACTTGATGTTCACGTGTGTGTAGCTGTGTGCGCATGGTGAAATTAGACACACAAGATGTTATATAATACACACGCTTCATGTGCAAAAACATAAATCCAGTTGTTGTGTTTCTGTGCTACACTAGTGGTAAAGGAGCTCGTCTTTTTGTGGAATAAAATCAAGTCTGTGGCCTGGAGCACTGGCTGGAGATCAGAGGACAGCTTCTCTGCAGCAGTTAATGAGCTTTTAAATAGATAGGCTAAATCAGCTTCCTTCCTGTCCCTGTCCATGTGCACACATGCCTGAATAAAATGCATGTGTCAACACAGCAATGCAGATGCACACATACACAAAACTAATGTTTTTAATCAATCAATCAATCGAAAAGGATGAGACTGACAATATGGTAAATGTTTCTCATTGTCAAGATTGTGTAGCCTTAATGTGCCACAGGGATCCAGTATTTATAAAAAATAAGGCACTCAAATGATTGTGGCCATTAAACAGGCTCTACAGGCTCCATATAAAATATGTTCTTTATTTGAGCCACATATACTCCACATGCTCACATGTACAAGTGTTAATTATTAATATGTGATTGAAAACAGTCACCAACAAATATACAATTTAGTCCAGTGTGGTTAAGGTTTGATAAAAACTGAAGTGCTCAGATGTTTAAAGAATTCAGTCTATTTTTAAAAATATTACTTTATATATTTGTAACACATATTTAAATACTGATTGTCTTCAGTAGGAACCAGCGGGGTTGAAGATGATTGCCACAGACTGGGTAGAGAAATCACAAAGCAATGCCTGAAGAGACTAATTTATTGTTTGTTTTGGTCTTTTAAATTGGCAGCTGTTAAATGGGAGATAAATATAGAAGGATGCTGGTGTCGCCCTTTAAGAACACATCCTATTTATCTCGAAGGGAAAGCAAACTAAAATAGTACAGCGGTAGAGGGAAACAGGAAAGTGACAGATAGGGAGACGGCGTTGGTGGTGTCAGGCTGGGTGGATGGGAGAGATCCCCAGCAGCAGTTCTGGCCCTGTGTGACTCACAGGCTAAATGAGCCAGGCGTGTTGCCCCCTGATGCTCTGTGACCTAGATTGAGAGATGCAGGCAGGACTGTAATCTCTCGTTTCTCTCCCTCTCCGTCAGTACGGACGGCGAGATGAAAACCTGCCTCTGCTCAGCAACATCACAGAGCTGCAGCATGATGGATGCTGCCCAGCAGAAAATCCACACACACTCTAAAATTAAGTGGGTGGGGGGCTAAATTAAGAAATACACAACATTACTACATCTAAATACTGTGAAATCAAAATAAAGAACTGTGTGCTTTATTAACGGTGTGATGCATTTACTGACCGACCACATACACACTTACAATAAGACAGAGCAGATGGCATGTTTCCCAGCTTATGAGTAGGGCTGGATATCGATTGCATATATGCAGCATTTGAGTTTCAGTGCAACCAGCCAAGCTCACAGTTCAGATTTAGGCACAACAATGTCACTTTGTTGGTAATTCAAATCTCTGCTATGAAGTGTTAACTTTTTCAGTATTAGATTATATGCAAATATTTTGGAATTCGCATTATCTATAATGGTACTTTGTATTATCTGATATTTGGCAAATTTTAGCGTGCTTACACACTAACTATGTGCTAAGGGTTGCCTAAATAGAGCCACACAAAACCAGCATAACTTCTAAAATGCTAAATTTTATTTTAGCCTACTTGTGCATGCTAAAGCTGACAATATAATTATTAAATGGAATTAATATTAAATCAGAAAATAGTTGATTATGTAAAAAAGACCAGACAGCGAGTGCCAACTTTCACTACATGACAGTTTTCCAAACACTGTGTGACAGACACATTTCTGTGTGAAGAGCCTCTGCTCATTATCTCTGGTGATTTTCACTCTCCTTTACCTCACATACACAACTAACATATGGGAGCTGTGGGCATCACGCTCAAGCAGAGGGGCTTAAACAGTTGTGGTTCAGTGCTCTAAATTCCAGTCCGGCTCAACACCAAGTCTTTGATCTCCTCAATGGCTTTCTTTGTGTCCTTACAGTCTCGGAGGTTAAAGCAGGTTCAGTTGCTCTCTCTCTCTGACACTCAGCCAATCCAGCCAACAACTATTGCTATGAAAAAAAAAAATGCTGATGCCGATGCATATTTTCCTCTGTTTGTTGCTGGGGGAGTCCCATCTATGGGGACAACAATGGGGTGATTGTTGCCATGTAAAAGATCTGCATGAGAAAGTTTCAGACCAATTGGGCAGCCAGCTGGTGCT
Source organism: Channa striata (assembly GCA_033026295.1). Lineage (NCBI taxonomy): Eukaryota > Metazoa > Chordata > Actinopteri > Anabantiformes > Channidae > Channa > Channa striata. The sequence continues at coordinate 15,616,286 of CM065168.1, read as the reverse complement.
CGCCTTGTGCTATCAGCCTTGTACAGGTTGAGTGCTGTTAAGCAGACGGTGCTGTGAGATGTGGATACAGGAGGAGGGCATCTGGACAGCAGCGAGCCTCTTTATTACCAAGACAGTCATCGCTAAGCTTAGGTTACAAAGGATGGACACATCGTCCTCGGAGGACCCAACAGACGGACTCTGGGGGTGTCACTTTACCACTCAGTCACACTTCAGCATTAAAAGGCTAAAACACAGGTCCCAGGTAACTCTGACTGTACTCGACCAATCCCTGTTCTTCAGATCATAAGTATTTGGACAGTTACACATGTTAACTCTATTAGATGATGTAGAAGCGTTGTGTAATCCGAGTCAAATGCATTAAAACTTACTGGACATTCTGTTGGGGAAACAAATCCTAAACATATGGCCGAAGCAAACACATAACTCGAATATTCTTAGACTGAACAAGTCAATCACCTGATCTAACTCTGACTGAGGTGCTGAGACTAAAGGCAGAAAGACCCTGCAACAACAAAAATCGGACGGTGGCTGCAGTGAAATCCTGGAAGGATAAACCAGAGAAGAAAAATGGGCACTGAGCTTTCAGTTATTTTGTTGCAGAAAACAACTTTCCAAATACGTATAGACTGTCAGTGAAACTTTAATATGTTTAAATTGAAGAGGATATATGTTTCTATATCCACTTTAATTCAATAATGTAATTAATTTGTGATTTAGATTACATAATTTAGACATGCGTAGGGTCTTATTGTGTGAGCATGTCCCAGCTGTAGGGTGACAGGCAGGATACACCCTGGACAGGTAGCCAGTCTAACTCAAGACCAACACAGAGAGACAACTATTCACAATAACAATGACATCTACTGGCAATTTAGATTCACCAAATAACCTAACATGCACGTCTTTGGACTAGACCAGAAAGGCCACAGTCGAGTAGGCACAAATCTGCAACCTGCAACCTTCTATCTGCGAGTCAGCAGCGCTAACCACACCACCCTATTTCATCCATCATTTCAGACTAAATGTGTTACCCATCCATCCCTAATAATAGATTAACTGATAATTGAAGGTGTGTTGCATTCTCTCTCACATCCAGCAGAATATCTGTTACACGTCACTAAATTCATGTAGTTCTCAGTCTTTTTAAAATATCCAACACTATGACATAAAACTTTTATTTACAGATCTAAGAAATTCAAAACTTGAGCACAATTTATTTAAATTATTACACAATCACTATTTGGGCTCCATGGCACGCACATAGGCACAGCTGAAGTCTAAAAAAAGACACAAAACAGAAAGTGTATTGTAGTCGCACCACGGTGCTCAAACAACAACCCACATCAGGTTAATTACCACACTTGCCTTAAACCTTCTATGCTCTGATCCATATTGTGCACTTGGTTACACAATGATTTCCCATCATCCACTGTGTCTCACCCACGTTAGTGAACATACAGTGAACATACTCTCCTCCATTATCCTCCCTCATTATCACACTGTTAACTGCGGCCTATTATTTATCGGAACACACACTCAACTCGACTGTAGCTCTGGCCAAAGCTGCCACAGCTGCACTCTGTGACACCCTGCACATGTTTCAAATTATAATCATACTGTATGTTTACTCTATGTCATATAAATGTCTAGTATTTATGAAGGACAGAAGTATAACTGCATACTTTTTAAAAGAGGAGGTGAGGCTTATTGTTTTCATGAGGAAAAGGAGAAGATGGAAGTTTAATGTGCAGAGTTATAGAACTTGACATAACGTTTAGTTACCTATTATACATAAACTATCTTAGCAGCTGGTACTTCAAGAAAGAAATGCTGACGCCTATTAGGTGTTTTTACCTGGAACAGGCAAAAAAGAAAATCAGTGAGATCTACAGTCTGGTGTACAGGAAAGACTGCCAGCTAGGTCTGTTTTCAAGTCTTCAAACAAGTCCTCTGGGATCTGCTGGGTTTTCATGAATGAAAGAGAAAAAACTCCTGAGTCTGTTTGTGCACAGTGACTAACAGTTTCCACCTCAGAGGACTTTGATCTCCACCTGTCCTCCTACCTGGGCTGGACAGTTCGAGGCACCTGTGTGCATCTGTAATGCAGGAGGGGCCGAGGCGTCACGAGAGGCCCATACATCCCCCCCGCTCGGCTCTCCAAGCGAAACCACTCACGCACCCTGGGGGCACCTGAGAACTCCACGGCACCAATCAGGCCGCTGCACTGTGATGCACAGTGTGAGGAGGAGACTTGCATAACAGCCAGCACCATATCCCCCTCTCTCACAGTTATTCCCATAAAACAATTGCTCTTCCTGTAGCTACGTGCTGCTGTTTCAGGGCTCAGGCTGTGAGAGCAGCACAGCAGTGTGGTGGAGGGAGCCACAGCATCATTTCGAATCCACTGAGGCTGCACAAACAGGACATGATGACACAAGGAAGACAAACTTGATCCAATTTCTGCATCCATATTGTATACGGCCATATAACTGTGATGATAAGCGACGTGTAAGATGATCATGTGCATCAAAACAAGAGCACTGGAGGGCAAAATACTAACACTTATGGCACATTAAAATATCAAACACACACTTGACTGTAGCATACGACGCAGCTGTATTCATGGCATATATATCTGATAATAAAGCTTGCAAAGGAGGAGAGTGTGTTTTAGTCATTTGTTGAAGTCGTGCCCGGATCCACTGCAGCAGCACAGACACTGTACGTGGCTGTTTCCGCCGATCCGCACGGAACTTTGCTCGATCCACCGGCTGTGCGCGGATCTTACCTTCGGACAGCTCCAGATCCAGCTCCGCCAGCTGGTCCCTGACCTCTTTAGGCAGAGCCGACACATCCACGCCACGCTCGGCCATCGTCGGACGCGCAGCAGCCTGTAGGACGTTTGCGATTTCTCGGACGACGGCAACCACGGTCCAGCATGAAGCAAAGGAGAAGAATCAAGACGTAGTGATGGTGGAGTTTAGTCCATCTCCGAGACTCCCCGACACCGCCATGACTGTGGGAGACGGGAGCAACTTGCCAGAGGAGCCTGTCAGTCACATGACCAGGCTGACGGGGACTGCTGTGACAGGACGGCGGGGAAACGGTCTCTCTGCTCCCTCTGCTGCTGGGAGGCAGCACAGAAGGTCCCCCAGACCCAAGTCCCCCACCAGCCTCCCGTCAGGAGCTGCGGGTGAGTCGAGGCTTCTGCAGGACTCACGGTTGAAAATGTCAGATGTTTATTGATATCATATGTAGCATATAGACTTTAGTGGGCGTGTCTCAAACCCACAAACTTAAAATTACAGTCCGGTTCTCCATGGGATCAATTGACAGTTTCTCTAATGCACATCACATTTTCTGATCATTTCGTGTTGGGCATTTTATGAAATTGATGAGTTCCTTTTGTGCAAAATCATATTTCAAAGTTTATCTGAAGAGGCTTCAACAGTCGGACATATTAAAGGGGGAACTCTGAGGGGAAACCCATCTATACCGTTTCCACTGCACAAAGATGTCCTATCTGAAGAGGAAGAGGGAATTTTGTAATAAGTAATGTAATGTAACTTAGGATCCGTGCTTGATTTGGTAAATTTCTTGCTGAAGCCTGCGAAATAAAAATAAACAAGCATGTGTGTTGCCTTATTTGGAATATTGTTTCTGGTGACCTTATCAGTCTAAATCTGACATGTATTTTGCTTGAGGCTTTCAAATCTTAAGGGAAAAATCAGACTCTTTCACTGCCAATGTCCTGCATGGACATTGCATGGAACCATGTGATCCATCTTCAACTTAAAACAAATATTGAAGCTGCTATAGTAATTCTGGATGGTAATTCTTTGACCCTAGTGTAATATTACATAAGAGGCACAAAATGGATGCAAACATGTTGATGAACCTTTAATTTATTTGCAAGAGACAACTTATTCATTAGTTGAGACTATACACAAGTAATCTTACCATCTTGAGGCCTGAGTATTTGACTAAACTCCCTCGATTCCAATATATATATTTCCCCATCTGGTTGAAGCTCCGTGAAACATAAACGATACCTACGCTCTTTAACAATGGAGAAATACAATCACATGATGGAAAAAACAAACTTGGAAAAAAAGTGTCCACAAAGTAAAACTTCTTAAAGCAACGACATGGTATTACAAAAACAAAACACACACAGCGACATGGGGGAAAGCCGTAATATCTGGAAGTACAATGTGGTATAAAATAATCTGCATTTCAAAAATTTAAATTTCAACAGAAGCACCTTGCACAAGTATTAAACCTACCTACTTCATCATACAAGACAGCTTTTCAAATGTTGGAAAGCACCCAGGTCTAGTACATTTGTAGTTCTCTCGACGTGTGTACTAGTCACCTAGTCCCCCTCATTCAAGAAGACTCATTTTCACATTTTCTTCCTGCTCACCTAGTAACTTTAGGTCTATTGAAATAGGCCAAGCCACTCTCAGTGGCTGGGCTACACACACATCAGCTAAATGCAAGACCATCAATATTCAATAGAAAAATATATTGCACTACTCTTTCCTTAACTGAAATGTTTGGGTAAATTATTTAAAACCTATTAGATTTGATTATCCTGTAAAGGCTTTCTAAAGCTAACCATTTCAAATTTGTAACATCAGGATGGAATCTTTACATAATAAGGACAATTTGCGTCAGTAATTAAACATTAAAAACAGAAATACAGATCAATAACCAGTGACAGTATGATGAAGCACAAACAGTGGTTTTCTTCAGCCTTGAATACCGCATGCAGTCAATAGGGTTTGATACATACATGATTAATATCATGACATCCATTTTAAGTGGATTAAAACTCATGGTTAAAAAAAAGGCAGGCACACATTCAGGGTAAACTGTGCACACACCTACAGTTTGGTTTGTTAAGAACTGAGCTCACAAAACCAACACGTGTATTTAAGAAGAATTAACTCACAACAAAAACAGACAGCAAACTCAAAGAACAGAATAAAAAGTAAACAAAAATGCACTGTGATCTTTCCAGGTTGCCTTTTACTGCAGGTCATCAGCCAGTCACTCACCTTTTGTCACTGCTTCAGCAAACCCTTGTCAGAACAAACAGTATTAGGCATAAAAACTATTCCTTACAAATAAACGATGCAGGATCTCTTAAAGTAAAACTGTCAGCCTGGAAAGAAACCAACCGCATCACAACCAGCGTGTGGGACAGAACTGGACCAGAGCTGCATTTTAAAGTTAAAATAAACTGGTGATATACACAAAGACTTTTCATCCTGATCCAAAACCATTTCCAGCCGTCATTACTGAAAAGGAAGTTTCCCCAAACCCTGCAGAGTAAGTGTCCAACTGGTTATTCATATTTACACAGAGACACAGCATTTCTCTGAACAGGGAGCCTGGTGGGAGAGGAGGACTGACAGAGGCACTGTGCCATGTGTTTATGTGATTATCACTAGCTGTGAGGGGAGGACATTATCTTAGTCTGGGGGCGAGTCCCTGTTTTTAAACACTTTGCACAAGTTCGGCCTCCAAATGCCACTCAAGTTCATATAGGCTACCTGCCTCAGCATATCATCTTGGGGCCGACTGTGGCTGAGTTGCGATGACGACCCCTCCCCGCTGACCAGACCCCATGCCGGCCAAAACCGACATAGCAACCGCTTCTGCTGCGCGCACGCTCAGCCCATTGATAGTGGGCCCAGGGCTGGAGGCGGAGGCAGGCGGTGACGGTCCATGTTGGATAACTGCCGCCGGGGAGCCAATAGGTTCAGATGACGTATCCCTGGAGGTTTCCTCTCCACCTGCAGCTAAAGACAGATAAGAAACATTCACCCTTAGAGAGGTGAGCGAGCAAAAAAAAAAAACATTAGATGGATGAGATGATAGATGGATCCTGACAAAACAAGTGAGACAATGCTGAAAGTTCATGAGTCAACCCAAGCCCTTTAAATGGTTACCTAAGAAAGCAGCTTTCTTCTGCATGACCGTGACAGGGCAATCTTTATGGGCTAGAAGGAGCTGCTTCAGCTGTGCCACCTCGTTCCTCAGTAGAGTTACTTCATTCTGGTCACAACAAAAACACAAACAAACAAAAAAAAAAAAAACAGCAGACAAATAATTTATATAGTGTACCATCTTGTCAGATAATCTTCAAGAGTGATTGAATTTGTTAATGCACACCCTGGAGATATGGAACACTTACTGTCAGGGAAACATTCATGTTGGCAAGATCCTCTGCCTTTTTCTCCAGAGAGTTAACCCACAGCTTTCGTTTCTGTCTGCAACGGGAGGCTGCTGCCCGGTTTCTTTCTAGAAATCGCTGCCTCCTCTCGTCAGGATCCATCTCTGAAGCTCGCCGCCGCCTTCCCCCTGTTGGCTGGGCTGGGGACACCTTTGGAAAGAGGAGGGGGCAAAAGTGTTCACATTTAGGACATTCATGTCCTGAATGTAGGAATGGTACACAATTAATTACATAAATATGCCTCATTTAGAAATTTGTCACACACAAGGTTTTCCTCAAAGGCACAAACAATTTGTGGCACAGAAAGTTTTGCATTAGTGCTGCACTATGTTACGCCGTCATGTTAAACGCCATCTTCTTTGTCTGAAGACTGAAAAGATTCTGAAATGTTGACATTTCTTTAGTGCGAACAATAACTTGGTTTGTTTCTCTAAAATACTATACCTGATTCTGTGCATGTCTGGGTATATTTGACAAATGTATTTGAAAAATAGAGTTGTGCAAAGGAGCACAAAAGTATGATCATTCTAGTGGTTTACTACCACTTCTGTTGACACCATTAAATCACCATTAAATGTTTAAAAACTACAACTGTAACCAATCAAAATCCAAAAAAGGGTAACAATGCCATGTGAGGCCATTTAAAATGTTAACATAATATAGAAAATAACGATTTACACCCAAATGTGTGGTGAGAACCAGTATATATTCATATCACATAAAGATTTATTATAAAACCACAGGCGTTTAGTGTGTGGGCTTTAGGGGAGTGTTTGAATTTGGTCTTATGTCCCATGTGTAATACCTGTGGTTGAGCAGGTGATGGTGCATCAGAGTTTTGAGTGAGCTGCTGGCTGTGTTCTGGCCGCTGGGGGACAGCAGGGATAGAACCTGCCCCCCCTCCAGCACCATCTTGTGCCCCTGGGCCCTGATGACTTAGAGCTGCCTTTAACCGCTTAAAAGAAAAAAAAAAGAAAAAAAAAGGCAGTTGTCAATGTAAGTTATTAATATTAGGCCCAATTTTATGAAATTAACTTAAAGCTGCTTTACACGTTAAAATAAAACACATTGATTTTCGAAGTGACCATCTCACCAGTTTGGTCTCAGAGTGCAGATTGTAACCGGAGGGGGAGGAGGAACCACTGCTTGGTGCCCCAAGGGGAGGTCCTGGAATCCCAGGGATGTTGGGTACTGTGGCACTGTGCCTCGCAAGCTCAACATCCCAACAAACAGTCATACAGAGTAAGAGAGAGAAAAGGAAACACAGCGAAGTATATTAAAAAAACATCTTCCGATTAACATTTGTTTTGTTTTTGACAGTTTTGAAAAGTACTTACAGATATAACTGAAGTCACCTGTACAGGACTGGGCAGAAGAGGCACAGTTTGCCCATTGGGAAGGTGCCTCACTAATGGGTAAGAACTTGTCGGGGAGCTGTTGACAATAACAACACTTGTAAATGGCTGCTCCTTAATTCTGTGCTCACTGGAAAAATACAGATGGCGCTGAAAACAAGACTTTTCCATGTTACTATCGGTGGACTCTCTGAAAGCGTTAAATGTACCTAGAATCTCAAGTGCAAATGAGATACAGTAGTAGGCATCCTTAGCCTCTCCTGTGTGAGAACTATTACTTTGAGAGCGATTTGATTGGTTCCATATCATATTCTTAGTTTACTCTCAAAGAACCTTGGGTGGGTTCATCCACCATTGCACATGTGCACTGAAGAGAAAATTGTTGAGAAGAAAAGCTTTGTTTGGTTAAAAAAAAAAACTTATTAAGCTGACATTATAGTTTAAGGTTTAGTTTTCATGCTGTCAGGGGCAATTCTAGGCAGTGGCCAGGGCTCTCCCAAGTAATACTGGTCATCTGCTCATTGTGATTCCTAAAAAATACATTTATTGTACCTATTTGATGAATTTAAAGTGTTATATTTATTTGACACAACAGAATTATAAATTTGAATATTATTTTCAGTTTGCCTCATAAAGCGCAAATGTCATATTGCCTCGCACTGAAATCGCCACATTATAAAAATAAACATTTTCATTCCTAAAAACTTTCTAGAATAATAATCAATACAGAATTCCAAAAAGATTCAAGAAAAATTTGTAACTGATTCAGATTCAGTAAAATTCAATGAAATCCCACCCCCACAAAGACCGTTAGTTGTGTACTGTAACACCAGATTATGGTTGTTGACACAGCCCTCTAAGGTGTGTACTTCAGACTCTATAGACTGGCTGAAGAAAACGTTTCAACTATCCTTCTATGACACATAGACTTAGCTGAGACCAACACACACTGTGTAGGCATTGATAATATTCTCTTCAGTGGACATGTTCAATATAGTGGCAAGTAATCCCTCCTTAGAGGGCTAAGCCAATATTAAAATCCAGGTTTCTACTGTAATATATAATCAATCTATGAAAAGTCTGACCCAGAGAATGAGAGTATCTGCAGTGATACAAATCTGCAGTGATACAAATCTGCAGAGCTCTGATGCTGCTCTCACATACGTTACTTCATTTTTAAGACATCTGAAAATACCACCCAAGGACTATGAACATACAAATGCACATAACTAATTGAACATGCTGTACTTTACCCTAGCTGTCTGTTGGAGGGTGGAGCTTGTGTAATGACGGATGTTGGAGAAGGCAGAGTTGGGTGTAATGGGTCATTACTCAGGCGAAGTGGCAGAGAACCTGGACGCACAATAGTTGGAGTAGGGGTAGAGCTGGGCTTTATGAGAGTCTCCTGTTGATACATCAAACAAGATTTATTTTCCATTGTTAATTCAGTGAAACGTTACTTTTTTCTCATAACCGATGTGATAATTACAAATTATGATTCCTTTTTTTACAAAACAATTTGTTATGTATACCATACCTCTTAAGAGTAAATAGTGTGGTGACTATTGTCAGAGTTTACTTTTTAGTTTTTGTTGTTTTTTTAACTTTATGTTCTATTGTTTAGGTTTTTCAGTTCAGTTGGTTTTACAAAAACAACTTGTTTTGGTTTATTTTAGTCAACAAGATTATACATGAGATGACAGGTGACAGCTTTAAGTATCCTGTTCTTCCAAATAAACTTGTTTAGCCATGGAAAACATATCGTAGAATTGAATGGATTATACAAGTATGCTGCATTGTCATGTACCTTTGCTCTCACCCTTGAGTCTCTGCTATTATCTGACATGCTGGAGGAGGAATCTGGACTGTCGGGAGGGGAAGAATCAACTTGTAAAGGGTCCTCATCCTCATCTTTTACTTCAGATGGTGTTTGTATTTGTGCAGCCTAAGAATAAAAGTGGACAAAAGATGAGCATTTCACATAATCTAAAAAGGTAAGTCTAATTTCAAAGCTTGGGGAAGCCAGCAGGATGCTATCCTTAACAACATCAACATGTACATTCATTTATGCTCTCACCAAGTGTTTTGTCCTCTGGTCATCATCCTGTACTTTGCAAAACTCCTGTTCAAATGAACTGGCCAGTTCATTGAAGAGCCCAACCTCCTCACAGTTCTTCAAGAAGCGTGTGGGTGTGGGAGTCTGGTCTACAAAACATACATTATCTTAGTCCAAAAGGTCTCAGGCAAAAATCTCTCATTCCCAATAAACATCAGAGTAGCATATCAACACAGGTCTTCAGAACACTAACAATTACTCCTACAACCTATTAAGCTTAATTTATCAAAGATTAAAGTCAATCATAATTTCATTACCTGCAATGATAACAGAGTCTGTTCTGGCAGGACCAAACTTTAATGTCATTTCATGCTTGTGTTTATGGACAGACAGATGGTCTTCATTGGTGAATCTCTGCAAACAAAAACACATCGCATATGAACAGTATAGTGGTTAACAATCGACGTAATGGGAAAGTGTGACACCCGTCTATGCTCCTGACTAATTTTATTTTGGATTAGGATTAGCATCTACCTTCAGTGCAGAAAGTGCACAATGAAGTAGAGCATTGAAAAATTCAGTGTCATTTGTGCTTGGTCATTGTCTACCTCTCTAATATTTGAACAGTACCTTGACTGAATGGTACCTTAACTTAACTTTATGGTTGTGAGTCCATGTAACAGTTAAAGAACAAATGATTGTTTTAAATTTCAGAGCTGGATTATCAGGGGTGTCAGATAAAAACTGCTGTTGATATGCAAATAAATTGATGCATTGAGAAATCTACCTGCCCACATCCAGGGGCAGTACATACAAAAGGTCGATCATCCCCCATCTCCGACAAATGTTCTGCAAAAAAGAACAAGGAAAGAGAAACAAGCTCATTGTTCCGTTTCATTTTTGTCACTGACAGCCGTGTAATAACTAAGACACAGTCAAGGTTGAATCCCAGCTAATGTTCCACGTATTTACAGAGATCTCTCTTATTGACAGTAGGTAATATTTATCCAGATGATACTATGTCACTGTATAGTATTAAGATACGGTAGCTCAACCTGCAGCATCAGTCTGTGTGACAGCAATGTCATGCACCTGTTGAAAACTAATGTAACCATCAGTGTTTGCGCCATTAATTGTTCGAGCTCACCTGTCACCAGAACGTTTGAGAACACGAACACGTCAACACACGCTCTTCTTACAGGTGAAAACAACTAGCGGCCTGTTTGGACGATTTGCTTCGGACTCAGTGAGGATGAGCGGGCATTGGCGTTTAACAAGGATGCACAAGAGCCAGAGCAAATTACCATGCAACCTAACCTCCAGTGTCATCAAGACCCTGGCGTTAGCTGGCTTGAGATCGTTCAGCTGAGTAATGTTAGCAGACTGTGTGTGTTAGGTTACGGAGAATGGACAGGTTAACCCTGAGCTGGGTGGAAATTCTTTGGCTAACTCTCATTTTGTGAGAGAAGGGCCGCAAGCTAGTCTCACCTTAAGGCTAGCCGCATCGAAATACGTTGTTTCCGTAACTTAACGTGCATGTCATCGCCACGAACGATGAAGCGAAAATTGTGGAAACTAATTATGGATGACGAACATTCAGATATGTCTTGCAAAACAAAGCATTTCAGTGTAGGTGTCACTCACTGCACATCCAGCTAAGCTAAGCTAAGGCTAGCTGCTAACCGAAGCTTCGTTAGCTTACTTTGTGAGTTCACATTTATAGGTCCGCCAAGTTAGTGCGCTGCCTAACGTCAAATGTTAGCGCGCTTATGCTAAACAAGGATGTACTTAAGAATTAGCTAAGGCGCGCTCGTACACAGCATCACGTGCTTCATTAAAACTGACTGAACATATTTATTAAAATATTAAATTTTATGCCAGATGATCCAAAATATGCCATAACTCACCCGACGTTTACACAGCCTCTTCCGCCCCCCCCCCTCCCTGCTCCGGACAGTGCTGCTGTACTGCTGCTGCCTGGCCGTAGTTAACGCTGCCATTGGCGAAACATCGCGAGAACTGCGCCATGGAAGCGTGTTATGTAACAAGACTGACGTGAAGAGGGAAACGTTGACATGAACATAACGACTCCCACGTATTTACATCGTCCCTCTGCGATAATTTACAACCTTCACTTAACATTTTTAAAAGTTGTTTTGTGTTGTTAGTGTTAGTTCATATCCATCCCCTAAACACTTTGAATGAAGGTTGTAAGTAAACAATTACATAATATTTACATAGTTATCAGTTGCTGATCCTTTCTTAGAGTTTGTGACAGGCCACGATTTGTCCATGTTTTCACTATCCTTTATGTTCTTTACAGAAAATAAAATAAAAAAATAAAATCAACACCACCAACACCAATAAGGTGTGTGGTCTATATATTCATTGTACCTCCAGTATTTGAATTTACAACACTGCATTTGATTTTGTGTAAGTGTGATTTTGTATAAACAATACAAGAATATTTAAAAATAAATCTTTATTTTAATACATCAGGCTCAGTAATAAAATATTCACTTGAGAATTAAATCTGCAACCCCAAGTTCGATTGTGATGTAAGACTGAAACCTCAATGACAATCAAACACGCAACGCTAGACAAAAAAAAGCAAGCAAACACACAGATTCACCTACAATAAACTGAGATTTACAGTGAACAGGATCTCGTGTCATTAACTGACCATGTTGTATTGTGACCATCTAACCTTGTTCAGTGTTAACCAATGAAGTGCTAAACAATCTTGCACTCTATTGAAATGAAACACTGTTAAGGCACCAGAGATTTGGTTTGACATAAAACTTCATGTACTAGGAAACAGAAGTGATCTCACCTTTGCACACAAATGCAGGAGAGAACTACTGATTACAACAAACAGTGTACACACAATACATTCCCTAAAAACACAGGATTCAAAACAGCTACAGCACAACTTTTCATCTCCGTAATCAATGAAAATATCTTGTTCATTGCAATTAGACTCCCAAGATTATTTCAATAAAACAAAACCAGAAGACACTCAAGTACATTGTATTTCTTTGCTACACCTTTCTAGTTCATACTTCTGCAATCATTAAAAGCCATTAAATTAAAAGATACATTTCAATTCACATCACCACAGGTACAGGAGTAATTTGCTTACTGGTAAACCATTAGTGGCCATACAGAGCAGCATCCAATTCAGTTGTCAAGAGTTTAGACGATAAATATGTCTAACCTGAAAATCTACACAATTATTCACAACACACTATGAAAACTAAAACGTTAAAGGGGACAAAAAAATCACAACATTTACAATTCTACAGCAGGAAAAAAAACTATTAAAAATTTAATTCTATCTCAGCCTTTGAATTCTTCAAAACATCCATTACGTTTAAGCATTTCCTACGCAGATGTTTGTCACTGATAACTCCTCAAGTTAATCTATCCTTTTCAAAAATACTTTAACTGAAAATACTATCCACATTATGTAGATAAGAAATAAAATTAAAAAATTCTTCAGAAGAAAAAAGGCCAGTTGACGTGACGCCGTCTTTGGATAACCAAACCTTAGATGACTGAGAACTTTCACTGACATATCCACATTATGTTATGATTATAATATCCATGCTCACTCTGGAGTCAAATCCCTGTTAATTAAAAACTGTTTACAATTGTGGTTAATCACACACCCCACCATTTCAATTATTTTGCTTTAGATTTGCCAACTTTCATTTCACTGAACACATAGTTTGGAAAAACAAAGATACTGCCACAGTCATAATGAATAACACACAAACCATTTTAAATGTTATTCTCTCATTCTATCTACTCACTCAAACTACACAGTTTCATTTGTTCTGTTTCATTAACAAAACACCTGTGACTCTGTCAGCAGACTAGATCCATTATCCCCAAAAGGAAATCTATTTACAGCTATCCAAATAATTTTAAATCTGCAATACTTTAGAAATTCTTTGACATGGTCAAATGAAATATATTCTTCTATTTACAATTATATTTACACACAACTTTATTTGTATATTTTTTTGTTTTAGTTCATGCTTTAACGGTTGCTTTTCCCTTCATTTTGGTGACCTTGGGGGAATATTCTGTTCCTTTCCACTCTGTCTGGCCCCACGCTGGGGTGGAAACTGTTTGCCAGCATTCAGACTTCTGTGATGTTCCCGATTCTTCAACCCCGTGCTTCTGACTCTTTGGCCATTCGTCCCTTTGAAAGAGCGACGTGGTTGGCGAGGGGAGCGGCTCTGTCCGGCTTTCTCTGGTTTGTCTGTGGTGCGTCTGGAGTTGGGCCGAGGCTCATCAACACTGTTAACCTTGAGCTCTTGCAGTGGTTGGGTGGCAGAAGAGGCCGGAGGTGAAGGAGAAGAAATTTGCACTGGTGGTGGATCCTTGGCCGGTCTCTGGCACACCTCTGCATAGCTGAGCTTTTTTTGCCCCTGTTTAGAGAATATTATTATTATTAATATTATTGTATTGTTATTATTCAGATTATTACTATAGTATTATTTAGTATTTTGACCATAAAGATCTGTGACTAAGTGAATTAACCTGCAGTGTTTTGTGTAACTCTATATACAAAGTTGGCTTTATTGTGTTATGCCTCTGCTCTATAGGTGATGACACACCAAGGCAACATCAGCCTAGTGTTTGTGGTGTCCTCAAATCCATCTACACAAATCGGACCACTGTCATGGAAATCAGGCGTTAACACTATATAGTATGTCACAACCAAATGCTAATAAGCATTAATTGGCTCTGATGCCTGTTAGGTAGGAGCTACCTTAAATGCCTCAAGTTAAAGAGGACAAATTGTGGCTGCATTTTAATCAAAATAAATATTAACATCACAATATACAACATATCTTTAAAAATAACTGTGTATAAAGCTAGTGAAGGGTCGTGTGTCACATGGGGTACCACTGAAAACAGAGGGATGCGCTCTATTTGTGTGTCCCTTTGCCAAGCACAACAGCCAGCCACACACGGCCATGTGCAGGGGTTTAGAAATACAGAGGTCCAAAAACTTGGTAAAACTTTATTAAAAAGAAAAGAAAATAGCCAAATATCTCAGATTTTGTGTGGAACAAGATAGAAGCAGATAAAAGTGAAGCTGATCATCTAATTAACCATCTAACTCATTATTCTTAAATAACACATAGGCCAAATCATTTGTAGGAATTCACTGACAAACTAAATCTGTCAAATATATTTTGTGGAGTAAAAATGTAAAAACTATTTGCAATTACAAAAACCACATACACATAAAATTATTACATACTTAAAAATTGTTGCTTTTCACCTGTGAAACTGCATGCTACTATAATTTTTAGATGAATACGGTATTGCTTCATTTTAGCTCAAATATGCCCTACAAATGAATAATTGTTCTTTTAATGATCATAATATTTCTTTAACCTTAGTTATGTTTTCGTTCCCCTTAACTATGAACATTAAGTTCATGTATCAATTCAGCATTGGCACAGTTTTAAAGTATTGGTTTAGCACCAGTATTGGAAAAATCCTCACTGATCATCCCTAGACTTGCCTGTTCTGATGTTGGAGTTGTGGGACGCAGTAGGGGTGCTTTTGGAGAAACGGTCTGTTTGCTGGTGGAAGGGTCACGTTCTGGAGAGACAGGCTCCATACACAAGGACATTACTTCTTCTTGAATGGAAGTTTCTGCTTTGTCCTCTTCCTTTACTACATGAGAAACACTGAACCAGCATAACACAAATGTATTATAGTCAATGTACTGTATATTACCTTTTATTCACATAAGCCCATTCAAAGTAAACTTTACCTTGTGACCAGTGGTACTATTTGTTGTGATGACACTGGAGGTGGTTTATCAGCCTGGGTCACAGAATCATCGGACGTGGCTATGTGTCGTGCCTCATGATCCTCCTGACTCACAGCCTTTAAATAATCCAAAGTTTGGAATAAGATGTGCATATACACAAATGTAACATACATGCTCTAGTGTAGAATGTATAAAAAGGACAATACATTTACCTTGCTGGTCACCTTGAGGCCACGCACAACATCAGAGAGGCGCATCTCTGGCTTCATTTCTCCCTGTATACTGACCACAGATCCCGGCAATGGAGGAAAATTGGAAGGTGCAAAGTCAAACTTTGGTGGAGGTGGTACCTTGGTCTCCATCAGAGGGACGGGCTTCTGCAATTTTTATTTTGACGCTGTATTAATCGAGTGAACACTAATTGAAGAAATACAAAATAAACTGAATGTTTTGACAAGAAGACAACTTCCTCAATCTACACAAGAATGTAGATTTTAATAGTTATACTTTTTAGTTTTTAATAATAGTTTTTAGATGAATCGCAGTTAATTGCAAAGCAAGTTAAAAATAGAAGATATTCAGACCGTGGTATGTTCATCTTCTCTTTTCCGCCTCATTCCTCTGTGGCTTCCTCTCCTACAACAAACACAGATCATTTAAACATAATCGTCATAAAGAAGAAT
Source organism: Channa striata (assembly GCA_033026295.1). NCBI lineage: Eukaryota > Metazoa > Chordata > Actinopteri > Anabantiformes > Channidae > Channa > Channa striata. The sequence goes on along the minus strand of CM065168.1, from coordinate 15,600,142 downwards.
GCAGTTACTAATATTTCAATACAACTAACTCAAAGCCCCCATTCCATTATAAACATAAAATAGGTACAAAAAAAACTGACATAACAGGAAAAAATTCACAGCGCAGATTACACACCCCTAAATGTACATATGGCATAACCTGTAACAATAATGTTCACTTACATGCCCCGTACACCCTTCCTCAAATCTCCACTGGGTATAGTGGCCGCTGAAGAACTGTCTTTAAGGCTTAACGCAGGCACTGAGACCAAAGTGGTGCCAGTCGGTGTTCCTGATGGATTCAAGGGGCTAGGTAGGCCATCCAACAAAGTCCCTGGAAGTGAAGAAGGTAGTGCATCCGCAGGCCTTTGGTGACCCTTGCTAAAAAGTGCAAAATTTCCATTTAGCTTGACAAATAAGTTAAAGCTGAATTTCTGATGTACTGAATTAATTTATGGCAACAAAATGGAATCAAAATAAGGGGATGAAAACTTTTGCACCCAGCTGTAACTGCACGTTTGTTATAAAAATTTGCTTTGTATTATTTTCAATGGAAAATAATATGTAGACACTTAATGATAAAAGCCAATATCGTAAGTTAGAGTTAAGTCACCATGACTTGCACTTACCGGTTCCGACTCATGGGCCGATGGGTGTTGGAGTTTGTTTTGTAGTTCCCAGAATTGCTGTAAGCATTAATGAATCCATTTGGGAAAGGTGCCTAGAGATCACAGCCATAGGAAATACAATTACACAAAGTGTTCCACAAACTGTCAAAATATAAGCTAGCAGTCATCAACATTAGACATTCTTGCCACAGTGTAGTCAGGTTCTTACCAGTGGTGTGTCAAAATAAGGCGTCACAGAAGGCGAAACTGAAGAGTTCCAGGTGGGCGATACAACAGGGTAGACAGGGTACTGCTGTTGAGGGTTGTACACCTGCTGCATATAGACTGAGGAACCGTACTGGGCCTGTGTTTGGGCATGCTGACTGTACAAACTTGAATCCACATTGCAGAAGCTGTTCTTACCAAAGAATGTGTTAATGGCTTTAATGCGTGCCTGGGGACAGAAAGAAGAATAGGAGTGGGTCATAAATGTCATAAATGTGTTTATAATAATTAAAGACGTAAAGTCTCCACTGCTCCCGTGAGGAAGTACTTTGATTGTCCTTTAGTCCCCTCAGATCTCATAATCTCACGGTCATTAGGGCCATACTGCACTGACTAGAAGAAGGTGATCAGAAGGGAGTAAACAAGGATGAAAAACAGAGGAGATATAGAATAGCAGCAGAGATTGAGATTTATAGAGAGCTAAAGATGAAAGTTCCTCCTTGCCAGCCACAGTGCACATGAGTCCTTACAAGCGCGATACTGATCATCACTGGGGTTTAGACAGACAAATAATATGTCACCACCTTATTTGTTTTATCAGTGAAAAAAGGGCACAAAAGGTCAAAACAATTCAGCTAAAAAATACCTTAGATATGAAAAATGCAAAGGAAAATGTCAATGTGATAAGGGTAATCAAACTGTCTGGAGATATGGTTGTGAAACATTTCTGACAAACACTGAATGAGAGACCTCTGGATTTCTTTTTTCTTTTCAAGTGCCTGTAAACAAAAACCCCAAGGTCACTTCTAAGGCTACAGCTTAGCCAACCAGCTCGGCCTTGAGGGTGGCAACATGACAGCTGAAAATACAGCTAGTCTCATGAAACAAGGCTTTCTAGGCTACACAGTGTCTAAAAAAGACTGAACATTGGCTACAAAATGCCTAGATAAGACTGAACATTAAGCAGTGATATGGCCTGGTACAGGAACCTAATAAATAATACTTAAACTTAATTACAAGGTTGCATTTTAGGGACAAAACTCACCATGATTGGTTTTCCTTGGAACATTTTCACTTCCTCTCTCAGATATCTGTAAGCCTAGGGACAATAAAAACTATACTCATAATACTGCAAATACTGTCACTTGATTAATAACTTTCACAATTGACTAATAAAATAAATAAATAATGAATGTCTTGCTGTTTTTCTTTGTTGTATTGGGTGACTTATGCAATTACTACTGTGTGATTAATAGTTGTTATATTATCAGATTGAGAAAAGATAAATAAAACAGTTAAACCCAACAATGCAACACTATTTTAACATCATAATTAAGAAAAATGTTGTCAAAAGAGAGCTACAGGGTTATAAATGAGAAATTCTACCTGCAGTGCATCCATATCAGACTCAAACGTCAGGTACCAGTTGCTGTTGTGTGCAAACTCAGCACTTAGCACTTTTGGACAGTTTTCACTCTTAAAAAGAGCCTCCACCTCCTGTGAAAGATGCAAGGTGCATATTACATATTGCACATCTACATACACCGCTCATCCAGGCCATCCTGCAGGTTTTGTGGTAAGCCATGACACACCCACAACAACAAATGAATCCAACAACAAATTAAGTGGAGAGGCAGGTACTGACAGTTGCTGTGTAATGATGACTTCTTTCGGCCGCTCTGTTTACTCACAGTGTAACTAAGCACAATCATGTGGGTAGAGTCTCTATTGTAGGATGTGCTGTACAAATGCAATGTGTAGACGTTGTGGGAACTGTGCAAAATCTGCCTTATGGGGTTGTATTTACCTCAACCGGTGTAGTCTCTGGCACCTCCCTCAAAATAACAATGCAGCGACTGTGGTTAGGTCGAACCTTCTCTCCAGTTTCATCAACTTGCACCATGGGAGAGGCTGTAATAAAAGACAACCTGAATATTACAGTTTTCATCATACAACTACATAGCGAACTGTCACCAAATATTTATTTTCCCCAAATGTTAAAAGACATTCTGGCAAATTTTGCTTTGTCAACACAATTACAGCAGACAGTAACTTATTGGTAAGATATACGCACACAATCATCAATTGACATTCAATGTGTTTGCAATATCATGTTGAGGTGATCTTAGTACACATACACTGCATTTGCTACCACTAACTATGTGATCATTTCGTAGGTGCCCTTTCCCAACAATTACCTGACAAATTAAATTCAAGAATATTTTGTATGCATGTAATAACAGCTGTTTTATTTTCAGCTAAGATAAGTCTATAAATAATGACTACAGTATAATTTTATACTTTACTAACATACACTGTTCACACAACTTGATTATACTATTGTTCTGAAAAATATTTTTTCATAACATATAATATATGGTATACGCTTTTCTAATTACTTAGTAATTGTGTGAGGACGTCTTAGAGTTACAGTACAAACACCAGAAACACTACCTTGCAGTACTGAGCGAATAAGGCCAACATCAGTGGTAAGGGCTTTGATATGCTCCAAGCAAGCAATGGTCCAGATAGGAACAAACTGATCACTGTCCATCTGGGATATCAGGTACAGGTCCTTAGACAGGTTCTCTCTGCAAACAAGCAAGACGTCATTAGTCTGAAAAATAAACATTTGACATGCCTGCATCACACAATGTTAGAACTGATCAAAGCAGACTTCATTTAGCTCCAACTCTTTCATCATACATACATACATGAATTATTTCAGCCCTTTTTTCATCGTCCCACATGTAGAGTAATAATTGCTATAATAAATGTAGGGCATACACTGATTCATTCTGTTTAGCACACAAATCGTGTCTATTCCATGCACAGGTTTGTGTGTGTCGTTTTATGGTAATCTTAGTGTTTACCTTGTTTCACTTTGTGGGAAAATAGCAAAAACAACAACAACAAAAAAAAACTTATGTTAAGGCACATAATCCATGCCCCTAAATGAGTTTAGAATAGCTAGTTTTATGCAACTGATTAAACGTACTATGTACCGTCTATTTTTATTAGTGGTGCTGAGTTCATAGCTGTGTGCAGGCATGCACGCATTAGTGAATGCTAGTGTCATTGTGCACTTTTAGGCTACCCACCTAGAAAAGCAGAATTCAAGCTCTTTTTTCAAAGCTTCTTTCAAGTTCTCCTCAGACATTGGTTGTTCCTTTGAATCACCACCATCTGTGTCTAATTCACATTGTGGGTCAATGGCTAAATACCCTAAATCAGGGTGGTCAATGCCATTCACGATTTCCTCTGCGAGTACAGGAGCAGAGTCAGCAGTGCTGTCAGGGTAATCTGTATCATATCCTTTACCCCCCACAGAGGGAACATCTGAGTAACCTAAAATAGAAGAGGCAGGGATTAATAAAAAGGTTACAACATAACTGTTGTGCTTTGAAAAAGCTTTGCTGTGCTTTGTATTTTCTGTATAACCATGAGGGCAAAGAAAATTATTTCCTCACACAAAGTGTAACTGCAATTATACTGCTATTTTTTTACTGCACACACACACACACATAGTAGACATGGAAACTAGGTATTATGAGTACATTACAACTATATAACATATTATGAGTTAAAAAGCACACAGAACTGGTTAAGCTTATACCATCTGCCACATCAGCAGGAGGAGGGTAGGTGTGCAGCCAAGGTGACCCGTTGCCCTCTGGGATGTCATTCTGGTGGGCAGGCATCTCCTGCCACACTTTAGCATTAGGATTCAGACCGCCTCCATTTGTGGTAACCTGCATTAACATAAGAATATGGTGTGAGTTACAGAACATAGTTTTGGAATGAGGAGCCAGGAACTGAAAAGTGGGCTGGTAGGATGGTGGGTGGAGATTGAGTGTTAGACATTTAAAATTTAAAGAGTTGTACAGTGTGAAATTCTGAAGCAGTGAATAACATAAGCACCTTTCTAATACATAAACAAATGCAAATGTCAAGCCTTGAACAAGTCTAGTCTTCAGTAGAAGTGTCTATGTCAACATAATTCATTTTGTTTGTATAGTAGATAAAAAGCCCAGTTTTATCTTAACTTTTAATATGAAAAACAATCAAGACGTTGTTACAAGGATTTGGATTTCAAGTGATCAATGTATACAAAAAGCAATAAGGCAACTCATGAAAATATCAGCACACTACTACTAAAAAGGCTATGAAAACTGCTTTATCTGATGAAGGTCATTCAATCATACCTCTTCGTTTCAACTACCCAACAAGATAACAGCAATAAGCCCCCAGAACATTCAGAAGCGGCGCCCTTTCCGCTACTCGAAAATAAAAGCCAATCGAGTGAATGAATCTAGTTCGTCCTGCAAACTAATCCAGATTTTTCTCTCTGCACATCCTCGACTCTTTTTGGACAAAACAAATTAACGGCTTTTCATTGGCTTCCTTATCGCTTGTGCCCCGCCTCTCGACGGTCACATGCACCTATAGTAGGCGCTTGGCCGGCCTCGGAGCTTCAGCGTGACTTGAACGAGGCATTTTCTCCTGTCATTCACAGCAACATTCAAGTGCACTTCGATGATCGGTGCTAATTTAGTACACGAATCCAAGGACACTCACACATCACGATTACTGTTCAAATTATGGTTAAGACCGATGGTTGTACCTCTACAGTCTGAAAGAAACAAGCTTTTTATAACGAGGACATAAAAAAAGCACATGGCGCCGACGTGCCCACGCACTGACAATCAAAGCCGTTACTCTTCAGTCTTTTTAAATTAGCTGGTTATAAAAACATGGCGTTTGTGTCTGAATTAATAGTCTGACTGCCAGGTTGACGTTATTCCCGCATCTCATCAATAACCCCTTCAGAAGTTTCAGAACGCTTTCGGCTCGCTGCCATGACCTTTATCACGGGAGCTCTTTGATCACGTTAGCCGTTTAGCGTCGTTGTGTAACGACTAACATTTAACACAAATCACGTGTAATAGTTGATCCACGTGCAACACAAGGGAGCTAATTCAGCGTTAACATATGGTATGATCGTTTTATGAAGGGAAACGAGACAGTTACACCTTATTTCATCACAGTAACTGAACACGTGTTGTTTAGCAGTCTGCCATATGGTAAATATCATTTCAGATACCCGTTTTCGGCTAACCAGCTTCACCTTACTACCAAAACAGTTGGACTTAGTCGGACTTCGGGGTGTTAATGTTAGCTGGACAGTTGGTTCTCGCACGTTGACAGTGGCTAACACACGGCCGTGCTGTTAGCGGAGTACGTTAGCTGCTCTTCAGACAGAAGAGAAGGACGCAAACAGGTTGTCGCATGTTAGATTAGCTGTCCTGCCCGTTCTAGGCCTAAAAACTCACCATGCTGCTTCGATCCTCGCCTTCTTAACGACGTCTTCTTCTGTTCCGGGAGACTTGACTCCAGTGGGTTTCCTGTCCTGCGAAGGATTTAACTCTCGAATTGTGTTTGTAGCAGTTACTCGTTCGGCCCGTCGTCTCCCCGGCAACTGGGAACCTTATTACGCGACCGAACGTGCTTTAATCGAAACACTAGGTCCGCGTGGATCACGACTCTGAAAGCCCAACGTGAAACTTAACTCTACCACTAAATACTTCGGGATCGGGTTTTTTTTTTATTAGCAAAACGCGTTTCCCATCTTACGAAGATATGCAGCTCCGCTCAATCCCTCATCCCACAGGTCACCTCGCAGCTCCGCTCTTCCCGCATGTGACAGCTACGTCCTCCGCCTTCCACCGTCCTTCCCACAGCGGGCTGCACTGTGGCTCTCTGCCTCCACCCCGGCGACCGCGGCGCAGCGGCGGCGGTGACCTTTGTCAGGGGACAGTGCGTGGCGATAATGACCTCACGTACCGAGCTCGATCGGGTTTATTAACGGTACTAATAACATCTGTTGAAATGAAGTGGAACTAGGCAAGTTCAATGAGGTCGCTATACTGTAGGTATAAAAGCTGTTAGTGTGTCCCGTTTATATTAATACTATAAAGTAAGGCAGAAGTGCCTTGTACAGTTGATGGTTGAGGTTCATTTTAACTATATATATATATATATATATATATATATATATATATATATATATATATATATATATATATATATATATATATATATATTATTATTATTATTATTATTATTATTATTTATTATTATTTTATTTTTTTTGGAGGAATGTCTGGAGTACATTCCTACCTGGACGCAGCCAACTGCAACAACATTATGACACTGAGCTGCTTCACCAAGTTGTAAAAAGTTATAGAGTCATAGTTACCTATAGTACAACCTTAGATTTTTTCATTTTCAAATATTTCCAACCAGACCACACAACACAATCACATAAGATCTTTACAGAAAAGAGGAACATGCCACAAAAGGAAAAACAGCACAATTTCACACTTGAATACTTCAACTACCACTAATAAAGCTGGCAGTTATTTTACTCTTAGTCAATTTAGTATTAATAGTTTCTGCTCTGCTTGCACATTCTGTTATCTAGTTCAATCTCTAAAAAAGACATAGAAGCTCTTTATTATGGTACTAAAAATATTAACCTGTCAAGTAATTTAATTGATTGTGAACATACAGAAAATAAACTTAGTACTTTTATGTCACTTTTGCTCGTTATAATAAAACAAATAGGATAGGAGGTGCAACTGATTACACAAAAGTCAGTTCATTTGCAAGATCTTTAAACCTGTAGCTTTCCACTATGTTTACTTCCTATTCAAGATGAATGAGAATGCCAGACTTTCACACCATACTGCCATATTTCCCTTTTAGACCATATAATGTACGTTTATCCTCAATTCTTGTTTGAAAAATAAAAATAATTACAGAGATCATTTTAATTCAGTTAATCATATGCATATAAACATAATTTTCAAGTGTTAAAAATTCTCAAGAATAAATTTAAGTTGTATTAAAAGATACAAAGTTTCATTTAATGATGTTGTGAAGACTATTGGACACATTATCGACGTTTAATGCAAAGTGTTGGATTAAAATCTTTTACAACCTGGCTTCACTACGTAAAAAATGTGACCGGTGAAGCCTCATGACATCACACTACTAGAAGAAAGGTGTTGCGATGACTGAACATCAAATATTCTTCTTATTCTGCTCATTCAGAAGAGTTGAGTCTTTTAAGTGATCTGATAAAGTTGTCTTTATGACATTAAGTTTGCTCAACATGTCTGGCATAAAGCAAACTGTTTTCTGTCAACCTACAGTGGTTCTGCCATGGATTTTACTTTTACAAGGTTATTTCTCAGTTTGTAGGTCAAAAAGGGGACAATTCTAATATGTGTTTATTATGGAGATCAAAGTGGGTGGTGGAGTTGTACTGCAGTGTAGAAGAGGTGGTTTTATTATTTTGGCCACTATATTTAAAATGAATCTAAGTAGAATTCATTCAGAGTATTAGATTGCGTTACTTTGCACAGGTGTTCATGATGTTGTTCATAATAACTGGGTATTTGACACCAAATGAATGTGATTATAATTGTGACTGAGTACACACAATGGCGTTTATTATTTAATGATGACAAGGTTTGTGCACATGCTTCAGATACAAAGAAATATACTGTGTTTAATCAATTGATTACATTAGGAGGGAATTCTCTTGCTTTACAACAGCAAATGTCAGCTTTTTGAGCACAAACTGTAACATCCCTCTACTGTGATCAGTACAGGTTTTCATTAAGCTTTTGTTGTCCCAACCTGTTGGCTCTGCTGTAGTTGCTGAATCTTAATATTCATTACTTCAATCACAGCTGTAAGACAAAAATACATTTATTAATTAAACAATGCTTATTATTATTATTAAACAAAACTTATAACTTCAGGTTTTATATCAATACAACCTATGATTATGAATTTAAAAAATATAACAAAAGGGGGCCACAAAATGAAGATATTTATGAAAAATCTACCTTGTTTCATAGCGTGTTTTTCCTGGAGAGCTGGCTGAATTTTCTCTATTTGTTTTGTGAGGAAGTCTATTTTGCGTTTGAAGAATGCCTTTGAGTCTTCTACATTCTGCAGACAAAACGAATACAGAAGCAGATATAACATTTACATGTGAATGTAGTACATTGGTTAGTAAAACACTAAATAATTTGTGACCTTTCAAACACCAAATACTTACCTTTTCAACATAGTACCCCGTTCCAACATCCACTAAAACATGTTCCACATCATTTAATGTTCCAGGGACATACATCTGGGAAGAAGTGATGTCAAGGAGAAGCTTAAATAGCCCAAGGAGCACAGAAGCTTGTTTAAGTCACATGAAACATTACAGCAAAATATGTGGTAAGAAAGGATACAGAACTGGTAAGTGGTACAAGCAACTCCTTTCCTGCACAAGAAGAGGAAAAAAGGGAATATGAACAGCCGACAATGTAGTGGATTATTTCATAAACTTAACAAACTTGAGGTGCTACACTTCTGATAACAATGAGTCAATTCTTGAATTTATATGTAATTAGTAATGTAATCAAAAACATCAGTCACTGTTCCAACATATAGAGCCAGGTAATCTTCTTTCTAATAGCAATTGAAAAACTGCTGTTGAGCTGTTTTTATCAATCACATCATAAAACTACACAACATATTTTACTTACCTTTATTGTTTTTGTTCAGGACATTTAAGCTATCTTTTGCTTCAACATATTTGGTCTGGACAACTTTGAGCTGACCTATTGAAGACGTCAGGAACTCAATCTCCTGCACAAAACAAGTGTGGTCAGTGTTAATAGACAGTCAAATTATACATTCAAAACGAGATATCTTGTTTTGATATGTGCACTGTTCAGGCTTATATAAAACCACAGAAAATATAATAAAACAGGCGTGGTTCCAGTACATAATAAAAAGAGTAATATCCCAGGATTAAGTGTGTTGCTATGAACTGTAATGCACACATTTAACATGAACATTACATCAACATAACATGTGCTGTTGAAATACTTCAGATACAGGGAGGCACATTCAGCAGCACACGCCGTTTAGCTTGAAGTGGAGGGTTCACAGTTACCGTTAGCGTCAGGGGTGCTAGCTAGCTAAACCACGGTCCTATTTTATTGCAGTCGATCACACCCCACGTAAACGTGATATCAAAACACGCAGGGGATTAAAACACAGTAAACACGCTAATGTTACCTGATCTAACTGAGTTTTGAGCCCTTCTAATTGAGGCAAGGAGAGGTCTGTGAGGTTCACCGCCATCTTCTTCCTTTTCTTCTTCTTCTTCTTCTTCTTCTTCTTCTACTACTACTTCTTCTGGAAACTACCTATACGCGTTAACGCCACCTACTGACTAACAACACAAATCATGCTGCTACCTACTTTTTACTACGTCCTCACATGAGATCCAGCAATTTTCAAACATTCAACCATAACCCTAACATCATATCTTAAATTCAACTGCAACATTTGTTTAGGTTCAATCATGAGGTGTGTTTTTTTAAAATTTCCCTTTAAGTACTAGTCTTTCCTGCCGGTTCTTAATACACCGCATAATTACACATTCTACTGTTCACTGCTCCACATTCTCCGTTCTCCTCCTTTCTTTTGGATATTTTGTTCTTATCTACTTTTATCAAACTTTTAATTCCTTCATTCCACTATATTTAATTTCAATATCTACCTGTCTAACATTATTTAATTTCCACCCACCCCTATAAGTAATGAACCAAAGTAAATGTCCAACTATTCTGATATCTATGCATCTATATTTTCCTTTTCTTTTTGAAGATAGCTCGACATGTGTCAAGAACAGTCAGGTTTAATGTTCAATACTTCTCAACGCAGCAGTAAAATCCGAACTTATTAAAAGCTTACCCGATTTGTGGACTCTTCTAGGTGAAAGCATCTACATTCTGAATCATAGCCCTATTCAAACATTCCCCAGTTGCTTTTGCCAAATATATTTTATTTGTTCAAATACGAGTTTATAATAAACGTATTGGTGCTAAAAAAAGACAAATTTATGCCACCTTAAATGCATTTTATAGAAATTAGAAATATTTGAACTACAGATTGTAGTTATGCCTTTTACTGTGTGTCATTTATAACTTGATAGTAAATAGAATGAATTTGGCTGAGCCAGCAGGGGACAGCAAAGGTGCAATTTGGGAACTAGAACATAAGCCAGGGTTTAAATTTTTGTCACTAGTTTAAGCGCATTATAGTTTGTTAAAAAAAAAAAAAAAAACTCCTCTGCCAAATTACCTCATTAAATACTTCAAAAGCTAACTTTAAAATCTAAAATGCTTTATTAAGATTGCTACAGATGTCATCAGTAATGACAATAGCACATTAAGAACACGCTTACTGTGCTTTTCACCAATTCTTTTCCACAAGAAATACATAGACTGTATGGTTGAACAAATTTATTAAAAAAACTGTCAAAAACATTAAAAGTGCAAACAAACATTTTGATTAATGAGAACAAAAAGGAAGATGTTTGAACAAATTTCTCCTGTACTATCAATAGTTTCAAAATTACCTACTGCACCTACTGCAGATGAACTGGCAAACCATAAACAATAGGTGCAGCTCCTATAAGGTGTTTCAGGTGTGTGGCCTGACGTGATGAGCCCATATGATCCAGGAGTGGAGCTCCTGATCCAGCATCTAACCAGGACTCTAACAAGGCTTTAGTGAAGCGATCAATATCCCGATCCGTCACGTCCCACAGGTTTCCCAAGACAAAGGGGCTGAGAAGGGAGGGAGGGATATGACAGAAAACCACAAGCGTGATTCAAAGAGCTTTGAAGTTCTCAGTGAAATCACACATAATCCATAAACATCCCTTGTACTGCTAAGTTAATAATTGTAAATTCAAATTACTGATTTACATAAGCAAAACATATGCTCACAATTAAAACTATCAATTTCAAGATATGAAAGAAATAAAATATTTCAATTTTACTACAATTACTATTGCTTGCAATAGTCTGAATGTCAAAAGATGGTTATCTCACCAGCCTGATATGAGGTAGTTCAGGATGATGCCATGTCCTTCCTGATCCCCACGCACTGCTAGAGCAGCACTACTGCAGCCAAAAAGCAGAGATGCTGCCCTCATCTGCCGATTCAGGAGTGCCTGGCTGTTTAGGAACCGGGCACCTGCACCATGACCCACATAACTAATAAACCCAAGTAAAAAAGCAAACAAAAACATAACATTAACACAGTTTGTAAAATGTGACAGTGATGACAGAACTGAAAGATCAGGAATATTAATATGTATTGTAATGTTAATTACAGAGGCCTTATTGTAGTATTTTTATTGAAATTAGTGAAGGCAGACCTGACTTTCTAAACACAATAGCCCCAACATATCAATTTGAGATGATCAATAAATTGAAGCAAAACCATTCCACAATGTGTGTATACCAAGCTTTTACATCTTTTACCCTTTTGATCGTGAGAGTTTGATCAATTACATATGTCTGTTCCACGTATTTAATCACATTTAGAATAATTTTTGCTTCTTCTGCAATAAATGAGATATTAACATCTCACATTCTTGAATACAGTAACAGTTCCTCTACCCATCAGCAGTGTTGTAATCAAGACCATGACAAGAACATTTGATTGATTGATTGACTGATTAGAAAGATAAATGGATAAACACAAGCTTTCTTTTAATGTGTGCAAATTGTTTTACATATGCTAAATTTGTCACCACATACCCCGTCACCCCACATTCTCAAATTAAACGTTGCATTTTTCACATCCCTCCTCACTGTTAAATAATGCTATATTAAATTAGGATGTGTGCACACCTAGCTAGGTGACAAATAGCTGGCAAACAGCTAAAACGTATAGAATATAAATAGTTGGCTAATATGTACATAATATATAGCTAATAATGGCAAAATGAGTAGGGGCAGCCAATAATTTCCCAACAGAAATAATTGAGGTAATTGGCTGCATTTGAAGCAGGATATTTTACATTATATTACAGTAAACGCTCAGGTTCCAGAGTTCGAGAGGAAGACAACACCGAGTGAAAATGCAACTAATTCTGAGATGACAGAGACCTTAAAAAGTGGTCTTAAGACTAGTCTCTCAAGAGCTACAACAATTTCTAGTATTACAACACAGCATATAAAGGAATGTCAGGATATTTAACCCTTTTATCACCAACTCACATGTATAGATCTTTGGTTGCAACTGCTTCTTCCAGTCGACTTGAGTTGGGAGCAACTCCACACACTCCTTCCCAGTCCAGTTTACTTAAAGGAAAAGAGTAAAGAAGTAAATAGACAAGAGTGATAGAAATTTATATACACCGATAAAATGCTTTTCTTGCTGTAACAGAGCTGTTGTCAAACCTGCTGAACCAGTCTTTAAATTTTTCCTGAGAGTTCCCTAGATTGGCGTCAGGGTCCAACACATAAAACACCTGCTTTACATCCACACCATGCTTCAGGATGGATTGACAGTCGGTCTAAAACAGAAGATTTAAATAATGATTCCAACATCCATCACTCAACAATTGTAGCTACATCACAGGCCATATTATGCTTGTGTGGTTTGATCTCACCTCTTTCTGAATGCTTAGTCTAATCAGTGACTGCAGTGAAGGCATTCGACTGACAGAGCAAGACTTCATGATGGAGATACTCTCCCATGGCAACTTCTGAAGGTACTGCACAGGAAACATAACAGAACAAAATAATCTATAATATAGCATTATTCCACCCCACAAGGCAAATACTTTGGACTAAAAATATACAATTAAAAACTGTATTAATTACACTACAGGAGACTCCAGGGACTAATAGGGAAGATGAAACCAACCTTGTCTAAAATGAGAACAACATGACCCACAGGCTCTTCTCTGTATTTGAGTTGGGACACAGCTGTATAGAGAAGCTGCTCACACTCCACATCCCACAGTGGAGAAAGTCCTCGAGCAAATCTTTGGAGGTCTTCTCGGGAGAGTACGGGGGAAGCAGACAGCACAGCCTGAAACAAAAGCCTGAGGTCAAGTGGTTGTTGTTTTGCTGTATCTACTTTAGCTGCTTTTTAAACCACGGCAGAGTGAAAGGTTTGATGCTAACACTAACCAACACCCACCTGCATCATCTCCTTACTGACTGTCACGCCTTTGGCAGACAAAGCTTCGCAAAGACGCTGGGTCTGTTTGAAGATGTCAGGATCTGATGACAGAGGTAGGAGAAAGCTCTTCCAGCATCCCAGCAAGGCCTCCATTTCCTTTAACACTCGCTGAAAGCATGAATGGAGGGCATTTGAACAAATATTCAGTCAACCAAAACTGACTCAAAAATCCTAATTTCAGGTTCCCTTTCCCTTGAGATTCTAGTTTTCTGCCATTTGTTTAGGTCTACATATCTGTTGGGAAGTGTACAACTGTCATAGCAAAGCCCTCTAACTCTGAGGCACTGCTCTTGCTCCTTAAGCACTTACTTCAACTCGAGAGTCAAGTGCTCTGCGGCCCTCCCACCACTTGGCTTTCTCAGACACACAGCTCACGACCTTCTGTTCCACCTGAATATTATCCATCTCCTGCACAAGCCAACTAATGGGGTGCTGCAAAACACAGAGACAAAGAAAATCTAAGTCATTCTCAGGAATGATGATAAAATCTGAAATCAAAAAAGTCAATTAATCAGAAAGGCACAGTTCCTATGCCTCTCTAGTTTTAAAGATATAATACTAACTTTGGACCCACATTATTTCAAATAATATTGCTGTCAAGTTAAACTTTGTCATTTTGGATGCGGCAGCTCTGTGTATAATGCAACAGCAGTATTTTTCAAAACGATCAAACAGTTAAACCACTACTGCCAAAACAGTTTTATTCTCCTTAGAGAGATTCTACTGTAGGACACTTGGATTTGTTTTAATTTTAGAGTGGTGTTCCTGAAAACTGAGTGTCAATTTAACAGCAAAGTCACATTTAATATCTCCTGTGAAGTTAATATATAATCTAAAATAAATAAAACAAAAAACAAAAACAATACTTTAATGATTAATGTTAGCAGAAAAGAAAAAAATATATATGAAAAATATAGAATCCATTGTTTGTCACCAGTCTGTTCTTTGTTTGTTCTCTACTGATGTCATTTACTGCATTTGGGTTTATCACACATGATTTTTCAGTTAGGACTAGAATAAACTAAAGCTACAGAATTTTACTGTTAACTTGTTACTGTTGATAAGAAATGGGAATCTTTTGGTCTGAGAGGACTTTAAAGGCACTAATTTACCACACAGCCAAAGTTTTAAATATTTACACTATTTTAACTTTTATACTTCTTTGGAATTAGACAAAGATAATATAAAAATATATATATAAAAATGTATAGATTGTCCAGATTACCAGCTGTTTAGATGTGGAGATGTGAACAGTGACAGGGGCAGATCTTTTCTCAAGCCGTGACAGTATGATGCCGTTTCCCATCTCCCCAGGTTTTACTCCAAGTAGTGACATCACACACACTGTTATACCTATTTGAGATTAAAATACAACAAGAGTGAGAGGATATAATGCAGTTGCCATTTTACATTTGCATTGTTTATCAAGCATGAAATTGTCCAACTCAAATAGTGTTATTTGAGTTGGAAAGTTTGACAGTTAAAATCAGCCCTGCTAAGCATTGCGGTAGTAAGCAATGGAATGACATAATAAACATATCTGCTTAATCACTTCGAATCATTTCAAAACCTTTCATCATAAATGAAAGATGTCAAATCACATTTCGATGGAATCAAACACAAAAAACTATGCACCAATGTCGCTACTGAGAAACCGGCAAATATTTTACCAGGGGGAAGGCGTTGAAGTTGGTTGACAAACTCTTGGCAGTGGTTTAAGGGGAAAGATGAGAAGTCGGCAGTAGGGAAGGAGAAGATGTTCTCCAACTGAGACAAACGCTGTGTAGTAGCAATCTTGGACTCTGTTGAACTGGAATTATTTAGATTCACAGCATCCATTTTCTCTACCAAGTCCTCATGTGTTTTTCTTAGCTTCCTGTTAGAATAAGACAACAGAGCAAGAAATGCTCACAAATTATTATAACAATTTGTGATACCACCAATAACCAAATGGTAACTGCAGTCATACACTGCCAGAAATCTATTTCAAATGACAAGTTTGAGATTAGTTGTTTTTGAGATATCTTCATATAAAAACCAAAGTATACAGATTTGGGAACTCATGTTTGAAACTTTAGGTGTAAAGAAAATGCTTACCTAAGACAACTGGCTAAATGGCGGATGGTGCGATGCCGGCTTGTGAGGCCTAAAGCCTGGGTATGTAGCATCGCTGTAGTTACAGGGTCCTTCTGTCCAATGGTCAAAGCCAGAAGAGAACAAAGAGTAGGGTACATTGTGGGAGAGGGAAAGTGCTGAAAGCTCAGCCATGCTGACCGAAGCAGTGACTGAACATCTTCTAGAGAAAGATTGTCTAGGGAGAGAAAATAAAGATAAGGAAACTGAATAAGGAGCCAAACATTACAATTTCACGTCTGGTTTAGGAGGGGAAAAACCCTTTTAACAAAACAATTTCAAGACATTAGAAGTTAATAGTCTGCGTGTATTGCCAGTAAGGGGTCAATTTCTGATTGAAAAATATATTTTGACTTGAGTGTTTTCTTTTTGTGAAGTTCTGATGTAGATCATTTAGAACAATTGATGCTGAATTAAATTTACATAAACAGCAGAGCAGGTTACCTGGCTTGATGTTTGAATGAGGGAGGTGGGTTTGTGGACATTCTCTCAAACGACCTTTGTTCCTGACCTCAGGCAAGTCGTCCCTCTCAAAAGTACAACCCATATCCCTCCGGAGGACCTCAAAATCAAAGTCTACAGAAATTCAAGAAAGACATTTTAGCTTGAGCGATTATCCAGATTTTGTTGGTTATAATCTTGTAACTGTTATTGTCATTCTTCACTCACACTCTTCTACTAATTCTGATAAAGCTCCAAATACTAGGCTCTTACCAAAAAAAAAAATATCGTTAATATTCTACATATAACTTTTTAAAAGAGCTTTGAGCTAGGATGAAATGGATTGTTACAGTGATTGAGACTCAAAACTGTTAAACTGAATACTGATTTTAAACTATTAGTTAAGAATAATAAAAAGGTAAATGGTCTGTGTGTCCACAAAATATATACCACTGATTTTTCTCGAAGCAGGATTGTCTTCAGTCTCAACATCTGACGTCCTAAGCTGCTCAATGCTAATATCCATCACTTCATTTGTTTCCTCTTCAATGGACCTCATTTTGTCTGGCTCCTCCACAGTCTCTGCCTCTGCCCTGGACAGCTGCCTTCTGGCCCTCCCTCTTCTTGTTGAGGCAGGCTGACACACTGTTGTCACATCATCCTCCGAGGATGCGCCCTGAGAGACTTCATTTCGTTTTTTAACCCTACCCTGTCTTTTGGCTGCAACCTTTTCAACTGGTGAATCTGAGGCTTTTTTAGCATTGGAGGCAGCTTTTCTAGTGGTTGTTCGTTTCTTAGGTACATCAGTTTTGTCTTTGGGCTCAGGTTTAGTTTTTGCCTCTGAGTCACTCTCATCACTAAACTCCACCTGCAGTAAAATATTAAAAAGAAAATTCATTACATAAAAAACAGCAGTGTATTTCTCATAACAACAAATTACATACTCCCATTAGACTCCTACCTTGAAACGAGATTTCTTTGAGCGTCTAGGGGCAGCAGGCACTGGTGGGGCTTTGTCTTGCATTGGCGACAACTCTTCATACACTTGAAAATGTAGCTTAGGGGCAGTCCTTGGTGCTTTCTGAACGGAGGCTTTTACTTTCTGAATAGGAGTAAAACAAAACGTAGGTACCATTGTGTTGAAGTTAAAAGAGCCAAGCTCCTGAACAGTGGACTTGGTTTTCACCATTACTGGTGTCATGGGAGCAATTCCCTTTCCTTTGGAGGTGGAGGTGGAGGTGCTTCCTTTTTTAATCTTGGGATTGACAACTCTGGTCTTTGTCGTGTCACGCATATCAGGGTTTTTAATAGAGTCTTTAGGTTTTTTAAGCAAGTTTGACGACTGCACTGTTTTTTCTTCTGATTTCAGGTCTTTTTCATTGGGAGCATTCCAAGTCCAAGCATTTGAGAAAAGTTCCTCTGGGATGCAGCCCTTTTTCGACGCCAAGGTAATTAATGAAATCATGGCTTTGGTCGCTTGAAGGCCTGCTCTTACAGGTCTTAGCACTGGAGAGGGTGTGGAATCAACAAAAGAGAAGCCTGCTTCCAGTATCTTCCATACACTAGAGATTTTGTTAAGTCTTGGTTCCAGCCCAGACATGGCCATACGAAGGTACACACGGCCCATCACATCCTGCATCAGGGAGGGTTTAGACAAGCCTTTGGGAAGGCCACAGGAAACAAAGAGTTTTTCTAATTTTGCCCCAAGTTTGGCAGTGATACTCTCACAGCGAGCTAATGTGTCCCACTGAAGTTTCAAACTAACTTTCGATTCATTGGGATTCATCTGGAGAACCAGGTCAGCCTGCGCAGCTGCCCAGCGAGCGGTGGCACGTCCCAGACAGGGCTCAGAGCAGCAGGGGCACTCGCAGTTTGTTTCATGGGCCAGAGAAGAGAGCCAGCGGTGAGGCTGGGCTTTGAGAGATGGGGAGTTAGCCAGGTTCTTAACTACTGGTTCCTTGCCATTCCACCTAGTGCTCAGGACGCCCTTGGAGTCATCCTCCAAAGGAGGAATTGGAGTCTGAGACTTCTGAGCTGGGCGACCTTTCCTTGGCTTGATTTTCACCTCTGCCCTCTTCACCTGATCCGAAAAATCTGGAAGAAAAAACAAACAAATAAATAAATAAAAAGTCAAATAAGTAACTCAACTGCAACTATAGACATTACATTTCAACATGATTTCTTTAATGTTATGTGACCAATAATCATATCATTACAGACCCTTTTGTAAATTACTTAACTTATTTTTGATTGGAGTCATTAACTTAGCCAACATTTTAAAAAACAATATGATCACACATCACAATATGTCACTAAAAGTCAAAGACTGACAAATCGAATAAACAGTTTGTTGTATTTAGGCACATTGAGCTGCGCATTTAACTAACCTGTGCAGAGGTCCAGAATGTGTCTGACCTTTTCTAAATCAAATCCACTTTCCTCTCTTTCCCCCTGCATCAGCTCCAACTCAGCTTTTATCACCAGTAGCTCAGCACACCTAAAAGAACCAAAATAGGACAAAGAAAATAAACTTAAACAAAAGCATTAAGAAGATATTGTAATAGTTATAGTTAAAGTACAGTATTTCTCATCTTTTGTGTGTGTTAATTATTTTAAAAAAACATTATAGAACCCAGATTTTAAGTCAGGGCTATTGTATTGGCATGCATTTAATTGTGCCTAATAAACTATAACTTAGCATGCAGTCTAACTGTTTTAATCATAACAGTACACTGTAAATATGCTAAATGTATACAAATATTGCTCATCCGCTAATCAAGGAGAATTCCTACATCTACCCATCCAATATGTTTCGATACAGTAACAGCAAGCCAAACAGTGAAACACACTGAAGATTAGTTGTTATGCTGCAAAAAGACAATAATCAAAAATTATACTATTTACATTTCATCACACTGTCATACAAAAATCAGCCAAGTCATTAATACCACCTGGTAGTTTTAAATATGATATGTTTTTGATATATTATGAGTTAACCACCTGTTGGCACATAAAAAGTAAAATGTGCTTCAACTATACCAAGAGTGATCTTTGGCCCTAATGTTTCATTAATTACTATATTATGGGTTTTTTAAATTGATTATTAGCATAATCAATTTTCTTAGCAGAGTAGTATTACTTAAAATGTAGATAATCTGCTTAGTAATTTTACCCGAGGAAAGATGGGTACTTGCAGTGGAGATTTTTTTTAGACCAATACTTTTACTTGAGTACTGTACTGTTTGTGTACTTCTACCACCTGCACACACATTGTATCACATTTTTTTCCACATAGGAGGCTGTACAGCCACAGACTGAGGTATGTGTGGGCATGCTGACCCTTCTCCTTCATGACATTATTAAAAACCACCAGTGTTAGTGTTGTGGCTGCCACAGGGCACACATGTACATACTGGCTGAGTGCCTGGAGCTTCGTGGCCAGTTTAAGGGCTTCTAGGCATTGAAGTCTGGCATCATTTATGGCCCCACAGTTGCTCCTGATAGTTACTATCTTCATAGAGCAATTTAACAGCTCTGAGAGCAGCTGCCATTTCAGCACAAGGTTATCTCCTAATCATTAACCAAGAAAAAGTGATAAAAAGAAAAACAGTTATAGCCAAGAACATAAAAAAAACACAAGGGGAAATATCATCATCTATTACACAAACTGCAATGTGTGAAACTAACGTACCTTGGTCGATGAAGCGCACATCTGAGCTGCTGCTATTAGTCCCATATAGACCTCTACCTACCAACGTGACCAGCAGGCTACAGAGAAGCTTCAGACTTTCATAGATGGCGGTGTCTGGGCTATTTATACCTAATGCACAAAAACACAGACGCGTACTTATTTAAAGCTACAAACCATTCCACAATAATCTCAAACTGCATACTAAAGCTGGTAAAAAGAATATGCCGTAAAAATTTCTGCTAACCAAACTGTGTGATAAGGCTCCTTTGCATTTGTGGCAGTGCAGCTGTGTCCAAACTAAGATAGGAGCAACAGGTCTGGAGTGCGCGAGCACGCAGAAGGTACCAGCTCTTTGACTGTTTCTGCTCATTCACTTCTTTAAGCACTCTACACAGATAAGGCACTCCACGATCCACCTGAGGGAGTCAAACAGGAGAGGGACAATGTGATAAAAGCCTGTCCCAGCAAAAACAATACTTCAGTTAAGTAGTAAATACTATAAGTGCACACTGCATACCTGTCCTGTGCTATAGCAGTACTGAGCTTGCAGAAGAATGGCCAGCATAGAGAGGGGAGAAGGTCCCTCAGCAGTGGCATCTGAGGTAAGGATTTTTTCTGCATTCTCTAGCTGCGTCTAAAAGACAATTTGTTACATAAGAAAATTATTTTAAATAAATCCCGTTGAACATTAATTATTGACCAATCCCATATTGACATGAAATTAGATAGAATCTCTTTGCCAAGATCAATCATTACAAAACTGCATTACCAAAGCTAGTTCAGGACTGCCGATTTCCAGCAGGAGGCTGGCTGATTGACACAGAAAGTTGGCACAGCCATGGGTATCAGCAAGGTGACGTGAAAGTTTGATAGCAAGTTGGTAAGCTTCCAAAGCTTTTACAGGCTACAAAAGAGAAGATGATTTGATTAGTCACTATGCACATTCAGCAATTGCCAATTAAACTAACACTAATTTTAACAACATCATTAGAATACACCATAATCTCTCACACACATAATTATTAGAAGAGAAACATCAAAATGCTTATCCCAATCTTGAATTGTAGAAGGTAGTTACTTATTGATACAAATTGAAAATCTATTTTTAGTAATCGTTTTGCACGCATTTTTTATTTTAATATTACCTTTCCCATGAGTCTGAAGAGAGCTGCAGTCAAACCAATAGAGCTACATGTCTGCCTGTGGTTACGGACAGAAGGCAGGACTTCACTCTTCAAAAGAGTGGACCACTCATCCAGTGCTTGTTCCAAAGGCTTGCACACTTGTCAAAAACAAACAAAGGTATCAATCACACACAGACACCCCAAGTGAAAAAATAAATCTTAGATTAGACCCACTGTGATTATGATGGCAATGCATTCTGAAGCATATCTAGTATAACACATGGTTATTATAATAAAGAAAAGGTTTCCTACTGTTCTCTGCAGTCAAGTTGAAATGCAGGTCTTCGTAAACCTGAATGCTGTCCTGTGTCTTTTGCTTGTCTTCATAATCAAAATCATTGGTAGCTATGGGATTGGCCAAAGAGTGTGTCTGCTCACGCAATTCTCGAAGTTTATTGTCCTTCTCAATGGCCTACAGAAAGACAGTATTGTTTTATCAAATTAATAACATGCTTCATGAGCAGATCAACGACTTCAATTATTCCATCTCAGAGGACTTTAACATTAGTTACACCATCTAAAAAAATGTATCAGCTGATTGTTCAAATGTCCTCTGTAGATTGGGATCCCTAGCATGCCTTTAAGTATCCTAATTGTGAGTTTATTCTGACAGTTCTGCAGTTTGAGGCTGAGAAAGCTATAGGATTTAAGGCATACAGATTAGAATGGAATCATGAGTGGGCAAGCATTTCCAAAACCAGTGATAACTTAAATTCTAGTGGGTCTGTACCAAAACTCTGTGGTTTTAAACTGTATGAACATAACATTCTAACAGATCCAGCAGTGCTTACCTCTTGAAGATTCTTCTCAAGTGTGCAGATATAGAGCCAAAGAAAAGCGTGGGCCTTGTTATCGTGCAGCCTGTCTGAATTCTCTGGAGTTTCTGGCTCTTCTTCTAGTAGCTTTAAGGCCTCAAGAGTAAAATCAACTGCTGTGCTGTGTAGTTATACAAACACACACACACAAACAGAGAGAAATACTGTAGGTCACTCTAGTGTTATATACTTTTACTGTATTGATAGCAATTCATTTTTTTATAATATGGTAGTACATAAATCTTTGCAAATATAGCTATACACACATACACTAGGTAGCAACAAATACATGCTAATGCCTTTTCACAACATTCTAATTTATAGCCACAAGTTTATTTGTGCTTATTGAGGAACACTTTTCGCTGGAAATTATGATTATGAAGTCCTACCAGTCAGTTTGCTCACTGAAGTCCTGGAAACACACAACTTGGGCCATTTCACAGAGGTAGACAGCCCGTAGGTGGGTGTGGGAGCTCTCCTCATGGCAGATGTCTAGCAGGTCACAAAGTGTGTTGTACCGCTCTTGGGCAGTGTCCCCTGCAACGTCTTTATAGGCACGAATTTCTTCATCCAAGAGGCAGAGCATTACTCCCTCTTCAGGGACATCAGGACTAAAACCATCCCGCAACGTTCTGTTCCAGCATGTGAAAAGACAAGCCAGGTCCTAAGTTTCCTTTCCATTCATTTTCCACACACTCCATAACACAAAAAAAGTGATACATACAGCAGAATATCTGATAACTTACAACGCATAAGTCATTAGTGCTCGACTTTACCTTAGTCGGATGTCCTCCTCAGAGTTGCGTGCTGCATCAATTTTTGTTTTTACCCACAGAGAGACCGGTTGAGCCATATGAGATGTGATTTCATCTCCCAGAGCTCTCAGCCACAGGATCACCCAGTCGAGTGCTCGCTCCAATTGTCCAGCACGCCGTGACGTCTGTACAGCCAGCATGAAGGGTCGGCTTAACTAGGCAATGACAATGAAACATTTCATTAAGTGTAAATTGATTATAGGTTGATCATACACATGAGTGAGTGTGTTTACATTGTAAACCAAGAAAAGCTTACCCTTTCAATAGACAGTGAGGTGGGGCAACTCTTTAACAGATCCCTGCAAAGGATCTCAATTAGCAAGAAGGCCTGGTCATAGAGACACTTGTTGTATAATCCGCAAGCTAAGTTGCTTACAGCGATCACTATAAGACAAACAATGACAACAAAAAAAGTCACAATAACAACAGCAACAATTTAATTCAACAATTTAACAATCCTGATTTAAGTAAGTATTTCAAAAGCACTCAATGTGACTTGGCAACTCTTACAAAGTAGAATCCCAAACCTGCTTTAATAAGAAGGTTTTCACTTGGCAGCTTGCGCAGTTCATTCATCATTTGCCCAGCTGTGGCCTGGCAGTACAGCAGCACTCTGTCCAGTGTATCACTGTTTTCCAGCTAAGAACAAAAAAATACCAATCAGAAAGAAAGTCTTAAGAGTACACCCAGAATAGTTAGCACCAGTTGCAAGTGTTATATTCAGTTTTGTTATTACTATTATTATCATTTAACTGGCATTACAGATGTTATCCTCACCTGTGATGAGAGCATACTCTCATAAGCTGAAACGTAGCCTTGGTACATACTGAAACAAAGGGCCCGTTGCAGCCTGCCACCCTCAGCCTGGCATGATGAATTCTGTTAGTAGAGCACATTAGCATTATGGCTTCAAGTTGTAAGAATATAGAAGAGAAAATATATGAATAATTTCCCAGTCAGTAACTACATTCACCTTATTTAGCATTTGTATTATCTGCTTTTGATGCTCCTCAAGAAATGCAAACCAGGCCAGAAGTACAGGTCCACTTAATGACTTCTTTTGGCTACTTTCGACAACCCACACTACAAGTCCACACCCTTCCAGGACTGCATGAGCTTCTTGGTCCCCCAGGTCCATTGATAGAGACCTTAAGACTCTGGCACACTGTGTCAAACCCTGGGCATTGTCCTCACCAGACTTAATTGTTGCATGAAGATTTACTGCCCATTTGCCAAGCAATAGAGCTATACACTGAGAGTTACCACACTCCTGCATCTTTTTCTCAATTTCACTCAGTAAAGTGGAGGCAAGATCATAGTGACCAGCCACACAAAGCACCTTAACTGCCATTAGCACCATTTCGGAAAGCACATATAAAGTCTCAATATACTGCTTTGCCAAGTCGCCCTCACAGTCTCGACCAAAAGTACAGTATCTGTTAAAAAGTGTGTGCACTTCCTGGAGGACAAAGGAAGCATCGTCCCTGGTCACTGTTTCACAACTACGCTCAAATTCAGTGAGGGCATCCTCTGTGTACATGGGAGCTTTGGAGAAAGCTGGAGTTTCTGTCTTTAACAACAACAGGAAGCTCAGAGCTTGCATCTGGCAGTGGAGTTTGTCCCGAGGATTCACGATTTTCCTGTCTTTGGCAGCAGCCATTCCACTCCAGAGAACTGAGAAACAGCTCCTTAGTAGAATACAGTAATCCTCAGCCTACAGACCAAATAAACAATGTTAAGGCTAATAATAATGATGTAATCATGCATTGTGAATATGAGATATAATCCACAATACATATTCTTTAACATCTGTTTTAAAAGTGAAACATACCTGTTGTGCTGGTTTAAGCCTGCTGTAAAGCAATCCAGCCACATGACTGCATAGGCTATGAGCTTCCAGGGAACTCAACTTCTTGATGATATGGAAAATAATTTTTTCCATATACAGTGTGCTCTGAGGTACTTGTGCTTCAGAAATATTGTAGCCATGAAGTGAAATCTCAACCAGCTTTACCAAGTGACTGACATGGTCAGAATTAGGGGATCCAACACCAAGTTGATGGTTACATGCTCTGATGACTCTGTCACACAGTGTGCGACCCTGGATGCCTGGACCAGTCCTCACATAGTTCTAGAAAATGTAACGTTAAATCAAGCATGTTAAGATCCTTTTTTAATAGCAAATTTTTGCTTATAGTTTTGTAACGTTCTGTGATTTATATTAATGTATGATATAAAGTATAACAAATGGACCCGGAACCACTGGGTGACCGATGAAAATACTGGGTTACTCGTAAAAAAGCTACGTGATTAACGTCAAACCTGTAGCTCCTGCAGTAAAAGCTCCGTCTCTTTCAGAGAAGCAGTCCGCTTGATGTACTCCTCCACTTTCAAACACTTCATATCGAAAACTGCAAAGAACAGGTTAAGTGGAACTTTTTACATGTTTGACTTTGAAAAGCTAGTTAGCTTAGACGCTAGTAACACGGCCACGAAGTTCAACTAACGTTAACGTACTGTTTGACAACTTAACGGTCACTTACTTGAAGTGAGAGGTCTTTGTACCCAACCTTAAATTTAAAGCAAATTAAACGTACATTTGTTACCCATAATAACGTATTTTTTAATAGCAATACTCGTGTATGTTTGGGTATTAAATTCCGCAACAAACAACTCACACCATCCGCCGCGCACTGTTTTTGAAAGGAGTTTTCTAACCAATCCGACACAGCTTCCGGTTTTACACGGAAATGCGATGACTCATGGGTAATGTAGTATTTAGTATATTGCACAAACATTGTCATTGTCAAACCGGTTAACAAATGTATTTTCCAAGCATACAGTGAATTTGTATTTTCATAACATAACATAATATCAGTCAGAAACAAGTAGCTTTAAACAACAAACTAATTATAATTAAATGCAGCCAGAGGAAACACACGGCCTACATTAATTATTTTGGTAAATTCGAAACATTTTCTTCCTTATTAATTGAGCGGCAACAAAAAGGCTAAAAGTTGGTTGCTGTCAATTTATTTGTATAATTTTCTGTGGTTATGAATACTTGCAATAAGATTATTAATTTGGGTAGGTGATTTTAGATCAAAATAAATGGGCAGAAAGAAGAGGTGGAGTGCACAAGTCAAACCAAAGCCACATTACTTGTTTGACTCTGAGCATTTGTTGTGACTCTTGCTGTTTGTTAAGATAATATAATTGTTGTCTTTATTTATATTATACTTTTCAGACACTGATATGCAAAGTGCTTCAAAAGGAAGACAGAACATGTCATTTTTCGATGGCAAGGATAGACACACGGGAAGACTACTGAGGAACTAAGCCTCTCTTCTTGATGACATGTTCCATCACAGTCTTTTCAGAGGTGTCCAAGTTGATCTTGTACTTCGCCAAGATTTTCAGAATGGGCCTCAACCTCAGCCACCACTGATGCTTAGGAATACGATGTCTGCAGGAAAAAAACTTATGTCAGTGCAACCGGGTACAACAGAAAAAAATTTTCAAGGCCAATGCAGTCAAATGATTTATGGAAAACATTTGAAGTAACAAAGAACCACACATTAAGTAGCCACACTACTAGGATTTCAGGTTTTCTGAATTTAAAATATAGGTAAAATGTACTGATGTTTCACTGCTGGTTAGTCTACACACTCTTTTGAACTGTATATGAGCTTATATGCCGTCCTAAAATTTTTAAATTAAAATTTTAATAACATTTCACACTAACCAAAGGATTTAAAAGGGGCAGAAGACAGTACATGACAATCAAATAAACTACATCAAAAGAAATAGTATCTTACTCAAAGTCAGTTTGATCTTTAAGTTCTGCCAGAGGCTGGAAGACCAAAGACCTCTTCCTCATGCCCAGCACACAGGCAGAATCTGGAGAGTTGGCAAAGATGCGACCTGGAGATGTGAGATTAAAAATAGAATGTGCATTAGTTCAGCAAGCACAGGATGTCAGGACACTTGATGTGTTTTTAGCAAGGTGATGCCTTTACCATGTCTGTAGCATTCTTTGAGCTTCTCAGTCAACCAAAGGACAGATTTAACTCCCATCTTGGTGGCAAAATTTCTGTCAAAAGGACTGGGGGTTCCACCCTGAATACAAAAGGATAGGATTCTATGCACTTATGAAATTGAATCAGATAGCAAATACAGTATGAGGATGTGCGCAACAAACAGATGATCTGCATCTAGTGCCACACCTGCTGCATATGTCCAAGTACATTCTTCCTGCAGTCAAACACACCTTTGCCCTCCTCTGAGTACAGGTTGAAGATGAAGTCTGTAGTGTAGTTTGCATTGCATTTCTCATTTCTGAAAAAAGTAAGCCGAATATTGGCTGAGATTAATCCCATTATTCACGGACAAGCCACAACAATAATACCACCTGGTGGTTTTAATGTAAACATATGACAAAGTTTTTATCAAATTGATATTATAATAATATAAGAGGACTCATGAAAATATTATGAAGGCTTAATTGCTGAGGCATCAATATGGGTTAACCACCTGTCAGTACACAAAGTGG
Organism: Channa striata; assembly: GCA_033026295.1. Classification (NCBI taxonomy): domain Eukaryota; kingdom Metazoa; phylum Chordata; class Actinopteri; order Anabantiformes; family Channidae; genus Channa; species Channa striata. Next base: position 15,572,574 of record CM065168.1, on the reverse strand, counting down.
TTAAAATTTGCTTTACCCATATTTGACCCATATTTTTTAAAATTACTGTACATGTTTGCCGTGATTAGTATTTATATGCATTTTTCCTAATAACAATAATTTGTTCTGTTCTGTTCAGTATTTCTGAGATTGTAGTGGAGAACTTCTTAAGCCAATACTTACAATAAAGTTTGTGTACTTCTACTACCTCTGCACACAGTACATCACATTTTGCTGTGTATGTGCTTGTATAGCTGCAGACTGTTCTGCATGGCCATGCTCACACTTGTAATTCATTACATTAATAAGACAATCCATCTTAATGTTGTGGCTGCTTGTTATAAGCTTTATGTATTAATTTTGCTACAAGCAATGACATTCAGGTTGTAAAGTTGATATATTTAATAAAAGGAACAATGAAAATCCCCGCACACCTGAGAATGAGTCCTCTCTTTACTGTGGTCTTCATCTTCTCCACCAGATGTTCCACATTCACCTACAAGGAATAATAAATCAGACCGCTGGGATCATAAACTGTTCATCAATTTTTCTCTGACAGTATAAGTGACGTTTCCTGTGATTTGCACATACAAAAGGCAGACCTCAAGATCGTGAATGTTGAATGGCTCTTCATAAATGTAAGCAGCATCAGCTCCAGACGCCAAACCAGCCATAGTTGCCAGGTAGCCACAATGTCCTCCCATAGTCTCAACAATAAACACTCTCCTCTTGGTGCCAGCAGCAGATTGTTTGATCCTGTCACATGTCTGACAAAGAAGAGGAAAAGCTAAAAACCACAGGGCGAGAGCAAGAATATGGATAGTAGGACATTTGAGGGTTACTTAGACTTTGTGTACTGTACCATGGTTATGGTGTTTAGGGCAGTGTCAGTGCCAATACTGAAGTCAGTTCCAGGGATATTGTTGGAAACAGTAGCAGGAACCACAACAAGGGGAATACACAGTTCCTCATACTTCTCTCTTGCCTGCACCATCTCCATGCCACCAACAAAAGCCTCGCGAGGAAAGGAAGGAAGAGATGGCAATTAGTGGCTTTCACTGTCACATACATATTCACGCGTGTAGTGTGTGAGTTTGTAGTTGAAGTTGTTCTAAAAGTACACTGGCCAATCTCTATATCCTCTTCATCTACTCACCTCAAAACCTCCAATAATGACCATAGCGTGGATGTTGAACTTAGTGATGCTCAGACTGATCTCCTCCATGAACTCATGTGGCAGGGATCTGTATTAAACAGAAAAATACATAATTACATCACACCTGCTTGTTGTTCAGTTAAATTAGCACCAAACTTTACAGGTGAAATGTACACCAACATTTGTGGTCTTTTCAAAAGTGTTTTATTTGTGTTTTAATCACCTTTTTGTTCCCAGCATAGAGCCCCCCTTTCCAGTCCATCCGGCTACTCCAGACCAACCAATAGGCTCAATCTATGCAAGAACAGAATGTGTGCTATTTCATGTTCTTCTTCATAAGGAGACGTTGCTATTGTTAAACTCCGTGCCTTTCTTAACACTAAAAGCCTCCTTGCCTTTCGTGTGTGTAACTAAAATTTACCATTCCTTGAGCCAAGCCATCAAAGCCGTCGTGTACTGCCAGCATCTGGTGACCCTGTAGGAGCCCGATCCTGACAGCTGAACGAACTGCAGCATTCATCCCAGCACATGGAGCACCCACATTCACTATGGCAATGTTTATGTTACTCTGGCAGAAACAAATTGCAGAAATTTATCAAAAAAATATTTTACACTGCAACTTATTTGACTGAGAAACAGATGATATGAGTTGGTAAACAAGTCTCAAAGCTTCTACAACTGTAATTCTTCACCTTTGTTTCAGGGGGGCGCACATGAGCCAGCATTTTGTAAGTGTTCCAGTTGTTCTCAAAGCTCCTGTTGGCAAGAGTAAGCAGAGAGGTAGATATATTTAAAAATTAACACAACAACTATAAAAACTAATTTCAAATGGATAGCACAAATGTGCATGCCTCACTTTCCCCTGAGTTTCACTGCTTCTTCAAACCTTCCCTCAGCCATAGCCGTGGTGACATCTTTAGTCTGATTTAAAAAAAATCAAGGTAACGGTGAATTTAATTCAAAACTTAAACAACTTACTGAACAAACATTGTAGCCGATTATTGCTCAGTTGATTTATTTTGTTTAAAATGAAGTAAATTATAATCAGTTTAACAGTGTGAAAAATATTCCACTTACTACTTGCACACACTCCATGAGAGGCAGCCTGACAGCCATGTTTCCAGACAAACTGACCACACATGCAGGAGTATCTGGTGTAGCCTCCAGCAGAGCCATAACAGCCTCTACACCCATCCTACTCGCCTGAATCAACAAGGCACGAGAGAGCCGAGAGTCATATTTGTGTTTAACTTAAAAGAGATAGTAACAGAGCAACTGGTGATTTCTTAAAAAGTGCACATATAAGCAAAATTAGTTATTACCAGGATCCTGTCAAAGGCGGAGGGTGTCCCACCTCTCTGCACATGACCCAAGATGGTGGTACGAGTGTCAAAGCCTAGTTTCTTTGATATAAACTGGACACAAGGAGAGTTTATGAGCAGCCTATCAAACAAGTTTTTTTCTTTATGCTTTGTTAGAGTACTGTCTGACCTGTTTGATGTGGTCGCAGGTGATTGGTTTACCACTGCGATCCATCGCTCCCTCTGCAACAATAATAATATTCAAACGGGAGCCCCGGCCTCTTTGCTGAAAAACAAAGAAAAAAGCTAAACAGTTAGATTTTCCATGCTACATTCAAATGAGTAGTCAAAATTAAGACATTTACCTCTCTGAGTCTCCTGCTCAGATGTTCCTCCCACCCATCATCTGGGGGCATCTCTGGGATGAACACCCAGTCAGCACCACAGGCAAGAGCTGTCACCAGAGCCAAGTAACTGTATGTAAAGTTTCATAGAGTCAAAACTTGATGTTTGATGTCACCGAAACTAATGTTTCACTAGCGTTGTCTTTTGTTATAAAATTATTGCTCAGCAGGACTGACAAGCAGCAGAAACGATATTTAGACAAGATAATAAACACATTACAACCGTATTTTATTTTTAGGAGTTACAGTTTAGGAGGTGAATATTAAAGGATCAAATTTTATTTAATTATGTATTTAGTCACTTTGTCTTTTTTGATACCACATAGATAAAGCTTTGGGACAAAGAATGCTTGACCCCATACCAAACCACGCACAGAGACAGAACTCACCCACAGTGCCTGCCCATCACCTCCAGTATAAAGGTCCTCTGGTGACTGCAGAACAACATTTTTGTAACTATTTTTAAAATGACAAGCTAGGTCTGTCACATAGATGCATAAGTGCTTACAGTACATGCATACCTCTGTGCTGTGGTGGTGATAGCATCCACGATCTCTATGATACGGTGGAGGGCAGAGTCTGTGCCAATTGTCATGTCTGTGCCACAGAAGTCATTGTCAATGGAGCCCACCATGCCAACGATGTTGAGGTGAGAGGAACACTTGGCCTCATTGGTTGTAATTTTACCTGAGATCGGGTTAAAACGACAACTCTCTCAGATAAATAATTTTACCCACTCTCATTACAGTATACCTAAATGACTATAGCACACAACCGTATCAAAGACACGTCTCATTTGCAGTTTGTGCTGCTTAGAGTATTGCATCCTGCTGTTGTGCTGCTCACCAGCTTTGAGCAGGTCTGCCAGTAGCTCACTCCACTCTGTTCGGAACTGGTTGGCACCTGTCAGACTGCCATCACCTCCAATCACACACAGGTTAGTGATGCCCAGCTTGACTAAGTTAAAAGCAGCCTTTGTGCGACCCTCTTTTGTGCGAAAATCCTGACAGCGGGCACTTCCAATCACAGTCCCACCCTGATGTCAGGCAAGGTGAGAATTTCAGTCCCATACGGAAGAAGAAGAAGGCAGAGACACAGAGAGGGGGAAGGATCATCTGAAACCTTAGTACTCATGTCTAAAATGCTACAGAACTGCACTGAAGAGTTTAAATGGTTGCTAGAGTTACACAAAAAAAATCACAAGTTGGAAACAATAGAGATGAATATCCAGATTAATTTGCTTTTGCATCCGCATGCATGTTCTTACCAGCTGCAGCATCATTGACACACTTTCCCAAGTAGCAAGGCGAATATTGTCTCCGCCATCCACTAGACCCTGGTAACCCTATGAACAAATCACACAAACCAGGGCTCATTGCAGGGAAGCATCTTTAGGCCTAATGATACATGCAGATTTGTACTCGGGCATGTGCAGCTATTTCAGTCCACTAAATGTCATACAAAAATGTGCAGCGTAAAAGCAGCTCTGTGGCAACTGTTTATAGTAGTATTCACCTCATGGACGAAAAACACCTTGGCTCCGGTGTAAATTCCCACTCGAACTGTGGCCCTCACTGCTGCATTCATACCTGCAGGCAAAATGTTCTTAACTCTTACAATTACATCAAAGTCTGACAAATTAAATGAAAATTCTATTGTTGCTGTTATTTAGCAATTCGTATGTATATTTCTGCAAAATATGTAGTTATATTTAAAGTTAGATTTCTGTGTATTTTTATTATATATATGAATTTTCCAAGTGAGAGAAAACTCTTACTTGGTTGGATTTGGTGTACTTTATTTTTAGTTTGGTGCAATTCATGCACAGTAACGTATTATATTTTCATTGACCTTTAAAGCCTCCCAATTCCCATAAAATAATTTAGCTTGGACCTTGCAAAACTTAAACGTTGAATGATGTTCGCTGCTGAACATCAGATGGGTGCAACAGCAATAACACAAGCTAAACTACACTATAATAGGGATCTGTCTGAGTGCAATTTACAGTGTGTTTCCATGAAACTGTCATATGAGAACATACGCAACTGGGCTTTTGCCTACTTTGTGAACATTGAGGGATGGGGAGGGGTGTGGGGGGGTTGCTTAAAGGACAAGATGTGGATAGATTAACTCTGAAGCTGCCAAATGCATCTCCACTTACAGTGTAAAAACAGAGGAGAGGGGAAGGAAGAGTAAGACAGCTCGCTTAAGCTCCCTCACCACTTTACAAACACATGACAGAAAGGTCGGGCCTCTAAAATTAGCCCTCATTACATGTACAGTTTTAAAGAGAAAGGAGGAACAAACTAAAATGGTAAGGCTGAAATAAAAATTAGTGTAGGGTAGTTGCATTGCTGTGTATTTACACCCTTCTGCTTTATTATTACGTTCAGCTTGGTGTAAACACAGCCATACGGAGCACTTACTGCCTTAACCTACAGGGGTCACCAACATACTCCCCAAAGGTCAGAGTGCAGAAATTCCTCATCAAGTTAAAGGTCAAAGGAGAGTGTGTCTCACGTTCTACCAGCTTTAGGTGAAAACATTTGTGGTGCCCTTTTCCATAAGTGAGCTCCATGACATGATGGCATCTGTATTACATTAGTAGATAAAGTATTACTGAATCAGAATCCCTGAGGGGAAATGGCTTATGAAAAATTGCAGCCAGGTTTGATAAAAGAAGTGAAATCAAGAATAAATGTGACATTGACTAGAATAATTTTAACTACTACTATTATTTCTACTAGTGCTACCATTACTAATATACTAATACTAATAAAAATAAATGATGATGATGACAAGGTCAGAGGCAAATTATACAGTACACTAATATACAATTATTGAAATCTATGTAAATTTACAGTACATTTCAAAGACAACCATAGACAGTTGCAGATGCATCAAAACCTGGATTATTTTACGTCTGACTCACTTTACAGCTCAAATACCTGTTTAATTGTCATTGTGTGTCTATGTTATTACAGATCCTCACTAGATCCTCTTAACCCCTTTATTGAAGCAAACAAATTGCCGGCATGCCCAGCTCTGGCACTCTGAACTCACATACCACCCAGGAAACCCTCCACTTACCCTGGGCATCGCCTCCAGAAGTCAGCACGGCGATCGCTCGACCCTCGCCCAGCCTGGTGGGGTCGATGGGAGCTGTTTGTGCCATCGTCCTGGAGCTGAAGCTGGCTGAGGGAAAGAGGCTTTGAGCGTAAAAATCCCTGCAACCCTGGGTTACTGTGTGGAGCACAAAGAGCCTCTAACCTCTAACTCAGCCCGCCTCCAATGGAAAGTAATAGCAGTTGCATGGGTGCAGAGCTTAACTATCCTCTTGGCAGACGCTGAGGCACACATAGTTGTGCAAACACATTTAGATACACACACATACACAGTGCCTATTAAAAGAATCCAATTCCCTTATCCCTTGACACCTTTATAGTTATGCAAATTTTAGTGTTATTTACAATGTCGAATCACATCACATTTATCAACACAAAACTTTATAGTGAAATCTATAAAACGTTTTAATTCGACTCAATTAAATTCAAATACTCTGGCTTTAAGCGCTGCACAACTGGACAATTTGTCTCATTCTTATCAAAACTGCTACAGCTGGGTTACATTGCATTGGACTCTGACAACTTAGTATATTAATGTTTGTAATGTGTTTAATCTGTCCTCTTTTACCTTACCATTAGTAATTGGCTGAAGCAGATTTTCCTCCAGAATACCTCTGTGTTTAGATGTTTTTGATTTACGAAGATCATCTAGATCAACTAAATCTGTTGCTGCGTCACATTGACACAGCTGCTACATTACCAAAGCATTAGATGTGTCATAGTGACGGGGGGATTACATAGGGTAAATTGTCTCATTAATCAGAATAATTCCAGTTACTTTACTTTGTTTTATTATCGATATAACAGGAAGGTTTTTATTGCTCAATGCAAAACAGCTTTGATAAAATCATACCCCCTGGTCTTTATTTGCCACTGCCTTATTAGGACACAACAAATTCAAATGTGATTAATTGCAGCCTGGCTTACCAGCATCCCCTGCTGGATTAGAGGTTGTGGATGTCTTGGTTTCACACTCTGGGGGGTCATCACCACCTGAAGAGAGAGAATGACACCACATTACTCAAACTGTGAGCTTGCCTCAGTTGTACTTTGTGGCCTCACTGTACATCTGTGGTCAAAGTGACTGTCTCCTGACTACAATTCAGCTTGTCACTCACAAGATAGACTGTTTCTACAAAAGTCAAACAGTTCTAGCGTGCTAATTGTTCCTTGCATTTTCTCTCCAATCCATTTTGTAACTGAAAACTTTTGTCAACATCCTCTATCTGTGTCTGGCAGGTTAGTTTACTCCCACTGGCCTTATCTTCAGCTGCAGCTGATGGCTGGCCAGTGAGGAATAGTAACTGAGAAAAAAGGACACACATATATTTTGCACACGCTGCTTTGTTAAAACAAAGAGTCTCCTGTGACTTCAGAAATGTCCAGTGAAGTACAGGTGGAAGTCATATATCTTGCAAGCAGATAAAATGGTTATGTGCTAATAAGGCTTTTGGGTATAACTTGGTGGCTCCTACTTATAAAACCTATACTTCACACAGCACTTGTGCTTGTTGGTAATTTCTGTGAGTTTCATTTTTTTAACGGAGGTCTTTCAGTCCCCACAGCTTATGTAACAGAGTTATAAGTTATTTTCCCTTTTTAAATGACTTTTTGTCCACTGGCAGACACATTGTATCTTGTTAGTCAAGTATTTGTGTCTAGATTGATGAATAAGATGAGTAACTAGAAATAACACAATACTAAAAGTATGATATACTTTGATTTGAAACACCAAAAATAAATTAGTATAGTAGAAATGACTAAGAAAATTAAGTCTTGATATTGACTGCTGTAGAAAGATGAAAAAGAAATAACATTGTGACAACTGTGAGAGTTAGAGGCTTGTCTTACGCAGGCAGCTCATTAGAGTTGTCTTTAAATAGACACTGGGTGTCTGAATGCAGACACAGAGCTGCTATCTATGAAACTCTCACAGACCCCTCCTCTTACACGGCCATTGCTGTGGAACTGCACAGTCATCCTTATGACTGAACATGTTAAACCATGACACACGGTATTTGGTTATCAATTCACAAACTATTAAAAGTTCAAAAAGTTTCTAAAAGTATTCAGAGGCAAATGTAATATGGAAAAACGTTTCACTACAGTAAACTAAAACAGAGACTGAATAGGCACAAAGATATGATTATTCACACGTTTACCTTGTCTTGTCTTTTGGAGCCAAAACAGCAGACAGACCAGCAGCGTGACCGGGACGAACCACTGGGCAGAGAGCAAAGCAAGGTACCACATCCTCATGTGCTTCTTATGACCATTCTGGATCTGATCTGTATTAATAGCCCAGATGTCACTAATTCATTGTAGAGTAATGACCTTCATCTCTAAAGCAGGGCGGGTAATCAGATACAAGCTGCCAGCGTCTGTAATAAGAATAGAGGGCTGCTGTGTTGGCTGGATGTGGATTTTGTGCTTTGTTAAGGACTGAGCTTGTACAGACAAGAGGATGCGTGTATGTATCTCAATAACACTGAAGCTATGTGTGCGGATGAAAAGTTACCTTTAACTGAACAGAAACCCAAAAAAGAAAATGTAAAATTCAAATGAAAATGTCACATTAGCTCCTGATTTGCATTTATGCGGCTCTGAGCCCAACAGGCACACACAGAGTCAGATGGGGATGTGTCGTTATCACAGTGGATCCTTTGAGTGAAGCCACTGAAGCAGCCCTACAACCGCTCCTGTCCATAATTACAAACTATGTACAGGAGCATGAATTAAGAACTCGCGGATTCACAGTGCCTGGCTGTTATGTTGGCTTTTTAGTCCTGATTTCTCAGAGTTCAAGTTTTACCTCTGTAGGATTTTATTAGAACAGCAGATCTAAAAAGACAAAAAATTTACGTTGGAACAATGCATAAATAAATATTTGAAAGTGATGTGTGTGTTTGCGTTCAGGTATGTGATTTAGGCCTACAGGATATGCCTGTAGTACCATATGCACTAGGCTAACAACTTTTATATTCTTTAAATGTAAGGCTGTACAATAAAGGACTGTACAGAAAATGGTGCAATGTGTCTGCTATTCCTGCTGTTAGGGGTTCACAGATTATGGGCCAGACTTGGCTGAGTTATGATGCTAGAATAAATATAAATGTCCTTAATAAAACAACAAGCATTAGGAATAACAAAGGACTTTTTATTTTCTTCAAGGGGAAAGTGCTCTAACGCTGTAATGTAACTGATTACTTTTAGAAGTAAAGTTCCCATTACATTGTTAATTTCAGAAGTGAACTTTATTACTGTATGTATGTCTCCAGGGAATATTAGATCAGTGTTTTTTAAACAGCAGCTGACTGATGTGGCAGCCTTTCAGCAGACAGTGAGCTATGCAGCAATGTGGCTGTGACACTGGAGTGAGTCTCATGCTACAGCAGACTGAGATTCTAATAGTAGGAGACATGCAGCCCAGCATTGTGACTGCACTCATGCACATTATGCATGGACACATGAATAGTATATGAAATTAGAAGAACCCTCAGTGACATGATGCGTGCACCATCACAGCAACGTGTCCCAAACCCAGACCTCAACATCTTTCTGCTTCTGAACCAAATCTTTACTCTCAAACTTCTAAAGCATGTGATTTGTCCACCTCATGTCATTTGTGTACCTTTTGACTTTAACACGCTGATATTCCATCAGTCAGATGACGTCTAAAGCAGACATACCATGGTGGACTAAAGGCAGCTTCTCATAAACACACTTTTCAGGTGGTGTTTGTGCACTGCCTCTTTGTGCCAGACCCCTGGTGTATTGAGCGATGTGTAGCTCTCTCTTGAGGCAAAACCCGATCAATAGCACAATTTCCAGGTAATCCCCTCTCCTGTCTTACCAGACAGTGTTAACACTCACACAGCCTGTAATAAACCATATGGATCAATAAAGCAGCAGTTACAACAAACTTCCACCTCAGCTAATGCAGTGAAATGAGAACTGGATATTGTTTCAATTTGACTTCTCACCTTGTCCAAATATACACTAAGTAATTGGATCACAAAAGGGAATGGATAAATAAAACATAGACGATGTTTTACAGGTGCATTAATCATATAAAAAAATGTAATTCAAGTTTGATTAGAGAAACTGCACTGACCTTTAAAAATATGAAGCTACGAATTTAACTGCGGTTTTCCAAGCCTTTTTTAAACCTGCTGCAGCCTAATGCCGACTTTTCTTTGACACCTGTACTTGTCTGTCTTTTGCCTTTTACTTGTGTTCAACAGGTTTTGCTAAATTCCCCATTTCTGTTTCTTCCACATAATCTCACACCTCAGTTGAGCCAAATAATGTAGTTACAGCAGGCGGCTGAGAGTGAGCATCTCGGTCAGTAAAATGGTCACACTTGAGTGCCCTGTTGCTGAAATTCAATCTAGATCTTTTCAAATAAGCTTAAATGAAAATATTCTGCTGCTAAATAATTACGTATTAGTTCATTGTCAAAAAATTTACATTCCATATTTTCTAATAATGAATTACCTGTTCAGATTCTTTGGGCAAAAATACAAAAAAGATATCAGTTCCATCCAATTTAAAATGCATATTTTTCACCTCACATACTGAATTTCTTGTGGGGTTGGATAAAACAAGCTGTTTAGGGAAAGAGGAACATTTTACTGTTCTTGGAAGAAAACAGAAAATTTGAGCCTTATTAATCATGTATGACTGACGTCTTGTGTTACAAAGATAAGATGCGTTATTTTATCAACCTGCCAAAGATCAGTGAGAGCCAATACTGTTAAACCACAGGATCAAAAACACTTTGCTCTCAGATTTCGACCTCTCCTCTGAGCCAAGTCAGCCAACAGGTGGCAGCAGCATCTGATCTTTCCCGTCTCTGTGTTTGTGGTACTGGAGAAGAACATGCAAAACCTTGGCCCAATAAATCATGCACATAAAGTGTCAGTGCAAATTCTGTTAGTTTTTATTGCAGTTTAATCAGCTCAATGAATGTTTTAATAGGCTGATATTTCAGAGAGCGAATGGGTATACAGTGATAAATTGATGGGCTACACCCCCTCCTCTACACCTCTACCCCCTTCATTCTTGCTGTTCTGCTGCAGAAAATCAGTAGACCTGCAAGGCTATTAATCCACTTATTTGAGCAGAAGTATTGGTGCTCTGTTATGTATTTAGATTATTCATATTAATTTTAGAACATACAGTCTGTTTACTAGTAAGGCAACAAGTGCTGCTGGTCTGCTTTCTCCTCACTAGCACATTTTGTTATTGTCTTTCTTTTTCTTTTTCTTGCAAAAGGCTTATTATGAATTCATCAGGTTGGACCACTGGGCTCCACCTTACTAGGCATCCCACAACATTTAACATGCATTTCCCTCTCCCCTACTCCCCGAGGAATCCTCTACTCTTCAATTTGTCATACCCTCTCTCTTTCCCATTATGTACATGTTGGCTTAATCTGCCTATTTTTCTCCTCTCCTCGATTTCATCTATCTATACCTGTTTTTTTTTTTCTTGTTGTAGTTATTTGACCTTCAGTTCTTTGGCTCCATTACTCTCTCTTGAATTCCTGTATTTCTCACTGTTTTCCTGACCATAAGGATTTAATAAAATGCAAAATCAACATGGCTGTGACATTTTGGTCACCAGTACTCCCCCTCAGGCTCTGCCTCATATGGCTGTCCTCTGTCAGCATAGATGTGTGATGTATGGTATGACTTGTCTAATAAGGACATGGATGAGAGAATAGAAGAGGCTAGAGGCTGTAATTAAAGACCGTAGGGTCTTGGTGTTAAGGGAGGGGAGGTAAAACAGTGGCTATGTACCATAGGAACAATAAATCAACCTGCCCCTTTAGCCGCCCTCAACACAATATCACGAACCAGCATTCAGCCCCACCTCTTTGCAAAAGCAATTCCGTCATGTCTTGTTAGCTCATTCGTCTTCATCAGCACCAGTGGGAGGTTCAGACCCCCTCTTCACCCCCAACCTCACCTCCAGCTGCCCCCCTCCCAATGCCAGGCAGCATTGATCAAAGCAAAACCAGCCTGTGCATCAACATGAGCATGGCTGTCATATCATACACACCATGCAGCAGATACACACACGTACACATGCACATACACACACACGCAGACAGAGTGCTGTGCAACAGCTGAAGTGGGGACAACAGTTTTATTAATGAATGCATTGTTAACACGCAGCACACTAATGGCATTCAGGGCCAATTAAAGGATGACTAATTAATGAGACATTTCCTATAAGGCTTATTGATATGTTAATCTGCAGTCATATAAATCACAGTGTTAATTGTTCTGCCTTCAGATAATAAGATTTTTATTACATATAATTATGAATTGGTTGATTTGTTAGTTTACTGGGAAATGTTATTTGGTTCTAAGAAAATATGGCAGCATTACAACATGACCAAATGTTACTGTAATAAGAAGATTGTTAAACAAACTTCTGCACTTCCCTTCACATTTATTCACACCTGGCTGGTTCACAGCATGAACATCTTTTTCCCCATGCTCTTTTTCCCCAGGTGATTCAGGTACTCAAACTAGGACATTTCCCACTACACACTTACACTAATTCAATTCAGTTAAATTCGATTCAACTTTATTTATATAGCATTGAATTGAACTACAGGTTATGAATATTGTATATTGTGTTGATGGTTACAGCTGTGCATAAGCATAAACATATAGTACGTATACAAGCGATACAGTTTATTATGTAAAAGGCCTGAGGATCACAAATGTTTTGAGGGACTTACTTTCACTGAGGAACCATAATATAAATTTTGTTTCAGGGTCATAGTTTTACATCTCTAAAACATTCCCAATGTGGGATTAATATTTCTAGAAACTATGAGTGCATTGCATCTAGCACTGAAATACTGGGTAACATTTCACACACCCTGTTGATCTTCTATTGTGCATAAAATGACATAAATATTCAATTACCTTGGTGCTACTGATACATCAGCAGGCCTATTTTTTTTTTTGGTCCTGTATTTAAATGTGAATCACAATGTGTTTGAGGTGTTTCAGGGACTGTTCCTTAATTTTAGTAAAAAAAAATAAAAATAAATAAAAGTTGGCTAAAAAAAGACCTGAATATTTTGAATGGAAATGTAACTTTATATTATTTAACACATTTAAATTTGGCACACGTATTTCTTTGCTGTGGTCTCTGTGCCCACGCTTGGATATGTTTTCCACAACAACAAAAACCCCAGGGACGTTTAATGTTGTGGCCAATTGGTGTTTCAATCAATTTATTTCTGTCATTTAGCAGACACCTTTATCCAGAGTGACTTGCATGTAAGCAGCAGACACTAGGGACAACTCTGGGGTTTAGTGTCTTGCCCAGAGACACCTCAACATGTCGCCAGGGGGACTGACAGTGAAACCACTGACCCTGAGGTTCATATTTCACTGCTTTAACAACTGGGCTACAACTGAGCTGAGATATATTGTAATCCGCTATTTACACATACACAATATCAATATACAATCACAAAAACAGCATTTAAAATAAGACATTTTATTTGGTACTTTATGAGAGTTCTTTATTTAATTGTACGTTTCTTTTACTATGCCTCGCTTGTACTGACACTGCAATTATTTCATGGTTATTGTTATTTTGGGGGCTAAATTTTATATGTTAAAAATAATGATCAGTTACAAAATTTGTATTATTATAACCTGCAGTGTATTCATGTCAACAACATTTATATTGTGCCATTTTGTTAAATAAATATCATTAAAGTAATGCATTCATGACAAATGTAATACTCATTCTCCCTCATTTTGCATTATGAGTACTTTTGCTTTTAATACTGGATATACAATCATACTGTGCTAAAAATACTTTTACTGAGGTAAGAGTTTTAATTATACTGGAGTAATTTGCAGTTTCATTGTGCTGTCTGTTTTCTTCTTTTGCAAAACCAAAAATACATCTCCTCTGCTCTTTCCTCAGGATAAGTTACATTACAGTGTATACAGAAAGATACAGTTCATGTCAAATGCAGTTTAATTCTAAATTCACAGCGATATTATATTATAATACATATCGTTATGGGGCTGTCTTTGTTTTTCTTGTCTAACATGTCTGACATGATCACACAGTGGTAATTATTATTTGATTTTTTAACTTGGCTACCGAAAACTGTTTTGATCAGACGTTACTGGTCTGGTCGCAGTGGAGAATAATAATACACTTAAACAATGACCGTGTCTGCTCCCACAGAGCAAAAAGAGGCGAAGAGAGAAATCCTTCCTGCTCTGATTCTTCGAAGCTGGCTACCATTAAAATGTCTGGAAATGTTTGACTTATTCAGTAACAACACAGGAGGCATGACTTTAATGAGCAGGTTTTCTGAGTTTTTGTGCTGAAGCTTAATTTTAATCACTGTATAATAATTTAATAAACCAAATCAACATCTTTCTATGTGCTATAAACAGTAAAGAAAATGTATTTTAACAGCTTTTTCAAGATGCTGACACTTGCCTCGACAATTTATCATTCCTCTACACTGAGATTCAAATATGTAAGCATGAGTGTTTGGTCGAAAAAGCACACATGCAAACATAGAGACCATCTATCAATGCTTTCCCCTGTCACACTGCAGTCCAGACATTTGATTGACAGCTGTCAATCCAGCTGATGAGAGCTGACTGAGGAGATCAATCATGGTACCAGTGTGGTCGCCTGTGTCATCAGCGAGGGTGAGAGGGGGATAGAAATAGACAAGATCTGTCTTGGTCCAATGGGCTCTTCTCTACCCCGCCCCAGAGGGACAGGCTGGTCACAGGGTGAGCGAGACGTAGAAACACACAGAGAGACAGAGAGCGAGAGGAAGAGTGAATAAGGAGCCCCCAGGGCTACTGCATGTAAAGTTGTTCAACAAGAGACCACCTTGTTTGACTCAGTGACAGCAGACAGTCGTCGCTATAGAGATGCAGGAATAGAAACACATTTTATATACCCTGGACTTCAGAGCATGACATAAGAGAATTTAGACTTAAATGTGTCCAAAGCATCTGTCTGTCTGTCTGTCACTTTGCTGAAAGAAGACAGAGATAGGAGAAGAATATGATAGAAAGAGGCAAATAAATTAAGTAATAAGTTAAGAGGAAAATGCACCTCACGTCCCTGCTCTAGCTGGCTGGATACAAATAAGTAAAAGAAATGGAGAGAAATGAAAGGAGACATGAGATAAGAGAAAAGCTAAATGGCTGGTGCGAGGCATACAAGTGTGCTTTTTTAAAAAATAAGACTGTATATGTTTGTCACCAGCTCTGCAGAGGTGAGAGGAAAAGAGACAAGAGTGGAGAAAGGGTTTATGAAGCACTCGGAGAAAGTGTCAAAAACAGACAGCTACATAGACAAAAGCAGGATCCTGAAAGTATTTGCCTTTTAAAGGTAAAGGGGAAAAAAGCAGACAAACAGTCAGAGAAAAGACCACTGGTGTTGACAGAGGCTATTAACAGTCGAATGGTACACTAGAAGACTAATAGGAGGCATGGAAGGATCAGGCTGTATTCACAATGAAGATGGAGAGCGACAAAAGGATGCTGGAGTGAAAAGGCAGAGAAATTAATGGAAGAGAAGCTGTCAGTGGTCTTTAGTCGTTTGGTCCATGCTAACCGTCTAACATGGTTGCTGGTTACACACACACACACACACACACACACACACACACACACACACACACACACACACAGATTCATTCCTCTTGCAGACTGTCTGATCCTTTCTCCTTGGGGAGGTGTTAGTCTGGAGGAATCTTAGGGGCTTCGTTTGGACACCAAAGTGAGGGGAGTAATAATTCTTCCTCTCTGTCTTCCCCCTTGCTCTAAACAGAGACACACCCACACATCTGCACAGCCACCCAGAGGTGCTTGTTTCGTTCAATACAGGGCAGGTGAATGGGCAACAGTTAGTGTCCTGTCAGATTCGGTCCAGATCCCTGTGCTCACCATCAGTTAAGTGTTGATTTTAGACAAAAGTTTTTTATGTGATAGAAATATACGATAACCAAAGAAAACTTTACAAAACGTGGTGTAGATAATAAAATATGAATCTACAGAAATGATAGCTGCACTGTGAGCTTGTTCTTAGGCACAGTGCTGCTTTGGACTAAGTGGCATAATAACATGTTCACAATAATGCTGCTAGAGTCAATGACTATAAACTAATCTTGTGAAAAATGACATAAGTAGGCTACAAACTTGCAAGGAAACCAGACATCATACGTCTACTGTACCTGTAAACCAAAGTGATTTTGGAAATCAGAATCTCTTTGTATGTGTGACGACACTATACTTATTTAACATAATTCATATTATCAGTTTTGCAGCCCCTCAGTGATGCTAAAGGAAAACACTTTGGAATGCATGGAGTAAGATTCACTATCAATGTCTGAAAAATTGCTCTGCAATTTGTGGTACAGTTGTTGAAATATTCGACTCTGGACTAAAATGGTAGTGAACCAACTGAATGTCAGGCCGACACTGCCAACCACAGAGTTGTGCTGCAAGATGATGGATGCTTTAAATAATAAGTTGCCTATGCAGATATAAGAAATCCAAAAAGACACAACCTCTCTAAACCAGGAGTAAATGTTACCATCGGACTAAACTATGCACCTGAGATTTAGACTGAAACGGGCTAAAGATAAAAAAATATTTGCTGCACATTCAGAAACAAGCAGCATCGTTAAAAAGCAGCTGAATAAAAATGTGAATCAGCTAAGTTGACATGGACACAGATACAAAAACTACAAGATTGAGATGGAAAAAAAGTGTGTGTGTGTGTGTGTGTGTGTGTGTGTGTGTGTGAGGGGCCAGATCAATATCAAACAGTACTGTGATACCATATTCAGCCCAGGGGCCTATCAGAGTGAATGTCAACACTCTCTGGTGAGATGACCCCACCAACTATCTACACTAAACATGTACATACACGCCTCCGCTGCATGCGTGCACGCACACACACACACACACACACACACTGTCCCTGCGTCACCTTTTCTCCGATTCATTATTAACGAGCTTGCCAGGCATCATTAGCAGAAAGCTACACAATGCTGCTTCCAGAAACAAAACAAAACGCTCCACAACAGTAATTGCCTTCTTCCTCCATGTCGCTGCTTCCCAGCCTCCTTCTTTAGCTAACACCTGCTGTGGAGAAGTTTAACAAGAAATAAATTGACACACAAACACACACACATCGAATAGGTCTGCTTTGTTACAACCACGTGGCCTTTCTTTGCAGTTTACTCCTTTTTTTCATACATTAGCCTGGTAATAACTTAAACAGTTACAACTAAAACAGTGATGGTTGTGTAGTCCTGTCTCTGTACTGTCAATCTCTTCCTGGAATCTGCCACATCCTTCACCACTTTCTCTTATAATTGTGCTCCTAACAACATTGGCAATTTCTACATTGTGCTTCTTTCCCTATCTCCGAATGTCATACATTACAATGCATACTTCAGACCTTCCTAATATCCTTCTCTGTGCCGTCATTAAGAAAAAGTAAAAGGCAAGACATGAAAGAAAACAAAAACTAAGAAACACCCATAAAACAGGAAAAGATGGAGGCGAGAAAGACAGACGGAGGAACAACAAGATAGGTAAAATAGACGGAAGGGATGCTCCACTGCCTGGCTGACACACATGGGGTCTCTGCAGACTGAGTGGATGCTAGGAGAGGAAGGAAAAGAGAGAAGGAGAGTTGTGTGGTGAGCAGCATCCACCCCCTCCTTCTCTACTTCAAATCCTCACCTCCCCCAGCCTGCACAGTGGAACTATATGCTTGGCTTCTCCTGGTTTCTTTAACATTCCTCTCCATCCTCGCCCAAAGCCTGGGAGAGGACAGAGGCAGACAGCAGGGCTTGTCATAGTCACAGGCCTAGTCCAAGTGGACTGGGTGTATGGGTGTATGCGTGTGTGTGTGTGTGTGTTTCTCTCTATGTAGTATGCATATATGAATCAGACTGTATGCGAGTGTGTGTTTGAACAACGTGAATCTCGTGAGAAATTATAATTTTATGCATGAAAAGAAATGTCCATCATGGGTGTACAGTAAATGCAATGCTTTTTGAATACAGTTATTAAAAATGAATCTGTAAGTAGCTAAATAACTTACCTTAACCGAAACCAAAGTCACATAATCTTAAGAAAAGATTAGTCAATAAAAACACAACTCAAACCTGCAGCAAAAGTGGTTCAGATTACTTACAACTACTAATACAAGCTGTGACCACAACGTCAGCACATTATTACCATTACAGTAAATTGTAAATTTACAGTGCACTTCTGGTTGCCAACAACATTCGCATCTGTTTGTAGTCATATTTCTGACCACCTGATCAGTTGTTGCCAAGGTTATCTGCTCCTTTTATTAAAATTGGCATGTTTTTCTGATTCTTCTGACATCGCAAAAACGCATGTGTCATCACGACAAGTGAGAATTGCCACAAGATGAGGTGGAAAAGTTCAGTCACAGAGATAAAACAGCTGTGTTTACACTATCATAAGTTCTTGCCCATTTTTATTGCACACCACTTTTGTTATTTAACCCTGACCTGTCTGTCATTATTGCAGCTAATCATACTACGGGTCTTAAAAAGCATTAGATATACTTACACACATACTCAACCACCACATCTCCACACATTGACTTAACACACACTCAAACACACTGCACTTGTGTTAATCCTATTTTTTGTCTGTAATTGTCATTGTTATATTGTCTGCATTGTTCACTCTTTGAAGGTGTGCTTGAAAGCCTCCAATGACCGAAGCTAGTTCCCAGTACGTGTTGGAATACTTGGCCAATAAATCGGACGCTGATTCTGATTCTAATACTGATAACTTTGAGCTCTCTAGTGCTTAATGGAGTCAGCGTCTGTATTAGGGCAAACAACAAGCCTTACCAAATAAAATACAGTTGTACATAATTTAAATATGAATAAGTTACTTATTTAGAGAGAACTCAATGTTTACTGCTGATAAAACATCCAACATTATGGTGTGTCAGGGTTTAAAAACTGATTTACTTTACACAGAAATGTACTAATTATTATTAAGGTGTAGGTAAATGCCTCAGAGTGTTAGGGTCTGTTTTGTGTATGTGTGGAAATGTAAGCTGTACACACTATTGACACAAAGGTGCTTGTGACTTGTGGAAGTTCAAAATCTCACAGCAGGGACTTCAGCTGGACACAAAATTAGTCTGACAGTACGCTTCTTTCCTATATTGGCAAAGTTATTCACCCAGCCCTTATTGACCCTAATAAAAAAAAATTATCGGTTTATCCGGTAAAGGAGCGGAGGAGCTGGTGGTCGACCACGCTTTGAATTGCACCACAGTCGCCCTTTCACATGGAGGACGTATACTTGAACATACAAGCTGACATGTGCAGGATGTGCATAGAGAAACTAATTAACACCAGTGACAATGGACAAGAGGAATGATGATTATCATTGATGAAGCCAGTTAGATGAAATTGGGGAAATTCACAAATTGCACATAAACACCTAAACAAACAAAAAACTAAATTTTCATTGGTTTTCATGCACTTAGTTTTAAAGAAGGAGCTGAGAAGATTTATTATATGTGCTTCATGTGTTTGGCCTAGGTCTCTCAGCATAAACATAGTATGAAACAGATGTATGAAATAACCGTCATCTTGCATCTCTCTAAAGTTAAAGCAGTAGTCCTCCAACTACGTTTTCTGCTAATTAGTGTCTAATTAGTGTCTCGTTTTCTTTGGCTTATCAAAAAATGTGTGGTTTGAGGTAAAGTCAAACTACTATTTTTAGCCAATTGAAACCAGATACTAAATCAATTGATAAATCGTCTTTAATTCACAAATTGGTGTAGGGGTTAAACAAAGGATCAGTTGTGATTGTTTGGGTACATGTTGCAGAAACCGAACCATTAGGAATCATAATAGGAAAGTTCTCCTGTCTTAACAGGTGCAACCCGAAGCAGGGAAATTTTAGCCGAGCAATCTTTGTCCACACTGCTGCTGTCCTAAAAACTCGTCTAACTAGGCAAGTGACCAGATGTGGTACTTACTTGAAGTCCAACTCAGAAGTCTTATATTAGTTTTGGCTGAGCCTTAGAATCCATTTTTTACACATTAGGATTGATTTAGGTCAGTAGGATGAACTCTCTCAAAATGCGTATGGCGGTAATCAAATTTTATGAAGTACGTTCGGTGCTTGTGACAATCCAAACCTCTAACTACATTTTTTTAACACCAGAACTTTGTGTGCTAGCAGTTTAGCAATGGGAAACAGCAAGGCACACAGACAGAAGAACAGATGACACAAATACGCTGAAGTTTCTATCTCCCCTACCTGTCGACTTTCTCCTTCTCCTCCCAACAACCCCTGCACACCTCTCACTGTCTCTCTCTCTGTTACCTTAGAGTCTGGCCGTCATGCTCCTGTGGCTCCACTCTAAAGGTTATGCTGTGTACCCACCGTCACTGCCTGTCACTCCCCCACCACCGACCGCAGCCACACACACACACACACACACACACACACACACACACACACACACACACACACACACACACATACACACACAGACAGTCCCAGGCCCTGTCAACGATATACTGTCCATAGAATCCAACCTACCAACTGCTTGCCTTTGCAAAGAGGCCATTGTGGACGGAGTTAGAACGCCTGGACAGGTTACAGGTTAACAGCTTGGGTGATAGACTAGACGGCATGTTTGTTAGTGCATTTAAATTGATGGACAGTCTGTATAAAGAGGCAGAAGTAAAATATGTGCATGTGCATGTCCATCGGCAGTCTGCTGGCCTTGGCACATGAAATTAAAATGCTGCTCACTAGACAGAAATCAACAGGGTCCACAGAGGCCGCGCCTCTATTGCACCCCTCTCATTCAGCTTTACTCTCTCCTTCGTTTCTCAAAGATGAATTTTTTTGCAAAATGAGCTGAAGGGAGTATAAATTCATGATAAGGAAAATGCTGTAAGATCAGAGGAAGAGTATCTAGTTGTCAGAATTAAATTAACAATATTCCAAACTCACATAATATGTTTCAGCGTAGTGCCGTAAATGTCGAAGATCTTGAAGTCCTATTTTTCCAAGATGGATACTTCCAATGTGACAAAATCAAAATAGCCTAAATTAGCTACCTCTGCGGTGATTATATTTGGAGTGATTCCAGTGAAAACAGATATGGCTCTTTATAACTCAGCCGAACTTATGTTTACATCCAAATTTTATGACTTTGACTTATTTTTGACAAAGTTTTTTGACTCTTTTGTAGTTGTTTCACTAACATGGTGATATCGTTGCTAGCTCACATTCCGGAGATATTGGCTTTGGAATTACAACCAGGGGGATGATGTGTTTCTGACTCAATTGCTTGCGGTTTAAACCCTGCGTTGAAGGTAAAATGTAGAATTAAATCCATTGTCTGAGGGAAATCTGGGCTGCTGCTTGTACTGCAATGTTATATCTATACTTTAAGGTTTATAACCATAAAGACATAGAGTCTTTAATTAGCTTTTCACAAAATTTAAGAGCAATTATGGAGTCATTAATCATTTAATTATTTATCTCTGTATGATTTTGACAAATAGAAACCTCATTGCCTTCAGTGCTATGTTTCAGCTAAGGAAAATGATATTCTCAGAAACTGAGGAAGAGACACACACCCACACAGCTGAAGTGCACAGAATCAAAGCTTTTTTGTAATTAACCAAATAAGGTTAATTAAAAACCAGGTTCAACAAAACTAATATGACTCCACTCCTCACACTCAGCTTCAGTCCACCACAGTGCAAATTTTATATAAAATGATCAAACCCATATCACACATGCAGTATCAAAGATTTTCCTTCGTACATCTCAGTGAAGTTTGTGTTGTTTTAACAATAAACCTTGTTTATTCATTTATCCTCTCCTCTTTTTTCTTATTCCTCCAGCCCCTTTCTGTCTCTCTTCCTCCTCTCTGTGGGCCATCTATGGAGCGTTCAAGCACTCTGACGACATGCACCGCTGAATCCTCAACATCTTGTCTCGTCACGGCAATTACACACACACACGCACACACAAAACACAACACACACACTAACATTTACTATACTCAGTACACTCAAAATGTGTTGCAAAGTCTATTTTATAATGAACAATACAGTACACTGTTTTAAGTCACATCAGTGAAACACAAAATTCCCTTTTTCGTGTTGGGTGATTCAGAGTGGGGAAAATGCATGGATCTCACTAGACTGACCTTTCCTATGCTAGAAAAGACAATCATATTCCACCACACACACCAGTGCGATGGAAAGTGAAAGTGAAAGTGAGTGAGCAGGTGGTGGTAAGAGGTCAGGGCATGGACCAGTCACTGACCCCCTCCATACTACTGCAAGAGGATAAGGGTTAATTAACAGCAGACTTTAATCGTCTCTAATGAATGATTCATAGCTTCCGGGTCTATAACAAGTATTTAAAACACACGGATGAAGCCAGAGCTGACATGAATTATTCAGGTCCTCTGGTGCCCAGTGCCACATTTCACTCACACTTAGCAGGCAAAAATAAAGCTAAATTTCAGCCTGTAAGCATGTAGTTTGCCTGTTGATAAAGAGTAAACAATTGGAATGCTAAAATGCTGCAACAGATCATAAAGGCTGACAAACGCAAAAAGGAGTTAAGGAGGTAATGATATGGCCATTTGCTGAAATCAAACAAATGTGACATGCAGTCATTATTTGGCAAAAAGAAGAAAAAGACAAAGAGAGACAAGGCAGACAAAGAGAAATGTTGCATGACTTCAGCTGAAAAAGAAAGATGAACAGGAAAAAAAGAGGGAGCAAGTTAGTTCTGCTGAGATTTACTGTCTTGGCTGTGAATGCAGCAAATAATAACTCACGAGTTTAGCAGCTTTAATATATTCTTAAAATCCACGGCCGTCTTGTCTTGATGCTTTTTCAACACATTATTTAACTCCCTGTTCACCCCTTAGATAAACTGAGCTTCGGCCCACAGAATTACACAGGACTTCAGTAAAAATGTTGACTTTGTACAAAATAATCATAAACAACGGAAAGAGAAATGTAGAGGTGGGGTGCTTAAGGAAAACATGGCAAAGTTATAGGTAAGATGATCAATGACAGATTTTTTATTTAACAGACAGTACAACGGTACTAACTCAGGAAGCAGCTAAAAAGAGCCAGTGATGAGCCTGTATAGTACAGATCTGTGATCAGAGGAAACTGGAAAACGTTTGTTATCTGTTGTCTTCTGGACTATTTCATGTACAATGCTTCCTAACATGCTTCTTTTCTCTTTACATTGAGCTCCCAGCGTGATATTTCTAGCATGCATTACGGGTAATCCCAGGACAGTTTTGCATCGCTGTCAGTGGGTCCACTTCTACTGTAGGACCTCTACTCTATGGACTTATTGACTAATAGAGGGGAGGATCCTAATCAGGAGTACAAAACATGAAAATTGATTAGAGTGATTACACACATGAGTAATTACAACAGAATGCAAAGCAAATAAAAGGAAAAGCTGAAGCTGAAGAGTAAAAAGAGGAACATAGGATCCATAATATTCATAATAATTCATTCTAGTTGGATAGAAAGAGAGGCTTTGAATTCCTGTCTAGACATGACACATCCCAGTTCTTTTTGTGGAATCATTTCTTGTTATTTTATATCTTATTTCTCTTTTTGGGTTTTGGCCTTATTCTCCTGTGGCCACAACGGGCTGGTCTTTACGTGACTTTTACTCTGGAGGCCACTAACTGACTTTATCTGATGAGCAGTTTCAAAAACGATATCAATCAGTATCAGTAACAATATTGACCAGAAAAGTCATATCTGATGTGAAATGCACAATTTAACAGTTCAACACAGCAGAGCATTTTTCTGGTAAACAGCTGACATATCCACTAGTGTACTGACAATTTCAATTCCCAGTCACAATCTCACAGAAACCATTCATCAATAAAGTTCATGAAGAACTGTAATCAAGCTGAGAGTACAGAAAAAGCAATGCCTCTTTGCAATGAAATCTGAATAGCTAAAGCAATAGCTATGATAAATCGAGCCCAGAGTTTTTCTCCATCTGACAGAAAAACACAGACTCTTGGTTTACCAACCCACCCGACCACAGGCTAAATGAAATGTTGTTAACCACAAGATAAAAACAAATGAGGCCACTGCACTTGTGGATTGTGGGAAGAGCAAGGGGAAGTGATGGGTGGAAGAAAAGCTTCAAAAGAGCAAGAGACTGTGTGGGAGCGAAATAGAAAAAGTGCAGGGGGAGATTTGTTACTGTAATTGTGCTGGGAGCGCTTGTTTACCCAACAGCAAGGACAGGTAGAGAATAAAGGGCACAGATGGGCAGACCAGTGTGAGAGACACAGGTTATGAGATGAACAGTTTTTCACAGTTAGGATACACATTTAAGCCAAATGGAGGAAAATGGATGAGCAGTTAGCAAAAAAAAAAACAAAACGAAAAAAAAACTATTTATAGTGCATTTACATTGGGTAGTGCACTTTTTCGAAAAGGAATTACAGAAAATTGAAAAAAGTACACAAATGCTAATATCAATCTTTAACCCACCTAATACTAACATTCATCCCCAGTGAATGTACTATCCACAGTGAGCCAAATGAAAAGGGGTCAGCTGCTGGTCTGTAGAAACCCTGGCTGGACAACACAGACTGCAGGTGTGTGTTGAAATCAAAGTGACAAAATAACAGAGCCCCATCGTGGGGAACAATGAGGCTCTTGCCAGGCAGATCCACTCCAGGTTTTACTGGCTGGTGTAAACCATGATCAGCTAATCTGACATCTCCAACCAACAACTCCTCAAGGACCAGCTCCCAGAGTTGCAGTTGCTTTCGACTCTGAAGGTTCAGATCAGCTATAAACGGGGGGGATGTAGTCCAGACGTCCACCAGTGGGTTCCTGGAAAGCCTGGTCTGACTGTGCTGCTTTGGCACTGTAGATTTAAAAGACACAGCTGTAGAAACTGGTGAACAATAGGAAGTACTGAACCTTTTGCAGGATTCAGCAGTGGACCATGCAGCAGTCCTCACAGAGCACATTAACAAGAGCCTGCAGCATTCTGCAGTGCCATAAAGAACATTTCAGAATATTCACAGATTGAACACTATTTCCACTCGTTCCCCTGTTCGGTCTGAACTAAACGAAAGACTTTTTCAGATGGAGCTTGATGTAGTTTTCAGAGACTTATCCTTCTCTCCACTTTTATATTTCTCTGTGGCTTTAGTCTCAAGGTTGAACAGGGAGTAGAAAAAGCCTTTGAATGTATGGATTATGGGAGGGCAAAGAAGTACCCCAGACCTTGTTGAATACTTCTTTAATGTCTACGGTTCAGAGGGAACACTGAACAGGTCAGGACAAAACACACAGCAAATCCCTGGAGGCCTAGTCAGCATGTGGTCAGCTTCAGATAACTCCAAATGAGAGGAGGTTGAGGTGAGTAAATATCAAAAAATGTAATTTTTCCCTGACATGCTCAAGGGCAGAGAATCTGTACAAGTCTCACAGAGCAGAGATGACCATCCAGAGAACCCATTTCTATGAGCCCTGGTGGAAAAGATGTGGTAGATGTACACAAATTCAATACTTGATGCAGATACTTCACATACTTAAGTTGGGCTTAGTACATGTTGTCTATTAAAAAGCGTGATAATGTAAACAGTATTGAATTTAATGCTGTTGATAATATCATTGTTAAAGTTTAGTCCAGATTTGTTGAACTAATGTTAAAAAATGAAAAGTTGGCAAAAAGTGCTACTAACTAATAAAAGATTAAAGACAAACATCCCTAGAGACCTCGAGGGTCACTCCTTCCTTAAGCAAGAACAGATCACCTGCAATTACCAAAAAAAAAAGGTCCAAACAGAGGAAGACAAGCCTTAAACAAGATGGAGTCCAAGACTCAGTGAAGAAACCTTTGGATTTTCAGAAAACACCACAGACCTGTTCACTTTAAACCCACTAACAGAGTGAGGCAGAGACTCATCCAACGTAAAAGAAGAGGAGGATAGTGAACGCAGTGTAGAACAGTGAAGAGTGTTTAGATGTTTTCACTGGAGAAACCAAAAAACATCTACAGAGGAGGATGGCCCAGCGAAGGAGAAGAAACCTCAGGACCAGAATCGGCAGTGCACCTACAACTAAAGGTCACTAGATCCAGCTATAAAAAAACTGAAACAAAATCTATTTGTTTTTATAACATATTTTAGACAGTACCTAAAAGAATGGTCACTTCTCTTTATTATGAAAAAAAAAAGGCAAGTTCCCAAGGATGATGAAAACATGGTCTTTATAAACCAGTTTATCAGATATTCTTAAGTGATGAGTGATATTTATCAATTGATCAAGACATTTTATGATTAGAATTATTCTTTTTTCCTTTATTTTTAGTTACAGGACAGCACATGGAGAGCTTAGTGCTCCCGCTGCACAGCTGGGAGATCCCTGATGTGAACCCTGGCCAACTGTGGCCCTCCTATGTGGAGTTTGCATGCTGTCCCTGTGTTTGTGTGGGTTTCCTCTGGGTTTCCAGTCCAAACACATGCATGTTATTATTATGTTATATGTTTGAATATAAGTGTGAATAGGTGACTGTGTGTGTGTGTTGGCCCTGTGATAGACTGGTGCCCTGTCCAGGCTGTACTCTGTCTCTTGCCCAGGAACAGCTAGCATAGGCTCCAGCCTATTTATTTTTGTGTTTTGTGTCTGTCACTGTAAAAAAAAATCCTGAACACACACTATATTGAATTAAAACAATACCCAGCTGATTCACAGCCTGCAGATGTGTTGTTTTGTTGCAAATGTTGAGGCCAATTAAAGCACGATATGGCAATGTGTGTAACATGGTTTGGGGAGTCTCTTTGCCATATGTTGCAGCATACAGGAACCTGTTCTAATGAGGCAAGTCAAATTAGGAATACATGAAATGTGATGTTTTATTGTCGATGTAATCACACAAAGCCCCCGTAAGAAAATTGTGTGTGTGCGTTTGTGTGTGTGTATTAGAGAGCATTGTCCAGTATATCAGACAGCGCCTGTCATGTTCATGTCGCAGCAGCAGGGTATAGGAGGTGTTCTTGTCTCTGAGTGATGCGATGGCATGAACAGCATGGTTTAAGAGCTGAAAGAAGGTCATCGATGTCTCGCTTCACTATCTCTCCCTCCTTTTCTCTCTTCTCTCGGTTGCCCCTGTCATCCCTACTGGATGATCCCTCGCTCTCCCTTCCACCCCGGCTGTCTTTCTGTCCTTCGTCACGGGTTGCTGTGTTCTATTTATTTTTCTTTTTTTCCTGCATCTTGCTCTGTGTTTAACTCCACTCCTCGAAATTGATTTTATTTGTGCCAAAGTCATAGTCCATAGAAAAAAGTATCTGTAAACTGAGAAAGTTAGAACAGAGCAATCTGCACAATATAGAGGAAGGGATGTGTCCTAATCTTGCCCAGGTTTGTCACTCAGTTGAGGTAATAAGACGTGCTTGGAGCTCGTGGACAGGGTTGCCATATCCATCTCCTGTCATCATTTAGAGAGGCCATGACCTCCGAGCAGTGAGAGGAAAACGGGTGCTAAATTATTCACAACTTTTTTTCTCTATTGAAACGAGAGGGTGTGGGGTAGGTGTCTGGGCAATTTGCTGGATTTAAATGAACTGTTCGCTGCTGCCTCTTTCTTAGGTGACAGAAAGTTGCATCTCCCGACGGTTGCTCACAAATGGATATCAGATTAAATTCCATCATGTTACACTCGGACATCTTGTTACAAATATCTGCATCTACAGTATAAACCTAAGCTGGGTGTAATACGGTGCAAACCTGGACATGCAGCCGACTTATCTGAAATGACCTGGGAAGTCAATGTACTGCACAGCAATGTGACCCTCTACATGTTTGTCCAACACGAAGACTAAGAGTCTTGAGCCGTGCTAGCAGCTGTGTCAGCCTCTCCTCAGGCACACATTTGTCAGCTGGTACTAAACAACACATATAGCTGACACCAATTACATTCCTAAATGAATAATTTCCTATTTTGGTCACAATCACGGGACATTTAGCTTTGGGTTAAGGCACATTTTTGGCCTTACAATGGCGGAAAATAAATCAGCAATTGATCCTATTGTATAACAAAGTTGTTTTTGTGTCTAAACCTAACCAGAACATGGCATCATCATAGAAGGTTTGCTTTATCGTAATATTCTAATATTATTTTGCTGCTGCATACAAACCTGCACACACCTATTCTCGCCTAACCTGACACTTAACCCTGCCGAATCGTAATTATACTCTTAACCTTACACTGAAGCCCTGCTGAAACTTTAAGAAGGTGGAATTCCCAAAATGGTTTAATTTTTTTCCACAATAGTTAAATAAATACATTTGTCAGAATCTAAAGGTATAGGATGCAGATGTTTGAACATTCTTTTCAACATTATGCAAATCTGCAACAACAAAAGCAAAATAAAAAAATAGTTATGGAACAACCAGTGGACGCGGCTATGACGAACAAAATCAGTGACGTCGTCATCTACAGTTAGAGACTGTGTCTCACTGTTTCTTTTCCAACAGAATCTTTAAGATATATATCTTAAAGATTCTGTTGGAAAAGAAACAGTTTATAACACAGTTTAATGTTTTCTGATTTTTGCAATCAGAAAATCCTTGGGATCATTTTGTGTTGCAGCCCTTTATGACTTGCTTCCACCTCACAATAATCTTGTCTCTAAACAGTCCACATGTGTAAAACCTGATAACACATTTCACACCTGCACTGTCGTTGTCTTTCTGATTTGATCTACTCAAAAAACCTTGTTATGTTACTTATACTGTTACAACGGTAACGCTCAAAGTAACTGCAGTATTTTGTCTTTGTAATTACTGCCTCTACTAGAGTAATGACATTTTGAGACATTTTAAATAATTCAGTCAGACATGTGAACAATGGACATCTAATCAACAAGCCTGTGTCTTGATAAAAGGGTCCATGCACCTGGGTTTCCTGTGTTGGAGAGATTCAGATCAGGGGTTTCCTGGTGGGAGCAGCAGGTTGTTGGGGAAGACAAGAGCTTCAATTAATGTTCAGTGTGGGGTGGAGGATTTCTGAAACAGTTGCCTGGCAAGAATTCAGCAACTGCTTTTGATCCATGAGTAATGAACTGTACATTGTACTCTGATTCTGATCTTTCTGTCCCCATCCAGTTTTATTTAACTACTGTACCTAACATGTCACGATAACTCTACTCTAGAAATGCTTTCAAATTTAACACCAACCAAATACAACCTTTAGACATCTAATCCAGTCACAAACACAACTAAATAACTAATGTGTCTGAAAAAGAAGAAGAAGAAGAAGCAGAAGAAGAACGAAAAAAACGAAGACGGAACTTTAGCTGTTGAGTATTTTCTTTAATTTTGTCAAAAAGCCATACGTCTATGACAAAGTATCTAATTAAAGAGTACGATATGAATTGGAGTGATAAATCATTATTTACCAATGTGAGAGGGCTTACTTAACCTTGGAGTGTGGACAGAATTCAAATGTGGATTTCAGGGGAAAAACCCACTCAGTATGCTTGACCATACCATGGAAGGAGAGCAAGACACAAGTGCAAGAGGGAGAAAAAACGGAGTGCAAGAGCTGAAGATGGAGATGCAAGTAAAAAGGACAGGAAAGGGAACAGGTGCAGACAACTGAACAACACACAGAAAGACAGCAAACCGAGTGATGAGTGTGGTGTGGAGAATCTATGGAGAAGTGAGTCGGGAGGAGACACAGGGATGAGATGGAATCAGGAGCTGGGAGCTGTAAGGACCAGGTAGAGAAGGGATAGTGCGGTTTGAAGGGGAGGAGGAGGGGACAGAGGGTGTGGAGAGCACAAGACAGATGACAAATTGTGATTAATAGATGGGGTCCGGGGTAGCAGTGTGGAGCGCAACTCATTAATAGAGAGAATTAGAGAGGCTGTGCAACTCAATCTGCACACTGTCACTCGCAATCAAGCACTATAATCAAATCTGCACACAGACAGACGTAGATGTACAAGAGGACAGTCGTCCGTGCCCATACACACATTTTTTTCCTGCCCTTATGAGGAACGTGCACTGCTGCATACAAACCTGCACACACCTATTCTCGCCTAACCTGACACTTAACCCTGCCGAATGGTAATTATACTCTTAACCTTACACTGAAGCCCTGCTGAAACTTTAAGAAGGTGGAATTCCCAAAATGGTTTAATTTTGAAGACATTTCTATAATTAAAGAGCTAAAACCAAAAAGCGAATATGACAATTTTATAATGAAAACAATGCTTCCTGGATGCCAACAATAAAATAAAACAAAATAAAAACAATATTGTACTTAACAAACAAACACATTTAAATAAATTACACTGAATAAAATTCAATGCTTTTTGACAGGACTTCGGGTTCCAATAGCTAATTTGATTTACTCATGTGGAAGTAACATATTTTGAATATTACTATATTGAATATGTTTTTTTCACTGATGATATTAAGTGATTAAATGATTCCTTTTCCTTGTACTGGTCAGCTGTACTTGTGCAAAATCTCACTCAATACAGTCTGGACAACATTTATGTCAACAACCAATTTTGGGTCAAAGAAACATGGATTTTAGTGGAAAGGTGAGTTTTTAATAGCTTTTGGACAATAAAAAGATACGTGGCAAAGACAAACAAGCTAATTCAGGCTGCTTGACCAAGTAGAAATTTAGTGTGGGTTTTAGTGTCTGCAAGGGGACAATATGATTTATTTAGAACATGACTGAAGTTATGCTTTATTGATTGTAAATCTCTCTGTCTCACGCAAACACAAAATTATATCATAGTATGTAAATCTGTATGTGTTTTCTATTATATGCTACTACATTTACCTAAAACTTGACATGATGTAAATTTTAGTCGCTCCTCTGTTGTACCTCCCCTGTCAACATTACATATACCACGATGAAACGACAAATGCTCAGCATTCAGAAAGTCTCATAAATCGCTGGAGAAACTGATTGTTCACTCAGTGTTTGCTAACAAGCAGGCAAGTCTTGACACGGTGTGTAAGAAGTTGCAGTGGTGATATCTGGTGATTTGTGTGTCTGCAGGGGGTCTTCACTGGAAGAGCTTTCTCACTGAGAGTGTCACCGCACTGCTGACTTTTCCCTGAGTAATCATTTGCATGGCCACAGGAGGTCCTTTTTAGGTTGTAAACAGGTCAGATTCGATGAAATGACCAGTGGTGTCATTTTTCCGGTGAGGACAGTCTTGCCTTACCACGCAGAAACATTGAAATTACTCCAGCTAGCAGGACCCACAATGTGATGCTATGACCCCAACATTTCCATTACCCTCGCTGCCTCTGCGTTGTCCGTCCTTCTCCGGCTCCTGCGCTCTCCTTTTCACTCGCTCTCTGACCTGTGAGATTGCAGGTCAGGTTAAGCCCTTTCCACCGCCACCTACTTGGACATGTATTTGTGTCTCGCTGTGTTGATAGCACCTCCACCTCGAGTGAGCTGGTTAATACCATGGTAACCTCTCTGATCACATGCTGACTCTCTGCTTATGCCCTGATTGGTTTTACTGATTGGTCTAAACAGAGAGTCTGACTGACTGACTGCTGTTAAATCACCTCTGTCCAACTCCATCTATCTTGCTGTTTGTCTGTTAAACCAGTATTAGCTGGAAAGAGTCATTCCAACGCAGAGAACCTGTTTTTAACGACCATAAATCCAGTGCAACCTATCCGCTTACTGGCCTGCAGACACCTGAGTTCAAACTGAGTGTTGGGAAGCTTCAGAAAGAGACACAGAATTCCCTCCAGCTCCAGAAGTACTTTTACCTGAAGACAGTTTCACCTAAAAGGCTTTAAGGAGTACCAGATAGCATAGTTCATAATACATATACACAGCGTATAATATATTAACAGGTCAATTTTAGTAATCATTTTTCAACTTGACATATGCCAAACATTATGAATGCACCTTTATGCTGTTAAAGTAAATTATATTGCTTGTCCCTGAGTTCATAAGATGCCTTCGAGGCGGGTTTTCTGTCATGATTTGTAAATCTGTTATAGAAGCTAAATTAAATATTTTGTAACATTCCATCATGCAAATTATATATTTGTGTTTATAGTAAGTGTGACTCTTTCCAGGCTTTTGTGGCTCAGCGAAGGTTTTGTGGTCAAATTTTCAATTTTCTTCCTTCTTATTCTTCTACTATTGTTACTGTTTATATGTGTAATCTGTTTTTCTTTTGAGATTTGCACCTCCGTTCCTTTTTAAACATGTGGGACCTTTCAGGCAAATTTGGTTTTCAAATGTATAAAGGTGCAAACACTTGTGATGATAATGATGAATTATAATCCAAACATAAACAGTTTTACTAACACAAAACAACCTTTAAGCTATGATGTGTCTAGTGTTTGACCCCATTTTTTCTCTGGACTCTAGCTGTATTGACAGGTTTGGCTCAGCAGACCTTTTTGTTACTAAACAACAGCCAACATCCCATTGAGACTTAACCCTGCAACCTTCTGGGCTTTGGTCCTTCCAGCTCTGTGTAACAGTAAAGCGTTATATATTAATCATAAGTCCACAGCTCAGTCTCCTGAAGGTCAAATAGGAGATGGATATCAGAGTCAAGGGCAGGAAGGGAGATGCAACATGTAATATTTTATCAGATAAAGTTCAGTGTTGCAGATCAAAAGAGAGGATCATGTGTTTTGTTTCTCTATAAAACAGAGCTTCAATTAAACACAGGAGAAATGATATAGTACTGACAGGAACATGATATCATATATCACAAGGAAACAGAGCCAGGGACAGATATTATCGCTTCGTGGCTTATATATTCATCGGCTTAGTTAATATTTCATAGGGCTCTAAAACCTCATTCTCTCTAAATTGTCCCCCATTCTTGGCAATAATAATTTAAATGCAGGAAGCCTCTGAGTGTGTCACCAGAGCGTTAGAGCCCACATGTAAATTATATGTGTATGTGTGCACAAATGTATGCATGTAGGCAGTCACACACATAGAATAAAGGCAGATAAAAAGTATAACTGGTGTACACACAAAGAATAAGCAGAGAGTAAACTGTAACATTTGCATATCCACAAAAACAAAATTATTTAGCTTTGACTTTTGATTTGCCTGTTTTGTAAAATGTGGAGTCCACACAGTTTCCCATTTTCTGACAAGCAGCAGTTATTTTCTATCTCGAAATGCAAATGTGACTAGAGGCTTGGCATCTGCCTGAGGGCTCAGTCGGCTGACAGTATGCATCCTGGGGAGTGATCTATTGATCCATATTCAATATCTGCTACACTCTCCTGCTCAGTAAAGTTGAGAGATGAATAAATAAGGAGCAGAACTGACAGTACATACAAGTACACTTGTGCCTCAGAGGACTGGAGAGGCTTCCTAAATGGTTTTACTGGTCGGTTTTTGGTGTAAATGCCTCCAGACCAAAAATTATTCTTTTTAAACACAACCAAAATTTTCCAGCAGACTGTGTTTATATATATATATATATATATATATACAGATACGTGTTTTATTCTTAGATATTGGCTGTGTTTCAGATACACACTCTCGAATTTTGGTAACCCTTTCACCAACAGCCATGCAACCCCCCCAAAACAGCATGAAAACAATGTCCAATGTGAGAATAATTATTTCCCTGCAATAAACGTAAAGTCAAACAGAGAGAGACAAAGGAAAAGAAAGAGGCCAGGAGCAGGAGGAGGAAGAGGAGGGGTTGTCAGCAGTGATACATCTTTCATCTCTAATGAGGTCTGAAAGCTACAGAAACACAGACATTGACAACAAACCCTGGGAACGCCACTTGTTCACCTTCTTCTTTTCACTTCGCCGTCCTACATGATGTGTGCCAGTCCCACATCTGCAGCCCATGTTTTTGTGCTCACACTTTAGTCTCATCACATCTGCTGCGTTCACCAACACAGGTTCCAATGTCTTACTCACAGCCTACTTGAAAATCTTTATTTAGCCAAGAAGATCTAAAATGCAATGAGGGGGATTTACAAGAGAGCTCCAGCCTGCTTTACCAGAGAATTACAAACACCACGGAGGAAAAATGACAGTAAGTAACTGACACGTGTCAAATGCCCATCA
Source organism: Channa striata (assembly GCA_033026295.1). Taxonomy (NCBI): domain Eukaryota; kingdom Metazoa; phylum Chordata; class Actinopteri; order Anabantiformes; family Channidae; genus Channa; species Channa striata. The sequence continues at coordinate 15,538,395 of CM065168.1, read as the reverse complement.
CAGACTTTGACTATTAATACACGGACTTGTTTGTTGTGCAGCCATATGGTGTAAATAGGTTCCCATTCACCGAAGGGGAAACAAAAACCTTTGATTGAACAATTAAACTGATGTGGCCGTTTGATTTGTGAAAAGGTCACATGCAGGATGGGACGGTGGCTCCGAGTGTGACCGAGTGTGATGCGGAGGGAGGGCGGACGGGCGGGCGGGCGGGGGAGCGGGAGTAGGCAGATGCTGAGGAGAGAGAAGCAGGACGGGAAACACAACAAGTGAGGGAACTGTTGCTCCGCGAACAAACTCTCCGTGCAGCCGCATCTCCGCGCCTCCAAAGTCTGCAAAAGTAACTCGCCTGAATCGGGAGACTTCGCTCTTTACCGCCGACTCGCTTTGGTTGAAAACCGTTGCCTCCGGTTCGCCTCGACCACTGCGGACGGTGCTGGCCGGCCGCCATGCAGGAGTCCTGGGTGAGATGCTGCAAGTTTGCACGTTAATGTGACTGAGTTTCGCACCGCGGCGCAACTTCAGCGGACGCGCCGGTGGAAGCGCAGCGGCTCGGAGGAGGAAGAGGAGGAAGAGGAGGAGGAGGAGGAAGAGGAGGAGGAGGATTCCATTGTCGGTCCTGGGCCAGTTTTTCGTGCGGCGGCTTCATCGACCGAACCGAGTCGAGGAGAAGAAGGAAGAAGGACAGACAGAGAGAAGGGGACAAATCTTGGTAAGCTGTTTGGGTGTGAGTTTCTCAAAAGTTCCCCTGTAAAATCCTGCATTTATCCTTCGTGTGCTCTCCAGGTAAAAGGAAATTTGGTGTTTCTATAATTCCAAACATTGCATGTAGGCCTGTAAAATTATCAACATGGTCATGAACCAGTTCGCTTGATTATTAATATTGTTACTGATGTTTCACACGTCTTTCCTTTAACGAACGAATTCATTGTGTCCATATAGATTTAAGGCGTTATGCAAATTTTGTTTGTTGCCACATCACATTTTCTTGATATTTTTAAAAAATCCCTATTACGTTTGATTAATTTTTTTCTACTACATTATTAAGATAACATTTAAAGTAGGTTTTAGCTGAAGTAATTATTTATTATATGCATGTGAGTTGTCTTTTATTTTTCCCACTAGACTGCAAGATAGTGAGTAATTTGCTGTGTTTCTCCCATTTGAAGTTGGCCTGCTCCTTTTTCAGAATTTACCTTTTTATGACCTGTAACAAATCTGTGCATTGAAAGGAGGAGAAGACTGCTGAGATAAATCTAATCCAGCCTCCACCAATTTATATAGGGTGTGAAGAAGTGTGAGCCCATCAACAACAATACAAGCAAGACAGGAGCAAGACAAGGAAAGAGATTTAGCAGTTCCCTCATTCTTCTCTTCTCATTCTTGGACAGACAAGTAAAGCCCCTTCCTCGCATGTGGTGGGTGAGATGAACTCCAGTGGGAATACTGTAGACCCCACCTGACAGCTCTCTGCCTGAGCAACTGAAAGCTCTTCACTGGAGCTTCCAAAACCACAGAGCTGGACAAAAAGAAAATCAGTTTCCTAAAAGCCAACATTTCAACACAGCTCATTTTTGAGACATTTATAATATTCATAATATTTTGCCTTGCAAAGTGATGTATTATCTTTAGATAGGTCGAGAGCCCTCAGACAGGGTGAACCACGGGACACTGGAAAATAAAAGGATACAAAACAAATGCATCAAACATCAAGAAATGGAAAAAAATCTCATTGTCTTCTTGGTCTGACGTCTGATTTTTTCCTGATTTGACTCTCCCATTCACAGTATAGTCCATCAATTAATTTTCTCTATCGTGGACGATCACACATTTTCCACTGTTACCTTCCCCATCCAGTAGTTACTTTCTACCCAGACTTCAGCCTGGCTGGCACAACCATTCCAGCTAAGGGGGAGGAAGACTTCCTCACGCTGGCCACCTCCCGGCTCAGCCGCAAGAAACGTGTCATCGGGGCTGGAGTTGGCGTGGCCATGGTCCTAGTCCTGTTAGTGGCCATTCCTCTATTGGTCCACACTACCAAAGGGGGAGGGTCCGGAGGAGGGGGCACACATTATGAGATGCTTGGGAGCTGCAAGATGGTGTGTGACACTTTCACCCCCCCACAGGGAGAGCTGACAGCCGTCTCCCCTCAGCCTCCAGACTTTCAAAACCGAAGGAGTAAACAGGGGTTCAGAGGGAGCCCTGGACTTCCTGGTCCTCCAGGCCCTAAAGGCCCCCCTGGGCCACCTGGAGAGCCTGGTAAGCCTGGGCCACCTGGTCCACCAGGACCTGGACCTGGTGGCTATGGCTCATCCTTCTACAGTCCCAAAATTGCTTTCTACGCTGGCCTCCGGAAACAACATGAAGGGAGCGAAATACTGAAGTTTGACGATGTGGTGACCAATGTAGGGAACTACTACGAGCCGAGCACCGGCAAGTTTACCTGCCCTCTGCCCGGCATCTACTACTTCACCTACCACGTCCTGATGAGAGGAGGTGATGGAACGAGCATGTGGGCCGACCTGAAGAAGAACGGACAGGTGAGTGAAGAGTTGGGGTATTTTTGTGGGTCTGAAGTGTCTCTCTGAAGTTACTACTTGAGAGTTTGGCCTTTTGAAACAAACCCTCAGTCTGCAACTGCTCACTAAAATAGTAAAAATATTTAGTACACTTTATGCAAATTGCAGTGATCCAGTATCACCCCACATGACCAGCACTCGAAACAAAAAGAGGAACGGTTTTAGTGCAACATACAGCACACAGGACAGAACAACATGTTACCCAAATTAGACAAGAAAATACAAAGATTGTAACTGCATGTTACCTGTTCCTTTAGTTTATGACAGCTACAGTACAAGCGTTTTCAGATTTCACATCTCTTGTCTGAAGCCAGACTAGGGCACATAAACGATGAGTTAAAAGGTGTTACAAATTTAAAACCTTTTCTGTAATATTATAATAATGTGTTAATAGATAAATCTATATATTTAATTGAGACTAAAAGATATGTATTTCCTTAATATAAGACAAAAATTAAAAATTGCCAGTAAAACCTTATTGAAAAGCATTTATAATAAGGCTGATTTATTTCAGTCTGGTCAGTTTGTGCTGAAAGGTTTTGAGCATCTACATGGTGCCAGTCCTGCTGTCACCATTCTGGCCACAATATTGTCTATGACTGCCACAAACTGCTGCAAAATCAGTTTTCTCACAAAACAACACTATGACAAAGTTTTTTGTTAAGACCGTTATTATTAAAATAAAGACAAATTGAAAACTATTTGTTTTGAAATACTTTTGTAAAACCTATTATTAATATTTTATACTTATGAAGACCAGCCATGAAACAAAACCACACTATGTATTTCTAGCAATCATACTCAGATTGGTGAATTATAGGACTCTGGATATCACAGAAACCCACGTGATTAAACATAACTTCTGATCGAAGCAAACATGGAGGTGCCCTGTTGTTGTAGACTAGCTTGTCAGTTAGTAGCAATCGAGAGTGATTGTTACTGAGAAACAAATTTGGAGAAAACAACATATGCAGTCATAGCTGAGGAAATGGGATCAACCTGTGCGTTTTGTAGGCGAGCTGTAAGTTTATGAGCTGGGAATAAAGTTTTGTTGTTAGTCTCAAACTAGGCTACTGCAAGCTGTACACAAGCACACAACATCTGGTGGGTGGCACTTGTCAGTCAGCTTCCTCATTTTACTGTTGGTTTCTGCTCAGAGATCCACTGCTGTGTTTTTAACACTATAAGATCGTAAATATTCAATATGTTTGATACTGAGATATTTGAGATTAAGGGAGGTCTGAACTTATCTGGGCCCTTAAGATCACATTGAAAACCCCCTCACATTACAGGATCAATTCGGCCAATGATCACTTCCAACCAGCCTACGATGAGGGATGCCCCTCGTCGGAAGAGGCAAATCAAGCCCAACGTCCACCCAATTATCTTGTAGTGTGGCCTAAGCCTAAAGGGCAGAGGTCAGTACTGTATTTCAGACCTATTTTTAGTTTAGATCTGAAAGCCCATGGTCATTACAGATTATTGCAGCCTAAATATTAAAATTAATTTTCAAGGTTGAGTCATAAGGACCAAACTTTGTTTTTGAAAGAAAATGCAGAGAGAACGTCCAGCACACAGCAGACCCTGACACTTTGAAAAGATCTGAATTAATCAGTTCCCGTCAATAATACACCATCAACCATTATGTGACTTGCAAATGGTAAGATCTGAATTTCCAAACTTAAAATAAAAATGGGTACTTACACTTCACACTAGCCAAATTTACTAGAAAATTACTTGGAAACCTGTTGAATATTTGGAAAGCATTGTATTTTTATAAAAGTGAAACAGCTTAAGTTGTATTAGCATAAAAACCTAATTGGATGCAGCAAACGACATTAATACCATCTGTCCATTTCAAATAAAAATACATTGTGGTTTTTATAAAAGTGTAATGAACTAATAAATGCTTTCAAATTATGTTAACTATCTGTCATCACATAAAATGGTTAAAATCAGCTCCACCTTTAACAACAGGGACTTTTGACCCCTATCTATATTTTATTGTAGTAACTGCAACCAGTGTTGTTCAAACATTAACCATATACAGTAAGTAATATGTTCATTATCTGCTTAGTGTTTTTATTAGATTGACAAGTTGAAGTGATATTTGTAGTGGAGAATTTTATGTCCAATACTTACACTTTTACTTAAGTATTGAGTTTGTGTATTTCTCACATGGGGCTGTGAAGTTGTGATGACTTTGTGACTGAACTCAATTTGTCATTTCAAGTTAAGACTTCAAGTCATAAAAAATAATAATTGTTAAATTGTTAAAAACTAGTAATTTTTTAATTGAAAATTTAAATATTAACATTCTAATATAAAAAAAAATGGTTGTACCCAACCATATCAGGTTTATTTTAAATATAAATAAAATAAAGATACCGATGGTGGCACCTTTTTCACCACTGTGGTAAAGGTACACAGACAAATATATCTTTCAGCCATTTGTCACTTCAATTTTAAACAAATTTTCATCTTTGATGAACTGACACTGATAAAATCACTAAGCAACTCGAAAAAATATCAGCATGAAAACTATCAGATGATAGTATTTGTTGCAGAGCTACTAAAATGTATTGCACTGCATTGAACAAGTGTTGCTGTTATTGTGTAGTTTTTGTGTTAGACGACAAATCAGCATTTTTTATTTAACAGCCGAGCCTTGAGAGCATTATAGTGATATTCCACAAAATACACGAAAAATATCTATATGCTATAAAGTAAAATGACTCACAGTGTATAAATTGTTTTACGTAGAAAAAAATCTTTTTACTAACACAGTTTTATCGGAAAATATGAAGAATGAAGAAGAAGAATGAAAGCAGGATAAATGCAGAAACAGGGGTGAGAAAACTGCTTTACGTGGAAAACCAAAACTGTAATTAATTGTACAACTTGCAAACAAAGAGAGAGAGAGAGACAGAGAGAGACAGAGAGAGAGAGAGAGAGTGACAGCCAAGCGATCAAGAGGATAACAATCTCCCATGTCTCAGTGGAACAAAGCCAAAATTCAACAGCTGGTTACTGTCCTCTGAGGAACTCTGACTTAACACTAATAAATAAACAAGTACAAAAAGCCGGGAAAAAGCCTTGAACGCTTCCATCTGGAGATCCGTGACAAGCTTGAAGTACTAAGCCCTCAGTCGGTGGAGGAGCTCTGATTCTGTGCTGCAGAACAGAAGACTGACGTCCTGGGGATTACCAGAAACAAAGAAAAAAACATGCTTTGCATTGTAACGACCTAGTCAAACACACATAATTTACACGGTACATGAACTGACAACAATATGTTGCTGAGACGACCATCACACCGCTGCAAACTGCTGCGTACGGATATACTTTACGGATTCTCCATCCCAAAAGACTGTCAGTCCATGAAAGAACATTTGAACAGTTAACCTTTTTTGTGATCTTAAGTAAAAAGATAAGAATTGTGATTTTATTTAACAGTACAGCTCTGATATTATGAGTCTCCAGCTTGATTCAGGCCTTTTTTTTAGCATTTCCTTCATTGTTTGAAATCCTAAGCTGGTTTGGCTGACTCTACTGTTGACATGTAGGGAGCTAAAGGAGGCACGTGAAACATATAGCTGCTTTTTGGATACGATAGCCTCCACACTCCTCTCTGTGCTCTACGTGAACAACATACTCGTCAGCTGGGAGGGAACATGCATCAGGAATGGACACAATCGGGAAAGTCTACATGTTGCCCATAATGTGCTTCTACTTTAGACGAAGTGTAGAAGTTACTAGTGAACTAACACAACCCCATATGCAACAAGCTGTGAAGCAGTGTGTATTCTGACACCTGTCAATCGTAGCCAATGTGACGTGTTTGCAAAGCTGTGGCTGACCAGTGTACGACTGGCTCAGGCTCATGCATCTCTAGGCCTCTGACAAAGAATCAACTAAGATTTGACCATGGGCCACGAACCCGATACTACACAATGGTGTTTTTCAAGAGCTGCTTCCTATGATTGCAATATTTACTGTGTATTTGGAGATCTGCATATGATAAATGGACAAAAGGGCCATATTTTGAAACTAGAAGAAGTAGAATTAAAAAAAAAATCAAATTGTCTTATAGTAGTTCAGTGTGTTATCAAATCATCTGCAGCACCACAAACAAGCATCTGTTTCTTGGCTCACGCTCAAATTTGGCTTATATTTGTTGATGAACATTTTCAGGTGCAGTGTTGTGCATCAAATACACACATTAGTACATAGTAGGTCTTTACTGTGACTCATTGAGTCCATAAAAACAGTTACTCTGCCCTTGATGGCATATGCATAAATGGCAGATATAATTGGTGACTTGGTTTGCTGTGTGTCTCCACAGACATTGTCATTCCTGTCTTCTCCTGCTCTTAAATCTTTCATAGGCTTTAGATGAGATCTTGTCCCCTCCACCTGTGCCTCTCCTTTACATGCACACACACACACACACACACACTGGATATTGACTCCTTCCCCATTAATTATCTTTTCCATCAACTAAATTATTTAACTCAATTCAGTGCTGATCTTGCCCTCACAGTTTCATTGCACCCAGTTTTTTTTTTCAGTGAATAGAGAAGCGCTCTCATAGCAGTATGAACCAGCTATGTCAATGAGAAGAACCTTGAGAATAATATTGAAAAAGTTGGTCAACTGAGAAAATGAAAACACAGAAAAGCACATTGGGCTTCTTATTTATTATTGGGCTTCTTCTTGTTATTTTTAATAACAATCTGAATTTTCTTTCTGGTAATGTATCTTTCACTTCATCTGTTATGACTAGAAAAGCCTTTGTAAATTTCCTTAAAAAACATAAAAAGTTTCTGTACAAATTTTAATTGAATTAAGAGCAGTCAGCTTACTCCTATATTACCACAATTATTTACCTGATAGGTCTTTTAGGGATTCATTTAGAAAAGACCACATCCTTCCAGCAGAAAATGAGATATTTAGGCACAGCACTGGTCACAAGTTTGTTGTTTTTGCTGAAAACTTTGCGAGGATTTGGTTGCGTGTGTATGGGTGTGTGTTTGCATGTGTGTGTGTGTTTGCATGTGTACCCGCTCAGATATCAGTGTCCAGTATTCACATTTTGTACCAAAAACATCTTTAATTTGCATCACATTGGTATCAGAAAACATACAAATCCAACCATATCATTCTGTACATGTGATTTGTGTGTTCAGTAATAAATTTGTTCTAATAGTAATTTTAAAGAGAATGGGATGTTAAGAGTTGCAGTTACTTAGTTGGCTAAGTTTAGTTTAAAAAAAACAAATTTTGGAGTCAGTGTGATTTTAAGATTCAAGACGTATTAACTGCAAATTATTTTATTAGTTTGGAAAATTTAATCTTCCAAGCTGTAAACATATATGGTCTAAAAAGTATGGCTCAGGTAGCAGCTCACAGCAGAATTTATAGCACCTGATCAACAAATAAGCATTTGGTGTCATCTGTGTGGATTTCAACTATGGGTCGTGTACTGACTAAAATTGTAGTTTTGTGTTTGTAGAGTCTGTGTGTGTTTATACAAGCACTGTCAGACATGATATGTGTGGCACTGATCTTGTCAAAGAGCTGACAATAAGACACATCCTGGGGAGAGATCAGACACAAGCAGCACACAGACAAGTGGGCCGACCGAGACCGAGACATGGAACGATGTGCCATGAAATAGCACATATCTTTCACGACAAAGGGATGAATGGAGCTTGGTAATCAGACATATCAGACATCCTGTGTAGCCGGCTGATTGTCCTAACTGTTGGCTAATGAAATGTGATACTGATGTGCAAGTTTACACCAAGTTTGCAGACCATGGATTATGCAAAGAAAGGAATTTCCTTCAACCCTCATGTCCCGTAACTCACAAAAAGATTGGTGTTGAGGTAAATGACCTTTGCATTGATATATAATTCACCACCAAAATATACTTTGCCCTTTACAGTGATGAGCATGGAGTGGGAGTATGAATATTTATAGCAGGACCAATATGGGAAAATATGGGTTGGTCAGTCGGTCAGTCTGGAACCCACACCCACACACACCCACACACACACAGACGCACACACACACACAATCATATCCAGTAGCATTTCAGCATCTTATCTATTGACACTTGGTAACCTCATTATGTGGCAGTGGCATTAGGTTAGATCTGACCTACTGGAGGATGAGACTGGTGGACAAACCGGTGCCTTATTAAAGCTCAAGAAAATGTTCTGAGATATGGCTCAGCCTTAACAATGTAAGGTGTAAAAGTTAGAAGGAATTACATTAAAAGTGGAGAGTTAAACTTTGGATTAAAAGTGTCATGCTAAAAGCGTGTGCTCTGAAAGAGCTGCATATGTTCGATTTAGCATTGTGTATATTAAAAGTGTATCAATTTTAATGAGGTTACTGTAGGTTTATAATAAATACTGTAGGTTTGGATTTGGAGGCTAAAAAAATGGTCACAAACTAACACTTTTCATTGTAATTACTGTATTATAAAAGCCTGTACTCGATCACTGATTTTTAACGTACCTCTACTTGATTAACTAATAACTCTGAGCTAATTAGATAGGCCATTTAAAAGTTGCGGTGATGACAAGCTTGGACTCAATTAGAAGAAAGAAGCAGCTTGTCTAGAGTAGGTGGCTGTGATGTGGCTACTGTGAGAGGTGGAAGCTGTTAATTACAGTATATGTCAGAAGAGGTGTCAATATGGGCTTCATGTGGCACTTCATTAAACACTTTCAAATGTATTTTATTTTGGCACTTTCACAGCTCCCCGTGCACCCCCCACCCCCCAAAAATTGTGTGTGTTGATAACATAACTGATAAGCAACCTTAATTTTCTGTGGAATGCCTCACTTTAGTGGTCAGACGTTATAATAGGGAAAGTCTCCGGTTGACAAATGGGCAGCAGTTATTGTAGAGCAAACAAATCTCCCTATAAAGCCTGCAGCTTGTCCTTGTTTTGTCTGTTGTTTTCAGAGAATACACACATTTACGTGCATGTTCATACATTATTTGACTGTATGTTTCCGCCTGCAGAATATAATGACTGAGGCCATTATATCCTGCAGGCTATAGCAGCTCAGCTGGTTGTTGCTGTGTTTTGTCATGCCTTTGTTGTGCTTTTATTTTGCCTCCCCATTATATAATAATGTCTCTACATCAAGGAAGCAGGATTTTGTCTCTTTTACAAACAGTAGTGTTTGGCAGTGTTAAATAGTGGCATTTTACGAACTAACGCGAACAATGAAAAAAAAAAGGACTCGGGATAATTAAAATGTTCGAGATTAGGTGTCTTTTAATTAAATAAATGCTAACTTCTGACCTGTGACACAGATTTTATGTAATGATTAAGTGTTAAGCAATTAGTCACTTTTTGTGTCACACACAGTACACGCACATGCACACACCTTTGTAAAACACACATTGATTTATTATGAGGCAGTCAACAATTTGTCATAAAGGAATAATTTAACTTGGTCTGCAGCTAGACTGTCCACAGCCCATTTATGTCCAATTAAGGCATCGCTTCTACCCTCAAAGGCTTCAGTCTGGAGCCAATTAGAAACTTTTTTAATCAGCATCTTGACACCTTGGGTCTTGAGTGTCATGGCAAAATATTAGCATTTAGTATGCCAATTAGTGTGTGAGTTTGCAGTGCAGGAAAGGGGTTACACGTCAACCTGCAGAACAGGATACCTCAGGCTGGTACACATGGGTGGAGGCAGAGAGCAGCTTTTACAAAAAGGGCCATTTCAATTGCCCTTCCTCTTTGTCCCAGTTCACCTTTAGAGGTCCCTCAGGCAAGTTTAAGTCTCAATCTCCTCGCTCCGCTCTGAGAGGTCTGTACATCACAGTGAATGAATCCTGTCAGTTTTATTACCAGAGGATCAAGGCAGCACTGTGAAACAAAACAAAACTGAAAAAATAACACACGGCCCACCTCCCCAACCTCATTTACACCCCTCCTTCCTCTGAAACAGGCATGCTTGATCAGTTTGTTATCCCCATCACTCACAGCCCCTCTCAACTTTGACTTCCTTCACTCGAATCCTGTGCTTAGACTGTTAAAGTGCACGCAACTGCTCACCTGTCTGTGTCCTGCATTCACACCCGGCTCTTCACTACAAGTCCTTCTTTTCTCCTTACCCCGTGCCCTCGTTCTGTCAGTTTTCCCTGAGACAAATCTCAGGCAGGAACAATATGAACACTGGGCTGACATAACCATAATGAACGTCTTTGGCTAAATAAATTTGAAATACAGCATGTCACCCCTTAAATATGTCACACAAATCAGTGGCACGCAGCTGAAAATATACATTTTATAGAGGATTTAAAGCTGTCAGAGTCATTTCTTCACTTTCCCTTGCTATCTGCCTCTCGCACCATTCTCTGTCCCTCTCCTCTCATTTAATGTTGCCCCCATAATGAAAAGTGGAGGCAGTGTAATCTTCTCTATTGTCCCGGGGGTCTCCCAGCTCCTCAACAGCAGCAGATCAAGTCAGAACGGCGTTGGACAAACAGACAGAAATTCACTCCCTTGTCGCTATCAATCTCCGCTGCTGTTGACAATAATCCCGATTTGCCTTTCCCTCTCGTTTTCACTCCCAAAGCCCCAGCGCCTCCTGCCCACTTTAAGAAAACAAGGTTCGCTGAGATTGTTACTGACAGCTGAACCTGCAGATTTATCTGACACGGAATACCGTGTCAAAGCGCTCTGCAGTGTTAACAGCTCGGCTTGGTCCATGACATTAGAACATGTTCCACAGTGGCAGAAGAAAATATTTATTTTTATTGGTTATCTAAAATAGTTATGTTTTTTCAGTTCACCTTACAAGGATTAAATGAAAATAAATTATACTTTTTACAGTGCATGTAATAAAACGACTTGTGCTACACAAAAAATGGTCCGTGAATGATGTGTGTTAAATCTTTAAATTGTTAAGTATATGTTTTTTATGGCAAACCTTAAGGTGTCACCTGTCATTACATAGAAATTAAATAAATATTAATTTAGTGGAGCAGACATGAATAAAATCTACATTATATAAAATTTTATATAAATTATATTCAGTTATGATATTATACAAATATATTGTGTACTTTGGATTCATTATATTTGTACTTTTAGTTTGATTCCATGAAATATTTAACCTAAACAAATAGTTTAACAGCTTTATTCACTGCAGCTTAAGCCCAGATTTGTCTTTCTTAATTTTTGCTCACTGAGGAGGACTCTGATGACATTTAATGTGTTATTATAATATGTTTTTTCTTGTGGAAATAATACTGGTGATGACTGTGATAATATCTCAAATGTCACCCTCTTAAAAATATGTGCATAAAATGTATAAATAGTGAAATTGTCCACTGGGCTACATTATATATAGGAGGAGAATGCGACCATGAATTTATCACAGACATGCTACATAAAATGTCAGCACCTCCACTGTCTGAGTCGACACCACTGTAAGTAAATCTACGCATCTCCTAAGGAAGTCAACCATAAAAAGCCATAAATAAGATTGTGTCCTTTGGGCTGGCAAATATAATTAACTGATGCTCGTGTTTAAAAGGCAGTTTCAATTAGCTGGTGTAAATATCACTGCTGCAACTTTTGTTTACCTTTTTATTTGTGTTAATACTTAAAGAGGCAGGAAAAAATCAATAGTAGCATATGATGAGAAAGCTTTTTATACCATTGTCCATCGGAAGTAAAACAGTTTCTACTGCGATCTTGTACTGATAGCAACATGCCGCAGCCTGTCGGCACTTAACTCAGATGAAAATACTGTCAGGTGAATCCCACCGTTCAACCATGTAGACAGATGTTGGATGTACAAGATGTCAGAATTTCTTTACTGTTTTATTTTTCCCAAAACCTATTAGGCCTCCTCAGGGGAGCTGTTCAGTCCCTTTAGAGCAAAGCAGTCTAACAGTACAGAATAACAGAATGTCTCTCGTGCTGCATGGGTTTTCACTTGAGATTCATGAAAACAAAGAAGAGAGATTCTCTTATCAAGATGTAGAGCGAGAGCGAGAGAGAGTGTAGGATCTTATTCTGACCCTCTGCTAGTATTTCATGGGCCCATTTGACCACTGTAGCCTATTCTGTGCCCCCATTTATTGTGATTGCATGGAGTTATTGAGGAGTTGGACCTATTAGGCGGGGAGCTGCCATGGCTGTCCAACTACCAATTACCGCAGCCTGCAGCCGTGTATAGCCTGGCCTGATGCATCTGGAGGTAGGGGAGGGTGAGCAATGTTGCAAAGAGGGGAGGTGAGAGAGGCATAAGGGGTGGGAGTTGGATGTAGGGGGGGTGGTTGTGGTCCTCAGGAGACCTGCCACAGCAGCACGACAATAATCAATCCGATTTAGGCCGGACAGGGACACACTTAGTCGCTGCTCCCACCACCACTGCCATGCTGGGGGAGAGAAAGTGTGTGCGTGACCTGCATCTCACTCAAGTGTATGGACGAAAAAAGATGGATAGATGGGTCCAGAATGAAGAGATAGAGATGGGGTGGCGAATGGGACAGGAATGATGGAAGAGGCTTGAGGTGCGGAGGGAAAGACAACAATTAATGGACTGATGTGAGTTGAATTAATACAAAGGAAATGTATTGATTCATTTCTGTCTCGAGGAGCGGAATAAAAATGTTTCACCTTCTCTACATGGAAGAAATACAGAGATCTATGTCGAATTTAATTGATGAAATTTGAAAAAAAAAAACTCATTATTGGATAGATGATAAGGACAAATGGGCAATTTAGTCTTATTTGATTTGTTTTAGTGATCACAAGGGAGTCAAAGAAACTTGATGACTGAAGGAGATGACAGACCATATCCTTAGTCAGACCCAGACCCAGAGCAGGAGACAAGGATGGAGTGAGAGTACCATATTTGCATTCATTAATATGTATGCCCTTGTGTACTTTATTTTCCACTATTAAATGGATTGTCTGCTTGAATAGTTGGTTACTTACTTAATGATAGTCCAATTTATTATAAGCAGATTTGCTTACTGGCTGTGAAAAAACTTCAGATATGGAACAACACGAAAAAACACAACATTGAATAATCTTATTCTTCAACCAATTAACTGTTTCTCCACCTTGAAATGTGTTCAAGTAAATTATGAGACACTGGACTGTTCATGTAGGGGGAAAAAAGCTTCCAATTATATGAGAGAGAACGTCACATGCATTTAAATTTGGTACTTTTGCCGCCTACTGCAGCTGTTTGATTCTGGTCGTTAACAAGCCTCTTTTCAATTGTACATATGCACATGTATGACGGCATTGCCATCTTTAGATATGAGCTGGGCAGTGGTCACTTGTATCATGCAAACACTGCAACAACAGCAGTAGTTGTTTGATGGATATCGAGATTTTCTTGCAATTGGCTGCTGAAGCCATTACAGACCCAGATCCTCAGGATCAGATCCTCTCGGTTGCTCTCAATACAAATGGTCCAGATGTTGGAAAAAGAAATCCGGACATTTAACTTTTAAAATTGTGTAAGGTTTCAGTTTGTGTGGCTTCACTGAAGATAATGCATCCTGGTGTTGGCTGTGAATACCAGCAGTTTCTGGATGGTAGCCTCTAAATGTCAGTTTTATGAAGCTCATAATGTCGGGGCCTTGTTTTAACTATAGTGCAACTGTCTATTGTACTTTGCTGCTCATCAATCTGGCTGTGTATTTTTTTCCACATTTAGCATTTAACATGTAATTATCTTTCATAAAAATATTGACTGACTTTTCAGTTGCAGCTGGCAAGAAAAAAAAAGAAAAACAAACAACAGTTTTTAAAATCTATGGAACAACATTGTCTCAGCACCAAGCAGCAGCAGACCCAGTTAGCGACAAGCCGGTGAACATTTAAAAGCTAAGAACTACATATTTTTTGTTTGAGTTAGTTTGCAGGACCAAAACCACAGAACTAAAACACTGGTGGACAGAAAGGTCTCACTGCTAATGGTTCTCTGTATCTGCCGGGTGTGGAATGGAAACTGCATGCTAACAACTAATTATATCAACTAAAAAGACTTTTATTTGTGTAAACTATATAACTATAAACTATATAAAGAAGTGAACTATGAAACGCTTAAATAGTGTCAGTGAAGCAATGGCCAGAATAAAAGCCAAATGCTAAACTGCCAGAAAATGTGCCTGTTGATACTGTTGAACAACTGCTGGTGAACAGAAATACACACAACATGCGTGTATGTCTCCATGGTTATTAGGTTTTGCTCTAATTGCTTGACAAATGAACTGATGTCTCTCCTGATGTCATCCATGCAAACCCGATCTGACTCTTCTCTGCAACAGGTGGATCAGGTGTTGGAGCAACAATGAAAAAAATCATAGAAAGGTTGTGCTCTCAGATGGAAGTTTGAGGCCAAAGATCACTGCACATCTCATCTATCTACCCAGTGGACAGGAAGGCATCAGTACAGATGACATTACAGCAAGATCACAGAATGAAACAGGAAATCAGATGGCGCTAGTTACATCCAGATAAAATGAAAAAGCGGGACGTGGGAAGGTGTAGGTGAAAAATAAAAATCTATTAAATCATCAGCCTATAATATAAAACAATAATGTATCAGAATGATTCTGATGAATATCTTGTACGTTCAATTATGACATCAAATATGTCTATAAATATGTACATCAAATATGTGTCATTTACATGGTTGTGTAGGTGATAATTGATGTTTTGGGGCCACAACAAAGGATCAGCAATTCAAAAAAGAGTAGAGAGTTTTTTTTTTAGAGCTGAGTTCAATTAATTTGTTCAATTATTTGTCAGTGACAAATATTGAGATAAATTTTCTGACAGCGTCAAAGAAAAGAATATCAATACTGAATATAAATAAACAATGATATTGTGCGTGTGTTTTTTGTCAAATTTCTCTTTTTAGTCTGGAATTGGAATATTTAGAGTTTTTCTATCAGCATGAGTGGGAAGTTGCATTTTCAAACCACTCTGTTGTACTTCTTTCCTGTGGTTAGGACTAACACAGATGTATCACATTCTTATTCAATATGGCACAAAATGGTCAAAATATTTAATATCAATGCAAAATATAGCATAAATGTTTTATGCATCATTGCAACCAATTGAACATACTTCTTGACTTTTTCTCAGGTGAGGGCCAGTGCAATCGCCCAAGACGCAGATCAGAACTATGACTACGCCTCCAACAGTGTTATCCTGCACCTGGACGTTGGGGATGAAGTGTGTGTACAACTGGACGGGGGCAAAGTTCACGGGGGAAACACCAACAAATACAGCACCTTCTCTGGCTTCCTCATCTACCCTGACTGACAGTGAACTCGCACTCATATTCTCTCTCTCTATTCAAGCAAAAAGTTGTGATCTTCTCTGCAACTATCAGGCCACACGTCCATCACGTAATTTGTCATTTCACTGTTGCTAAGCACACAAAACATGAAATAACACGAATAACAATAACAACTCTAATAACAAATAGAGTTTGAGGAACATTTGTGTAAACATAAATATAGTATTGTATATAATATTAGTCAACATTTACTGATACACACACTTGTGTATTCATTATTATCTGCCATGTACAACATACGACTAACATCTCTAGAGTGTATGTGTACAATTTCACACACACACACACGCACACAGACTTTGATTTTCTAGTCTTCATTCAGAGATCATTTGAATTTGAATAAATGTTAAACCACCAATAGAAATGTTCCCTCAGTGTTTCAGTAACAACTTATAGGAGAATTTTAATTAATGGGTAAACACGTGTATGTGTGTGTGTGTGTGTGTGTGTCTAGTTGCAGCCTCTCTTTACTGTGAGAAACATTCATTATGGCCATTGACACCAATTGAGAAAAGTTACAAATATATTAAATAAAGCTTATGATACAGCCAACACCATGATCATAATCCAGTGTGTTGTATGTTTGTGTTCACGCCCGTGTGCAGGCAAATGTGTGTGTTTACTCTTCAGTTTGTGCGGAGATGTAAAAGGTTGCATACCCGTAAGTCTCAGACTCTCGTTAAGGGAGGGGCGGGGGTCAAGATGTTGGTAACAGTCCCTTAACACACACAGTGTATCAATACAGGGGTTTAGCTTTGAGATTTTTCCTGAGCCAGAGCTTATGACAGATCATTTGCTTCTAATAAGCAGAGGCCTCTACAGCCTCACCTGTTCAGCCAAACTCTCACCTGACATCTATCATTTGATGTATGAATATGATTTTTAAATTTAAGTGGGTAAACATGCTTATTCTTTCTCTTGCTGAGAGTTAGACAGTTAAATAAAAATTGCTACCACTGTGTGCTCACGTATATATCAGCCTGTTACGTTACTGCAACCATAAGGTTTAATTTTTTAAATATGAACCATGCTTAAAAAAACAAAACTGTTGCTGTTCTGGCAACACTGGAAAGGAGAGTGAAATGCATCTGGGCTCCTTCCCACCTTGTATGGATGTCCAGCCACAACAATAAAGTGAACATGAATGTTGGACTGACACTTCTGAAAGTAGGCAGTGAGAGTGGAGGTGGTTTTTGATGTTATTTGATGCAGTTCTGCCACCAAAGGTCAGATCCGGGCTGGCTGTTTTTTGGTGGGTGACTTCTCATCTAACTCTCTGCAAGCAGATGCTTAAGCGTATTTACTGTGAATATTGTTGGTGTTTTACTGCCACGTCATGAGTTTTCTGTGCCTTACACTCTGTGTGTACTTTTATTTTTTGTGCATGAAACAGTTTGCCGTGCACTGGGAGTCACTTGTCACTTATTTTAAGAAACACATGAAATGGATGTTAATTGAGGACAATGACTACTGACCTTTTGTATGTGACTGGACATAACTCAGTGCTGTAAATAAAATCCCCCAAAATGGAAAACAAGGTTCATTCTGTATGATGGGAAACAGCTGTGAGAACATGTCACAGTTTAATTATGTTGCAATGAATGTTTCTGTAACCAAATTCTTATGTTTAGAAATTCTATTTTTTTCATGATATTATGCTTGGGTAGGTAACATGTACGGTAAAACTAGTTTTAGAAGAAGACATGTTGGCCTCATGATACACTTGTTAAAATGTGTGGCAGAGACTTTATTGTCCCAACAAGTGTAATAGACCAGCTTTGAAGCCTGGTAGCATGACTGTAACTTGATGAGATTTGGATGTGAACTCTCTGAACTTTGTCATTTTTGTGCTGTGTTTAAAGAAACATCCTGATGTTGTATATTATACACAGACTTCCCCTTCTGAGTGGCTTCACCTGACCTCTGTGCCATGCTGCATCCTACTGTGTGTGTTTTCTGGTGCTGTTACCTTTGTTTATGAGCAGTGTGGAGTCATTGTTGTCACTGTACTTTGCAACCTGGGATGTGTGTATTCGTAATGTATGAAATCAACACAGGGTTTTCGCTGCCCTTGAAGAATGAACACAATAAAAAGAAGAGTCAGGATTATCTTGCTGTCACTGAAAATCAATCACTTTTTTTTAAGTCGTTTTTGTTCCTAATCATTCTGTTGGACATCACAGGGAGACCAAGAGGTGATGATAATGCTGACTTAAAACATTAAGAATAATACATTCAGAGCCTGCTTCGTTAGACACACCTGCCTAATTGTTCAATAATAATTATTATAACAATATACAGATGGTAACCTGCCATATGTATGTACAATCTTTAACTGTGACATAAAGATAAAGAAATTTTTGAATTTGAATATTTTTAACAACATTACAAAAACTCAATATTAAAGTGGGAAAAGAAAAATGTAAATTTAAATTTAACCTAGGTATGCAGGGGCATAGCTTGAAATAAATTCTAACATTAAGAGACTGACATGCTCACAATAACAATCAGCATGCTGTTTACAACCATAATATTTACCATGTTCGGCATAATTTTTACATCACAGTTATTAGAAGTCTGGTCTGGTTTTCTCTACAGGAGTAAAACCTCAGATACTGTATAATGTCAGATTCCTTAAGAGCTCAGGACTCTGCATTGTAACATGTCCTTTAGGTGCTTCTCAAACGGACTGTGTTGATGGACCTTCTGGTTTTTAGGTTTTAGATATGCGTCTGTGACTGTTTAGGTTAGTTATCAGTTTTATGAAAGAATCTGACTAATTCAGCTTTAACACAAATTGAACAAATACATTTTACGAAAAGGTCTAAGATGGAGCAGAATTGCAGCCACGGCAACCTGTTTGAAAGTAGACTTACCATTTTAAGACTTTTTTTACGGGCTGCCTCTACCCTCTGCAAAGCCACCCTGTGAAAATGAAACAATGGCTGAAGGGACTTACTCACCTCACCAGAATAAAAACAAGGAGATGGAGCTTTAATTAGAGGTGAGAGGTAATACTATTCTGGATGAGGAGTTTCATGCGATGTGTAGTGCAGACCAGAGGTTTGGGAGATGTTGGAATGGGCGGAGTGGTATCTGAGCAGTGTCTCTCCCCCTTCGAGTCCCAGCGCTCCCTCCTCGGCGATTCCAGCGTTAAGTTAATTGGACAGGGAGAGAGGGCTGAGGAGGGAAGCGTTCAGCCCCATTAGCAATCCCCCGGTGGAGGGCAGAGCTGAGAGGATCACAGAATCACAAATAGCAGGATTAAAATAATCAATAGGCTTCACTCTCTCTCCTTCAGCGCAGACACACACACACACACACACACACACACACACACACACACACACACGTTCATGAGCAAACACAAACACAGAGACTGAGGAATACTATTTCAGGGAGCACTACTCTCTTCGGTGTTGCTGGTGGACTTTGGCTTTCACAAATTAGCCTGGGTCATGTAAAATTCACACACACACACACACACACACACACACACACACACACACACACACACACACACACACACACACACACACACACGCACACACAGTTAATGAAGGTTAATTTGAGCTTCTGACAAAATGAGAACCAGTAAAAAGGTCAGAGACATGAAACCACTCTGAATGTGTCTGTATTGTGTAAGTTATTTCTGTACTGTCATGTCATTTCCAGTTTTTATAACTTCAGTACAAAAGTCTGAGTTTATTTAAAGCCCTTAAATAAGTGTGCATGGTATGACAAGATAAAAAAGAAAAAAATGCACAACTTGTCTATATTAATGTATATAACTTAATGAAACAAGTGTTCCAAAGCAGAAACCAAATAACCATATTAAAAATACTGTAAACATAACACACAATTAAAATAATTTAATTTGGACTAAAACCCTTACAACCCTACATACTTATAACCTTTATTTTGAATTATTGTCATTATTGTGAAAGAAAATCAGACCTTTATCCTGCTTCTCACAAATGACCATAGCTCATTGTTCAAAATCATCATAAACTTTGGGTGCTACTGTAATTAGACATTTTTTGAATAATAACAAAAATAACCAACAGATGAATTGATAACAATGATAACGTGTTTCTTGTCCTGTGACTCCTCCCGTGGCTGCTAACATCCCCTGGTTGAAAACCACTGCCTTAAACACAGACACACACATAAGGTGTAAACGAACAACATTTAAGACCACAGATGTTCCTGATCAAAACTGTGCAAACTGTGAAATCAGTTTCAGGTAAGTCAGGTTTTACGTAGTCAGAAATATAATTCATTGATATATGGCCCAGTGGATTAGACACTTGAGTGACATGAATGATTATCAAATACATTATTCAAATCACTTTAAATGCACTCATGTCAATGAATTATAAACTGATCTCTCTTCTGTCTGCTCTTCATCAGTGTCTCATCAGCATATTTACTAAAGTCCTGCCACAGGAAGTTACTTAATAGCTATGATTTGTTCAGTGGCAAATACATAACTAAATTATTTGTTTTCATCTTCTTGCAGAAATTTATTCCAGGTAAGGTTCTATTTATTTATATTTTGATAATAAAGTAAATAGTTTTATACTTGGTCTCATCATTTACTGTAAAGTTTTGGAACAAGAAGGTTGTAAGAAGAAAGAAGTCCAGTTTCCATGACCTATTATCCAAATCTTTATACTGTATTACCTCCTTTTGAAGCTACCATTGCACAATGTTTGTCCGCTGTGGTCCAGTATAACTTTACGAGCTGTAAAAAATGAGTTTGCACATGGAGAAAGAAGTCCAAAACTAATTACCAGTGGAAAAAGGAATATTTTTTTTTATCTCAAGAGTTAGTATTGTCTTTGTTGTTGGAAGATAAATTAATGATTACATCCAGGATCTGAAGTTCATTTGCTTGAAAAACACTATTTATTTATCCACTGTGTCAGTTCTGAGGTTCGTGTACTTTTGTGGAAAATATTTTATAATAATTTGTTCCTTTTCTAAAAAACTAACTTCACTAAATATAGGAGGAAAATTGTTTGATCATTATTGAGCAAAATATATGTATTTATCTACATATATATCTATATCTATATCTATATCTATCTATCTATCTATCTATCTATCTATCTATCTATCTATCTATATATATATATATATATATATATATATATATATATATATATATATATATATACAGTACTGTCCAAAAGTTTCATCCAGGTATGAGAAAATGCTGTAAACAAATTCTTTCAGAAGTATAAATAATGAGTGTTTATTTCTGTCAACTGACAAATGCAAAGTGAGCAAACCAAAGAAAAATCTAAATGAAATCAATATTTGGTGTTACTGCCTTTTGCCTTCAAACCCGCATCAATTCTTATAGGTGCACTTGCACAAAGTCAGGGATTTTGTAGGAGTGTGAGTCTGGGATTACATGAAGAGACACAAGGATGTGAGAAAACCTACATCCACAGAAGATCTGTGCTTAGTTCTCCAAGATGTTTGGAACATCCTACGAGCCGAGTTCCTTCAAAAACTGTCGGCAAGTGCACCTTGAAGAATTGCTGCTGTTTTGAAGGCAAAGGGTGGTCACACCAAATATTGATTTGATTTTGATTTCTCTTTTGTTCATTCACTGCATTTTGTTCATTTATGAAAATAAATGTTAAAACTTCCATTTTTGAAAGCATTCTTTGTTTACAGCATTTTCTCATACCTGCCTGAAACCCTTACACAGTACTCTATGTTGCTAAATATATACATACACATATGTATATATTTATATACTGTTTATATATATATATATGCTTCAACCCAATATAAGCTGCAACCCTAAAATGCAAATTAAATGTTAATTTATAAAATGTATCACTATAATCACACAACAATGACATGTTTACTAATATAACTGAATATGAAATAAACCCCTCTGTAATGTGCGTTTGTTGCTTTTTCCATAATGCCAGCACACAGTCGTACTTAATTGTAATGGAGTGCTATTACACAAACCTATAAGAATATTTACTTATGTAAAATATGTACTTTTAATTGAATACCCTAGATTTACTCCGTTTTTGTTAACATGCTCTATAAAGCACAGAGGGAAATGATGTGAATCCACCGCACCACCTGAAGCTGTGACATCACTCTGCCCCCTGGCGGTCACACGCACGCAGCACACCCCGCTCGGTCCTGCAGCTGCAGTACCGCGCCGCGGCCGCTGGGGGGCAGGCGACGTCGATTAGTTGTCTGCAGGCAAAGATGGCGGTGCGGAAGAAAGACGGCGGCCCGAATGTAAAATATTTCGAAGCGTCTGATACCGTTTCTCAGTTTGATAATGTCCGCGTGTGGCTGGGGAAGAATTACAAAAAGGTACTGAGCGCATGTTTTGTGACCATACTCTCCATCTTTGATTTCTCATCCCCAAATGTGGGCACTTACCCATTGGGCAAAGGCAGTGACAAAGAGAGGAGGGAGGGAGCTGAACGTCCAGCTGTTTGATTCACTCGAGCCGGGATACAAAAGGATGCTGAGCCAACAGCTGCAGCAGATGCAGCCGCGAATGGCCGTGTCCTCCTACGTTATTGTAGCCAGAGCGATCCAGAGCCCGCACACAATCTGACCTGCGGGGATGAACTTCTGGATCAGAGATGGTTTTAGCCTGCTAGCTAGCTGGCGGACCGGCTAACGGTAATGCAGCAGATCCAGATGTTGGCTCTGTGTGGCGCTTCGCTTCCATCGGAGCCGTGGCCCGTTATGAATAACAGTCAGCGGCCCGCTGATTTTCACACAAGTTGATGTAATAAAATAAACAGTTTAAAGTTGGAATATGTCGATATTTATGAATCCGTCCCCTTTATTACATGATGCATTACGGTACTTTTTCACACCATAATAAAACTCCAGTCTTCGATTTGCTGCCTTTAACATGAGACACACGCTGTTTTCTGCTGTCCCCTCTGTGTCGTGTTGTCCTGATCAGTACATCCAGGCTGAGCCCCCGACCAACAAGTCTCTGTCA
This sequence comes from Channa striata, assembly GCA_033026295.1. Classification (NCBI taxonomy): domain Eukaryota; kingdom Metazoa; phylum Chordata; class Actinopteri; order Anabantiformes; family Channidae; genus Channa; species Channa striata. Next base: position 15,515,431 of record CM065168.1, on the reverse strand, counting down.
AGCCTGGTGGTCCAGCTACTCCAGTTCCAGGAGGAGGTGTTTGGTCGACATGTCAGCAACCCTCCACTTACCAAACTGCCTGTATGTTTTCTTTCTTCTTCTTTCTTTGTTCTTATTATATGTATATATATAGATATATATATATATACACACACACACACACACACACACTCACACACACACTCATGTCTCTATACTTGCGAGGACACTCATTGAGACAATGCAGTCCCTAGCCCTTTACCCTAATCCTAACCATGAGAAATAATTACCTAAATCACGTGGCCCTCAAAAAGCCCTTTGAAGTTTTAAGGACCAGCCAAAATATCCTCACAACAGTGGTACCGAAACACAATTTCTCCACACAAGGCGATAAAGACATGTACAGAAACAAAGACTTTTCTGTGTTGTTTTGTGTCTTCAGATGAAGTGTTTCCTTGACTTTAAGTCTGGGGGGGCTCTCTGCCACATCCTGGCTGCTGCCTACAAGTTCAAAAGTGACCAAGGATGGTAAGACTTTCTTTCTAGCTGGTCTAGATGCATGTGAAACTGGAAAATAAACAAGTAAACAGTACTATTCTGTGAATGTGCTCAGTTGGATTTTGGTTATGTTGCTGTTTCGTGTGTAACTCCAGTCTAATTTCCTGGTAGGCGCAGGTTTGACTTCCAGAATCCGTCAAGAATGGACCGAAATGTGGAGATGTTCATGACTATTGAGAAGTCCTTAGTGCAGGTATGTTTTAGCTTTTATTCACACATAGATCATGTTGAAATAATTTTTTATTAAAGTTTGTTTCAATCTACAGTCTTCCCAACAATTCCCAGAATTTGGCAATAGAATCTTATTTTGTCGTGCAGCAGGCACCAGAGTTAAATGTTATCTGTTTTAAAGATTACATCTCTTCTCTGGTTACATCATATTTGTGAAGTGTTTGGAAATATGACTGACTGACTCCACCACATAGTAATGATGAAAGACGCCATTCATGTGGCTTGACCCGTAAACCTATGTAATTAGTCCTGCAGTTTCACTACGTCCTTCTTCATTTGAAGAATTTAAAGGAGATTAGTTGAAATAGAATATCTATCTATCTATCTGTTTTTTTCAGAACAATTGCCTGACAAGACCAGTCATTTACCTGAGCCCTGACATAGAACCAAAACTGCTTGGGAAACTTAAAGATATCATCAAAAGACATCAGGTATGTTTTTTTTTATAAGTGTAATTAATATAAACAGAATAATGTAGAATTTTACAAAGTACATTTTATTTTAAAACAACTTGTTAAGCTTTTTTGTTTTTAACCCTTGCTCCTTTATATTGTCCTCAAGGAATCAGATATAATTTCTTTTCAAGGCATGAACTTTTGTATGGGCTTGGTTGTAGGGCTCAGTGACTGAAGACAAAGCCTCAAGCTCCCATGTCGTTGTCCCTATTCCCACTAGTTTAGAGGAAGGTTAGAACTTGGATTCTTTTATGCACCACATGTCATATTTGACTTGTGCTTCTCTGGCCAGATCTGTGCTAATAATGATCATTTTCTGTTTTTGGTCCAGAGGAGTGGGTGCGTCCTGTGATGAAGAGAGACAAACAAGTGCTGCTCCACTGGGGATACTTTCCTGACAGGTTTGTTGATGCTCAGTTACACAACAGCAGTAGAAAGATAGAATCATTTATTATACCTGCCTCATCTCATTGATTGGATTTACATACACTGTGTTACTCAGAGGAGATAGCTTCCTCACCTAATATGAGAAAGGAGTTAGTAACCAAGTTATAGAAAATTTGCGTATGCATGCAGAAGATGAGAAATTTGCTAATTTCCTCCACCTCCCATTTACATAGCTCTGTGTTACTGCAGAGTGACAACAGAGGTAGCATCACCCTTTTCTGGTCTGTCCCTCATTCAGTCTTTCACTGAACTGCTTGTTGTTACTGGAGAAAGCTGATGAGAAACAAGATTTTGGAACCTATTTGTCCTGTTTACACAACAGTTAAGAAATCAGCTTTCATCAGTATGGTGACTGTAACTGTGTGGAAGCATAAGACAGTTCCCACACTTTCTCCGCTATTGTCGCTTACTTGGAGACACTTTGAGATCAGTTCTCTCTGAAAAGGCTCACTCTGTTCTGTTCTCGCTCAAATGTCGTTCCTGTGGATTGACCTTTGAACTTGCCCCTCTCACTATCTAGTTATGACACCTGGATCCCAGCCAGCGAGATTGAGGCAGCTGTGGAGGAACCCCCCACTCCAGAAAAGCCCCGAAAGGTACCATGCTCACTAACATGAGTTTCTTAAAATGCAAATTGACCATAGAATTTAGATAATAGCTCCCCAGCTCAGCATATTATATTTTTATCACTCAGAGCATAACACCTCACCACAAATTCAAAAGCTGTTGCATATTCAGAGTATCACTCTTTAAAGGCATTCAGCGCTCACTACATAATGATAGTAAGAGCAATGAAGCCTTTGAATATTTAAACCAGTATTTACACAAGAATAAAGACTCCAAATCGTGCTACATAGTTAAATCCTAAATAAACTCATATTTGTTTTAATTTTTGTTGTGACTTCTCCTTAGGGTTCTTCAAGCAACCATAATATTCTTATAAAACACTGATGCATTTTTTTCCATTGGACTGAAATATACATGCAGCTATCATAAGTCACTGTATTAATGATAAAATGTATACTAAGCTGACAATGTTTCAGTACTTGACATTGATTATTTGGTGTTTATTCAAAGGTCCATGCCAAGTGGATTTTAGACCTGGATCAGTACAATGAGTGGATGAATGAGGAGGACTATGAAGTGGGAGAAGGCTGTCCTAAGAGGAAGAGGATATCAGCCAAGACCCTGACAGATGAGGTGACCACGCCTGACGAACGGAGAGACAAGAAGGCTGGAAGTGCTAAGAAGAGGAAACGTTCACCATCGCCCTCCCCCACCCCTCCACCCCAGGAGAGCAAGAAGAAAAACACCAAGAAAGGGTTTGTGTCCATCTGTCTTTTTATTGTATCATATTCATCAACTGTAGCAGAATATGTCTCAGTATAGTTGAGTGTTGCACAATTAGTATTAGACATGATAAAATTATGAAGTAAAGTTTTGTGTGTGGGCAGACCAACGGCCCCATACACAAAGTCTAAACGGGGACAGAGGGAGGAGGAGCAGGAGGATCTCAGTAAGGATTTGGATGAAGCATCACCTGTCCCAGCATCTGAAGAAGGAAACCCAGCTAAAACAAGTACGCAAATCTACCATTGTAAAAAAATTAAATACACATTATTAATTACTGAGCCATCCCAGGTGTATGATGACCCTACAATTAGCTACACCTAGAGTTTTTAAAATAAATGTTCTCCTTTAAGTGGTGACAGTGTACTTTCCATTTGCAGATAATACCAAGAAGGACTCTGATTCAACTCCAGTAAAGGGAGGAACAGATATGGGTAAGACTAAAGGTTTTTATCTTCTCCAACATAGCCACCTAGGCTGGCTAGTTACTAGTTGATTTACTCATTTACTGCTCCATCATAGACCAATTTATTTAATACATTTTTTACATTACTGTTGTTCCTCTTAACAAAAAGGACACATCACCAAGAATGGATTCAAAATCTTTATTTTGTTTTAACAGATGAGCAAGAGGATGAATCTATGGAAACAACAGGCAAGGTAAGGGAGCCTGTATAAGTGAAAGAAAATATTGTGGACAGTAAGGATAATGGGTTATCTTGAGTGTGTCTGTCTTAATAGGAAGAAGAGGAAGGATCTCCAAGTGTAAAGGGTGAACCAGTGAAAGGCTCAGACCTTCACGAGGACAACGTCACTGAACAAACCCACCACATCATAATACCGAGCTATGCTGCTTGGTTTGACTACAACAGGTAAGAAAATCTAATTCTGTGTTTATCTGTCTCGTTTTGATTGTATTTCTAAAAGGATATGTTTCAGAAATATGAAATAAACTTGAAGGATGAATTCTTCAAGAAAAGGTGGCTCACACAAAGAGTCTTCAAGGTTTATAATCTAAAAACTGTTTTTCCTCCAGTGTTCATGCCATTGAGCGCAGAGCCCTGCCAGAGTTTTTCAACGGAAAGAACAAATCCAAAACCCCTGAGATGTAAGTGTTTTACCTATAAACTACATAATTTCATGTCTTTATTACACGTCTTTTATCTAAAGATTTAAAAAAAACAACAGTAACTCTTGATTTTCATACTTCAGTTTCTGTGTCCTTCTTTCAGTTACCTGGCATACAGGAACTTCATGATTGACACTTACCGCCTGAACCCCCAGGAGTACCTGACTTCAACTGCCTGCCGCAGGAACCTAGCAGGAGATGTGTGTGCAATCATGAGGTAGGTTGGAGGTAGGAAGAGGGAAGCTGAATATGAGCAGCAATTAGTCCAGAGTTGTATGTACAAAATGTTGTCAGTGATGCATACTCTGTACTGCAGAGTCCATGCCTTCCTGGAGCAGTGGGGTCTGATCAATTACCAGGTGGACTCTGAAAGCCGCCCCACACCCATGGGGCCACCACCCACCTCTCACTTCCATGTCTTGGCAGACACTCCATCCAGTCTGGTGCCCCTGCAGCCCAAGACAGCTCAGGTTTATATACACTCACAAATGCAAAGACAGAAAGACAAATAGACAGATGCACACTGATTGTGAGCTATTCTACGTTGTCTTTCTGAACTGTGTTATTGTAGACTGCTGCCACCCAGCAGATGATGTCATTCCCTGATAAAGTGAAGGATAAACCAGCAGATCTGCAAAACTTTGGACTGCGGACTGACATGTACAGCAAGAAGACTGGCTCTACAAAGGTATGAATTCAGCAGTCCATGGCACAATAGTTTGTGTGCTGTAATTTATGACCTTCTATGTTGTCAAGGTCTTGTCATAGTAATAAAGCAGTGGAGATGTTTTTGTTCACAGAGCAAGAGTGCAGCCAGCTCCATGAGGGAGTGGACAGAGCAAGAAACATTACTACTACTTGAGGTAAATATAAGTGACAATGACACCGTTGTTATAGACACAAAATATGCTGTAAAACCAGTACTAAGCTAAATGTAAACCTCTGTTTCTTAAGGGCTTGGAGATGTACAAGGATGACTGGAACAAGGTGTCCGAACATGTGGGCAGCCGCACACAGGATGAGTGTATCCTACACTTCCTGCGGCTGCCCATTGAGGACCCCTATCTGGAGGAAAGCTCTTCATCTCTTGGACCACTGGCCTATCAGCCGATACCGTTCAGCCAAGCAGGGAACCCAGTCATGAGCACGGTGGCCTTCCTCGCCTCTGTAGTCGACCCGCGTGTAGCATCAGCTGCAGCTAAATCAGCTCTGGGTGAGAAGACAGAATCCCTTCTATGAAGAGAGAGAGAACATGAAGACACAGTATCTAATTGATGTTTAAGACAGTGTAAAGTTAAAGGGGAAAAAAGCAAATTTGCTATTTCTAGGAGTGCTTCCCTAATTGTATACCACAAAATGGAGAATTCATTAGTGGAAAAAGGCTCATTGAACAGGTTGAGGAAAGCTTTAACAACTCTAGTATTAGTGAAACGAGTTATACATTATTTCTTTCGCAGTTCTTGACTATTTAAAATCTGAACATTGATTAATTGGTTATGAATTAATAATTAACACTCCTTTGTTAAAATCTACTGTGCTTAGCACTGATGATCTCAACCTGTTTCTACTCAGAGGAGTTTTCTCGAATGAAGGAGGAGGTTCCTGCAGCACTTGTTGAGGCCCATGTGCGGCGGGTAGAAGAGGCAGCAAGGGTCAGCGGTCGCCAGGATCCTCTGTACGGCCTGGAGGGCAGTGGCATCGCAGGCACTGGCCTGGAGGAAGGAGATAGACCTGGTAGGATGGGCACACTTGCAAGCCAGACAATAAGAGACTGTAAGGTCAAACTGAAAAAATAATTTAAATTTAAATGTAAATATTCTGACTTTTCTGTTGGCCTCTAGATGAAAGTAGTGATGAAAGTAAAAGTGACAGCCAATCAAGTGAAGAGAAGAGAGAGGCCAAGGTATGATCGATGTTGATTATAATGTAATATTCATTATTTTGGATAGTTCTGCAGATAAATTATTAAGTTCATTCCACCAACACTTTCCACACAGGACAGCAAAGATGGAGCAATTGAGGAAGAAGAAAAGCAGTCAGAGAATGGAAAGAAGGAAGAAGACAAAGGAAGAGAACCTGAAGGAGAGAGAGAGGCAGACAAAACAGAGTCAGAAATGGGTATGAAAGTGTATATGCCTTAGACACAGGTAAAAGTGTTTTGTCATAAGTGGAAATAACCATTACTCTTCTATGTTTGCTGTCTCCAAGGTGATGCAGAGAAGGAGAAGGAAGGAAAGGAGGCAACAGAGGAAGGACAAAGAGATGGAGACAGTGAGGGAGAAAGGAAGGCTAAGGTGGAGCGTGATGTGGGAGAGGGGAATCTGGCCACTGCTGCAGCGTCTGCTCTTGCTGCTGCTGCCGTCAAAGCCAAGGTGCAGTCAACTGTGCCTGGATTTCAAATTGCTGGAACCTTCACCTGTTTCCTTTTTATACACGTTCTCTGACTGTCTGACCTCAACTTTCTCCACAGCACCTAGCTGCAGTGGAGGAAAGGAAGATCAAATCTCTGGTGGCTCTGCTGGTGGAAACCCAAATGAAAAAGCTGGAAATTAAACTGCGACACTTTGAAGAACTGGAAACCATTATGGACAGAGAGCGAGAGGCTGTGAGTGAAGAATTATGGGATGTTACAGACAGTAGCCAGTCTAGTAACGTTTACAATTGTGTGCAGTCTCCTCTAAGCACATATGTGTGTATGTGTCTGTGTTTCTTTGTGTGTAGTTGGAGTACCAGCGGCAGCAGCTGCTGGCTGACCGTCAGTCTTTCCACATGGAGCAGTTGAAATATGCTGAGATGAGGGCCCGGCAGCAGCACTTCCAGCAGATTCATCACCAGCAGCACAGCCAGTCTGCAGGCCCTCATTCCAGCCAGGCCGCCTCAGGTCCACAAGCCCAGGGCCTGGCCCCAAGTCAGCAAGCTCCCAGCACACCAGCACCGCAGCCAGCCCCCAGCCCTGCACCTCCAAGCTCTTCGACCACAGCTCCCGAGTCCCAGCCACCTCAGGGCACTCACACCTCGCCCCCCTGTCCCCCCGGGCAGGCCCCAGCTGCCCACTCCAGCTCCAGCACTACACCTGTACTCCATGGTGAGCTTAACGTTCTAGCACAAGCTTAAGAGATAAAGATGGTTATACTTCAGATATAACATCAGGCTGATTAGCAGATTCTTTATTCATTAGCCTACTGCATAAGAAAGTACAGAGTGTACTTCCTATTGCAGGATTATGGGGCTTATTTACTGATTGAACACTAAATTTTAGGGTATTTTCAGTGAAGAAATAACTAAACAAACCAGGTTGCAAATCCCAAATAGGGCCGCCAGAAAGCATCAAAACATTTATTTAATAATCTAAAAAGTTGATTCAGCTGGAAATAATGGAAGGAGAAAATAATTGGCCGACTTATTTATAAAATTAATAAAAAGAAACAGAAGTACTCAGTAATTTGGTAGAAGCTATGCTTTCTTTTCTGAACATAAGCAAAACAGTATAAGATTTGTTTATCTTAATAAATTCAATGTAAAACATTATACTGAATTGTTGATACAAACACAATTATCAAGTCCTTCTCCTGTGAACTGTAATTCTACCTGAGCACTGAAAAAGAAAATGTAATTCTAAAACCAGACAGGTTTCAAGTCATTGAAATGCTTCACATTGTTCCCCTTTACCTCCTCACAGAGCCCAGCACACCTCTCCCTGGGGAAACACTCCACCCTACAGCTCCAGTCCCTCCTCCACAGTGAGAGCTCAATCATTGCTTGAGAATGACTTTGACCACTTTGAATCCTGCCTGTATCATCTAAAATGAAGACGTCATAAACCGAAGGAAGAGACTACATTTAACATTCTCAGCTTTTTTTTTTGGTTTGTTTTCAGTTTTGTTGTCGTTGTTGTTGTTTTGTCCGACTGGACAAATGATTGAGAGAGAAAAAAAAAGGTAACGTAACTAAGTCAAAGAACCTCCAAAACCCTTATTAAATTGACTTGACCAATGAAGAAAAAAGATTTTCAGACATAAGCTGTTCATGCTTTGTGGTCAGTTGGACCCCATCTGATATCTGGTAAACTAGAGCAGTTTTACCAACATGCTGGCACTAGGCAGTAGGAAAAAAGACTCATCTCGTGGTTTCAGTGTTTTTGGGAACTGTTGCACATATTTTCCTGCAACGGTTTATCACAGCTTGTGAAGTCTCAGTCAGGGTTTCCCTCCCTTGTACTGTTCGGTACTAATTACAGATATGTAAGAAAAAAATGCACTTTTAATATGTTTCCCTAGGTCTCATTGAAAGACTTGAAGCATCCATGAAATTGAACTTTAGCACTTAGAGTGCCCTTTTGTTGTCTTAATTACATTTTCATACTGAAGGTTTTGAAAACCTGATTGGGAATATAACCTTTTCCTCTCATTTTCTATTTGCATTACATTGGCACTCTACAGGGTCTGGCCTGAAGGTCATATGTTGAAATACTATGGTGTCTCCACAGAGAAAAATCTGTAATGAATGAGAAACTTACCAATCAGAAGCCAGTTTGAAATTACATTAGGTTTGTTTTGGACACCGGTTGTGAAAATGTACTGTAAACTGGATTATCTGTTACAAACAAATCTTTTCTTAACCTGAAATGCTTCTGACAGTGTGATGTCCTGGAAAGACCTCATTTTCGATATCTCTGTCACGGTCCTGTTCCACAGCGGTTATTAATATGTCTGTGAGAAGCTTCAATTTTGCAAATGTGGATGTAGTCAAAGCATCCAAGTTGTAGTTTAGTTGAGAATGTAGTTTTGTTTGGCAGAAATGACTGAAAAAAGAAATGCTGGGAACAATAATTCTGTCAGTGTTTATCTAGAATTTGACATTTTTTAATTGCTAAACCAAAATGTTTTTATAAACATGTTTATGTCACATTTATTTAGTGAGTGTTGTTGGGAAATGAAGGCGATTTTTAGCAGCTCGGTGCATTTCAAGTTAAAGTTGAAAGAAATACTAATGCTGACAAAAAGAAGGGAGCTCGCACCTTAAGCAGCTGACAGTGGAGAATTGTGTCCTTAATATCTGCAACAATATCCTCACTTTTTATTCTATCAATTTCTATATTTTTTACTGTCCATTTTTCCATCCTCTTTCTTTGATATCTCAACATTGTAAGTGTATATTATTATATTTGTAGCCTATATTTACCCTCTCCACTGTTGTGTATGATTCAGACAGGTCTGTCTGAGATCTGACTGTGAACGTGTGTATGTGAACGCATGCCATTAAGACCTGTAAACCATTCAGTTTTATTTTCAGTGCCATTTGTTGTGTGTCACCTAGTTTAAAGAAAAAAAACATGCTTCATTATGCACACGACACATCATGTCAGTGTCATGAAATATTAATGAAACTTTACAGTTAATGTCCATCAAGCCAGTATTGCAGTTCTCACCAAAGTTGTGAGCATAAATTGACTTTTTATCTGTGTTATTACTACATTGTGTGGATATTGTGATATGAAATAAGTGTCTGTTCAGTTTCTGTATGTTTTTCACTATGCTGACGGTAGCAGCAGTTGCATTGATTATTAAACAGTAGAAATCAATTTTTTCCTCAGTGAATCATCACATTAGTGCTGACAGTTAATCTGGCAGTTTGTATTAAAAAACGCAAAACAATAATAATTCAGGTTTTAATTAAAAAATCGTGAAAAAATAAAGATGTAAGGAGGATTCTCTGTTTAGAGTGTTTTGTTCTTTTGTTATTGATACACGGATAACACAAAAATAAAAGTCACTCTCAATACTCTATAGAAATGAATAAATTAGTGGGTTTTAAAGATGGTAAAGAACAGAGCTCTAAATATTTATCACAATTTTTGTTGGTGTGAAATGGTGTGACCTGATTGAAGAGTAGAACAGATTTTTATGCTTATCTGAGAGATGTGTTACATTGGACTTGATATGTTGTGTTTCCTGCAGAGCCCACAGATCTTCCACCAATACAATATACTGATCTGCCATAGGAGCTGCCAGGTTTTACCAATGACATGAATTAATGTCAATAGTAAGACCTGTATAAGACTCCGGTAAAATTTTAATTCTTAAATGGAGCAGCTATTTGAGAATAAACATCTAAATGTGTTTCTGTTTAATTTAATCCATTCATTAGCTTGTTTGATTAAATGTTATCAGAATCATGGAAAGTTCAGGACAGCTGTGCAAAGTAGCATATAATTCCGGAGGGTTTCTCAAGTATATGTACAGAAGTATTATCAGATGTGCTTAAAGCATCAAATGTAAAAGTAATAGTTGTGACAGAACTATTTCTTAATATAGTGAAGTGAAAATGTAGTTTAATGCTGTTTGAGTTTTGCCTATAATAATTGCTACTTGAGGTGAAGGAGCACTTTTGCATTCATTATCTACAGTACAAATACTTTTGATTTTACTAGAAAAATGTTTTTTTCCTATTTTGAATATTTTCCTCATGTTTTTGAATTTAGTGATAACTGTCTTGTTCCATATGTTACTTCCACATAATTCAATTCAATTCTCTGTTATTAAAGGTGTAATGTATAAAATACATGGTTAAACAGAGTCAGGCTAAAAAGCTTAGTAAACCACCATGTTTATTAGTGTTATTACAGTTAATACTGTTGAATGTAATTCGTCACATTAAATCTATAGCTGCCCCCCACCCACACAAACATAAAAAAAAACAAAACACAAAAAACCCACATACAACAACAACAAAACTTAAGAAGACTCAGGAGGATTGAACCAGAACGGGAATGTTACTATAGCTTAGATCTCTGCAACTGAATAATGTGAACAGAAATGAGATGAGATGAATGTTTTTTGACAGTAGACAGAAAAGGCACTTTGAAATAAAATAAACACATCTAAAACAAATCACAGTTATTGGAGGTAGGGAGACATCGATGGAATGGCCAAACAATACAAAAATATAATACACTATAATTAAAGCTGGAAGTGTGTTGCTGAAATCCTCAACCGCTCATAACCATCCGGACAAGTTCTGCCAGGAGAGAAACAACAATTTTAATTATTAATCGCATTAGAATAAACTGAATCTACAATGTCTATCATTAGCGATATTAACCCTCTCCTCATTAGCTAAGAGGAAGCAGAAACCTGGAATGCGTTGGCCTCTGCAGCTCTACTGAACTCTTGAGTAGAGCTGCAGAGCTGCTCTACTCAGAGCTGCTCTTGAGTCTGATCAACTCATAACATAAAAACTTTTTTATATAAATATGCAGGTATAGCAACCAAATGCAGTTATGTTAGTTAACACGTGTTTGCAGTATCTTTAGTTGCAGTTATCCAAGTTATAACTGTATGAGATACGTGCAAGGATCCCACAAGCAAATAAAGGAGCGCTGTAGGAGAGATGGTCAATTAATAGTCAAACCCAGAAAATTAAACTTGGAAAACGCCAACAATGGCCTAAAGCTACAGAACATACTACAATCAATGTTTTTTAACTGCCCAAGATTCATCTGTTATAAATTTATAAAGTTGTCACACTTCTGGTTTTTGTGTGATATGGTGAAAATTACAACTTCAGTTAAAACTAAACCAAACATCATTAGTGTGTGTTAATTGCGTAAAAACTGTCAAAATGTAGAAGTCAGTGACACTAAGCCAACGTCAGTCACATGGTAATGTGGCACATTGCACAGTATGTGACGCCGTTTTGTTTTATTTACATTTTAGGAATTTAATTTCAGCTCTCCACCTATTGCCTTTTGTTACCTTCATAGTTAATGCAGCCATTAGCATCTTCGTGTCCCGCCAAAAGGGCCTCCACCTCCTCCTCTGTCATTTTTTCACCTGCAACACAAAGGCACAATTAAGGAAAACATTCTCAAAGAGGGAACAGCTGTCCTATTATCAACTTAGCAAGAAGTAACAAGCATGAGCATGACAAGCTAACAAACAGTAGGATGAAATATCTATCTGGAGCTTCAGACTTTTTTTGCAGGTATTTGAGGCCCTTACCTAGTGTAGTCAGGACATGGCGTAGCTCTGCTCCCATCACAGTACCATTTCCCTCTTTGTCAAAGACACGCAGGCCCTCTACAATATCTTCGAAGGAGCCCTGGTCCTTGTTCTTAGCAATGGTCTGAAGCATTGGCAGGAACTGTTCAAAATCCAGCATCTTGTGGTTCATCTCTGCAGGTGAATTCATAACAAATGGAAATGTAACAATTAAGTGGCTTATAGAGATTTTTTTTATACCTCCACCAAAGACACAAAGAAACACTGACAGTTGAAAAATGATAAGATATTAGGATATTTGTGCAAATATTCTCTAACACATTTTGATTAAGTTAAAATTATTAAGTGCTTACTTGAACAGTACTTGCACAGCTGTGAATTGTTTATGTTCTAAAAAAAAGTATTAATGTAATATTCCCCAATCAAGTAGCATAAGTAATAAAATCTGAGGTTGTAGTACTGAAGAATTATCTTCTTACAAAAAAGATTTTTGACTGACTGTTAACCTTATCAATATTAATGCATCAAATTAGTTTGGTTCCACTGTAAGAATGGAAAGACAAGCCTCACCTTCTAACTTGGGGTTTCCTAGCACTTTGAGCACCTCAGCATTGACAGGGTTCTGTCCAAGAGCCCGCATAACATCACCACACTGGCTGTAGGTGATCTTCCCCTCACCTGTCCGGTCAAACAAAAGGAAGGCCTCCTTGAACTCTAACAGGGAGACAGACACATGGAGTTCAGTTTCAGGTCACTCATCAGCTGCATGGCTTCATACAGATACATTGTGTAATTTCATTACACAATCTTGTTTAGTAGAACAGCTGATTTCCTACTGCATATATTGTTTTCACAGCAAACACATGCATTGAGTCTCATCGCATCTTCAAAGCTGCATGTAGGTACGTGTCCTACAGCTCATAGTGTGATGGTAACATAATGTATCAGAAGAATCCAAAATACAGAAAGCCAATGGCCAAAGCTGTTAAATTAACAGCACAAGCAGGATTTTAAACAAGCAAAGGAGCAGACCTTAGGTTTCCCCTTTTAATAATAACAGCATTGGCATTCTGGCTCTATTGATAGTATCAAATCACACTGCAAAAATATAAAAACACTCTTTTGTTTAAACACACCATCTACAAAAGGTATCAATGTAAATCCAGATGCAGAAGATGAACAATCTGATTTCTCCTCTACCTCACATCTTTTTCATCAGCACAGTGGTGGAATAGTTACCACTGCCCTGTCACAGCTTAAAGTCCCCAATTTATATCTACAGTTTTGGTCTTTCTAAGTGGAGTTTGCATGTTCCTCCTGTGCTTGCTTGAGTTTCCTCTGGATACTCAGGTTTCCTCTCACAGTCCAAAGACACGCTTGTGCCTGTAGGTGAATGTGAATGGTTTGTGTGTGTGTGTGTGTGTGTGTGTGTGTGTGTGTGTGTGTGTGTGTGTGTGTGTGTGTGTGTATCTCTGTGTAGGCTCTGAAACAGCCTGACTACCCGCCCAGGGTGTTCTTCGCCTCTTAACAGGCTCCAGCCCCCCCGTGACCCTAAATGGGATAAGGAGTTAAAGATAATGGGTGGGCAGATTCTTTTATTTATTTAGTTTCTCTTCAGGCTTTTGTCCTTTTCGAAGTATCTTTGTCTGTTAACGATCAGTGGCGTTAACAATTGACAGGTGAATCCTGGCTTAACACCCTAATCCATTAGATGTGATGGTCTGTTAAAAATAAGCTCACTCTATTTTACTGTGCCTGCTTCTACACAGCTACTGCAAGCTCACTCATTTCATGGCACTCCTGATGAATTCACACATTTTTTGTAAAGTGTAAGTCGTGACAAGCACAAGATTCAAACCTCACACAGTTAAAACATTAAAAATGTGAAGTTAAGCTCAGTCTGTCATCGTTGATATGCTGATTTACCTGCACGGATCCAGAGTTTAGCAGAGACAAATGTCCAGCTACTGGGAATTCAAATATTAGTAATTTACTGTACTCTAAAAAAAAATGAATAAAATAATACATTCATACACACAAGTTAACTTACCCATAATCTGGTCCTCTGTGAAATCAGACTAGTCGAGGTGGGGTTACAAAAGAGCAGAGTGAAGTAGAACAGTTAGCAGACGGGAAACAATGGGTCAGGCCGAGAGAGATTTACTAAAGCTTCATGTTCATTCTACATTTGCTCCGCCGAGCACTTAACAACAAGCCTGCGGCTAAAGGCGTCACGTCCGAGCAGGCCAGCAGCAGCAGCAGCAGCACACGCAGCTAGCTTAACCGTAACAGATCATCACAAAATCATCCAATCCTTCCACAAATCTCTTAACACTAACGTTAGCTGTTAGAGAACAATCTCAACCCATATCTGCACTCACCATGTTCGGTTTGTCGGTGTTTAGATGTCTCACAGATGCAGGATTTGTATCTCGACCGAACTATGAGGACGCAACCGAACGTTCCTACCGTGTGACGTCAGCGCGGCTTGTAGAGTCACAGCCAATCACAGGCCTCCATTTCACAAAACGCATCTCTGGCGTTTCAAGTCTGTTTTTATCCCCTCACAATAAAGCACCGGCTTAAAATGTAAAAATGATGATTTTTCTTACGATATAAATAATGTTACTCTTTCTTTAAATGTTAATGTAGTGTTTGGGGGAATGGCAGTTATATTGTCAATTGTCCCTTTGCCTGAAGACCTTTACTGAGAAACCTATGTGCCCTTAATTAAGACAAACTGAGAAGCAATATTTGGAATCCTTTACATAATACAGGGGTGCAATAAAGGATGTTCATCTCTCAGAATGTGTCAGTTCTGTGGAGTTCGGCTATCTTGGTTGCTTTTGTCTCTTCATGGATCCCAGACTGTCTCCATTATGTTGACATCAGACATCTGTAGGGTCATACCATCTGTAGCGTGGATTTTTGTTCATGTCATTGCTGACAATCATTTATTGTCCTCATTTGTATGTTTAGGGTTGTTGCCAAGTTAATCAAAATATCCAGAGTGATAATTGTAACTAGCTGAAAGGATTTTCCAAGCAATGCTGAAAAAAGCTGAGCTATTTTTGCTGAAATTGCTGAAAATTATTATTAAAATGTAAAACAAGTAGAAAATAAGCTGAATTAAAGCTTAACTCTTGGAAAATAGAAGTTTTTTTTTGCTGATAGCTGATATTTTTATTGTTTAAAAAATAGCTGAAAGTTTTATAATTAAAGTGTAAAAAGCTGAATTGAAACTTGACTAATTTTAAAAAGCTGAGTAAGCTGAGACCCTGGAAATGGCAGAAATGTTATAGCTTAGTGCAATGATTAATTCAAACCCCTGAGCAATAGAACTTATGAACAACTACTACTGTTTCAAAACATCATGTTGAAGGTGAAATCTCAGTAGGTCAAAGTATGCAGAAACATTTATATCTCAATGTGGAAAAAGCTAAACCGCAAACTCATTTTAGCATGTAAATGCTAAATATTGAAAAAAAAATTATTGCAAAATACTTTTATTTCAAACCTGTGTTTCCTGTCTGTGAGTAAGTGCATGTGGTTGTGTCCACAGTAGGTGGACTAAACTGTGGGTAAGTCGCCACAAACACATTTGATCATATAAATGCAAAAATTTTGAAAAAGGCACAAAAAGACTTTTTTTTGAAAGTGTGTTTCCTGTTCACGGTGATATACTTTATATGAAAATACTAAATAAAACGAAGGCATCGCTGCAATTTTTAAACAGCCCCTCTTTGGGATTAGAGGAGAATTTCTGAACCTCTGTTATAATGTAAAAGAGACCGCATGGCTCACTTCTGTCTAATTACAGAAAGAACCGCAAGACCTGTCACTATGAAAGTTACATTTCCTGAAAGAAAACTAAAATACCTAATGTTTAATGTTTAATTTGTTGAGCAAAGGTGACAGAAGTTAGTTTATGTGGTTTGTCAAAATTGATATTAAAAAAGGAGTTGTTCACCTTGTTTTGTTCAAAATCTTTTTTCCTTGCATTATACATTTTTTGGACAATGCATCCTGGATTTGACAAAGATTAGTCACATACAGTAAACCTTGACAAAAATGTTCCAGGAAAAAACATTTTTTTGTATAGTTTATTTCATCAGGCATCAGTGCGGGCAGTTCTACATATTCTGCTTTCAAAATTCATGATGATAATGTGTGACTGAATGTTACAGAGTAAATAGGTACTTGAATGTCAACATATGAAATTAGAACATACAGTATGACAAATCTTTCAGAATTAACAAGTTCCCTCCTTTTATTCTGTTTCTTCTTTGTTTGTCTCTCCACATTGAAAACGGACAAAGTCCAACACTCGAGCCTGTTTACCTCTGAGAAACTGTGCCACAGTTCTACTGGGGTCTCCTAGGAAGATCTGAGGCAGCAGACGTGTCTCACTTTCACCACATGGCAGGTCGTCCATATTACCCAGGGACAAGGGAGCTTCTCCCACTATATGCTGTCCCAGCTTGCGGCCTAAACTTTCCTGTTCTCCCTCTTTTCCACCCTGAAATATGACCAGGGCGCCATACCGTCCCATGGCCACTTCAGTCTGGCCACTCACACCACCATGCACATACGAGCCGATGTGCCACTCAGCAGGGACTCCAATTGTCACAGCCCGCTTCACTGACATGTTTTCACCAAGACGACCTGAAAGGAAAGGGGAAAACATCAGTGAATGCTGCAATACACTGCTTTTATTTGCTTCATTACACAGCAAAGAAACATTTAACCATTTTCCCTAAAATAAATGTTCTTTGGTTCATCTTCTTTCCTTTGTAGCTGTTAAGTGACAATTAGTAAATATCCCATACCACATGGACATAGCCAGAATAGAATGACATTGAGAACATGACATTTAGTTAGTATTAGAGTTCTTCAGGTGCCAAATAGCATTAACAGAAATTTAGTTTTTTTTTTCAAAACAAATATTTCAAGTGCAGTGAACATCATCACATTAAATTTCTAAATCTGTTGCTTTTCTAGTGCAAATACAATTGAATAAATACAGACACAAAGCAGCAGGATGGGTAAAAGTTTGGAATTAGCGGTTTTAAAAGAAATTAGTAAATATTTCTTTGGTGGAAATAAAAAATGCATATTTTACTGACCTATTGTAAGAGCCACTTTGTCTGCAAGTGAAGCTCCTTTATCCACACTGAGTTTGCTTAACTCATCACCTGCCAGGACAGTCTGAAAACAACCAGTTTGTTAACAAAAATAAGGTAAAGGAAAAGAAATGAGACTGATACACTCCGAAACCCTGGTTTTACGGTGTTGTATTCAGGCATTTTGATGAATCAACACCATAGATTACAGTACGCAGCTGTATATTCCATCCTCCGTCTTATATTTTATAAAAACTGAATATGAAAAAGAAAATGAAATTTCCAGCTTTAGATGACATCCATCAGCACCACTGTGCTGTATGGTTAACAATATAAACTAAATATGAAATGGGTGACACTTCCTACGTTTTTAGCATTGTATGCAAAACCTCACTGAGATAATGACATTACTTGCTGCAATAAGTAATACAACAGAGCTATTGTTTATGTTTTTACCTTCAGCTGTGAGTGTTCTGCCATAATAAGTCAAATCATCTGCTGTCTGTGAGAGGTCAACAAATTGAATTTATGTGGCAACGATAAAGAAACTCAAACACTGTTCTAGCTGTATGGCCATCAAGATTTATGAATTAGACATTCTAGATTTTAATAACTACAAAACATAGGGAAGAAAAATGAACAGATGGACCTAAATCTAGCTTCAATGAGAAGCATGCTGCAGTTTATCTCAATTTTGACAGCTACAAGAAAAATATATATATATTTTCCAATACATTAAACTACTACTTTAAGCCTCTGGTTGAATCACAACA
Organism: Channa striata; assembly: GCA_033026295.1. Taxonomy (NCBI): domain Eukaryota; kingdom Metazoa; phylum Chordata; class Actinopteri; order Anabantiformes; family Channidae; genus Channa; species Channa striata. Next base: position 15,497,386 of record CM065168.1, on the reverse strand, counting down.
AGAGAATCTTTGAAACTTTATGTATCTTTTGACTTTTAGAAAACAAACATTAAAGATTAAACAACTTTCACCTTGATATAATCAGTCTGTCTTTGGGTTTTATTACAGTGATGAGCCAAGGTGGCAAATGCCACATCCTTCACCAGCTGCTGGAACTTCTCATTGCGAGCAACAAAGTCTGTCTCACAGTTAACCTGCATCAAACAGAGAAGAAGGAAGACTAGATATCACTGAATGCTGTCAAACCAACAAACTAAAGACAAAAAAAAAACTATTCTGTAATAAATTAATGTACTTCTGGCCTCACCTCCACCATGACAGCAGCTTTATCTCCTATAAGCAGACCAATCAGACCCTCTTTGGCTTTACGCCCCTCCAGCTTGTTTGCTTTGCTCCAGCCCTCTTTCTGGGCCTGCTCATGTAACCATGCCTCTGCCTGGAAGTTTGGAAAATTACAAGAATAAGACAGTCACACAGAGAGTTTCTTCAAACTATACAGTTAGGTTACATTTAGCATTCTGAATGGCACAGTGCTGAGGTGGTTACCTGTGCTATGTCATTATCAAACTTCTCCAGTGCTTTCTTGCAGTTAATGAACGTGTAGCCGGTGCTTTTCCGCAGTTTCATCAGGAGGGTTTTCTCTGCTGCCAGAAGCAAACAGCCTGTGTGTAAGGACTGTCCATGCTGGCACAGGCTGACCTGAGGGGGACCGGTTGAAGAAAATGTAGTCACTTCAAAAACACCAATAGCCTACTTTCATAGACAGTCATATGTAGCACACTTTTGTAAACCCCAGTGATCATGAGTCAACATACACTGACATTACAATATCTCACTGAAACTCGGCCACTAACGTTAAGGGTGATTGGTCGATCAGAATGAAAACAAACTTTAGATAAACTATACATTTAGAAATTAATGTGCTCGCTCACCTTTGTAACGCCTCTAGTAATTGTACGGCATAAAAATGCTAACGACATCTTTATACACAGCAAAAAAAGGATTATCTTACGAAAACTCAAATGTCATTGAAAACCACGCTGTGTAAGGAAGCCGTCATGGGCCAAAACAGCACAGTCAGGTTAGTCACAACTGCTTGGCGCCCCCTACAGGAAGGGAGTGCAATACAATTACAAAAAAAAGATCTCAACAAGATTGAAAACTTATTTATGTACATATTCACAATATCCGCAATTAAACGTATTTGTTAATTTAGTTTGATTAATGCCCTAAGTCAAACGTAAATAATAAATAAATGCAAATAAATACTTCCCATGAAGAGGTCATAAGGTGAGTGAGATGATCTCTCTCTCTCTCTCTCTCTCTAATATATATATATATATATATATATATATATATATATATATATATATATATATATATATATATATATATATAATTATATATATATAATTATATATATAATTATATATATATAATTATATATATATATATATATATATATATATATATATATATATATATATATATATATATATATATATATATATATATATATATATATATATATATATATATATAAATGTCTACAGAAACACACTATCACACACACCTGGACCTGGGTGTCTTTGTCTATATATAATCTAATACAATCCAATACAGCAGCTCTGCTATGAATTCTACTGTGGCCACTGAGTGTAAATATGTGTGGGTGTGTGTGTATATCTGTGTCTATTTATATATCCTCTAATGTATTTTTGTCCGAAGTGCTCTATCTTTGCTGCAGTACACCCTTTAGCTTTATTTTTGTTTTTTCCTTTGGTGTATTTGTCATTTCACAAGGAGCGTGTGCCCTGAACATGACCCATGGAACTGAGGCAGGTGAGCTCTTCTAGGTAATCCTGCATTAACCCTGTGAAATACAGCGTCTGGTCACTCTGGCTGGAGAACTAATAAAGGGCCCCGACAGACAAAGTGAGCTTGTGATCTTTTTTTTTTTTGTTTGTTTGATGAATCCTATTGCTTTACTGTATCACTGTAAAAATTAATCAGTGGATTGCAAAAGACACATTTATTTTTAATTCAACTGAACTTCCTTTACTTGTTAAAATAAATGTCTTTACTTTTAGTCGTTATCACAGCTACTGCTCGACATGGTTTTATTTTGATACATTAAAGCACCGGCCCTGTGATAAGCAGATGGTAAATTTCACAGAGAGAAGATTGAATGGTTCTATTGCATGTTTGTTTTTTTACAATTTAAAAAATATTTTTACAACATGTTTTACACCTCCACACTTATTGTCCATGGGTGCCATGGTTCTTCAACACTATTTTAAGATTTACTAATATATTAACAGCAGCATATAGGGTCACACTTCCAATGAAGTGATTCCCTTACTGACTCATGGGCAGGGTTAATATGAGTGTTGCACTTGGATTGGTCAGGTGAACTTTGCTATAAAAGGGAGTCCCTGATAATGGTCAATTTACTTTTCAGGTTGCTGCTGTGCCAAGATGAAGGTCATTGTTGTACTTGCACTTTGTGTGACCCTGTTCTGCCAGGGATACAGCAGTAAGACATTTATTTCTTTTCTTTTCTTTTTCTTTTTTTATCATATCATAATCCATTAGTGTAGGTGTACCAATAATTGGTTATCAGTTCATTGTCTTGTTGTTGAAACACCAATGTGGGTGGTTTCCAGACATTCTGGACTCCTGTCAGGCTCTGCACAATGTTTTTTCAACATATCAATGTGTATCTTGGTTGTGACATGTCTGTATCTTCTCCATTCAGTTGGAGCCATGTCCTGTAAGGGCAGATGCGGTGAAAAATACAACTCTCAGAATGAGTGCCACTGCAACTCCAAGTGCACCCAGTACAAAAACTGCTGCAGTGACTACGCAGACCTCTGTAACAGTAAGACATCATTTTAGTCCTTCTCATGTTCTCATATGACCACTGTTAACTGGCTTCTACCTGTTTGTGTCCTTGGTCCTGAACAGCTACAGCACCTGGTGATTTTCACATGGTGGTGTTAGTCATTTGGTGCTGCACTGAACATCTCATGAAGCTGTAGTTTGTGAAAATATCTTTAGCCTTTGTTATAATATTTTTCTAGTCATTAGTTTTCTATGTTGTGTATGTAATGACATCTTGGCTTAGGGCTCCTTGCAATACTTTGTATGTTTGTAAATTGCTAGCACTTCCATAAAAAAGATATTGTCTTTGACTTCCTATGAGATGGTTTAAATAAGAACATTGTTTTTGCATTTAATATTAACTTAAATTGTTAAAATTAATATTTCATTAAAAAACATTAAAGCAATGGCCATAAATAAATAAAAATTATTCATTAACATAAGATTTATTCGTCCCACAATGGAGAAATTTCCATGTTCTTATTAGAGCTTAAGGGTAATCTCAGTCATGTTCATCCTGGTTCTTATTATTCCACATGACATCACTGAGCTAAAAATACGCCTAGATTACATAATTTGGAAGATTTTAACTGCAAGAAGCAAAGATAAATTTTAATAGGGATAGCACAGAGATATTTAATGTCATTCATAAATACATACTCACCAAACTAGAAACAGCTTGAAGTGGGGGAAACCAGGTGGCACCCACTGGACTAAACAAATAAATAATTACATTTATTCCACTGCAGCAAAACATTGAGCAGAATCATTTAGAAATTTAAAGCAGGGGACAATTTCACATAACTGTACTGGAACATATCATGGGAACACACTTCTACCAGCGTAGGCTCTGTCAAATCGTTTCAATCTATAATCAGTGGAGGTCACTGTTGTGCTACACAACATTTGAAAAGTTATAGGTTCCCTTTGTTTGTGCTTCAGTAGAAATGTTTTATAGGGTGTGGGGATGTTTGTTTCTATTCTCCAGTATATTTATTATATAATACATTTTTACATATGCAAATTAAGTCTGTTAAATATTGTCACATAAATACTTGCATTATCTATATGTGTGTGTTACTCCAGGCGATGGAGCAGGAGGTGGCACTGTGATCACTGATGCTGAGATCAAGGCTGTCTCTGAGACCCTTTACACTCTGGATTCAAACAAGGCTACAGCCTCACAGTTGAACATTGATCCGCAGGCTTTGGTGTCCAACTCTCAGACAAACTCACAGACAGATCTCTCCTCCAGGCCGTGAGTTGACTTTCACATTAACTCAGGATCTTCTTCATATAATTTTACTATTTTCTTGCGTCATTTGGTGTTTGTGCTTCCAGTTTGTTCCGCTATCTGGATGAGAAGGATTTGTTCTCCAGGCCCACTTATGCAGCTCTCCTGGCTCTACTGGACAACTACCACAGGATAACAGGACAGGCAGAGGACTTCAATCCTCAGCAGCTGGCTGAGCAGGAGACTTTTATTAGGGAGACTATGTCCAACACCAAGCTGGGCAGAGAGCTCTTTGCCTTCCTCTATTCCAAGGGTAATCAATTCAGTGTTTAACAGTATATGCTCAGACTGGCCTATATTCACATAAAAGGTGCTCTAGTGCAGTGGCTTGCGGACCAAGAAAGGAACAGCATCTCCCAATAACCCACACTCACGCTGAAGAAATCTTTCAACAGTGCAAATGACAAACTTTTTTATTATAAAAACTATTTTTCAATGTGTTAATATAACTTGTTTCATGCTTTACAATGACGTGGGGGAAAATCAGTGCAGTTCCCATAGTCGTCTGACAGAGTTCAACAATAAGTACAGTCTAAAGTTGATGTGGGGTCAGCGAGTTCACCGTGCACTTTTAACGCCTGCTTTTTACCCTATATTTTTTTACATTTTATTACCATGTGAAATATAATGTAGTAGCTACCAGTTGTTCCTGTGTGTGAAGTACACATGGACATAAATACAACTTTCATAAGTAATGACTTTAGGTAATGATTTTGGGTAAATGGACATGTATTCACCAGAGATAGACACATTGAAAGATATACCATCCATCTATAATCTTTAATCACTTGAAAGGTGGTGATGAGTTACAGGGCCTGACTCATTTGATACTTTTTATACTTCCATCCATCCATCCACTTTCTGTAACTTATGCCTGAGTTGTGGGGAGACTGGAGCCTACCCCAGGAGTCATTGGACGAGAGGTGGGGTACGTCCTGGACACGCTATCTCAGGGCCATTTCAGAGATCTCTTAAATATCTAAATGACATTTAAAAAATGTCCATTTCAGGGGTTATTGTGCTCAGATTTTATTGAATTAAGACTGAGAAAGTCAGATGTTTTATTAACATTATGACAGTTGGGGGCTAAGCACTTTATGCCTTTGTTGTCCTGTGTATTATCTTTGCTGCATATCTCTCCTATATCTGAAAATATCTACTTAAGTGTTTAAATATATTTTTTTTCTGCTTTTTAAGGTCTTTATGCATCAGAGGAGGAGTTCCTTCAGGACCTAAAGATGATGTGGTTTGGTCTGTACTCCCGCAGCAACAACAAGAATGACTCCAGTGGCTTTGAACACGTTTTTGCAGGTTTGGACAGAGCACGTCTTTAAAACATAACATGTCTCATGCATGTATTAACAGCTACATATTGTGATAGGGGAGGTCAAGGGAGGAAAAGTGTCTGGCTTCCACAACTGGATCCAATTTTATCTACTTGAGAAAAAAGGACAGCTGAACTACTACAGTCATAACTTTAATGGTCCTGTAAGTGTCCACAGTAAAATAATTTAACAATTTGTTTTATACTGTCACATGTCAAGCGCTACTTTCATTTCCTTTTTATATGTTACACTCAGTGGACTACTTACCCCGATGTCCTGGGGATGCAGTTCATTTGGGATGGGTACTTCAAGCAGGTTGGCTCTTCAGTAATTGGCAGCAGTCCTGAATTTGATTTTGCCATTTACAGTCTCTGTTACATCACTCGCCCAGGAAAACAGTGAGTAAATCTACTCATGATGTCCTCTACATTGTTTAAGTTGTTTTCTGATTTAACAATTTTATTGTCCATCAATTTCAGGTGTCGCCTGAGCCTGGGAGGAAACCAGCTGATTATTCAAACCTATACGTGGGATAAATCTTTCTATGGTGATGGGAAGAAGTTCATCGCCTCTGCCTATCCTGCAACTCCCTAATAATGCCTTCTGCAAAATAATAGGCAACTTTCATAGACTCATTGTATAAATGCTTTTAAAATAATGACCCAAACATATGCCTGTCAGTGAGATGTACCATTCCTAATTTAAAAGTTAAATCATTAGGCGATAAAAATGTATGGACCATGGTAGCTTACTTTTATCCCTGACATGTTAACATATTCAAAACCAATTTTATGTAAAAGCTCTTTGGATATTACTTTAATCTTTATTTTGAAATGCTCCAGAAGTTGCCCACCCTGACACATGTCCATCCAGTTGTTTTAATAAAACAGCAAACCAGTCAGTCCATTAACATTTGTGAGCAGTCTTACAGAGCATGAGAATGTGGTGCTCTCCCAGGGGCATGATAAAACTGTGCCTAATGGGGCAAAAAATGGGCGTTTACACATCCTCAGTGGGCACAATGCTGACACCAACCCCTCTGTAATAAGTGCATGTGTGCGTTTGATACAATTGCTTATTGTCTTATGGAACAGCAAAACAGGGAAAACAAAGTGAGTCTTTTGCAGTATGAACTATAGAAATAAAAAGACATGAACAGATTCTGTTCTGCCTGACCTGCTCTGAACAGTAGCCACCAGCTAAACCTGCTCTTATCAGCTGTCCGTAAAGCTGTGCGTGTAACTCCCGAGTGTGGGGTTAAGTGTGTGTGGGTGTGTGTGTGTGTCTGTCCAGCTGGGATGGGGGTTGATTTTTTTTTTATTCTTTCACTCATCTAGGGTGACTAACAGGATAAATTCTGGTCTGCTGACAGAACAGGGGGACACACTTGCTGCGCTGTTTAAAGAAAGTATTACAGGAGATGGATCTGCCACTGATCCCATTGTCCACCAGTCTGTGTGCATTCATGCAAAACAAGAGCACAAGACCAGTCTGACTGCAGGAAAAAACCGACCTTCAGCAATTCATCTGAAAGTCAAAATGTTGTAGCAACATGACAAAAAGGTAGCCCAGGGAAGAATTTCCTCTTGCCATTTTGTTAGACAATATTACATTTTCTGAACTGGTGACTTCAGAAATTAGAAAAGTAAATCTTTTCTCCTTTCACACTGCGCTCTTTTTACAGCCCCAGTGGAATTAAATTAAATCACAGCGGGACAAATAAAAGAAAAAAGATTCAATTGTTTCTTTTGTCACTCACACAACTTCATAATCGAATTATAGCTGGCCACCCGCCAGCGTGTCCTTGCAAAAAAGGCTTCTTCTGGCAGCTCTCGTGAGCCACCTGACTTTTGTTTTGTAATTATATTATCCTTCTCTCCCTTTAGTGTGTAGCGGCTAATGGCTGTGCGGGCTAGCCCAGCTGCACATGCAGAAACAAAGCTGCTTATGGGACCAAACAATGGACGTGTAGAAAAGGGACGCCTGAAGGCGGTCAGCCAATGAGCACGCACAACGGGGGGCCAACAGAGAGTTTAGGGAAGGGTTAAGGGGTTTTAGGGGTTCAGGCAGAGGGTGGGGTGTCTCTTTTACCCAGTACTGGGGTCCATCAATGAGATGGTTAGTGGAAGGACACATGGTCAACATCACCCCTGTCTCTCAAGGGTCGCTGTTGGCCTGGAGGGAGGTTCAAGTTTGGCATCGATGCTGGCCATTTCTAAAGTTGATGTGGGACCATGAAATACAGAGCAACATTAATACTTTAGACTTTTCGTATGCCGTGTGAAGAACGCGATGACCGTGTTGTCATTGTTTAAATTTTCTAGTGAATACGGGCACATGCCAAATGACAGATTCAGTCTTAGACCATTGATGTGACCTCATTAAAGCTTTGCTGCAGTAACAGTAAATCCAAAGCTGCTGATATTGAAGCTAGAAAATAATAATTATTTCTCCTGTTTCCACTTTCTTAAAACACACACTCTGTAACACACACACGGTGGACCTCTCCAAGGACTTCCACTATGACAGATGGACAAGGCTCACTTTGAGCTACTACCACACCAACAAACGCTGCAAGCTCATGTTTGTGTGTAGTGAGTGAAATTGTATCTGCATATTTTTTTTATAATAACACACTAAATTCCAATCTTACAAACATACTTAGAAAAGGCGTTAGAAGGACTGTCCTGCGAGCAATATGAACATCCTGAGAGAGCTGAGCTGCCAGCATCTGAACCACAGACAGTTAAAATAAAGATAAGGGTAAGAGAAGACCATCTGCAGCAGGACTTCATCGTGTGTGGCCGGCATTGAGGGACCTGGGGACATTATGGCATACATACAGTATTACACTTGAGCACCACTTGTGGAACACGAAGACTGGATAACAGAAAGTAGGTTTAAACTGGAAACAAAAACAATAAGAGACTGAAAAAGAATGGTGTCATCTCATATTGATTATTAATCAGAGAAGAGTGCCAAAATAAAACCCTATTCTAGTTTATTTACATATAAACTGGATTGTGTGTGTAATGAGGCCTCAGCTATTATATTCCCCTGCCAGTTATACACTGGGGATGTAAAAGGCACAACTCTGCTATTCCCAGTTCAGGCTGCAGGTGTGGAATAGGACAGGCAGAGACCCGGGGGGGTGGGGGGGACGGGGGGCAGTAGGGAAGGTGGTCAGCTTGGGAATGAGCAGGGAAGGGTAAACCTTCCTGTTAGAGCATGTTGTGCTCGGTTCCGAAATTACATTTTTTTCTCTGGCTCACTGTTTCCTGTTCAATTTGTTTTAAAACAAACGTTGTTTAGTATTTTACAATTTCTTATCTACTTTTTTTAGATTGTATCTAGAGTGTTTATAACCCAGTTAAATATATTTTCCTTTGCATTACATAGCCACTTCCTTACTTTGCTAAGGAAAAGGTACATTTCATTAAACCCTGAAGCTCCAGAGCTGCACAATATAGATGCAGATTTATATTCTTTTATCTTTGCAAATTAGCTCAAAACACAGCTCGAAAACAAAAGGGTCCTAATGTACAGCTGTACTACAGTACACAGTGTGTATTCACACAGTATAAGATTTATCTGTTTGTCTGAAACATTCTGTGCTTCTAACAAGAGAATCCGGGCTCCCAAAGACACACGTGATCAAACTTACTCCGTGTGGTCAGAGTTGCCTCCTGGGTGAGATACATTTGTTTAACGGCCTATTTCCCCAGTATGGACGGACGGATGGACGGACGGATGGATGGATGGATGGATGGACGGATGGATGGATGGATGGATGGATGGAAGAGGGAATGGAGCAAACACCTGCTCACACCCAACTTCAAGCTGTCACACACAGTTAGGCTCATCGGAGCGAGCGCGTCTCCCCTCGGCTCAGGCCTCCTGCTGTCTGGAGTAACCCCGCCCCCCCCGCATAGACACACTCATATGTCTGATAACTCCTTTACTTTCTTCCTGGAGACGTTCCCCAACCTTAAATCAGGCTTTTTTATTTTTTAAATCTACGCTTTTTACTAACCTGCTTTCCGGCCCCACAACGTGAGTAACAGCGACACACGAGCCACAAACACAAACAGGCGACAAGCGGCGCCCCAGGCGCTCGCGCCACGGGCCGGACACGCGCGTCAGCCGGCGGGAGGCGGAGCTTTGTCGTGCGGGTTAAAAGGCAGAGCCCCCGCAGAGTGTCCCGCACTGAGGGAGACACCGGGACAGCTCGACGACTGTGGGCGGACACCGGGACAAACTGTGGAGCAGCTGGCGAACTTGCTTGGGACGTCCCCGCACATCAGCACGGTATGTTTAGTCTGCGCTAATCAGGCAAAAAGTCGCATCTATTTCATAGTTTAAGTGAGACGAAATGCACAATAAGTTTAATTTTGTTAATGTCGTGGTGAAATGCAACTTTATGTTTGCAGCTTTTTTCTCCAACGTTTGCCTAACTTAATTTCTTTCATATCAACATGCTTAAGTCGGCATTTCACTATCAGCTGCTCAAACACGCAGTTTGTGGACAGATATTAAAAATGCTGCGGTTGAAAAAAGTCTATTTCATTTCAATCTGCTGTGAGTCCTCTGTCAGTGATCTGGGGGAAGTCGATCTTTCGTTTAATCCCATGGTCGTCGCTTCATCCACGGAGCAAATCCTGCGATGCCCCAGATTGAAGGCCTGTCTGTGACTTTATCTGCGGCGGCATTATCACTAGTTTACAAGTGGACCGGGATTACCTCAAGAGAGGCGGAGAAAAGGGTCGGGACGAATAATGATGTGGCGAGTCCAAGTCCGTCTTTGTGTCAGCCAGAGGCACCTGTGGCTCAGGAGGAACTGTCCGGTGCTGAAACGCTGACACACGCAGTTTACTGTACAAAAATACTGACCTCTTTTGTAATCTTTTCTAATTATAATATATATGTTTTATTTTATTGCTGTAAAATTTTAAAGTGTACTACTAGATGACTCATTACTGGAATACTGGAATAAACATAAAAAAAATCCCTGACCTCACAATCGTTGTGAGATTGTTCAGCATGTTAATGATGTTTCCAGAAAATCTCAGTAAAGACACAGTCTGCTCCTCAGGACCACAGCCTTAGTAAATGATTAGAAATAAAAACTATTCATTGTCAACTCATCTATACCCAACTACGTGAATATGACTCAACACATTAGTAATAGTTTACCACATTGTTGTGTTATTAGATTTGGCATTTTACACCTTCTTTTATGTATTTTTTTTGTGGAATCTTTGTGGTTAATGACAAGATGTCAGCAGCTATTAAATTACAGTATCATACAAAAACTTTACCTCAGACAAAGACTGCGTCATGGGAGAATCAGCCCCACACAGAAGCCAAGTTGACCTCTACAGAGACTGTATAAAAATTGTTCATAAAATCCTGAGTAATGAACAGACTATGTCAAAACAGCTGGTAATGAAAAACCCTTAATGTTAATGCTGGTAATGTTAAACCCTTCAGTGCCGGTACCACACAGATACACACACATTTTTCTGATAGAGATGGCTTCTTTTTTTCTAGAATACTATGATGATTAAGCCATACGTGAGACAAGGAGAGGGAGAGGACATCATCAGCCCTCTGGAGTGGATGGACGGAAACATGAGCTCCCCTGAAGGAGACACATCAATCTCATCGCATTACTACAGAGCAGGTGGAACAATTCAACAGGCCAGGGAGCTGGGGAGTGAGGATGCAGAGGAAGATGAGGAGGACGAAGAGGAAGGACAGGAAGAGGAAAACGAGTCCAAACGACGGGGACCTAAGAAAAAGCGGATGACCAAAGCCCGACAGGAGCGATTCCGGGCTAGGCGTATAAAGGCCAACGCCAGGGAGCGCTCACGCATGCACGGCCTTAATGATGCACTGGAGAACCTACGCACCATCATGCCCTGTCACTCTAAAACCCAGAAATTGTCCAAGATCGAGACATTAAGGTTGGCCCGCAACTACATCTGTGCTCTGTCTGAAGCTCTGGAGAGGGGCCTGTCTACTGAGAGCAGGGCTTTCATGGAGACGCTGTGCCAGGGTCTCTCACAGCCAACCACCAACCTGGTGGCCGGCTGCCTGCAACTGGGCCCAGTTCTTGGTGCTGGGATGAGGGCTGAGGACAGACATATTGTTCAGGCACCACCTACACCCCTCGGTGGTGGGGTGAACTACTCCTCTCCAGGTCTGCCCAGTCCCCCATATGGCACTTTTGACTCTGCTCACCTGCTTCACCTGAGGGCGATGAAAGGGAGAGTCTACGAGAACCACTCGCCAAATGAGTACAATGCTGGTGGTGTGGGGACCCCTCCGTATGATGGGCCACCCACGCCGCCTCTGAGTATCAGCAGTAACCTGCTGGCTAAACAGGAGCCTTCGCCCCACTACCCACCCCCACACCACTACTCCCCCTCCTCAGTGGGGCAGGGCTTGTATCAGACTCGGAGCAGCTATGACGTACACTTAGAGAGGCAATATGACTCCTACCACCCACCACCCATGTCCCCCCAACAGATAACCTCCATCTACAGAGACTGAGGAGGATGAGTAGAGTCAGTTCTGATGACGGGTTGAGTTTGTTCACTTTAAGACTGATGGGTTAGTCTAGACAGACTGTTAGTAGAGGAATGGTAGAACTAAAACCCTTTGTGTGGAGCACTTGCACAGTAGACTAGAACTGTTGAACACTGTTAATACTAGAAAACACTAGACCTCAAGCATTATGTTTTCTTACAAACAGATTACCAAATGATGTAAAGGACCTTAGGTGTGCTAACAGGATATTTTGCCTCTGACCAGATGTCCTGTATCAATATACACCCATGAGCCACAGTATTAATTTTAATTTAAAGCCTTCTTTAGTCCGGGTAGTTATTCTGAGAGTCTGCCTTGCTGTTGCAGGGCATTTCCATTTTCACACTTTCCCACATTTTCACCCTTTCCCACCTCAATGTTGTGGTGGACAGGTATCAGCATTGTTACTGTGTTCTGACACGTCTTGATCATGGTCAGCATTAAAACCAACAGGTGGATTTCACGTCATGGCTGATCAGTGTAAGCACTTCTTCTTTCGCTTTGGTAACAGACTTTCTGCTTAAATTACATAAGTATTTTTTATTTATTTCCTAATTTAAGAAAATGTGTATGTACAGATGTATGTCTGACTTTCCTTTTGTATGTACTTTGGGTCCAGGCTCGTTTTTGTTCGCTCCTTGGACTAATAGTTTATCTATTATAGAATCTGTCTTGTTTTCTTTGTTGTGTACAATTTCATGTTTTACATCCAAATTACATTCATAGGAGGATTTTCTTACCAAATGTAACTGATCTTTGAAGGATTTATCGTAAGAAAATAAATGGAGCTGAGGGATCAAGGTAAAGAAGCAAAAAAAAATTATAATTATTATTCTCAGGTAACAATGGGATCATAATTTGCACCAAATGCTGCACTGGATATCATGAAATTAGTCATTTTTATTTTTCTTTCTACTGGAAATGTTGATGTTAATAAAATTGTAAGAATTCGACTGGTCCATGCATTCTGTCTTTCCTGTTCCAGAGATCTCTGTCAATTTAGAGGATCAGCCTCAACATCAGCAGCTAAGGATCTTGATTACTTGGTACTTTGTTTCTCATTTGTTTCTCCGACTTAGCTCCGCTAATCCTTTAGGTGTCTCTCAATAGAAGGGTGGATGTGCAAGGCAGTATGTAAGATAAAGCTTTATAATAAACCGGCTCCCTTCAGGCACAGTGGGAGTCAGTCCCAATCCTGTCCGGACATCTACGCAGACACTCACACATAAACTAAACTGTACATTTAGACCATTGACTTGTGAATTTTACACAACATCCAAGAACCTCCTGATTTGTAATACCTTAACTAAGATTTATAGGATTCTGATGGAAATGCAGCATTAAAAAGTGTTGTTGAAAAAAGTAACGTAAAAATTTAAAGAGAATTTTCCAATAAAAAAAATTTGAATGAGTAGACAGTACAAATGTACTGTCAAAGTTAAGAAAATAACCAAGGATATAAACTAAAGAGCAACCACTTGTGTTGATTTATAGCTTGAGTGTTGGTCAGCATGAAGGCCACCCACTGAGAGGTCAGCGTGAAGGGGTCACAAGGTCACACTGGGTCAGGGGTCACTGGTAGGAATGGAATGAGAGAATCATGTTCATCAATTTTCTGGTGAGTTTGTTGTTCTTTGCATTATGAACAGAAACTGTGGTGAGTCTTTGGTTAGTATGACATTAGAGGCTATATAATGGATGAAATGCTCATAATCCTCATAAACATCCTGATGATCAACCTACGCTTGATCTGCACTGGGAGAAATATATCACTTTGTTTTCACAAGGATTAGTATAAGCCCGTGTGTGTGTGTGTGTGTGTGGTTGCAGCAGATTTGCACAACTAACCACAGGAATCAGGGATGAATAACAACTATCCACAGACAGAACATCTGACACGGGACATGAAGGATATATTTTTTTTTCCACGTGAGTGACACATGATAAGCCAGTGTTATGGAGACAAAAAAGTCCATTTGAAAACTGCACTTTTGCAACCCAAGATGAAGAGAGGACTTCTTTTGCCCTTCCCCCTTTTGACCCTTGACCCCCCTGACTTTTAATCGCAGTGATGCATTTTGATGAACAAATACAGAACCTTTAGGTTATACCTTGGGTATTTTTTTTATTAATGCCAAAAACATGTTCATGGAAAAGCTTTGTAATTAGGTGGAAAGTTATATAAAAATAGAGATGTGATTAGATGGTGTTCGTAGTCTTCGGTAGTCTTTTAGAACACAGTAAGTATCAAAAAATCTGAAGTCTGACTACACTTAATCGTACAGCTGATTATATTTGGAGAATACATTTTCAAATGATAAATAATGAAAGGACAATGAATAATTGTTACGATAAAAATGGGGGTGTTATTTTGTGGAATTTTATATTTTTTCTGTAATTTTTACTATTACATGGCAAACTTTAACAGAAATTAGATCTTTACAATCAAAAGTTACTGGTTTTTTACATTCAATGTATGCATTTGTATGAATTCGTGCCATTTTGTCATGTTGCAATAACTGCTAAGTTACTGTGCACACCTAATCACTAATACGGAGGACGGGGGGCAGCAGCTCCTCACCTTATGTGATCCATGACAACATAGAGTTGTTGAGTATGTACTCAACAATACAAAGCACCAGTGCAAATAAACACAAATATGTCATATACAACAAAGGTCAGTAAACTTGCACTTCATGTGCCCATGAGTAACAGTTGGGGGCCATCAGTATATTTATCTGAACTCAAACTTTGGACACTAGATGTCACTATTAGACAATCTGCAGGGAGGGTGCTGGGCGACTGCAGACTGGGCTTTCCTGCACAGCATAAGTGATTATTGAAATGTATTAAATATGCTGGAGGAACCTCACACATTTAATAGTATTGAAACTAAATATTTGTTAGGAACGTTTCCAGCATGATTTTCACGGAGGTAGGGGGTGAATAAAATGCACATTTTGGCAAGATCTCATTCATTAAACACAGAGTGCCAGCAGAGCAAGTGAGGAGTGCGAATGGAATTAACCTATTTACATGTAAACTGGTTGATGGTGTGTATTTGTATGTGAATAATCAGGCTAATGAAGGTACCTGGGGACTCTGCTCTATCAGAAATCTGCATGCTGTCCTCTGTATGCAGTTGATGATCACATCAAAGTCAACATTATGTACCGTGAAAAGACATGAAAAAGGATTAATCAAGAAAATTAAATCTTCAAAGGCAACACTGAAGTGCAAGAGCTAATGGGGAAGAGGGATGTGGTTTGTGCTGTTATCCTTGAGGTGGGAAAATGAAGAACGAAAACACATTCTGATCTCCGGGACTGCTGGTACTCTGGGGTGAAAAGAAGCCAGAAAATAATACATTTTGGCCAGTACGACATTTTAAAAATATATAATTTATAAAGAAAGAAATTGTAAACAGTTACAGCTTTTTTAAAAAACAAACTGTAATAAACTATTGTAACACCCAAAGAGACACAAATAACGGATTATTTACATTCCTAAAATGAGATGCAAAGAGCACCAAAAAACATGAAAATAATTAGCAGCATATTTTAAAAAAATGTCTGAGGTTACACATACTATTACATACATATTGGTAAACAGGTTACAGCAGAGCAATAGAACAGATAGAGAGTGAACCTGAGTAGGTGAGGGGGGTGGGGATCAATGTGCGTGTGTGTGTTTGTGAGTGTGAGTAACTGTATCCCCCTGTGGTGAAATGTGCTTACTGTTCCAGTTTGCTGTCCTTTCCCACTGTCCCTCCACCTAACCCCCAGAAGGCATGTTGCCAGAAAGGGCTGGTGTGTTTGTGTGTCCATCTTATGCACATGGAATAAAAGTGAAATTGTCTGTCTTAAATTAAACCGGGAAATGAGTTCACTTGGGCATCTCTTGCTCAGCAGTGTCACAGTGGGAGGCTGCCAGCCCTGATGGGATTGTGCCATTACTGCCTTTACTGCCTGCATTAAACACTTGTTTTTTTTAACAGCCTGTCTCATTTACACAAGAGCTCTTCACATCCCGAATGCCATTAAACTCTCCGTATAGCTTTCATATGCTGTACTTAACTTCCCATTGATTCTCATTATACTGTATTTGTTTTGTGGAGCTGAGGCCTCTCAGAATTACGTTACATCATGCGTCAGTCTCACCTCAGCCCTCAACCCTTGCTCTTCCACCTAATCCTCTCCTACCTCTTTGCAATGACACTTGCAAGCACATTTATGATATCTGATCTGAACCTGCACCTTAACTGGCAGCAGGTAGGAAATGCCACACTAATACACAGAAGTCTGACAGTATCATGTGCGTGCATTTTGTGTGGCTGTGATCATCTCACACCCATCCACATTTAATTAACCTCATCTCAGCACTTCACTTTGCATGTTTCATCAGATGACAAATTAAACAGAGTGACTGAGAGGTGAAGAGTGTTTTGGACTTGAAGTTGATCAGCACTTAAAACAAACTACCTACTGTGAAAGTTACCTCCTGCTGTTTGAGGCTTTGCACAGTGGGAAGGGAAGAAGCACCAGGAGGCTGCCATCCTTAGATAAATGATGAGAGTAGGATACGGCTGAGAAAGTCATTTTTATTCACTGAATCCAAATAAGTGTAACCAGAAGTCTCTAAATGACCAACGCTGGGCTTCTTACTTTGTTACTCTTTCAAAACTGATATTGCTACTTTACTTATTACTCCATAACAGTTATATGTCTTTTCCGAAGGGTTATGGTCTGAAAGACGGATGGAGAGTTCTGAGATATGGGCAACAAATCATAGAAAGAATCCTACCAATGTCTGCACTGAATTCACATTTTACAACTGTGTTCTTCAAGTTTCAATTACACTAGCAAGTATAGCAACACCATTATACAACAATGAGCTATGCTGTATTTTGTACATAGAAATGCTGTAGCAACATACAAGTTCAACTGTTCTATGTGCGTGAATGTTTTCTTGAGACAGAAGTGCTAATAACACTGAGCCGTACTGAACTGTCTGGCAGCACTGAAGAAATTTTCAGCAAGTGGCCTGTAGGAGCTGGGGATTGAATGGCTGAACCTGCAATCAGCTGACAACCTGCTTTAGCTCTTGAACTACATAACATTCATTACTTCTTGAGGAACATACAGAATCAAAAACTTGTATTTTGACAATGTGCATTGCATTGTTCACTGCCATAAATGATGTTTTTGTTGCCTACTTACACTATTGGAGATTTTAAAAGATTACTAGTGTCACTTGTAGGTACAATAGACTAAAATGGATAAAATGACAAATTCATTTGTCTATTGTCATAAAATAAGTTATTTAAACTGATGATCTATGAAAACAAAGACAAGGACAGAAATAAATATATGCTATATTGTTCTATCTCTAATAATGCCGAGTGTGTTTAACTTTGCATATTAGGATCACAGATAAATCAAAAATCTAGATCAATTGAATTCAGGTTCTTTTACTTGCAGGATGAGTTATTTGTAAAATAAAGACAAGGAAAGTAATTACTTTAACTTTTTCTGTAAATTCCATTGTTCAAGTTTTTAATACACTTCATACATGTTGCAGAATCAAAACAGAACACACAGAGAAAAAGTTATTTATTTAAAGTAATTTATCTGTTCATAGTGACCTCCATGCCACAAATGCATGACTCATGTTTAAATACATGTCACTGAACAGGACTCACTGAGTCATGTGTGTATGCAGATGTAGATTAGTGTAAATAAAGACACATAAATTATTAGAGCCACAAATGTTTTACCATAAATTAAATTAAATGAAAAAAGAAGCACAGTCTTGTCCTATAAGCCATGTGTTTCATCCACCAATCATATTTCCCTTTGCCATAGCCTGTCAAAATTTTCTTCCTAGCCTTCATGTCTCTCAAGTTTCCCTGACTTGCCATCGTCACATGCACATGCCGATCCTTGTTTCCTCTGATCTGCCATCCGTTGCTGCCCCCTCTTACCCCGTCTGTCACTCCATTTCCTTACACTCCCTCTCTGCCTGCATCTCCCTCCTTCCACAGTTGTCCTCACATATTAGGTTCCCCTGTCCTATGCAGCAGAATTAGCCCCTGGAATCTCACGCTCTTGTTTTTTTTTTTTTTTTTTTTTTTTTTTTTTTTTGCTCCTGCTGGAAAGAGACAGCAGTGACAACATGAAGGGAAAACCCAGATAAAATACAGATAAACAAAGAGAAGGACTGCAATAATTCTGAAAAGAGCAGGATAAAGAGAGAGAAGATGACGAAGCTGAACATCAATGTGTCCGGCGTCTGATGCCGCTGCAGCATGTGGCCGCCTGCACTGAGCATTTCCCTGTCCGCTCTCCAGCTGACTGGTGCAAGGTCTGCACTCATGTTGCAGTGAGCCACTTTATTTATTTCAACTTTCTAACATGAACGTACATTTGTTTCCAAAGACAACCTCTAAATTACTTTATGTTGGCTGACACACTGACCTCTGGACTCTCCTGTTGGAACGTTGGATCTGGATCAATTCAAGCCCTGTGAAGAACTTAGGTGACCAATGTGGAGTCCAGGTAAGCCCATCACTGACTATACACCCATGCACCACTGTAGGCATTACCCCTTTGATACCTTAAATAAACCAAGAACCTGCATAAGCCTGCAGTATTTTAAGCAGAAATAAAGTGTGTAAAGAGTAGTGACAGTCTTACTCAAAGCTTCGAAGGATTCTCCTAAATAAAAAGTTAACTCTCCTGCAAACACCAGTGCTTTGTGTCAGACAACAGTTTGTGCTGGGCCTGACCCCTGACCTTTAACATGCATTATTGTATGATGCAGGACAACAAAGGGAGCTTCATTAATACATTTTGTGCTTGATCAAAGGGGCAATAGGATAAAAGAGCATAGCCGTAGAAGCGAAAATTATGACCAATGTGTGAAGTTTCATTTCGATTTCAATTTGATTTGCCTGTGAAAGACCCATTGTTAGTTGCAACATCACTAACGATGTCAAAGGGAGCAGCAATGCCAGTGTGTGGGTACATGCCGTAAGTTTCAAATGATTACGCACTGTCAGCTTCAAGTGTCATAAAAAGACAACATTTTGTCTTTCTATTCTTTTTACTTCCTTATTATTTTTATTAATTCAGGGTTTACTGACTGAGCTGAACTCTCAGTGGATTTTGTTGAAATGTTCCTTGTAATTACACTGATGTGACTTTTATAATAATTAGGTCATGAGTATGTTCATAGATTCTATTGCTAAACTGTTCACTGTGAACATGACTGAAGGTTGAAAACTGATATTTGCAGTAGAAATTTGATGCTTGAAAAAGCAGAAAAAATTTCATTTCAAGGTCTAATGTGGCCGAGCTAATGTACATGTAGGCACTGTAACTTTCTACCTCTTCGCTGTACAGACGTATGTTTAGTCCAGTGTGTGCATGTGTGTATATTTGTGTAGAGTGCTAATCCGTCATTCCCAGTCTCCAATCTAGCATTACTTATTTTAACTTCTGAAGTGCTGTAAACAGCTGCCCTGCTCTGTGCTTGGACTGCCCCCGATACCCACTGTGTCAGAGACAATTTGAGTCTGTCTCTGTCCACAACGCCCAAACAGTAGAATAAAAAAAAAAAAAAGTAAAAAAATTACCATTGAATGATAATAATATTACCAGTCACTATGGTTTCTCAACGGTGAGGTGTGTAAAAACTCTCATCTCTTTATCTTTGCCCTGTTGGCTACCTGTACGGTAAGTGGTTGTCTAAACACTTGCCTCAGGCTGTTTTATCGACATTAACCATCGAAAGAAGACGTCATCCAACACTGGCAGGACTCCTCAGGACTCACTGCTGAAGATTACGTCTAAATTTAGAGTTTAACAAGCCCGTCGACACAGTTATGTCCTCGGGGGAAAGAAAGAGAATGAAAGTACGGTTGAGGTCAGATGCATATAATCACACACGCACATGCAGAACTACTGACTGCACTGCACACCGCCTACAACCCTGAAACAAATTGTTTTTACATAAATCTTAGGGAGGTTCAATAATGCAAAGGAAAAGCATGTTACCAAGGTGTGATAAAACAAATAGAGTCATTCACTATTACCTCGTTACTATGTTTGAATTAGTATTTTTGTAAGTTGCTGTAATTTTGTTGACCTTTAGTGACTAAAAAGAAAAGGTTTTCTTATGTACAAACCCCAAATAAAGTTTTTAAAGCAATGTTATTTTAAAAGGACTAAAAAAACACGCACACAAAAAAAAAAACTATTACAAAACGTACAGTACTGGACTGTGTCTGAGCAGAAACCTGCCAGTAGATGAATTGAATTTGTGGACTGCAATTTTAGTCTAATTTTACTTAACTCTTCAACCTGATAAAACACACAGCATACGTTTTTCTCAGAGGATGTTTGCCTCAGCCAGAGAACAACTTAAAGCTCTACCACACTGTACATCCCAGCGGACGCACAGATCTGCAGACAGACACACATGCAGGATGGTGTGTCACCTGACTCCAGAGGTCGGGTTTCAGTTTCCAATAGTGACATCCATTAAAGTCGTGCTGGGTCTGCCCCTCTATCCACAGACAGCCACATTAGCACCTGGCCCATTGGCCACAACAATACACCTGCCTGCATTATTCAGTCTGACTCTACTAATGAGGAAACCTTATCTCTCTCTCACACACACACACACACCCACACACACACACAGGCTGACACACAGCATTATTTGATGCATGCGTTGTATTTATTTTTTGTTATAAAACTGAATATACATTAGCGCAGTCTTCCAATTGGAATACACTATTCTTTCAAATTTAATGGAAGTGAGTGTAGTAAGTTTTTGAGCTCATTCAGCAATCTGCCTGTCAAACACCTGTCCTTCATCCTGCTGTTTCAACACATCTTCTCCACCTTTCCCCCTGTGCACTTTCATCCCAGAGTCAGTCTCTGTTAACCTCAGTCTCCCCTTGTATCCCTTCGTGCTTCGTCAAATCTCTCAAGCTGTCAGTCTCTTTCTTTTTGTTCTGTTCACACGGCTGTCTGGAATGGCACCGTGTGAACTCGGTCAGCATTTTTCTAATTTATGACTGCTCTTTGTGGTAACGTGCAATAAAGAGGTAGAAAGGGAGAGCAGAGCAAAAATCCAGCCTCATATGGAGGGAGGGTGTCGGGAGGGCAGACATTAACATGCATGTTACAGATGCTGTCAATGTGATGTACGCCGCAAAGAATAAAGAGAGACATGAGAGGGGGGAAAAAAATCATCAATAGTAAACAGGAGAGAAAGTGTGACAGAGAGAGAGGCAGACCAGAATTGACAGCAATGTTATCACTCTGCCTCCTGATTCAAACACCCCAAGAAAACGTTCAGCTCCCTCTGCCTTCATTGGCGAAGCCTCCAGCCAATCATGGCTCAGAAACGCAAGGTGCCTTTAGCTTATACCCAACCCCAAAATACAAAATATGAGAGAGAGAGAGAGAGAGAGAGAGAGAGAGAGAGAGGCATGCTGCGGTGCAGAGGTTCCTCCATTTCAGCTGTATTGGTGCTCCTTCTGCCAGAGTCAGTATATAACAGTGAATAAATTACAGGCTTCCTTGCAGTAGATTGTGTGCATGTGCAGTGTGCGCTGCTGCTGCTGTGTCTCTCCTCTGGCAACAACTGGCTGAACAAAAGCTACCGTGAAAAGATCTGAGAAGCTGCGTCTCACGTGGACAAGCAGAAGAAGAGGCACAGTGTAGGGATGCAAAGTCAAGCTTGTGATGCTGGATGTATTTTCCACATTTGACCTTTAACAGGCAGAAAGGTGGGCATTTAAGGTTTGAGTCTCCTCAGTAGCTGATCAAGAAGAAGAGTTCAGCAGGACGGTAACGTGAGGAAGAGAAGTTGACAGTGGAAGGATTCAGGATGATACTGGGTAAGACAGCTCTAGAAAGCTTTTCTCGCTCTTTGTTCTTACAGGTTTTTTCATAATTACGTGCATTTTCTGTCTAAGTGATCACTCATGTCACAAACTTTTGGCTACTCACAGGATCTGTTTACTTTGATATAGACAATCAAGGGGTTGCCCTCTGTTATGTTTCTCCAGTGCAAGTTAAGTTTCAGGATCACTTATTGCACTTATTCAAATTAGACCTTTTTAGTCAAATTAATGCTGGGATCAGGGATGTACATGAAATAGACAGAAAAAGACAGATAAGACAGAAATTTCCCACAGACATTTTTAAACATTGTAACTGCGTAACACAAATACACAAAAGAGGGCAGTACAAAACATATTCAAGGACGGAGATCTTGTGCTACTAAAAGATCTAATCAGTAATGCACCCTGAAGTAATAATTCACAAAACCCAGAAAGTATGCCAAGAACATCAAAATGCATCACATTTAATCTCAATCGAGAAAACTTGACTGCGGTCCAACACTGTGCATTATACGATCAGACATCTGCCTAAAGGCCAAAACCTTCATGTAACACTCACTGCCGTTCATCAGTACAAGCCCAGCCTCACCAGTGAGCTTCACTAAAGCATAATCAGGAAGTCAGCGTGACGCAGTCATGTAGACCATTTTTTTCGCATTGTGCTCAATGATTACTTTCATAAAATTGGATTAAATTCCACACAGCATCTTCGTCCCCTGTATGTGATAACTACATTTATAAAACTTTCTTTTTTTTTTGCATGCTCTTACCTCTGCCTAAGTCTTACTATGATCTGAACATGAGCTTGAGCATCTCGTAATCTCCCTCCTGCTGCAGAGCCTTAACTCTGTTAACACACTTCACACACTGACACATGATCATGACAACAACTTGGGGAGATGGGGTTTTATAAACTGTATTAGGTTGCCTTCCCTCAGATAGAGATGTGACGTACAGAGACCGAAATAGTGAGCGTGAAAAGTAAGGGCAGTGACAGTGTTGACAAACAAAAGCGGACGGACGGACATAGTTACCAATCCTCTCCTTTCCTTCTGTCCATCGCCATCAAAACGCCATCTCCAAACCGTTCCAGCGACCACATTTTAAACCTTATCAACACTGGAACGTGAAGGAAATGTGATGAAGCTGGCTCATCTCTCTCAGTCCAGAGCAGTATGGAGCATACTTTAGTAACTCTTGTGTGATTCTATGATAAATATTTCAGACCCAGTGGTCTGAGGTTTTTATTTATTTAAAAATAGGTCTAGCCTTCCTCTAATCTGATGCTCAGCACTATCAAAAAGTTCATGTCTTCCATTACTGTTCACACAACTAATGTAAGATTGTGCATGTGCGTGTACATGCACATACATGCTCTACATAAGCATAAACACTCAAAAAACTATCACAGGTGCGTGTTTCCCTGATAAACAACATGACCTTTAAATCGAGGCGATGCAGTGAAGGATGAAGTATTGACATTTAGAAATGTGCCTTTCACTCTGTATGTTTGACAAAATGACATACATTTCTTACATCTCTGAAACGTGAACTGATTCCACAGAACAAAAGCAGGACTGCTAAGCAAAGAGAAGGAGGTCGAGTGGCACTGAAGGTCTGTGGTTACGTTACATACAACGTAAAGTGTCTGCTCACAGGAAAAAGCACCTGTTTGTTTAAATGTCACAGGTCTTAAATTAGGGTTTATCTGGGAAGAACAATGCGTATTATCACTCATCTGTGGATAGCAATTTAGCAAAACTTTTGGCATGATTTAGCTTTTAGGAACCTCAGACCTCTTAAGGGGTAGACAAGGGTGATATTTATTTTTATTGTGTGACACATTATCATTGACCATTTTTCTCGAACATAGGAGTAACCCAGTTTTTTTAGCCAGGTCTATATTTACCTTTCTGCATAACATCAACCTAACAAACATGGGTCGCAATTAAATATGAGTCAGTCTGATTTAGAGACAACACACTGATAATCTGGTGGCTGTGGCACAGTTGGTAAGGCAGTCGTTTCACGGGCCGCAGGGATCCCTGGTCCCTCCTTGCTGCATGTCAAAGTTGCTCCTGGTGGGTCAGATGAGCACCCTGCATCATGTATGTGTGTGTACCAAATTTCTCTGTAAGTCGCTTTGGATAAAGGCATCTGCCAAATGACTAAATATAAATTTAATCTCTCAGCTTCAGAAGTAGGTAAAAACTCATAAGACACAGGAGCTTGTCAATTGGTTAACAATAGGCAAAAGAGAAATGTCTGGTGCTGCCACTTGTTGTCAGCTACCTACAGAATGGTGGACATGCAAATATTGAAAAATGGTAAGGGATGATTGATGGAGGTTATAACACAGTCTAGTACATTCAGGCAATTTACTTCACAAATATATAATTCTGACCAGTGTTTCATACCTGGAACCACAATAAATGCTTTGCAGTTTGATGCCAACATCAAATTAATAGTTTCAGTCTGACAGTATTACATGCATAATGATTTACTTTTATTTAGACATGGGATTTTTTGGAGGCAGTCTCAAAGACAGACTGGAGGTTGGAGGACTCACTGACTATACAGGGATTATAAAATTAAAAGCATTTAAAACCACAGCACAAAACACATGTCTGTACTTCACTGATTTCAGATGCCAAAATTGGAATCAGCATTATAGCATAAAACCGCTCTCTGCTCCAATCACTCCAGACTCCAATCCAAAAATATATAACCTGCAGTTTCTTCTTCTGTGGAAAGAATCAGACTTTTTTTCAGTTTATTGAAGATCAAATATTAATAATTTTAGTGTATTTTATGTCCTGATAAGATACACCTGGCTCTTGTTTGTCAAATGTCATTGTTGTGTTCACTCTTTTACACATGCTTTTGTGTTTTTGTGCTCGCTTGTGTACTTTAAATTCTCAGGTTTCTATAGGTCTGTATGTGCAGTAGCGTGCTCTTCCAGCTCCCGGCAGATGTGTAAATGGCTTGACAAACAGAATCATAATGTGGGGCAGGGCTGGCGGTCATGTTGACATGGTAAATCTCTCACTGGCCCTCATTTTGCTGTGCATGGTCTCGGGCTGTGGAGCTCTGTATTTGCCTCAAACTGTGCTACATCATGACCGCAGTGTGATGAAAGAGAAAGTTGGCAGCCAGGTTCAGGATGTTCCAACACGTCCCAGTAGAGCTGAAGCCTGAGAGGAGCTACAGGGTAGGCAGATGTTCACAATCCTTTATAAAAGTAAGCTCTTTAGGATCCAGCATGTTCATTTTCACACAACTGCCCAGAGAGCAGAGGCACAGTGGGACGATAATGATATTTTTCATAAATATACTGTTGCAATCAAATCCTCACTACTTACTATTCATTCTGTGGGAAATTACAGTACACTGTGTTTTAATTATTTACCCTCATATTTGTGTCTGTTTTAACTACTATATACAATAGCTTTCAAATTCTGTTTAAACAGAAAAGGAAGCAAGTTTTATATTAGCCACGACTACATGCAAGGCTACAGCAAAGAAGACGGCATTACTGAAATATTTGATGCAGAACAACTAATTTAGCTTGTCTCATGTGATGCCAACACAGACTAGTGTAACAACAAGTGATGTGGTATGGATGCTGCAGATAACAGCCCATAATGCTTCAAAGACATATTAAAACATGAGGTGTACTATATGACCCATTTAATTCTTTCATATGCTGAATACGCGACATGACATGTAGACAACCCCTGTAGACAAGGAGAGGAGCAAAATAAGCCGAAACCATTCATATGTGTGTAATATTTTGCATCCGAGAGCCAATTAAATGCGGATGTACTGACTTGGCTGCGTTCACCGCCGTACACCACACAGTATCTCATGAGCTGTTGATTCGCAGTGAGGAATATAACTGTTTCCTTCAGGTAGCAGATGGTATTTCTTCTGTACATTAACCTGCAGGTTAACAGGGCTCTTTAGCTCCCCTGGTCACCTTGGACTCACCTCAAAACATGCAGCTCCCTCCCCCTCCTCCAGTGTTCTCCTTCTTCTTCCACCTCATCTCCCCTCCTCATCCAGACCTCTTTTCCTCACTCAAGCTCCTCTTTTTACATTCCTTTCCAATCATGGGAGGGTTTGATGATGGCTCGATATCAGATGCTGCAGAAAGACATACAGAATTTACAATGATAAATCTTTAGTGCAGAGACGTCCAAACAAAGCAGTGGATTACAGTTATTACATAACGATTTTAATGAGAGCAGTGCAAAATCTGTCGGAGAAAAAGAAAGTCTCGATTACTTACAAATACTGCGTAAAATGTCAGAATGGCTGATCTCAAGACAAACAGATCTCATGAAAACAGACACACAAACGCATTTCCAGTGAAAGCGGACTTCTGAGGGCTCTCTGGGAGCTGGCATTTAAGCCTGGCCACTGGGGTGCAGAGCATCTATCATTAAAACAAAGTGCAGCCTGGAATCAACTGTACACCAGTACCCAGCTCTCCTCCTCACCGTGTCCTTTCTTAACTGTCCAGATCACAGACAGAGCAACACAGCATTAATCAGTGCTGCGCCTTTAACTTACTCCTTTTAGATGATAATTCATTCAAACTACAAAGGTTTTTTGTGTGTGAGAGTGTGTGTGTGTGTGTGTGTATTGTCATCAGTTCCCTGCTTAGGGTGAAATAGTTGCTTTGACTTGAGGGTAAGCTGAGCTGTAGTAAATTGGATTTCATGCTCGGTCCTTCACAGCAGCAGTATGCGACACTAAGACAGAACCATCTTCATCCTGCAATTACGACAACGTTAACACCCGACCCTTGCATCACATGAGAGAACTGAACAGTAACAAATGATTTTAAGAATTTACAGAGATGTGAGAATGTGGCAGCCAAAAGCTCAGTGCTGCTGCCTCAAAACAACACCAGGGCTTATAAATAAAGAGTGGTGTCATTACCAAATGATCGTTGTCATGTCATCAACCACCAGCTGCTGGATCAACATGACGTTGTCTCTTTTTCACGTTGCCTTTTACATAACCCAGGGCTAAAGACATAAAAAGAGAAAGTGGATGCACTGGTTTTCTGTGGCCAATGAGTTGTCCCTCTCTACTTTAGTAATAATGGGGGTGTGTTTGTCAGAGGAGGCTGAATAATCTGCTAGAGAAGCTCATTTCAGAGCCATCTTTGCCCCACAGCCCATTTAGATGGAGATGTGAGGCGGTTGGCACAGTGTGTGGAGCTCAGGAGCCTAGAACTAAAGGAGGCTACATTTCTTCTGTCTTTAAGTCTATTTCCCTTTTTTTGGTGGCGTCCTGCAGCGTTTTTGCCACTCGTCAGAGATCATTCTGGCAGACAGCTTGTCACCCAGTCTCTTGTCCCCTTCCCTCCTGGTCCCAGCATGAAGCACAAACATAGAGGCAGGCAGGGAATACTGAGAGGCTCCAGCGACGTCACTGACATTGACATTACCTCTGTGATCATTTAATCTAAATTGGCTAAATGAATTGCCAATTTGCGAGGCCTTAGTCACAGCATATTGGTGTGTGCATGCCTGTGTGTACACAAGTCCCGGTTTGTGGAATCTACTGTGATGATAAGATTCTGCCTGTGGTTGTTTTTCTTTTTTTCCTATGTCTCTTCATTTCTGTTCAACTGCCTCTTGCTCACAACCTACACAAGAATTCAATAAGCTATTACACAGGCATTGATCTTTTTCTCACCCAAACATTTGCATTAGAAAAAAGTCAGTAAGACGAGGGGGGTTGGGTGTGATGGACCTGTCTGTTCATTTCAGTAGAGAGAAGAAGCAATAGACGGCGAAGCTCGGATTTATGGACTTTGGCAGCACTTTAACACTTTAACGCTCCTCAGAATGTGTCCAATCAATGCTCTCTTTCCCTGCATGGTTGCTGTTGAGGAGTCGTGGCGTTCACTTATCTGATGTCATTGTAAATCACTCAGGAGGAGGCTAGGTCAGGGGAGACTGCTGCAGCTGGTACACTCAAACTGCACTGAGCTGTCGTGGGATAGTGCAGAATATGACATCGAACACAGTGTGTGCCAACTTCAAAGACAACGCCTGTGCTGTGTCTAGACTGTAAGTTCAGATGTATAAAAGCAGACAATATTTGTCCTTCGGATTGTGTTGTGCATAAAACGAGAGGCAGATTTACCGAAAACGTGTCAAAAATATGCTTCACTAACCAAAAAGGAAACAACGACGATCCCTCTCACTGTATCCTTACAACTAATTGCATCAAAGACGCTTTTCTACTTGAAGCTTGACTTTTAGGAAGGTTAAAGAACACAGCTGATGTGTCTTTTGTCTTGTGTCAACAAATACCAAATAAAAGACCCAACACAATAATGAAATCATTATTTTTACACAAATGGTAGCTTATCTCTCTGGCGAATTAAACACATAAATGAGCTGCACAATTGCACTTTTTCCCCTTTTATGATGAAACTGGATATGGAAGCATCTTTTGTCATTCCCACAAAAAATAAAAAAATAATAAACACCATAAACACCCCCTAGAGTGAACCAAGGTTCATTAGTATTTCACTTTGTGGGGTTTGCCGTGGTTGGATTGAGAGGTGATAATGGTGGCCAAGGGAGCTATGGGAATAATGGAATGACAGACTGACATTTAAATTGCGACCACTTTTATATCTTACATCTCCTCCCACCTTCCAAACACATTCCTTCCTCATGCACAACATGCAAAATAAGCCACACTCAAATGACAATAGCTACAGCTGAGCTTCAGCTGCCACAGCTCCACAAGGACTAAAAGAGTCTTGAGAGGAATGCCAGGAGGAGAGACTTTCCTCTCCTTCTATTTCTGATCCTGACACAACATTCTTTGCATCTCCTCTACTCAGGGAAAGGAACCTCCTCTGCTCTTACCAAAATAGCCTTTCTTTCCCCATTTTGACTGGTGACCAGCTTTCCTTTTTACTTCTAATAAAATTGCTAAGCAATCATCACAAAACAAAGGCAGTAAATAGCAACAATTGCATGGATTCTCAGGGGAAATGATTATACAAATTTTCTCTGCGTAGCCAGATTGGGCCTGAAGCACTGCACTGGTTTTACGCTAAAGAGAAGAATAACCCTTGGCAAGAAAAGTAAAATGGAGAGAGGAAGAAAAAGAGAATGACGAAGAGGAGAAAGAGGAAGTGGAATGTAGCGAGTGAAACAGAAAGAGGATGAGGATGATGAGGAGGAGGAACAAAACAACTATGAGAAGTGGTGCTGGGATCAGGGGAAGCACAGATGAGGTATACAGAGACAGGCAGACAGAATAAGAGTCCATGAAATGAGGATAGAAAACTGTGCTTGGTGAGAGAGAGAGAGACAGAGCGAGAGATGGAGAAAAGGCGGATATCTGCAGCACCCCAGCTGTGACGCTTAAGGAGCTTAGCTCTCCTGCCCATCACTTAAGACTCCTCAAGTGCAGGCATTCACTGCTGTAGCAGCGCAGCAGAGAAGCAGAGGAGTGTGGGTAATACCGGGGCTCATTACAGTAACATTACAGCCAGTGAGGTTCACACAATAAATATTAATTTCATTTATTTAACTGTTATGGAAAAAACTTGTTTTATCGGTTTGATTTTTGTTTTTTGCTGAGATTTAGCTGGGAGAATTGTTCAAACAGTAAATATGAATCTACTGCCAGCAGGTAATTAGCTTAGCTACTAATGTTTTGGCATTATAAGTAATAAACAGAGAGTAGAAGTATCACCTTTCTGACAGTTTCAACCTTAAAAAAGTATAAACTGTAAAAGTGCATTGACTTGCAGGTGGTCATAATGTTATGCCTAACTGCTAAGAAATGTATTAAAATTGATTTTACACATGTGAAGCAAATAATGATAAGATATTTTTTAATGTAAGCATGTTATTTATGATAATAGTTCTTACATTGCTACGAATAAGCTGTTTCATCTTCAGTATCTAATTTGACTCTTTGTGAATCAACCACAGGAAGTTTGAACAGACCGGGGCCGGTCCCTGCCTTCCTCAGGAGCCCACCTGTCATCCCACCCCAACTGGATATGAAACCCTTCCTCCAGTTCCCCCTGGAGTCACCTCACCCAGCCAGCATCAACCTTTTCCACAACTTTAACACAGTGAGTGCACACTAGGCCCTGCACACAAGGATCTGTATCGAGCATTTGTCATCACCTTATTTTAACTTAACAGAAGATCTGTTATTCCATTGTGGCTTTGCTTACGGAAGACAACTGATACAATGCTGAGAATTTATGCTATATGTAATGATAAGGTGAACTCTGTTTACTTTTATTCAGCAGGGTGAGTTTCAGGATAATTGAGAAAATGCCCAGGCGAGTGTTTCATTGCAGTGAAATGAATTACAGCTAATCGGCCGAATAAAAGGCCCAGGCTGTGTTCACTACAGACAGCACTGTGACTCCTTCTCATTTCTAGATTGGGTTTCATGTGAAGGTCAGCGTGGCAACAAGCAGGGATGCACATGCACCACACACACATTATACTTCAGCTCATTTACATGCACTCAGACAAAAAGTCCCTCAGAAGATTACAATTCATCCTGCCTCAACAAGGACATCAAGTGTGGCAGCTCATCTTCATTCAAATCATTGTCTCCATCTGAGCAGTAAAGTTTAGACACGTCTTCAACACAGCTGTCAGTCAGTGATGGAAGCCTGCAGCTTATATAAAGCTCGACAACCACACTTAGCCAGCTTGTTTTATTGGCTAAAGGGACTGAAAAAACATGGGGAAGGGCAGAGCGATATACACACCTGACTGTTGAAACTATTGTCTCAGCCACGGTCAACAATCACCTTGCTGAGATTTTATTTTCTAAATCTTTGCAATAAATTAATTTCATTATTCAGTATGCAAGGTATTCCCCAATTAACTTGTTTTAGATCAAAACAGATTTTTGAATCAAAACACTTTTTTATCATTAGCTTTCTAATGCACAACATGGGTCAAAAAGAATCATATCAATTTTCCATGTTATTTCATGGATGGCATGTTTCTATTACACATCTTTGAAACACATTTATTTTATCACTTACTGTTCCACATATGCAGTAAATATATTGTTTTTGTTTGCCACAAACCATCATTTTTATATTTCCGCTATGACTTTATGAACAAGCACAGCTTTGGTTTACACACACTGGTCAGAAACGACCTACTTGCATTTTATGGGAAATTGGGAAATTTTTTCAGACATTTTACAGCTCAGCACAGGTTCCTTTGCACATCCAACACCTGTAAGTCTTCTTTTTCAATTGTCTAGTTTTAACTAAGAAAATATTTGATGACAGTTGTGCATAATTATACATAAAATTTGATTAGGTTTCGGTTACCTCAGAGTGAGTACATCACTTCACAGAGAGTTACAAGTACTTACTATTAGCTAACTAGCTGTTGACCCTCAGTTTCTACCCCAACTTCACCACACAGCATCCTAACTATACGGGTGGTGTGAACAATGCAACGACGGCTATTTATCAAGGAACTGGGCAAAGAGGTTGTCATGCCATATATGAAGAGGCTCACACAGGCCTTTCCAAAGTCAGCAGCTGGCGTTCCCAATGCATTTGGCCTGTGTGCAAGGAGCATAAATGGTTAGTGATCATTTGTGAGTGATCAAAGTTGCGATGGCTATTTGTGCTGTAGAGCATCGCTGCCTCACAGTTAGAAGGCTGCACCTGGTGCAGGTTCGCACCCCGACAGGCCGTTGCCTTTCTGTGTGGAGTTAGCAGTTCTTCCCTGTGCTTGCGTGAGTTTCCTCAGGGTAATACGATTCCTCCCACAGACATGCATGTTAGGTTTGGTGAATCTAAATGACGTGCTAACGTGAATGTGAGTTACACAGAGATAAACTGGACACCTTTCCAGCGTGTTTCCCACCTCTTGCCCCATGACTGCTGGGAAAGGCTCCAGGCACCCTGTGAACCGCATAAGATAAGCGGTTATAGATGATGGATGGATGGATTTGTCCTCTAGTAAGATGTTATATTTTATTTTGTATAATGTGGTAATCAGAAACAACATATTTAAAAAACACTTGGAATAACAAATTATAAAATTAATTGAAGTCAAAAGATAGAACAAAGAAATAACCTGGGAAATGAATGCTGGTGATTTTGGACCCATGTTGTGCATTAAAGGGTTAATATATGTTGCAGTTGGGGAAAAACTCTTCTGTGGAGTTTGGAGTTCTGTGAGTTACAGTATCACTATACAGGTCTTACTTCAACATTTACGGGTACTGTAAAATCTATACATTTAACATTCTTCAGAGTATGCTAATCGCACATTTTTGCATTGACTCATACAATAAGCTGGAATACACAAAAGATTATAACTTTTTCGGTAAGTTATTTGCTATAACCTGTTCTCTTTACTATACATACAATTCTGTGTTTAGAATCTTTTAACCACCACAATATGGATAGGACAATATGCCTTACTTCTATACAACTCAGTGGACAATACTGGACTTACACTGCTATATATTCACAATACATATAGTTTAACTTGAATAACAAGAGTAAACCAGTGCATTGTTTTTTTTCTGGTTTTAGTTAATCCTCTATTAAAAAAACAACCGAATGAGCTGCTAAGTAAGTGCAAACAGGTTTAAAAATAAGGGTAGGATATAGACTGTCATAGGTTAAAGAAATCTACTTTGTGTTTAAAACTCAAATCTAAATAAAGAACATGTGTGTTATGGTATGTGCAATCTGATCCTGCCCAGCTCCTCTGCTACTGCAGCCAATAACTGGTACAGATGTACATTAGGCATATGCACTTTCTCGGCAGTTCCTTACTGGTGAAGTTGTGTCGGGATTGCAGTGTGTTATAACTCTGAAACATCCTCATCCCCAGTTCACAATACTGAGTCCTGCTGTCTGTGGATGCATTAACAGCTTCTTCTTGAACACTAGTTTTAAATCTGATCTACCACACAGCTGCACTCATAACCCTGTGTTTATGTTGACATGTTGTCAGATAATGTCTCTGTCTCTGTCTGAGATTACATTACTTTTTCGGTTGTTCAGTCACCCTGTCTATTAAAATATTCCTAAACATCTAAACTGCAAAGGTAAAGTCATATTGGATGGAACATTTACTGTTTGGATTGTAGCCCACCGCAACTTTTGCAACAATTCAAATGAAATATTTTATTAAAGACATGGAGAGAAAAGTGTATAACACCAATGTGGTGGCCACAGTTGCAGAGGACAGCGCTTTAACCCAGAGATACGAGATCATACAATCTCATTATATTTCTGCTGCAATAAACTGTTTGGTGATTCCCATAAGGCAGTTTGTCATCTGTTTTCTCATACAGTTTTTTTGCTCAGGATGAATATAATGAGGGTAAATAAATGCTAAAACAACTCACATTTTCAAATAAATTTTGCCTTTGCCCGTCGTTATTTTATGGGGAAATAGTTACTGACTCCACCCTGGTTCATCCAGCTGAATATTTTGTGCATTATAAGAATAAGCTTAACCTGACTGATGAAGATTTAAAAAAAAACGCAAGCAGGCTAAGGTACCCAGGTAAAGCCTAAAGTATATGATTTAAACTTAACAGCATTAGATACAACCACAGCCTTTCGGCATCTTTTTTATTCTATTTGAGAGGTTTTCAAAGAAAAAAGTAAGCTAAAAAAAATGTAAAGTGCATAGAAAATACAAATAGAAGCAAACCTTTGTGCATTGTGTAGCTACAGCTGTTGATATTGAGAAACAAATCTGTCACTAAGTGTAGAGGTAACTTCAGGATGGAGTTGAACTCAAGTATCCCATGTAAACGGCCCTCTCACTGAAAGCCGGGCATCATGCCTGAGTACTAATAACTTCATAAAATCATATTACCCACCACATATTTATTGCCCTTGAAACTTAATTTTTAGGAAACGTTTGCATTTCTCATGCCCCTTCAATTCTATACTGTATATATCTTCTACTCCATTACATTGTTGTTGTACAAGTACAATACTACTGGCACAGTAAAGTACAGGCACTATGATTTGCACATGCACTGGAATGCTTTAACTATGAGTAATTATCAATTATTACATAGCAGCGTTAATTGTTAATGCATTGGAATTAGCACAGAATTTCTGATAATCCTCTAAATCGACAAATTCCTTTTCACTGAATTATTAAGGATTAAACATGTCTTCACGTAAATGTTGTCAGTTTTGGGAAAGGATGTTACCATGCATTACATTTCCAGTAAGTCACATTTACTATTTTTATGTCTCAAATATTCTGACTGTGGCATCAGAAAGTGCTGTTTTTTTCAACCAGAGAACTAGTCATTGGTTAGAGCAAAAATAATTCAGCTTTGGCACAGATCTGGTGCTCCTGGGTTGTGTCCAGAATCACCCCCTACGCACTACACAGTGGAAGACAATGGAAGACACTTTACATAATAAAGACAAGACTATACAGATATGTAGAGGAAACCCATTAAGCCCCTCTGAGCTCAAGATGGCAATTTTTTGAAATGACAGAAATATGAAAAAAGCAAAGAGTATATAAAGGCACATATTGGGAAACCATGTACTGTATGTAAGGTGACAGTTAACTGCTGAAGCAAGAAAGTCTCTGTTTAAGGTCAACTAAGAGGTTGATAATGTGATAGTCAGTATAGAGACCCTGTGCTCAATGATGGGCAGGGAAAGAAAGATCAACATGGGGCGTAACAACTACTAGCTGGAGATGGTGGTATGGAGAGTGGTTCTTATTTTTTTATTCTAGTTTGTTGATATTCACAGAATAACACATGCACGATATTTCACTCACAACACAAAAGCTGTTATGTCATCCACACACAATGCTGGCACAGAAACAATTGCACAGGTTTAAACAAAGTAATTTGCAAGAATTTCAGGTCTCCGTGTAAAAAAAACTCATAACAAGAAAGGTGAATTGGAGACATGAGTTAGGAGTAAAAAAGAAAATCCGGCTCAAGTCTATAAATATTTTGAACAATGGAATCCAACAGGATTTAACTTTTTAAACCAATTATACCATTTCCCCTTGTGCCTGGAGCTTGAGAGTCTCTCATTTGGCAGCATGTGTTCACAGTCTGTAAAGGAGATGAGAGGCTGAGAAAAACCCCAGTTTTCTTTTGGCAGCTTAATGAGGGCAACACCCAGCGCTGTGGCGGCTGAACCCTGCCAGTGGGTCAGAGAGCTCACACAAGCCCGTTCAAGTCCAAAAACGAGGAGTAAACATGTCCTTAGAGGATCACAGCGCATATCTGTGGCTGATATACATTTGGCAGATCTTGTGTGATATTTTGTCATTTTTAAAATGTATTTGTTGCTTTAATGTTTAATTATTGTTAAACCTGAATTACTTCTTCCTTTTATACCCACTGTAAATCATTAAAAAGAATAGAAATTGGGCTGGATATGTCTAATGACAGTAATAATAGCTCTGTAATGATTATGCCTCTGTTAGTTACCTATTCAACCCTATGATTACTTTAATTGTAATTTGAGTATATTTTTTCCTGTTACAACTGAATGACTTAACGTAACCAGAGTTAAATCGTATGTTAAATAATTAATCTAGCAAGGTATTATACAGAAAGCCTCTATTATTCCGTGTAATATTGTAGTACTTTTACTATTCCTGAAATAGGACATTTAGTAACAAAAAAGTAAACATTTTTGAGGATAGGGAGTCTGTAATTAGGTACATCTAACCCCAGCATGAATTAATGCGTTTGAACAGCACCCAAGAACTGAGGCACAGACAGCAGCAGCAGATGCTGCTGAGAAAACACACACCCTCCTGTCCACATCAATCACTGCTTCCTCTTCAATTCAGTCTTCTTCACTCTTTTTTATCTCCCAGCTTTCTCCCCTTTCACTTGCTCCCACTGTCATTCACCTGCACTTTTTTTTTCAGACCATACTCAGCTGTGCACTGCAGTTAGGAGAACCACAGAAACATTGCCCTCGGAGTTTCGCCTGTGTTGCTGAATCTTTAATGTGACCTCTGGGTTGTCTCTCCTCAGATGGACCCTGTCCAGAAGGCTGTGATGACGCACACTTTTGGGCCACCTATGGTGAAGACAAAGCGGCCAATTATCTCCTGCAATGTCTGCCAAATACGCTTCAATTCAGAGGTAGAAAAGTCCAAAAGATCACTTCGGTCTTTTTCTAAATGAATTATATTTTAACAGTAAACACATTCAAACAGTTAACTCCGATGTCTATCAGTCTGCAACTTCAGTTGACAATTTTTCTGCGACCTCTTCCATAGACCACAGCAGATAAACGTACTGCTCCACTGGGTGACTTGTTTTTAAAATGAGTGGTCCAGAAACCTTTACCAAGCTTTGCCCAAATGCTTTGAATCCTCATAACTTTGCACAGCGGCCTGAAGTTATAAACTGCACACGCGTCTCACATCGTATGGTGGAATTAAGATGATTCAGACATTTCACACAGACTGTTCTTTTATCTAAGGAGTTTTCCTTTGTTTAACTTTGAAATGTTTAGGCTACTTGGCATTGCTGACTTATGTGTTCGTGTCTTTTTTTTTGTCCATTTTTGCAGCTTACCAAATGTGGCTGTTTTATCAAATTAGAATAGGACTCAAAGTAGTTACTATCTCAAAGTCCAGTTACTTAGCAGTAACAATTACAGACAAATTTTGCATTATATTTCTTGATAGATGCAAACATTTAACCTAGAATTTCTGCCCCTGTTATTGCTCTAGAGTCTAGAGCAATAACAGTGTGTTGGTCAAGTGAAAGCTTGGCAAGGAAAGCAACGGTAAGAGAGAGCACAGCTTAGAGGTTTAAGAAGACCTGTTAGGAAATTCATGTAACTTCAGAACATCCTATGATATTTCCTCGAGGTTCTGGGACCTACAGCAGCACTCCACACACATTAAATCATGCCCTAAAAAGTTAGCTGGCTGGGCCCAGCGTTAGTTGGTGATTGACTGTACAGCTGGAGCAGTCAAAAACTTGGTTCACAGTTTGTCAGCTCCAATTTTAGCCCCTCCAGAAAGGATTGTGGGGAGCAAGACGGATAAAACCCTGCATGATTAAGTTACACTCTGATGTAATTGTCACACTACTGTAAGTCTTGAGGGAATGCCAGAAGGCAGAACGTGATTACTTTTTATTTACGTTTAAAGCTACAATATGGAGAAATTTGGCAACTTAAATCAAATTAGCTGCAACATAAGATGTGGCATCAGTCCCCCCAGGCCATCCAATACTAACATGTGTTAAAACCTGTGGTGTCTTACAGTTATGTGCAGCCCTCCACGTCAGCACATGATGCGCGGGATTTGACCTTGTCCTGACTGGTTAGAAGCACAAGCCTCATTCTAAAACCTTTGACAGACAATGTCTCTGCACTGCTGCTCTGTGAACCACATTAGGCCTTGACTTCACCTCTCCACGTAAAGTGCATGGACCGTGCTTGTATAAAAAAAAAAAAAAAATATATATATATATATATATATATATATATATATATATATAGTATAAAACAATAAAGTAAGCATTCATCTTTTTTAGCTGTATTGTGCCTGAATCAGTAAATATATTTTTAAAACAGAGGTCTTTAAGTCTGCTTCGGTGAGGTATTAATGGAGGGTTGTGAGATGTGGGAGAGTGAAGCAGCAAGATGAACTGCACTAACAAGAACTTGTCCTTAAAGCTGACTGAGCACATTTTCCTCCACAGAGCTCTTGACAAACATTGCTACTGTAAGTCAATATGAGCCAGAGCGACTGAAATCCGACGCCAAAACTTTAGCAAAACTGACTTGAGTGTTAAGTGACTTTCAACAACAAATAACTTGTAATGTCTTGCAATCCAAAACCCAGCTATTAAATGAAGTCACTTATGTGTTAAAAGCATAGTGCTGAGCCTGTCACAGTTTGTGTGTGCATATGTACAGTGGAATATTTTAATGGTGTGATATGGTTTTTCTTTGCGTATGGAAAAAAAATAGTCCTGATGTTTACAACCCACCACTGTAACCTCTAACCCAACCTGGTTGGGGCAGAAATCCGAGAAGCCCAAAATTAAACAGGCATGGCTAAACATATACTGTACATGCATTACAGAGACGAATTGCTGAATGGTTAAACTTTAAATGTAGCAGTGTGTAAAGGACACAGGGAGGTGTGTCCCCCTCTGTGGGGGTCTGCTTAATTATATCGCCAACGTCCTTACCCGCATGTTCTCACATGGTGTCCATGAGCTTTGTTTACATGGATGGGTAGCGAAACATTCTGCTTGCGGATTCACTGAATCTGCATGTTGGAAAATGTTTGGCCTACTGTCTCTGGCTCATGTCACATCTGTGTTATGCAGTGAGATGTCTAACACCGAGCCACCTGTTTGTCCAGCGCGCTGTTTGACTTGTGAGACGTGTTGTGCATCTGCTCTGTTGCAGCTCTCCAACTATTCCCACGGTAACCTGAGAGACGTGAGCTTACAGAAAGGTGGACAATATAATTAATAATAAAGGAATACTCTGCTTACACTACAGTACTTGGCTTATCCGGGTTGTCTGGGTCGCAATGCAAACAAAGACAAACATGAGCCAAGTATTGATAATGGCAACATTTTCTCTCCTGTTTATGTTTGAGGAATAAGAGGATTTTCAAGCACTTAAGTAAGATGTGGGAGATTGATAGTGATTCTTCAGGTGATTCTTACTTTTTCAAAGCTGTGGTCTCACGTTGTAATTACAAGACTGCAATTCATTTCAGGCCACAGAGGACAGATTAGCCTGCCAGTGCTCAGCCCAGCACTGCTGCAAGCCTGACGTCACACCATGCTGCATTAGCCACCGTCACCACTGCAGCACCATACTGGACAACCCCCCTGCTCAATCCTCCCGTTCTTGTTCTCCTCAGGCCCACACCAAACCGTGTTTCCTTTAGAGCTCCTGTCTGCTTGTCATCTTAGTTTGCTCATCTATTTCATTGTCAATTTTCATGTTTCTCTCTCTCCCTCTCTGAGGTATACTGTACCATTTTCCCCTCATGCTCCACTCCACCACACCAGCTTGCTCCCACCCACTCTTCCCGTCACTGCTGCCTGTACCTCATACAGCAAATCTGGTTGCTAGACCTGGTTGCTTTCTGTGCCTTTGTCCCTTTATAGATAAAACATCAAAGCACATCCTGCTTTGAGAGAAGAGGGATTTCAGAGACATTCATTGCTCCCATTTCTCTCTCTTAAATCCCATCTCTGCTTCTTCATTCATCTTAATCTCCCTTTCCTTGAGCTCTTTTGTAGTTTCTCTCAGTACATTTCACCTACTATACTGAACATCATTCATATTTTATCATGATTCAGTTTTCCTTTTAATGCAAATCTACAGATGCTTCGATTCCTTTTCAGCCTACTGCTTTGGCTGTATCCTGCCCCTTCCTTCGAGCCTGTAAAGATTTTCATGCATTAATTTACCTTTTTCCGAAGACCTAGCACTAATGGTCACAGTGTGAAAGCATTAAAAGCTACACAACGGTTGTAGAAAGCAAAATGAAAAAAGAAAAAGAGCAATAAAATGTGGGAAGTTTCACAACGAGGAGGAATGGCTCAGTATTTCTCCCTTTCGAGCTTGGAGCTGTCGTTTGTTAACTCTCGGGCCTTCATTTTCTTGTCTCATTGCAAGGCTTTGAGGGGCAAACACACAGGAGTTGGGCTACACGGCAGAGCTATATCTGCTATTCTGTCATCACCAATCAGCATGTGGGCTATATGGGTAAATATCATTTGCAGTTAATAGCTAAGGCTTACAGAGGCATGCCAGACATGCCCTATTGGTCACCACTTTAGTGTCCGCAAACATGTACCTGTCAAATGTCTCGTGCGGGTCCTTCAGCTGTCTTATTCACATAATGAAATATATCTAATTCCAGCCAGTCCCACAACTTGTGTCTACACATGCACATACAGTCTTGCATTAGTAAGGAACTTATAGAATATCTATATGCGCCTCTCACTTTCCCTTGAGTTCATCTGGACTTGGAAGGCAACATTTATTTCTACGCCTAGTATCTCTAGAAAGCATTTAAATTTTGCTCGAATCTGCACCTGACAACTCGAAAACTAAACTTTTTGTGTGCCAGGGTGCCAGAGCAGTAAGAAGTAAGCTTGTTGTGGAACAAGGTTGAAAGTACATTATCTACATACTAAAATTATATTTTTGTAGTTCTGGTTCCATCAGTAGGTGCTGCTGACTGCCTATACAGGCCACACAAAGAAAGAAAAATGAACTTTGTGACAGGAGAAACAATTTGAAGTGAGCTCATTGTGGGAATCATGTCGATCTGTATCAGCACAAATTTGTCGGCAGCTGTCTGGTTTAGGAAGTTATCCAACGGCCATGCTAATGCAAAGCTACCATCTTCAGCTTCAGTATGTTCCATGTCAGCTGAGTAATTTTACCAGTAGGTCACCACTGTTTTTGAAAAAGGTAAAATGCGACTTTGTTTTGACTGTCCGATATGTCCAAAACGTTTTTATCAGATTTAGTGTTTGTTCTCCAGTGGAGCCTGAACGTTGTGCAGTGTTACGTGCATCTTTAGCAAAAAGAACAACAACATATGCTTTGTCTGGCAAAAGAGTTAAAACACCAGTGTCATCATCACTGTAAAATACAATCACAAATGCATGTTTAATGATGACTCCTTTTGCCTTATGCAAATCTCTCATAAGCTGAAACACAAACTCTATACACACACCTACTGAAATGTCCACACCTCTTCACATCTATAATCCATGAGTTTAAAATAATCCTCTTTACTACAATAGCACAGCATATATTCGCAAGCATGCAAATACAAAGACATAGACATAAACTGTTTTCAATTGGCTCCATTTTGTCTCTCAGTAGCTGGTTGTCAACTGTCACCGGTTGCCCACAGCCTATTTTTGATAATCCCTCCAGTCAATAATCATCACCAGCTCAGCAGGGCAGTTCAGTGATTACACCAGTGATGAAAGAAAGTGAGAATGTTTTGTAGGATAATCTACCCCGACAGCCTCACCAGCATATCAGACCAGATAAGCTCAACCACTATTTACTCTCAAGCACAGGATGTCAGCAATTACTGAATTATCATTTTTGACAAAAATAGAAACATTTGTTTAGTTTAATAAATCTTTGGTTTGAAACGTGGCAATGTGGGGTCACTAAAATGCAGTTTACACAAGGACACTGTGCACTGCAACTGCAGCAACTGCAGCAACTGCAGCAACTGCAGCGTGTCATGTCAAGAAGACAAAGGGGAAAAGATACTTGCATGGAATTTAAATGTTACATTGCATTAATATTTACAGTTGAGTGCAAACATGACATCACCTTACTTTAAAATGTCAAAAAGAGTAAAACACTTTTTTTTTATCATTAGCTAGTAAAATGTCCCCTTAGAACTAACAAAAATCAGAATTAACAACAATGGAGGCTATAACAACAAAGTCATAGAACAATAATTCAAACGATATTATTGCAAATATAAAATATTATTCGTGCTCTGGATCATTGGATCTATTGTCTCTTTTTTTGTGCAATTGCAGGAGACTTTGCTTTAAAAGTGTCTGACATGGCTTGCATCTATTCTTCCTTCCATTTTTTCTCACCACACATAGTCCAAAAAATCTGTGATTAATGTGGATTGTTCACATGTTCCTTACACACCCCAAACCTGCTGCCTTGTGTCTAGAAGTAAGTAAGTAAGAAGCAAGTAAGTAAGTTGCTTCCTGCTTTTGTCCCAAACTTGTGCAGACTACGTTTGGCTGTCCAGATGAGAGCTCTAGTTGCCTTTAAAGACTTTGACAGGTCGCCCTAACGTTTGTTTTCCCATCATCTTTGTTGCTCTCGGAAAACCGCTTAGACTGCTGCTGGACATCTACCCATTAAACATACAGGGTGCAAGCCCAGTTTAACACAACTAGTCCCACTCATTAAGCATTAAGTATTGACAGTCTTTTTTTTAAAACCAGACACATGTTTTTACATATTAAGTTAATTACCAAGATGGCGTAACAAGGGGGATGCAAACTTTTGCACCAATATATGTAATTTTCATTATTTTTAACTACAAGTTTCTTTTTGCTCCTTGACCATTTTGTTACTTCGGATAATGAAGGAACTTTTGTACTAGCTGAATGTGGTAAATACATGGTTAATAAAAAACTTTATTTTTTATGTTTATTTAGCAATTTCTTGATGCAAACATTTTCACTGTAACATGAATGCATTTCATGTGAACCTTGGACATGCCATCTTCTGCCAGAGCCAGGCAGAGGCGCACTACAAGGGGAACCGTCACGCTCGAAGGGTGAAGGGGATTGAGACATCCAAGACGGCTCGTCTCCAAGATGGCGATAAGCAACACCCTCCGCCTACGCCTTCACCCTCACCATCAGGGCCCATGCCATCTGTCCCCGATCCTGATTCTAATAAGCAGGGTGAGCATCACCTGTGACATACATGTATGTTACACACACAGATGTCTGACGCAAAATGACACAGATGCTTAAAACAAGTGTTCTGTGACACTGTAGGACACAGTCTAAACAGAGAGCGGTGTTTGTGTCGTGATGGTGTTACTGCTCATAGGAATCATCAGAATTCACACTTCAGCTGGCACCAACAACAACTTTCATCAGTTTTTTATATCATGTATCCTGTTTGAGACTCATGGGGCAATGTCACTGATTCCAGCTGCAATTGGGGATACGTGGCCTAGACACTGTAATTGTTATCATGGGGC
Organism: Channa striata; assembly: GCA_033026295.1. Lineage (NCBI taxonomy): Eukaryota > Metazoa > Chordata > Actinopteri > Anabantiformes > Channidae > Channa > Channa striata. Next base: position 15,454,579 of record CM065168.1, on the reverse strand, counting down.
CCAGCAACAACATTTTCAACATTTAATACAGAGTTCAGATATTCAAAATATGTTTATACTAATCTACTCTAAAACATCAGAAAACAATATGTAAAAGACGTGTAAAAACAGCTGTGGAACATTACAGAGCATGGCATGCTGCTGTCCCACTTCTCTGACTAAACATCCACCTGGACAAACCTCAGACTGCTGATGTCCTTGCACTTTCGAACATGTTTGAACTGAGACGGGTCCTCACTCCCAAACCCACAAAACTGGCAACCACCTGGTCTTCATTCTTACCTGGAGCCGCACCACAAACAGCATCTCGGGCATTTCTCTGCATTTTCCAAATCACTTCTTCAGTCAGCTCATTGTCTTCCTCCCTAGACCTTCAGATATTCCTATCCCACTTGTAACGTTTTGCTGCAAACGAAGGTCTCTCAATTACTTGTTGTTCTCCACTTTTCAATCACTCCTCTTCTCCCCTCCCCTCAGAAATCTAGAAGTCATCATCAGCGATCAACTGAGGTTTATGGACCACATCATCTGTCTACATCATCAGAAAGATCAGACCCAGTCTTTCTGAATATGCAACCCAACTCACTGTTTAGGTGCTGTTCTCAATTAGAGCAAACTTAACAGCACCCGCTGACCTCAAGTCCCTCATTCTGGTCTATAAGTTCAAGTTGGAAATGGAAACAATTTGCTTTGCTTTAACGTTTTCTCCTTGACTTGGATTTTTTGCTTTTCCTTGTCCTTCTGGCAAATGACTAAATGTAAATGGGTTCAAGCACACCACTAGTGTTAAAAGATCAGCATTATTTTCACACCTTTATATCACGATCAGTGTCTAATGGGTTACTGTTTGCTTGATGTCTGATTTAATTTGCTAACCTTAAAATGTTGTACTTTTTACAGATGACATGCAATCAAGTCCCAATTCTAATGAGTCACCTTCAATGCCTAGCCACCTCCCAACACCCATGCTGAGCTCAACAGATGCAGACTGTTCCCTCTTGCCTTCTGTCAGCTTACCTTTGGCAGCTTGTCCGTCCCCTTCTGCTGCCCTCAGTACGCCTCCTGCAGATCCACCAGCAGCTGGTCCTCCTGACACCCCTTCCCCAGCACCTAGCCCATCTTCGGGAGAGTCAGAGGAAGAGAAAGCCAAAAAGCTTCTTTACTGCTCCCTGTGCAAAGTAGCTGTTAATTCCCTCTCACAACTGGAGGCGCATAACAAAGGTAACACAGCTTGGTGTTAAAAAAGTCAGCACATAGCAGCTAAACTGAATATTGTTAAAATGTTGGCATTGCAATAAGATTTAAATCCTGAAAATCCCTCAGTGAGTACATAGTAAATGCACTACACTGTAACATATCCTTTAACATCAGACCGCTTTTGATATTATTCCCAGGTACAAAACACAAAACCATTCTGGAGGCTCGAAGTGGACTAGGACCTATTAAAGCATATCCACGATTAGGTCCTAAACCCAGCCAAGAGCAAGGAGGGGAGCTGTCCTCTGACCCCAACACTCAGGAACGCACCTTCCACTGTGAGATCTGCAATGTCAGAGTCAACTCCGAGCTGCAGCTTAAACAGGTGAGAAATACGCACAAACCCAAATTAATTCTTCTCCACGCAATCTCAATACCCAGAGTCAATCCTTTATTTTATGACTTTATGTTGCAGCACATATCTAGCCGGAGGCATCGTGATGGAGTTGCAGGAAAACCCAACCCTCTTCTCAGTAGGCATAAGAAGCGCACAGACTTTATGGTAGATGCTCATTTTTTTACGGTCTATAAATTAAAAAATCTTACATATTTTCCATAAAAACGTTGGCATTTAAATTAAGGGAAAACTCTCACATTCAATACTTCAAGTTATGTCGTATTTACTTAATCTTTCTTGAATTTTTCAAAGGAACTTCCAAAAACTATGGGGGCCGGACTTTTACCAAGTCCTCTGGCTGTCGCTGCAGCAATGGCAGCTGCAGCTTCCTCAAATCAATTGGCACTTCGCCCTCCCGGTCCAACCTCCCATCCTCATCCACATCACCACCTGCTACAAGGATCACCCCTCAGCCTGCTGAGGCCCGCTCCAGGACCTATCCGTACTACACACGGGCCAATCCTCTTTACCCCTTATTAACGGTGAGAGAACGAGGATGAATAAGGAAGAAGCACACTGTGAAGTGGAGGCCTGCAACAATGCGCCATGAAGAGCCAAAATATCTGAATTGGCTCCAACCGGTGTTTCCTTTTACTAAAACAGTGAACATAAATATGACTCTTTATGGTGCATATGGTAGGTGCAGACCACTGTAATTACATTAACAGGGAGAACTACAGATAGCTGACAAATCTCAGATGTTTCAAAGAGACTCTATGTTTTAATTCTTCCCAATTACATTTAATTATCTGCATCGCCAGATGGACACTGCAGATAATTTGAAAAAGGAACTCATAAACTTATAAAGTTCCTACCAAGCATGGACCTCTTTAAGCATCCTTCTATCTGCAACTAACTAAATATCTTTAGCTACCATATGATCCACTGTATCTGACTCAAACCCTACCTCTCTTTAATGTTCTAGTTTTAATGTTCATGTCTGCAATGATCCATACCTATCCAAAGCATAAATGTGATCAAAAACTGATGATCTAGAAATAGTAGCTGCCTCTGGTATCATACTGTAGCTGTCAGAGTATAGTGGATTGTACCACTGTATTATTCTGTTTTTCATGTCTATTACGAGTAAAGGGTACCAACAGTTTCTGTATTGTTTCTGCAATTAGTGGCAAAATTCTCTGTACTGTGTGTCTGCATTTTCACAGCTGACCTACATGGTCTATATTTACCTCTGTGGAAAGGAAACAGGAAGTCAAAGAGGAATTGTAAAATGGTAGAATTTACATTATGTCTTAAAACTGTGCTGATGTGCAAATCATACTGTAGCAGTCACAGTATAGTAGGTTGTTCCCCTCTGAAATCTACTACAGCTATTCTGGAGTTTTGATCACATTTGCCGCTTTTATGGCAACAGTGATATTGTTGGGAAGCAGTAATTACTACTGGCACACTATGCAGCTATGTTCATTCTCATCGATCTGTGTCAAATGCAGTATGGTAAAGGAAAATAAGAAGTGAATCATTGGGAAAACCTTTTTTTCGTAAAGGTCAACATGTAAATGTCTCCAGTAAATTGGTTTCCATAATGATTCCTCACATTCATCCTCAAAGGCCACTGACATCAACCATGTGGTTTAAAGTCTCACAAAGCACATAAGACATCTACATTGTGATACATGTAAATGTTTTCAATACATTTGAAAGTGCAATCTATACTTTGCTTATCTGCACCTCAAGGTTTCAGTGTTTGAATGGATTGTTTTAACACTGTGCGCACAGCAGGGAAATTGATTTGTGACTTTGGTAGCAGGTATTTGCATAATGTGCACTTTTAATTATACAGACCACATATTCACTACAATCCCATTCGAGGTGTGAGGAAACAGTGGGACAAAAGACACCAGCATTATATTACAGAAGGAAAAGGACCACATTCACAGACTGTATGCAAAAATAAAAACACAACACATCCTGTTTGACAGTGTTGTAGGCCTATAGAGGGATACAAGTGTTTAGTGTGCCTGCTCTGACCCAAGCCGTACATAACCCTAAATTATCCCTGTCAAAAGAATCATCATGACCTGTGAAATATTAGAGAGAAGTGTAATAGCAATACTTTGAGCACTCCTGTTGACCTTTCTTGTTAACTGCAATAAAAGAAAAAGTCTACATTGTAATACTTGTTATTTAGAAGAATTGTACTGAACCATAGCTGTAAATGTAGATTATAAAAAAGAGAAAAGGCACATGTAGGAGCTTCCTTATTGTTAAATAAAAACTGAGTTTATGGTTGTAAACAAGATTGACTGGTGAATTATTTGAAAATTTATAGATCCCAAAGGAAGTTGGTACTATCCTAAAGTGACAATGAGTTCGGTTGCAATGTGAATGTTTAAGTCACTTCCTGTTTTTACAGTAAAATAATATTAAGTAAATAGGAGTAAAAATATTAAAATAAACCTCCATTTGGGGGTCATTTCTACCACACATCTTTGGAATATGGGTAAACAGAAGAAGCTTTGTAAAGACCCTATGGCTCTCAAATCTTCTTGACTATAAAATTGGTCTAATCCAAACTTAATGGTAGACCTTATTTGATCTTTTACCATCTTTTTAGTTTACACGCATTGTGTTTGTCCATACACAACATGGAAAGATTTAATCACAGCCATTAATAATTAATGCATAATCATGTGATTTTAAGGGTTTGCATACCTTTTCTAAACAGTCTAACGCAATCCAATACAGGAGCTCTGCCATTAATTCTACTTTTCCAAGGCAATCATTTCTCAGTTTCTAACTGCCAGAAAGGTCATAATCAACTATGTGTTTATTCATAGTATTCATAGTGGGTCATAGTGAGCAGTGGAGTCGTGCTCAAGTGTATTATATTAACAGATGATTCTAATGTTTTGGCCACCCTATTTAAAATGAATAAGGCGTCCAAAACTTTACAGCCACCTCTTCTTGCTAACAGTGGTGAAAAAAGTGATGTCAGTGAAAAGTACAAATACTTTAGCTGTTCATAAACAAATTTTTCACATGTTTCACAATATCTTTAATTGTTGCTACTTTTACTAGTACTCCATTACACTGTACACCTGCAGTCACCACAATGATGCTGCAACATTTAAAACTGACCCTCCAACCTCACACTCTGTCCTCTGAAGTACTAATAAATGCCCCCGGGCTCAGAAGCAACCTTTGACACACTCACAATCTTTATTTTGCACATGCTAGTGAAAATCTCACAGTGAGGAGCCCTGGCTGTAGCTAAGGCCTGATAAAAACAACATTTTAATTGGACATAAAACTGTTTAACATCAGTGTCTACTATAGGTAGCGTGTTTAAAGGTACCTTTTTGTTTTCCACCATATAGAGTACAGGATTTGCATAGATGTTTATAAAAAATAAATATCATTGTAATTGTTTTATTTATGCAGTATTTTTATGTAACCTAAAAACAAATCTGTCTTAAAAGTTTAAGTGTGTTAAGTGTGTTAAGTTTATCACAGCCATGACATCTGATACTGCTGATGTCTGATGGTCGGTGATTTCGGTAGAAGGATCTGTAATCACAGTGAATCACGCAGCATTGGTACAAAGTGTTTATTTAGCAGTTCCCCCTCACGTGATGAGGGGGAACTGCTAATGTTACATCAAGCTACGGTAAATCTGTTGCCTCTCTTTGAAATGCACATGGGAGAAGACGTGGGATTTTTGCATAATGTTCATCCTTTCTAAACTTCCCTCTGTAATGTACAGTGAATGGGTGCTTTTTTTTGGTTACTAGGCACTGTGAAACCAGATATCTTTCATAGTTTTGAGTAACATCATAGCAACTGTTGCTGGTCTAGCATTTTTAATTTTTATTTGTGTGAATAACAGCTACAGCCCAAAAGAAATTACAGTGGGTCAGTTAGAATATAGAGAAACTGTTGTTTTGTATTATATTATGAATTATAGTTTATCCTAATTATTTTGAATGCTGTTTGTTGAATGATAATTTACAGTAAGAGGACTCTGACTTCTTTGCCTTGTTGAGTGTAGATTCAGAACATGATGGTCAGTAAATATATGGGATAAGAAGACTCCCCAGGGTCTAGACTCTGGTAATAGTGGAGCAAGCTGCAAGTGATTAGATCGAACTTTACAGCTGACATGCCTTGACTGTCCTTCAGGATGAGATGATGGTGAGTGGTCATTGAAACTGAACTCCTCCCAATCACCAGAGGCCTGAAAGGCAAGATGAAAGTATCAGAGCAAAAGAGAAAGTATAAAAGAAAAGTCTCAAAACACTGAATGGCTCGAGACATATGGAAGAATTATTATTGGTCCCATGTGGAGAAGACAGAAATCCACACAAGAGAACCAGACAGTGTGGTAAAGAGGAAGTGACGAGACAGAAATTCCCGTCAGAGTGAGAAGAAAAAGATGTGTCTTTCTGAACTATCACCAAAGCTTCGTATCACAGCAGAGCAGGCAGAGGGAGGCCTGGTGGAGCAGACAGCAGTGGTGTCCAGTCTTATTTGACCACAGTCGTAAGTTGCATAATGTGGCTTTGAGGAAACTGCTTACGTTGTGTGGAAACAACATGCAGTTGAGCAAAGTCTTTCACTTCAAAATATAATTAATCGTAATAAACTATTTAATAAAATAATGCCAAATATTTTGTATGTTTGTAGTAGTATTCCCCCAAAAAATAAATGTGACTGAAGTGTGATTGGAGTCCAGTTACACTCAATTTCAGAAACCCAAAACAGTGGTTGATAAAATGCTTTCTGGATTCCAGATTTGCAGTTGAAGAAAATAAAAGCAGGCGTACTAGGTGGACTACTGCCACTCAGTGGTGAGACTGGCAGAAGCTGCATATTGTGGCTGTCTATTATATGTGGTATGATGATATAGCATAAACCTTCTGTGTTGTTTTAATAATTTGAAACTATTAAAGGAAAAATTAATAGACTCCATTTCTACATTTATCTACATTTTTGATCTCTTATCTTATCATATCAAGCAATACCTAAACAGCAGCAATTACAAAGGGGCTTTTTAAGAGTATAAAGTGCATAAAGTCTGTTGTGTGTCCAGTTCTGATCAGCAGGTGTCGTCTGCACAGTTTGCAAAGAATATCACTTTACAGTTAATGCAGCTTTACTTTCCTTTTTTGTATGACTACCTCATTTTGTGAGGACATCTGGCTCACAGTGGCTTCTCTCGATCCTCCACATGTCAGCTGCTGTTCATACGCCTTTTTCTGCAGCCTAATAAAATGACTTAATGCAGTACATACTTGTTATTACTGTATGTGTGTTTTGTTTTTATATCACCTTGTAAAAACACTGAAAAACTTTCCATAGTTACTTTGTTATTGTTGCCTAAATTAATACGTCACTTGTAGTTTAGTATGCAATCAAGTTAGTCATCTGTCTGTCCCTTATTTTCACACTTCTTTTGTAATAATCTGTATTTGTCCACAAGTGACAAAAGACGTTCGCGTGCAAAAGGGTCACAATTACAATGTTTCTTAAAGCCTTTGGCCTCAAATACCCTCCATAATAGTATTACTGAAGTAAAAAAGTAATTATCACAGATCAATATACATCTATGAGTGATGAATCTTGCTGTGCAATGGGTGTTAAAAATTATTTAAAAAGATCATAATAATTTTGTTACTTCTGACAAAACACAGTCTAGGTGCAACTGTCCAGTGGTGGATGAAGAAATTAAAAACTACACTTAAGTAAAAGTACGAATACACAAATAAAAATGTGCTCTAGTAAAATTACCCACTGATATTTCTACTTATGTAAAAGTAAGTACATGATTTATATTTTACTTCAAGTATTAAAAGTAAAAGTACTTAACTATGATTTTATATTGGGGGCAATAACTCATTAATCGTAATAGACACAACTGATGGGTTGAAGCTGTTTTTTGATCTGATGCTTTTTCACTTTTATTTCTGAACAAATCTCTTATTTCTTAACGTGCTGTAGCATCACACAGTGACAGTTATAGTCTAAGAATTTAACAGCAGAAACTTTGAGAGTCAATGTATGTGCTTCTGTTGCATCTGTTTCTTTCAGAAAAAAAGGACAAAAAAAATGGCTTCTGTCAATCATTCATATGAATGTGTGAATCAGCAGGGACCAGCTCTGTCCCAGTTCTCGGCTCACAGTTCTGCTTTACAGCTCGTCCATTTCTGCGCGTATGGCACAGACAGAAGGAGGGAGGCACGTTTGGAGCGATCGTCGTTGACTTTGCCTCCACCACTTTGACATCAATGATATTATTTGAAGGCTCGTTTTACAATGAATTCAGTAGTTTATGTCTAAAAATCACTCAGATGCTGGTAGACGGCACAACAGGCCACGGTGTCGATTTACTGCGCACCGGCTCGGACCGTGGAAGGAGGAACTAACACTAACCGTGTTAAAAAAAGTGGTTCATTATAAAATGTGTAAAGTGACGTGATTTTAACGTCTAACGCAACTTTTATTAGAAATGTGGTGGAGTAAAAAGTGAAAGTATCCATAAATAAATCCACTTAATTAAAGTACAGATCCGTGAAAATGTACTTAAGTAGAGTAACGAAGTATCACTGCCAACACTCTTACTAACGCAACGGTAAAGTATTGAATATGTCAAATGATTTGTCTGTTCTTTTGGAAGTAAACTCTTCCTGGACGTGAAGTCGGAAAACCCCATGTAAGACAATTTCAACATAGAAGATACCTAAGCAACAAAGAGGATGCGACTAAAACGGCAGCAGGAAACGAGACTCGAAGTATGTCACATCACAGAAAAGAGTGACACGGCCACAATTAGAAAGACAGAAAGGCAGAAATCTTCAGCTGCAAGGTGAGAAATTCATCTGTTTCCACGATGTTGAATTCTAGTTTTATTATAAGAAGTGTTTGTCTAATTGTGATTTGCAATTGATAAGTGAAATTCCCTCCAGCGATGTGAACGTATTTTGAATGAAATTCAACAATGATGAATTTAAGTGAATAAAATGTATTGCAATATTGAGATAGAAAAATATTTTTTTAAATCTTGTTGTACACAAGAACTTTTAAATCCATTCATTAGATATATTGTAAACATCTAAATAAATATAACATATTTAGAGTGATTAATTGCTTTATGATGAGGAAATGATTTTTGCTTGGCACACAATGTGCTTTAGACTTGTGTCAGTCTTGTCAGACTTGTGATTTCAGTGAGGAAGAGCAAAATAATGCGCAACACCAGATCACCTTTGTTCCCCTTTCAGCCGTGGCCCTGCTGACAATGTGAAGAAGTGGGTTCCTGTGTGTTCCTGTACAGAATCTAACAGGTTTTCTGATTCCTGTCAGTTGACAGAATGCTGATGAACCACACAAACCGAACGGAGGAAGATCTCTTTTCCTGCTACAGTCCTTCCGTCACAGGGTACCGGTACTTCGCCGTGCTGTGGGGATGTGCTGTGACCGTCACCGGCACTGTGGGGAACCTCATGACCGTCCTGGCCTTCGCCTCAGACCAGCGCCTGAGGACTCGCTTCAACGTGCTCATCGTCAACCTGGCGGTGGCCGACCTCCTGTACTGCACCATGCTGCAGCCCATCTCCGTGGACTCCTACCTGCACCTGCGGTGGCGCAGCGGTCAGCTGTGGTGCCGCTTCTTCGGCCTGCTCCTCTTCCTCTCCAACTCTGTCTCCATCATCACCCTGTGCCTGGTAGCAGCGAGCAGGTACCTGCTGGTTGCCAGACGGGCAGTTTTCGATCGAGTCTTCTCTAACTGCGGCCTGGTTTTGCTCCTGATGTCAGCGTGGGGCCTGGGCCTGGCCAGCTTCGGTCCACTCTGGACCGTCTACGTCTTCGTGCCACAGGTGTGCACCTGCAGCTTCCATCGCACCAGGGGACGCCCCTACACCACGGTCCTGCTCTTCTTCTACTTTTTCATCGGCCTGGGCTGCGTCGGGGCGTTTTACCTGCTCATTTACCGACGTGTCCGAAACGCCAAGCAGGCTCTGCTGCGCTACAGGGCCAGCCGCCGCTCATCCAGAAAGAAAGCGGCGTGTTCGGCGCAGGGGACCGAGGACAGCGGTGTGGGGAGCGGCACAGCCAACACCTGTAGCTGTGAGATGAGCAGCCAGGCAGATCTGGTCAAAAGTAAGGATGAATCTAACCAGAGCTCTGCCACAGACATACCTCCACCAGCCATCAGCACGGCTCCCTGTGACACCATCCCTGCGCCTCCGTCTCTTCCTGCTCCCAGAACCGCAGCATCCTCTTCCCATCCTGCAACTTCAGGAGACGATGGCGAATTCAAGCGCGTCACCCGCATGTGCTTTGCTGTTTTTCTCTGTTTTGTGTTCTGCTTTGTCCCCTTCCTGTTGCTCAACATTGCTGACAAAAATAACCGGGCCCCACAAGTCCTGCACATGCTGTGTGCAAACCTCACCTGGCTCAACAGCTGCATCAACCCTGTGCTCTATGCTGTGATGAACCGACAGTTTCGACAGGCCTACCGGGTGCTGCTCACCAGGGCTGCACTTCCCTTCACCTGCTTATGGTCGTGGTGGCAGGACATCAGATCCTGAGACTTGGACATCAATGCTACTGAAAGGCCCGAGAATTGGGTATTTGCCTGTACATAGTATCTTAGGTTGTTTTTCTGTCTGATATATGTAGGTGTGACAGAAAGAAAGAACAAGCACCATATTCTGAGTAAATTTGAATTATATCAGTGTTACATTATCAACATAGCAACATCCATATCTCACTTTATTGTTGATTGATGATTATGCTGGGTTACACATGTGGAACAGTATGTTAAATGTTTTTGTTGTGTGTAATAAATTCTATTTTGCAATTGATATTCCACAGTTGCATTCTGAGGTTTGAGCAATAACTAATCTACATGTCATCACTATTTTTAGCTGTCTGTTACATCATTCCAAACCCACCAATGTTAAAAAATTCGGATGTTCCAATACGCCTTAAGGTATTTTTGCAGTCAGACACTTCTGAGTCATTTATTAGTGTCTTAACTCTTTATTGCTAAATGTTCAGCAAAATCTTTTCACCCCAACCATTGTACATTTTTTGTTTATTTTTTGGAATTTTCAATTAAAACTAACAAACAAAAATGCTGCTTTAAAGTATGATATGTCACACTTTTGAAAAAATCTAATCCAATAATATAGGGTAAACATAAACTGATTGTCTGAGGTTCTTAAGTATCAATTAGGAAATGTGTTTTTATTATTTTTATTTTATACATATAATTAATGTCTCCCTATTGCATATTTGTCTGTGCTTCGATAAATCAAAACTAATTTGACAGTTTGGTCCATAACAGCTTAATGTTATGGAATAATGTTGATGAGGCTTTAATGGTGTTGCATACAATAGCCTACATGTGTGGCGTTTCACTGTTTGCAGCGTCCCGTACTTGTTTAATTTATCTTGTACCTTATCTTTTATAAGTAAGAGAAAATGTACAAATATTTTTGTGCACCAGAACAGAAAAAGTAATCTTCATTCTCAGGAATGTTGGATCACTGTGTTTTCATTTTTACCGCAGAATTTATAGCAGAAGGCTAAAATGTGTTCTCATGTTTGAACAAGTATAAAGCCAGTTACCTTGGGTTAATGCCAACAAATATGTATAATCTATCTATCTGTTAACAAGTTCCCTGTCTCCTCAGTATTTACTGTAAAATCATTCCTGTTCAGGTGTGTTACTTTGAAAACCGGATGTAGTGATTATGTCCTTCCTCGTTTCAATACCTTTACCATACAGGATAGTGTACGGGCGCACTCAAATTCCTGCGCGGCTGAATTAACCACGGAAAAGCGGGCGACGGCTTTGCGACAGGAGTCAAACAAGGAGCCGTGTCATTTGCAGTTTATTTACGTCACTTGATTAGACAAGTAAAGACTGAATTATGGTTTTTGTCTGTTTCGTCTCCATTTATTGTTGTTACATGTTGGATGAAAGGGTTATGACCTTATAACCTTTTCAGTTAAAAGATGTCTCCAACTTTTTTACTTGTTTAGTTGTAGTAGTAGTTTGTCTCAGCTGTTTTTGAGTGTTCTTTTTAAATAAATATCATTTTAGCTTATTATATTTTACTTTAAAAAATACTTGTATTTAATCAATGTAGGAAGGTTGACTTGCCAAACAAACACAGCCACACATACAGCATATAGCCAAGAATCAAAATGGAAACATAGGAATTTATTTCATTTTTGTAAACAGGAGTGTAGAGCAATGAGAGGGGACATAGTATGTATGGGGGTACAAGAGTACATTTCAGAAAGTTTTAAAACAATAATCACACATTATTAACAGCCACTCAGTTTTATAAATATCAGTTTTCTAAATTTTATAATATATCAGTTAAGTGTCGAGACATTTGCCTTCACCCTCCCCTTTAGATAACTGCCCACATGCTGAAAATAACCTTTCAGCGATTGTAAACAGGGGCACATGTTAAGTGCTACAATTAGGGACAAATTTGGGATACAAGTTAGTCATTGCTCTGCAAAACTACTGGTGACTCTACTTTTTAAAAAGCCAATGACATGAAAGCCTTATGTTTTGACAGCTTACGACATGCTGTAAATGGAAATATGCAAACATACACGCAAACACGGGACAAACAAACACAAAAACAATAAATTATGTGCAGTTTACACAACATCAATAATACAAAATATTCACCCCAGCTTTCATGTTCAGACATTTCAAGTACACATAAATGCAAAATTATTAATGAATTAATGATGTGCCTGGGACATTATTGGAGTCCAGCTCATTTTTTTTCTACCACATATTAATTTTTAGCAATTCACAGGATAAAAATAACAGTTATACTAGTGGAATTTGAAGGTGCAAACCAAAATGAAGTGCTAACTGAAAATTGCTTGGGATTGTCAGAGGACATAACAAGTATTCGACTTAGCATAGGCATTATTCAAAGCAAACTATTGCTATGCTACAGTTCTGACATGAATGTTGCCAAGCGTGCTTTGGTTAAATTGACTTAACAAATGCTTATTGGTAAATGCTTTCACAAGGTTGTGCACTAAGGCAAGTAAGTGCCTGCAGACTGAAAGGAAGGTCCGGCTCATTCTCAAAGATGCCAGTGTCATCAAGGTCGTTGGGATTGTTGAGATACCCAAGTAAATTATCCTGTGGGTCTGCAAAAGAGCTAGATAGCATAGAATCATAGGGATAGGATTCCATAGGTGAATTCCATGAAGGATGAATCTCATTTTGTTCTGAGAGCAGAGAAAAGAACAAGAAAAAGACACAGGTTTTACTGTCATTGTTGTGTTGCTTATTGCTGGCACTGATGAAACGAATCAGACAAAAAATGTGATGTGCTCTGCAGACAAGCACTTTAATCAAGTTTTCGCACTACTATGCTTATGCAAAATACATATTATCCTATTAGATGCAACACCTTAGCAGATTCAACAACTCAATGAAAGTTCTCTCTGTAATATGCAGATGTAACAAGTCGAAGTGTCGGTCTCGGCCGTGTGAATTATTCACTCTTACGGTAAATGTGTAAAACAGCATGGCATGTGATTACAGGAAATCATCTGAGGGTGGCATTCAACACACATACCGCACCATGCATCCCTTCCATAATGTATAATATACAATTACTATAATTGTACCAGCAGTACTGGTACAAAACACACAGCACTACTGGTACAATATTCAAGAGGCAAGAGAATTGCAAAGTCTTCCTAAAAAAAGATTAAAGACAACTAAATATGTTGTGGTCAAGGTGACTTTACCAAGTGATTAATATTCAGACACAACAAGCACTTTTATATCGAAGACTCAAGTTCAACGACAACCTGAAGTTACCTCCACACTTCGTGTCCAGCTTTTGCCACTATTAAAGGCCAAGAGAGCTATATTCTATAGACACGCAATGCTGATTGTTTCATGCAAGCAGAAACGTAGAAAAACCTGATTCTTGACCGGATTTGTGGAAACTTCTCTTTTTAGATGCATAGCACTAATGTGCTGTAAAAAACACTGTTTTCAAACAGCCTAGGTTTTTATCATGGTGTGCGTCCTGACAGTGCACTGAAATCAAGCTGACTTGCTTTTTTGAGGAAACTTCTCACTTGGTTGATCTCCTGCCGTGTGTTACATGTGTGAAACACAGCTCTGGATAATGTCCAAGGCTGAACGCTCCTGAGATTGTCCAGGATTCAACGAGTATGTGAGGTATTTTCCCTCCCTCCTGCATTTGCAAAATTGTTACACTTTACACAATTTTGTGAATGCATGCAGTCAGTTTCTTGATTTCTCAAAACATCTGTGCCCAGCACTGAAAAATATATTTTCATATTGCTGACTTTTTAATCACTCTAAATACAATGCTATTTCTGTTGTAGAGGAGATGCACATGCAGAAGCAGCACCCGACAGCCCCATGGGTTATAGGAGTAAGCCATAAATTTCAAACATTTCATAGCTCACTGTGCTGTATCTATATAGCATGATTGATAATAGCATTGACATGCAAGCACGATGATTTCATGTATCATTAAATGAACACAGAGCTCTGTGACATAAGGAGAGCAATTTGTCTGGTTTTAGTTGGGCGGGACAGCAAGGAGAGCCATGACTCACCAGCTCCCTCTCCATCCAGGCCATTCACTGGCTCCAGGCCTTCACCCTGTCCCATGTCAGAGAGCATGGGGGACCTAACCTCCAGTGTGTTCCTACATGACCCAATGACAAACAGTCATTACAACCAGTTGCTCATGACATCAAAAAAGTCATGGGTACATTACCTCTCACAAGTGTCCCTGCATTTATGTGTGTTGTTTTTGTACAATTAGCTCATCAAAAACAAAATTCTATGAATCCCCTTGGCAATATTGCACAATATATACTTACTCCTTTGAAACAAACATTAACTTGGTTTTGATGTACTTGATGTAAGGACTCTGATCTGAAAAAGAATGGATTTGGTTTTACTCATAACTACTGCAAAAAACACCACTCCAATAACATGAATCAAACAAAAGGAAGGAGAAAAAAGTATGGCTTACCGCCACTCTTCTCTGTGTAGTACTTTCCAAAGGCCTTGTCTTTAGGAATGCTCGGGTACAGGTAAATTAGTGGATTTTCTGGGATGTTTTCATTTTCTAATATCTGGAAATTTCTGATGATTTCGTGGAAGGGGATCTGGTTGAGGTCAACTTTGGTGAAGGGCTGGACTGTCTTTACGAAAGGTTCACCTAAAACACACATGGTACAATAGAAAAAGTGAGTTGGAATTAATTGAAAGGCAGTTTTTTTGTATTTTCATCAACTAGTTTCAAAAATAATTTTGAAAAACTCTTAAAATGATCTCACCAGTCATGTCAGTTTCCACCCAAGAGAAAGTGATTCCTCCGATGACACTCTCGCTGAAGCGCAACAGGAATGTGCCCCTCTGTTTTTTCTTCAGGAGGGATTTCTCTTTAGCTTTGCTCACAAAACCCATGATGAGGCTGGAGAACAGAAAAACATTCATATTCAAAATAGCATTTTCTTTTATCCTTGGAACGTTAGGAATATACTTCATTTATTTTATAGTATAAAGCCCAGATTTAATAATGTTCAATAGCCATACCCATCTCTCCACAGGTTTTCAAGGAAAGTTTTGACCATCACCAAGATGCCATCAAACCACACCCAGAAAGTGTCAGGTGAATTTTCCTGTAAGACATTTTGAGAAATTTTCTTATACACATCTGAAAAAAGTATTTATGAGCAACAGACAAGACTAATAAACCACAATCATCATAATGATATACAGACAGACAAATGCATAATTTTTTGGTGAAATGCCTGTAATAAGGTCAGGTAGTAACCCAGGATCCAAAAAATGCCACAGATGAAGACTTATCTACTTGCATTTATAAAGGAACCCAGGAAGATAACTTCCAGGGTGGCGGACAAAAAAAAAACAACAAAAAAAAAAACGTCATCCATAAGGCTTCCATCCATTGTTAGGAGAAGTTGAGATACACAGTTTGTTTGTGATCCTAACAGTGAGTTAAATTTAAGGTCTGTAGTGGCTGATATTTACAATATTTACCATGTTTGATTTAACATGTTACTTACAATAGGTAAGTGCTTTGCACTGCAGATCATACTGTTTTGCACTAAAGACAAAGTAAACAATAAACGCTATTTGGTTGTCTGACATTTGCATCTCATGCCAGCACAAGAATAAAATCAACAAATAATTAAAGCAATGACACAAGATGTCAAACAAGAAAACAGGAATGTCTGTAACACAAAACACAACCTAACATTTAAAGAAAATCCCTCATCCCATGCTAAATATTTTCTAGAACTTGCTTACCTTGCTAAATCTTGCCCAAGGTACTTTGCAGCTGTCATAGTTCTCCTTCTTCCCTAATGGGATAAAATATAAATTGTGCATTATGCATATTGCACTCACTGACAAAATGTACAACAAAACATGCTTTTAACTTAAAATGTTTACAATTAAGGAAGCTAAACTATGTAATTGGCATAAATTAATGTCATTAACTCACACTTCCAGTGTGGACAGGCAAAACAAAATTTAGTGACCTGTATTTACTCAATGTGGTCCCAGTCCTAAAATAACTTTAGAGCAGTTGGCTGCATGCATCATCAGAGGCAATTTTGTCGGGGGTGAGGTTAAACTGATTAGAGCGGGAACATACACATGAGCAAAGGATGTAGACCTTGTACTATACCGGAGAATATTGCTAGGCAACACTGAACAACTACAATTAGAATTTTTCTCTTATCATCACAACAACTAGCAAAGACAAGCAACCAAAGCAGAAAATAGAAGCAGGATTTACCAAAGAGTCTGTGTGCAATCATTTCCAGCTGATCATCATTTAAACCACGTTTTGTAGCAAACAGAAACTGCCAGCTCAACATCTCTGCAAACTGTGGCCAGGCGGCTGCAGGACAGTTGGCAAAAAACGTGACATCCTGTAGAAACACATTCATGTTAACAAGAAGATATTAAATGATGTGTGTCTACGCATGTTAGTGATTGTGATCTCTTACCTTGGTGTCCTGACTGAGCATGCTGAACCAGAGGACAGATGCCCAAGCACTCTGCTGCTGGCTGGAATTGGAGATGATGACCACTGGCAGAGAGGATGCCTTCAATGGGTACCAGAGAAAAAAGTTTTATTTAGGAAAATAGATCCATACTAAAAATAAAAAATCATAATCATATCATGTATTTACCAAACTGTTTTAGTTTTGACTACAAAACCACAACATAAAAAGAAGAAAAACTGCACCTGTAACTCAACTGACAAGCCTTTCATCTCAAATACAGAGTCGAAGTTGATGATATGCAGCTCCTCCGTAACACTGAGAGAAATCTGTTAAACACAGAAATGGGGAAGATGATTATTTGGTTGTAATTCAATGAGAACATGACTTTGCTCACCAGTAAGCAACAATGATACTGTATTATCAGTTTTCAACAATCCAACAACCTACTCACATCACTCCCTCCTTTTCCACCACCACCAGACTTCTGCTCCTTTAAAGTCTACAGACAAACAAGAGTACATGGAAACAGAGTTGGGTTTAATCACATCAGTTTAGCTGATGAAGAATTTATGTATGAGTTTTATGAATGAACAAAACTGCCGTTTAGGTTATGAGACAGCATGTATCCAGAGAAATTCCGATGTCAAACTAGTTTGAAAGACCATATACATAAAAGAAGTGTTATGTTTTGGTTCTCAGAGTCCCTCTTTTTAAAATATTATCACTCACCAGATGTCTGAAGTCTGCAACCATGCCTCCACTCTGGCTTTCAGCCATGTTTAGGAACTTACTCTTGGTCCCCAAGACATTAAAACGCCGATATCTAATAATATAAGGTTTGGAAAAACAAATTCATCAAATGTGAGAATTTAATGTACAAAGTAGAAAGTAAAGCTATATAAAGGAAATACTCACCCTTTGATATGAGGAGCCCCCCTATTTTCAAGACAAAGCAAAGCATTGACCACATGAGAAAAAGAAAATGCTATAGTTGTTAAAAGCAAGTAAACAATGCAAACTTGATTGTCTGAAACTCAAATAAAAGAGGAATATCACCTGTCCATCGACACGTTGACTTTCATGGAATGGTTCAGTTCAGGAAACTTAACAAGGAGTCTGAAAATATTAAGACAACCTTTTAGAAAGCTAAGCCAAACAAGTTTGATGATGAACGTCACAGAATCCATCATCAAAGTTCCTGTATCTTGGTTTGTGCAGCCCAAACATAAAGGTATGTTATACTCTCTAAAATGTCTCAGTCAGTGGTCAACTATCACACTGACAACTGGATATTTAATAAGAACAACTTCTAATGATGAACATATAATAAATACGTGTAAATACATGTAAAACATGAAAAATGATGTCTGCAAATCTAAATATGTTTTTTCAGTTGTGCTAAAAACAAATGACTGGCTGGAGTATCACACTGACCTGGTCTTGACAGAGAACTGAACATTGGTGCGGAGAACCAGTGGTCCTTTGCCCTGGGGCATGGTTGGCTGAGTCTCAACAACAAAGGAACTTCAAGAAAATAATATAACAACAACATAAGTACAATTTACAAAGACACTATAAATGCAAGAGACTGTGTCCTAAAAGACCGACCTCTTGAGTAAGTCTTTTAGAAGAGTATCGGCTCTTGTCTGCAGTGCGGGTCTCTGGGCCTTTACAGGATCGTTGTCATAGGACACTTTTCCTACCAGCTCCTCCAGCTTACTAAGAAACTCCCGCACCTGGAACAGGCACACTGCCACACAGGTAAACCTACAAATAAGACAAGGGGAGGTACACAACAACCAAAAATGAACAACAAATCATCATATTAGGTATAATAGCAGTCGTCAGTTTGATACAAGCTTAAATTTCAGCCAAGAGACAGTTTCACAAATTTTGTCATGACTTAAGCGAGAAAAATAAAGAAGCAAAAATTTGCATTGATACAACTGTCGCACCAAACAGCAGGAAGGTTGAGATAAACATTTCTCTACCATTTCTCTAGCTCATCCAGGAAAACATTGTCTGGAGCACCAATGCAGGCTTTCTGCTGCCTCCTCTGCCACTCCACCAGCTCCTTCTTCACCAATAAATCAATAAGCTCTTCAGCCTTGTCCAGGAGCTTTTTTAGGTCTGACAGTGTGTTCTAAGGTAAATGTTTGGACAAAACGGGAAAAAAACAGATAGAAAATTAGGAAAACAATTGCACTAAAAACAAATATATATATTTTATAAAGAATGTTACCAAATTCATACCTTTCTACATTCATTTAGTCTGTTGACAAGTAACTGGAGAACTGTGATTTGCTCTTTCCTCGTGGCCTCGTCTACCACAGCTGTATAATAGTTTCCACATAAGATTAACCAGAACAAAGGGCATTCAGCTGTGACACAGGGCACACATGCTACTCATTTTCAGATTATGCAAATATACTCAAAACTTTTTAAATTATCTTACCTTCCATCTTGTGGGTTTGGTATTTAAAATCAAACTCATCTTGCTGCTCCTCCAAACATGTCATTCCATGTTCCATGCACTATATTCCAAAGTGGGGAAGAAAAAAATGACTGCACTGTAATGACACTTGAAACTGCAGCTATAATACCTATCTCTAATATATTTCATCTACAAAATAAGTAAAAACTACAAAAAAAATCTCTACCTGGACTTCATTTCTGAGGCCAGCCAATTTACGTTCAAGTTCCTGCTGACTGCTCATTTCCATTGCTTCCTGCTCTACTTGCAAAAACTGGACCTGAGAGAAAACAAAAGAGATATACAGGTATTCAAGTTATGAGCCCTTCAGATGGGAAAGTAGATAATAGTGTCATAGAACAAAAAGTGTATTAAAACAGAATCACTACTAGATAGAAAATCACTTTTTAGCCCCCACAGTTAGTCCTGCTTTCTTTACTGAAAACTTTATACTAGACAGCTTAAACTTTGTAAGCACTATTTTAACTATATATACCTAAATATTTACATCCACTTTTGAAAGCAGACTATGTATGCGTTAAGTGACGAGATGTTAAAAAAATAATTGCCTGTAATAATAACATATATTGTTCTAGAATTTGCAATGTGTTGTGACATTTGCTAAAATTAGCAAGATGTTTTTTTTCCATTGCTTCCTGGTTTAATTAAAACATACAGTAAGCAAGAGGGTGTGTCTTAACTTTTGTATGTATCAGTAACTTTATTAGGTGCTGCACAGACCTGCTCAGCCAAGTCTGCACTCTGCAGGATTTCCTTCTCTTTTTCCAAGAACCACAGAATTGTGCTTGCCAGGGCACATGGGTCATCCAGGTACCTCTGTCAGAGAAAAGAAGTCAGAATTAATTCAGACTTATCAGACTTAAAGTCAGTAAGATTAAATTGTTCTTAACCCTACCTACTGATTGATATTGCTGAACAAAATTAGAAGCTTCATTAATATCACTGAGTACATATAGTTTTTACACAAACATATTACACTGAAGTTTTTCCTTTGTATTTAAACTTTTGTCATGGGGGGTCAGTGTATTGCTAGGGGACACACCTGGTGTGGGGGCTGGGATTTGAACCTGAAGACTTTTTCATCCTGCTTAACTGTAATTAAACCAAGGCTTTGCAAACTCAGACATACCTGAACATTCTGTTTATGGCGTCTAATGTTGTGCTGCATTAAGAATGACTCGTCCTGGACAAAGCGACTGTGTTGAATATCCAGATTCTCCAGCAGGACCTGAAATAGGACCATAGCCAGATCATGATCCCGTGCTGCTCGTTTCCTGGAAAATAAATGGTACAAACATTATGTATTAGAAATGATTTAATTATTAGAAAGTTTGTGTTGATTACTGCAATCGTTAAACAACACTGCCAGGGCACATGGGTCCATACATGAGTTGCATTACATAAAGGGCAGAAGATAACGCTGCCTTACCACTCCTGCTTCTCTATCCACACTGACAGGTAATGACGGACATCCATAGGAAGAGCATCCCTGTCATACAGCTCGTGGAGCTGCTGTCTGTAGGCAGGAGACAGCTGCCTCAGTCTCTCCCACTGAGCCATCCTACGGTTGATCGAGGACACACCGATCAAAACCACAATCAGCAAATGAACCAGTGGAACATTCTGCAGTTTAAATGCTCGCTAACCTGTACTGCACCGCACCAAAACACAGAGTGACTGAACTTTATGGTGACGGTTTCACACACGTCTCCAACTTACAGAACCAGTGGCTGCTGACAAGCGTCTATTCCTTACAACACGGTGGCTATAAAGCGGTTACACATTTTGGTATGATTTTAACAAGCTAGTAAGAGTCACGTAACCTTATTGCGGAAGCTAACTTTGCTCCCTGTCCATTGCACAAACTGATCTAACAACACATTTGCTCACCTTTCTTTATGACGTCAATCCACGTACAGCGTTAATGTTAAATGTAGTATAGAAGCCAAACTGGTGAAACAGCAGTTCAGTTAAGATTAAGGTGCATAGCTGCTATTTGCTTCTCGTGTTACCAACTATAATGAGACGCCGTCCAGCCAAAACAACTTCCACGTAAATGCAAGCACACTATGTTCTATTTCCCCTGCGTTTTCACGTCTTTTTTCATTGGATATCTACTTATTCCCGCCCAACTCGTTCTTCCCAGACGAACCCCAGGGCGCCATTTTGGCTCTGTTACGTTGTCGTGAAGCGGGTCCTAGAGCCGATATGTCGACGTCCTCGTACACAGTTTCTATGTGGGTTCTTAGCTGCCCGCTGATTGGTCAATCCAGACACAGATCAGTACGAATTGTTGGTGCGTCAAAATGTCAATTAATGGTGGGGGGAGTGGTGATCAAAATAGAAACTTACAGCCCTGGTTGAAAATTTCCAAGAAATGACGTTGTGAAAGTGATTTGAGGAACATGTGACGCGCTGTTTTTAACACTAACAACCAACAAGAACCACAAACAGGATTGTTTTCTTAGGAACTGCCGTGGAAGGATCTCTGCTCATTCAGTCGAGTGTTATTGTGATATGTATGAGTAAATAACTTAAGCATTGCACAGTTTTACAGGGTTTTCTTTATGCGTTTACATTTTATGGTACTTTTAACGATTCCTCCTCTTTTTCTCTTTTTTTTTCTAGATCTGTATAGTGGAGACGTTTTGTGGTCCAGGTAATATTTGCCAGGAGCTGCATAATGTTATTAGTTAAGTTGTTAAGTTAATTTGTAAGTTGTTATTATGATCATATTGTACTGTGTACAAAAAGACAATATCTTTGGATGACATTTTATTTAACATAAAAAACACAGTTACCGACGGTTGATTTCCAGAAAGGGTTTTTTAAGTGCTTTCGCTCTGAAATATGTACATGAAATAAACTTTACAAAGCCCGAACATGTTATATTGTGGCTGAAGCTTCATGAGGCACATATTGAGCATGTCTACTCTAGCCCTGTACATTCATATTATAACTTGTATGATGTTTGAAAGTGTAATGAATGAGTGTCTTTTTTTATCAGTAGCTTTGGGAGAGAAACGGTTTATGTGTATATTTGAATATAAAGTACATTTTACAGCATGTACAACAGTACGTACTTTACCTGAGTAAAGAATGTGAACTCTCATTGTTGTAGTTGGGTATTTTTATTAGGCAAGTTAATGTATAATTACTTAAGTTTTGACTTTGTGTAATTTTGAGAGTTCTGTTGATCTTTTTGTTGATTTTTTTAGATGCTTGTACTTTATACTAATGCTGCTGCCTATTAAAGGGAAATGAACTTTGTGTGTTAAGCCACTTTTATTAGTTGGTACTTTGGAAATTGAGATCAACAATGTAATATAGATTCAACAAATAAAATATCATTATATCATGTTTTTTAAATGTACACATTCTTTGGTAAGAATTTATTTTTCATTAATTTTAACTTATTTTTTCTAAGAAAAAAAGTTTAATCTATGACAGTTCAACACATATTAAGTTTAACTTGAAATTAATTTGATTGTTTAAACTGTTACATATAGTAGTGACATAAAAAATGACCAGAGAATATAATTAATAGGTCAGCTGTTACAATAACTGTCCCTTTGTGGCAAATACCAACTAACTGTATTAAGTTTATTCCTTTATGTCCCACTTTATCCACTAGATGTCAAACTTCCCTCATTAATACAGAAATGAAGATCCCAGCAGTTCATTTGGTTAATTCTTAATCAAAGAAAAAAATGACATGCAGAAACTAAATGTTAAATGGCTTCAGAGAGGACTGCAAAAAAATCTAAAGGTGATTTAAACACATTTTAAGTTATAGTTCAACCACATGTGAAGTGTCTGCACGATGTAAACTCCTTGTGGGGTTTTTGAACAGTGCACATACTCAAAAATAGTGTGGACAAAATAAACTGTGTTACGGTACAGTATGTATGATACAATTTTCTTAATAAGATGGGACAATGAGGAAAAACACTCAACTCAACTACAACAGAATGTCATAGTATGCCAAAATATTGCTACAGAGCCTCACCCAAAAGGTTATTGTTGTTTAAACACACAAGATTCCAATGAACCGTGTTACCCGCGGTGTCTGCTCCCTTTTCCATTTGCACAGAAAAAAATGTCCTGACCTGAATTTGACATCATAAATAAAAATTGTTATATCTGTGTGTAGATGTGACAACCTGAGAAAGAGATTTAATAAGTATGATCTTTTCACCTTAACATGAATTACAGTAATCATTCTTTACAATTGCGAAAACAGTTGTAGCTGCATTCCTCAAAACAGTTCTTGCAAACTCCACATAATGCAGTACCTACAAAAGTCTGTAACTTGCTTAAAATCCTTTATTTAAAAGTAAATAGTTATTGTATGTCAGCAAATTTGTCAGTGTCATCATGAGGATAAGTCTTTTTAGTTGTGTTGTCATAATCTGTCATGCATATGATACACTTTCAATTGGCAGCATATGTGGACAGAGTACAACACAGTTTCACAATTGCAGAAAACTGAAAAATGAGGAAATTAACCAGCATCATCAGAAAGAGGACTAGGGGTAATTGTTTGTAATTTGAATCGCAACTGAAGTACAAACAGTAAGGCTGAAGTGGTTTATACTGAAAGCTGTAATTTGTGTATTGTTGTTTATTGTGTAGTAATTGAAATAATATGTTAGTTTGACCACAGTATGTTGTTTATGGAAACATTTGGTTTTGTTGTTTTCATTGTTGCATGAACATTTGTCAAACAAAATGTTTCCTTTTGGCAAGTCGTCTTCTGTTTCAGTCTGTGTGAGACCTGTTTTGATAATGTGACAACAGAATAACTAGCTGTGCCACATTAACCTGCTCTGCCATACATGTGCTGAAACCTTAGTTTCTGTACATAGGTCACCTAAAAGGTCCGCACACCACAGCTTTGCCTATATAAAAATAATTTATTGTAAACATGCACATTAAAGGATATATAGTCAAATGCATAATATCAGAACAACGATACGTTTTTTTGGCACTTGGCCTCTGTACACCACCATCGAAAAGAAACACTTGTAAGTGTAAGCAGCTTGTAAGTAAAATCAAGACTTTCAACTTCAGTCTGGAATCCATGGGCATGACCAAATGTTGAGTTTCATCCCTTAAAATGCTTGGCCAGGCTTTTACTGATGCTGCCTTCAGCCTGCTGGTGTATTGTGTGTCTTTCTGCCTTCGGCCTCTTCAAAAAGCAAAAAGCTGCTGTTTTGGGTGGAGATCCAGTGAGTGACAGAGCAAATGATGAATATTCCATTTCTTTGCCTTGAGAAGCTCCTGGGTAGCTTTCTGTGTATGTTTCGGGTCCATATCTACCTGCAATCTGTTGCAGTGTCCCATCAATTTTGTAGCATTTGGCCATATTTGAGCTGAGAGTACATCTCTCTACACTTTAGAATTCATTCTGTTTCCACTGGCAGCCGTACATGCCCATGCCATAACACTGAGTCCACTATGTTTGTCACATGTTCTGCTACACATCTATTTTGGTTAATCCAAAACTGGACAGGCATTTGTAGGTGTCTTCTGGCAAAGTCCAATTTAGCCTTTTTGTTATTGAACATTGCGTTATATGACTGATTAGTCATTAAGTAACAAGGAAAAATGCCACAGCTAGCTATCCATCTTCTTAGAAGCCATTTGTTTTATCATTTATGTGCAACCAATAATGTGTGTGTTTTTAAATGGATGTATTTCCTAAACCATTAATGTGAAACATTTGTCCACCCCTTAATTAAAGCTGAGAGCTTTGCTCACATCTTGAATGTTTTATTTCAAACTGAGTGTGGTGGTGTACAGACCAAATGGCAAAAAATATTTCTAATATTTATGAGACCAACTATATTCATATGGTAAGCGCACACTATGTTTCAAGATTTTATCTACAAAACAGGATTATCCTACAATCCAGAGTCCAGAGTAGGATCCATGTAGGATCCATGAGAAATACTGATAACTGGATTTTGGATTTTGTTGTCTATTGAAGGAGAGTAAAGGTTGGACTACAAGTTGAGTTGTTTAAGCAAAACATTTGCTTTTATTGCATATTTTGTTAGTGTAAGAGCATTTTGCAAACAACACTGTATTTCGGCCTGTGTGTTTTGTGTATACACAGGTTTCTAAGCAAATGAGAAGAACGATAACACACTGTAACATTTCTAGGAAAAAATTTTATAAAACAAGACACTTTAGCTCAAAATTTATTGTCCCTGCAATTACTCCGGATGTGGAAATGTGACTGTGACCTGACAAACGGTTCTGATGGCAGTAAGAAAACAACAAGAGCAATGAAGGTAGAAGAAAAAATGAACGGAGGAGCAAGTTAAGTTTGAGGGTTTTGGAGTTTTGTTTCCTGAGACCAGTTCTTTAAATGTTGGTACTTGATTGTTCATGTGTTTATTGATTGTGCACAATAAGATATATTTTCTAAAAGCACACATTCAAAGCCTTCTGAGATGACTTTTTTCTAAACTACAGTGTTTCCTATTACTGTAATGTGTAATACATAACAATTCTACTTTTAACTGTTTTTTTGTGTAGGTGAGATTATTTTCCTATTTTCAGTAGATTAAATGAAATTCACAGGTGAATAAAAAATCACTGGCACCAGCTTCAGTTAAGAATAATTATTATATCTTATTATGTTTGTGTGTAAACACAAAAAGCTTTTTCCCTTTTCAAGATGTAATTCTAATAATTTACTGAGTGAAAGAATAATGTGTAATCTTGTATTCTAAATAATCTACTGTACATTGTATAAAATCGTGTAAACCAATATTTTACTTCAGTCATGTCAGTTGACAAACATTGATCCTCTATCATTGTTTTTATAAAGATAGAAACTAATTAGCACTACCAATATATTATATTTACTGTCAAAGCTTCACAGGCTGAACTATCAATTTTTCAGTCTACTGGATTTTGATGACGCCCTCCTCCCAGCTGTACTGGTTCACCAGCACGTCATCCTCCTGCTTCATGGAGTTGAGCAGATACCTGACCCCTGCTTTTACACCCGTCTTCATTCCTGCTCCGAGGGCGTAACCTGCCACTCCAACAGTCCCACCTGTTGCGACCATAAGAACATCTGTGCCAATGTCAACAGCACTGAGGATGGCTCTTTCCTTGGCTGTTTCGGAGCAGTTGACTGATGCATAATACATGGCTGTGCCCAGGTTGTACAGGGTGCTGACTGCAGGGATCCACTCCACCACATTATACACACGCTCCTCACTTTTGTTGATACAGTTTCTCTGGGGGCTGCGCTTCATCCGCCGATCTGACCCAGCACCCAACGAAAAATCCTCCACTGCCCTGCACTGATGGATCCAAGATTCAGACGCTGAGGTTGCAGATGGAAGAACATGACTGTCTTTCTTCAAAACAGCCAGATACGTCCCAGGTTTGAGAGGTCCATTGCTAGTCACACCTGCACAGAGGACTCCTAGTCTCTCACAGCTGCTTACAGCCTCCTCCAGTCCACCTGTGGATCCTTCCACAGCTGTCCCTATCAATGTGGTTCCATTCACCCTAACCCAACCCTCACAATGTCCTTCCTGCTTAGAAGTGCCTTGTCCAACCATGACCAGCTGCTCGATGTTAAACATTACAGCCTCCATGTGGTGCTCTGCTTCCTTGTCTGAAGGCGGTGCTGCTGATGCAGGTACGGGCGTGGGTGATGACTTGCTCATTCTCCTCTCTATCACGCTTTCCACCTCCATCAGGAGTTCCTCAGTATCGACCACTCCCAGCAGGTCATACAGCTTCAGTATCAGCGTCTGTGCCTCCTTTGGGCAGCCTGCCACCACCAACACAGGCACTAAAGACAGGCCCAGCAGCTCCTGGGGGAACATCAAGGACAATGGTTCGTCCATGGTGCCAGCAAACATCAGCTCCTGACAGCTAATGTTACTGTGGAGATGATCTTGAATCTTTCCCTGAAGTTTGGCCCTGAGTTCTGATATTAGATGTTTTGCAGCCTGGACTCTCATCTCTTTTTGCATGTCCAACGATCCACGACTGAGTTTTTCGGTGGATGAGAGACTGAGATGGAGTTGGGATCCCAGGAGTGGTGTTACTCTGCAAAGAGCCTCTTCATTCAGCAGGAGCAGGATCACAATCAGCCACTTCAACTTGGAGGACATCATTCCCCTTTTGTAAATGAAAAGCGACTAAAACTGGGTGGACACAGAAACACAAGCCATAAAGAATCATAAGCAGTGTATGCTGTATTAAATGAATAGTAAGTGCCTTTAAAGACAAGAACGTTTATTGGCTGTATTTGCCATCACCCATGTATGTCACTCTCACAGATTTATGTGCTTGTTAAAGCTACTGTATTTATTTAAACACTCTGTGCCTGTAATTCTCTCTGAAGACTAAAAGTAAATATTGAACTTAATAATTACTGTTTGATGGGCCTGGTAGCTCAATGGGTAAAGGATGATGCGGGATCGAATCTGGGTGTGGGAATCCCAGGCTACCCGCAATCTCCAGCCCACCCACCAGGCGTGTCTCTGAGCTGAGTTCTATTATCTTTTGTTGATTTTATTTAAAGAATTTAGAAAAAAAAATTAATTAAATTTGCATGGTAAGTCAACATTAACTGTCTGAAAAATCTGTGGCATTATACTGATCAGGTTTTCTAGAAATTCCAGTGCAGATCATGCATGTCCCTCCCAGGTGTTAGGACATCTTAGACTAAGTTTATGTCTAGTAAATAAAAAATGTTATATTTTGTCCTTCCTCGATAGGGAAAGTGACTTGTTATTTTCAGTGTACAGTAAATTCGAACTGAAAATGGCCAAAAAAAAGCATCTTCCCTTATAAATTCATCACTCTTTACTTGTACTCTTTACGTTGCTTGGATCCAAGCAAAAACATATGATGCAGAGCTCATGAAAAATGATAGATGCCTACCTAACACCATGAGTGAAGCATGGAGGTGGTTGTCTGAAGGCCTGGGAGGAACTCACACACCTCAATATCTGCAAAAAAACTTATCAGTAGAAGCCACATCTTTGTCAGGCAGTTTTTGCTGCCAAAAGCATTTTTTTAAGTTTAAACCTTTTCCTGGCAGTGTATGTTTAGGACATATAGTATAATATAGAATTATAAAACAAATCAACCCAATGTACATATGCTTACAACAATGCAAAACAGCATTTGTCTCTTTAATACCTTTAAAGTTAAAAGTATAGCCACTGGTCTAGAGGCTAAAAAACAATGTTTTGAACATTTTTTTCAAAAGAACAGTCCATCGCATTATGAAACACTGAGCCAAGCTTTTCCTCTGTTTCTCACATTGAAAGAAATGCAAAAATAGAAATGTTCTTCCACCCACAACTTTATACTTTTCCTTCTTTCTTCAGTCCTACAGCCATTTATCTGCTCCTACCTTAATTATATTCAGATCTGGAATCCTGGAGTCCAGGGAATGGCCGATGGCTTGAGGATTTTCTGTGTTTTTCCTTTTGTGCCCCGTATTTCAAAACACGCATAGCAATCTTCTTTCTCTTTGCCTCCAATGAGAATCTCCCTCTTTACACTTGACATCCCACAGCCCTCCCTCTGTCTCATCTGTCTTTCAGCTCCCTCTTCTCTTTGGCCTCATTGCTCAACAGGGAGATCAGGGCTTGAATATTGATTCACGTGGGGAAAGTCCATGTGTTCTAAAGCGGTTTTGTTTGTCTGCCCTGCTATTCTCTTGTCCCCCATCCCTCTGCTCCCTCTCGCACTGTCACCAGGTTTTGTTTTTGACCCAAATACTTGAAAGAAATCTTCCCTTAAGCCGCAAGCAATTTTTTTCTCTTATATACTCAAGCGATGAAGTGAAGGAAAAAAGGGACTATCTGAGGTAAAGATTTACAAAAAATCTAGAATCTAAAATCTAGACAACTCTGTTATGAGTGTTATATTTTTGTTTCTGATGAAATTCTCCCCTGAGCTCCATGTTATTTTATTTTCATATGTAAACACATTCACTAAACTGGAAATGAGAACAGACATCTTTTACACTCTATTTTACTCTAGTTCCGATCACCTGACCCACAGACTCACACCTGTTTACACTATTTCTCTAGAATGTCTCTCACTATTTGTGTTTATTCTATTACCATTTCTGTTCCTGTTTCAGTTGATTTCTAATAATTCCTGGTCATATTTGTTCGGCAGCAACAGTCGCCAGAAGCTATCACCATCCCATTAATGCTAAAACCACGGAAAATAACCTGACTCTGTCTTAGAAAACCCACCAGTCATTTAGAAGTATGAAATTACCAAACTCAAAGGGATGATTTGTGTGGCGTCTGAGTTGGTTATGAACCCTTTTTTCATTGTTTATGTTCTTCATTTCTTAATAATATGGAGACACGAACAAAAAGCATCCCATTGCTTTTACGGACGTGTGTCCTGTTTTAATGTGAGAAAGGATGTCTTTTACACACAGTATGCAAACAGACACAAAACTGACTGTAGCATTTCAACATTTAAGCTTGTTAAGCTTTACAGTATATACCTGCTCTCTGTTCTTACAGCCCCCTGGTTTTCTACAAGTGAACAGAGTAAAAAACAATCAAACAACTAGCTGGATGTGAGTCACAACATGTGATTGTTAATTTGCACTAATCTCTACAGGACACTGAGTAGAACTGACACTAGACGAGGCAGAACCCATCAGGGCATGGCAATGCAAGCTGACTACTCTACACTCACAAGCGGTTTGATCGGTCGTCAGGGTCTTCAGAGCATTAGCTCAAATGATGTGAATCACAGTTGTGATTGATGATGATCACACTGCTCATCCCAGAGCAATTATCATGTCTGATTATGTTGTTCTCCAATAAATAAATAAATACCACATATAATGGCAGAAGGCAAAATTGGAATTTACTTACACAACAACTGGTCTTATCTATCTCTTTTTGGGAGCCTTAATATTCATAGTCTACTTAATGTCAAAAATGTAATGGTCAAAAATCCCAGTTGGTGATCTAAGTTTGCCTAGTGTGCTGAAATTGTTAGAAGAGTGTAATTTCTTGACCCCAATATTTCTTTGACTAATTTTGTATTTCTTTGGATTATTAAAATTATTTATTTCCACGGCTGAATCGCTCTACATCTCTTGCCCTTCCAGCTTATTTTTAAGTATGAAAATCCGCAAGAATAAAGCTAAAAGTCCTACAGAGTACAAGGTAGGTGTGTAGTTTGCATGTGTGGTGGGGAGATAATGTGCCTACCAGTTATTGGGGCAAAGTCTTTGGTTTGAACTGTTAATCCTACGCATCTAAATTCACTGCGCTGGGTAATAAAAAACAGTAACAGCCCTCATGTTATTAATTATTTCTGCACTTTGATTTATTGAGCAGCAGCATAGTTTGTGGCTAAGTAGCAAAACCTGCTTTCTGTTACTTAAAGCCACTGCCATGGTGTCTATTCATACAAAATAGAGATAATCAACAGTTAATGCTGTGGTCAAAGTACAGAATAATACATTGAATAACAAATGGGAAATAACTAAAAGCGTGTAAATAGAAAGCAAGAAAACATGTAGAGGAATAATAAACTGCAGGAAGTTGCTATTTAATTATTCACAGTGGATAGAGCTTCCGCTGTTGTAGTCACTGTGGTTAATTTGTGGATAATTACTACAGTCAAGTAGTACAGCATTCTACAACATTTTAAATACATTTTGTGGAATCAGTTAAGTTTTTCTTGTTTACTTTTTGTGAATACGTTAACAAGCTTTTTTTATAGTTTGAGTAAAATTTATTAATATACATTTTTTTTATAATGAATGGTAAACAGGATATATGTTAGCATTTCAATCTGACCCTGGTGATAGTAGGGTCAGATTTAAGGAAGACAGAGAGCACGTTTAGATATGGATACTGATATCGGTAAAATGACTTCAGCAGCTGCAGCTAAAAGTTAAAGTTAAAAAATGTAAGCTTCCAATGTGAAAAAAGTAAAAATGAGTTACAGTTTGACAGTGGTGAAAGTTTATATTTAAAAATGAAAAGCTGTTTTGTAATACCTGGAAAATGGAGAGGGATAAGGGGTTGGATTAGTGGAGACAAGCTAACAAAGCTCAAACAAAGCTCAAGTAAGACTATTTAACCACAGGCACGCTGCAGGGATGTAATATGTGTGTTTAATGGTAACTAGCTACTGTTATACAACTATTTCACAGTTTATATTAGTGACAAGTGAACATAAATAAGTTTTATTATCTGAAGGAAAATTAGTGGTTATAAGTGATTATTATTCCCCACTGCACAAATCATTAGTACCTGGGATACAACATGTTTTACTTCATAAACCGGTTAATCTTGTGGCTGATCGGTGTTTATTGTGTTTATCATTGTGTTTTCAATCTGGTGTTTTAATTATGGGCTCCTGCTTTAATAACAACTTGCCACATCCATCTCTTGAAGTGGATTTAGTTGATTTGTGTAGTCACTTGGTTTATGAACTTCTAAACAATTACTGTTGTCCCTAATTTATCTACACAGATGGAGTTAAGAGCTTTTATGAGCTTAAGAGCTGTTTCCCTTTAAAAATCAGCAGTGCTCCATAGATACACTTATCATGGTTTTGCATAGAGGGTGGACCTAGGCACAAATGGACACAGATAGTGGGTGATAGGGGAGTTATTTGTGGAAACCGGACAAGGTACACAGGTACAACTACGATCACTTTAACTAAACCAAGAGTCACTAAAAATGAACAGGGTAGGGGAAACTAAACCCAATCAAAGCCAAGTTAACTGTATAAGCTAAACATGAACTAGGCTATGTAGGGAAACTACCGGTAAATGTGAAGTAGACTAGCAATCTCAAGATCTTCAGGAGAACTGGTAAATTTGGCGTGGACATCAACATGGAACTGGCATGGCAAGACTTAAGCTAAACATGGCAAGAGTGGATTGTACAGGTACAAGGAAACTGGATGACAAACCTAAGTCCAGTTGCCAACTTATCGTGGAGTGCAACTGTGGGTAGGGTGAAGTAAACCATGCAGACTTGCAACATTTCCATCAGCAGAGCTGGTGGAAGGACCTGACAAGGAACATAAGAGTGACAGAGGGTGGAGACCGGGGCAGGAGAGGGGATGGGTGTGTGTGTGTAAAGTAGGCAGGGAAGGCAAGAAAACGAGAAAAACAAAGTCCAAGTTGATGATTCATGACAATCACACCATAAATGAGAGAGCAACTCAATTGTTGATTCTTTTCCTCAATCCAAAACTGCACGGACACACAAAGTGTAATTTACACAGTGTATGCGCAGATGTGCAATACTCACCTGTTATATTTTCCACCATTTAATATGTACATATGCAGACCACGAGATTCTTTATCCTCAGTTTTTTATACCTCATTTGCACAGTTAATACTAATTCTGTGTAGGTTCTTTGTTCTTCGTTCTATTGCTGCTGAATCATAGGAATTTCCCGAATCTGGGATCAATAAAGTCTTATCTTGTTTTATCTTATCTTATCTTATCTTATCTTTTCTAACAAGAGCTGTTGCTTACTCCAAGACCCAGAAAGTGAAAACAATATGGCTTCAAATTGTTGATTTATGGTGAGCAATAAATACTCCCATGTTTAATGGTAGGGAAACAATTATTAATTATTATTCAAAAATCACGTCATACATTCCAAGAAGGTGTAGCAAACGTTAGCTGGAACATTTTGTCCAGAACAAAGGGAGCCTCAGAAAGCATCAGGTACGGTACAAGTCATTGACTCAGAGAACGTGGGAGTTATTTGGCTCTATGCTCTAGTACATCAGCCAATCAGAGTCTAGACGTGAAAGCAATATCCGCTTGCAGGGCGTTTGCTGATTTTAAAGTCAATTTCAACTCACACAGGAACATTATGTCTCCTGGGACACACTCACACACCCTCTGCTGGGAAGAGATTATGTTACAATACAAATGTAAAAGTTTGACCTCTCCTAACTTACAGCTTTGACTGGGGTGATTAAGCCTATATTGTCATCAAACTAGCATACAAGGCTATTTTTAGAGGTGAAGCACGGGAGAAGTGATGCTGTTTTTGTAACCATTTTGGAAATACACTTTTTAAGTCAGTATAGAGACTGTATATGTCACATGCACAGATACACAGGTCACTTGGTTGTTTAACCAACATTAAGCTAATTTCCATAAGCTAGACTCTGTAATTTGCATGTATTCCATTGACATCTGATCTATCCAAACAAATAGTGAGCCCTGTTGTGTGTTGGCAACTGTTTTTCACTTTAAGTTGTTTAATAGATCTGATGTGAAAAATTGCTTGACACTAAAAACAGAGCTCAGAGAGTGGTGGTGGGGAAATGTCGTAATGTAAGAGAGGGGTGGGGTGGAGGTCTGGGCGGGGGCTGGAGTTCTAATTGAATTACAGTGAGCTGAAGAACTATAATAACTGAGATGGAGATGCTGCTGAGCAAATACTTAATATATCTGCTTTAATACACAGAAAACAGTTGAACAGATCGCTGGTTTGTACTTTCGGATCAAATCAAGATTTTGAATCACCATTAACAGGTAAGACTCCAATGACATTTCCACATATTTTCAACAGACCATAGTGACAAAGGAAACTAAAAGCCAGGTAACTGTCCCTTCACAGAAGAACCAATGGCACTGTACCAACCTACTGAAAAAGTTTACTTCATTTTTGTCATATAATACTTTGTTTAGGGGATAAAGAACCAAACTGACTGAGAAAAACATTCTTAAAACCCAAACCTTCTTATTGATAGAGCTAATAAATTTGGCAAATTTCCTTTGACATCATATCAGGAGCAGATTGTGGTAATTCATGTTGAGCTAACTTATTGTTTAATAGTGTCACTATTTCCAGCTCATAATTTTTCAATATTTAGCATAACTTAAAAGATTTGCTGTGGGCAAATACCCCCAGATAAACTAGTTCAAGTTACAAGTAAAGAGATAAAAAGTAAAAAGTATTTACTTAGGGTAAGATAAGCAGATAAACATTGTTTTTGATTATTCGTTTATTTTGTTTTGAGTTATGCACTTGTGGAAACAAATCGGACAGTTTTGCACTAATGAAGGGGCTCTTAATTTTATTCATAGCCTGATAAAATGAGCAAATTATTTAGTTTTCTAACCACTTATACTATACTTTTGCAATAAGGTACATACAAAATAAATCTATAATATGTGATTTAATGAATGAATTCATGGAGCCTACATTTCAAAATTGTCAAATTATATGAATTGATGTAGTTATTTGAAGTTTAATGGATTGGCGTTTAATGATTTTCATGGAAAAGTTTATTGGATGTATGTTGTGTCATGTGGCGAAAAGAGTAATTTTGTTTTTTCAAGACACATTTGATTCTGCTTTCTGAAGACATAAAAATACTTCTCAGAAGTTTCACTTCCTGGCAATGAAACAATTAAAAACCAAATTAAAGAATATCTCCAGGAGAAGGCATGGTATATATAAATGTTTTTTTTTCTAAACTGAGAACATATCTGTGTGTAACTGTAAGTTTATCATCACACATGACAACTTAGAAATTAAATGTTCATTCGGCTTAAGAGCTGAAGTCATTGTCATAAGCAGAATAAGTCAAATTGGAAAATTTGTTTTTGGTGCTGCTGGAATGAGCCTACAACACAGCATAAAGATAGAGATGCTCATACCGCAGCAATACTTTTCTAATTGCATCTGTGAAGGCTTCTATTTCTGTTGCTGGTCTTGCTTGTGTGTGATGGTTGTTTGGCTGAATGAAATGTTATATTACATCAAGTTACTCAGGTCTCTTTAGCAGAAGAGATCAAAATTTTGATAATTTTTCACATCACTAACTTACTACAACTATGAAAGTATTTAGTTCATTATATATAAGGCACAGTAACTAAGTGTGACACTGTACTGTGCATAGTTTTGTGCTTTGAATGTTGATGCACTGACTTCAATTTCAGAATGATGGAGAAAAGTTCAAAGAGCGGCAGACTTGCTTTACTGGTTGCTGTGGTCATCTTCATCATATTTCCAGTGACGTCTCTTAGTGAAGAAGATTTCTACAAATCGCTGATAGAGGTGTGACAGTCCGCCTATTATTTGATCTTTATTAATAAACATGAGTCACATTCAAAACATTTTTATTTTAAAAACTCAAAACACCAATGTGCTTTGACTTTCAGGTTAAGAAAGAGTGCTGTGTTGGTGTAGATGCAGAGTTGAAGCGGTTTGGTGACATTGATTATGACGGCTTTGTGAGTCTAATGGGAAGGAGGAATGCTGTTCCACCAAGCAGTGAGTTAAGATTGAAACCACCTATAATACTTAATCCAGAGACCATCCTCTCATCATCTAACATGTAACTTTTTCTGCAGGCCGCAAAAACATTCCAATGTCAGGAAAAGGTAAGGTGAATTTCAAGAAAAAAACTGTATCCAGTATTTTTTCTGTAATAAACTGACAAATAAGTTTATGGAACATGCTTTTTTTCTTATGCAGGACATGTGGAAGATATCCTCACTGATCTGCTGGGGTGGAGGCGAAGTGATAGACTTTGATGAATACAAAAGTCCTACAGTATTTTACATTATATTCTGTGTCACTGCTACCTGTGGATTTTACAGCAGTCAAATATATACTTGTGTTCACCTTTTTTGTATGAGCAGAAGTAGAAACCCACACAAATGTAAGCATAATAACCCACCTCAAGCTTGTGCAATTCACTTTAAACATATAAGATAAATATCACTTACATTGTTATTACACAGCTGTAATCAACTATAAAGAGAGCTATTGTAAAGTTGAAATATATCAACAAATTCAGAAATCAAACTTGTGTCTGACATTTCAGTTGTGCAATTTGTTATTGTTTATTGGCAAAGAAAAATAGACCCAGATCCTTAAAATTAAAAAAGTTTTGATTAAACCTTATTCTCTTTACCCAGATTGCAATACTTTATGTCTGTCTCCTTCCGTTCAGCTACAGACTAACTCCTATAGCTACTGAATCGATGTGTATTAAGAGGTAATTAAACAGAGAGGTGCCAGAAATTGTTTTGGAAAACTGATAAATCATAAATACATAAAACAAGACTTAAAATAAAATAGTCGTTTATTTTTAATTATTGAATTGCCATTCAGTGAAAATGATCTTGCACACTAATTATGTGTGCTTGAACATTCATTGTACATAGTAAAATGTATTGACTCAATTTAGACATCAACACCAACAAACATTTCAAATATAAATACAGTTTTGTGTACCTTTCCCTTTAATGCAGTTTGCTTGTGAAGATTAGAGGGCCAGATGTGTTGTATCATTGCCACCAGAACCCAGATGTGGTAACTGTCAACAAGGTGTTTGTGCGGGCAGGAAGTCAAACCACTGGTGGTAATGTCACAATAATAGTCAAGTTCATTGTTACCAGAATGTAAACCACCACCAAATTAATTTAAAACAATTACACACAAACCAAATCAAAAGGAAACTATGTGTAAACTCTGTCAGGTATTAACTGCCTCAGATATTTTTACCTTAGGATAATAATATTTTCAGTGGTAAAAGAAGAAAGGAAAACATTATTGAAATACTTAAATGTGCCTTCAATTTTCATGTAAATAACACTATTATCATAATCGATATTTCCATAAATTTAATTTTTTTGGTTAAAAAGTAGCAAAGGAATCATCATGAAAACCTACACGACATATGAACAACAACAGAAAGGGAATGGCAATTTCAAAAATACACAGCAATATTGAAACTGCCAGTGTATTTGGTTTCAAAAAGAAAAAACTTACATGAACAAGTCTGACACTGGCTTGCTTAAAGGCAATACTTATGACGTTGGAAGGAATCACAAATACTATTTGTAAGCATAAGTCTCATTACAGTACTGTCACAGTGCAAAGTCATGTGTGCAGCTGATGGGTCATACAATCTCAATTTACAAGGCACAGGCTAATGGGTGCACAGGAGGGAGATTTGTGTGTGTGGGATTTCTGTGTGTGTGTATGTGTGTGTGTCCAGGGCATTTCCAGGAAGTGCAAATAGAAAACAACCCGCTGTGGATGGTTTGGAGTAAGTGTATCACCAATAACTGATTATGGATATTTAGTATTCCTGTGCTGTGGGAGAACCACATGAGTAGAAGGGGTTAAAGGAAATGACGCCAATTAGAAAAGCTGAAAAGTATTAAAATTCACACAACCAAATGTTGACAAATAATAACCTTGTTTTTTTAATCTAGTATCATAAAGTGTGGGACTCTTTAGCTCAAATGCTCGGCATATATTAGGTCATTTGGATATCACAACAGCACACAGCAAACTATTGACGGGGTTTGATAGACTGATTGCACAATGTGAGATGTAAAAAGATCTAACTGAATTAGTAGTAGAAGCCCGACACCTCAGCAACTTGTGGCCCCCTTCAACTCGGAACATAGGATCATTACATCTTGGTTGCTTTCATACAAGATTTTAGTTTTCCGGACAGCAACGTGATTAGCTCAGCTGACATCAGATCTCATCTGCTAGCACAAAGTTCTCCTTGTGTAAATTAAAGCCCAACAGTTCTATCAAAAGAAGAGGAATAAAGCTATAGTTAAGAAAACTATGTCAAAATTAAATTTAACTGGCACCGGAAATTACTCACTGATTCATAGGGATTAAAATGAGCTATAGTTAATTTTAAACTCTAAATAGTCAACAGCTGGCCCCACCCTTTAACGAAAAAACCCCATTTGACATTGTAAAAGCAGCTTAATGAACATACTAAGAGAACTAGGATAGAAATCATGTATCACCTTTTTATCTGAAAACCAGCAATGGAGTCACAGTTCACATTAGGAGCAGACTAACAGATGGAGAATCCTCTGGTAAGATTGGGTGTGGTTAGATATTATCCATTCTTGTACAATAGGGATCTAGGTTTAACCCTTTTATGCACAACATGGTTAAAAAGTGACCCGGCTGAGTTCTAATTTTCTAAATCTTTGCAATAATTATTTTTTCCTTAATTGCCTTTTTGATCATCATACATCCTTACTTTACTTTTTTTTATTACTTTCTGAATGAAATGCACAACATAAGTCATATATGATCCATGTCCATTATCTGTTATGTCATGTTTGGCTGAGCATTTCTATGAAACATCTTTTAAATAAATGTATCATTTACTATTCCAAGTATGCAGTAAATATCTTTTTGTTTAGCACAAAACATTCTTTTATTTGACCTTTACTACTCTAAACAGCTTTTGGATTTCTACATCAAGTTTCTACACGTAGGTCAGAAACAATCCACGGGGATTTACTATAGCATTTCACGGAAAACGTGTTTCGGACATTTTACAGCTCAGCACAGCTCCCTTTGCACGTCTAATAGGTGTGAGTACTGTTTATCAATTGTCTATTGTTATCTTGGAAAATATTTAATGACAATTGAAAGATAACTATACATTGAGCAGGTTAGAGTTACCTGAGAGTGAGTCCATTACTTGAGTAATGTGTAGTGAGTAATGTGAGTACAGAGTGTTACAATTAATTACTATTAGCTATCTGTTGACCTCCAACGACTGCCCTCACTTCACCGCACAGCACCCTGACTTTATGGGTGGTGTGAACAATGCACACTGGTTATTCATCAAGGAAGTTGGCACAGAGGATATCATGCCACTCTCCCACACTCCACTGAGGCAATGGGAAGATGTTGGTTAAAAAAAAAAAAACGCAATGTACCAAAGAAAGAGAAAGAGATGCGCAATAGATCTTTTCAAAGGCAGAAAAACTGGTGTTCCCAGTTCACCAGGCCTGTGTGCGAGGAGCACAAACACTTGGTGATCATTTGTGAGCAATGTAAAAATTGAGATGGCAATTTGTGCTCTAGTGCACTGCCGGGTAACAGCTAGAAGGTTACAGGTTTGCACCCCTGCCGGCTGTGGCCATTCTGTGTGGAGTACCGCTGGGATAAGCTCCAGCCACCCTGAGCCCCAAACAGGATAAGCACATATGATGGATGTGTGCTTTATTGATGTGTTGAATTTTATAATGCTTGGCCATATTTCACAGGTTCACAGTTGTTAAACTACAGATACAGATCCGGTCAACAGCCATGTTATCTGTAATCAGAGGTATGCCTATGTGTGACAAAATGACGAACAAGCAATAAAAGTGTCTGGCTCCACTAGCTGCTAAAGTAACTACTTAAAAGAAATTATTTTTATAGTATTAGATCATTTAATTTTACATGAACCTTGATGTAGTAGTAAAAAAAAATATTTTTGCTCACAAAGTATGAAAAGAAAAATGGAAATAATGATATGTGGTAATCCAAAAGCAACATATTAAAAAATAATAATAAAATTTAATAATTAATAATAAAAAAATGTATTTCAAAAGATAGACCAAAGAAAAAACTCAGCCAACATGAAACAACCTGGGAAATGAAAGCAGTTTATTTTTTAATTATGTTGTGCATTAGAAGGGCTGTTCACGTGTTATGTTCAAGTGCATAAAAGGGTTGAAACACCCAATCTACCTCCATAATGACAGTCCCTTTCATATGCACACAGACAATCCTGTTGTTATTTGTTCTCTGAGGCAGCAGGAGGGTGCTCACCAGCTGCAGGTGGGAGATCGGGATCCTGTTTCTTGTCAGTCCTGGACAGACCCCCCTGCTCTTTTTGTTCTTTCACCTGAGATCCCATCTCCTCTGCAGCATCCAACGAACCCAAATGCTCCACACTGAATCCTTGTGGGCTGGGTGGCTGATAACGATATTTATAACCAAAGGCACGCAGGTGATAGGTGTAGTACTCGAGTAAATACATTTGTTGAGCATCTACGTAGTGAAAAGACACGGAAACATCTGAGCAGCAGTTTGGACCCTGAGGAAAAAAACAAAGTATGTGGTTACAGAGAAAGTGCAGGTTAGGGTATTTCTATTCCAGTCACAAATAAAATAAGGTAGTTAAATACTATAATGTACAGGAACCATGTCTATTTAAAAAAAATTCACTTCTGCAAAGCTTGTAACTGTAGCTTTACCAGTGTAAAAACACAAGAAAGAAGAAAAAGGCTTTGTTAACTAGGATACAGTCACCAACTTCTAGTTGACACAGTCTGTTCAAATATTAACAATGCTGTGGTTGCATCACACCTCTTCTACTTTCTGTTCTGTATGTACTACTACTTAAAGAGTAAAAAGCAACTACACAAAGCTTGTTGGACTTGCCTCTGAAATGGGGTAGTAACAGTAACTCCAGTACCAGAAACTCTTAGGGAACTTGGCAGTGAGGTGCTGCTCAGGAACAAAGGGGTGAAATGTCTCTCTTTGCACAGTGTCTCTGGAGTCTCCTGCCAACACACCAACTTTCTCCATGCACTGCCCCAGTGCCAGGTCCTCCACAGAAGTGGTGTGAGTACACTGTTTGTTTTTAAAAGCCTCTACAAATCTACGAAGCGCCTCCCTGCTCAGAACGTAGCCTGCACCACCACTCATATAGCCCTGCTTGGCGTACGGCTTGAATCTTCTGCCAAAGTAAATCGGATCATCCGGTGTGTAATTTGCCAGAACCAACCTTAGGTTATCCACAATTACATAAGTGTCATCATCTGCTTTGAGGAACCAGTCGGCCTCATGAGCATGATGCTCGTACACATAATGGAAGGCCCGGATAGTCTTCCAGTACAGCTGATCCCGACCTTCCTTTGTACCTAATCCCACTGTGGGGAAGTCAGGGTCATCCACAGAGCTCATGAAGATCACAACATTGCAGTGGCGACTCCACGTGGCCTTGACATGTCGAGCCTTTGACTCCAGGTTGTTAGGTCCAGTCATCACCCAGCAAAGGATACGTACTTTTTTATACAGTTCATCAGCCATGCGACTATCCTCACCTAGTAAAGAGATATTAACATTAGCATCGAATTTACACAAAAAACTTCTATAACAATGTCCATTTTAAGCTAAAGGAAAAAAACATATTTATTAAACATATCATATTTATTCATCAGAGCTCTTTAATGGAAGTAAGACAACAGTTTGTGTGCTCTTAACACATTTAAACACTTGCCACAAAAAAACTTTTCAAAGAGATTCAAAAAGGTTCAGTGTGGGTGTAATAATGCATTAGAAAATTGCAGAAATATGCTATATACCCATCAGCCACAACATAAAGTACTAATATTGTCATGGGGGAAAAGGGTGACCATGGCTACTCTGAGCAGTCTGCAGCTATAAGGCCCCATTCACTGCAAAGTGCAATACACTGTGTGCAGAGGTAGTAGAAGTGCACAAACTCACCATTCCTGTACAATTTCAAATATTAGCCTAAATACTCTGTAAATCTTTTGCCTTCAGTAAAAGCACTAAACAGATTATCTACATTTTCCTTAATGTACATAAGTAAAATACTCCATTTAGAAAGTAAGTACACAAAAGTCACTGTTTGGAGCTGATTGTTAACCCACAAAGATACATCTGCATTTATGAAGTCATATATTTTTTTAAAAACATGTCTTCAAACGAAAACCACCTGATGCTGTAAATGTTGATGTTGTAAGATGAGCAGCTGCAAATATACAGTTCCTTTCAAGAAACTACTCCACCCTGCATATCCATTTCATTTACATTTCCTGACAATGAATAGAATGCCTTGCATTTAAGG
This sequence comes from Channa striata, assembly GCA_033026295.1. Lineage (NCBI taxonomy): Eukaryota > Metazoa > Chordata > Actinopteri > Anabantiformes > Channidae > Channa > Channa striata. The sequence continues at coordinate 15,412,699 of CM065168.1, read as the reverse complement.
GAGTCATTTTTCTAAAATTTTCCTCGTGTATAAAATCTAAACTTTAATACAATTAAAAAAAGGACAAAACCATTCTAGTTGAGTAAAGTGCAACACAACAGTTGCCACAACTATTATTTAAAAAAAAATCAAGTTTGTATCAAATCAGCAGATTGTAACATGGGAACTAGTTAACTTAAAGTTTCATGAAATGGAAACTTATTTTATGAAACTAGTCTGACAGGATCTCACTAGTTTCATCAGAAGGCACACATTGTTTTGTGTGTAATGATGTCAATCAGCTAAAACGGAAAGAAAAAGAGGAGTAGTAGGTCCTGTTTGCAGTTTGCAACAGGGAAGAAGGATATAAAACAGTATTTGTACAGTAAATGCAGTGTCTACGGGAAGTGCATCAGTTATCAGTCAGATTAAAAAAAAGGTATTTTTTAAAAACTTCAAGCTGCCCTTAGAAGAACATATTATGCAGTATATTCTTTCTCTGTCTGCACTCTTCTGTTAAGGTCACACATATTTGTCAGAACTGAAGGGCCAAAAACAATGTGCGTACCTAAAAGCTGTACGTACTATGAAGATGAAATTTAATCTAGTGAGTCAACAATGGTGAAAAGAATGGAGACATTTAATCCTTAAGACAATTTAAAGGAAAAGTACTGACTGAAGCCTGTGAACTTAGACAGAAACACCAACGGGACTCCTGTCTTTCCTTTGACATACCTATGTGGTGGGGGTGTTTCAGGTTGAAGAGGGCAGACCTCTCCTTCTTCCAGACCTTCGGCTCTTCCTCAAGCTGCTGCTGGTAATATTTTCCCAAGGAGATGGGCAGATGAACACCCAGGGTCTTCTCGAACCACAGTTGCCGCAGAAACACGTACAATGTGCAGATCCCCAGCACGAACCCCACGCAGAAGGAGCATTTGGACACGGGGAGCTTCATGCTGGAGAAGGCGTCTCACCGGGGTGTTCAGCTCGGCAGGTGCTGGGTGAGTGCGGACGCCTCAGGAGCGCGGAAACGTCGGTGGGGAAATAGCAACTTTGCGTCCTGTCGCTCGTGAGTGACAGCTGGAATGAGTTGAAGGAGTGGTCCGATGTTACCCACCAGCCGTATCGCAGACACCATAGCAGCTTTGTGTTGTCCAACACCTACTTCATCATAACTGGGAACGAATCAACTTTAACAAGGAAAAGCACAACCAACCGCAACAACAACGACGGACGGGTCGTTATTTCCCCGCAGCTAGTTAGCCCCTCAAAACGTTGCTAACAGATGCCGTGGAAAAAAAAAGCGACCGAAGCATCAAGAATGTCTGATAAATGTCCGACGGGAAAAAAGGAATCACGTAGACAAGCTTTACTCGCCGTGTCTCGGCCTACGTGTTGGGGTCGTTGGCGATAGCTCAACGTCTAAGTCCGTTATCTGACACGCTGCTAACTTCGAGGCTAATGCTGCGTTCAAAGAGAAATGAGAGCTCGGATTTTGCCAACTTCCTATTTTGGAAAAAGTATCACTGCCCTCAAAAGTGGGGGAACCACTGGGGAACTTTAACCCGAGTTCAATTCAGTTCAGCTAATTTCAACTCACCTTTGTTTATATAACCCCAATTCACAACAAAGTCATCTCAAGGCACTTTCTTAGCAACTGTCGCAGCATCCACAGAAACCTTTGTATTAAATTAAATGGCATTACATTGATAAAACTCTGGAAATGAAGGCTATCTTCTTAACTACATTTCATTTAAATGAATTTAAAATTCTAACTTAATGGAAAATAATCCTTATCGTTTATCCTACTGCATTTCGCTCTCCTGATGTTAAAATATTGAAATGTCTTTCCTGCTGATTGGTGACACGAGACTAGAAACTCACTCTTTTCAACTCTGAAAGTTCCGAACTCCTATGTAGACCGAACGCAGCATTGGTTGACAACGCTTCCTGTGGAAGTGAGAGCTAAAGGAAACGGACAGATCGTCATCCGGGTTCCTTTTTACCACGGCCACCAGTTCAAGTGCAGCAGTTTGAAGGAAATACCACGAATTTGTCCTGCAGCGCTGTTTAAACCGTGTTGAACGTCTGCGCGTGGCTGTAGAAAAAAGGCTGCCGTCGGCAAAATGTGTGACAAGAAGATCGTCGTGTTAGCAGGACAGACAAATATGTTTTAGAGAAAAATACACGGGTGTTACAGCCACGTCTGTTCAGAGAAACCTCCTGTTCTTGAGACGCACAGTCGCAGGATTTGCCAAGACACACAAAGCAAACATAAGAAGTGGGAATTATCACCATCACAGTCCAGATTCTAAAAAGTCAAGTTTGATAAGTAAGGAAATTTGCCCACAATTTTTTGAAAAACATTTTCCAAACCTGGAAGCAATTTGATAAAACACACTTTTTTCTAGAATTTTATGCTGTCTGAATCAGACTGGTAATATGTAATTCCATACACTACAGTATATATTGCCTAAATTCATCCTTGCAGTTAATAAACTGCTGGCTGCCAATATTTTACTTTGTCACATGAAAAATCTATTTCCTTTGCCGTTTAAGCTGTTTTTTTATAAAGTTATAAACAAGTAACTAAAATACCGTAAAATGTGTGCTGTCATGCATTAACAGCTTGCTCAAGGCAGGCAACAGAAAGGGAGGTCAGACAGGTTTATAGATGAACTGAAACACTAACACTTCTTTGTTAGCACCTTGATGTTTGCTCCGTGACTTTGATATTTGCTTGCCTTGTACCTCACTCACCACTTTGGACAACAGCATCTGTCAAATGACTAAATGTAAATGTAAATATTATACTTGAAAAACTGGCCTATTGAATCAAAACCAACATATAATTAAACATAACTGATTATGTGATTAACTGTTAGTAGAGCAAAAATCCGTAGTGAATGTAATGCATGAAGTGGTGGGTCCACAAAAGGAACCACAGTTCTCATCAAATTTTTTTTCAACATCTTCAACAATGGTCAAACAGCCTCATATCCAAAGAATCCAACTATTCCCCTAAGAAACCTTTGTATTTGAAAGCATAGCTATGAGAAGGAAAAGAACAGATAAAGTGGAAATGATTAATTGAAAAACAACATTACAGTCTACACTTCAGGAGTGGCACGTGACATAGCAGTAGCCATAATATTGTCTGCTCCTTTCACATGCCATGTCTGGAAATGAAATAAAATAAAGAACTGAGTCAGGCTTGGTCAATGAGTGCAGTCAAATATTTTTTTACAACAGACCTGGGTTTACCAGTGAAAAGTCTGGACACACCTTGTCTCTTTATGGTTTTCCTTTATTTTCCCATCCCCATTAGGGCAAGAAATTCCACAATTGAACCCTGACAAGGCACACCTGTGAAGTAAGAACCATTTCAGGTGACTACCTCATGAAGCTCTTTGGAAGAATGCCAAGAGTGTGCAAAGCAGTAATCCAAGCAAAGGGTGGCTATTTTTAAGAGTCTAAATATAAAAATTATTTATATTTATATAAAAATAATTCACACTGTTCCTTCAAATCAGCAAGAGACTCAGAGTTTCTAGGACGTTATCTTAAAACACCATCATCTGGTGTACACTGCTCTGCCTCTTCACATTTAGTAGATCACCAGGAGATCCAAAATCCCTCATGGGGGCCACAACAGCCACAAGAGAAACAACTGGGTCAGCAGCAGTTGCACATAAACAAGCAAAGTAAGGTTTCAACAAGTTCACGTGACACAACTGTACAGACTATTTCCTATCGGGAGTTTCAGTGAGATTAAAATTCTGACACTTAAGGTCAACACTGTATGGGCCAGAGAACTTTGCCTGAAAAGGTGAACAAGTTTAAAGGCAGCAATGCTAGTACCTGTTCACCTGAACTGGAATCACGTCTCTCCACCAGGGGATCACCCACACGTTTCCTCTTCTTTTCTTTTGGGCTGATTCCAGATGTGTTTTGACCATTTTGTTTGTCACGTGACAAATCTTAATAATTTCTGAGATGTCTTTCTTGAAAAATGTGGTCAGTAAAAATGTGGCAGAACTCTATAAGTTACATTCAAATCCCCTGAAACCCAACAATGAGCATCTTGAAGTTCAAATTTTTAGACTTTGAAGATTACAACTCATTGATGTTCATTTGGAAAACATGTAGTTGTGGAATCCATTTTCTCACCAACAGTCACATCTTTCCAGACAACCATGGGCTGTAGATACCTCTCCCTCTGGAAAAGCTTAATCAAAAAAATCACTGCATGTCAGATCAGTTTCTCCCTTTACATGTCACACAAACTCTATCCAGAACCTGACTCAAGAGGAGAAAACAAGTAGTCGTTTATGTGTACCTTTAGGGCAAGAAAGATCAACTCACTTTTGGCCTGTGTCACACCCAAGAAAAATCACAATGGAGATGCAGAAAACTTGATCAACTGAGGAACTTACTACTGATTGATTTTAATGCTTATTTTTTGTCTATATGTATCGGCAAAGTGTACTCATGAAGAATGCTTAAAAAGCTTAACTAACTTTGTCCTACATACATGTTTTGTCTTCAGTAATTACAGAGGTGTTTGCAGAAATGCTCCAAGGCTAGCTACTATCTAACAGTAAAGCCCAAACTGTAGTGTGATTTAGCGATACATCTCTGTCTGAATGCTAGGCTACAAGTGTCAGTGAATAGTTCAGTTACACGTACTTATTATCAAAGGGTGAACATTTTTCATCTAAGGCAGGAAACATTTCAGAGATTAATTCCAGCTCATCCACATTACACCATTAAAAAAAAAAAAAATCAACATATCTGGATGATGTCCAGAGGAGTTCACTGGGGATTGTTTTATTTGAAAAAGACAATAAGAGTGATCAGACATATATTTTCAAGGCAGCCCAGATGAATTTTTGACAGTTGATAATACAGTAATTTAGCCCCATTCAAGAATGCATCTTGTCTCTTATTCCTGTCTTTTAATTGTTAAGTTGCAATGGTTTACAACTAATGTGTGCAGTTTGAATGTAAGGATCAACAGCATCTGTGCTTGTTAGAGAAAGGTTGAAGGTTATGACTGAAGGGAATAGCAATCTCCCCTAAAGTCGGCATGACTGACCTAGAATAGAATAGACTTTATTGTCCTTACACATAGTAAGGAGTAGAATGAAACTGTGGCCCTGTAAACTTCAACACAGTCTATTCCACCTGGCTTCACTGAGCCCTGCTTCCCTGATTACTCATCAACAGCTGCAGTTTGCCCCATTTCAGCCTATTTCAGTTGATGATGAACCACTTTTACAAAAGCCTGCTAACTCTACTAACTTCGTGTTATAGGTCTCAGATTATACAGGCTGGAAAAATATACATTTTGAAAAAAAAAAAAAAAAATCACTTTAACAGCTAAAGAAACACACCCACAACAATTTGTTTTAACATAATCCTGCCTGCCCACAAGCCTCTGGACACTAGTTTGTTTGGTAACAAATGTGTCAATTGTGTGTCCAAAAATGTGTAAATCATTCAGGCCCAAAGGGAAATACCTTTCACATTCCAGGTCAGAGTCACATATTTTTAAATATTTACTAAGGAAACACAAGCCCTAATTATTTTGTGCTAATATACAACAAATCAATTCAAAAACACATTCACTCAATAATTATGTACACGCTGAGTTCCAAATAACCACATATATTTACAAACTGTACAAACTGAGCCCTTTATAGTACATCTCTGAAGGATCCATTGAAAATTCTTACACAAATTTGCGTCTTTGATTTGAGATTTTTTTAAATTAAATATACCTAAGCTCTTGACGGGAACAAACAAAGAACAAAAAAGAGATCACACTTAAGAGATCTACAGTGTCTTACTAAACTCTTTATGTGTTTTTCTTCCGAATCTCAATGAAAACAATGAAAAACAGTCCATGTGAAAGCCAAGATATTTGTGAAATGAATCATTGCTGTGTTTCTAAAAATATGAAGTGCCACAACTGTTTACCAACACTTCTGTAACACACACACGCAATAAAATTTGAAATTTAACTGTGCACATGCTGTGCAACAGGTAACTTCATAACTTGATGTAAATATCCAGTAAGACTCAGTGAAGTAGTTCTAAAAAGGTACGCGCTGTATGTTACTTGGCTATTCTAGTCTTCAACCAAAACTGAATCTCTGAATAGAAAGGGAAAACTTCCTTCAGCTGCAAAACAGCTGACACACTGTGGTTTTATCATGCAACATATAAATGGTGCCTACTAAAGGCACATATTGTCTAGTCAAAACACACACATTCTGAATGTGCAAACAAATGAGCTTGATTTTAAAACTGCTATGTTCCATTGCAATATTTGACTAATATGGGCTCTTTTTTTTTATTCCATCCCTGCTGGTCTCCACAGGAGTTTAACCTCACAAAAGATTGCATTGAACTGTATGAGCTCAAATGTCCACATCCTCTGAATCAGAGGTGCTGGATGACTGGGACTCCTCCTGTGACTCTCCCCAAACAAACCTATAATTGTTCTCCAACTCCTGCTGCCTCTTTTGTTCCTTGTAAACCTCTTCTGTGCCTCCGGTCTGTAGAATTAAAACACAAATGTCATAAAAACATTCACAACCTTCCTGACTAACTGGTTATTTGCTGTCAAAAAAATCTAAATAGTTTCCTAAAACAGAAAGAAACACATCACCTGATCTAAATAATAGATAATGCCTGAAAGGCCGTACTGGTCATATCTATTAAACAGGCAGAAAGTGTTGTGGGAAATGTCACACTCCTCTTTTTCTGCAGGTTAATGTTTTTTTTTCTCATAAAGTGCATTGTTATTTTTTTAATGACTGTAACTAAGGGAGAGTCATGATAGTTCAACAAAACCCATGACAAAATGTTCCACTCTCCCAATAAACTTGTGAAACCAGTTTTTTTAGCAGTGTAGCAACAGCCTTACACATGTCCAATGGTCAAAAACCACTCGTACAACCGGTTAAACCAGTACATGTGTGCACACATACATCTTCACACAGTTTATGTAGCTGTGTGTATGTTGGATATGTTGTTCAAAGATGATACACATATACACTGTATACAGCATCCGTAAATCACAAGTAAGGTAAAGATCATTTATTTTCTTGACTTGTGCTGACATTTGTGGAAATAAAAAAAAATTAAAATTATTTTTTTTACATCTACTCAATAGGTTCTTAAGATAGACAAAAAGTTGTTGCACATATAGACAAAATACTCATGTTCAACCTCATGCAGAATGAAATAATTTATGGAAAAATTCTAAAGGACACAGCGATGTAGAAAAAATCAACCCACACAAAAAAAAAACAATCACTATCACAACTCAAATTACCAGAAGATTTATGAGCAGCTCCCTGAAGGACTTTGTATCTTCTTCAGTCAGCCACTGATCACCTGCATCCTCTGCATTTTTTCGTGTCAAGATCTTTACCTCAATTTTACCTGAAATAAATCAATAAAAATAAAAACAATAAAAGAAACTTTTCTACATTTTAACAACAAGTAAGCATAATGAAGGGTGGAGCAGACAAACAGTGGATGAAAATGAAAGATAACATTATAGGATGATTAATAATTTTCATTTATGTTTAACATAAGTGTCTAACTGCTGTCAGAAATCCTCCTAATGTTACCTTTAATAACTGGAAATAACTGTGGGTCATCTAACTTTATTAGCCATTTTGGTGATCAAGACTTTATCAGGGTTGATAAGATTGGTTCTGGGTCTTTCATAATCTGACACATGATCAGTATGTTGTCACTGGTACTATGCCCTAGATTTAAACACTGCATATAAGACAAACAATCTCGGGAAAACACCTTGTTGAAAGACTGATACTCAGAAACAAACATCAGAGTCACATATTTTAAAATATTTACTAGGGAAACACAAGCCTTAATTATTTTGTGCTTTATACAACATATCAATTAGAATGGATATAATCCAGTTTTAGTTCCGTTTTGACATAAAGAAAGGAAATGTCCCCTCCAACTACCATACCAAGTTTATGCTAAAGTTAAATATTCAATCAGCTCTTTGATGAGCTTGCTGATTAGCATCTGATCTACACCATTCCACTTAAGGTGCTTCGCAAAAACACAAAATGTTTGAGAGACCTCAATCTGACTTTGTGGCAAAAATGTGAAGAAACTGCATGTTTACAAGAACAGATGAAAAGAAGGAAAGGCCGTGAGTGTTTCGGGCACTACCCCTTCATACCTTCGGCCTTCAGTCCTGCTTTCTCTAGCTGTTCTTTAACCACGTCCTTTATGTGCTGCCACTGGGGATCTCCTTCGCCCATCTCCTGAACTTTGACCTCCCCATCAGGGCTGTTGCCTGTCTTATACTTAGTAATTTTGATCTTAACATGGTCGTCAGCTGCTTGGTCTGGGGTGACGAGACAAAAGAGGAACAAATAGCACAGTTCACCTCAAAGCCCACCAGGAAGATCACAGGAAGGAGGAGGTAAGAACATTGCAATTGTGTAAAGGATCTGATTTACTTTAACTTGTGAGTGATTCCAATCATTTCAATTTTCGCCAAATTATTAAAAATCGCTCACAAATATTAATGGCAGCAGAGAAAATAAAATAAAGGAAGTAACTTTAAAAATTAATCAGTCAGTCAACATGATCTTCCCATTAATGCAATTTTGCTGTTGCATTCAACTAAGCTCATATATGCCTTCATTTGTACCTAATCAGAGATGAGAATGCCACAACAAACATGAACTGCACAGATGGAGGAAATATGGAGATGACAGATGTGGACATATATTAAACAGGCGTGACTATAGAGGGGAATACGGCTAAGTTACCTGGCTGCTTTGGAGCTAGGCTGGGGCTGCCCCTTGTTTGGTCACTGGCTCCTGGAACTCCTTGCATTTGCTGCTCTGGGTCTTCTTTCTCCTCTAAATGGTCAAGTAGCTTGTCCAGTGTTGTCTCTAGCGTCTGTGTTGCTTGAGTGCGATCAAACTCCCCTTTCAGACCCTCAGTCTCCAGCTCCTGCTGTGCCTACAACACAAAGGAAAGCCAATCACATCAAATAATCTAATATATTATGTGAGATTAGACTGTGTAAAAATTGTCAAATCACTTTTCTGGAAATATGATCTCTGTACAAAATTCTTTGTGTTAAAAAACACACAAGAAGTCTCTGTTGTCAAACCTCATTTATAATGTTGTCAAACTCCTTCTGCATTTCCTCCTTAATTTCTTCAATCTTATCAGATGGCAGAGAAAGATCAGCCATCTCATCCTCAAACTCCTGCAGTAGATGCTCATCTTCATCTTTCTCTTCCTCGTTATGTCTTTTTGTTACCTTTCCATTTGTTGTTTTCTGAGTTTGACCTTTCGCTTGAATTTCTGCTTTCTAAAAACAAAACATACACATACTCTGCAGTAAAAAACTAATTTATTCCAGGGGTTGTTAAAGAAAGGTATTAAAGTAATCTTGGTAAGTACTGACCTTTCTGTTACTCTCTTTGAGGTGTTGGACAAATTTCATCAGGTCTGCTGGGTCAGTGATGATTTTAAAGTTGAATTTTTCTACTAAAAGGGATTAAAAGCCACAATTCAACTCTGAGCAACAAACAAAATAAATATATAACAAATCACAACAAAGTGGTCCATCAGAGACTATATAACTGGACTGAAAGAAAAGAACATGGATCTATTAAAAAGGATTTTATTTAAAGAATTTGATTTGATTTAAAGCCATTCAGTTAGCTGTGCTGAAGGTGATCACGAAAAAACTGCCCTACCTTCATCACCATCATCTATGACTTCATTGTCTGTAAATGAGTTATAGCCATCATCTGCTGCCTGTGTAGGGAAAGAATTTAATCACGTTAGTGTTAAGTTGACCTACACCCTCTAGTGGTCACAAAATAGGTGACAAAATAATTTCTTGTGTGATTCCAAGTGGACGTTGTTTTAGCCTAAACTCTGCAGTAACCTTTTTCCTCACTTGCTCCCTAACATCAGCCTTTCACACGGTCTCTGGTAAAGAATCATTCCTTCAAAGGAAAACATGCTTTACCGGGCTCTCCTGTTGAGTTGTTTTAGAACTAGCTGGTTTTGTGACTCCCTCCCAGAAATCTGAATCCTCTGCCTCTTCTAATACAGCATCCTCTGATACATCAGCAATGTCTGTCTCAAAAGGAAAGCAGACTTTTTTGTCATTCACAAAAAAATAACACTTCACAGAAGTAAAACTCAGAGGACATGTATTATTAGTGCATTGTAAAAATTACTATAACTTTGCAGGTCACCTTTTCTGTTTGACTGGTCTGGGTCGCTGCTGGGAGCAGGTGATATTTCTTCTGCTGTTACTTCTACTGCTTCACCTGCTCCTTCACTGCCAGCCAACATCTCATCAAGACTCCTCAGCTCCTCTGAGATCTGCTCTACTTTACGCTTTGTGTCAGCTGGGAACATGAATGTGTCAGGGTGTTAAATTTAGACAGGGTAATCAAGAGTACTGTAGTTTGCATCACACACTGAATTAACAAGATTTTTTTAATTCTTAAAAAGCGAAAGACCGTTTTCAATAATGTGTCACGCTGACTTTTATTTTTGTCAACTCACAGACTTGAGCCTTGACATAGTCCATGTACTGCTGGGCACTTAGTGCTGGCTGGCACACAATACCCTGGGGTTTGGCAGTGGATGGTGGCCTTAAAAATGGATGCTGGCAAGTACGACTGGTGTGAACTGTCAGTACATAGCGGCACGACTGAGGTTCATCCACTCGAGCAATGTAGTCACTGGAGCTTTCTTCACACAGATACTGTAAATAGAATAAGACTAGATGGATCATTTGGTACAACATTCAAAGTAATTTCAAAACAACTTCCTGTCTTTTTTTTTTTTTTAAGTTTAAAATTTAAAAGAACAAGAAAGCCAGACCAATATAAAATGTTTATCAAATTCAAATGTCTCACCCGCACTTCAGTCTCTCTAGGATTTCCATTTAGGTCACATTTGGAGCCATTTACATAGGTCTGACTGTGGTAGCGCTTCAGCCTATGCTGTTTTGAGGCCTAAGAAATAAACAGAAAATGTGTTTTGATTTAACTTATTTGTAATATTCTTGCACATTGCTCCTTTATTGTATTATCAACACATTATATAAGTTTCTTCTACTGATGTACAGATACAGTTATGAGTACTAAAAACTGGTGAATAAAATTACTGGGCTCCACTCATATTATAACACAATGTATGTATACCACAAATTTGAGGCAAATTTACCTTTGCTGTTTCATTGTTCCAATCAAATTCAGACTCATAATAACCAAGAAAGAGAACATCCCCCTTGATTTCAGTGTCTGACAAGAGATGAAAAAAAACTGTTACAGACCACTGTCCGGGCAAAGTAATATTTAATAAAAACGCTGATAAAGATGAAGACATAGCCTGTTTCTGTACCTTCCATGTGATACTGTCTGATATACTGCCCATGGCAGAACTCATATGTCCACCAGTCCTTTGTCTGCAAGAAAGAGAAAAGCCAATCATGTATTAAACTAAAAATTTAATATGCAGTATGCATGGACACATTTTTTCGAATAGTGCAGGGGTAATAAAAAATGTTAAATTTGTATTTTTATGTATGTGAAAAAAGGAAATATATAGAGGGAAATGCAACACCTTGTTATTCTTTGCTTTTCCTTGTTGCATCTGCATAAAATTTTCATTTACATTTGATCTGGAAAATGCTATAGTGCTATTTTATAAACCAACAACTATTTGTTAAACACAGACATTTGGATATATTGCTTTACAGTCGACATCTGCAAAACAACAAATGCAAATCCATTGCTGTTGTTTTGAATGAACTACAGTGTTCCCTTTAGGAAACTAGTTATCATTTAATGGTGATACATCTATCCATTTGATGAAAGTATACTCACTATTCAACACACTATAAATGTGCGGCCTTTGCTGTGCAAAATACTTGCTACTTTCTATGACGTTCCTTACAATACATGAATGACAAAAAAATACATGAATAGACTACAGTATGACAGAGGAACAGGAAAAGCCTAACACAATGAAGCCTGTGTGCATGTCTTCTTTATATGTGCAAACAGCCACACACGTTAAAACTGGGCTGTGAAAAAGACAACTGTTGAAATACCTGCAGACTACATATTATGCTTCTCAAGAGCTGAGTTCTATTAAAAATATGAATGGCCAATGTGAAATATACATTTCAAATTTGCCAGGACTTAATTCAATATACACTGGCTCCATTTTCAACGGCAACGATCAAAATTTGTTACAAATGGAAGCAGAGACTTATCTTAACCCAATATGACTTTAGACAATTCTCCAGCCAAAATACCAAAAAAAAAAAAAAAATCATACAGCTAATACAAAGAGATAAAATGACTCCCTTGCTTATTTATTGTACAGTGCCCTACCTTTGCCCAATCTAATTAAAATTTGCAGGTAATCCAATGTAACTGCTATCAGCAAGTTGAGTGCATACCTTACACGTTGTACCCCTATGAACACAGTGTGACATTATTTCACATTATCTCTTAGGTGTGCAAAAAGATGCCCTGAACAAACACCATATGCACTGTAGATACACTGGGGCCTAAGACCACATTAAAAATATACTCAAACTTTTAGAAACATGTGTATCTGCAATAAATTGTGACATGTAAAACAAAAAGGAAATGTTTCCTGCCAGGACAAATTAATGTTCTGCTGGAACATTGGGGCACAGCCAACTTTATAACAGATGATCAAGGATAACAGTTTAAATACTTGATTTCCTTCTTATCAATACATTGGTTCCTGGGCCTAAACCCACCTGGGTGACATCTGGGCACTTACAGCCACAAATGTGCTTTAGTTAGACTCCTGACCTAAAAAGTGTGCAGCGCGTTGAGTATTTCTTCTTTTTACATGTTGTTACAATTTTCACGTCTGCAGTTTTCACATGAAAGTTCATGTATTATCCCATATATAGGATATGTTTTAGTTTCAGTCATTGCTCTCCATTTCAGCTCAGACAAAATATTCAGTATGCCACTGGACAACAGGTTATGTCGTTGGGATGTACACTGTTCAGCTCTAGCTTGAATATATAAAGGTTTTATTATGTTTAAAGATTAATATGTTTAATCAGCCTTAGGAGCTTAAGCATTTTTGCATGTATTCTTGCAGACTACCAGATGAATACAAACCTTCACTAGACATGGGGCATTGTGCATTGGGGTTAGGAGGTCTGGGATGTCTGGTCCAGTGTACCCTTGTGAGTCAGGCTCAGAAGCAGGGTCCTGATGAAACCGAACAGCCTGGGCTGGAAGTCGACACTCATACAGCTGCTTGTATTTATTTGACACCATCATTACCTCCTCTGTCTTGGTCTAAATGAGAAACGCTACCATTAAAAAGTCATTCTCATCAAGAGTTACAATATCACACATTAGCAGTAAAGCACTTATAGGGTACATGGCGTAGTTTCTATACATTTAATACTACAGATATGATCATGTATTCACTATGATAAGAAGGTGGTGTTGTGACAGCTGTCAACCTCCTGCTTGGATTACCGCTACTTGAAAACAACTCCAGTATTTCGCCTTTCGTGTCATTTGCAAGCAAATTGTGCATTTCAGAAAACGACAGAATACATAAAGCTCTACTCTTTATTTGTGATAATTACAATGAAGTAAGATACTTAATGCAAGCTAACGGTAGCCAACTTTCTAGCTAACCTAGCGAGCTAACTATTAGCTTCCCCAAACACAATCATGCACTCACCTGCCCCAAGATGACGGGGTCGGGAAGAATTTGAATCCCATATTTCATCTCATTTAGCTCCTCTAAGTTCAAGAAGGCTGGCACACAGAGAGGACACACCAACAAGAAAACATACAGTCTTTTTAACCACCGCACCAAGGAAGCAGCCATGATAACCGACACTCTTCCCACTTGCCTGACAGCAACAAAACACAGAACGCCTGACATGGTAGCAGCTGATTGGTCGACGTATCCCTGTCATTGGCTAATTCTTATGTCCGTCAACCGCTCCTAATTTCTTTTGGGGGGTATGTTAGTTTTACTGTGTCAGCACAAAGTGCGAGAGCGGTGTCTTCCGCTCTGTGATACTGAACATTTGTTTTCAAAACACCTCGTGCCTGTTCTTAATCGTTGTTTTGTAAAATAAACGCACAGCGACCTGGCAATTACTAACCTCATGGATGAGGCGTCAGGAGCCAATATGACCAAATTAAAATCACACGGTTCTATTTATTTGGCGAATTCGTAACAATACCAGATCATTGTTTTCTACGACTCACATTATACAGCTGCCAGTATGGAAATACTGGAAATCGAATTAAAATAAATTAAGCAAGGGCTCACACATTCCTGTATATTACAACGTACACACACTTAGACACTCTGTCTAAAGGCGTACACATAAATGTATTTCACGGTTGAGTCGTGTTTGAGTCACAGGTCTTGTCGGATTTTAAAAGCCCTGGATTCGTGGACTGTTCTGGGATCAGTGTTCTCGTCGCATCTCGGGGGTCTGTGATGCTGCCGCTCCGCTGACTGAGGAGCATTGAGGAGGTGCGGTCTGCTGCTGGTCCACAGCCTGCAGCGCTGCGGCTCCGAGCTCCGTCTTTTCATGTTTTAACCCACCGGGAAAAAGCCGAGGAGCAAATTAATTAGAACGGGCTTCGTGCAGGCGGAAGGTGGAGCGGGACACACTGTGCGTCTTTGGATGGAGGTGAGCGCCTATTCATATGAAATCACTGTAATAATGGGCCTGTAGCTTCGTCTTCGGCACGTTCATCTTGTCGGATTTTTAAGCTGTGGATGGACATTTAAAGATTGTGCTAAGCGATAATGGCCAATTATGACTAGAACAGAGATACGTTTTATATTTCTTTTAGGAGCCAAGATAAAAATAAAAAAAAAATCCTGAATAAAAATACATTTGTATGAAATGGGTGTCACCATATGAGCTAATATGTAGAAGCACAGGACACACTGGTGTGGGCATACATCGTGTTTTTCCTGCTGTCTTGTTCAGGACAGGGTAGGCCTGTCATGGGGAACGCACGGACTCTGCAGTCAGACGTGTTACCCGGATTGCTTCACAAATGACCTCCTAATTGCGTTAATCAGTAATATAAACAGTAATGTTGTTGTATTCTTTATTATTTTTCTTCCGTACGTTTTTTGTCCGCTAACTAGTCCCGTATACTTTGTGCTAGAAAGCCCGTTCAAAATTTAAAATGTTCAGCTTCTTCAGGAGAAGTGTGCTTACATTCAGAATTTTGATATCTTTCATACTTTTTATGATATTCAGCTATTTCAGGCAATTTTTCCTATTAAAATGAATGGGGAAATTCTTCAACTTCTCATCAACTTCGACTTGGCAGTTTTAGTTTTAGGCAATTTTTGGAAATTTTACCTCTTCCCCATTAGTGTGTATTGCAGGGGTGTCCAACTCCAGGCCTCAAGGGCCGCGGCCCTGCTTGTTTTCCATCTATCCCTGTACTACCCTCATCTTGCAGCTTCTGATTGACTGAACGCACCTGATCCAGGTAATCAGCAGAGGGTTGTGCAGGGGTAGTTTGAAAACAAGCAGGGCTGCAGCCCTTGAGGCCTGGAGTTGTACACCCCTGGTGTATTGCGTCTGTTAGAGCGGGTGACGTCACATGCCGGTTCCGCGATTATTATTTTCATCTTTTCCGCTTTTCTTCCCGTTTCCTTCAGGCACTTTTCATCCTTCCTCAACAAATTATACATCAAACTGTAGGTACGGCGACAGGTCTTACGGTTCTCTCTCCACGCGGCCAGAAGCGGAGAGAGTGCCCTCTTAAACTCCCATTAGAGCCCACTGTAAAGGAGCTCCAGAAATGTCTCCTCAAATCCAAACGAGGATATTGAGTATCTAAATTACATGGGCGTGTGCGGTGAAGCCTTCTGATGCTCACAGTTCTGTCCGTTTGTTTCTAGGGCTAATACTTTTTCACTTATATCACATTTTGCAAGGCTAAGTTTTAGCTTTTCCTGTTAGCATCAGATTTTAGTTGGCAGATTTTAAACTGATCATGTTGAAAGGCACTTCTGGTCATGTGATCAGCCTCACAGCTGCATCCAATCACCTTAACTGACACTTCTTATTACTGCTAATACACAGAGGAGATGCACGAACGCACACACACTCACAGACTCACACACGCACACAGACACACCTCTACCTACAATTGACACACACACACACACCCACCCTTCTTATTACTGCTAATACACAGAGGAAATGCACGAACACGCACACACACACACACACACACACACACACACACACACACACACACACACACACACACACACACACACACACCTCTACCTACAATGGAGACACACACACACACACACCCACCCAGACCACACATTCACTTTCATTATAAAAAGCTTTTTGATGCTTTTTTTCACATTTTAAGCATCTACATGTTAAAATTAGATTGTGGCCAAGTCCACCTACAGTGGACACACACACAGAGACAGGAAACGCACTTTCAAAATAAGAGCCTACTGGATTCTTTTTTCACATTTTTAGCATTTAAATGCCAAAATTAGTGTGTACTTTCAGTCTGTCTGCAGTATTAAGTCCATGTTGCTAATTTGACAGCTATTTCAGCTATTTTTAAGCAGTTCAGCTTCTATTCAGCTTACTTTCTACTTGTTTTACATTTGAATTGTAATTTTCAGCTATTTCAGCAAAAACACTTCAGCTTTCTTTAGCATTGCTGGGACAATTTTTCAGCTCTTTCAGCTATTTTTAAGCAGTTCAGCTTACATTCTACTTCTTTTTTTACATTTTAATTGTAATTTTTATCTATTTCAGCAAAAACACTTCAGCTTTCTTTAGCATTGCTGGGACAATTTTTCAGCTATTTTTAAGCAGTTCAGCTTTTGTTCAGCTCATGGTCTACTTGTTTTACATTTGAATTGTAATTTTCAGCTATTTCAGCAAAAACACTTCAGCTTTCTTTAGCATTGCTGGGACAATTTTTCAGCTATTTTTAAGCAGTTCAGGTTCAATTCAGCTCATGTTCTACTTCAGCAAAAAAACCTTTTTCAGCATTGCTGGGACACTTTTTCAGCTCTAAAGCATTCACAGTGCATTTTCTTCTTGGAAATGCTTTTTCTAGTTTGAAATGTTCTCATTCGTAGCCTTCCAACATTACCGTACTACAGGCACCGGTTCGCTGGGTCAGGCATTGTGAGTCAATCAGAAGCTGGAAGACAGATGTTTCTTCCCCCACTCATCTTATAACTGACATGCTCTCTTATTAGCAGGTTGGACAGGAATAGTTGGACAACAAGCTTGGCAGGGGACCTTGAAGATCAAGTTTGAGAGCCCCTGACTTACAGTAATATTTCACTGTTATTACTTTACGTTGAAATTAACAGGATAGTTTTAATTTACTGTGGGAAAAAAACATCAACTATGACACCACTCCCTGTAAAAACTCCATGCTATTCTGTAAAATATTGTAGTGGGCCGGCCGGTGGACCAGAGGCTGGGCCGCTAAGGATTAGGGGAAGTGTAAATAGTTGCTGTGTTTAGTGTATTTTAGTGTAGTTGTTAGTGCTTGTGGCTGTGGGGAATGTGTTTGATTGTGTGGGGGATATTGGATGTGTTTTATGTGGTGTTTATGTGTACTAGTGTTGGCCAGCACCGTGGGGGATGGTGTTGTGTGTGGGAGTGACCCTCACAGTGACCGGCTCATGTTGTTTTTGGATTTTCTGCCTTTGTTTAAATAAAGCTGGCTATTTCAGTGGAAATAGCCAATAAAGGACAAGAAGCTGTTTCTACTGTTCATTCTTGTAGTCGTGCGGTGTATGGGGCACAAGTGGGGCACTGCTGTTTCTTTAGTACCGGGTCCGGTAAGCTGCCAGCAACCCATGCTGGCCGTAGCTTAGCTGCACCAGTTAGCCAGGTTAGACACTCTAGCTCCTTAACCCACCGTAGCTGCCACACACCGGTGTCAGAAGTGGGATCATTATTGTCTAGAAGACGAGATGGAGCAGAGTTTAGGCGAATTAGAACACACGGTCCTGGAGAGTGACATGCTGCTCGAACGCCTCCGGCGGGAGGCTAGGTGCAAGCCCAGGAGTTCACACCGGCCTGATGGGGCCAGCGCCCCTCGATCGAGCCGCCGCTCACCCGGCACAGAGAGACACCAGCTGCCACCTTCCACGTCCGTGAAACTCCCACACTACAATGGGCTGGCGCCATTGGAGCCATACCTCATCACGGTGGAGTTGGCTGCTCTCCATGAAGGGTGGAGCAAGGAGGAGATGGCTACTCATTTAGCTCTGGCTCTGGAGGGCCCCGCACTCCAAGTGTTGTGTGACTTGTCCTCGGAGGATCGGCGGGGACTCCGTGCTGTCATCGCAGCACTCAGCGGGTGCTTTGGACAGAGAACCTTCGCTGAGCAAAGCCGGGAACAATTGATCAACCGTCAGAACAGAGGGTGTTTGGGGGCGTACGCCGCTGACGTGAGGCTCTACACCCAGCGAGGATACCCCACGTTCCCCGCCGTGGTTAGGGAGGAGTTGGGTCTCCACACTTTCCAACGCGGACTTACACCAGAGCAACTGTGCCAGCATGTCAACACCAGGCTTGTTGGAGGAAGCCTTAAGAGAGGCAGAGCAAGCGGAGGATGTGCTGGAGACCAGGCCAACAGCTGCACGTTCTCCACCCTGGCGTGCGATAGCCCGGGCTGCTGACTGTGAAATTGGAGAGGGGTCTCCAGAGAGAGAGAGCACTAGCTTGGCTCAGCCGACACAGGGTCCACCATCCATCTACTGTGCCGGGGGGTGTTGCCGGGGACTGCTGGCCCCCTTCCAAAGGACTGGACCCCCACTTCCACCGAACTATTAACAGTAACTGGGGCAAAGACAACATTACCCGGCAGGAAGTTGCTGTCTGTCGTGGTGGGGGGAAGACAGTTGAGCCATGAGTTCTGGCTCGGGGACATTAAGGATGAGTTCATTATTGGGTTAGACGTGTGCTGATGTGACAGGGCCTGCCCTCTGCCTCGGCACAGAGACTGTACCTTTTCAGGTGGGTCAAGGAACTGTTGGGGGGTCTCAGAGACATCAAGGGGACCGGGCTGAGCATCAGTGTAGCTGTAGGGGTCGCATGGTTTGAGCCAACACTCCCCAGCCGCCTCATCTCAACCTCCGCCACTCAGCTCGCGACTTCAGGGGCCATTCTCCAGCCCAGGCGGGGCTTTCATTATCCAGCTCTGGCTCGGGTGGGGCAGGAGAAGCGACAGCAACATGGAGTGGGCTTCACAGCTAGGGCCAGTGCACCCCAGTCGCCGCTCCTTCTCGCCCCTAGCTCTTCCCCTTCTGTTGAGACTCTGGCCACTGTAATAGAGTTGGAGCAATGGAGCAGTGGACATCTCAACGAGGCACAAAGAGAGCAACTGAGGAAGCTGCTGCAGGACTATGTGGATATCTTTGCCACTAAAGATGAGGATTGCACCAGGACGGGCATAGTACAACATCACATCGACACGGGTGACGCACCCCACATCCGCTTGCGGCTCCACAGGCTGCCACTAGCAAAGCGTCAAGCTGCCCAAGAACTAATCCAAAGCATGGCAGCTAATGACATTATTGAGCCCTCAGATAGCCCCTGGGCCGCACCAGTGGTCATGGTGAAAAAGAAAACGGGTGGGTGGCGGCCCTATGTGGACTATAGAGGGTTAAATGCAGTAACCCGCAAGGACTCTCATAAGCTGCCTCGTATCGATGATGCGTTGGACTATGTGGCTGCGTCTCGTTGGTTCAGCTCCCTGGATTTACGTAGTGGGTCCTTGACCTATAGACTGCATTTACTTTAGGGCAAGGACTGTGGCAGTTTAAGGTAATGTCATTTGGACTATGCAACGCCCCAGCTACTTTTGAGAGACTGATGGAACGGGTGCTTAAGGACAATCCGCGGAGTTGCTGTGTGGTCTATTTGAATGACCTGTTGGTGCATGCACAGTACTTTGGGGGGGCCCTGAGCAACCTAGCGGAGGACTTTGCTGCTGTCCACCAGGCCGGGTTGAGGCTGAACCCAGCTAAATGCAGCTTGCTGGCGAGAGAGACTCAGTTCCTGGGACATGTGGTAAATGAACAAGGGGTGACTACTGACCCGGCGAAAGTAGCCTCTATTAAGGAGTGGTCTCAACCAACCGCAGCTTTTCAGCAGTTAAAAGGCGCCCTTGCAGATGCTCCTTTCTTGGCATACCCTGACCCCCAACGACCGTTTATTGTGGACACGGACGTTGGTAATGTTGGGGTTGGAGCAGTTCTCTCTCAGGGGGGACGGTGAGCGAGCGGTGGCTTACTACAGTGGAAGTTTGAGTAGCCCAGAGAGGAATTACTGTGTTACTCGGCGAGAGCTGCTGGCGGTGATTCTGGCTATGAGACATTTCCAGCCCTATCTCCTGGTCACCCGTTTCACATTGAGAACCGGTCATGCTTCTCTCACATGCTCATCTTCAAACAGCCAGAGGGACAAGTGTTGCAGGAATTCGACTTTGAAATCCACCATCGACCAGGACGACAGGATGGTAATGCTGACGCTCTCTTCCATCGTCCCTGCTTGCCAGAGGGGTGCCACTGCTGTCAGTGTCAGGAGGAGTGTGAAGCGGGGCCAACAACGCCAATGGCTCGACCGGGTGGAGCAGTCTTTCAAGGGGAGCCTTTAAGCCGGGAGCAGCTGCAGCAGCACCAGCAGGCAGACCAAGTACTGGCGGAGGTGAGAGACTGGCTGGGGACTCGACAATGTCCAGACTGGACCACCTACAACTCCTGGTTGCTCATGCCCTATGGTCGCAGGTCCTCCGGTGGGTCCATGGGTCAGTGGGGGCTGGCCATTTTGGAAACTCCAAGACGGTGCGTCGGGTGCGGCAGCACTTCAATTGGCCGGGCTGCTGTCAGGATGCTGAGCTGCACGTCCACTGCTGTGATGACTGCACGGCGCAGAAAGGCCCTGCGCAGCGCACCCGGGGTCCGCTACAGCAGTACCTGGTTGGGGCGTCCCTTTCCTACAAAGGAGACTGGCAACTGCTACTGGTCACTATGGATGATTTCACAAAGTTGCCAGAGGCGTATGCGGTGCTGCATCGGAGCGCCGACACAACAGCACAGCGGCTGGTAGACGAGATGTTTACCAGGTTTGGGGTGCCGGATGAGCTGCACAGTGACCAGGGGCGGAACTTTGAGAGCCGGCTGTTTGCTGAGGTGTGCCAGCGCCTGGGGGTGAGAAAAACTTGGACTACACCACTCCACCCAGAAAGCGATGGACTAGTGGAGCGGTTCAATCGCACCCTGGCCACCCAGCTTGCTATATTCTGACCAGACACCACCAGAGAGACTGGGACCAATGTAAATAGTTGCTGTGTTTAGTGTATTTTAGTGTAGTTGTTAGTGCTTGTGCTGTGGGGAATGTGTTTGTGTGGGGGATATGTGATGTGTTTTATGTGGTGTTTATGTGTACTAGTGTTGGCCAGCACCATGGGGGATGGTGTTGTGTGTGGGAGTGACCCTCACAGTGACCGGCTCATGTTGTTGTTGGCTTTTCTGCCTTTGTTTAAATAAAGCTGGCTATTTCAGTGGAAATAGCCAATAAAGGACAAGAAGCTGTTTCTACTGTTCACTCTTGTAGTCGTGTGGTGTATGGGGCACAAGTGATCTTACTGCTGTTTCTTTAGTACCAGGTCCGGTTAGCTGCCAGCAACCCATGCTGGCCGTAGCTTAGCTGCACCAGTTAGCCAGGTTAGACACTCTTTCACCCTTTTAACCCACCGTAGCTGCCACACACAACCAGCTGGCGCTACAATATATTTCTATTTTGTTTATTTGTCAGTTAATTAAAGTCACAATTACAGACATTTTTAAAATTTAAAACTTGTTTTTTTAACGTCTGATATTAAAAACTCATCTACAGCAGTAAAATAAACAGTATTAGGAGAAAATTAGTACTACATAATAAACAAAAATTCATCAGCATAAATATACGTAAATCCTTTATAATTAATAAAGTTTGTAGTTGAAAGTAGTTGTGCTAGAAGCCCGACTTGATCCCAACGCGAGATGGTGATTTAGGAAAGTTTGATCAACCCTACATAAATACCAGTAATTTGTGAGGTAATTCTTCACAATGTCCATATTCAGAATTACTGCGACCTACTATCCACCATTTCTTTTAATACATGGAGTCATTACAAAAGAAACAGCTGTATGCATTTGACAGACAGTTGGTTCTTTGAAATCTCACAGATATAGCTCTTAGGTCTAACCAATCTTTGAGAATCCAACCAAAGGGTCTGCCAAATGACCAAAGGGTTATTTGGCGTATTTAAATGTAAATATGCTTGTCCCATTCCTGCATGAAACATCAGGATAAGGTTAGCTGGCTTAGACAAGGCTGGACTCATACTGCATATGTTTCATGGGTCCAAAAACACAGGAGGCTGGAAGATTTTTATTTTATCTGCATGTTTTATAACTTCATTAGAAATAAAGGAGGTGTCATCTTGGAACACTGCACATTGTTCTCTTGATACATCCATGTAGGCTAAGCCTGAGAATGAGTAACACCAGAATTAGTGTATTATTTCTCACTGATGATACTGATGCACACAGATGATGAGCATTTGGCCCGATGATTTTTTTTCAGCAGCTGTGTTATTGTACATGGCCATGAGTATGCAAAAAACAAATAGTCTACATAATTCAGTCAGTGCAGTCCATCATTTTTTCATCATGTTAAATATCGCATCCTACACATTTGCCTTATATAATGCCATACTTTCTGACAGTTTTATTACCATTTGGCCAATCTGATCACGGAGCTATAGCTCATTGCTTGACTCTCCCCTGCGACTCTGCAAGCATGGTCAGCTCTCTCTTCTTCTCCTGCACTTCTTCTCCTGCCACTTCTATACCCGGCACAGCTGACACCTGGAATTTGTTTATAAACTTGCTTAAATTAATTTTTCTTTTTTTTTTCTCAGACTTAATTAATCAAATTTTTTGTGTTCATGTTGGAACTACATGGTTCTCCACACCACCTCTCACATTTGGAGTGCTGCAAGTTCCCAGTCTTGGGCTGCTTTTTTTTCTCCCTGTATTTACTTCCTCCTGGTTCAATTCTCGGAAAAAATGGCATCTCATTCCACTTTTATTCAGACAAATTTAAGACCCACTGTGTTACAGAAATTAAGGCAATTAAAAATTAAGGAAATTAATTCATGCCATTTTTAGATTTTAACCAAAAAAGTTGTACTACACTCACATTGTACACTCACTTACCTTATTACTTCAACTATTTCTGTACATATTTAATATTGTATCACACCTTTGCACCTTAACTTTTTTCTGTAGATTTTGTGTTTGCACCGGACACAAGACAAATTCCTAGTACTGTTAAGTGTTTTTAATTGTGCCTGGCAATAAACAGTTTTCTGATTCTGATTCTGAAAAAAGACTGAGTCCGTGCTATTTGGCCCTAGTGATGGCTCCAAAGTTCAGGTTGACCTGGGTTATTTAAGTCAATTTCTGAAACCTGCAGCTACAAACCTGGGTGTGAGGCTGCACATTGATCTTAAGCTTGATGCACAGATTAGCTCAGTGGTCAAGTCCAGCTTTTTTAATCTGTGGGAAAAGTGAAACCTTTTCTTTCTCTGCATCACTTTGAGATTTTAATCCATGCTTTTATCACAACTCGTTTACTCGTGCAACACACTTTATGTCGGGCTTTGCGAGATGTCACTTGCTCAGCAACAGCTAGTCCAACATGCTGCTGCCTGGCTTTTAACTAGTAGGAAAAAACGAGACCATATCACTCCTGCATCACAGCACAGCACTCTTGGCATCACTCCATTGGCTCCTGGTTTGTTTTTGTATTGATTTTAAAATTAGGTTTAGGAATGCGGAAGTGTGAAAAAGATCTATTAATGTTTGTATGTGACAGTCAGCAATTCACTCACTGAGATTATGTTACCGCAGCCTCCCATTGTCCGACAACTGGACCCGAACATAATTCAGAACGGCCTCGGTTTGGTTTGATTACCAAGGTTAACATTATTTTACCGCGGCCTACCACCATCTGACCAGTGGTTTCTGTCTCCATACTCGGTCCATTGAGTTCATAAGGGCTGTGGTTCTGGCAGTGCAGTGGAAGATAAAACATTAATTAGAGGCTGAAAAATACAGAAATCATAAAATAGTGACAAAACTACCTTGTTAACTTAGGCTGTTGGTTAGCTAAATTTAGGTGTTCATTAAGATTAAGCCTCATGTTACATTCAAATAACTGAAAAGCTGTTTCTTTTGGTTTAATTGAAAACCCTTGTGAATACTGGCTGTAGATTTATATAAATATGTCTACATTTGTATAAATTATGAAATATTAGGGACCCACTTTAAGTTAGTAGGGGTAGAGTTTCTTTTGGGGTTGAGGTTCCACCAAACCTCTTAAAAACTGTATCATGCAATATGTTCCTATAATCCTTTATGGTTTACAGTAATATACAGGTTGAACCTTCTACAATATCTTACTTTGCATATTTCAGTCAAAACTGTGCAAATGACAAAAAATGTTACAGTGCATGACTTATCTTCTCCTACCTCTCCTATGCTTGAGGATGTTATGATGCCACAGCCACTTATCAAATTGCCACAGTAATACTGGTGTTGGTCACACCCACATCCGTACAAGCAGCTTAGGAAGCACCAAGTAGATGCTCAGGTTTTTATGTGATTATGCAGTTGCTTTGAATATTTAATGCCAATTTATTATTTAGTTTTAAACCATAGTGTTGTTTGACTGTAATTTGGTTTATTTTCTTTTGTTTCCAGATGGGGGAAACACTTGTTCATTTCTGTAACTATCTGCATGGTTTCTGGAGATGCAGGTGCCTGCAGCGGATGCCCATTCACTGACTGGATATAGGCAGTTGGGTAGGTTTTCCTATGAATATTTTTAAATGTACATGCAGGGCTAAAATGTAAGAAAAAGAAAATTTTTATTCAAAGTACAAAAATAAAAACACCCTTTGTCTGTATACCTTCTGTAAGAACCAAATATAATGTGCCATTGTACTATTTGCTGTGCATATTGTTGGCCAGTTGTGAATGGTTATTGTTCTTTGGATGACAACGTGTTGTGCTAGTTAAATACTCTGCCTGGCCACAAAAAAGTCGCCACAAAAAAAAGTCACACAGTAATATTTTGTTGAACCGCCTTTAGCTTTGATTACGGCACGCATTCATTGTTCGCATAATTTCAATAAGCTTCTTAAGTTTCACAAGCTTTATTTCCATCCAGTGTTGCATTAATTTTTCACCAAGCTTTTGTATTGATGATAGGACGCTGTCATATAATGTTTGACCACTGCGCAAAGCCTTCTCCAGCACATCCCAAAGATTATCTATCAGGTAATGGTCTTGACTATGTGGTGACCAAATCATATGTGAAAAAGATGTCTTATGCTCCCTGACCTACTCTTTCCTGGCATTGTCATCCTGGAATATGCCTGTGCCTTTAATGGAATAACCTGGTCATTCGGTATATTCAGGTAGTCAGCTGACCTCATTCTTTGGGCACATGATGTTGCTGAACCTAGACCTGACCAACTGCAGCAATCATAGCACTGCTGCCGAAGGCTTGTACAGTAGGTACTAGACATTACGGGTGCATCACTTCATGTGCCTCTCTTACCCTCATCCGTCCATTGCCAGTCCCTCCAGTTTTTAATGATGCGACAGTTCTTAATCAAATTTTAGTAGTTTCTGCAATCTCCTTAGATGTTTTCTCTGCTTAATGCATGCCAAAGATTTGACCCTTCTCAAAGAGACTAACGTGTTTTCCACGACCATGGGATGTGTCTTTCAATATGGTTGTTGAAGAAAGGAGAAGCTACTCATTGCATCAGTTGGAGTTAATTAACTTGTTGCCAGCTAAAGGATAATTGCCCATGCAGTAATTATTCAGTAGGAGGCTCTTAGTATATGCTTAGTTAAATCCAGATGGTGACTTTTTTTTTTGGTCAGGCAGTGTATATTCTTTTATTAATAGTTTTTAAAGATGAGACGTGCCTCCTAGTGGAAAGGTGGAAGACTTGACTGAGTTAGCAATGTGAAGGAAGGAGGTTGTCTTAGAGTTTGGACAAAGTTACTGTTATTGTAAAGGTTCCGTAACTGGATACCGTTAACTATAGGACCCAAAAGCAGAAGCTGAGACACACCAAGAGTGCAGGAGGTTTATTAACATATGAACTTCTAAAAACAGTTAAATAATTATCCATTCATCTAACTGAGTGGATGTGTGAGTAACCCCTTAATTTACATGGATGCACAGTGGATCTGTAACAAATAGAAACACATCAAAAATACAGATAAGCTAAGAAAGCAACCAAGAGGCTGGGATTGTAAGCAAAATGGAACACTGCACCTTCAACTTTGTTTCTAGCTGATAAACTGTGACCAATCACAGTTGGTAGCCATCTCAAACTGATGTTATTTAGGTAACATCAGATCAGACTTTGCCCTAGTTTCAGCAAGATAATCGTGTTCTGTGTGCAGACTGAATCTCTGACTAACTCCCCCACACACATCACTAATATCTCACAAACAGCAGAAGCAGAAGTTTTAGTCTGTCAAATCTGAAAGGGCTCATTGTTTACTGGCAAGAAGGTTTCTCTTATCTGGGGTTAAAAGCAGCTGTTGGAGCGATGTTTCTGAAAGTTTCTACATCTCATTTACATCTTTAAGTGGCTTGAACAGAAGTGTATTCAGGAGCGTCTGAGGAAAAGAGGACCATGTCTGTCGGACATAGAGTGTTCACAGGTACTATAGGTTAAGGGGATAAAATCCACAGTCCTTATAAAACATTCTCAAGTTAACCCAAATTAAAAAAACTAGAATTTCTCCAGGGTTTTTGTAATTATACCACAATTTTTCCACTTGATTTCACAAAGTAGTAGTAGTAGTAGTTTTAGTGAGTATTATGTATCTAGCTGCAGAGAGGCAATAGTAGCCCAGAGAATTTTATTCCCAAACAAGAATGATGTTTTTACACAGAACAAAGATTTTGTTCCTTACATGTGTGTTCATGTCTACTACTGTGGACAGGAGGTATAATAATGCCAACCACTAACTTTTTTAACATACATATGTCACTGGAATATATTATGAGAATATATCTGTGTCTGTCAGGTTTCAGGATGCGCTCCCTGAAGAAGACGGTGTTGCTCGCTATCCTGGTGTCTGTTGTGTTGGTATTAGCCCTCTTCCACTCATGGCCCACTCGGGCCTACACCACAGTGGATGTGTGGCAGCGACCAGGGCCAATAGTAGAGAAGCATCTGGAGGAGAGGCTGCCAGGACCAGACCACCGATTAGGGAACATCCCATTTCATGTGAGGGATAGTGTTGCAAGGTATGTTAACCTTTATGTTTTTTCATATTTTGTCTCCCTGGCTCAACAGACGTGAGCTAAAATTCATTTGTCTTTGACGATTCATCCAGCTTGTTGGCACGTAATGGGTGTGTATGTGAGGGTGAGAGTGGAGGAGTCAGCCTGCCTTTTGCCCAACTCTTATTCCCGAGGGTGTCCGCACAGCCACTGCACACGGCCTTTGAGGCCTCTGAGTTGGAGGAAATGAAGAGGAGACGGGCCAAAGAGTACAAGAGTTTCCAGACAAGGTAACTGCCATAACAAAAAGACACCACCCACAGTATGATAGCCAGACAGGAAGAATGGGGACCATCACCTTTTTCATAGCTGTAATGAATGAACCCCCGTTTCCGTTAGAAAATGAATAAATGGCATTTTAACTTGGCTTAATGTAATCACAAGTTATTTACAAGGTGCAAAATCTAGCTTCCATTACCTCTTTATCTCATTGTCTCATATTAACTATAGAAAATTACGACATCCTTGGTGCTCATGTTTCTTTTTCCCTTTTCTGAATTTAACACTTCAGTGTGTCTAGACGAGTTCTTTTCTCTAGCAAGTACACAATCATATTGTGACAAGGCCTTTTATAAGTAGCTACTTTTGATTTTTTATATATTTATTTTTGGATTGGGCTATTTCATTCTCAAAGAGTGAAACTCGGTCAGTGAAATGTTTCCGTCCATTTATTGTGTTCCTGTCTAGATTTGTGGATGCATATTTGTCTGTTGGTCAGTAGTAGATATCCTCCTCATGCAAACCCATTTCTTCAGGTCCCAGACACCTGCAGATGTTCTCATTATTGCAGAGGCAAATAATCCCTTACAGTATCCAACACAAGGGGTGGAGGTCCGACCACTAAAAACAATCCTCATTCCGGGTAAGACCTAAGATTGTTAGACGTTTGTTATCCAGTCAGGAAATCAACAAGTTACTTTATGGGTATAAGGAATTGATGAATATTGCAAATATGACTATGACAAATAATAAACATGCTGCATGGTTTAATTAATTGATGCAGAATATTTCATAAATGCTTAAAATCATTAATTAATCAATGTTATGCCAATTACTTCATACATGATTTAAAATGTCACCAACTGAAATCCAATAAATGTTTACCAAATTTCATTCAGAAAGGTACCAACACCTTCCTAATGTCCCAATGGCTGCAGAAACTAAGTCTGTAAATTTTTACCATTTGCTTTCAGGTTTGGCTTTAAATGACCTTCCCAGAGGCCATTACTCTGTAAGTATGCGTATACTGTCCATCCGTTTTACTTCTCTTTGTCCTAAAGGTGTTGTTCAGTCACAACTAGACTTCCTTGCAAACATTTCACTTCTCATCCGAAAGGGCCTGTGAGTAGGTAGTTTGGGGCTTTAAAAAAATCTGTAGAGTCATTAACTTGTTTTCAAAGACGCAGCCCTTGTCAGATTCTGAGTCGTGTCGTTAAGAGCTGGCTCCTCTGTGCTATGTAACGTGTCTGTTCACATTCTGGTCAGAGAAGATTGGCGGTTTAAAAGAGGAATGAACAAGGCCATTAGTGGCTGGAACGACCATCGCTTTAAGGAGAAGGTGGTTTATGACACCACATACAGCACAGTCCTGACATTCCTCCCCAGTCATTCACTATTTGAATCATGTGATTGACCCACACACCATGGCTGTGTGGAACTGGTGACTGATGATGTCTTTCGAATGAAAGGTGAAAAATAAAGCAGAACAATTTGCCACTGAACAGCATGTTTAGAAAAAGGCCATGGCCTGGACCACTGAGAACGTCAAAAGACATTTCTGTCTTTCTATAGATAAACATCACGGCAACAATGGGAACTCTGAATGTGGCAGCAGAGGTAAACGAAGTGAAAATCAGAGGTGATGGTGAGATGCACATGACTCTTTCAAGTAGCCTCCTGCTGAACCTGAACCGACAGCTGCAGTTTGTCACTTACACAAACACACTGTTTCATCCCAGCACTGCAGACACAGGTGAGGCCCTTAAATAAAATCACTTACTTGTGTCTCATCTACTCTGAATTTCAATTTTTATTAAATAACAAAAAAGCAGGGTTTCAATTCTTTGAAAACTTAAAAAAACTTTCCAACTGTAGTTGAAGTTGTCCTTCTTCAAACAACAAATTGACAAGCAAGGAGTGATCCGGCAGCATTAACCAGAGCTTTTACAATAAAGATAAAACCAAATATAAATATAAATATGCTTTGTTGTGTCTTTCAGTGCAGTTAGAGACAGAGGGGCATCAAGCCATGTTCATTATCAAGATCCGGCATGGTGTAACACCCAAACTGTACAACACAGGATCCAAAGGAGGTAAAACGCAACATGTTGATAGTGTGGGGCCTTGTCTTATTTTATAAAATGGGAAGAAAATAAGTTATTGTATAATATTTGTATTTAAAAACCCTCCTTCTGTCTGATTTTCCTTTACTGCAGACTACAATGTCAGTGCTCTCGTTACCATAGCTACAAAGACCTTCCTGCGTTATGATAAGCTTCAGGATCTTATCGACAGCATCAGAAAATACTATCCTACCGTCACCATAGTAATCGCTGATGACAGTGAAAATCCCAAAACCATCTCTGGGCCTAACATCGAACATTATATCATGCCTTTTGGAAAGGTGAGGAAGTACAGAGAACACATATTGAAGTGTCATAAATTGCTGTTAAAGCTTTTTGGTGTTCAAGCTCTGTATCATGTGTCACAGGGCTGGTTTGCAGGAAGAAACCTGGCCGTTTCCCAGGTGACGACAAAGTACGTGCTGTGGGTGGATGACGATTTCATCTTCACAGCCAACACAAAGCTGGAGAAACTCGTGGATGTTCTAGAGAGGACCACTCTGGATCTGGTGAGGGAATCTTTCGACTGCTGTTTTAAATGACTAAGATGTCAGTGATATCAGTGTGCATATGTGTGTTTTTCAGGTGGGTGGTGCAGTGCGGGAGGCAACAGGATATACTGCCACCTACAGACAGACTATCTCCATTGAGCAAGGGGAGGAGGATGGTGACTGTTTACACATGAGACGGGGATTTCATCACATCATCCAAGGTTTTCCCAACTGCGTTGTCACTGACGGGGTCATTAACTTCTTCCTGGCTCGCACCGACAAAGTCCAGCAGGTCGGGTTTGACCCGCGCCTCACCAGAGTTGCCCATCTGGGTGAGTGCAGTCTCAGCCAGTCATTTTCATACGAAACATACAGTAAAGCAGGGACCAGCGATATAACAGCATTGCTCAATACCAATATTAATTATTATAATGGTTAAAACATTTAAAATACATTTACAAATATTGTGCTTAGGTACAATTTTGAGGTACCCTCTAGGGTTATTTTGAAGACAGAAATAACATAATAACATAATTATCAATAAACTTTACAAAAGGGTTGAAACAAACATTGGACAGTTTGAAATAAACTTTGACTGCTGTTGATGATTTTGACTGATCACACTCAGTGAGGTTTAAAATGTGAATTAAATTCTGCTTTTAATGAAAAAAAGTTGATGTTTTGCCTGGTTTTGACTAAATAATCTTGATTGTTTGATTTGCAGAGTTTTTCATTGATGGCCTGGGATCTCTACACGTGGGATCTTGTGATGACGTCATTGTCAATCATGCAACAAAAATTAAACTTCCCTGGGTCAGCCAGTCGGAAAGTGACAAAACCTATGCCAAGTTTCGTTACCCACCTGCCTCCTCTGATGCCACACACACGAAAAATGGCCTCCTGTTCTTCAAGAACCGCTTTCAATGTTTGACTCATAATTAGTTCCTCCTCTCATGTTATTTTTGAAGATTCCTGTGCTCTTCCTGAGTTGCCAAAGAAGTTCTCTCCACTGCATACTGTCAGATAAAATTTCCGACAAACACTTTTGTCTTTGTTTGAAAACATTAAATGGTTTTCAGGCCCATCATAATAAATGAAAGTGCAATTAGAGCACTTTGAGCAGTATGACTTTGTCAGTGCATAGCTCAGCACTAAGCAAACAGTTCCTTATTGACCGTAAATATCCACAACCCTGTTGGAGTGTCTTCTGGAGTGGAAACAATGGGAAACCTAGAGTAACCTACATGATTTAAGTAAAGTAAATTTGTATAATCATAAATCATTTTAGGTTATAAAGAATGCTTTATGTTTGTCTTTTTTTCTGATTGTGCATTCTCAAAAACTAAGCCTTGGAAACAGGTAGCATCTATATAGTCCGGGTCACTTTGTGGTCATCATTTTTTAATGTGAGTTGAGGTTTGTGTGTTTTCTTTCAATTTGCACTATTCAAAAAAAGGACTGAGCTCGAAAAAGCAATACTGACTTCTGAGAGCCTGAGAACAGCGACTCACAAAGTGACAATCCTGTAGACACAAAGCATTTTACCAATGGCACTTGAAGAATGCATTTCAAATGGTACCTGTGCTCCATGACTGACTGCTTGTGCCAAAGGTTTGATTGCAGGGTTTGGGGTGTTTTATTCTGCTCTGTGCTATGGATTTGCTACCCCCTCACCTACAATCCTCTATGTCAATTACATCTGAGGAGGAGAAACTTTTGGTCCCTTCCATCTGCAGTCACACGTGGTGTTACCTGATCTAGGAGCAGTCTTGTTTTTGTCTTCTGCTGTCTGTCACTCTGCAGTTACTTTAACAAGCGTCTAAAGAAGAACATTTGTGTCTGTGTGTGCTGATGAAAAACAATGACTGCATTTTTACATGCTGCCTAAAAGAAAAGTTGGGTCAACCAAAGTGCATGTATGTTTTATGTCATTATAAAAGACGACAAGCAGTGAAGAAGCCAATCAAGGGAGAATCAAGGTTTGATGATGATATGAGTGGTCGGAACATGAAAGGTAACCTGGCATTGACATGAAACAAATGAGGTGAGATGGTGAAGAAGTAAGGCTTGAAAATCCAGTTTTTGTACTGACGGCTCCACTTTGGAGAGTTATTGCGCATCAACAATTCATGAAGTGATGATGCTGTTCTTTTATACCTTGGCCTTTACATGGCGCCATGTCATTCTATTCTTTCTTACTAATTCATATTAAATTTATTTATTAGCAAAAAGGTGCCAGAGATTTATCAATGGATTTTTATATTTTATTTTTATTTTGTGCAACTTTTTTGTCTTGTATGAATTTATCTTTTCATTCACCAAAATGTGTTGTTAGCTCTGTGGACAGAGACAAAAAATAAACTTACTTCATGAGGGTAACTATTTAAAAAAAGGCTTTTCTGTAGTTGTATGTTGAAAAAAGTTAGATTTGTAACTATCTGAGCTTAAAACGTTTTTTAACAGTGGGATTTGTTGTGTTAACACAGAAATTTAACTTGCCTGCTTCACCCAAGAACCACAAGTGTAAGTTGTTCAACCACGGCATCTGATGATTCTGAGTATTATTTATTTATTTCTTTCAAACATTGAAATATTAAAATGTCTGTGAAAAAAAATGTCTCTGAAATGTGTGCTATGTTTAGGTAATGTGGTGGCAGCCAGAGGTTCCAGTCCATATTATAGTCACGTGCATCATAACTCAGGACTCAGTGTAAGTGACGCATTTAATATTTGATTTAAGTGTAATTTGGTACCTGCTTTTTCTTCCAAAAAGCCAAATCCCATAGTTTCCCATAGAGCAAAGTCAAAGTTTTTATATCTATGTTTTGTCTTAACAGTATTTTGTGACCAACACAAAACAGTGACTAAATACATTTAAGACAATCTTTTTTCAGGGATGATAAAGGGAAAGAACCCCACTAAACCCACCGCAATTATCTGTTAGATGCCAAACAGTATGTCCACAATTCTAGTTACATGCAAACTATTGTCATGTGTGGACCTGAGTTGCATTTTTTTGGCTTTAGGAGGAAAGAACCAGGGTCAACTGGGCCTTGAGGTTTTAGACCCATTGAATGGCTCTACACTCCTTTCATTTTCATTTAAGAAAACAAAGGCAGACACTGAGGTGCTGTGATGCTCCTTCCAGTACTGTGTGACACAAAAGCTTTGAGCAGCTCGCAGAGGGGAACACACAACAAGTGCTCCATTGAGCAGACATGTTGTGGCAGATGGTGTTAAGTGAGGCATTGTGTGTCAATAGCTTGAGTCTCCAACCTCACTTGCTCTAAAGCACATGAACAATGGACCTTTGTTCATTTACACTGTGCCATGAGTTTTATGCAAAAACAATCAGAAGTGATAGACAACAAGTTCCAGGAAGCCTTTGTCTCAAGTGTCAAAAGCTCTGCAGGCCTTTTAAAGATTCTAGTGGAACCATCAGCCATGTAGAAAATGCAAACAGGACCTTTTGTTTTTATATTTGGAGTAGGACAACAGCAGTAGTAACTGATTCTTTGATTTTACCATAGGTAAAAACTATTTATAATGTTATGTTATTTTGTATTGTCCTCAATGTTGCATGATCCTGCCGGCTAAACCCACAATTGTAAAATATCCTTCAAAAATCTTTGGCTGCTTTTAGTCAAAATATATCATTATTACTAACATATGCAGGTTAATTATTGATTCGACAGAATGTGATACAGCAATAAGAAGTAAAACACATGATCTAATATCTATCCACTAGAGGGAGACAACAGTTTCACGTTTCTAATGTGAAGCAACTTGAACCAAAGCAGTCAGACTATACATATGGCACATACAGTACAGTACATTTGGTAAACAACTGAAAGTATATAGATTACCAGGTTTCCATCTTTTCACTCACACATCCCAGAGTGATCATCACAGTGATTACAAGTTCAACTTTCTATGGCTTTAGTTTGGGTCAATGTACAATGATGCCTTTAAACTTCTCCAGCTTCCCTATATTCAAATATTTGTCTGCTTCTAGCTGAAAAACAACCACAGATGACGTCATTTCTCGTCATTAGGAATTCAGATGTCATCTGGAGGAGCTCTGGAAAAGCAGGTTGGATTAAAACATCCGTGTTGGGAGCAATGAGAAGACATGATCAGAACTGAAGAGTACGCTAAGCAATGTTATCTGGAGGCATTTTTTCAGGTTGAAGTTTA
This sequence comes from Channa striata, assembly GCA_033026295.1. NCBI lineage: Eukaryota > Metazoa > Chordata > Actinopteri > Anabantiformes > Channidae > Channa > Channa striata. The sequence goes on along the minus strand of CM065168.1, from coordinate 15,378,146 downwards.
TAAATATTTTAATATAGGGAAGTCAAAGGGAAGTTTAATGGCATTCATTTACATGTACTTCCCAAACTGGAACCAAAATAAGCAAGTTAAATATCTGTGAAGGTGAAAAATGTGGCAACTGCAGATTCAGCAGATTTTCATCGTTTCCAACAGCTCATGCATTGTTTATTGTGAATGCATGGTTTCGTTGGTCTATTTATCCACAAGATTCAGGGGAATATTGATAAATTACTGACTGGGAAACCCCCTGGTCCTGTGTCAGTTTATGATGTAACTGTTAGATTTCGTATAGACAAGAAAGTCATTCAAACATCTACAAAGTGACATAAGATAACCACTAAACAATACATAACAAAGAGATCTATTTCTTGTAGTCTGGGTGACCTTGGCCTAAGTCATAGAGCAATCTGTCCACTATTAATAATGTGGAAATGTCATAGGCAACTACTTGTGCATCTTCAGAGATGTTTGAGAAAACAATGGTGACAAATATCTTAACAAAATTCTTCTCTAATTCTGTGTGTTAGGACATAATGAAACGATTGCACATGCTGTGCATACGTGCTGTGCAATATGATGGAGAGGTTTGCACTACTTTACAATCACGGGCATTTTGTTTTGTGACATTGTGCTTTTGACATAATAAAGATCTTCAATGATGCAAAACAATTACTTTCTTAACGCTTCTTAACGCTTAGTACAATTTAAACATCAATTATAAAACACAGATTTGTTATTCTATATATAGTGTTAAAGTATTGTAGTGTAGAGCCTAGCTAACTGGTGCAGCTAACTAGCTGCTAGCTTGGGCGCTAGCAGGCTACCCTGACCCGGGAGCTACCCAGGTGGCAGTGCGGTCGCTCGTGCCCCATACGCCGCACAACTAGTGGCTCAAGATGGCGGACAGCAACCAGGCGACGACACAGCTTTTGTCTTTTATGGCTGTCTCCCACCCCTCAGAGGGCCGACCAACACAAACACAAACCCCACAGAACCCATGACGCCCCTGGGGCCCAGCCCCGACCCCCCTAAACCAGCTGGTTTATTTTTAATAAAAGCTCAACAACCAGGGAGTAGAAGTCCATGGTAATTTTTAAACTTAAACTCCCATCACGGCCAGGAAGGAGCAATGTCCTGGTCGTGATGGCCGTATTTACTCGGTATCTGATCGACCCCAAATTTTGGAGTATCACACATCACTAGTGTCCACACTGTATGTTAAAGTGCTGCTCGATGTTCCGTCCTAAATTTAAAACAGATGGTTCTGATTTCATAGGGAGTCAAGAAAGGAGACAGGAAAAAGTACAAATGTACTTATCAAAAAAAAAAAAGTGTAGATATCTGAAAATAAATTCCAAGGTGGAAACACTGTGCAGTAGTTGCTTGGCAGAATTAATTTATTAAATATAGTACTTATTTTTGGACATGTTAAAAATTAACAAATTCTTATCTTTTAGATGAGCAAATGAGATTGAGAGTTGCGTGGATACAGACCAAACTCAGAGGAGCAGCAGTAGGTCAGAGTAACAAGGGAAACTAATTCAATAATGCAGGTGAATCAATGAGTTGTTGTTTCCAAACAAGTTGAGTATTTGTGATTGCAAAAAAAGTCAATAATTTATAGTGAATATATTGGTAGAAGGATGTTGGAGATGGAGCGACCAAGGAGGAGATACTGTATATGGATGTTCTAACAGAGGACATGAGGTTAGCTGGTATCAGAGTAGAAGATGCCCAGGATAGAGTGAAGTGGAAACGGAGGATCGCTGTGGCGACCCCTGATGGGAAAAGCCCAAAGAGAAGTAGTAGTAGCCTGTGGCTGATCACCTTTTGGATATTAAAATATTGAACCAAGAAAAAGGAATAAACAGTTGTAATAAATAAACTTGAATTTATTGTATATTTGTGTACCATCAAAATTGTAACCACAAATTTAAAGTAAGTGGTGTGTGTGTAAAACTCATGGGGACCATCAAAAACTGAACAAACAGCATCACCAGGAAACCTCAGTGGTGGCTGCTCTTGACAGTGTGGTGACTCTAAGCTACATTTGACTCAGTGATGTACATCCTCAGTCTCAGCCTTAAAACATCTGGAAAGACTCAAACAAGCAAATTATCCTGGCATACATAGTTAAACATTTTTTTGTGTTTGTTGCTGACACAGACTGTCATTTTACTCTTGTTTGATTTTATTTCTTAATATTAGAGAGTTTGACTAAGTCAAAACATGCAAAAGTTCCACCAACACCCAAAAGCTGCATGGAAAATATTACAGCATTTTTTTTTTTTTTTTTTTATTCAAGAAATATTTTTTGCAGCATGTGCCCATCTACATTTATTATCAGTTTTTACAAAAAATTCCAAGGTGTATTTGAGGTTTTCTGGAAAGCTCAAATCAAGGTCATAAATGAGCCATGACACTGTGATGAACCCCAAGATGACACTGCAGATGTTGTTCAGGACCTTAATGCCTTCAGTCACAATTCCCACTTCCTCTGGCAGCTATTCAGCACCGTCTCTTCAGATTGTGTAGATCCCCATGGATCTTCTACTCTTGCTCGCTGTAGGCTGGAGATGGAACCTTCCTGCAGTGGCTGCCGTGTATCCAGGTGGCTTTTTCTGCATCCTTCATGATGTAGTCCCCAGGCTTGAAGTTGTGCACAGGCTCTCCGACAGGAACGCGATTCTTGTTCCTGTCGAAGAACCTCTGCAAAACCTCATCAGACCCTGCTGATGTATTTGAAACAGAACATGTCATTTTCACAGTAGTGTGTGTCAGGAAGAGGTCAATCAACTGGTCCTACCTCTATCCTGTCCCTACAGTGCACAAACAGGAGCTCAGAACGCCGTAAGGCCAATGTGCATTCCATGTAGCAAGCCAAGGCGTGCACCGGGCACAGCAGGTGAGAGAACGTATGCCCCTCAGAATTGTGAGGGGGTGTGCAGAAACCCTCCAGGGCGATGGCCCTTGACTTAAAAGAACTGGTGACGCACTCGGGCGTGAAGGCAGGGTTAAGTCTAAGAGTGGCCAGCCTGAGCTCCCCGCGGATGGAGAGACATTCCGGTGTGACCGTCAGGGCAAAAAGGTCACTCACTGTCTTTATAGAGGTGAGGGCCAGGAGAAGTGCTGTCTTCCATGACTAAAGCCTGAGAGGAACCTGGTCAGTGGCTCGAATGGGAATACACGCCGAACATGCCCCTGTCCGAGCACCAGCGCTGAAAAGAGGACCACTTAGCAACATAAGAGGAAGTGATGGGAGCTGCTCTTCCACCCTGGATGGTGGCTACCAACCCAGGTGAGAAACCTTGGTCAGCTAAGCGCCCCCTATCAGGGGCCAGACCCACAGGTGCTGGAAAGCACTCAGGGGCTTTGAATCGTCGCATGTGCCTGAGACAGTGCGTCTGTGCGCTAGGGGAGCTCCCAGGGTTGACCTGCCAGCATGTGGCAGAGAACTGCAAATCACAGAGCCCCCACTTGTCTTGGGGCCACAAGGATGAGACTGAGACGATCTTCGCTCACTCTTTCCAGCAGCTGGGGAATCAGGGGACAGTTGGGAACATGTAGAGTAGCCGTCTGGGCCATGGGTAATGGAGAATGCATCCACCCCTAGGGGGACAGTCCTGGGAGGATGTTCAGTTTTATTACATTAAGAGGAACAGCAACTCACAGCACAAACATTATCAGAACACGTCTCCCCCAACCTGTCAGAATTTCCACTGCTTCCAGGGTGGCACAGCCAACCTGTGAGGTTTGGCCGGCCGGCAGTGCGGGTCTGGGGAGGGGGGGTGGGGGTTCCTCCGACACTGTCTGTATCTCTCTGATGAGGTGCTGAAAATGCGGGCCAAACAGTCCGTCAGAGCTGATGGGCCCTTCCACCATGTTTTGCCTGATGGTCTCGGGAATGGAGGAGAGGTGGAGCCAGACGTTACTGGTGATCATTGTCTGACGCGCTGAGGTCCGCACAGACACGATTGTGATCAGGGCGCATAGGGCGAGGATGGAGCTGGAAAGCTTGCTGATCTCCTCAGTGTGGTGAGGCACACTGTGTCGGGCATCACTATTTTCTAAATCAGAGAATTCTGCAAACTCAACATCCAACCGCCTCTGGATTTCAGCTAAAATACCAGCCATGTCTTTTTGGTGTTGTATGTTTTCTTCTCATTGTCAGAAATATACATGACTCCCTCAAAAAAAACGTACGAGAACAATTTGCAGAGACACTAGCAACAAGTACGCGCTATGTGAAGGCCCATCTGACTCCACAAATGATGCACTGATTACGCGTAGACTTTGTATCAGCTGGGAATTGAAGAAGGTAGCCCTCTCCTTTCAAATGACTACAAATGATGTCACATGTATACATCATTTACTTGTTCCTTTCCTACGTAAAATAGACTTTTTAATCAGCTGGGACCACTTTGAAGTCCATAAAACAGACTTTGGGTCCTGTTTTGTGAACAGGATGTTTGGTACCATTCAACGTTAAAACATCCAGTAGCCCTGATTATTACTGTTTTTAATTACACTAGTGTTTTGGACACAAACAGATGTGTTGCAGAACCACAACACAACAAGTGCTTTTAATGTACAATTCCTCTCATCTCGCTCTCCAAAGGGCTTATAAACAAGTGGGAACATTTGGCATAATTTACAAGAGCAAGAGCTCTGACGTGTTGATTGAGCTTCGCTCGCACTCCAAGCTTCAGCAGCTGATCAACTTTAGGGCAGCAGGCAGTAAGGTGTGAATTCACATTTCCCCTTGTGTGCAACATGGATGACAGCCTAAACTTTTTTGCATGTAATAAAACTCACAAAAGAAAACATATCTGTCTTGGTCTTTATTTCAGTCCTCACCATAGATAAAGTGTTATTTTTTCCACGACAGGATGCAGAAACAAACAGAGTCATGGGGATCTACACAATCTGAAGAGACGGCACAGTCGAGCGGCCAGAATAAGTGGTAAATGGGATTCAAGGCATTAAAGTTCTAAACAACGTAGGCAGTGTCATTGTGAGGTTCATCCTGCTGTTTAGGCTCATTTAGGTCCTTGTTCTAAGCTTTCCAGAAAACCTCAAGTAGGCTGACAACAAAGCTACAGCAGTTAAATATCAAGTTGTTTGCCTAACAGGTGAACACCAGATTACAAAGTATATTGTCAAGCTTCCTGAGGAGGTCATTCGGAGCTGTCTTTGTTTTGCTTTTTTATATTTTGATTATTCAACAACCAATGACCATCAGAGACATCGTGTTCTCCCTTTTCTGATATTTTCAAAGTGTTCCCAAAGTTTACATGGGCAGTGCAGTGCGTGTTAGACACGGAAAGTTTACATATGACTGCAGCCTGTTTAACATTAATGATAAAAGTACAACATACCGCCATGGGAAGTAGGGTAACGTTGCTCCTCCCTGGCCATCTAATGATTGATGGGAGTTTAAGTTTGAAATTCCATGGACTTCTCCTCACGTTTGCCTGCCTCATCTTCCCATGCTAACAGCAGTGACTCTACCCATCCACCTTTTCAAGCTCCTATAGCGCTCATGCCAATGTCAGCTGGTGCATTCACTTTTTTCGACCATCCTCACCTGCTCATATGACACTTAAGTTGGAGTAGATCTAAACAGTTTTCAATAAAACTGTATTTGCCTGTGACTGTTATTTGTTAGAACTCTTCATACTTCAAGCCAGTTTTACAGTTTGTTACTCTTGGGTATCCATTATTTATTATAAGATAGGTTGGTAATTGTTTTTTCTTTTCTGTAGCCCAAAAGTGTTGCAACCAGTTGAGTTTGAGGATGCTTATTACATTAAAAGCCTACATTGGCATGCCCCTGTTTATAAAGCAGTGCAAACCTCTCCATCATATTTGGCCTTTTTTTTTGTGGCTCAGGGATTCTAAATAGTTAATAAAATTTTTCACAAGTTGTGAAGCAGCTACAGAAGTACTATGTCTGGAGCTACTCTTAAATCAGATTAATATTTTGGTATGTGTATTGAAGTATTGAGGATTACTGCTATAGACCTTGTTAGTTATTTTTATATTGATGTTTTCTAACACTCAAAACTACTGTGTAAGCTGCATTGTATTTTTTACACCCTGTTGGATGTTTTACTATCACTAAAAACATCTCAATGAGTATTTGTCTCATTTTTCATAATTGGCGAACAAATGGAGGGGAAACAATTATTTCCTATTAAATTTTTAATGAGTTGGACAAACAATTTTCACTTGGTTATTGTAATTATTTAAATGTAGCTCCTCCTCCAGTGGGTTATTTTTTTGAGCGTACAGACAACGACTCGTGAATTTGGATCAAGGATACAGTAGTTTGAGGAACCCATGTATAACTTCTTTAGAAAATAAGGTGGAGTCAAGGAATTTTCAGTGGAAGAAATATGTTTATACACATACAGTTTACAGTAGAGTTTCTGGTGCCTCAAAATCAAATTTCCAAAAAGATAATCTTATCTGTGCACACAATTAAATCAAGATGACTAAACAATATCCATTAAAGTAAAACATAGAAATCGGGTTGCGGAGTCCTCTGCAACATCTGTGCAGGAGTAAAACGAACTGTGCTGACAGAGCACTGAAGTCGAAGCAATCCCAACCCAGAAGGGTAAAGCAGATTCATGTGTCATCGTCAGCCTCATTAAAAGTAGTCACCTGGAAACTGGAAGGTATGACCTAAGAGAAAAAAAAGGTTACATCTAAATATTAAATAAAACAAATATATCACTGTGTAAATGAGATGACACACCTAATTTCCAGAACCTTAAGTTGATGCATTAATAAACCTGCAGAGGACTTTACGTTTACAATGATAGGAATATCAAGTATCAAGCCAGTGTTGTTCAGCAAAACATTCAGCTTACAGCATAACAAAAGCTGAATGGAAAAGACAAAAATTTGTTCTTGTGCAGCCAAGCAAGACGGAAATATTACTGATCCAAAAATGCAAAGATTGACGACAAGAAGACGAGAGTGGCTTCGTGTAAATACCTTGTGGGGTAGTAAGAGCACAGTGTTCAAACACATTCTGGTCTTAGTGGAAGTCTGAGTGAATTAGATAAAACAGCAGGTCAGTAACCTGGATGACGGAACGTCACTGGCCACAGATTAGGTGAACCAAGTTTTTAAATCATGCAGAAACAACAACAGGATATTTGACCTAGGCATCCTGAGCGTCGTTTCCCTTCATTACCAGTGATCATGACAACATGCAGCTTCTGGCTCGTACCACAGAAATAGCAGGGACAGCAAACTGATCTTTAAATTAATTTAAAACACAGAGAAGGAATCCATCCTGTATATAGGATTTAAGAGGCATCCTGCACACTCCTCACTTCTAACTTGATGAAAACTATTAAAAAGTGTATATTGTTGGTAAATTAATAATATTAACAAAATAACATAAGTTAGGATGCCTACTGGATACAGTGAACTATCAGAGTATGAAGTCTGACAGCCTACAACTTTAACATCAATATCCACTTTATTTTTAAGTACATTCTAGTAGTGTTTAGTTTTAAGTTACGTTTACTTTTAATTTAATTTGACTGCCAGCAGAGAAGTTAGAAGTTTATTATTATTTGGAGGTCAGCAAAATCATGATTTTTAATGAATGATTGAAAACATTTAACAAAATGTATAGCAAAGCACTACAGGCAGTAATTGAAAAATGACTTACTTTAAACTTTAATGTCAGTGTTACTTGTGAAACCTAAGAATTTAAATCTGTTTTTAAGCTGTGTAACTGCAGTGAGATGATACCTGCGTGCTGTTCGGGCTGCACAGTGGCAGGCCATTCGATGTCCCAGAGTCGTGCCTCAACCCTGTGCACAAACCTAGCTGCTGATGGGAGGACAGTGAACAATGGGCGGCTTGAGGTCTCACGTCCAAAGAGTAAGAATCCTTAAAACAGAGAAATTACACTAAGAAAATGTCAGAGAGAAACAGCTGTGTGATTTTACGCCAGCTTGTTACGTAAAAGTAAGCGTTGCTGTTCACCTTTGTGGCCGGGCTTTGTTTAGGTGGATGCAGTGAGGGCAGGGAGGTGTTGTAAGACTGCAGACAGGGCTGCTTACGTCGGTCCATGGATGCTGAGGAGCGAGGTCGCAGGCCAGATGCTGACGCAGTTGGATACTTTATGTTCCTGCCCAGACTGTGTGACTTGTTTTCCCTGCGCTGGTACTCTATCGGGGACTGGAGAGCTACAGCAGACAGGAAGAGAGTCACTTTACTCTTATGCATCTCTTGTATCTCCAATTTTACTGAAGAAAGCTAAGTTCTGGCACCATTGAGGAAGTTCTTCTGACTCTCTAAGATCTGAACCACATCAGTTAGCCAAGCTTGCTTTATGTCCGGCGATGATGCCTGCATGATGAAGTGTGTCCAGCTGCCGTCAGTCCCCCGGGATGTCAGGACAAAACAGCAAGGATCTCGTCAGAGCGCTTCTCCACGCCTAAACAGCTGACCTGCAGAACACGCAGTAAGGAGCTGTGTTAAACGCTCAGAAGGAAACACCAAACTAAGCAAAAATGTATTAAACAAAGAGTTGACTTGACCTTGATGCTGTTTTTGAAAGTGTACCCTGGCAATGAGAAGCCTTTTTTCTTATCATTTGGCTCGCTGAAGATGACCAGTTGCTCAAACAGGAAAACTCGCCTTTCCCTGGCTCTAGACAGGACGCCATTTTCCTGCTCGCTTACAGAAAAGGTATCCTGCTGGAGCAGCTTCCCCTGAGCTGTGATTTTTCCCTGAAACAGAATGTGTGTCACAAACAGTGTCATAGGCAGCAGGTGACCCTGGATGCGTTTAATACATGATGAAAATGAGAAACAAAGTTTCTAACCTCAAAACCTTGAAGCCTGCCCACATTCATCATATCATTACATCGTTTTGGCACAAAACACATCACCTCCACGGCCCTCTGTGGCAGGAAAGTGAATGTGAGATTTTAGTGCACAAATAACTGTTAGACACATTTTTAGTTTGATACAGTTTCTTTGTATTAAATAAGTAGTGTCTACCTGCAGCTCCTCAACGTCTCTTCCTGCTTTACAGTAGTACTTCAGAAAGTCCTGAGGGTGAGAATTTTATTTAGGCTTAATAGGCAAGAAGCTTTTTTATGATTTAATTATAACAAACCTGTGAGATTTTATAATATGCCAAAAATTAAGTTTTCCTTTTTATATTACTTTTTAGGACTAAACTCCAACCTGTTTGGGGAAGAAGGAAATAAATGGTAAGAAATGATTTATAAACTATAAATTATCGAAACATTTGCAGATTTACATATCTCAGCTTTAAGATTAACATTTATATCAATCATTTTAATCAGGGTTTAAAAACATTTATGAGTATATTATCTCACACAGGTGATTAACTTCTGCTAATGGATTTTTACAAGCTGAGAAGCCAATACTCAATTATTGGACTATTATAATTTATAACTGCAGACTTGAAGCCTTGGAATGGCCAACCAAAGGTGCCTAACTGATCTATAAAGCATTACGACATTGTCCATGAATTAACCCAATAATTACAGCTAAGAAGGGTTTTATAAATGGTGCCTTATCAGAAAATGAGTTTGTCATTGTCCTTCTTTTATTGCCACGATTTAGTGCTGTTGTTTTTTTCAGTCTTTATGGTATAAACCAAATACATTTGTAAAACTATTGATAGCATGGGTAACAGTGCCTTGCATGCAGAAAGAAAGTCATGTGACATGCAAACCTTCAACAGAAGCTGGTACTTCATGATTCTCTGGACTGGTTTGATGAGCAGGTCATTGAGCTGTAGCCTGTGACCCAGCTGCTGCCTGAGATCCTTTCACATGGAGAAGAAATACAAAAAAGTTTGAGAAAGTCCATTCATTGTTATCTGTAACCACTTATTCTATTCAGAGTCATTGGGGGCTGGAGCCTATCCCAGCTGTCATTGAGTGCGTGGCAGGGAACACGCTGGACACACACACCTACGCTTATTTTATATTCACAAATTTAACTAACATGATTGTCTTTGACTGTGGAGGAAACTGGAGTACAGAGAGAGAACATGCAAATTCCATATAGAAAGGTTGTAGCCAGGGATTCAAACCACGGACCTTCTAGCTTTGAGGCAGCGCTACTAATCACTCCACCACTGTGCTGCGTGAGAAAGTCTTGAGGTGAAATCCAATCTAAAATTAAACTCACCTCAAAGTAGGTCTCAATGTACTCTGAGACAATGTGCTCTGACTTCGGTTTATTCTGACAGTAAACCACATACATGTGAAGACGTCGTTCCTGCAGGTGTAAAACAGAGAAAAAGTTTTTGTAGCTATTATTCTAAATGTGCTCCCATCACTTTTGGATGTTTCGTAGGAACTCTGCCTCATCAAATGGTTTCAGTGACTGGTTCAATTTGCCGTGGAATAATTAAGCACCATGATGATGAAAATGGAATAGAGAAACTAAACTAAACAATCTAATATCCATTTTTCCCTAGTACCTCAACCTCCTTTTGTAGCAAGACTATGATGATACTAATATGTCTATGTTCCTGTGTTGTCATTTCACTTTGAATCAGCACCATTCAATTCTTCAATTGGACCAATTTGCAGAGAAATGTTTTTAACTTAGGCATTAAGAAGTCTATTTTGCTCAATGTTCAAGTGTAAAAAAATAGATAAGTTCATAGTGGTAGTAAAAACTTTGTGGCGTTCTGAGATCTGTAATTCCACCACATTTTCACACACTGTGTGTGTTTAACTCCTCCAAGTTTGAAAGCTCTTGAACCAAAGTGATTACAAGACATTGTTCAGCAGATCCAACAGTAGACAACTGATCTAGAAGATGATGGCACATCTGGATGCCAGGAATCCAAAGCCTGACACATAGTCAGAGGCGTGATCTGTAAGTTGGTTGCAACCTTCAGCCAAACATGCAGAAGATGAAAAAACAAACTTGTTCACTGATTGTTTGACTCACATGTTTGATGAAGAGCTGAGCCAAGCTGTCTGGCTCACCCACACATTTCTCCAGCTCTCCCAGGAAATAACTGTGACACAACACAGTGAGAGTCAGGCAAGAACAGATAGAGCAAATAAACACAGAGGCAGAAAACAGCACGGGGGAAACGTCACACACCAAACACTCAGAAAAAGTTCAGAGAAAAAATGACATCTGACTCACTCCTTATGCCAGTCATAGATCTGGTGGATGTTACCAAATACAATCTTGTCCTTCCCTTTCATATCCTCTGGAACTCCCTGATCAGCCATGGTCACCATGTAGCCCTAAACACACAGACATCCAATAAATGGAAATATAAAACCTGAACGTAAAGATTTATATATATGTGTGTATGTGTGTGTGTGTGTATACACGTGTGTGTGTGTGTGTGTGTGTGTGTGTGTGTGTGTATGTATATGTATATATGTATGTGTGTGTCAAAATAGATGATTTGAATGGATTAAGAGAAACACACCTTAACTATTCGTCTTAGATCTTCCACATACAATCTCTCTGTCTCAATCAGCTCTGTCAGCACATATCTGAGAGGTGTAAAAACAATATAGTCACAACAACAATCACTTATTCTATTTTTTTTGCAAAAAAACTCAAAACTCAACATGACTGTGTTAAATGGAGAGTGTGACACCTACATGCTCTTCTCTAATGCAATGCTTCGCTCCTCCTCACTGTCAGCTGCAGCCAACCACTGACTACTTGAGCTGTCAGTCACACTACAGCCATCCTGGAGACTTGTGACACTGGACTTGTGACTCTAAACACACACATAAGAAAATATTGCTATGTATATTGTAAGAAGATATGAGAGCCTGTCAAAGGTACTGTGGTGTGCAGACACAATAATAATAAGTTGTTCACTGTTCCACAAAAATAAATTTTCTATTTAAACTTTTGAAAAAAATCTTATTCATATAACTATATGATGCTAAAAGAGGCTAAATAATCAATAAAAGATATGCAAAACCCAACCAAAGTCTTAATTATTATTGGGAAGTAAAAGAATTTTACATAAACTAGTAACCAGTATTTTGACTGTTGCCAGTAAATTTTGCTTCTGCATTAATTCAGTTGGAGTTTCAATGCAGGATTCAACCTTTTAATTTCAAATTGTTCTATTTGAACTGCACAACTAGAGGTAACCTCTGAATACTTCATCCACCCCTGGTGAAATACTGGGGTGCAGAGTGATGCCCAACATCTGTACACCAACCACACATTAATTATTAAGCCTCAGCCTCCTTCAACAAACAGCGAGCGCACAACTGTGGAAAAATAACACGTGGTCATGATTCTGGAGAATACATCAGCATGGCAATTTTGCTGATCCTCTGCTGGAAAGTCATGCCACCCGCAAATCGCAGGTAACCTGAGAGTAATAATCGCTTTTTAATGTGTCTGCTTGCTGCTGGGGTGATTTGAAAAAGCAAAACCAGGCCTGATGGATGCCGGTGAATACTGAGCAGTTTGTCATGTAAGAACGGGGGGTGTAAGCTGACCACGCCATGGTGTGTTTTTATATAACGAGTATCAGTCCTCACCTAAAAGCAGAATAATCTAATGTGAAATTTAACTATAATCCTCTTGACATACTGTACTCTCACCATATTTTGTTCCCTGCCTCCATCCGCTAGATGATAATCCTCCTGTGTAGCAGTATGTAGGTCATATATGCACTTTCTGTCTTTTTTTTCAGTGTCAGTCTTTTTTATTTTCTGTGTGAGTGTGAGTCTATGTTGACCGGATGTTTCCAGCCAGCAGTCTTACTATTCTTCTATTCTTCAGTCTATTCTACTTCTTATGGCTATGTAAAACAGCTGAAGCTAATTCAAATTCCAAAAACTGCTTAGCTTAATTTGATGTGGCTCCTGTTCACTCATTGCACACTCCTCACACCCAACCCTGACCCCACTGTAGCCATTTGCAGATAGCAAAGCCTGGCTAGATGATAACTTCCAGATGCTGTCTAGAAAAGCAGACAGGATTGGTTGTATTCACCACAGAGTGTAAGGTGTCTGTGGTGCATGTGTGTATTTGTGTGTGAGCACAAATAGTAAATATGCTACAAAATATGAAGTAATGGTCTATTCATTTGGAACAATTGGTGGAAGTCAAATGTTGTGCGCAAATAAGAGCCTTTACACAAAAATAACACAACAGGATGTAGAGAGACATTTGTGTGATGATGATTCACAGTTTGAGTGTGAGTTGCTTTGATTTTTGAGTGTTTGTGTTTCAATCATTTAAAAATTCTTATGAGAAATGTAACGAGAAAACCTCCAGTGAAAACAATCAAAGCTGCTGTGAAAGGAGTGAAGAATGTGTGCATGTTTGGCTTGTATATTTCAGATTAACCAAATATTTAAAACATTCCCAATTTCTTTATATGAATGTTCTTGTGAGATAAAAAGTACTGTTTATACACTACAGTGTCTCATATTTACTTGTATGTATTATTCATAGTTTCCCAACTTTTGCACCAGAGGCTCAGAGTATCACTGCCAAGAGTTTTAGGAGTTTGTCATCTACACTTCATGTCATTACTAGATTCAGATGATCCAGAATATAAGTGAATACAAGGAACAAGGCGAAAACTAGTAGCTGTGATCTTTGGACCCTCATGCAGCACTGCATGGGTTCAGAAAAATGGTTCATTAAGAGGGAAGGACTGAATTCAACAATATAGAGATGACTAGACCAGAATAAATATGAACAGATTATAAAACAGATTATATAAGAACAGAATAGAGACACTACCAGAGTCGGTGTGTCTCTGCCTTCCAGGAGTTCAGATAAGTAGTTCTGATGGGAAAAGGGAGATGCGGACTCAACACACCATTTTTCCACACCTGTAGACAAAAACCAATGGCTATTGGTGTGTTCCCATAACTAGTAAAATGACATATTAAAGTGAGGCCTCACCATGTTTCCAGAGGGGAAGTTGGTGTTGTTAACGTGCTGTTCCACAGGACTCGGCTGATCTTTACTTTGGGAAAGAGGTGATGGCGGCTGTCTTCTGTGCGACCTGCAGAGCTCCTTCTCAGCTTTTCCCACTCCTCCTCTGGCATCAGAGTTCAGCTTGCGTACAGGGTTAGTGAGCCATTTCTTCAGGGCGCTGACAGGGTGCCGTGATCCTCCAGATGACGAGTGTGAGCAGGGGCTGGAGCTACCTGAGCTCTGGTGGGGCACTGAACCAACTGAAGGTGTGGTGCTGCTGTCACTGCTGGCCACAGAGTACGTCTCTGCTACAGAGCCAGAGAGTCAGAGACAAAACATTAGGTTGAAGTACAGCAGCTAATTGTGGGGTCCATCCTGTCAGGTCAGATGCTGCAGAGACATTTCTGTCCAGAAATGTTCAAATTCATGTTTTAGATCCTGGCATTAACTAGCAGCTACTGTACTGCTAGTCTCAAAAAATCATGAACAAAAAGCTGATCATTTGTCACAAATGAGACCTTGAATTGAATCAGCACTTTGTAAGCAGCAGATCAAATTCTGCACTTGAACATAATGACACATGAAACCACACTATGACATTTTTCATACCATGAAAATGTGGTGAATGCAAAACGTAGTCTCAGTAAAGCTGATTCTACATGTGAGCATGGAACTTTTCAGACAAAATAAAGCCACTAAATTAAACTTTTACTCAAACGTCTTTTTCCATTCATCAGCATGCTGTGTAAAGTCAGTCACAACTGCTCTGAGTGTGGAATTGACAACCTTTCACGCCACAGCTGGATCTTGTTTCCAGCTTTTCGTCTCTACACTGTGGAAACTGGTACCTAATCCTCCACCACACTGTTTTAATTAAGGACCCTAACATTAGCACTACACTCTGTTCTGCTGACAGTAGTAAAGTGGAATCTTTCAGGAGCCCCCATGCTGTCAATTTGAACTATTCCCAGAAGCCACTATTGCCTGTCAGCACATTTATGTAAGCTGTAATCATCATAACCAGCTTCCAAGAAGCCAGTGGAAATCTGGGTCAGCTGTTGGCCAAAAGTGTCTGATACAGACATTAAACTCGGCCTTGAGACTGTAATTTAACCAAATCACTGTGTCAGTCAGTAAACTACACTAACTCACAGGTGGGGGAGGAGGATCTGTCAGTGTGCGACAGAGAAAGAGCGTTTGAATGATATTTCTTAGAGTAAGTCCTGAGCCAGCGCACAGTTTGGACAGTTTGCTAACCTTTAAGATCAATCTTACCAAAAGTTAAGTTGAAATAAAACAATTCAAAAACAGCTTAACGTAAATTAATATCTTCTTAATATCTTAATAGTTTAAGAATATCTTGAGAGTCATAATCCGGAGAACAGACATATCTGTATTCATCCAAGAGTTATTCAAATATTTCATTGTGGACTAAAGTTATAAGCAGGCAAACCAACATCATGAACCCTTGCCCAGAGTGTACAGGCTTGTGTGTTTTCGATTCCAATCTGTCAATTTCCACTCACTATAATGAGAAAAATGTCATTATAAGATGTCACACAGCCATATCTTCACCTGTGTGACACAAATACAGTAGCAACAGAAATCTGTAATTCAACAGAATCACTTGTTATAAACAAGGTCCGGTCAGACAGGCCCACTAACAACTACCTTACCATCAGGTCACATGGTGCAAGTATCGTAATATAGATTCTTCTGAAAATGTATTAACACTGTCCTTAATGAACATTGCCCTTAATGAAGCAATATTGTGATGTCTAAATCGCTGCCAGGATAAGCGACTCAGCTTGTCACGCTTGTTTAAGATGCTTATGTAATGTATTTTTTAACAGGGCAACAGCTGGACCCCATCCGTACTACAGGAAGTGTCGGAAGTGCGTGCAAACAAGAACGCCGTGAATGCATCTAGTCAAGCAGGAAAGTTTTACTTATCCAGACGATATGCGACAGTTATATCTTTAGTAATAGTAAAGTATTATACTTTACTATTACTAACTGGTATTTGTGACTTGTCAGCTATAGGGGCAGTTTGAAGTACAACCCAAATTCTCTGCTGAATGCAGATTAATAGATGGATTAAATTTGGGAGGAGCTTGATTCTCCTGGCAGCCGCATTGGCTCCTAGTACACACCTACCCAGATGGAGAGACACAGCAGTAAATGGGAGCAAACATTAGCAAGGGGTCAGTCTCTCCAACAGCAATCCTTTCTGTTGTACGGAAGCACTGGAAGCTCAATTTGTGCTACAGTGCAGCTTGATTTGTGAGAGTGGAAACTAACTTGCTACTGAAATGGAGAAAAATGTTTATGCAGTTTATGATGTATTCTATAAAAAAAAATTAGTATTTTTAGACAGGCCTGAATGGTTGACTTCTTTAAACTGTATTAGACAATTCATTTATTTAACAAGAACATAACAGAAAGCAAAAAGCAAGCAAATTACTTCAGCTCTATTCTCCTTATCCACACACATACTATACGGACACTAGGATATATTTAAAATTTTTCTATTAAAACAAAAGTTTAAGTTCTGATCTTTGCAATTTAAAACCATCTTTCTGTAAGATAATTTTACAAACATTTAATTGTTAAGTCATTTACATGTAAAGTGGCAGCATTCTACAGTTTGGTTTGATGCAGTTTAAGAAGTCATTTGAACCACTGATTAATCACAACAGTAGATGCAGTTGGTGAATATTATCCAATTGAATGCCACTTTTGAATAAAAGCTGATTTTTTTACACAACACACTTGAAAGCTAACTGGCAAACATACAGTTTGATTTCAATAATAAAGTCTATCACAATTTGACGTGTATAAAGATCATATGGTGTATGATATGTTAGCATCCTGCTTTCATGACCTACTTTGAGGTGGTGGTGGTTGCTGTCTCTCGCTCTCAGTCTCGCAACGCAGATGATTGAGAGACAGTTTACTACATTTTACCCCACTCAGCCCCATCAATGGTCATGTTCAGCAACAACAGGAACTATTAACAGCAAGTTGAAGCTTTTTCAAGTTATAACATAACTAAAGTTTTGCAGAAGGAAAACAGCAGCCCTTCATTTGTGCTTTACATAAACGAAGGAGATGATTATTATTTGTGTGTCGTAATGAGCAAGTTGATGAATGAAATCATCACTGCAGTCAAATCCAGTCTTTTTTGCACTCAGAGAGTCTGCTTTGTTTCCTGTTATACTGCCAAGAAAAACACCTCTCAATCTGTATCGCTGTCACCGCCAAAACAACTAACCAGCCCCTCCCACATGAGCAGCGCCCAAATATTCCAAGGATAAATTACAATACAGTGGCTGCTACCAGAAAGTCATAGGAAAAGGGTTAAACAGATAAAGATCCAAAATCCAGCTCAGCACAGTCTGATCTGAACAGTTGACAATCACTTGATCTAAGTGTGCATAAATCACATTAGAGTCCCACACTTCTCCCGTGTCCCGCATATTATATTGTATCATATATGCATCAGACCATCCAATTCACCATGTTATTCACTGGTAAATGGGAAGGTGAAGTCCAGCAATTTACACATTCAAACACATGCACTGCTTTATATAATCAGTCTTAGCAATAGTGAAAATCCAGTGGTGCGATGGCAGAACATGGCTCTCTTAGACCTCACTCACTCCCCATCACTGAACTACCAGGTTCTACTGTATTTATTGGTAAACTATGGCTAGAATGATTATGTTTAACATCTCTTCACCCTCATATGTAGCTACATCCTGCATGTTGACAATTGACCCAGTTACAGTTTGGAGCTGGACCTCTACGCCACCACTTCCTTTTTCCCACGGCACTACTCTCCCTTGCACACTGTGGTCATTCCTCATGATGTTGGTTTACTGCCTAAAAGCTTTCTCTGTCTGCTCCATGTACTCTCACTGAAAGAGAGAGAATCAGCATCAACTAACAGTCTGCTAACTGTTCCCAGACTCCAAACTAAACATAGAGAAGCAATAATTAGTTACAGTACTGTACTGCTGGAAGAAAAAAGATTTGACCCAGGTTAGGATTAAAATGTTCATAATGCTGTATCGCTGCCTTGTGCTTCCACAGTATGGAAACAGAATGCCATTGGGATTAGGTTTTTTGTGGACCAACGCAGATGTTAGTATGTTCCTGGTTCCCTGGTCAAAAAGTCAAAAGGGGTTTTCCACTGACGTGGATTTTTAAGGAAAATAAGCTAGTCTCCTTTATCACATGTTAGCACCACTTTGTTTAAGACATGTATAGGTTTAAAAATAGGAGAGTTTCCACACCTTTTTTAATGTTTGAATTCATATTTTCCGCATTAAATTTATTAAGTGAAGTGCTGGCAGCGTGAATGAAATGACTGGTTTGAAAGGTAATGAGACACATGATCTAATATTAGAACATATATATTTATTAATATTCCTAATAGTGTTGTTTGTTGAATTCTACAACATGTGCACTGTTAATAATTTGCCCAAAAATGTTATAAATTATTTCTGTCTCTGTGCTTAAACACACTTTTAGTCATTAATCTACAAAAGTGTTTTGCATCTGGCCCACACAATATTGCAGATCAAGTCCAAACCAGATCGTTTGGTGACTGTACTATAATTTACTGCATATGTAGATGTTTTGTGTAACTAAACACTTTTGCGCTTGTTCATCACCACGTTTACTTCTTCACATACTGACAGTCATGACCTCTCACATTGGTGGGCGAATGGATTATTAGTCATGGATGTTACTGAGCCAGAGTGATGTATGTGTAATAAGACAATGAGGTGGTTGTTGGCAGGACATTTAAGTAGATTTCCAAGCAACTATCCCAAACATACTATATCTGGAGGTGTTTTTTCTATCTGAATTTATAAATAGCTATTGGATATTTGCCAAAGAAGAAAAACAGCATACTGAAGGTCTTACATGAGGGAAGTTATTACAGGAGGAAGAGGAAGATCACAAAGTGACAAAGAAAGAGGAGAAAGCTCCAAACCACAAAGAAGCAATGGTTGAAAATTAAGACACTACAGAAAAGTTATGTATTTTCTGTGATAACAAAATTATGAAAGCAGAATGTAAAAGAAAGAGAACCGGTGCTAAACAAACAAGAATCAAACTCATTCACAAACGCAAAAAAAAAAAACGAATGTCATATTAACACATATAACACCAATACTGACTTCACATGACATAGACAATGTGTATCCCAGTGTCATGTCTATTGAGCTTTGCAAGCAAAGTTGAGAAGATTAGGCATCTTAACACAAGGCTGTTTTCATTTTCACATTTCCTAGCTCCATTTGCAGGTTCTGTCAGTGGAGAGTGGAGAGCAGCTCAGAGAGGAGCTCTGCTAATCATTCCACGACAAACTGGAACAATGGGATTAAAAGGTCAGGGCAGTGATGGGACATGTTTATGTGCTAGTGCATGTTCAGATACGTGTGCATACAGCTGTCAACAGTGTCACGGTGTCGCATTAGTACAGAATAAGGAAATTATTTTCCATTTGTGCTGTCATACACATATTTACACAAAACAGCAGTAAAAGTAACTAAATACTATAAAGGAGTTAGTACTGTAAATACTGCAAGGGTCTAATAGTTTTGGTATAAAAACTCCACATTGCCACATATGAATTAAACTTGCTTAGTGTTTAAAAATGGTTTATTTATGAATATGTCAAATCGTTTAATTGAAATTTGCAAAGCAAGGGCAACCGAACTTATTTATATGAAACATTTTATTGCAAGAAGGATTTAATGTGCTTCATATTAAAAACCAAATGAGAAAAAAATTATACAATATAGTAATAATACACACAGAGGTGTGCAAAACATATTTACACAGACTTTTAGACAACGCTAAGCATAAGGAAACAGATTTATACTGATAAAGCAGGTCAGATATGCAGTGAGGGGCCAGGCTGCTTGGAAATTTATAGAAATGAAGTAAACTTCTGTTCTTAAGTCTGAATTTAACCAACTTGTTGATACATATTTTAAAAGATAAAGAATATACGTTTTTAGGATTTAGGCAAAAGGGATCTTAAAAGTGACCTACAGAATTCTAATGTGTGTAGTACTAACCAGAAAAAATACATCTGTCAAGGATGTCTATCGTTTTATAAATAAAGCCAGAGCAGTATTTTTAGTTATTCCACAATTTATTTTAATGTGGACAGGTGCTGTCAAAGCTACCTGTGACGTCAGACCCAGACAGCACTGGCATCAAAATGCTTCTAAAATTTTTCTCGAAGTAACGTCATCTTAGGTTGCTTTAAAATGTAGGGCTTTCGAAGGAGTGAACAGAAATACTGATCATAAGACCTATTCTGTGTCTCATATGTCAAACAACAAAAACCTGGTCTTATCTCGTGCTGTTCTTTTTAGAAACAGGGGGATGAATTTTAGACCATGGTGGTAAAAAAAAGCGATGGCATTTTGCCAGTCCCCAATTGGCTTTAGAATTATGGTTAAAATTAAGTTAGGGGTAGGCTTTAGTATTTAGGTGTGATGGTTGGTGAATGAATTACTGTATGTGTCAGTAGTTAGATGTTTTACTTCTTGTACGGTTTTAGTTTCCCTGGGTGTCTTTTGTTTTTTCATTTTCTGTTGCATGTGTTCCTACAGTCCCCCCCCCTCATCTGCGGAGGTCCTCCTTCACTTCATCCCATCTCTGCTCCCCTTCCTGCCTCCACTCCAGTCATCACACCTGAACTACACTTTCATAAATTCTTATAAAGACTACTGATTGTTATCTTCTTTGCTAGTGTGTCTCCCCATGTTCCTCACCTTTGCTTCCTACTCCTGTCTCTTCTCCAACCTCTAGCCTTTGGTGATCATGGTTCGAGCTAGTTTGTGTGAGTTTGTTAGTATCTAGTCTTGTTAGTCCCTCTAGTTGAGTAATTTATTTGTTAGTGTCCAGCCTTTGGTTGTTAGGAGTTTTTTGTTCTTGCCTTGTTAGTAAGTTTTGTAGTTAGCATTTTTCTTTTGTCTTTGTCTGTTTGCTGCTGTGTTTGAAATATTTAGAGTTTATTCAATAATTGGTCCCTTCACCTGGTGGTGGGTCTCTGCAATTGAATCCCTGTGAGTGTTGGTTTGTTACAGCATGTTAATGTTTCCTCACAAAGATGTGTAAAAGGAAAGGAATGTTGGGACAATGACTTATTGACTTTTGTGTTTTCTTGATTCAGTGGTCAGCACCAGTTTCCGTGACACTGCCAAGATCCAGATGTGACCCCATCACTGACTTTTCATCTATTTGGAAAACGAACCACTCATTGGCTGCTCATCTGCTACTACTTCTCCCAATAAGAGATTACTTGCGATTTACTGAAAATCAATCTTGAGAAATCTGAAGGAAATTCTCTCTAACCTTTTTTCTTTTCAAGATGTTCCAAAACCCAAACGTATCTATATTGGTATTTCAGGGGCAATTATCAACTTACAGCCAAACTTTCACCATTGCCCTTTGTCTGCTCAATCAAGGAAAGATTCTCCTCTAATAATAAGACAAGGGTTGGGGACTGCAGCCCACCATGTTGAAGCCACTTGTCAATAGAGTCATCATTACTATTATAGATTATTGTAATTATGCTACAATGCCAACATTTGTTTGTTTGATTATACACTAATGCTGGCAATTTTACAGATTTTTTACAGTAAATCTCTCCTCCTGTCAAGTAGCCATAGTTTGGTCAAGGTGCACAACAAAAATAACTACAGCGTTTAGTAACCAATGAACAAATAGCATAAGATAAGACAAAGCTATATAAGATAAGATAAAACATTGACATGTTAAGTTTAGCATGGACAACAGGAAGACTAGTGACCACTTTCTGTAAAATAAACATTATCTATGTATTATTATATCAAGAGCACATAAAGTAAGGAGTTGGGAACAGTAACAATGCTTTGTCAGTTAGTGGGTGTAATATATTCATGTTATAGTTTTTAAAGTTATGTAGTTCAATTTTCTAACACTTCTCCCCCCAAGTCTTCCAAATGCTGCTGCCCTCTCATGTCAATATGATTAAAAATGTTAAATGAATAAAGTGTGTGTGTGTGTGTATATATATATAAAAGGAAATTCATTTTATTAATGTTGTTGTTGCTGCTTTTTTTTTTTTGTCACATGTTCAGTGGATTTTACTATAACTTAAAGAAAAAAAATCTGGCTTTGAGTAGCCACCAAGAGTAGGTGCCAGTGGAGTGCAGTACTTTATTCAGCTGTCAGAAAACATAAAATATCTAGATTAAAAAGTCCTGAAGTGCAGAGCACCTACATACCTCTGACTTGCACAAAGCAGCAGCCACATTTACGGAGCAGTTTTCTGAACAGATGCTGACAACCGCACCCTTGCTGGTGGTGGCCCCCTCTCATGATGATCAACTCCTCTTGCTAGACCCACGACTATCAGAAACAGGCATAGTTGCTGGCTGGACACACATGAACACATGCAGCACACTATTCTGGTGGTAATCCACAGACAAGGTAGGAGGAGAAGTGTGCAGAAAGCTCCACAGTCATTGTCCAACTACGAAAACCCCTGAGATGTAAAGATGTGAGGACAAACTGCTGCACCAGCGGAGAAACCCTCCTCACCACCACTGAGCTGTCTCTCTGTGTGGTCAGATAGCAGGCAAAAATTATGAGAGGGACCAAAGGAAGAGAGGCAGGAAAGGGGAGTGGCTTTGATTGGGGAGGGAATGGAGGCTAACATGCTGCTCTGCTGTGCCAGCATCTGTTCTCCAGTCCTACCACCTCGCATTTCTCTCCCCTCCCCTACTGTTTCCCTTCACCTCCATCTTTACACTTTCCTTATCAGCGTCCTTTCCCGACTCTGCATGAGCAACCTTGGGAGTTCCCATGAAATAAGATGCGTAGCAATGCACGAGTTATGAGTAGACTGGTCCAGAGTGAAATACACAAATTTAAATTGATGGATTGGCCAAAAGTGCAGACATTATTAGTACCCACAGGATAAATCCTCTTGACTTGGGGATGATTTTTCCTCTAGGGTCAACATTAGGGCTGTGATATACACTACTGGACTCTTAGTGTACATTTACACTTTGTACTGATCCTGACCGCCTCACACACAGGGTGCACCACAGTTTCTTCTTCTGACCAAGGGATGCTGCATCGTGTCACTTTAAAGTTAAAGCCTGCATGCAAACGCAACTATGATGAAGAGAGCTAATGTCCATTCCCATTACCATACACAGAGTTCATGGTCCAGAGATCTATCCGAAAGTTGTTTAGTTGGCTTTGTTATTAGCATCTGTCACACACAAACCACCCAAACATTTGCTCAAGTACTGATTGTTGGCTGGCAGTGATCCATGTTGTCAGTCTAGCTTTCTGTTTCAGATTAAGCTACTTCTCCATATGTTTGTTTTCACACTGAATTTATACTGTCGCCTTTTTAGATTCATTTGGTTTAGGATGCTCGTGAAAACACTGGTGCTCACACTAAAACACGCATGCAATGCTGTAAATTCTGTTAAAGCACTAAAACAATAACTGCAGGTATTTACTTACTTGACATGCTGTTGCAAACAAAACTAAACACTCAACCAGTTGCAGGTGTGGACAGAACAAGCACAAAACCTACTAATGAAGCAAAATTTAAAAATACATATATATATATGTCTAATTGGTCAGAAGGGTGGTTCTTACTTAAAAACTGTTTTACACTTGAGCCAGGTTCCAATAGCTCCAAAGTTAAGAAACCCTGTTCAAAGTGCAGAGAAAATTTGAAAACACAATGATCCATCATACATGTGTCTCAGCTGGGAAAAGACCTCCTGCTCTGATCAAAATAGAAGCCAACTGTTATTCGTCACCAGAGGTACTGAGGCACTTTCTCCATTGTGGAAAAACCAACATGGTGAAATATCCAGCAGACTGTCAGCAGGCCGATTTAATCTCAAAGCTAAGATTAAGTATTCATGACTAGATGATCTTCAGGGCACAGCTGTGCAGGCTAGTAGCAGCTGGTAATGTGATCCAAGGAGATTTATGCATAAACTTATATGAACCTGGATAAGAACTGTCTCCAATGGAGCTGATGCATTTACAATTTGAAACAGGTCCACATAAATAAAAACACATTCCCCTCATAGGCTGACCAATGCAGCCCTGGACTGAAAATGCAAAGGAATAGTATTGGTCTCCTCTTTCATTCATTGTTGTTTAAAATCTTTTAAATCTTAGATTGCATGTGTGATGTTTTTCTTTCTTTTAGGTAGATCCCTACTATCAGTGACATTAAAAGTAAATTTTATTATGGCTCAAAACTCCCCTTGGACATTGGGAAACCAGATAAATGAGTTACCTTTGCATCCTGCAGACCCCCTGGACCTTCTGGCCCACCTAAAATTTGTCCTGATGTCCTGACTTTCATCCAATAGCAGTTTCTCCTGAATCGTGTCTGAAATCTTAAAAAAGACAGACATGTGTCTGAGTAGACAAACATAAAATACAACACCTTGCCTTCTTCATCATAAGAATTTATTGGTAGCTGTATTTAAAATTCATTATATCTGTATGACATATTTGAGTTCAGTTAGAACTATAAGAAAGAGTAGGTGATCTAATAATACTACTTTTCTACTGAGCTTCACCCATCTATCTCCCCACTCTCTTTCCTATTTTTTGCTTTAGCTCAAGTAGTTACTTATCTTATCTGAGGAATTTCTTTAGGGTACTAAACAGACTAGGAAACCGCATAACTTCAAATCCTAAAAAACCCATATGCAAGTATATCCAAAGAAAGTCAAAATAAACACTTTTCTGTTTGCAATGCATCATGTTCTATAAATTTATCAAAATTAGAACGTACTATAACAAGAACTGCAGCAGGATTTAGTCACCCCCATTTCCCCCTCCAGCGTGCATGTACTATTCCTGTTTTCAGATTTGGTCATCTATTTTTAGGTTATCAAATGTATATATTATTCTATTACATTTTACACATTTCAGGATTTGTATGATAATTCCAAGTGTTGGAAGTTTATACGGTATATGCAGCATTGTTCATTATTTTCATCACCTCACTCTTCATCGCCTTGTGGACAAAGGACACTCACTTTATCAACCCTGTATCTCAGAAGGTTTTTTGTCCTCTCTTGTACTTCGTCCAAGGTCTTCATTTTGCATCCCTCAGTCTTCTGCTTCCATTTGATCTTTTCCTTATATTATGTCCTTTTTCTTTACCTCAAGATCTTCAGCTTCACTCTTCTTTCTGCCCAATTCAAGCATCAATAATTTATGTTCTGTTAAAACAAAATCTGAAAAAAATAAAGGGGTGTCATTAAAACATCTTGACTAACTTCCAACACAAGGACAAAAGCAGGCAACCTATACTTTGCAGATTATTTTTTCTTTGGGCAGAGGAGGACAGCTGGTCAGTTGCATTGGAATCTGTCCTCAGGCTAAGGGGGTCAATCTGTCAGGACAGGTCCAGTCATGGGCTGTGGTAGGTCATGGAAGGTGGCTGGCCCTCAAGTTGCCAGAAATTATCCCCGAAGTAGGAACTTTAACTAACTCAAAGTAGCTTCATAAAAATTTGAGAACTTCATTATCATTTTCATTCATATTTAATATTACAACTTTTGTGTCTATGCTCAAAAATGACTGCAATGTAATTCAAAAAGTAAAACTTAAAATACATCAAAAATGTCAAAGATGATAAAGGCCCTTCACATCAGCATTCCATCATGGTAAAGATTCAACTAATGAATCAAATAAGATTTGGATATAGTGTAGTAATTTCTGATATTTAGGACACAGAAACCCTATTGGTACCCAAAGAACTTCACACTGCTTCTTACACACACACACATACACACACACACACACACACCAGCTGGGAAGTTGCTCTGCAGGTTGCCTGGACTCACGGGGAGCAGCAAGTCTGGATTCAGTTTCTTGCTCAAACACACTTCAACTTGCAACAAGAGGAGCCAAAGATCTAACAAACAGCCCTTAGATTAATGAGTGACTGCTCTTCCTTAAGCAGCTTACAGTTACTGTTAATGTAACACTTTTATAATCCAAATGTTCTAAATCACATTTTCCTGTTTATACTCTCATTTACTTTTTAGATTAGTTAGTGATATTGTAATACATTAATGATGTGCCGTGATAATTTATTAGAAAATTTTAAAACATAAAGAAAGATGAGACAGAAAATCTAAGGTGAATAGAATAGTGAGTGCATATTCCTAATATTTATAGATTAGTCCTAATCTGGTTTTAGGAGGGTTAATGCTGCAGTTCAACCTCTGAACCCTTCACGTTTTTCGAATCATGTTGCTTTAAAATGTTGCACACTGTAATTTGACTGTAACAAGTGATATCGTCATTTACCAATAAATTCAGTTATGCCAGGCACCGCTGGTTTCTTCACACAAAACAGGAAGAATCAGCATGCATTTGGACTGAATCTTACTCAACACTTCCACCTTGTAATCAACGTTTTTAATGGCCTGGTTACCTCTAGCAGCAGAATTTTTATATTACAAGTGAATTACAAATTTTAAGATATTTCACCTTAGATACTTTTCAACTTTTTACCTGGCTACATTGTCATTGTTGTAAATGTAAAAAATAATTTTGACGTGCTGCAGTGGCAAAATCACATGGTAAAATCAATAGTATAAGACAAAATTTCTTTTGATGGTAAAATCAATACCTGACCTATTATATTTTTGGTACAAACTTTGTGTTTTACTTCTGAGACTGGTAAAAAAAAAAAAAAAAAAGCACTTAAGAGTGAATAGTGTTCTGGGCAATATACTGCAAACCTTTTGTTTTGGTGAGAAACTGGCTTCCTTTATTGATTTTGACATGTCTTGTAAACTCACAGATGTTATTTTCAGAACAACATTGTCAGTTTAGAAGGACATTTCCCTGCTGAAACAGAGTCATTGTTAATGTTATTTATAATACCTGTGCTCTTCCTGATTTGACGACCCAACATGTCAACCATTGAAAGGGTCAGTGAGCTCAATGAATCACACAAAACAAAGGGTATGGATGCATTATCTATTTTCAAGTTAAATTACCCCTCAATGTCTTGGTTTCTCTGCTCTGCTATTTTCCTTCTCAGTAGCTGACATACATGCAGTAGACTCCACAGATGCTATGCCAAAGGAAAAAAGATGAGAAAAAGAAAGGACAAGAAGAATCCATAATAATAAAATTCTGATAACAAGAGTTTCACAAGAAAATGTTTTATCAAAAGGAGGCTCTTCTACGAATGAAAACTCAGGACTTGAAACTTGAAACTTTAAAAATGTTATTAAATTTTAAATAAAAAAAGGGAAGCAGATAAATAAGAAAATATTACAAATATTAATTCAATATGATACATAGAACAAATACACAATTACTGATTCAGTCTCCCGAGTGTTCAAGCATTTGTGATATCTACTTTACATTAAACACTGACACACAGGCACATACTTTGGTCATTTGGTGTTATTTTTTTCAAAATCAGCTGTAAAGTTTTTGCATTAACATGCAGAATTTGTATTGATTCTCTAGTTCATTTTTAGGTTTAATTGTTAGCTGAATTGCCAATGACATATTTATGATAGTAGATTCTGCTTTTGTTACATGTGTGAGTGTGTGGATTGTTCTCAGCATCCAACACTTCAGTATCTGGGTTCTATTTTCAGCTTGTTCTAGTTCCCAAACTCCTGCTGTAAAAACAGTCCAGGCCTCTTCACTGAGGTGCAGAGAACATCTGGATCATCTACACACAGACTGTTTCCGGAAAGGCCGTGTTTCTGTGACTGGACCATGAAGACACACAGACACACACACACACACAGACAGACAGACAGGGACACACGCACCGGTCGCTCGTGCGTGTGCTGCTGCCTGCTGGCGGAGCACGTGAAGTGAACTCGGCGCCTCCTGGCCGCGCGCTCCGCTGTCACCATCACGCCTCGCCACATCAAACGCTCGCTAGCTCCCCGAAGGTGTTAGTGCGATGAGCCGGGGATTTATTGATTATGGCTAACCTGCGGTTTTCGCTGGCTGTGCTGGTTGTCCTGGTTGTCCAGGCTGTCGTGTACAGAACCTGCGAGTGTGAGTAACTTGTTGTGTGTGTTGTTTATGAGACGCTGAGTTCCGCCGCCAGCATCCAGGCGACCGACCGGGGACTTAGCTGCTAGCGTTAGCTACCGTTAGCTAGGTTAGCTAGCATAGCCGGGCGAGAGTTGAATTGACCCATATATGAGAAACAATGTCAGCCTTCATTTATTCACGCATATATTATTTTAATGCCCTTCGTGTAAATGGAACAAAACGCGACATCCCACCGTCTTCGTTTTGCTGTCCGGGTAGTTAGCCTAGCGTTAGTGCTCGGTGTGGAGCAGTAGTTTACTAACGCCACGCTGTGTGTGTGTGTGTGTGTGTGTTCCTGCAGCTGTTTGCGCGAACGGTCTCACCATGAATAGAAAATATTGCTTGACTTTGCCTCTGAATATTCCTCTTGTGATCTTTGATCGCCTGCTAACTTCACTGAATAATTGCAAAGAACAATCACATGTAGCGAGGTACAGAAGATATGAATATTACCGTATCGTTATGTATTCACATCTTATGTTGATGTAGGTTGGATGTGCTTAAATTGTTAGGCCGTTGTAGACGTTTGTACGCTCATGTTCACAACTTCCAGCAAGAAATATGTCTAGATCACTGAATCCACTTATGTGAATACTGTTCATTAAATAATGTTAGTGTTTCATCATTTAACAATTTCTCAGCATTGGAGCCAGGTGAGTCTTGTCAGTGTCTGAGTTAGTTTCCATTCGCATAATTTAAGCATTATTAAATTTATATTATTAAAGTGTAATTTGGATAAATCAAGTGAATAATACTGTGGCATTTTATGTGATGGAGAAAAACTGAACAATTTGAGTATCTGTGTGATGCCTCATAACAAAAATTTGTTGTAATGCTGACTAATCTATTTTCTTATAAATTGTCTACAAGTTTTTACTACTATTATTATTATATTAATATTATTTCTGTGTGCAATCTGTGTGGGGTTTTAGCGTGAAGAATAAAATGATTTGTCATTTCATTAAAACTGTGTCAGATTAATTTTGGTCATCAAAACAGAGACATTAAAGTTCAGAGAATCATACTGACAGACTATTAAAATAAAATATCGTATATTTCAACAAGATAAATATTGTCACGTTCCCCACTTCTAAGACAGAAATAAGAGCTATTCAGAAAAATGGAATTTCCTTTATCTGCTGCAACATGTAACTGTACAACACATTGCTTTGTATTCTACAGCGGGTGCAGATTTGTTGTTGCTGAAGCTGTTTTCCTGCATAAAACAGACTTAATCCAACTGTGAAGTGGAAAACAGAAAAACTGACCCAGTGTTCAACCAAACAACTTTGTTTTGTTTTTTTTGCGTTGTAATTTATTAAATAGTCACCTTTTTACTATTTATTTTTATATTAGTGGTTAGTATCTTGGTGGTATTTCAGTAAATATTATTTTTTAAGTCTAGTTTATCTTCGAGGGCTCTTTTTGGTTTAAGCCCAATGTAGACCAAAGATGTTTACTGCTAAAAGCTATGGAAAATCTTATTTAATTTTTAGTCGGCGTTTACTTGTTTTTACTGTGGTTGTTTTGTTTCTCATACTTGACCATCAGCGTCTGCCAAGTGGGTGCAGACATTGTGTGAGTCACAACAAAAAATTCAACACATTAACTCTATATTTTTTCCATTTGGGGTGTGCGTATGTGAACATTTATGCGTGCATGTTTCCACTGACAACATTTACCAGGCTCTAGCAAGATGAGATCAGCAAGATTTCTTCTCAGAATTTTTGGGGGGATTTTTTTCAGAATTACTGGAATGTCACATCACGTCTGTGTCTTAATAACATTAGTCAGTTTCACAGAGGAAGTCTCAGTCTCTTGTTGGTTTAATGATAGTCACAGCTGGTCATTTAATCGCTACTCCTACATGGTCTCGCATAAACTCTCCACCCATCCTCCCAAATCCCCTGCCACCCTAACATCCACCTCTAACACTTCCTCTGCTGCCCAACTTTGGCTTCCCATCCTACTTCCCTCTGTGCTTGGCTCATTTTTGCTAGACTAATCTGAATTTACTCCATAGTCCTTGAAATATTTAAGGGATTCTGCTAGTGTGTAGTTTTGCCAGTCGCAGGATGAGTCCGATGACTGTTACTGCCCTCTGCTGTACATTGTGTGTACTGTAACATCCTGCACAGTTGAAAACAAAATATTGTAATTTAACAAAGCCTGTACAAACAGTATTCATTTACAATGCTTGCTGATCAATGTTTATTACTCTGTATTATGCAGATCATTATATTTCACACTAATATGTCATTCTGCTTTTCGATCTCTGCAGGTCTTTGGTGTAACTGCACCACTGCCCAGTGTAAGAAGACTGGCTCTCAGTGTGAGACCGATGGAGCATGCATGGCCTCCACCTCCATCATTGATGGTCAAGAGCAGCACATTCGTATTTGCATCACAAGGGACAAGCTTGTGCCCCCTGGACAGCCTTTTTACTGCCTTGGTGCAGAGGGCTTGCTCAACATCCACTGCTGCTACACAGACTACTGCAACAGCATTGACCTCAAAGTACCCTCAGGTGAGCACTGTGAAAGCATCTTTTCATTTTCATATAATACGTGGAAACACAAATGTTTAGTACATTTATTTGAATGAGGTAATTCATTCATAAACATTTATTTATTGATTTCCACTCTACTTTTGAAGCAAGTGGGCTAATCCCAGGCAAGAATGTGAATCAAACTCTTCTGTGCACATCATTTACATCACAGCATTCTGCATGTGAAGATAACTGTCATTAGTTAACAGTAGTAAATGTTTCAGTTTTGACATGGGAGAATGTTTTTGTGAATAACTAAAATGGCCAATGAGTCAATTGTTGACTCAGTTTTGTAATAGTCTGCTCAGGCAAAAACCTTGCAATGTCAGCTGTCAAAGAGATGAAGCAATTAACATTAGGGACAGAAGTCAATCTTGTGTGTGTGTGTGTGCTGGGTGCCAGATCTAACACAATGTATTAATTTACTACTGCTCACTTCTCAGTGACGACACCATCACGACTGGGGGGAGGCTACGGACCAGGTGGGACATGGGGTCTGGTGGAACTAGTGGCTGTTATTGCAGGTCCACTGTTCCTGCTGTGTCTGCTGCTATTAGTGTGTTTGTTCCTGTATCAGTACCACCAGAGGGCCTACAATCACAGACAGAGACTGGAGGTGGATGACCCCTCCTGTGATCACCTCTACCTGGCTAAAGACAGGACCCTTCAGGATCTCATTTATGACCTGTCTACATCTGGTTCAGGCTCTGGTTAGTGCGCAATTTCATAATAACAATAATCTTGAAGCTTACACTAATTATAGCATTTTTAGATCAGCTCATTAAAGTGCTAAAAATGAGTCTCTATTCTTACCTTTTCCGAGCAGGTCTGCCTCTGTTTGTCCAGCGGACAGTGGCAAGAACTATTGTCCTGCAGGAGATAATAGGGAAGGGCCGCTTTGGGGAGGTATGGCGAGGACGTTGGAGGGGTGGTGATGTGGCAGTGAAGATCTTTTCATCTAGAGAAGAACGCTCCTGGTTCCGTGAGGCTGAAATCTATCAGACTATCATGCTCCGCCATGAGAACATCCTGGGCTTTATAGCAGCTGACAACAAAGGTACATAAACATTTTTACTTGTTTGTTAGATGTACTGATGTCTTGTGTTTTATTTGCCATGTAATTATCCTCATGTTAATATTTTTGGGTATCTCTAATTTCTTTCTCTTTATCAGACAATGGCACATGGACACAGTTGTGGTTGGTGTCAGATTACCATGAGCATGGCTCTCTTTTTGACTACCTGAACCACTACTCTGTTACTACGGAGGAAATGATCAAACTGGCCCTTTCATCTGCCAGTGGCCTAGCACATCTGCACATGGAGATTCTTGGGACACAAGGTAGTGTTTTCTTAAATGTGCCTTTATATTTTAGCACTGCTTCATCTTTCCTGGCTTCCACCTCTGATTAAATATAATGCCACAAAAGCTATGTGGTTTAGTTTTGATATTTGTTAGTATGACTTATTGAGTTTCTTTTTGTTTAACCCCCGGGCACTGTCATGACAATCAAAAAATACTTGTGTAAATTGGAAAATACTTGTCATGTGTTGATAGGAAAGCCAGGCATTGCCCACAGAGACCTGAAGTCCAAGAACATCCTTGTGAAGAAAAATTTGAACTGTGCAATTGCTGACCTGGGCTTGGCCGTTCGTCACGATTCTGCTACAGACACTATCGACATAGCCCCCAATCAACGGGTGGGCACTAAGAGGTCTGTATCGACAACAACATCACATTTTACTTGTAGGCACCTTTCTAAACACCCAAGGTTACCTTACAGACACAAAATAAAACGGCAGTTTAGCTACAAAGCTTTATAAAGGTAATCAAATAGACAGTTTGAAAAAGTAGTTTAGATCATTGATTTAAAGTGAGATACCTAGGATTTAAACATAGGTAGAGAGTGTGTGGATCGGAGATCTGGTGGAAAGAAGTTCCAGAGGTGGGAAGCAGAGCAACTGAATGCTCTAGCTCCCATCTACAACAGGTGGGCTGAGGATGAACATAGGGAGCGTGAGGGTGTATATCAGTTAGCAGAGTTCTGAACCAGTTATAGTTTAACAATACACACACACACCTGCTGACCCTAACGCTGGCTGTCGTTTCTCACAGATATATTTTTCTCTGAATCCCTTTCAATTCTGTACATTGTTTCAAACTGAGATTGTTCTAATGTCTCACAGATACATGGCTCCAGAGGTTCTGGATGAGACTATCAACATGAGACACTTTGACTCATTCAAATGTGCTGATATCTACGCGTTGGGGCTGGTCTACTGGGAGATTACACGCCGCTGTAACAGCGGAGGTCATACTCTATTTGTTTTCACTTTGGATACTTGACCAGTGTTTGTTTTCTCTCTATGGTAACAGCTGAGATCACTGATCTGACCTCGGCTCTTTTCTGTGATATTAGGTATCCATGAAGAGTACCAGCTGCCCTACTATGATGTGGTACCTTCCGACCCCTCCATAGAGGAGATGAGAAAGGTGGTGTGTGACCAAAAACTACGACCCAACATCCCAAATTGGTGGCAGAGCTATGAGGTAGGAAAATGCAAGTAATTGTTTGAGTCAAATATGTTGTTACTCGTGAATATCTGCACTGTTTTAGAATGAAGATACAGATCACTTTAATTCAGTTGAAATGGCTTTTTTTAATTTTTAATGGCTCATCTAAAGCCTTATTTCAGATCATTTAGAAGCTGTGTTGCTGTCACATTGTCCACTCCAAGAGCACTAAGAGGGTTTTTTACTTTTCCACAAGCTCTAAAGACGTTCCAGTTCATATAGTGGTTTTAGAAAGTATTAAGTTTTGAGTTTTTGCACACCTAATAAAGATCAAAAACTGAAGTCTTATGTAATTAAAATCTGTCATTTACAAAAGTATCTTACTGTTGTTGAGTGGCCCAGGCTTAAATCAAACAGAACATCTATGAAGAAATCTCTACACAGACAATTTCCTTCTTTCTTTTGTGTGTTTTAGGTTAAGAAAGTGACACCACCTTAAACATTTGTTTAAAACCAAATACTAAAGATTTAAGGTTGAATTAGATAAAATTTTGTTTTATAGATGAAGATTTACAAATAATATATAAAATTGAAAAAACAACATGACAAGTAATATTTGAAACAGTAATATTTGTTTCTGTGTTTTTGTGTATGTAAAAATTAGGTTTAATTGACCTATTTTTCCTGTCGTGGCAGGCCCTGAGGGTCATGGGTAAAATAATGAGGGAGTGTTGGTATGCTAATGGAGCTGCTCGCTTGACAGCCCTGCGCATCAAAAAGACCCTTTCCCAGCTCAGCATTCAAGAGGACATTAAAGTCTGAGCTGAGTAAGAGCAGTTCGAGCACACTGAGCAGGATCCGGCTTCAAACAGCAGGACAGTGAGAGGAAGGGGCCGGATCTGCTACAAAGAATGCACAAAGGAAGGGGATTTGGTGGAGAGTGGCACTTTGTAAAATAATACTCCATAGACACTCATGCCAGTTTTAAATCCACTCACTTTCTGACAAACCCTACCTCTTTTACCCAGCCAAACTACCAAGAACACATTTCCTGTCTTTTCCTCAGCTTCTGCTGCCCTGCCTGAACCTTTTCGTTCCTCTCTTCACCCCATACTAACAAGGATCCCTGTGTTTCCTCTACAGTTGTATGCAATCAATAGCGGAAGATGTACAGCAATTAATCAGTAAACATTTAAAAAAATCCACTGCTGATATTTCAAAGTTTCTTTCATTACAGTTGCTTAATAGTTAATGACAATTAGCTCCTTCACTCTTATTGTGTAGGGCACCAAGCTGTGGGGGATGTTAACTCATTGTTACTAGTTCTGGCATTTCAGTGACTAGATCTCATACATGGGTGTTTGTGGGGCCGCTGTGTAGGTTTCCCTGTACAACACATTTGGCACAGAGACACAGGCAGACTACTAAGAGGAGAATAATCCTCCCAGTTCGGCTACAGCAGTGGCATTTAGTTATTTGGTGATATTCATGTTAACCGTGCACATAACAGTAGAGATATTTTGGTAAAAGCTGTTCATTGACTGTCACTGACAAGTTGTTTTGACAATGGAGCATAAGGGCACCTTGCAAAACATTATTTAGCCTTTGGACCACTTGCCTGGAGCCTTTTTCATAAGCTGTTATAAACCTCAGGTTTTCTTTCATTTATTTTCTCCAAGATTAGGATCAAGAAAACTTCACTAGGATGGAGGGCTAGATTTGCTGCGTACTTTATGTGTCTTGTCCTTGATCTTTTCAGCAGACACAGTTGCTGGCTTCAGATTATGATGAAACGAAACACTACACCCAGCATGTTGCATCATGGTATATTTTTATGTGATAGAGTCTTGTTCTGAATGTATGGCTGCCTTTCAGTCAACTCATACAGCATAACCTGCCATGAGAGTGGATGTTGGCTTCAGTCACTCTGACAAACTTTTGCAGCAGCCCAATACTATTTACTTAGTACAATACATTCAGAAATGTATTGATTTTATTTACGTTGTAATACACTAACACCAGGAATATGAATAGAAGCTTCTTTTTACATTTTTCATTTATTTTATATATGTTGAATGTTCTTTTCCCCTCAGGGTTTATTCTCCCTGGCCAAGTACAGATAACTACTGCATATAAACTAGCTTGTTATGGCGATACTTGTGTATACGGTATGTAACAGCTACATTTAATTTTATCTTGATACTTAGGTCATTTATGTGGTTAAACCTTTATACCAGCTTTTGGTTAGTGGGACACAAAGACATGTCTTCATGTCTACATGACTTTAGATCTTCGAAGAAACATTACTGTCAGACAAACATGTCTTTTGGTTTACTTTTTCTTTCTGCTCTCTATTAATGCACAAGCAATATTTAATTTTTAATCTGTGTTTTACCTTAGGGCTCATTATATTCCAGTGCATTACTTTCTTAATGTGCGAATATGTTATTTGTTTCCTTAAGCTAACATTTAGTCAGAAATCACTGTATAGATTTTGTATGTTTGAAGACATTGGTGCACTTTTGTTGAATGCAAATTTAACAGGTACTGTTTTCCTGTGTAGTCTTTCCAATCTTATTTATGTGTATGCTGTGAGTCCCTATGAATGCCTAAAAGGCCACATGTGCACTACTACTGACCTCAGTGTTAAAGCCAAATTGTTCTCAGAATCATCTCTGGCCATCGCCTCCCAAGTTTATTTGTTTAAGATGAAACAACTGAAAATGACAATGTTTACACAAATCATCCCAATCAGCTGCATTATAGACTATTTTTCTCTAGGTGAAAAAATTATTAAACTAAAAACTACTGAAATGTTTTGATGCTGTCTCCCAATTGTGCTCGACCAGCACTATTTTGAATCAATTGTTCACATGCACTGCATTGTAAAAGTCATCTGGAATGTTTGTAACAGAAGACTGCTGTTTGGCTAGATGAGTGTTAAACTAAAGGGGGTATGTTTGTCAAATGATCTGCCTTACTATGTAAAAAAGTGCATATCATATTTAAGTTTTGAATCCCTTTCTTTATGTATCATTATGGCAGAAGAGTGGTGTATGTGAAAGGAATTAAGTATTATCATGTGAGTTGAGACAACTTCCAGATTGCCTTATTTATGGCAAAGTGACAGCTGCATCCATGTAACTTCTAAAATAGAGTAATAAATACAATTGTTTTCTTAAGTGTTGTTGTCTTTTATCTTAGACACACAGATTTAAAAAGTGTTCATAACTGAATTGATCAGTCATAGTTATAATTATTACTATAATGTTTTCCTCTGCCTGTACCTTTTAGCATCTTTTCTTATATTGTTTTTGTCTTTTGACCTGTTTTGGTTCATGCTTTCTATTATAACAGCTGTTTTACATTTTAAAACTGCACCTACCCGTTCTCTCGGGAGTTGGTGGACACCAAAACAGTGTTAAAGAGGAGTGGATATTAGAGATTGAGTCCTTTGATAGTCAGAAACATGACTAGAGAACTGCTAACTGTGTTCCAAGTCTGACACATGCTAATGAGTTGTCATTTAGGATACACAAAGTTACATACTGGGATTCTTTTACAGAGATTAATTTCATTGTTAATTCAGCTTAGCAATTTTCCCCAAAGGGGAGACAAAGTATCTATTACACAAAATATACATTTAAAATAAACCATTTAAACAAACTTTCAAACATTTATTGCTTTTTTTTAAAGCTCTCTCAATCCAGGTATGAAAAAAAAGTGTGCATTTAGATACTGTTGTACATGCCATTTCATATATACCAAAACAAGTGTGACATGTTCCTGGCCTATCATCATTAGAAAAGGAAAAATAAATGCTGGCTTTGTTGTTAGTAAAAGAAGCCTAGACACACTTAAAACAGTTAATGTTCTGACATTTCATCGCTGACTATAATATATAAACAAACACACCAATAACAAATCACCAAATTAATAATATAGAAGTGCGATATCTTCCCAAATAATATAATTCCAACGCCCATAATTTAACAGTCTAACAGAACAGTCAAATGATCAAATCATACATTAGTAGTCCATGACAAGAGAAAAAACTGAAACAGAAAACCCATAAATGTCCAGAGTTTCTGAATTAAAACATACAGCACAATCATGCTTGAATTCTTACAGCACTGGTAATTTGACTTTATTGCTGACAAACAGATAATTCAAAAAGATTTTCTGTTCATTGAAATTAGCTTAAATTTATCTGTAGTTATTCATGGGATAGTTCCTGCAGTTAACACTTACAAAATTTCTGAGTTAAAACTGAGTTGATGCTTTCAACTTTACATCTCTAAATACAACGGATTTGCAGATTACTAGCAATATCCAAGGTCGTCAAAGCATTGTGTTTAATGTAAACGGAGCTAAATAATTGTACAATCTTCTCTCAAAGGTAGTATGTAGCTGTTCTGTATGTATGCACTTTACATGTATTACCTGTGACACATGTTGAGATAAATACTTAAGCAGCCATATACCCCTCAAGATGTCTTTGCAAACTGAGAGTGTAGATGTTGAAGCTAAAAAGAAAAAATCTGATTTTAATCCTCTAACTGTGTTTATATAATTAAGCTACAGTTGAGTGCAAAATTTTGCATCCCCTTACTTTAAAACTTCAAAAACTTTTCGCCCTTTCAGTGTAAGTGGAATGTAACATCACTCAACTGTAACAATAAGATAATTTCAGAAGGATTACATAATATCCACATGTACTAAGAATGGGGCTCAGGGACATATACGACTATCTAGATATAGAAAACACATACTGAAAGTACACAGCATTTAAATTACCCTTAGGCTCAATGAGCACCTAGTTTTCAGGCTTAGTATAGAGACAGAATGCTGCTGACAAAAACATTACAGGTAAATCAGTATTCCTTTTCTCTAATAACTAATTACTGATTATATCTGACAATGAATTTATATCATCAGAAATACTTTTGTAATCAAAATCATAATTAAAGGTCCTGCTTTATGTGTGTCAGCATGACACATAGAGCAGCCTCGAAGGTGGTAATGATGCTGCTCACCCTGAGCAGTTACAGCTCCTCATCAGAGGATTTTTGTGCTTTTCTTTTTTGGCTCTTTCTGGTGATTTGTAATTTGGCTCAAGGAACAGGATCATCTGTATGTCCTGTGCCAATATAAGAATAACTGCAAAAACTTTGTGAAATTATGTAATTTTAACGCTGGATACAGGGATGTGGAAACCTACTCTCTTACATCTGAAATATATCTCCTTTTGCTCTGGGCTCTACTTAAAATGGAATAGATTTTGTTTGTTTTCTTCCTCTATCTGTGCATGTAGATAAAGACTTAAATCCTAACTTAAAATTTTTTATGACCACATTTAAAAACAAAATGTGCATAAATATGAGGAGAGCAAGATGAACTGCACTATTCTCCATCAGTAAGTACTAGTGCCTGTAGAATATCTGAAAGGGAGACTATTCCCTCCACCACATCCTGCTCATCCACCACCACCAGCCTGTGCACCTGAAGAACAGAGAAGAAGATGATTAGCGTTACTTTAACTGTATCTCTGCAAAGTTGTATGTCTACAACAGCTGAAAGAATGTGTAAATGTGGGAATATGAAACTGATACATGACAATCCAACTGCACACAGCAGTTGTGATAAAAGCCAAAGAAGCTAGAAGTATTTTATTTCAAATAGATGCTGTAGAGCACATACGGATCGGATTGATTGTATCTTGAAAGATTGCGGTGACTATGCAATAGGAGAAAGTTTAGAAGAGTCCAGTGTTATGCAACTGTGATGACATAGTACGTCGTACATATTTGCACATGGCTCTGCTAAAAAAAATGAATGTGTGGAGAACCATTTCAATAGTTTGTTTATTGTATTGTATTAAGACTATACTTACGTCTAAAGTCTGGAAAGTAATGCCCACAAGAGAAAAAAGACCAGACATAAGAGACAGGTTCTTGGTGACGTAATAACATATATTGCTCACCTCGGCCTCCACCAGTCGGTTGATAATGGCCTCCAGGGTCTCGTGCCTGTGACATGTCAGCACTCCTTCAAAATACTGTGAGCGGTGTTGTAAGGCTTTGGTGACAGTCACATCCAGGTTGTTGTAGGTCTTCTCTGCTGCCAGGTTCTGAAAAAACACAGTCCCTCAAATTAGATGTGTTTCTAAATAAATGTTGTTAAAATTATACCAAAATCATTCATTTGTCAGTAGGATATAATAGAATAGTACAAAGGCTGGGAAAATCTTGTGTCACATTTCACATCACAATATTGCTATAAAATAAATTTTCAAACAATTCAGGGAACTGTAGATAAATAGGGCAGATGAACCGAGATGCACAATATTATTCTTTGTGAGAATATGTTTTGAGCAATGAAATAAATATCTAAAATAAATACCTATCATAATCTATCAAAATGTTGAAAAAAATAATAATTTGCCAGTTACTGAGTCAAAAGATTGGCACCACTACCCACAGTTTCATGATTTGAAATTTCATATGCAATTGTAAAATTTATATCTATTTTATTTTTTGACTACTGGTCAAATCAAACAAGCACTTTGAATACATTATATGGGATTTGCGGATATTTGGGAAATTACAGCAAAAATAGCACATTCAGCTGAATGTGCAAAAAATGAAAAAGCTAACAAACTCCCGCAGGTGTGTAAGTCAAAGATGGGAAAAAAGTAACAGAACTATAAGAAATGGCAACTTACTATAACATCAAATTTTGAGTAAATGTCCACCACTCGACCTGCAAGACAGAGAAACGGCCTTAGCACAAAATGAAGCAACATTCAGGTCTCTGGCCACTGATGTTATTTCAACAGTACCCTACAAACCTTTGTCATCCACAACAGGGAGTGCTGATACTCGCTGCTCAACAAAAATACCCAATGCTGTGTACAGCGGTGTGTCTGCACGGACCACCGCTATGTTCTTGAATGTTCCTATGTTCAGTTCCTCTAACGTTTGACGTAAGAATGAAGGTTTTGGCATCTCTGATATCTGAGAAGAACAGATTGTACACACTTGATTGAAACAGTAGAGGAAAGCGGTCTTACTTTTTTAGCTTCTTTAGGTATGATTAATGTCAACAGTGTTTTATAGTCTCATACTTAAAAACTGTCATGTAATTAAAGGTATCAAGCGTGGCGGTAGTAAGAAGAGAAGCCCCATTGACTTACAAAAAGCTTCAAGAACTTGAGAATCCTCTTGTGCGTGAGAATATACAGCGTGTT
Organism: Channa striata; assembly: GCA_033026295.1. Classification (NCBI taxonomy): domain Eukaryota; kingdom Metazoa; phylum Chordata; class Actinopteri; order Anabantiformes; family Channidae; genus Channa; species Channa striata. The sequence goes on along the minus strand of CM065168.1, from coordinate 15,337,726 downwards.
CCCTGTCAGTGGGTCTATTACAGGCAATCTGTGGATCTTGTTTTTCAGCAGCGATGACACTGCATCATACAAACTGTGATAGAAAGAAAGGATCGAGTTAATTGATTTGGGGTGTTGCATGTTTAATACACAGCTTATCAAAGCTTTCTACTTTCTAATATAGACTATTTGTAGTTTCCTACAACATCTGCTAAGCTCGGGCAAGCAACATTGTGTCTTAGTTTAGAGTCAGTGCCACAGACTACATCAATAGACAGACCCTTGATTAATGCCCCAGTATGCAACATCCACGTGTTAATAACAGCCAGTGAAAAAATCTTGAGTTCTTGAACTAAAAACAAGTTATAAATTTTACCTTGCGTTGGGAGATATGTTAACCAAGGGCTTGAAAGAGTCTTGGAGGTACACCTCTATTACAAAAGAAAGAAAAAAAAAACTAAGGATCAGTACACATGTGGTATACTTTAAACATTACCAGAATACCTGACAAGAAATATCTTAATATGCCCACCTCTCCATGTTTCAATTTTGTGTTCTTCCAACTCATATATTTGAACCTAAAAGTTTACAAATAGAGAAAGGGCTGAGTTTAAACCCTAGATATGGCAAAATAACATTGCACATCATTTTACACATAAACTTAAAAGACTAACCGCCTTACCAATGGGGATTTGTAATAACGATGGAGAATGTTAATGAAGTCTGTGATGGTTAGCATACCTGCAGACCAGAATTACAACATTTAGTCAGTCCATTATTAAACTTAGTCTGAACTGAGTAAATAAAATTGAACCAAACAAAAACTGATCTTACCAACAAAGCACTGCTTCTTACTGTCCCACAGAGGTGCTGCTCTCACCCCATTGGAAACAAGAGCAAAAAATGCCTTCTTGACCTGTAAAAAAATTATTTTAGTTTTAGGACCTAATAAAACATAAATTAGGGACTTTTAGATATAAAGTGTTTGCTTTACCTGGAGTGATGTGTCAAATACAACCAATTTGGAGCTGGTGGGTACAAGGTCATAACAGCGGTGTGACTTCATAAACCTGGTGTACACATTGTGCTCTGGGTCTGAAAAAAATGTGAGGGAGAATATTGAAGACACGTCTTCATTGTTGAGAAGCGTAATGATTTCTGAGTTGGGTCACGTGTGAGTAATATATGTCCCTTACCCTCTATGACTGGGTCCTTTTTGCCCTCAAGATCATCAATGGTTACTGGAATCTGAAACATAAATGTTCATATATTTCAACCTCTCTAGGCAACCTCCAGTTTATACAAATGTAAAAAAAAAAGTAAGAGCTGATGTTAAACAAAAAAGTCTTTTTAAAAAAGTATTTGCTGTGTGTTTCTGGATTTATGTGTTTAATGTAAATGAAAGATTAATACTGTGTGGATTTACTACTCTTACTGGAGATTTCAACACTTTTTAACCGTATGGAAATGTTACACAATAGTTACTGCTGACTGACGTGAGTAACCTAAGTAACTTTTTCTGCTGTGGTGTAGTGATGAATCAAGGTTGCACCAACAACAGGCCCACTGCATTATTACCCAGGAACAATAAACACTGAATTTCTTGATTATTTTTTATGACTGCAGTAGTCGAGTACAATAATATTACTGGATCCACTCAAGACCAAACGGTTAAACGTTGACTAAAAACGTCTATTCAATCGAATGGAAGTAAGATCGAAGTATGTGAAATGAGAGACACAGCCGACACCGCTGCAAATATTCTGCGGTGGCTTGTTGTCAACCGTGTGTCGCATAAAACAAACATGATAACGGTACGAAGCTACAGCGTTAGCGTTAGCTACCGTCACACTGTGGTGACATTAAGGAGCCCGACGAGGTGATAACTGCCCTTAACGTAACGTCAAAGTAACTTGTAGTGGGTGAAAGGGCAGGCGGTCTGGTTTTAGCAGAAACTTCTTCGGGTTAACTAGATGAATACGGGTTGGACGTTAGCGTTAAAGCACATTTCATTTCGCCCCGGGCAGTTTGTGAAAGCTAACTTCTTTACGGTTTACTAACGAGCTAGCCCCAGCTACTGTATCAAGAATTAGCTAGTTGGATAACGGTGAGTGGTAAGTCGCTGTCGTGAACACGTTCAGAGAGTCTCGTTGGTTAAGTTTGGGAGAGGTTAGTCAGAAAGCGACCCCGCCGGACTAGCTCCGATTAGCTAGGTAACTTACACACTCCATGGTCCATCCGCCGTGTCGCCGCCCTGCAGTCGGATTCGGAACTAGCCGGAGCTTACGAGTCACTGTTGTTATCGGTACCGTAAAGGATGTAGCTAAACCGCAGCACAAACTAACGGAAAATCACTATGCACGTTTACTTAGGTACCGTTTTAACAATTTCGTTACTTTAGTGTTTCCACATTTGCTTCGACTTCTTTTGTGAGCTCATTCTGAATATTGTACTTTTACCCCACTTATTTAGCAGCAATACTTACTGGCTACTTACGATTAATCCCCGGTGCGAAATCAGTAACTTACTTGTCATTTGTAGAGATTAAAGTTGTATTTTTTGCATTATATGTGATCATCAAAGTAGTTAAAATGTGCCCCGTTTTAACAAATTGCAACATTAACTTGATAAATACATAAATGCAGCAAAACTACATTTCAGCACCACGTTTTACATTAATTAATGTTAACTGACCTGTTCCAATTAGTACATTCATATACTGTGGTATCACTATTTTTCTTTTTTTTACATAACAAATGTTTGAATGTTTTGTTCACCACTGGGTAATGATGCATAATTTTATACAACTGACTGTTCTTATAAATTATATCATTATAGTGGGCTGCATGATTCATGTCATGTTACAGGAGGCTGAGCAGTAACAAAATAATGAACAAAAATCAGCACAATGACACATGGAATGAGTAACAGACTTATTTATATACAAAACAGTTTACAGCAAGATTTCTGAATTAACGTTGACCCACGACGGAATATTGGTGTTCAGGTGCACAACACCACCTGCATCTATGGTATCAAGTCAACAGAAGTAAAACCCTTTAAGAGCACCTTGAGTCATGAAAGGAAGCAGATGAATTACTGTAGCAGTTCGAATTACTGTAAGGCACAAGACACAGCATCACCAGCTTCTGGTCAACCATCATCAGTCAATCAACTGTTTACTCAAAAAAGCACTTGATAAAAGTTACAATTACCCACCACAGGGTACAACATGGGGATTATGGGGGGATCCAAAATCTACCATGTGTCTGTAAGACTACACAAGCAAAGAAAAACAAGTCATTAAAGATATCTAGGGTCTGCCAGTGACCATACAAATCCACAATATCAATTATTGAGGCTGAGTGCCACCCTGGCTCCGTTTTGAATCAAGTCTGCATAAGGCAACAAACCAAAGCCATGAGTTTACAATGTTCTAAGCCAACTTTATAGCCTTCAGCAGTGCTAAAAACATAATTTAAACATTGTAACTCACATAGGAATACTTTCTAATCAGGAAACTGAAGGAGCAAATCTGTTATCACTCAAAACATAACCAATAGTACCAAACAATTTTCTAATAATCTTTTCAAATAAAGAAAAAAAAAGGCCATAATTTGTAAATACCAAAGATCAACTCCAATCTATACTACTTGTCTCAGAGGGTTGTCCATAAGATAACTTTATTATTCATTAAGGAGCAATTCAACTGTATAAACATTGGAAGGGGCTTATGTGGTTGGCAGAAGAGGATAAAATACAAACTGATGTACAGATTCCTCAGTCATGCAGACAGAGGTAATTGGTACCTGCAGAGGTGTTGATAAAAAATTACAGTAAAAAGAACTGATGACACCACAGTGAAATCTCTTCGTGGGGTCTGCAAGGAAATTCACCATTTGTGAAAATAGGACATTTTGACACAATTAAAGCAATATGAACTGCTAATCTGGATTGCTGTAAAAAAAAAAAAAGAAAAGAAAAAAAAACAGCAAAAATAACACATTAGCCCTGAAAAAGGTTATAACCAACCCTCACTGTACTTTATGTTTAATACTTACAGTTATGAGACAAGCCAACGATGTCTCAAGCAAGAGATTTTCAAAAGTATGTTTGAGAAAAACTGATGCTATTCGTTGGGAACACTATGCTTGTCACAATCTTATTTTGTTTCCTAGGCAAAAGGTTGGATAAAAAAAAAAAAAAAAAAACAAGGTTTTATCTGCTCATAAATTTCATTTCAGTATCTAAAAAACATGTTCAATGAAGGTGTTTGTTGTCTAAAACAAAGATTAATATTGTTACTGTCTGGATATAAATCATTTATGTGTGACAACGGAATTCCAATGCAGTGTCTTGGTGTTGGTGAGGTCACGCCTGGCAAGCTGGTGAAGTTGTGCCTCTTGTCTTCAGCGAACAAGCTTACTGGTGTCCTAGATACACTTTACATTACTGCACACTTTCTATCCTCTGGGGCTGCATTGCCATCAGCCTTTTCCATCTCCAAAATGATTCTCTTGAAAACTTCCACAGCAGTCTGCATGGAAAGAATATTGTGTACAGAGTGACAAATAATACATTGACCGCACCACTGTGATGCATTTCAGAGAAGACACCGATCATTACCTCATTCTCCTTGGCTGAGGACTCCATGAAAGCAGCACCCCAGGAATCAGCAAGTTTCTTTCCCTCCTCTGGCTTGATAACCCTGGGAAAATTTAAGGGAGACCTCTAAATACAAGCAGAACACTCTTTTTGTTACATAATTTGGCCAAAAGCAGTTGATTGTTTTAGTGAGTGGTGACAGAACTCTTGACAGAGAATGAGAGAAGTATGTGCCATTTTTTTAAGGATTTAACATAGCAATATTATACATTTCTAGTAATATAAACAACTTCAGATCATCTCCTAATACTTTCAGACTTTTCCCATTTTTTTCTAATTAGACATAAATCTTAAACTTAAAAAATCGTCATAAGATATCTATATTAAACAGCTTCCCACTTTACAAATGAGCAAATAATAGTCAAGCGGGAGTTAGTTCTGAATGTATTAGGGACTACTTTAAACTTCAGATTTGTGTTGCACATGCAATGCTTGCTTAAATTATGAATTTATGGTTGTTTTGTGGGCATTTAATGTTGATTACAGTAAAACATCTAAATATCACAACATCCAGATTGTTTAACTGAAAGTAAGAACATATAGTTCATAATCAAAGGACTTTCACTTATTATACCTTTCCATGTGAAGATCTTTTTTGTTCCCTACAAGAACAGTTGGAACCCTAAAAGAAAAATATCCTGGTTGAGAGAAGAATCACTTCAACAAAAGCAAAACAACTTTGAAGCACTGAATTGATTTTAAAGATCAATCCATACTCACTGAATCTTCCCAACCATGTCTAGCAGCTTGTCATGTAGAACCTGCACAACTTCAAAACTAAACAGAGACATCACAACACTTAAAAATACTCATCTAGCAATAATCACTTTTTACCTATAAACTGTCTCTTATTTTCTACAAACTTAACCTTGTAATTTGGCATATTTACAGTTGTGTGAAGCACAAACATCATCATTATGAATCTCCGGAGCTAAGGATTCATGTGAGATTTTTAACAAAAAACATTAATCATGCAGGTAAATAAAACTATCCACTCACCTTTTCATGGAGGTCACTGAATAGACAAGGACATAGCCATGGATGTCCATTGAGTGGGACTGTGGAAAAATTGAGTACTCATCCTACAGACAAAGGACAGGTATTACATTTATCTTGTGTGACAGCTATCGAACACAATACATGTAAAATTCAATAACGCAACATCTGAGTAATATCATACCTACAATGGCTAAGTGTTATGATTTTAAAGATTAAAAATGTTGACAAAGTTGACCAATGCTTTTATCAGTTACAATAGTAGATACAAAAAACAACTTACTTGTCCAGCTGTATCAACCAGCTGAAGATTAAATTCTTGACCATTCACACTGACCATTTTATTAAAGGCTGGAAAAAGAGATTAACTTATTATTTCTTCCTTACAATAACAAAAATGCATTGTATTTTTGATTATCTCCAATATCTATTAAGGACCAAACACTTACTGTTTTCAATGGTAGGATCATAGGAGTCAACAAACTGTCCTTCCACAAACTGTATTGTAAGAGATGACTTTCCTGTGCAAGGCAAGGACACATAACATGGATTTGCTGCTGCAATTTGAATATGATGGTAAAAACTATTTGTTTTAACATCCCAATACGCCATTTTTACTGCATTGAAGACCTTATGGCTTTAAGTGAAACTTAACATTTTAATAATTTTACTACCAGTACATTTTTGTGTCACATTCCATGGTAGATTGCAGATCCATAAACTCAATGACCTGGTAAGGAGTTTCCATTACTTCCACCACTTATATGTTCATGGAAATGTTTTAATTATCCTTTGATCTTGCTTTGCTAGATTCTGACACCTATTAGATTTGGGGGTCATATCAAATATGTGCAAAGTAACTCTGGTCACTAAAAGGTGAATATTAACCAAGTTTAACTTAAATTCTGTGTTTTTGTAAAAGCAAACAATTTAACTGCTTATATAATGAGAGATTTATTAAACGGCAATTATAAATACATTAGTAAATAAATGTATTTTAAGGACGAAGGATGAATACAGTACGGTTTAAACAGCTACTGTGTTACATTTACTAACCCACTAAATGTCTCTCATTTACTTTCCAATGAGCTATCACAATGTTACATAGTTTAAGCTGTAATGAACCCAAAATGGCATCAAACGTTCAATTCTCGGTATTGCACACATGGCGATACAATGTTTGAGCTGGCACGAAGTTTCGACACAAACCCCACTTGGCTCTATACCCGCATACCGCCGGCTAAACCCACTTTATCTAACGGAATACCTTACAAGTTGTAACACATGTATACAGTCACACAGCACAAGAGAAGATCGAGGTTACTGTGGATTATCGACCACGCAGCAAACGCACGTAGCACACACAGAGACGTAAACAAAGGTAAGCTAGCTGAGGAGGAAAACAAAGCCAGGACGTTAGCCTGCTAGCAAGCTAGTCGACTAACATTAGCAGTGCACAAGCTCCGGTACTTACCTACAGACCTGTAACCTAAAACAGCAATCTTTCGATGTTTTGGTTGAGGCATTGTGTTGAAAACGGTTTGGATTAAGTTGTGATATTGTAGTACGCCACCTAGTTTTACTATCTAAACAAACTTTTTATCGCCACATTCGTCCCACGTCACGTGACAACAACAAACTTTTCGGAGCCGCTGCTCGAGCTCTTTGCTTGGGCCTCGAGCTAGAACTTCAAAGTTTATCTAAGGCAAGTACAACTTGTACTTTTCTCATAGACGGTCTCTTTCTGTATCCGATAATACAATAAATACCAATCGTTAGTTTGAAATAGCTGAAGTCTCGTTTAAACTAAAACTGCAAACGAGAGAAGCGTGTTCAACGCGGTTACGATTCGCAAGTCAAACTGACGGAAATTGTCCTTGTGTAAGCACACCGTCGTAAAACGAGCGGGCACGTCAGCCCCGACAGGACAGGCGTTCCGGTCAGTGTGTACGGCAGAGGTCACTCTTTATACGGCCCAGCGTGTTTCTGTGCGCCATCCTTTCGACGATTCTAGATTGAACCCTGTGACACAACCGTCGTGGAAAAATGCAGTGGTTTAGATGAAAAAGTGCGGGTTCGCTCTGTTTCAGTAGCTTATATAACAGGACAAGTGTTCAGGCACTTACATGTAAAGAGACAGATGATCGATTTCGATACGGAAGCGGTGTCAAAATAGAATATTCAGGTAATTTTCTACTGGTGTAAATACAGTATTGTGAAAAATCTTCGGCACTTAACCTAATGTGGTTAATGTTTGTTTAAATGGTTTAAACATTGTAATTTTCCCAGATCAATTGTGTCATTAAATTATAACAAGACGAAACCACAAAATTAAATTAATATCTATTGTGACTACCCTTTTCATTTAAAACAGCACCAATACTCACAGGTCCAGTTGAACACACATCAGTTTTGTTCTTATTATTTCTAAATGTACTTGTTAAATAATTGTATGTAAAATTACAAACGCATCATTCATTAAATATCAAAAGTAGTTTGATATGATATTTTTTTAACCCATTAGTTTCTAGACGTGTCTTGTGTCTATTTGGCATCTGGTGAGTTGTGTGATAATTACTAAGACAATAAAGAAGAAATGTTCTGCTTCCCATATTTGTATCTGACAACTCTAATAGGTTCTTTGCTGTCAAATATTAATAATAAAGTTTTTAACACAAAATGTTTAGATGGGATGTAGCTCTTTGCAGAACTGCTGAAAATTCATTTAATTCATCCATTCATACATCAATGCAGTAATGTAAAACCTTTATCCAGTAAGATTTTAAATTGCCAAAATTTCCCTCTCAAAAATATAAAGTAGCATAAAATTGACATGTTTAAATACTTTAAAACTGTACTTAACAGTAAACCCATCCAAGAAGATGCTGTTAAAATTAGTATGTTAAATAGCTCTATATTTTGCCAATCTAGTACCAGGATCACTATCAGGATGTGCACTGTATTTTTTGGGGACAACTATGAGCTCTTATTAAGCTGACAAATAATAAAAAATTAAGCAGCTAACTAAAATCTTGTACAATGGCTGCATCTCATTGTACTGGTCAAAGACATAATTAAATCTTTTAAAAATCATTGGGCATAACAGTGGACACAAGCATTTAAAGTGACTGCAGACAGGAGCACACCTATCCATTTGAGCCCACTTGATCCTTTGAGCCTGACTCTATAACCCCTTTGTTTTGTTTAGCAAATCATACTTGGAGTTAGTAAATACTTAATATTGTTCTTGCCCAATGACAGCTGAAATTGGCCCCAGCACCTGCAACCCTTAACAGGATAAGTGGTTAAGATGATGGATGGATGGATGCTTTTATTCTACACAAGAATCCAGTACTCTGAAATAATCTAGAGAATGCAACAGGTTTGAATGGGGGTTAATGTGATTACTTTAAAGGCTCCTTAAGCATCCTCTGGTTTCCGGGACACTGTGTACTATAAGGACAAAGTACGTTTTTCCCCTTTTGAGACAGTGTTATGCAGTGTTTAAATACTGTCAAATGCAATTATAATCCTACATCGAGGCACCATAATGACAGATAAGGTGTGGCTCAATTCTAACAAATATTGATTCACTACAGCTTTAAACATACTACATCCATATGCTTATAGGCCTTTATCAACTGTAGGCGATAGCTCAACAAAATAAATGAAACTAACCAGTGTTACTAATAGCAGATTTTATACCTATTTCTAGTTCACGCAGCCCACTCACTGCTGGTGGCTGATAGACAACTACATTTGAAATGCAACCGGAAATCGTTTGAAGCTGGAGGTAAACGCTGCCGGGAGATGCTGCCGTCATAAACAGATGAAAATACAGAATAACCTCACTGAAACGGTCCTGACAGGGGCAGGTAATTTGACAGTGACTCGGAGAACGGGGGAGCAATTTAGGGACTCATGTGGGCGCCTGCTTTCGCCGTGCCGTGTTGTAAAAGTCGGCTTTAGACTACACGGAGCGTTAGCTAGCTAGCTAGCTAAATATTAGCTTGTTAGCAGTAGCATTTTGGGAGGCGGTGGGTGCCATAGCAACCGTTTCGGAAACATTGGCTGTGGTGGCGAGCAAGCGAAGAGAGTTGAGGCTAACGTTCCGTTTGTTATGCTAGCGTTCAATTAAACGTCGTAGAGACTTGGGTGTCCAGTTTAGCACTAGTCAAGCAATAAATGTTACAAGTCAGCGTTGGCTACCTTACGACATTGCCCATATGGCTTAGCTGTAACTTTGCTCCGTGATTTTAGTAAGCTGTCGAAGATGGCAGACACTTGTATCGTTATAGTGCTGTGTTTAGCTAACTTGGCTAACGGTAATTTCCATCACATGTAGTAGCGTTAAGCTAACATTAGCCGCAAAGGCCATCTCGTAAACTTTACCTCTAACTGTTACACCAGTAACCAGCAAAGGCTGGCACTGTACGAACGGTGCATTAGGATCGGGATTGCATATAATTTGTCTGAGACGAAGCAGCCTGGGTGTTAGATCTGTTTATCGTGAAGTTACTATGTCAGCTGTCAGGAGTAAACCTAGTTGGCTAGTGTCACTAAGTGATCCTGGGCTGCTAAGGTTGAAGTTGGCGCAAACGTAGCCGCTAGTAAACTACTTCTATGAGCAGTTAACTTAGTTATTCCACGTAAGCTAATCACCAGCGCATTTATTTTAGTCACATATTTTAGTGATATATGTGTCCATCCATGGCCTTACGTTTCACCTACAAGTTAATGGTAGTTAGCTATTCAACGTAGTTTTTATTATGCTATTATTATTATTAATTTTTGGCTATTGAAAGTTTTTCTCATTGGTCTTTTAAATTTATTTTTACCAGTAACTTAATTGATTTTAATTTATTTTGTCAAAGTGTGATCTCAAATTTGAATTGTACATAGTATGTTTTCCTGTTATATTAAACAATTTTGTGGACTGTGCTTTTGTTTAGTTAAGTGAATTAATGGATTTGTGGGAGACTCGGTTTCATCTTAACTGTTGACACGACTGTCATTTCAGTATCTAGCGTGAACTAGTATGGATGTCGATGATTGCAATGGTCGGTCTTACATATCAGGTAGGACAGCGGTTTACAGCATCACAGATACACTGACCTTCAAAGGTTGGTTTGGTGGTCAAATGACAGATCTTGCCTTTGTTTTCTTTTGATTGCAGGTAGTGGAGACTCGTCAATGGAAAGAGAGTTTTCTGGGGGCCTTGGAGGTCCAACAGTGAGCACCCCAAACAGCAAGGACACGTCTCCTAGTCGCTCCCTCAGTGGTCAGTGAGAAAATAAGTACAAAGCCTCAAAAAACAATAATGTAGGGCTTAATCTTAGTGTATTCGTGTAACATATTTGAGTATATAATGGAACTGCTTACACATTTTTGCTGTGATATGATTTCTGGGGTTGCCCAAAGGCAGGTAGTTTTTGTTTTTTTCAAGTGAGTGAGGAAGCCCCACATCACATAGCCAAAGGACTGTAAACCTGTAACCACTCTGTGTCTGGCAATGCACTACAGGGCATATTATCTAATGAAGAGCCTTTATTTTTGATTTTGTACCTCTGCAGCCAACTCTATTAAGGTAGAGTTGTACAGTGATGAAGATGTAGGTCGTGGTACAGAAGATGAAAGGGTGGAACGGCTAGAAGAAGGAGGTCCAGAGCAGGGATCTGAGGCTGTCGGAAGCTACAGGGAGCTCACTAATACTGAAACCATGCCAGCTGGAGCCATCAGACTGCCAAATGGAAAGCTCAAGTGTGACGTCTGTGGAATGATCTGCATTGGGCCCAATGTTCTCATGGTGCACAAACGCAGCCATACAGGTGACTGATCAGTTTAGTTCAGATACATCTTTACTGTAGGACATACTTAGTTTTTTTTTTTTTTTTTTGTTGGTAGGTTAAGTGGGAGCTTATCTTGGATATTGGTTCCACTAGGGTGATTTAAGTTAGGGGGGTAATTTTAATAAGGGTGTGGATATGGGTATAAGAAATTGTTTTAAAAAGCATGTATTGACAAAAGTTGGGTTCATTGGTGTGTTCTACCTCCAGGTGAGCGACCATTCCAGTGTAATCAGTGTGGCGCCTCCTTTACTCAGAAGGGTAACTTGCTCCGCCACATTAAGCTGCACTCAGGGGAGAAGCCCTTTAAATGTCCCTTCTGCAGTTATGCCTGTCGAAGAAGAGATGCACTCACTGGCCATCTTCGAACTCATGCTGGTAAGACAAATTAAACTCATAAGCTCACTTTATTTCATTAAGTTTATGAAATAGTTGACATGTTTACTCAGTGATAACGCTATGTTCTTAATATCTCCACAGTGTCCTCTCCAACAGTAGGGAAGCCATATAAGTGCAGTTTTTGTGGCCGTAGTTATAAGCAGCAAAGCACCCTGGAAGAGCACCGTGAGCGCTGCCACAGCTACCTACAAAGTCTGGAGTCACAGCAGCCATCCAGTGTACAGACACCAGGTACTGATCACAATACAGTTTGAGTTGTATTGGCCAAGGGGATTTGGAATGGAAGAAGTAGTAGTAGTAGTAGTAGTAGTAGTAGTAGTAGTAGTATGTAGAAATCTTGTCTACCTTCTTGACAAAGTTTTATAAAGAATCCCATCCCACTTTTCCTGTAATTTGTATAAATGGATTAGGTTTGGATGAAAACCAGCATACATTTCAAATATGTTTGTTTGTACCCTGTGCAGGTGAGGAGATGAGAGAGCTGGAGTTTGTTCCTGACTCTCTACTGCAACCCTCCTCAGACAAGATGGCATTTATTGATCGGCTCACCAACAGCATCACGAAACGCAAAAGATCCACACCACAAAAATTCGTAGGTGAGCATTTGATCTTAATGTGTATGGAATAAGGAAATCAGCATTCATAAATTAAAGTGATTATCACCTATACACTTTGTTTTTATGGCTAGACCACCAGTTTACGGGGTTTGTTTGCACTTTATAAATTCAGGTTTTAATGTTGCTGTAGATTACCACCAGTCAGACCTGGTCTGGCTCACCTATAGGTGCACGACTGCAGTATGGAAAAAAAACTTGGCATGCTAGTCATTCATCTTAGCAAGTTTTTCAAGTATCAAATAATTTGCTGTCATGCTTCCATCCACAGACTTTGATTGTTCAATATAAGATTTTGTCTCTGTTACAGGACAAAAGCACATACGCCTCAATCTAGGCGATGCACCTTATGAGCTGAGTGGCAGTTTGGAAAAAGATGGAGAGATGCATGCAGGGGACCTTGAATCCCAGCACTTTACTGGTCTGGGAGGAGATTACGCAGGTATAGCAGGTAATGGAGGGGGGGCATCAGACACACTGAGGCCTCTACACCTTCCCACCACTCACCCTTCATGTTTATCAGATCTCAGGCCGGTCCACAGCTCCTCTCAAACCCCTGTTGCTCTAGGATCGAGGTTGGACTGTACAGGGACTGGAGCTGGGCTGAGAGCTGTGGGTGTAGGGGGAAGGGAGGCAGCAGAAGGTCATGAAGACCTGCCTGCTGGTCGAAGTCATGCCCCCTCACCTAGCAATGGTTGCCAGGACTCAACAGACACAGAGAGCATGACAGATGACCCGTGCAACAGTACTGCTCCAACTCCAACCCTGCACAGTAACAACGGCCATTTTCTCCTCCACTCCAATAACCATAACCCAGCACCTCCTCCCATTTCACACCACAGGAGTAGGGAAAGACACAGCCCCAGCCATGCCAAAGACAGGGAGGATAGAGAGAATGGAGGCCACAGCCCCCCACCTCCTTCTCTCGCTCCAACTCCAAGCTCACCTACAGCCCCCTCCTCCACCTCCAGGGAGGCTTTTCGGGTTGTAGATGGAGAGGGACGAGCTGTGCGCTCTTTTCGTTGCGAGCATTGCCGTGTTCTTTTTCTAGACCATGTCATGTTTACCATTCACATGGGATGCCACGGTTTTCGCCAGCCTTTTGAGTGTAACATCTGTGGACATCGCTGCCAGGACCGCTATGAATTTTCTTCACACATTGTTCGTGGAGAGCACATTCTTGACTGAAGATAAAGTGTGGACAACATGCTTCACCTAGAGCTATTTTTACACTGAAACAAGGACCTGGCTGGGTTTGGCCTGCACATGAGCTAAGGAGAAACAGGAATATTTCAAGCAGGCACTAACACAGTACCAGAGTACCAGAATTAATGGAAAGGTCATATTTTTTGTTTGCAAAGTTAGAATAGTGGCCCTTATTTTCATTGCACTTTAAACAACACTAAAACTAAAACGCACTTTAATTTGGATATATTCTAAGAAGATGAAGAGCCAGTGCCATTTTCATTCCACATTATTGCATTGCTCTGAAATTGAGGATGCAAACCTGATGGACAATTTTTTTGGCAAATCTGACTTTTGTTTATAATCCAAATACTTTTCTCATTTGTGCACTTTAAAAGAAACAAAAAAGGTAAATGTGCAATTGATAGGCTTGCCAACAATAGATTATCAAGTCAAATGTTAGACTCTTTGAAGTTTCTTCCAGTGTGAAGAACGATCCTGTACAATGTATAATTTTTAAAATGTGAAGTGCAGACCAAACTCACAAACCAGGTCCAAGTTAAACAGATGTGTTTGAGGGGTTGTCCATTTATTGGAAATGCACTTTTGTTTTTAACGGGGCCGGGTAGATGATTCCGTGTGTGAGTGTATGTGTGTGAGAGAGATGGAGAATGTAAAAGACCCTGTGTTTTTTGGAAGTAAATTAAATAAGTGAAAAATGAAGGCCTTCATATGTGTGAATGACATGTTGGGCGGTATATGAAATGTTTTTCTTTTTCTATAGCTGCTTTTGTTGCACCAGTACCTGCCAGAATACTATGATTATATTAAACTATTTTATAGGATACACTAATGACCTGCACATTTCTCTCAGTTGTGAGAAAAACCGATGGAATGGTTTTCTCATTAGCAAAGGAGTTCAAGTATCACTGCCACAATTTTAGAGATTACTATTAGGGTCAAATTTCTGTCACTTCCCTTTTCGTCATTACATTTAACTGCAAACCAACATTAATATATTAATGTGAAATTCAAACATAACTTTGGTGTTTAATATCTTCTCGTATTGTGCCTTTCTTCACCCTGTCACTCCTGGTTGACAAAACTGTCAACCCAGATGAGCCTACCAAATGTGTTGAAAGAGAGCCAGATCATTGTGAGTGATGTTAGAGATTGTAAGTTAAACAAATTACTACTCAAATTGTTTTCCCGACAAGTCTTTAGCTTCTAGCTTTTAACAATTATTGTTCTGCCTTTTTAACAAGAGTAGGGATTATTTTATATTCCTTAATAAAGTGTGGGCAAAGACTTAGTGTTGTTAATTTATTAAAGAATGTGCATGGCATTTGGCACAGGCTGCTATGGTGTGAGTGCAGTGTTGAGTGGCAGTTTACCGTCCTCACAGGTTAACCCCCCCCCTCCCAAAGGAACTTTTTTTGCATGTTGTTTGACTGCAATTCTGCCCACCGTCACTATAGAGTGAACCAGGTGTTTATTTAATTTCATCATTTTTGTTAGTTGTGCTGTTCAGTACTTATGCTGTCATGAGAAATCTGTCAATTTAAAGAACATGATTCTGGCTGTTTACATGTTGAAATTATGAAAATGGGGGCATATAATTTTGCACAACATATGTTGAACTGGCCATCTTGTTTGGATTAGGTAATACTCAGTGTGTGTTGCTAAACAAGTGCATTTGTGGATGAGTTTTGTCTCATATAAATAGCAGTAAAAGAAACTTTGGGAAAGGTTAAATTCTGATTGATGCACTAATATCAAAAGGCTGGGAAACGACCTGGATATATATCAAAATTATGAGTGGATATTAGCCCATTAAGATTTATGTAGTGCAGAAAAAAATGCTTAATGAAAAGTTTCCTACTTGTGTTAACAGAAAAGATATTTTAATATTTCAAAACACAGATCTTTTCAGCTTCATTAAGTGTTTTGCAGGCTAAACAGAAATCACTGAACCAGTCAAGCCTCTAAATTGTTTTAGTGTTGTGAATGGTTCCTTGTTTCTGTCATGTGCTGCTCAATGCTCCAAGACTTTCAGAGTTTTAAGTAGTGGTGTAACTGTGCAAAAAAAGTGTTGTTTTTTTTTATAAAGAGGAATAAACAAGTACTTGGTTTTCATTTTATTTTCAGATCTACATAAGCATGGTTCTGTATAGCACCGAATAATGGCTCCATCATGGCAGATCAAATATATGCAATTTTTACCTACAAAAAGTAGTGTTAGGAATGGCAACATAAAAAACTAATTGAATAATTTGTACATACAGTATAAATTACAAAAGAAGCTAAAGGGTACATCTATTTTCCATTCTGTCAAAAAACCTTTAAAATGGTTCACTTTGACTTAGTTCTGCAGAAGTCATTTAGAAAAAAATTGGTTTCCCTTTCAATATAAATTTTAAAAATACCTCAATTTTCTTTTGTTTCTAGAATTGTAATAACTGGAGCTTCATTTGTTTGATGGATGTTAGGTGTTGGTTTTGGTGCACATTGTTGTATATTAAAAGAAAGAGTGACTTGTTGGCACAATGCAATGCAGTGATTTTGTCACCAGTAGTAAGACACAAATATATGAATGGTGAAATTGTGTCTTCCAAAGTTAGTTTAATTTAAAAATCAAATTACCTTGCCTTAATATAAGAATAGACTGTTCGGTCAGATGGTTTGTAAAACAAAGATCTTGGAATTTTCTCCAACCCAATCTTGAAAATTTGACTTTAATATATACTTGACACCAAAGTTATTCATTTGCATTGAAAAAAAATCAGTTGTAACTCACATTTTACTTAATGTTATATCTACAAAAAGGCCCAGTTATGATTCACATTAGACTTTGCTGTTGTGCCTTTGGCCTTTTTTAACACTTAACAGGAGAAAATGTCAGTGTAAAACTTGTTTTGTTAATTCTTATTCCCCATTGCAAAAGCACTATTACACATTCAGAAGGCTCCACTTTGTTTTGGCCATCTTTTGGAATCAGACAGCCAAAACCAGTAATCGGTGACCCTGGTCAGAATCAAGTTTAATTTTTAAAACCAGCTGACTGTAATGCTGACAGCTAGGATCCAAAGAAATATCTTAAGGTTAAAAGTATAATTTTTTTTTGCAAACCAGAATCTTGAGTACATATGAACTTGTATAACAAAACATGTAGAAAATGTGTAAAAAATAACCTGGAACCAGTTAAAAACATAACCATTTTTGCTGTTAAAAATACATCAAGTTGAGTTTGTATATTTTTTGTGTTCCTGTGTGCTACACTGGACAGTAATGTGCTGCTAAACCTGATGCATGTGGTACCAATGCTGTTTGCCCGTCACCAACACCCCAGTCACCTCTTCATTTCAGTCTTAAAACAACCAAATAAAGTCTAATCCATTTAAGACTACTTTAGTAAATTAATTCTAGTTGTGCTATTTTTGTTCAAGTGTCTTACCCTCCATACTCCTGTAAATTGTCTGATACCGCTTTAAATAACTGCTGAGCCTTTTAAGTGTATCAAATGTAATTATGCATTTGCTTGATTTGATCTTAAACTACTGTAAGTTTTATACTGTAAGAGTCTATTCCAAATAAAATACCTGACAGGCATGTCTCTACTACAACTCTGCAACACACGGAAAACTAATAACGAAGTACGCACTTGCAGGTTTTCAACGAATCTGAATTTATTTAATCAGGTCAACAGCATCTTCAGAATCTCCTTTACATGGGTTTTGGAGGAGCTCTTGGGGCACCCGCCTGTTAAAACATAGAAAAAAAAGATTTGTACTCAGTACTGGTGTTTTGACTTGATAAAAGTGGTAATTATGTCATTATGTTTATTCTGTGTTTTTTGCTATCATGTTTTTAATGGCTAGTTTCAAATTAATCAAACAATTAATATTGATACTTGCTCTTTTCCTGCTGCAACTAAATATCAATTTTTAAAAAATGCTTTGTAAAGCCCACTTAAAATAAGACCTCATACACCAAAAGTTGTGTTGTAAACAATACTCACAGGGGGCCTGAATCGGGGTGGTGGGGTGCGGTCTTTTCTGGCCTCACAGGAGCGGTTTCTCACTACCTTGCTGTGGATGGCACAGCTTACACAGTAGTGCAGCTTCACATAGAGCTTAGGCAGAACATATGCTGCACAGTTGACAGAGGAGAAAGGTACAAAAACACACCACCAGGTTAAAAACAAGACAACGAAAATTTGGCAATCATGTGAAAAAGAAAATGCAAATGCCCTCACAGTCAAAGACGCTGGCCTCTGAGATGTCTCTAACGGCCGCTGCCTCCACAATGTTCCTGATGACAAACTTTTTAATGGCCTTGTCCTTGGGGACACATCGGGCACAGTTGGTGCAGCGAATGGGCTGCACATGCCCACGGCCCTTCTTGGCACGACCGTTATTCCTCCTCTTTTTGGTCTGTAAAATGGAGGAAAACAATTGTACAAATTATTATTACATTCTTAGATCTTGGTACAACTAGCACTGAACCTCAAAATTTCCTTGGCAACTCATGTATCATTAAACATTAAAGACATATGTCAAAAGCTGGCATCTAATACACTGTTAATCAAATGAGCTGTGAGCAATTTTAAATGAATTTACTTTTTAAATGAATCACTTTTAAATGAATTTACATGGCTGATTATGATTATTGGACTTTAACTTCTTTAAAGGGCTCAAAATGTTTTTTATATTCATTTACACTTCAAAAGTTATGAGTGACAAATGTCCATTCCAGGTTTACTAGTTACATCTTCATTTGTAAAACCTAACAAAGGCTGTTTCAAGGCTATAATCTATGAGCTTAAGTGAATAAAAGTTATTCCAATGTTGTTTTATTTTAAGTGGAGGTTGTTGATTACGTGTACATGAACTATACACGTTTAACATTCACACTTTAGGGGGGGGGCAGTATTCGGTAAGTGCTACATGAATTTCTCAGCCATACCGATTTAACAGCAACTAATTTAATAAGCAATCCAATCACGCGCATTATCATTCAACTCACTGAAACAGTATCAACTAGAAATATAATTTATTCCTTTATAACGTTCATAAGTTGAATCAATTCGCGTTTTGCACTGCACGTTTTACTAATTACAGCTTCTTCCGTTGCCTTCCAGAAACCGCACCTTGTGTTACCGTCTCATTTCAACGGATTCATCATAAACACAAGCAAAAATCCATTTTGACGCACATTCTCCCTGTGTTACCGCACGTATGGCGGCGGCGTTTTCCTTTGCTTGCTCACAGGAACACATGCACAAAACTGCTAGCCGGCTAACAGCTAGCATAAGGCCCGGGCTCATTTTTATTCAAGTTTATTGACAACAACCGTCGATTTCCTACACAGTGGTTTAGCAATGCGTTTATAATACCCAAAAGAGAACAAATGTGTTGAATAACTCGACTAAAACACTAGTTTATTAGCTTTTGCGCTCCGGCCGCCATTGATGCGCACTCACCATGTTGAACAGGAAAGCTGGAAAGAGGACCGGAAGAGGTCGCACCGCGAGAAGTGATGCAGTTCGCTCCTCCCTCTAAACATTAAAGTCACATTCGTTGATGCCTTTTTTAAATGTAGTTCTTTAAATTTCTAATATTATGTCCTCTAGTCAAATGAAAAAACACAACGCATGAAAACCAAAATACCAAAGAAAAGTCTATTCATGCACTCAAATATTATCTGTTCCTGCAGTATTACAGCGCACAAAACACGTTTATGGAAAATGTGCCGCTTTCTACAAGAATCAGCAGTGTAGTTATAGTGATAAAATGATATCAGCGTTGCATAGAAAAAAATACATTTTAAATTACGAGATAAAGTTATCAGTGTGTGACGGTGAATACAAATAATCAGCTCAACTTGTTTTAAGGTGTTTTTTTTTTTTTTATTGAAGGAATAACTGACAAATATTGGATGTTTTATTTAATTTAGTGACCTGGCTCACATAAGCAATAAGACTCCATTCTAAAACTATAAATGTGTTTTACAAGAATTTACATCTAAATTACTGCAAGTTATGTAAAGAAAAATGATTCAGTTCAAGTGATGATTTATACTCAGTTTGAAGTCTCTGGGCATAGTTATTCATAGTTTACCTTCATGCTATGAAATAGAAAGTATCGTAATGTCAATGTCAATGAGAATTTTCAAAACGAGCACAAAGACACTTAATCTAGAATACACATTCAACTGAAACTACTACTATAGTTTGTAGAACTAATTCTAATCTGCCATTCTATGAACTGAAGTAAACACAATAAAGTCAAAAAGTAGAATACTTGCATGCAAAAAAAACTATTACTAAAATAAAATCTATACTATTATAGTATAGTAAAGCCAAATAATACCAACGTAGTAACAAATAATGAAAATTATTAAACAAAGTACAATTTTCAAAATTGTACTTATATTGGCATATGAATACATATATGCAGAATAATTTTGCTGCTGTTCATAGCCAGTTTTCCCAAGCATGCTGTAACATTTATATTAAATAATGTGCTATATTTGTGACTTCAAGGCAGCCAGTCATTTTAAATTTAAGATATGAAAAGCCACTTACAGACTTGTCTTATAACCTGTTGCTGCAGCATAGGTGTTGTAAATATGAACTCTACAGGAGATGAAGAAGAGCAGCTGTAATATTTTATATTAATCTATTCACCTACCATTTAATTTATTTATTTATACATACTGTATTGCCATACCAACATTACTAAGATATATCTTGATAACACACTGTAACAAGCCAGTTTCTGCAGTGGTGCTCTGTCTAAATTATCTGCCTTTTATCTTCATAAATGAGAATTTCTTTGTAGAAAATACTAATCAGTGGCTTCTCATGAAAAGAGCCAATAAAGACATTAAAGATGGCTAAAGTGTGGCATAGTGAAGTGCTTTACATGCTTTTTCATCAGTGTCATTCTAAGTGCGCTTTAAGTCGTTCTGCAACCCTGTAACCGCTCCCTAAACTGCGCTACTTAATAGTTACAGTATAATTTGTATACGTGCTCTGAAAACTGAGCTTCAAATATAACTATTGTACAATATTTATAAGACTTAAATTCCAAGTCTTGATTCACCTTCTAATGCTATGTATTAACATTAACATGTTAATGTTATGTAAACATAAAGAACACAAAATAGAGTTGCATTTTTTGGTTGTTTTTATTTAAATATTTGTTCTTATTTCTTCTTGATCTTCTTGTCCTTTGCCTTCTTTTTGCCAGGCTTCTGGGCATTAGCCTTTCTGTAGAGGTAAAGTCCCACCAAAGTGAGAAGAGTGGGCACCAGGGCCAAACACACGAGGGGGAACACATCATTGACCACTTTCTGCCAAGGTGTCTGCTGCGTTAAGGAAATCACCTCAACCTCAAACTCAAGAGCCGCATCACCTAAATCAAGGTCAAAGTCATCGGTTTGTAAAATACACAGTGTTACATGTACAAAACAAAGTAAAATGCTTGGTAGCTCTATGTTCAATAACATTTAAAATCAAAGTATCCCATAGCTGTTTGAGTTTAAAAAACATATGATTTACAACATTTAAATACTAAGGAATATTCATTTAATAAAAACAATAATGCACAGCTGTTTAAGGATATTGTTAGGTCTTTTTTCGAAAGTTAAAAACAATATTTCTGATCTCCTTTTAAATATTTACATCTCCAGCAGAAGCCTATGGGGTTAGAGCTAAGTGCCTCACACAAGGTGGGCAAGTCTTAATATGTCTAAAAATGGACCAAACTTGTTGGTGGTGCTCATGTTTGTGATCATGCTCTTGTAGATAACACAGTAGTAAATGTGTAGCAACCCGTTTTTCAAATTCTTAATCGAACTTGAATGCACACTGTTTTGTGTGTGTGTTCAGTACCTGGAATTGTAGGGGGGTAACCTTTTTTTCCATATGCAAGGTGAGAAGGGATAGTGGCTTTGATTTTCTGCCTGAATGAGAAGGAATATACAAAACACATTTACTATCAAAGCAATTTTGACATTCCATCACAAAACAATGGACGTTTTTTTAAATTGTTCATATCTGCATGTTACTATTGCAAAGTAAGTCTTTCTTTCCAATTGTCCTTTTGTTTTCACTTACCCTTCACAGACGCCAATCAAGCTTTGTTCAAGACCTGATAAGGAAATCACACAGGGAAAAAGTCAATTAGCATAAGCATATTTCAAACAACAGACTGCAGTTACAGTATCTGATTGACCTACAAAACCTTCAGAAAAGGATTATTATTTGTATTATACATGCCTGCAATAACTGTCCTCTTCCCCAGCTCGACAAGAAGAGGATCCCGGGACAGTGATGAATCGATCACCTTTCCATCCATCAGTTTACCCTAGACAGTAAAACATTTGACGTATGAGATGATGACTTACATGAGTTTCAATTTTTTAAAAATCACTTTTGATGGAAATGATTTTAAGTAAACATGACATAAAAAAATTGGTTTTGACATGTTTTACACAGGTTTAGAACAGACAGCTTTGGGAACGTACCATGCAACATTTTTGGACTATTTTTACCTTTATATTTTCATTTTTAATAAAATACACTCTTATCTATGTTATGAATATATTCAAAAAGGATGTAAAACTTAAGGGGCAGGTGGACATGTTCTTCATCTTCATATTAGGAATGATATATGTAGGTGTATGTATTGGTTTATTTTGAACCTAAGACACCTAATCCATTGAAAGTTGTCAGTTTTTTTATGGATTTCCTTCTAGAGGCAGGTTGACAGTAAAGTTCAAACTGATACCTAAATGTTAAAACAATGCCATTTCAAGCATCTATGGTAAAATAAATATTCCCATTTCTTTTTAGGTGCACAAAGACTTAGATAATTTAGATATACTTAATTTTACTCTCATTTATTCCCTACTCACATTGTCAAAGTCTGTTTAATTGCACTGGAAACTAAACTGAATCCACAAACACTATATAATTTTAACATGAGCCATTTATGACAAGGTAATTACTCAAGGAACTGATATATATATGCCGTAAATCTTCTGATTCCTTATTTTGTTCATGCCGTTTGAACCTCACTATGTCCCACAGCAGGACATCACGGCTTTTATGCCATTTTTTGTATGTATACCGAGCAGAAAGCCAGGAGCCTCCAGTACAATGCATGGATGAAAAGGTGCTGGTGCTGCCCCACTCACACACAGGGCTGTTACTGCTGACGTGTTGCACCGCCCCATCAGTCCATACTAAAATCTCTCCCTCTCTCTCATAGACACACACACACACACTCACATATACATATATATTTATATATGGCAAATGGACGTGAACACAGACTAAACCACTGTCTGACTTCTGTCAGCTGATACTCTCGGAGTGGAGCTGCACAAAACACACACACGTCGTCCACATGGCGACGGTGCCACATAGACAACAACTGCGGCGCCGGTTTCCGCACAAATGGTTGTACAGACCCCGCACAGCGGAGCGGTTGTCGTGCGTCACTTACACTGACAGTGAATAAATGGCTGCTTGTGTCTGTCTTACCGTGTAGTGGATCTGCAGCGTGTCTCCCATCTTGGAAAGTACAGAGCAACTTTCGGGTTTCGCCTTGGGTCAGAGGAGCAGAGAGTTACACGCTGTTGCATTTTCTTTGGCATTAATGTGCTGCTGTTTGACTGCAGTCCGTCCGTCCGTCTGTCTGTCTGTCTGTGTGACTACACGAGTCCAACTCACCAGTGTCTCCACTTGCAGCTCCTCGGCTGCCGGTTCCTGTGCCTGTGCGAGTCCATGGGTGAACGCTGCGAGAAAGAGAAGAAAGACGCTGGACTTCATTGTGAACTTGTGGGAAAGAGCTGCCATCCAACAACTTCCGTCCAAGCTTCGTCTGCACCAAGCTGTGGGGACAGAGAGGAAAAGACGGTCTGCGGGACACTGTCCGTGTCCAAAATGGCTCGGCACCTGGTAATGCTGATGTGTTATAATACTGTAGCGATAAGGACTAGCTGTCCCAACACCTGGGTCTCTGTGAAGAGCCCGCCTCACACATTCCGCCAGCATCCCGGGCTGCCGTGGGTGGGAAGCGGAAGCGGCACTCGGCGGAGGCGCTGGGGGGCGGTGCTGTGCCGCGTCTGCCAGGGGCTCCGCTCCACGCTCCGGGTGGGAGCCACGTCGGTGGCGGTGCAGTAAAAACGCGCAGGTAAGAAGACACGGTCCCAACGCGAAGTGCGATAAGATGTGACGTAAAACGTGTGGTTGCATCTGCAGCAGCAGCGGACGTTAAAGCGTTAACGTGCTGGTGACTGTGAGTTCAGGTCCACGTTGTGAAGGCGAGCAAACCACTACGTTCTGTTTCCAGTGCTGCACAAATACATGACACCGTCAACCGACCACGGCCAATCAAACCGTTCAAAATTATATTCAATTCAATTATAAAAAATAAACACATAAGTGTAAAGAAATCATCAAAACCTCCTCTGCAAAATATTGCATCATATGTTTTCAGTGCTTTTAAACCACGTGACATAACCAGTGGTGGATGAAGTTCTCAAAAAACTTACAAATACAACTTACAACTTACAAGTACAAATACATAAATAAAAATGTGCTCTAGTAAAAGTATAAGTAACCACTCATATTTCTACTTATGTAAAAGTAAGTACATGATTTATATTTTACTTCAAGTATTAAAAGTAAAAGTTCTCAACTAGCAGTGCTGCTTTATGATTTTATTTTGGGGACATTAACTCTAATCGTAAGAGACACAAATTATGGGTTGAAGCTGTTTTTTGATCTGATACTTTTTCACTTTTTTGACTAACTCATTCAGTCTAAGAATTTAACAGCAGAAACTTTGAGAGTAAATGTATGTGCATCTATTGTATCTGTTTCCTTCAGAAAGAAAGGACAAAAAATGGTTTTGGTCAATCATTCATATTAATGTATGAATCAGCAGGGACCAGCTCTGCCCCAGTTCTCGGAGCAGTAGCACCAAGAACTTGCACAGTTTGTCCATTTGTCCATTTGTCCACTTTACAGCTCGTCCATTTCTGCACGTATGGCACAGACAGAAGGAGAGGGAGGCACGTTTGGAGCGATCGTCATTGACTTTCACAATGATCCTATTTGAAGGTACATTTTACTATAATTTTAAGTAGTTTATGTCTAAAAATAAACTCTTTGTCCATTAGTCCGGGGCCTGGTTTCATAAACCGACTCCTGTAACGCAACTTTGATTAGACATGTAGTGTAAATATTATACATTTTTGCTCCAAAATGTAGTGAAGTAAAAGAACTTGTACTTCATTACTTTCCACCACTGGGCATAACTATATTTTTGTGTGTAGTTTCATACATACTTACTTTACAGTCCATTCATTCTCTGTGTTTTCATTTTGCATATTTCTAAATAAACCTGACATGCATAATACCTCCAAGTTATTGGAGGTATTATGTTATTGATGTAGTTATTGATTACTACATGATTGATGCACAGACAGTAAAGAACTATGGGGCTCAGTGGGGGCCTCCCTCAGTGATCGCTGACACCAAACAAAATCTATTCTGAAAATAAAATGAGAACTTGCACAGAGGCAGTCTTTAAAACACATTCAGTATTGTGTTAGTGCAGAATTGGAAGATATGGCAATACTGTAAACCTCTTCAACAGTAAAGAATCACTAATTTTTAGGTGAAAACTAAATTTTGCCCCTTTCCTCCAATCTGAAGCAGATAAGAATATGCTGGGAAAACCACAGTATTTATTTATACATTATCTTTAATTGTACACCATCACCACATTCAATTACTGCATGGAAATGCTCCTAGCTTAGAACATTTGCATTGGATACCACAACAGATAACAGGTTTTCTGTGGTAAAAGCTGGTAAAAATATGTAATTATGATCTTATGTGTCATTATAAATCTTACATAGCAACACTAGAAATAAGGATCATCATAGTGAAGTGCTCTCTACTATGTATGCAGGATCTTACACAAATTATATAATTATTACAAGTAATTTAATTTAGAAACTTTACTTTTTGCCCCATCTGTGCAAAATATTGAATCTTATTACATAATGGAAATTATGCAACGCTGAAGACCATTTCAACTTGTCATGAAAACTTCACAACTTCACACAGACACCAGGAACTCAGTAGTCATCAGATTCATCTATTTCAAAACTGGCAGTTTTGTAATTTTTGTTTGTTTTGTTTTTTTACAGGTAAAAGCTCACTGCTTAACATTATTCTAATTACAAAATCATATAATGAATTAAATTAGGTGAAACAAGCCATTAGCTTTTGGTCATCTCATGGAAACCTGACATTTTTCAGTGATGGGGATGCCTCTCATTTGGAATTATGAAAGTAGTGTGATTCCTTCCTGCAGTGAATGGTTTCAGTACTGAAAAGATTAAATCCAGTAATATATATTTATTAAAAGTGACCTTTAAATGTAATTTTGTAATTTTGTAATTGCATTCCTCTCCTAAATACAAAATAAGGACAGGAATGCAAAAGCTAGGGAGAAACACAGAATCAACACACAATAAAACCACACAATTGATTAATGTACTCAAATAGAAAACAACATTAAATGGGTCTTAATGTACAATTACAAGCAGACAACAAAACGGAAAACAAAGAAGAGTGACTAACCATAAGATGAGCTCAACAACTTGGCTAGATGAGAAACAAAAACAACAAAGGTCAGGAAAGCTTAAGTGATTGAACTGAAGTGCAGTAACAAAGGTGAGGTCATCTGCTAGAGGATGTCTAAATCTCAAACCATGGAACAGTAGCACAGAAAAAAGGCAGATTACTAAAGAGAATTACCTAATAATAAATAGGTAAATCACCAGTCCAAACAGGAGGCAGAAAAAGGCATTACCAGCAGTCATGGAGCTGATGAGTCACAGCAATCAGTGGTGTGAAGCTCTGTAAGTTCTGGCCAGACAATCTGGCAGTGAGTGAAGGTGAGTGGGAAGCTTTTATACTGAGGATTTAAAACAGGAGCATTAGATAAATAAAGGGCAGCACTGAAAAGAGAGAAGAAATGAAATCATAAACTGACCAAACACGTGAAACAAAGTGTGACAACAGTTTCCATTCTCACAAACTAGCTTTAAAGGGCGACTTCATTAATTTCCATCTCCCTCTCTATATTGCTTTAGTGTGGTGTGTACATGTACAAGGATGGTTTCAAACCTCCCTCTGACTTCCCCATGTTAAAAGATGTCTGTGCTTCTACCTGAAAACCTCCTCCATATGACATCACCCTGAGGAGTTTTTCATCAATAGGAGTTCAGGGGATATCATCTAGGGGAGCTCCAGAAAACCAGGACGACAAACTCCATTTAAGCAACAAGATAACATGATCTGAACTGTTCCTCCAAGTGATGTTATCTGCAGGCATTTTTTCTCAAAACTAGAACCAAAAGAAGCTAATTTAAAATCAGTAATAGCGTCCTTTAAGAGAGCAGAACATGAGTTGTGTCCAAACCTTTATTAAACTTTAATTAAACCTTTATTTTACCCCACAATGGGGAAATTTCCATGTTACATCAGCAAGGAATGTTCAGAGTACAGCAAAGAAGAATTATCAGAATACAGTATATAAAATCTGACCTAAAACACAGTACATACTGTCTAGTATATACAAAATATAGTATCTACACAATCTAAAAGAATAAAAATATATCACATGTACACAATCATATATACATAATCAGTTGCACCAAGGGTTATTTGTATTGCACGGTTTAAAAGAACTGTTTTAAAGTGACTAATAGTGATAAAGGTTCACTGGGAGCAGCTGTGATTGTAAAGTCTGACAGCAGCAGAGAGAAAAGACCTTCGACATCGCTCCTTCAGACATTTAAGATGCAACAGTTTGTCACTGAAGGAGCTGCTCAGACATGACACTGTGTCGTACAGGGGGTGGGAGTCGTTCTCCAGCACGGATGATAGCTTTGCTACCATCCTCCTTTCTTCCACCTTCTACACTGAGTCCAGGGGCGTCCCCAAAACCGAGCTGGACGTCCTGACCATTTTACATTACAATCAGTTAAATAAAAGAGAAATATTTGTAAAATATCCTATGTGGCTGATATGTTATTGTACCTGAGATTGTTAAATTGTTAATAGTGACGTATCCATGTACAAGCAGTGTTTTGTTGTGACAGAGATACTTCTGACAACTTCATGAATTGTTATAGTCCAGTAGTTCCCATTTTAGTGTGGAGTTAGTGGGAGAACAAAGAAGAAAGAAAGTTTTCAAACACAACTCTGTGTTCCTTTACAGCAATATTTGCTTTATATGTACTAGATGGTATTTAAAAAATCTGAGAGTTAGTTTAGGAGGGAAATGAGAGGAACTGCAACCATTCAAGTGCATATTTATTTATTGTGTGATTGTTCTATCATAAATATGCTCTGAGGACACAACTGCTCAGTAAACATGAGTATCTGAGTCTTGGACAAATAGACAGTAATAAAATTAAATTGCAGGACAGAAGTTAAAGAAAGGAAACCCACTCACTTTTTTTATGGGTGAAATATTATGTTTCATCTTTAGCTCAACCCGGGACTAAGGAGCCAGGGTCGAGAACTACTGTCAGACTGTTTACAAGCCCGCAGCGTTCGCTCGTCGTATTCTGGGTTTGGTTTTGACGTCTAATATCGCGAGAGCCTGTCAGGTGCTGAGTTGGACCCTGGAATATATCGTGAGACGTTAGTTCGAGGACTCCTCAGCTAAGGTAAGTGCAGATTCTGGCTCCGTCGGCGGATCTAAACATGTTGGTCCCAGCAG
The DNA here is from genome assembly GCA_033026295.1 of Channa striata. Classification (NCBI taxonomy): domain Eukaryota; kingdom Metazoa; phylum Chordata; class Actinopteri; order Anabantiformes; family Channidae; genus Channa; species Channa striata. The sequence continues at coordinate 15,309,220 of CM065168.1, read as the reverse complement.
GTAGAAGATGAGCGTCGTGTGGTGTCGGTCAGTGTTGGCCGGGCCGGAGCAGCGGTGGGCGGCTCGCTGGCAGCGGGACGACAGGCGGAGGATGAATGAGCTGGACGAGGAGGAGGACGGCAGAGACTCGCTAGCTGCCGTCCTGGCTGCTCGATTCCGCGATTATAGCCGAATCAAACGGATAAACGCGAACATCACCGATCATATAATGTAGAAACGATCAGTAGCAGGGGCTCAAACGAAGCGCGGAGGTCGCGCCGGGACGGGGAGCTTCGCCGGGCCGAGGTGAACGCGGCTAACAGCGGCAGGACGAAGCGTCGCCTGCTGTAGCATCCGCCGCTAACGCCAGGCTGAGTTAACGGGATCAGGATCAGCGGCACCGTCCGGCTTCCAGGAAACACGGAGCTGCTGTGTGTGGTGCTCGGCTTCAGCACCATGGACAGGGCTGCAGCTGCTGTCGGATTCCCCGAGCTCCACGAACAATAACGATCAGTGCAGATCATTTCTTTTACATGCCATATTTTTACTTTAGTGGCGCCATTCTCGACTGAAAACTGGGAAATTTACTGCGTACACCAGTACAATCCAATGCAGTCCAGTATTTGTAAGACGATGAAATCAATTCCAGTCCAATTAATAAATATATATGGAGGATATCTTGAGATACAGTAAACATAAAACCTGACCACAATTTTTTTCACATTGTAAAAATATACTGTGTGATCACGATTCAGAATATGCCACAATGTAAAAGAAATTTGGCACAAACATAAAAAAAGTGTATAGTGCTAAAAATGTGGGAAAAATATGCATTCCCCATATTTTGGACACTGAAAACTCTATCCTGGGGGAATACTTTCTTGCGACCCACTGTCCCACCATCAGTACTATGTTGTATTTTAAAAGTTGGTCAACACCTTGTCTTATCCATGATTTTCATATATTTCTGCATTTCATTATTGTCCTTCAGTTTCACAAAATTGTATTTTTAGGCTTGGTATTTCTGCCTGCTCCCTGCCTAGAGTTTGACCAGAAGGAAGAATATTTTTTTGTTGCTCTTTCTGACATTCCTCTTTCCTTGTTTTCCTTATCAATTAAACATTTTAAGTTCTTACTTACTGTTCAAATTAAAGCCTACTGAGGCCCATTTCTGAGCTGTATGTATACATGTAACTTGCACCACACTTGAACATGTACAGAGATTAAACACAGTATAACTATAAATCAAGTCATTTTTGTGTCAGTTTAAGACCAGGTTTGTTCAAGCTAGGCTTTGTAATATAGGACGTTTTGCATATGCATTGAGAACTTGGCATTGTTGCAGGCGAACATTTCAAAGAGAAAAAAAATGTGAGGAGCATCGGAACAGATTGTGCTGTAGCCTAGAGTCATGGCACCGACTGTGATCATGACTGTGGGCGGTTTGCAGCACTTTGCACCTGTCTTGAGGTGTGCACATAGGAGTGAGATTGTCTGGCAGGGTGTGGGATTTTTGTAACCTCTTTTTTCTAGATTAGCTGTCTTTCATACAAATATTTCATTAATGAAGATTAGTATAATTCATCTGATATTTGGGTTTAAATGTAGCCAAAAACCTAATACTAATACTAGTTGTTTTTTCTGTTTGTTTCAGCTCTGCCTGTGAACTAAGAGGCATCCACCATCAAGGTTGTTGCTGCAAATTGTGTGAATCATGGGGAACATTTTTGGAAATTTGCTGAAGAGTCTTATAGGAAAGAAGGAAATGAGGATCCTGATGGTGGGACTTGATGCTGCTGGAAAAACAACAATTCTCTACAAGCTCAAACTAGGGGAAATAGTCACCACAATACCAACTATCGGTAGGTAGTAACCTATTTGCATGCACAACAATGATACACAACTATATTTGTTGTAGAAACGGATGGCTTTTTCCAGGGTTTAATGTGGAGACGGTCGAGTACAAGAACATCAGCTTCACTGTGTGGGACGTGGGTGGGCAGGACAAGATCCGCCCTCTCTGGAGACATTACTTTCAAAACACACAGGGTAAGCAGAGCTAATCAGACGTTGACATCCGCCTGCATGTAGAGACGCTTCTCTTCATTTGAAAATGTTTATCATGCTATCCTCGCTCTTTCAGGTCTCATCTTTGTGGTGGACAGTAATGACAGAGAGCGTGTGAACGAAGCACGAGAGGAGCTGATGAGGATGCTGGCTGAGGATGAACTGAGAGATGCAGTACTCCTTGTGTTTGCCAATAAACAGGCAAGAAATCATTAGTGTTGGACACTGTATATTTTAGCTTTTAAATGAAAAGTAACAGTGCATTGCGTCTATCTTGATAATCAAACTTTGCCCTAATGTTTGCATACACACTTACACAGTACAAAAAAACCCAACAGGCTTATAGTCGAAGAATGACCCCATAAACCCACTTTCTGTTCTGTGTATGAGATCACCAATTCTTGTCATTTCATTATGCTACACAATCCTCACTGATTTCTCACCTCTGTGACAGGACTTGCCAAACGCTATGAATGCTGCTGAGATCACAGACAAGTTGGGCTTACACTCCCTGCGTCACCGTAATTGGTACATCCAGGCCACCTGTGCCACCAGCGGCGACGGCCTCTATGAGGGTCTTGATTGGCTGGCCAATCAACTCAAGAACAAGAAATAAGGAAAAAAAAAAAAACTGGAACAGAAACCACACCAACTTTTTAATTGTTTTGGGAAGGGGAGTGTTGGTTAGTTACAGGGGTTCAGATAACAGGTGCAAAGCAAGATTTTGGTTCAGGGACAGATTTTAGGCTTTTATTTTCAGTCTGGTCCTAATAGTTTTCAGCTCTTATTGAAAACAAATTCTTGTACTTTACACTTAACCAGTCACATGTACACACAGACCCACACACATACACGAACACCCACACAAATGCACACAAACCGTAAGCAATCACAGCAGAAACGTGCTTTTCCTGTGTCCACCTCTTGTCTGTAGGTGCAATGTCCTGTATGCTAGTCTGTAGGTGCTGTACCGAGTCATGTGTGACTCCACCGAATCAGCAATGAGTCTCATGACTTTTTCTTTACGTGTGTTGTTGTCTATGCTAAGAACTGCTCTGTCTTGCAATTTCTGTTTCTTTTTCCTAACAGCCATTAGTTTTATTTGAGAACAGTCACAGCTGGCAGAGTCATGTCATCATAGTTCACTATAATGGTTTGCTCTTCCTGTTAATAGTGAGCAATGCTGAAGCACTTTGATACTCTAATAAAGTGTGTACAGTGCTTGTGTGTGCGAGAGCACACATGATATGTGTGTGTTCTACAGACCCAGTCCATACCATTCACGAACAACTTTCTGAGGCAGAACACGTAGGTGGAGTTCCCTCTCTATTTTACCGCCTCGTTTTAGAAATCGTTTGATATTTGTGGCGTGGTTCTTCTCCATTGAAGCCGCTCTTTTTAAATCTTTTAAAACGCACAACACATTCTTGTCTGCCTGACCTGCAAGCATCGTGGTAGAACTCACTGACATCATTGCATACATTTCCATCCGCTGATCTGCATGGATGTTGACGCTGTTTGTAGATTCCCTCTAACCAGTCTGATCATGTTCTGGTGCTGTTTACAGTAGGATGCAGAAATTAACCAGGCTGCCACTTTCTGCAACTGTATAGTCAGCTTTGTAGTCTTTAAATGTGAACGCTGTATATGAGTGAACCTGCACAGCTGCTGCGTGTCTGCCTTCTCATTTTTCTTTTTGAGTACTCAAACTCAAAAAGGTTGTTTCAGACTTGCATATCAGGAGGTGATTCCTTAGCTGACAACTCTGTACTGCTGAATGTGATTATTGACGATGAATCTATAAATGGCTGTGGTGATATTTGTTTGACATGCACATTCCTTTATTTCAGTAATGTGATGTCAGAAAACGTATGTGAAACAAAACAGGGTAAGCAGATCGACATGTCGGTGTTTTAGTTTGAGATTTATCCTTATGTCCACGACTCTGATACCAGCAGAATCCACAGATTTTTGTCAATAAAACTATTTCTGTGTGCCATATATACAGTACATGGTTACTATTGTTCATACACTAATTACAGTACAACATAGTGTAAATCCACCTAACCAACTTATCAGTGCATCCTTCATAATCAGCATCTATTATGTGTCTGATCACTAGTTTCATTTGAGTTGTGTGGCCTTATATTAAGTAATGACTGATTTCCTCTCTGCTTGTATGGTTTTGAGTTTGAGTTATATATATATATATATATATCTATGAAGAATGATTTACAGATTTATTTCTCTTAAAGGCAGGTTTGCACCACAGTTCTAGGTGATTAGGCAAAGGTTTTGTCTTACAGTATCTTTTGTTTGTATAATTGATTCATATTTGGTGGTGATGTTCAGATTTATTTTTATTTGTTTTGAGGTGTGAAGAAACTTTGATGTAGACTGTGTCTGTGAAACAATGATAATTCAGTGCAAAAATAACAAAAACAAAACATGATTCATTCTGTACTGTTACAGTAACACATGTAGATTTTAAAATGGTGAAAACCATGTTTCAGTGCTGAAAGCATAGAGACATCTATATGTAACACAAACTGACAAAATACTTCTGTATTACAAATAAACCCATTTTCTGTATGAGCTGTCTCATCAGCTGTGAGTGGGAGTTACTGATGGACTTCATACTGACATATTTACACTCCAGGGTACAGTACAGGTGTATAAGCATGGATGAGTGACACAAATGCAGAAGTTCTTGCTGTAACAACCTTCCACCAGAGGAGGACACCCTTCAGCAATAGTGCATATTCAGTCAATGTGGTTTAAGGAGAAAACCGATCAGGCATAACATTAGGACCACCTGTGTAATGTAATGCAAACTAAACAGTGGCTCTGCCATGAATTGATGTAAACTCCAGCTGAAGATGGTATTAAATATTTAAAATGATTTTGCCCTAATTCTGTCATTGGTATTTAAATAAATTTTTAGTACAGCAAAACTCAAGCCCAGTAGGTCACACAGTAGACTACTATACTGTAAGTATTTGAATGACCTTTCAGCTGTAGCAAAAAAAAAACAAACCCAAAACATGTCTTTTGCCTCCTGCTGAAATGTAAAATGCATATATTTATTCAGAATTATATCAATATTTATTATTTAGAAATATTTATTTACTGTATTTATTATTATTTCTGTAGTTTGTTACCTTCATTAAATGTGTGAAGGGAAGTGTTGCCTCTGTAATGTTTTTCTTCATAGTAGGTTTTAATTTGGAACCAGTAAACAAACAGACTTTTAAAATAAAAACTATTTTACAATGTGCTGTTCCTGTTCTACAAGTATATTTTTGACACTGGTTTTAATACTTGGTTTACACCTGTGTATTCAACACTTTCTGTCAACGCAATGCTATCACCTCTAGTAAAGTGTAACTACAAGTTTCTCAACACCCTCTCTTATTAGTTTTTTTTCATTTTTAAAACTAATATTGTCATTCTTTTTCCCAGTATTTAGGCTTTATTTATGCCTTATCTTTTAAAAAAACATTTATAATTTGCAGAGTGTGACCTGCCAGCAAGAATTCTTTCTCTGTTGCCCTTTCCTTGTTCAAAGGGGATGTTTTGTCACTTTGTTTTTCTTTATAGGTTTTAAGTTGGAAAGTGTAAATTAATATATAGTTGAAGGAAAAACAATTAGGTTTGTGAGGCCTTAATCAATCAGGATGTAAAGCCATTGTCAGCAAAACCCATAATTAAATGGAAAATTAATGTCTTGGTTAGTCCAATAGAAACCATGCTACATACCATTTTAAAGTCTTGGGGCAGGTTTTAAAATGAATACTATTTCATAATATATATGTCATGGTTTTGATTGAAGCTGAAAACATTTACAAATGAATGGCACTATTAAGAGAAAAAATCTTAGTGATGACCATCAATATCCGAGTTTCTTCTTTTATTAATTACTAGTAAATATTATAATTCAGTGTTGTAGTTTTAGTTTTGAATCAGCTGTTTCAACTTTATTCTTTAAAGACCCAAAACCTTCCTTATAAATATTTATTCATTTCATGTAATTACAGTTTATTTCAAGAGGATGAATCTTATTTTATACATTGGATGAACGTTTGTTTTAAGTCTGCTTTAAGCAAATCAGATCATCCTAGAGTGCATCTGTTTACTGGTACAGTTTTTAAAAAAACAAACAGAGAAAACACATTTACAAAAAATATATTTTCTTTCCTTAAGTGTCTTTGGTTCTTGAGAAGATTATATCTCTGAGGATGAGAATGGAACAAATACTTTTGAGAAGGACTTCCTGGTAGAGGTGAAAAATTAACAATGTTCTTAGAACACTCTTATATTTCACGTGACTCCAGCAGGAATGTAAAATTACTCTGCATGGGGAAAGAGGAACATTTTCTGTCATCGTTCTGTTTCAGCCTGTCCTGACGATAAGCCGAGAACGCTTTCTTATATTTGTACTTGTTTATTCATTTTTGTGTGAGACAAACTGGAGCTGCAGGCAGAGCCAGTTTCTTCTGAGCAGTTCAACTGGCTCAACCCCTCTCACTGCCAGGAAGATGTTTGCATGAGGCTTTAATGACAAACTAACAAGACGACAGAAGATAAGGTTTTCTAACCACACCAGGTATTAGTCTGAGTTCACGAAGAACAGTCTGAACTTGCAGCTTCACTTCATGTATTCAACAAATGTTTAATGACACTTGTGAGACAGTTAACCGCTGTTATGCTCAGTCCAAAGTGTAGCACTAAAATCACAGGGCAATAAAATGTTTTTTCATTTCCAGATAATAATCATGAAGGAGTTGAAGGGTCAAAGTTTCACTGTTTTGCATCTTTCTAGGATGGATGACTAAGCTGTTTTTATCTTATGAAGAAAATGTTATGCAGACATGTGAATACATCCCACAGTGAATGTCACTCTGGGGGCAGCCCTCTGGCCTTAGAGCCAAAGGTTCAGAGTAAACACAACATATCTGATTCACTTGTGACTGGGGACCTTTGTGACACATCATCTCAGTTGCTCAGTTGCCTTTTCACTTGCTTTTCCTTGCGTCTTTTTTTGTCTAACTCTGGATTGAAAGGTTCAGTCAGTTCACGTAGTACAGTCTGCAAACTCTGCAGACCCCCTCGGTGGTATCATTTACAAGCCCCAAAATTATTCAAGTTGGTCTATGCACTTAAAATATTACACATTTGTTTAAAATAGTACTGAGTTTTTCATTTAAAAAAAAGTCAAAAACTCCAAAGTGACAGAGCGATTATAGCAGCTTTTCTTTAACTGGTCTGCATTTATTGCACTTTCATTCAAAGTGCTTAACTTTGTTGCTTATTCACACACACACATACAAACACAAACCAAGGTGCTCACATCACACACTGGGAGAAACTTAAGATTCAGTATCTTGCCCAACAACATACTGACGTGTACCAGAGTTACAGCCAGCTTCGATCCAGGTCCAAGGGGAGACACAGAAATTTAAATGCGGGATAAAGTTTTTTTTTGGGGGGGAAATATTATCTGCAAAAAGTGTCAAATCTCACAAGCTGATAAGACCTGTGACATCATCAGCCTAATTGAGCTTTATCTGAGCAGTCAGTTGCACACCTGGTATTTATTAGCTCCTGTTTCGCTCTCCTTCCTCAACATTGTTTTGAAAGCTCGAAGCTGCCTCAGTTCCTTCGTGGTGCATGTTCACTCTTTTTATTAAAGAAATCTAAATCAACTGGGAGAACTCAAAAGATGATGATGATAATGATGGTGGGAGGCCGCTGTTTTGTGTTGTTCCTGAATGCATCTATCCAAGTTTCCCCGTTTGGCTTTGAGAAAAGAAAAGGTTTGCCCCGGTGCCTCTTTTAAAGGTCTTTTTCCAGGCTTCCTGTTGAATTTTATAAGCGTGCTGCGGTTCTGGGGCTGCGGGGCGGGGCCTGCTCAGGTAAATCAGTGCAGGAAGAGAAAGAGCCGCTCCCGGCTCTGATTGGCTGCGCACTGCGTTGCAATCACGGGGTGAAGCGCACTGTAGTGATTCCTGCCACACACCGCGGGGCGGGCGGCTCTCCACGATTCCGCTCAGATTAATGTGAGTTCAAGAGAAAATACAAACAGGCTGCGACTCCAGAGCGGATTTACTTCTCCAGGTACGGGGAGTGTGAGGGAAGGAAAGCCCTGCGAAGTCTGGATTAACCGAACTGTAGCTGGAGACGAGCTATGAGTGTTTAGAGGAGCCGTTTGTTCTCGTTGGTGTGATGGTAACGTCTGCGTAAAGCGGCACCAGCCTGGAAGTTTGACTGAGGATGATCAACCTTATGAGGCGGCTGCAGCAGGTGCTGTGCGTCCTGCTGCCGTTTGCTCTTCAGCTCTTCAGCGCTCAGGCACAACAAGGTGGGGGCGCGCGCGCACACTCACACACACACACACACACACACACACTCTCTCTCTCTCTCTGTCTCTCACAGACCACACACTTTGTACTTATGAAACTTACAAAACCATATCCCCCTTTTCAAAGTTTGGATTAAAACCAAATCTTAGCCCTTTAACAACTGTGTGAGGGAGGTCCAAAGTTCCTAAGTTTCCAAAGAAATAAAACTCAAAATGATCCTGACAAACAAATACACACATTTTCTGACAACCTGGAATGCTTGTCCTGTTTTTTCAACACATCCCCCTGATCCCCTGTGGTAGAGTTTGGTGCTCTGATGTGGGTGAACACCTGTCCTACCCTACAAATCCCAGACACCAGAACCTGTTCTGCACACGTAAAACTTGTTTGCTGTGAGTCACCTGCACCTCTCCCACAACTCTGTGTGTGCTTTATCATGTTTGTCTCAATTGTTTGCGACAGAGTGGCCCAACCTTTCAACGCCTGCTGACAAACCCACTGTATCTCTACTAAAATGGAAAAACGTTTTACGTTGACGTGTTTCAACCTTTAATCTCCATAGCCACTGGAGGGGGAAATAATATGATTTGGTTTTGTGTCAACAATTCATAAAGTTACTTATTTTATGTAGCAATGGACCCTGTTGGTGTCATTGTACATGTACAATATATTATAGAATTATTATTATTATTCATTCACTTTTAGGCGCCATTTTGATGTTATAGCTGATTAATATGGAGCTAATTGAAATTGTGCACTATTGGAAGTTTAATCTATAGCAATTTAACATTTAGGAAGCTAAACTAGATGGAAATGTTGCTTTGACATGAGGAAAAAACATTAAATCCTCACAACTGAAAGACTGGAACTGAAGCATTGTTGGCATTGTCTTTTTAAAAAGTGATCATTTGCAAATTTTAAACTGATAGAGGTAAATTATTTTGAAATTTCAGCCCTAAATGCAAAAAAATCACATAAATGGTTGAGTGAAAACAGTTTAGTAAAAAGGTTGCAGTAGTACAGTTAAGTACATACTAATATGCCCAAATTGTATTTATTATCTTAACTTTGTACTTGCCACCTGCTGTAATACAAATATGCAGATGATATACAGAGATGTGTTGTGATTTGAATCCTGGAGTGTGAGCTGTAAACTTTGACAAGTTTTTTTTGCTGTCACCTGGCTGCAGGTGAATGAGTCCACAAGTTTTAGACACCTGATGCTCAGGTGACAGAACCTCTGACAAACAATTATATTGCTTCAAAAACAAACTATTTTAAACAAATTTAAAAATGTACAAAATGTACAAACCATGCTTGTTAGTTTGCTAATAACAGCTAAAGTCTAACAGTTTTTACCTATTTTATTGTGGAAGTTGCTGTTGGCACATCCTTTGACACAGGCTGACAGAACAGCACCGGCAGCAGTGAATCACTATTCCCTCTAAAAGTTGAGGGTCAAACGATCCCTTGAATGTGTCTGAAATGCTACAGACTTTGACACAGGTCCAGTAGCAATTTGACGCCCTGGGTTATTTAAAATCTTTTGCTAAATTTTGCTTGATTCCCAGAAGTTGCATGTTATACCTTTTTGAGGTTGTAGCTCCCCATTAGCTACCCCATCACAGCAGTACGAGGAAAGCCGTCAGTATGTGCAAAAGTGTAGTTGTAACATCCAACCAACACACACAAACTGTGCATTTTAGTAGCATATGTTCTCCATCCACAAGAGAGAGCTACACCTGTTACCCTATTCTGGAGCAGTTACAAATTACTGAGCGCTGTGTGCTTCATGACAGATGCAGAAATGATTTGTTTTGTCACTGAATTGTTTGGGTCAGATTTACTTAAATTGGCCAAGAACTGCAATGTTTTAACTTTCAATTTCAAGGATTATTAGATGTCAAACCTTTGCCTCACTGGTCTTCGTGCTTGTTAAACAGGAGTTTGTTGTGCGGTATCTAAACTGTTGAAAGAGGTTGCTGTTGTTTTTGTTAATGCAGAAAGGTGGATTCAACCTTTGTTATGAACATACGAGCTGTAATCTGTGAGGTCAGCTGGCCCATCATAATTAATAAATAATGTTAGTAGTGTTTTTTCTTTGTCTTTGAAGTATTACATAAAACGAAATTTAAATTTTTTAGAACCTTCTGGCATGTGTCAAGCCTCAATTTGACGATGACGAAAAATGATTTTTAAATACTTTGAGCATAAAACATCAGTACATTACACAAGCTTGTTAACGTAGTCAATAAATACCAAAAAAAGGACATCTTTTAGTACTTCCAGCTTCAAAAAATTATGCGCAAACAAAAAGGAGTTTATTTTTACGTTTGTAAATGTTGTAAATGTTTTCCTCAGTGCACCTGTCAGTTTCTGAAATGTGATGAATCAGAGAGGCTTCAACCTGTACGTTTATGACACTTGCGAGTAAAATTTGATTTACTATCTTCCGAGAAAGGTGGCACCTTCTGTTTTTTACAGGTGTGCCTTATCCAAATAACCAATGCGTCAAAAAGCAAATATGCTGTCGCTCCTGTTGCCAAAGCATGATGTTAAGCAACTCTGTGTGAGCCTTCGTGTGTGTGCTCAGTGAAGCCCATTGGGAGCCTTCCAGTTAATTTGTACACAACCTTTGGCTATGAACCCATGAATGCTTCATGAGATGAAGTAGTTCATGTGCTCAAATGTCTGTCTTTGTGTTTGTGTGTACGTGGTGTGTGCGCACTCACCTGTGAGGTATGCTGTAATCTCTGTACTTCCCGTGCCAAGTTTCTGTTTACCTCAGTCATCGTCTCCGCTGCTGTATTCAACATGTTTATCTCCTCCCTCTATTCTTTTCTTTCTCTCTCCCTCCTTGTTGAGTACTGAAACCTTGGTAACAGACGAATGAAAATAACAGCTGAACCTGATCCATGTTGTGTTTTTGTCGTGTGTTGGGTTACACTTTAGCGCTGAGGACAATGACACCATTTTGCAGTGAGTTAATGTACTGCGTATGATAGTTAATGATGGAGTAAGTGGGACAGCCCATACACAGCAGTGTTTGCAAAGAGTGAGGAGAGGCACTGAGAAAAGCTCGGTTGCACATCTTGATGCACCACAAAGTGTGTTTTGCACTCTTTTAAATTAGTGCAAGTGTGTGTGTGTGTGTGTGTGTGCGTGCACTGACTCTAAATCCTCGAACCCATTCTTTTTTTCGTCATCATCCAAATGCCAACAGTGAAAGTCCTCTTTTGACAGAGAAAACCCACCTGGCCTGTTGAGTTTCTTCCTCCACAGCTGCAGTCTGAGCATTGTCTTTATAGCTGAAATGCCATTTTCTCACATACGGCCCTGCATGTGTACACAGTGGTTTTAACTGTAGCTACAGTACATTGTACTGTATACATATTCCACATGCTATAGTATGTGGAAGGTTCTTGAATGTACATGCGCAGGAATTTGAATTTCCCAAGAGTTCAACTCATGCTGATAGCTTAACTAAGGTGGAGTAGATAAAGAGCTGCACCCATGAGCAGCTTGTAAACTGACATCAATGACATTTTAAATGAAAATAATTTTAATGAACAAATACGACTCAACCCCTTGCACGAAACTGTGAATGGTGGAGAGGTCATGTAAACTCAGTGACCCCATTAAGAGAAGGGATGGGCCTGGTGACCGCTTTGGCCAAACATTGTTTTATTTCACATTTAATAGCGAACATATTATTTGTCTTTAAGTCTTAATCCTTCTCTGAGCACTGGTTAGCACCTTGACTGGGGTTCTGACCACCCCAGCTCAGAGGCCACTACACTAAGGGAGTACTCAGTATTGTGCACAAAGTTGATGTGAAGATGAAGACTTCATGTATTTGCAAAAGTCTTCCAGTAAAGATCTGAGACATCCCAACTTTTCGTCCCATATGGGTCAAGCTAAAGTTATTAGTTGATTTATTGATTATTTTATTTATTGGACAATTACCTAGAATCCTTTTAAATAGTGAATAATCCTGTCGGATTTTCTCTCCACTTTTGCCTAGTGCTTGCTCAAGCAGGATTTGTTGAGTGTTTGTTGCGATTTTTTAGATAGATAGATAGATAGACAGACAGATAGATAGATATAAAATATCTGCTAGCCTGGACTAAGGGGTTGTTGTACCAATTGGAGGTTTTCCTGCTCTGTCAACACTGAGTGGATGCAGCATTAGACTCTTCCAGCTGACCATAGATTGGCCTATTTAACTCGAGTTTGTATTATTCAACCTTTTCAGTTGAAAACCTACTCAAGTATAGAAACACCCTTCACAGCTAAAGAAGACATAGAATATTTTTTTCAGGCTGAGTGGAACTTCGTCTGACAAGTAAACTGTGTAAAATCAATGTAGTAATTTTTTTTTTTAAAGAGTCACATTGTACAAATCAACCATAATTTCCTTATTTTGCATTAGTGGTGTCTAAGTGAAAAGATGTTTCTCTGGCCTCCTGTTGTCACTCTGATAAATTGTATTTGTGTTACTTAAAACATTAATAATTCTATTTATAGATATTAAATTAATCACTTTTCCCCAGCAGCAATGTCCTGGTAGGTCTTGATAATTCACAGACATTGAAAAGCCTTGAGTAGCGTAAACAAAATTCCATTTACCTCTGTTTCATTTTGGTGGCTGCAGAACTTTCCCAACTATATATCAAGAAATAAAACCAAAACTGCATGGCCAAACACTGTTTAGGGTTAATATTTGTTCTGTGGTGTGGGCAAACTGATCTTTTAATAATGGTTAGCTCGGAAGTCGATTCTGTGAAGCATATGTTCTTAGAAATGCATTAAAATGACTCTATCAGGATTTTATGGACATAGGACATGCTTGTTGAACCGTCTCACTACCCCCCCACACACACACATACACACAACACACACAAACACACACACAACTGTGCTTTAACGCTTCTGTTGTGCTGTGAACTTAACAATCATTAGTCTTTTCATGCCCTTGTTGTTCCTGCATTTTCAACTGGGTTTTGTTTTGACTCTCAGTAGATGGAATGTGTTTGTGATTGTGTAGCGTGTACATTGTGTGTGCCACACATTCCTAAATCAAGCAAACATATCAATCAATAACAAGCACACTCACGATCCTGTTTTTTCACTGCTGACTTGCTTCAAAATATTTTTTGATGAGCTATTTCAGCAAATGTTGATGCAACAGTTACAACAAAAATTACAATTGTCTCTGGTTTCTAGTTTTTAGGGGGCAGCAGAGAAAGAGAGTGGAGTCAGAGATGGTGCATGAGTTGTAGTAATGGGTGCACGTTGGTGTCTTAAAACAACAGAAAGTTAATAATTGTAGTTCAGTTGTACGTTTTGTGTGCTCATCAACATGGTCAGCACACAAAGCTTCACCAGTGGCTGTGACAAACAGCTCATGGAGGCTATGGCACCAAAAGTCAGCCCCCTTTGTGAAGTCATAACTCGGTCAAATCTGATTATACACACATAGCCACATCATCATCTTTAATAAATAAATGTCTACAAACATACCGAAGAATTGTGACATTCAGCATCAGTTTCTTATAATGGTCTATTCTACTGTATAAAATTGTGTTCTTGAGACAATTTGCTGACTCTATAGAAACATTGCTGTTTTTTTTACCGTAAACCATAACTGGAAGTGTGGTTTAAAAGCATGTTTTGACAAAGCCATTGATATATTTTTCATGATACACAATCACTTTATAGGCAAGCCCTCTTCCGTAGTTTGACTAAACTCCAAACTTAGTTATAGCTGGCCTGAAATGGTGTCCTTCCGAATGTAAATGTGACATTGATAAATGTGAGCTTGGCACAAAGTGTTCAAGCTTGGCTGACATGGCTCCCAGTTCATCGCAAAACTGTTGGATGACATCACATGGCCATGAAGTGAGAAACCATCTTTTAGGCATCTTCCTACCCTAACCATAATTTTGTCTCACATTTGTTAAATTAATGGCGTTAGAGTCGTGATTTCCAAAAGTATGAGGACAGAGGGGTCCAAATACCTGCTTTGGCCAAAATGTGCACATGCAGCTGTAAAATGTTCTTTGTTTTTATCCTGTTTGTTCGAGGTATTGTTTGTTAGATGGCAGTCAGATCAACTGTTGAGTTTGGTACTCTGTCTTCAGTTCGCTGCTGTGTCTCTCCTGTCTGACATTTGAATAGCAAATGCTGAATGGCTGAACTCCCACAGACTATAAACAAGGCCTCAAATGTTTGTCTCCGAGAAGGGCATGCGCTGTACACAATCCTCATTTTGTTCCACACTGTTACAGTACTTTCATTGATGTAGCTCAAGCAGAACACAGTGGCTTGTAGTAAGTGGCACAAAACAGTCTTTGTAAAAACTTACGCTGAAGTCTCATTAATGATTTATCAGCATTTCTGTAGGATTGTTTTATTGCGAAACCACTGCAAGAACATCAGGGAAGGGTTATCTTTTCAACTTGTGTGTTGCTGCTCCTTGTCTCACATTTAACATATTTTATAATACACTGATAACTGACACAGGATACATAAACTATCAAATTAACTATGAAATGAAATTAAGTAACTTTTAACTTTTTAAAGGGAAGGGTGGTGTTACTCTATATTTTCTTGTTGACAAAGAATCCCAGGAAAGTTTTTAGTACTTTTGGCACGAACCTTTACTGTAGCCCTCAGCATCAATGCACTTTTTTAACGGGTTAATAAAACCTCAGTTTCTACTCAAACAGGAGTTCTTTGCATCTTTGTCTGGGTCTATTTACAGCTGTGGATCAATACACATTTGGTGCTATAGTACATGGTAAGAACAGTGGTGCAGTGTTGTCAGGATTAATACTGAATGAACTACAGAAAACATTTTCATGGCAATGAAGGAACATGTTACAAATTTCAACAGTGTGGCTTGGTTTTAGTTTGCTGATGTAGCAGCTGTGATGCTGTTTTGTCTGCACAGACAACATTTGTGAACACGTAATGTTGGCTTTTATCTTTTTTACTGTGGGGAAAACATAAAACACCTTTTAAGTCCTTTAGTGTTTTTTTATTTGTTCGCATTAAAATCATTCATTCACAAGAATTTTTTTATTATCTTGCAGTGGTTGTGTGTTCCGGCACCCAAAACTATCTAAGTCTGACAGGAGATTCCGATCTTCACTACAACATGACAAAGGCTAGGTACACCGGCTGTGAGATTGTGATGGGTAGCCTCGAGATTGTCATGATGGAGCACTACAGAGACTTCTCCTTCTTGCAGGTGAGCCTTTGAACATGCACAGCACACAGATTACAGGTAGTTTTTTGGAAGGCCAGTGTCAGAATGTGTCACTGAGAACTAGTCTAGACAAGGATGTGAATCAACCGTTTTGTCTCACTTGTGGGACTCCCCTGAAAACCAAAGCAATCCGATCATCATTGTCTGCAGTGGATCATATATGTCTCAGAGACACAGTGAGCTTATTTATCCCCTCCATGTACCAAAATCTAAATAGTCACTGCTCAGATGCGGGAACTGGCAACACAAGCAAAACACATCTCTGATGCCACATGATAACAAACAATCCACTGTAGTTAACAAAAACAGAAAAAGGGCTATGACTGATTTCCTCTATTGTCTATGATTTGTTGATTGATTTTTTATTTTTATTTTACCTGTAGTCTATCAGGGAGGTGACAGGATACGTACTCATCGCTGTCAATGAGTTCAGCCACCTGCCTCTGGACCACCTGCGTGTCATCAGAGGCAACACGCTATATGATGACAAGTACGCTTTAACTGTGATGATCAACTACCAAAAGGATGGACAGCATGGCCTTCAAGAACTGGGCCTGACACGCCTTACAGGTACGCAGGAGGAGACTCGGTTAGTGCGGATGAGTGTGTTTAAAGTGTTGGAGGCTGGAGTGGGGCAGATAAGACACTCTGTGACTGTTGGAGCTCCCACACCCAAACAGAGTGCAGCCACACCTTTAGGGTACTGGTCGTCAGAGAGCGGCAGTGAGTGGAGTCGCAGTGATGTGAAATCCCTGGAATGCATCGTGCTCAACCGCCACTGTAACATGAGCCGCACCACATTATACAGAGCCTGTCGTAGTAAACAGCTAATGGAGTTTGATAGAATGAGTCATGGACTTGTTCGAGCTTGCTTTGCTAATTGTCCTTCCCCATTTACATGTGTTCTACCCACAGAGATACTGGAGGGAGGAGTTAAGATCGTGAATAATAAGTACCTGAGCTACGCCCCACAGGTGAACTGGTTGGACATAGTGAAGGATGGGACATCTCATATTCTAATTGAGGGCAATGGGCCTGAAAGTGAGTGCAAAAAAGGAATTTTCACTGCAGTGTATAAATTACCTTCTGTAGTACTATGGATTCACATTTCTTTCAAGGCTGTTTATGTGCCTTAAGTGACTTTTATATCTCATCCTTGTTTATTGTAAAAACTCCCTCAACTGAGAAATAGGCTAAATTAAAAAAATCTTTAGCTTGTTTCTGTCATGAAGCTCAGAAAAACCAAATGTGAGAATTTTTTTTTTTTTCCAAGCATTTCTCTTTGTATTATGTCCTTTTACTGCACATGAAACATGAAAATTGACCAGTATGATCACAGCAAACATGAATCATGTGTATATGAACACGGGAAAAATGATTTAAACACAGAGCCTTGTTCCAATTCAACATACTGTTTTGCTTTAGCCTGTGTTGAAATGCATCTACTGATTGATGAAACTGTATCTTAGAGCCTTGTAACCCAGCATGTGGAGATGTGCCATGCTGGGGTCCAGGAAATGACACCTGCCAGATCTGTAAGTGACATTAATGTCTCTTTTTTCATGCATCAAGTCCGTTTTGTCATGCAGCTAAAGCTGCCACAACACATGTGGAAATTTGTCAAGTTCAAAAAGTTTTTACCACGTGACAAAAGCAACATTTACATAAAGTTATTTTACATTTTGAAACCTTGAAATTACCATTAATACGAAATTTTGCCCGTTTTGTCACAGTACCACATTAACATGCTTCCTAAGAGTAAAAGTACACAATGGATCAATTGTTTAATTGACAAATTAAATATTATACGAATATTATATTAAACACTACTCTCATCAGTTTTATTTGAACCAGTAATTACGCCAAATATCGATACTGTAATTATCAAGCTGCACCCATAGGCAGAGCTTAATGTCTGGGAAGAATTGTTGTAACACATTAACAAACTAACACACCCTCGCCTTTCTTTCAGTGACAAAGACAGTGTGCGCCCCTCAGTGTAATGGCCGATGCTTTGGTAGAAACCCGAGTGACTGCTGCCACAATGAGTGTGCTGGAGGCTGCACTGGACCCCTGGATATCGACTGCTTTGTGAGTCTGCTGCTCCGACACCAAATATATCATTAGATGTGTCCCAAAAGCACAGGAGTAAATAATAATAATAATAATGATGCTTCATTTGGCTGCTTCAGTTTCAGGGTCCTGATGACATGATGTCTTGACTCCACTATGACCCTTGATCACAACAGTCCTTGTTAATGTGATTACTAACATAGTGTGGTTGTGTCTATGCTTGTCATATGGACAAACACATGTTAAATGTGACTTTGTGACTTTGTTGTTTGTCACTTTTTACAGGCTTGCAGGAAGTTCAACAACTCTGGCTCCTGCGTCTCTATGTGTCCCCAGGCTCTGATTTACAACAAGCACAAATTCAAAATGGAGCCCAGCCCCAACGCCAAGTACCAGTATGGCTCCATCTGTGTGGCCCAGTGCCCCCGTGAGTCCCCACACAGGCGGCTTTATACCCGCCAGTTAACAAAGACTCTTAGCTTATTTATAAGTGCTGTTGCCTTGCTGTGACTATATTGAGCTCAACATTCAAAGCCTTACATAAAGGTCTAGCTGCTACATTAGTGTTAAATAATATTTATATGCCACTCTGCTTGTATACATTTGTATTGTATTTTAACTCATTTATTTGGGTCATTTTCACTTTTTTTCTGACAGCAAACTTTGTGGTGGATGACCTCTCATGCGTGAGCAACTGTCCATCAGGCAAGGTGGAGGTGGAGAAGAATGGAGTGAAACGATGTGAGCCATGTGGAGGTCCTTGTCCAAAAGGTATTTATCATAGGACACCTTGAAGGCAGTTGTTTCTTTAACTACAGCCAAATAATATTTACCTATTAAATATAGTGGGGTAAAATAATAAAGTAGCTTCAATATAAACCAATAAAGTACCTCAAACTTATATTTGTGTAATATTTGTGTTCTTAGTAACTGTATAAAGGGTTTACAGCTTGACATCTTCTTCTTCCCAGCTTGCCATGGCACAGGAAGTCCAGACAGACAGACTGTCGATGCTCAGAACATCGACAGCTTCATGAACTGCACCAAGATCCAGGGCAGCCTGCACTTCCTGGTGACTGGAATCATAGGGTAAACTTCAGTTTGTTTTGGTCTTTCTGTCATTAGTTTATTTTTACATTTACATTACATATATAAAATCAAACACAGGTTTTACTCTTTGCAGAAAGTTAATTCTTTGCATTATGAACGCATTTTGCAGCAGGCTTTAATTATTTTCTACTTTTTTTGTTCAAAGTGATGAATACAAGGGCATACCAGCTATTGATCCAGAAAAGTTGAAAATCTTCAACACTGTGCAGGAGATTACAGGTGTGTGGAAGTTCTTAAACTGTCAGTGAACTTTTCTTTCTAATGTCGTTTCATGTTAGTTGAAATGCCTCTAAAAGAATCATGATATGTTCCTTTTTAGATTTCCTCTGTATCCAGTCATGGCCTGAAAACATGACTGACCTGTCAGTCTTCTCCAACCTCCAAACAATTCAAGGCAGAGCACTGTACAAGTGAGCAGTAGTTTTTGATTCTCTTATGGACTACACTTGCGTTGCTGTTTTGTTGTCTTTTATTGGAAATGTCAAATGTTTGCACACTTACTAAATGCTGGGATTGTGTGATTTGGTGGTGGGCACAGCACTTTAATGAGTTCACATGGTTTTCTTGCATGCTGTGTGCGTGTGATGAAAATTTAAAGGGGTAAACTGTTATCTGAGAGATCATGACAGAAAAAATAAATTTTGAAAATTCAAATCAAAAGTTTTACAAGTTAGGCTGGTGAAATTCAGACAACAAAATTTAATTATCAATTCAATTCAATTCAGGTCCTATTCTCTCCTGGTGATGAGGAGCAACTCTCTGACATCTCTGGGGTTACGCTCTCTTAAAAACATAAATGACGGTGGTGTCTATATCACAAAAAACAAGAAGCTCTGCTACCATGACACTGTCAACTGGACACGCATCTTAAGCGCCCGTCCACAGCGACGCCAGAAGTATATTGACATCAAGGAAAACCGACCAAGAAATCAGTGTGGTCAGTCACGATGGATTTATTTTTATCCAGCTCCAAAATCACCAGAAATGTTGCTGCTGATGATGATACATGTCTGTTCGCTTGTTTCTGTAGTTAAAGGGGGCCATGTGTGTGATCCCCTGTGCTCCTCTGATGGCTGCTGGGGCCCCGGGCCCGACCAGTGTGTTTCCTGCAAGAAATATCAAAGGGGAGGAACATGTGTGCCAGACTGCTTGTTCTTAGCTGGGTCAGTCTTCACAAAATAAATAATATGAACAATAATATTCAACCTATTTGTCTTATGTGAGTAATGTTTGCCGTGGTTTGTTTAAAGTGTTATCTGCAGTGTGTGGAAAGATTTTAAAGTGGATAAAATTTTTGCCTTGAATGCAGGGAGAGGCGAGAGTTTGCTACTCCATCAGGAGAATGTATGCCCTGCCACCCTGAGTGTAAGGTCCAGGAGGGGAAAGAGACTTGCAAAGGCCCGGTATGCTTATCTACAGTAAAGTGACTAATTGATAGAGGTATCAAGTGGGTTAGGTGTACAACCATATTTTGCATGTAATAAACCTACCTTGGTCATAATGTGTTTATATACCTGTACCCTGTGTACCTTGTCTCTCCCTGTGTGTGTGTGTGTGTGTGTGTGTGTGTGTATGTGTGCGTGAATGTGTGTGATGTATGTAGCGTTAATCAAGTGGTTAAGAATGTGATTGGCTGACAGATTTATTGGAAGCTGTTCCGGGAGCAGATTGGTTGCAGTCTCCACCTGAGGGGTTTTAAATCCAGTGTCTCCCAGTCCGACCCGGGACTCTCCTCTCGCCCACTGCCACACTATCATACTAACTTGTTGTACCTCGTGCCGCGAAATCTTTTCTAAGGGTGTGGTTAACGTTTTTCTTTAAATCCCAGTTTTCTCCTGTTTTGGGATAGGAGAATAGGTCAGTGCATTGTATGATTTGTTTCATTTTATGTTTGATTAGGTAAGAGCAGGCTAACCAGTTTAGTTATTTTTGTTTGTTATTTTTGGCTGGACCCACCCTAGAGTTGTGAACCTGTGTCTAACGAGACGAACAATAAACCTTGCCGGCTGAAGTTTATCGGTTCTGGTGGTTTCTGGTCGCTGGATAGAGGGGAGTCTCAATTTGTGTTGCAAATTGGTAGGAAAGGCAGAGGAAGTTTGTGCTACTTTGTCACTGGAGCAAAGTTTGAATTATGATATAGTAAAAACCACTGTTTTTGTTGTTCTGGTACGAAGTTTTTTACCTTTATTGCCTTAGTATGAAGTTCCAGTTGTAAAAAGAATGTCAACCAGACTTATGTGGAGTTAAATAAATGACAAATGCACATTATTTGACAAGTGGTGCAGTACTTGTTTGATGATCAGTTACAGGAGTTGGTCTTATTAAGGAATTTAAGCAATTTCTACTCAAAACATTGTTGTGCATTAAATGAAGAAAAAGTGCTGTTTTTTGGCCTTCTGTGCTACTAGTGATGAGTTTGTGTTAATCCACAAAAACATCTTTGCTTTGGCCCATTGATGCCACTGTCCATCCTGGCATAAATCCATCTCAAGCTTCAGTTGAGTCCTCATTAAGGAAGTTCCACTGGACAAACCTGCAGGTGTTAGGCTCTGGTGAGCTGGTCACTTAATTGCTGACTGTCAGTGTTAACGAAAAAGAGCTAAAAAATCAAGGGGGCCTTTTCTTTTCATTGATTCAAAGTTCTTAGTTTGTTGACCGTTTGAGCGTATTGCTTCAGAACATGAGTGGCACCAGTGCAAATTGTAGGAAAGGCAGACAGTTTGTTTTTGTCACTGGAGGTTTGAATAATGATGTGTTCCAAAACCACATTTCATCTTTCTTCTCCCATTGTGTCTGGTTCAGTAAGCTTGTCGATTTGCGGTTTATATTACCAGTTATGGGATGGATCTCATTTTGGGAATTTGATAAGTGGGCAAAGTGTTTCCTTCCCCAGAGATCAAAGAGATCAGACAGGAGTTGGTCTTATTAGAGGAATCAGATCTGCCCCCCAAGTGATTCATGCCTGTGAGTTAAATGAAGTTAAAATATCTGTCACCTTTTGGATTAAGCATCCACATGACTGGCGGATGACTTTTGTTAAAACTATAAAATCTGAGATCTTTGAACTTTTCAGACTGAACACTTTGATGGATAAATCTGAACTATCTGTAACGACCATAATCCATCTCAGATCTACTTTTTCCGAGTCCGTTTGAACCACTGGACAAACATGGTGTTTTACAGAGATGTGAACATTTTCATGAATTTTTCTGCAGCCCTCAGATGGGCGCAGTGTTAGAAAAAGTCAGCAAAAAAAAAAGGGCCTTTTATTCTTCATTGATTCAAACAAGTTTGCACAACAGCAAACATCAGTGGCACCATTTTACTGCTCTGTTACAGGCACCATTTGGTTCAGGGGAATGAATAAAGACTTGTGGTTGCAAAATTTTGTTGAGCTCTCCCAATTGTGTCTGGTTCAGTGAAGAATAAGAGCGTCTTATCCTTTGGCTATGGAACAAGCCGTGGATTATTTTATAATGAGGGCGTTTTTGGGGCAAAGTGTTTACCTTCCCCAGTGTTATACCAGCCAGAATCCAGATGTGACCTTCTTTACCGTAATGCGTTCTAAAACAGCGCATCAGAACATGCCCCAGTGATTCATGCCAATGAGTTGGGCGAGTTAACAGATATATTTCTCACACCTGGATATTTGATTATAGCATCCACGGTTTATATGTGAAAAATAAAATTTCTTTTAAATTTTACAGCCTGAACTTGACCTAACACTTTCGATGGATAAATCTGAACTAATTAATGCACAGAAAAATGACAACACTCTCTCCAAATGTTTCTCTGTAGTCTAGAGAACAAAGAGGGAAAATCGGGCTGTTACTTCCTGGATGGTGGTGTTCTAATGCGGAGATGGGCTCCAGTAGTTGATGGAGACTGGGAAACTGTATCTCAAATAGTGGTGCCCAATCCTTTTCGTGTCCAAGTGCTGAGTCTGGCCCATGACCACAGTCTCTCGGGACATTTTGGTATTAGGAAAACATATAATCGTATTCTTCGATATTTCTTTTGGCCTGGATTGAAGTCTGATGTGGTAAAGTTTGCCGTTCATGTCATATGTGTCAGCTGGTGGGTAAACCAAATCAGAGTATCCCTTCAGCTCCCCTGCATCCCAATCCTGTTATTGGAGAGCCATTTGAACATGTCATGATCGACTGTGTAGGGCCCTTGCCAAAAACGAGGTCCGATCATCAGTACATTCTTACCATTATGTGTGCTGCTACCCGCTACCCTGAGGCTCTGCCATTGCGTTCGTTTAAAGCAAAAGCGACGGTTAAAGCGTTAATTATATAAATTATATAAATTCTTTACCACATTTGGCCTCCCCAGGTGTATTCAAAGTGACCAGGGCTCTAATTTTATGTCCAAGATTTTTGCCCAGGTATTGTCCCTTTTGTCCATTAAGCATCGCACGTCCAGCCCCTACCACCCTGAGAGCCAAGGTGCATTAGAGAGATTTCATCAGACTTTAAAGTCCATGTTGCAAAAATACTGTCTGGAACTTAGCAAAGAGTGGGATGAGGGTTTATCGTTCCTGTTGTTTGCCATACGAGAGACTGTCCAAGAATCATTAGGATTTAGTCCAGCAGAACTGGTGTTTGTTCTGATGAGACTCATGTTGTACATAACATCTTGGATTATGTTAGCTCTTTTAAAGAGAGGCTACATCATGCCTGTGAGATAGCCCATCAGTCTCTTGTCTCTGCACAAACTCAAATGAAGATCAGAAAACACTGTTGAGAACGTTCCAGGCAGGCAATAAAGTATTAGTATTGTTGCCTGTCAGTGGTTCCAGCCTGCATGCTAAGTTCTCTGGTCCTTATGATGTTGATCGGCAATTGAGTGACACAAATTATGTAATACAAACTCCAGATCGCACAAAAAAATCTGGTGTATGCCATGTTAACATGCTGAAGAGTTATTTCTCTCGTAACAACGCTGATATTGCCTCCCCTGTGGCTATCGCTGGTGCAGCCTCTACAAGGCATGATGGCATCAATGTCCGGCTGGATACAGTCCACCGTGCTCCTCTTGATGTTATGTCTCGGAGGGATGAGGATGAAGATGGGCTGAGTGGTGAGTCAGGTTCTGTTCCTAGCGCTCGTCTGAAAAATTCAGGGATTGTGTCCGGATTAGATTCATTTTTGTCCTACTTGCCAGAATCTGCTTGTGGTAATATTACAGCTCTTCTCCATGACCATGTGGAAGTTTTGGGGGGTAATCCAACTCAGACAAATATTCTGTGTCACGATATTGATGTAGGGGAACGTAAACCCATCAAACACCATGCTTACAGAGTGAACCCCACTAAGAGAGCAATAATCAGACAGGAAGTCCCTGGAGTTTGCCCTCATTGTTGGTGACTAAATCAGATCAAACACCTCGTTTTTGTAATGACTATCAAAAAATCTATACAATCACTAAACCTGACTCTTTCCCATTACCCATAATAGAGGACTATGTCGACCATGCAGGCTCCGCAAAATTTGTGCCAAAACTGGACCTGTCAGAAGGGTATTGGCAAGTGCCTCTAACCCCTCAGGCCTCTGAGATTTTAGTTTTGTTACGCCGGATAACTTTCTGGAGTATAAAGCAATGCCGTTTCGTTTAAGAAATGATCCTGCTACTTTCGAGTGCCTCATGTGTAAGGTGCTATCAGGAATTGGAAATTGTGAGGCATATTTAGATGATGTTCTGGTTTATTCCTTGACTTGGTCTGAGCATTTGAAAACCCTGCGGGAGATTCTTGGCGGGTTACATGATGCTTCACTCACGTTGAACCTTGTGAAGTGTGAGTTTTGGAAGGCAGTAGTAATATATTTAGGTAAGCAGGTAGGTCAGGGAGAGGTGCGTCCAGTAGCGGCAAAGGTGCAGGCAATTGTCGATTTCCCAGTAACGAGGACCCGACGTGAGCGCTGCTGGTTTTTAGGGATGTGTGGCCACTATTGGAACTTTTGTAAAAACTTTGCAGATGTGGTTGCCCCGCTAACTAGTCTGTATAGTCCTGCTCAACCTTATCAGTGGTCACCTAGTTGTCAGGAAGTGCTTGTGTCTGCCAAAGCTCTTCTCTGTGGTGCACCTTTGCTGGCGTCCCCAGATTTTGCTTGTCCTTTTAAGT
This sequence comes from Channa striata, assembly GCA_033026295.1. Classification (NCBI taxonomy): domain Eukaryota; kingdom Metazoa; phylum Chordata; class Actinopteri; order Anabantiformes; family Channidae; genus Channa; species Channa striata. The sequence continues at coordinate 15,284,229 of CM065168.1, read as the reverse complement.
GGATGCAAGCGGTTAGGGAGCAGGAGCAGTGCTGCTACAAGACGATGCTTGGGGTTTAGACCATCCAGTATGTTTCTTTTCAAAGAAATTTAACAAACACCAGATCAACTACAGTACCACTGAGATAGAAGCCTTGGCTTTGCTTCTTGCCCCACAGCATTACGAGGTTTATGTTGGATCTACTGCATTGCCTGTTGTTGTGTTTTCGGATCACAATCCATTAGTATTTCTGTTTCAGATGTGAAATAGAAAAGGCAACGTCATGGCCGATGGCTCGCGCGTACATTGTCCTTGAAGAATCAAACATTTCTTTTGGGGGAGAAATGTTCGATTCTGTTTTATGGGGGGAGGTGTTACTACCTTGGTCATAATGTGTTTATATACCTGTACCTGTGTACCTTGTCACTCCGTGTGTGTGTGAATGTGTGTGATGTATATAGCGTTAATCAAGCGGTTAAGAGTGTGATTGGCTGACAGGTTTATTGGAAGCCGTTCCGGGAGCGGATTGGTTGCAGTCTCCACCTGAGGGGTTTTAATTCAATGTCTCCCAGTCCGACCCGGGACTTCCTCTCGCCCACCGCCAGACCATCATACTAACGATGGTTACGTACTGTACCGTTTGCTTCTATGACTATGTTGCACCAGAGAGCTGTGCAACATAGTCATTGAAGCTAGGGTTACAGTACGTAACCATCGGTCTATTTCCTATGATGCTTGTCCTCTGGCTGTAGCATATTGAACCAAATGCTACAGCAGGATGTAGTTCACGCCCCACTAGTGCCATACGACAACATAAGGCAGAACACAATCCTGCTTCACAGCTTGACCGGTGGGAGGGTCACAGCTGAATACACCGGTAGACAGTGTGAGAGCGAAGTGAGAAAAATGAAGGTGCCCAGCACTTGGAGAGGCTCCAAGGGCCTGGGGACCAGAATAAGAGTTGACACGCTACTGTCACCAGAGTGAGCACTCTGGGGGGCGGAGAGCACTGTGCTAGAGAGTGAGGGGCGTGAAATGTCTCGGAGATAGAATCGGACAAAGGAGCAGGTGGAGGACCATGATGCTGCCAGGCAAATATTCTCCACCGACACAGACCTCTGAGCAGAGCCACAGAGGAAGCCATCCCTCTCGGGGAGTGTGAACGGATGCCCTCCGGGGGCTAAGTCCCTGAAGATCGATATGCCTGGGATATGGCTTCACACAGCCAGTGGGCCAGCCTCTGGGTGGAAAAAGGGAGCCCTGCAGAGCTGGCCCTGTAGTGCAAAACAGGCACTCAGAACGCCGTAAGGAGGATGTGCGTTCCACGTAGAAAGCCAAGGCGTGCACCGGGCACAGCAGGTGAGAGGAAGCATGCTCCTCAGAAGTGTGAGGCGGCGTGCAGAAACCCTCCAGGTTGATGACCTTTGACCTAAAAGAACTGGTGATGTACTTGGGCATGAAGCAGGGTTAGGTCGAAGAGTAGCCAGGCTGAGGTCCCCGCGGATGGAGAGACATTCCGGGGAGACCGAGAGGGCGCAAAGGTCACTCACTCCTTCATGGAAGTGAGGGCCAGGAGAAGCGCTGTCTTCCATAACAAAAGCCTGAGAGGAGCCTGGTCCAGTGGCTCGAATGGGAATACCGTCAAAGCATGGAGTGAGAGGGGGCTTGAGGGGGCGGACACGGCCCTATCCGAACACCAGCGCTGAAAGAGGACCACTTGGCTGCTTAATAGGAAGTGGTGGAGGCTGCTCTCAAATGTGTGTCTTGTGGCGGCGAGGCAGTGTCCTCGGGCACAGGAAGTTCGCCGCGAGCATTAGCGATTTTTCTAATGTCTGGCAGTTCTTGCAGCAGCTGGACTATGGCGGGCAGTGGCGCAGAAGACCTCGAGCCACCGAGAGAAGGGTGGCTCGGGGGGCGTTGATCCGGCCCTGCCGGTAGGAGGGTGGGGAGAAGTCTTCTTACTCCGGCTCCGGGCCATGTTCAGCGTGCTGGGAGGCAGCGGTATCTTGGATGACACTGTCATTGATGACAAAAAACTGCTGCGGGGCTTCAGAGAAGAAATCAGCCCGGGAGCGGAGTGTGTCCTCCAGGAGGAGCCTGCAGAACATGCAGGGAGCCCGCTCGGACAGAGCGTGGTCCGCATGTTTCGCCCCCAAGCAGAACATGCAGCGGGGGTGGAGGTCGCAGGTCGCGCCCTGTTTCCTCCTGGTACCACCGTGGCCGCTGGAAGACTTGTCATTAGCTCTTTCCGTCTTCGCTCTTTAGATTGCTCAATGTCGTAGCGCTGAGGGGAAAGCAGAGGCTGAAGCGCGTTTCGGCCCAGGGCGCTGGTCTCTGCGATCTCTTCGGGAACCCTGGGGACTTAGAGATCCTGGAGAAGTGGCCCAAAGAGCCCTCCTCCAGAGACAGCGCACAGCGGAGCTCGCTGAAACACCTGTAGCAACTGGAGTTTTGCCATAAACTGGGAAAAGAGCTCCCCTATCCCCTCACATTCGACCATTTACCTGGGAGTGCATCGGGATCCGCCCAACATGACAGCAACACTCTCCATGCCATGCTACGCCTATACTCATAAAATCTGGGGTCACAATGTGTGACCAATGTTTTCTCCTGTTGTGGGGTAGGAGAATAAGTCAATTCATTGTATGATTTGTTTCATTTATGTTTCATTAGGTAAGAGCAGGCTAACCAGTTTAGTTATTTATTCTGCTGGACCCACCCTGAAGTTGTGAACCTGTGTCTAATGAGACAAACAATAAACCTTGTGGGCTGAAGTTTATCGGTTCTGGTGGATTCTGGGCGCTGGGTAGAGGGGAGTCTCAATTTGTGTTGCGTCCTGGTTTTCCCCTAGGCTGGGACGTAACAATGCTTATCCCAGTAAAGTGACTAATTGATATGGGTATCAAGTGGGTTAGGTGTACCACCATATTTTGCATGTAATAAAGTCAAATGATGTTGCAAAACCTTATAGTGTGTTGTTACCCCCTAGTGGCATCAGATGTGACTATACATCTTAAAATATCTACTGACTGACTGCTTCTTTTCCTCCACAGGGAGCAGATCAATGTGTAGCATGTGCCAACCTGCAGGATGGTCCACACTGTGTAGCGTCATGTCCTGAGGGTGTGATGGGAGGGGAGGGAGTAATCTTTAAATACCCCAACAAGCAGGGTCATTGCAAGCCATGCTACATCAACTGTACCCAAGGGTAGGTATGAGAAGAGAAGATCTGTGTTAATGCACACTAAGATTTATTTTCCTGCTTTTACTGAGCCCCTGATGTTTGTTTAGGTGCAATGGTCCAGAAATTGGAGACTGTTTGGGGTCTTCCCGGTACATCTCTGGGTAAGTTCTTCCTCTTCTTCTGGCATATTTTAAATAGTTTTTACATTTTGATTCATGTGATGAAAGTGTGATTTCTTTTATCCTTTTCTCTAGACACGCAACCACAGCCATTGTCCTGGGAGTGATTGCTCTCCTCTTCGCTTCATTCTCTATTTTTGTGCTGACTGTTCTGTACCGCAGAGGTCTCGCCATTCGTCGCAAGCGAGCTATGAGGAGATACATGGCGAGTGGAGAGGTCGGTCTGAGTGTTCAATTTGGCTTACACTGTAATGTTATTCTTCATTTGGGTTTTTGTTAAAGCCGTTTTTCTTGCTTGCAGAGTTTTGAGCCTTTAGATCCTAGAGAGAAAGTAGCAAAGGTCCATGTACGAATCCTTAAGCCTACAGAGCTGCGTAAGATCAAGTTGCTGGGTAATGGAGTTTTTGGATCAGTCCATAAGGTACTTGTGATTGTAACCTCTACAATCTTTCTTTCACGTATAATATTTGCTTGAAAAAATAATAATCTTCATCTCTGCTTTCTCTGTGACAGGGTGTTTGGATTCCTGAGGGTGATACAGTGAAACTTCCTGTAGCCATAAAGACGATTCATGATCGCACTGGTCGGCAGACCTTCTGTGAACTAACAGATGTAAGAAACTTAAAGTAAAGCTTCACCTAAATTACATATTTTAAGTATGAACCTTTTTTTGCCTATAGGCTTTAAAGATGGCCATAAATTATTGTAGGCTAGATGTTATAATAAACAGCGCACACAAACATTTGCACTTGCCCATCATTTATGTATAATCAGTAACAGGAAGAACAGAGATTGTAAACACCATAAATGGAGATGTCATGTCATCATAAGCTATTACTAATAATAACAATTTACAAATACTAACAACCTAAACAAAAACAATGGAGAGGTGGATAATCTTTTTGATATTTTATTTTTAATTTTCTATTGACATTGTTTTCTATGAGTTTTGAGCCAAAATATTTTGTAAATGCACTGAGACTAGATGTTATCCTCCACAAAACGGCAAGCTCCAAACTGTTGAGATCTACCTTTAAAGCCTACAGTGGTTGAATATTTCATACTTAAATAGAGATTTTGGCGAGGTGCTCCTTAAAGGTTAACTACTGAATATTAATGCTACATGAAATCTCTAATGATTTAACGTGAATATCTATTGCAGCACATGATGGCAATAGGAAGCCTTGACCACATTAACATTGTCAGGATCCTGGGTATCTGCTCTGGGACCAGCCTGCAGCTTGTCACCCAGCTCAACAGTCAGGGTTCCCTGCTGGAGCACGTCAAGAACTGCAAGAACAAGCTCAGCCCGCAAAGGCTGCTCAACTGGTGTGTTCAAATCGCAAAGGTAACTGCTACTCACGTACATATTGAGACATTATTTGTTGTTTTGCACTTTTTGACAGACAAAGAAGCTAAGAATGTTCTTGTTCTTTCTGGTTAGGGTATGTATTACCTGGAAGAGAACAGGATGGTCCACAGGAACCTAGCTGCCAGAAATGTGCTCTTGAAAAATAATTACACTGCTCAGATCTCAGACTATGGCATTGCAGACCTGCTTTACCCTGATGACAAGAAGTACTTTTACAATGAGTATAAGGTGTGTAGTCTAACAGAAAATATGATGCTATGATTGACATTCATAAAAATCTAAATATGGTTGCTCCTGTTTTATGGCTAATAATGACCACTAAATCTGTTGCTTCAGTAAATTGTTCAAAAATGACATTTTCTATTCACATGTATAGACACCAATCAAGTGGATGGCCTTGGAGAGCATCTTGTTTCGCAGATACACACACCAGAGTGATGTCTGGAGTTATGGTGAGAATTATACCACTGTACAAGTCACACTTTTGGCAATATTCAATGGTTTGCATATTGAACTGTGGTGTTTCATACCCCACTAAATCAGTCACCTTGATGTACTTAGGTGTGACAATATGGGAAATGATGTCCTATGGGGCAGAGCCCTATGCAACAATGAGACCACAGGAAGTTCCTGATCTGCTGGAAAAGGGAGAGCGCTTGTCCCAGCCTCAAATTTGCACCATTGATGTCTACATGGTCATGGTTAAGTGTGAGTACTTTTTTCTGTGCTCTCTGACACATTTCATCTAAACTGAAAAATGGCACCAATGATACAGAAATATCATAATGACCTCTAAGAATGATGGTCTCTTGGTCTGTCCACCACTTTAGTCCAGGCTGAAATATTAGATCAATTCAACCATGCACAGAAACACCAGTTATTATTGATGATTTAAGAATTTTCTTGAGTTTTTAGTTTTAACCACTCCCTGAAACTTGAATGGTAAACTTTGGATCTTGTTATTAATTTTCAGGTTGGATGATTGATGAGAATGTTCGTCCCACTTTCAAAGAGCTGGCCAACGAATTTACAAGAATGGCTCGAGACCCGTCTCGGTACCTGGTGATCAAAGTAAGAAAGCCATGTGTTGAAGTCCTCAATTAAATGTACCTGCAGGACATGTAGTAACGTAAGTCCCACCTCTGTCCACCAGGAGGACTGCAGCCAGCAGGAGTCAACAACAGAGGAACCTGTCCAGCGAAGTGCAGACCTGGATGATTCAGACTTCGAGGTGGAGGTCCAGGAGGAAGAGATGGTAGTCGATGGCGCGACTCTGGGCCCCCTTCACAAAGCTCAGTCGAGGAGCCTCAGTCGCCTCTCTAGGAACACAGACAATCACAGAGTAGGAAACACTACTTCCTAAGAATTGTATGTGGCTGTAAAACCTTTTATGTTCACCTTCTGAGTCTAAATCACATTCTTGTGTTTTTTGGTGAAGATGGTACTTAATCCATCAAGCACAGCTGGATACCTGCCTATGACCCCAGGTGTTGATAATCCAGGACAGGTAAGACACTTTCTTTTTTCCTATGAACGTGGTCTTAAGTTCTTCAACTAAGCATGATCAAGTCAAAATATTCAACAGGATTATCAACTTTCTCCTACTGTATATGCATGTAATTTTACTATTACTGTGGGTTTTATCTTGTGCAGGCTATGTGGCAGTCACGCTCTCGACTAAACTCAGCCCGAACTGTGTCTGAAAGCTCGGAGGGCTGCGGCCCAACAGTAGAGCTGGAGATGAACGAGGATTTTTCTCTGACGGGGAGCCTGAAAAGAAGACGTCATCGGGAGGACAGTGCTTATGTATCACAAAGGGACAGCATGTCCGGGGGGCCGCCAGAGACTCCATCCCCAGAGATGGAAGAGGAAGACCAGAATGGATATGTGCTTCCTGGAGACAGCCCAGAGAAAGGTGATAACTTCATTCATTGCAGCAGTGATTATCTGACATTTTGTGTGAATATATGGGGCTTCAAAGGTTGTGAAGACTTCAGAATTTTCTTTGTTTCCGCATATATACTGTATGACTAAAACATTATCAGATTTGACACAAGTCAAGTATTTATTTGGGTTTGGACCGAGGCTTTCTCCTGTCAGTTCCTCCAAACAAATAGTATTTGTTCAGTCTTCTTCTAATTGTGCTGTCACGGACTGACATTTAACATGCTCATTGATGCCTGTAGTGTTTGAGATGTTGATTAGATGATTAGCAGCGCCTGACCCTTTTAAAGCAGGGGAGCAATCAGTACTGCGTTTTTTTATTTTCTGCATCATTTTAGTTAAATAACAGCACAGTTTGGAGTATTGTTGCTTACTGTTTGCCTGAGGTTGTATTTGCCTAATACTAAAACCTGCTACAATTACATGATTTTTTTGATAAAAAATGATAAAATATGTTTTACATACAATAAAGAGATTTAAAACAGAGGGTACTAACTTCGCACATGGAAGTTTTCAGACTTTTGTGAATATTTGATCGTCTCATTAAAAAAAAGACAATACTAAAGGCTTCACAAACTTGATTGACATTAAACCTCATGTCATTTTCACACTTTTACACCCAAACACAACTGTGTTTAGTTAGCCAGCACCTGTCACTATACTAGCAGCCACATGTCATTATATAATAATCATCAGGCAAATCATTTTAAAAGCATACTACTAAAAATTTCTTTTAGTAGGGTTTATAAAAAAAACGTGTACACACATTTTTTATTATATCAAATTACTAGCAAAACACAAACATTACAAGGAAGATGAGGCTTGTACAATGAAAAATTATTTATTTCTCAAGCAACTGAAAAGGAAACTGACTATTATCTATTAAAATCCTATTTTTTTGTTTTTTTATTACAGATACGCTACTTTTCTTATCACGAGCCAATCCTGGCAGGATGGGCAAGTCTCATTCATCAGGTCTCTTGGATGACCCAGACGATGAAGAATATGAGTATATGAACAAGCAGACACATGTGTCATCCAGGCCCAACAGCCACTATCTGCAGCCCAAGAAGAAACGGACCTCCTCCATGTCATCACAAGTGACAGCCTACTCTGTTGATACCACATCATCTATGGAGGCCAGGGGAGGGCACACAAAGAGCAAGGACAACTCTGATTCAGAGCAGCAGGCGTCTAATGAAGTTGAGTATGAATACATGGACATTAGAGGCAGTGAAAAAGAGGAAAACCCTCCAGCACATATACTCAATCTGCCGCTGACACCTTCTAGGATTGGAGACAGACGGGTGACTGTTGAGGAGGATGTATATGTGGAGGACAGTAATTATCATTACACAAACAAACAGCCAAAACTGCGACAAGCTCTTCAAGACAGGAAGGAGTTAAAGATACAAGGGAGGGTTGAGGGTGAGGTGTATGAATACGAGGACATGGATTGTTTTGCTGCCCAGAAGCCTGGAGATGCAGTAGTGTACCAGAATGTGCAGAGGGAAGGGGAGGGAGCAGCGGGCGGCACAGAGGTACATCGATCTGGTTTTGACTCTTATGTAAAGGTCAGAGCTGGAGTAGGGATTGGGGAACCTGCAGCTGGCGACAGATCTTTTGACAATCCAGACTACTGGCACAGCAGATTGTTCCTGAAGCCCAAGGCGGTGCCTACATGAAGAACATTTTAAATTTCACAAACTTCTCTCAAAGCTGTATTCATGAAGGACCTAAAACAGGAAATGCAATCAAAATGTAGCCTAGGACACAAGTGGAAAAAAAAACCCCAACATGTGTCACTTATGTTATTATGTTATTACATTAATAGCACTGAATGTTAAAAACACTAAAATGAACAGATTACAAGCTATATCTTTCTGTTTACATTTTGAAAACGAACAAAGTATGTTTTTAGGAATAAATGCATTTGTTTGTTGTTTCCTGTACTTTTTGAGACCTCTTGGTGTGATTTTATATATAGAATACATTTTATACTCAATAAAATATTTTCAATAGCATTTGTAAAGAAATGTATTTTTATTACTGCTTCTATGCAGTTGATTTATGTTCTCCAGTCAGGTTTCATAATAAACGTGAAAGTTAATTTTAACATTTGAGTTAATGTGAGATGATTAACTTGAGTATTAAGTTCAATTACTTGTCATTGGGTTACTTCTGTGAAGACTTTTTTTTCACGTTTTCCGCCACTTTTGTGGCTCATTCCCTTACTGGATGGAGTTTGCTCAGTTGTCACATCAGTTTTTATGATATTGCCTTCTGAAGATCACAAGTTATGGGCTTTGTTAACATTCATATCAAGGTCTGCTGCTACTTTTTACCCTAGAATATTGGGGGCCCTTCAACTATTTAAAATGTTTCAATAGTTAAGATTATAACAAGTTTATCATTGCTATTGCATCAGAAGGTTTAACAAAGTGTGGTATATCACAATCTTAGGCACATCCTTCCACATATACCAGATTAACCACAAAACATACAAGTAATTTCTAGTAATTTATTTTATTTAATTTTCAGTTGGGAATGACTGCATTCTAAAGGCAAATTTGTTTTTTTTTTCATAGGTTCTCTTATACATATGTGGAGTTCAAAAACAGCATATAAAGTGTGACATTCCTGACACTGAACACAAAATGTATTAACATACTAGCAGCATATTAATCAGCTATTAACATAGCTGATTAATATGTAGTAATATTTGAGTTTAAAACATTTTAAATCATTTTCCAAATGTGCCACTTTTATTGCACCGCAATAAAAACATTTAGAGATCAACCCATGTGGATTACAAAAATTTGATGATAATTGTGTGTCTAATAGAAAACAAGTAAAACTAAAATGGAAATGGAAATTAAATTTAAGAATTGGTAACAAATTATTCTTTTAATCACAGAATTAGTTTAACATAACATATTTTTTGTTTCAACAGTGAATAAACTATGTGGTGGGTGAGTTGATTTACCTATATTTCTAATAAAAATTAAAAAGAAAACGCTACATTTGTCACTTTGAAAATGCATTTTTACATTTTTCCACATGCTATTGTTAATCCCTCCATGCTCACAAAATAGTAAAACTTTTTTAAATAAATAGAAAATATAGTTAGCAAGTTTGCACAAAGTCTGTAACCCATCAGTTTAAATAGAATGAGGAATAATTCTTTTTAGACAATAACGGTAGAAATATCCACACGCACCTTCGGTGGACGTGACGATGCGAGGCTGTGTTTTGGCGGGTCTGGGTCGTGGTGACGTAGTTAGCGTCACGTGTGGTGGGCGTGGTCTGGAGGACAGCGTGAGGCCGGTGTTAGCAGCATCGGCTGGAGCTTGACGCCTGTAGCCGAACCGAAGGGACCCTGCGTTTCAGGATCGACGAGCGACCGAAAATTCGCTGCCAGTATGTCTGATGAAGAGCAAGAACAGACCATAGCCGAGGATCTGGTGGTCACCAAGTACAAGATGGGAGGTGACATCGCAAACCGTAAGTAAATATTCATGAGAACTGTTAGCCGTCTCTGGGTGGAACGAGTCGGCCTGACGTCCAGCAGCTAACGATGGTTCCCACACCAGCAGGCGCCATGTGGTTTACATGCGAGGCACACACACAGTGCTCACACAGGCTAACTACCTATTAGCTACGACGGAACCAGCAGGCAGGTGCAGCAGGTTCATTGTGGCTAATGCAAGTTAGCCTGTTAGCTCCCTGTTAGCTGCTAATCGTTGACGTTAGGCTTTACTGTTAGTCTGTTTAACCAGGGTGAGATGCTAACCAGCTAGGTCAGGCTGTTGCCCAGTACACTTGACTAAATGTTATGCAGACATTTCTCTGTTTTGAAGCACCAATCCGAAATGATTGTTCGTTGTTCCCGAACTTTGAATGGGTTCTCCTCAATTACGACATAACTGATATGCTCAGGTGTCTGTTGCATGTGGTTGCAACTTGCCTGCAACTCAAACGTCATTTAGACCAACGCGACGTCTACGTGTTCTTTGGTGCATCCGTGCAGTTGCAGACGCAGTAGTTGGACATCCTGGGTTATTGTGTAAAATGCCTTACAGTGATACTAATACTTTTGATTAATTACCGTGCCTTTTTCATTCATATGTAATGAAGGGTGGGCTAATGATCTGTCCATTAACGTAGTGGAGTATCTTGTTACGGGTTGCTGCAGGCTGGAACCATTCCCAGCTGTCAGTGAGTGGCAGGAAGGGTGCACCCTGGATAGGTCTCCAGTATATCACAGAAAGACAGACAACATTCACGTTCACAACAAGAGACATAATTTATAGTCACCAGTTAACCCAAATCTTTAGATACTGGGAGGAAAACAACACATGTGGAGAATTATAAGATATGCATATAACTTTTTCAGTTTGGTCCTGTCCTGTTCTGTTCTGGGGCAGGAGCTGGACCTTCTGCATATTGTGACTGAGAGGAGAATGTTGTCCAAACTCCTCTCAATCCTGGACAATCGCTTCCACCCACTGCACTGCATGCTGGCTGCACAGAAGACCACTTTCAGCCAGAGACTGATCACAGTGAAGTGCTCCACAGAACAGATCCACAGCAGACCCTTTCACCCAGTGGCCATTAAATTGTTGAACTCCTCTACCTTCTGTAGAATGGTCAATAAGTATTGTAGACAATTAGTATTGTTTTTTTAATTTAATATTTTTATTTCATTTATTTTTACTCCCCTAGCTGGGTTTTCAGTAGTTTGTATTGGTCTTGGCTTAGCAGAGATTCTTTTCTACTTTTCACACACAGTTGTTCATGTCAAACATTGCCAGCCTATAGTAAAGATAACATTTAAAAAAATGCACAAATTAGAGTTTGTTGTTTACCAGTCAGTATTGTCTTTTATTGTAAGTTGCGATATCACCCAACCCTGTTTCTGATGTCAGTCCCACCTGGACAGAGGGGGGAAAGAAACATCAGTCAGGTCAATATGTCAATATGTTTGAACAGTCAACATAGTGCAATGCTTTTTTAAAGACAATATCCATGAGTTATGAGGTAATATAACGTTCATGTAACTATCGACTCTAAGTTGCTCGTCCCCTGCTTCTTTTAATTATGTGTTGTTTGTCTCATCCAGAGGCTCTTCGTCTGGTGGTGGAAACAGCCAAACCTGGGGTGTCTGTGCTCAGCCTCTGTGAGAAAGGGGATTCCTACATCATGGCTGAGACTGGAAAGGTTTTTAAGAAGGAAAAGGAAATGAAGAAAGGTTAGCGAAGATGGTAAATGTGTCTCTCTGTGTGTTTGGATGAACTGAAATGGTCCCATGAAGAAGCAGTTGTTCAAATTGTTTGTAATTTAGTTGTGTATTATTCCATGCAGCCTTTTTTTAGTTTTAATAACTGTTTTTTTTAAAACTACTTGTGGTTGCAAGGTGTGACTGTAAATTTCTTCTGTTATCCATGTGTCACTCGCTGCTGCCTTGTATAATTGTTCATATTAAATTTGGGCATGCATTCCAAATAAAGACTTATTGGTTCTCTTTTCCCTCTTTTAGGCATTGCCTTTCCCACCAGCGTCTCAGTCAATAACTGTGTTTGCCACTTCTCTCCTCTGAAGAGTGACCCTGACTACACACTTAAAGATGGGGATCTGGTCAAAATGTAGGCACCACACACACCACACAGTAATGTTAACCCTTCTTTCTCTTTGTGTCTTGAGTGTCCTACTATGTTGTTTTTCCTTTGTGTGATGTCTCAGCTTGTATGTGAAGGTTTTTGTCTCTGCGGTGGACTGTCTTCTTCATCATTAAGGTCTTGTCTTCCTTAATGTTGTCAGGCAAACAACAAGTATGGTTGAACATTTTTGAAATGTATGCTGTTAAACTTGTATGTTTGAATTTGGAATTTGATGGTCATTTATCTGCTAAATGTGGTTCATCACATTTACTAATTCAATGTTATGCTTTTGAAAACCTCATATGTTTTTCACTTTAACATTGATTGTGCTGTGTTTAGATTTTTTTTTTTAAATGTTAAGATGTTTGGTTGTAACTGATGGTTATGTGGTTACACACTCTAGGTTTCAGATATTTCTCCCTTTTCAGACACTCAAAAAATAACCTTGTTGTTGAACATATTTGTCTAATTTATTCTTATCAGTAGTTGTTACTATCAGTAATTCACAAGAATTTGTTAATTGAATTTAAGCTCATGTTGAATTTCCCCTTGGAAAATGGACATAAGCGATTATATTGGTGTGACCTTGCCTTAGTATTCAGTCTTATTTAGTGTTGTTTTCCAATATTGATTACTATGGGTGGTATTTTGTCTATTTGATTGATGCCTGGAGCAACATTAGCAAGTTTGGCAGCTGGGTGCCAGTTAAATTTGCAGTGAAAATGACACAATTTCCTAATACTCGTCTCTCTTCTTGTCATTCTATTTTGTGTAGCGATCTAGGGGTCCATGTTGATGGCTTCATTGCCAATGTTGCTCACAGCTTTGTCGTAGGGGCCAGTAAGGTAAGGGACTGTTTTTCTTTATAAATATCATATTGTTTGAGCTCCTATCCTCTTCCAAGTAATTTTTTACTGTCTTTATTCTGCAGGAGAACCCTGTCACAGGCCGCAAAGCTGACGTAATCAAAGCCGCCCATCTGTGTGCAGAGGCAGCTCTTCGCTTGGTTAAACCCGGTAACCAGGTCTGTTTAAGCATCTCCTAGTCTTTTCTGGGTCAGACATAATGAGTTACTTCCTATACAATAGCTGACCCTGGTCCTGAAAAGATTTAGATGAGCCCTAAAACACTAAAAAGTTGTATCTAGCACATTAAATTTTTTATTTAATTCACTGTAGGACCTCACTTAGTCAGGCTCTGCTCTTCTTTCCTTCTTGTTGCATTCAACAGCTTAAAGAATTGACATGATTGGTCATGCTTTTAAATTTGAACTAAAATAAATAGGTCCCTTCAAAGTGCATGTCAGCTGTTATTGTTCTTTCTATATAATATGGTGGTAAAATTGTTCAATTGTTCTTTTCTTTTTAGAACACTCAAGTGACAGAAGCCTGGAACAAGATTGCTCAGTCATTCAAGTGTTCACCAATTGAGGGTGAGCCTCTGATATGTCATTGAAAAGGCATTGGTGGTAACATTTAAATGGCCTATGTCCCTAAATTTTCTTTTTAAAGCGCCTCTCATTTGTTCATCTAATAGAAGAATGTTGACATTAACAGATTAATTTCATTTTCATTTCAAGTGGCCTTTTTTATCCAAGTTTTTCGATTTTCCTTTTTTTAATATTACATTTTTTCCTTCTTTATGTTTTAAAGGTATGCTGTCCCATCAGCTAAAACAACACGTCATAGATGGAGAGAAGACCATCATTCAGAACCCGACAGACCAGCAAAGGTACATTGGTAACTTTACTTTACTCACAGGACAAGTGAATTTGTCACATAACCTGATAACTGAGCAGGAACACTGAGTCTATAGTCATCACACTTAATGCTGCACCAAATTATAATTTTGTTACCATTAGTCTTTTTTTTTTTTTCAGTATATAGTAATATAATGGGTCAGACCAAACAGACGTTTGACTTTCTCATGCCATATATTTCAAACAACACAGAGAAGACACTTTCATGTGTAAGACATGACCAACGACTGGAGATTATCAGTGCAGCAGCACTCATAATCACAATGTCCACGTAAACTCCACCCACTTGCTAAACCCCTGCTATACAACAGATACAACATGCAAATGAAACAACACTGCTGCATTGCCCAGACGGGGCTCTCAGCAAAATAGGTGAGCCGTAATATGGCGGTGAATCTTATCCTCTTCCTCTGATGCTGTCTGAATCTCTTTAATGAGATTCTGAAATTGCAGGACAAAAATACGGTTAGGACTGATGGCATATACTTCTCCTCAGGGATGGAGTAGAGATGCAGTCAGATGTTCCTAGCAATCCTCATCTACCATGCTTAGATGTTAACTGAAGCGATCGCGAGGGTGATGCTGATATCCTCACCATATCTGGAGTGCAGAATGTCAGGCAGCAGAGAGCGCTCGGAGACGGCTCGAAGACAAAGATTTTGTTAGCTGCCGCCATACACTGAAACGCACACTGATATGAGCATTCAGTGAGACAGGTTGTCAAGGCATCCTTAGGAGAGGGTGGGGAAAGATGAAAGGCAAAGGGGGCAGCAAGGCTAGGTTCCAGTATGGGAACCGGCGGGAAGCTGTCTTTAGTGAGGTCCTTCCCCTTGCTGATGGGTGCAAAGCTGGAAACTGGCGCCTTCAATTTAGCTGGTTCGTTAGCAGACCCATGCAGGTAGGCGGCTACCGTGAAGAATAGTGGCCAGGTAGGGACAGGCCAGGACATTTGCACCCCTCTCTTTACCGGTGCCCCTCCCTTTACTTGCCCTGCTCCCTTTACCAGCTGTACCAGTAAACCAATTTAAATGAAGAAAGGATCAATAACTGTAGTAACTAATTTCTATAATCAATGATTAACTATTATTTTTATTTCTTTGATAAAACTCCTATTTTGATAGGAGTATTAGTGCAAAAAATTTGATTAATTGTGAATAAGAAAGTTTGCAGTTCATTGTGTACAAATATGTTTAGTTAATATATTTGTTTTTAGAGGTCTCATACATTTAGATTTATCAATAAAAGCAAATGTTTTCTTAACCTGCTTGCCAGATTAATTGTGTACATGTTTTCTTTTGCCTAAAGCCAAATTGAAGTTTTCAATACTATTGAAACTGATATATGACTTGATAAAAAAAATTTATGATGACCTTAACAAAATAGGTTATATTTTAATTGGCTAGCTGTCAACCATTACTCTTTAAAAATCAGGTGGTATTTAATAATGAATAAATAGTATTATTAGTATTTTCTCTTTTACGTTTTTTTTTTAACAGTTAGCAGGGTAATGATGACAAAAATGTAGCATAAATGTCAGTAAGTTAATTCATGATGTGTTTGATCCCCAGGAAGGACCATGAGAAGGCAGAGTTTGAGGTTCACGAAGTTTATGCTGTGGATGTTCTGATTAGCACTGGAGAGGGAAAGGTTGGTGTTGTCTCTTCTTTCACTTTCCAAATAGTTGCTAAAATTACACTTGTATTTAAGTTAATAAACACTTTTTAATGCTTATTAGCATTACTGACCTGTCTGTCCTTCACAATTAGGCCAGAGATGGAGGTCTGAGGACCACCATCTATAAGAGAGATCCCAGCAAGCAGTATGGATTGAAGATGAAAACTTCTCGTACGTTCTTCAGCGAAGTGGGAACGCGCTTTGACGCCATGCCCTTCACTCTGAGGTATGAACACCATACCCTGCATGTACCAACCTGATTTAAAGCCGTTTATCTAAAGCACTATGCATTTTGCACCAGGGCATTTGAGGATGAGGCCAAAGGCCCGTCTGGGTGTAGTGGAGTGTGCCAAACATGAGTTGCTACAGCCCTTCAGTGTGCTGCATGAGAAAGAAGGTCAGTGTTTACTTCTCCCATTAACATGTTTGTTCTGTATGACAGTTTTCACTTTTGATTAACTGCCTCCCTCTTTCTGTGTCATTGTCAGGAGAGTTTGTAGCTCAGTTTAAGTTCACAGTGCTGCTGATGGCCAATGGGCCTCATAGAATCACCAATGGACCCTTTGATCCAGAGATCTATAAGTCAGAGTATGAAGTTCAGGATCCAGAGCTCAGAGTAAGATTATGAAATGACTGGCTTTACATGGAGCCTGTTTATCACATACAGAAACTGTCTTCACAAAATGTTATAATCACTTTTTAATTCTCCTTTTATCCCTAGACTTTACTACAGAGCTCAGCAAGCCGCAAAACACAGAAGAAGAAGAAAAAGAAGGTAAGTTAGTGAGGGACATGTACATATCTCGTGAATTGAACTAGACTTTGACTCCCTTGTTGTCCTATTCTTTACTTTCTTGTCTGAGGTGTCAACATATGAAGGTTCATATTAACTCTATTCACTAATGTCTACCTCCTTTTCCAATTCCTGCAGGCCTCAAAGACAGCAGAAAATGCAACTGGACAGCCAACTGAGGACACAGAAGCAGCAGAATAAAGAAATACTGCCTTTCCACACATGCAAGACCCCAAAGAGAAGGAAGAGAATACATGACAACATGCTCGTCATACCCCTAGTTGATTTCACTGATTAAATACGTTAGAAGTTTGGAATGATTTGAATATTTAAAGATCTGACGTGGACGCTTAACCCTTTACTGCATTATTGGAAGGTACCATGGCAGCAATGGTACTCTGCTTTTCTTTTGTGACTTAAGTGGGTTACAAATAGTTTTACATCTTTAAAAACACTTGTTGCCAAATTGTTTAAGTGCTGCTGGTGCCTGTTTTAAAATGAATTCCAGTCCTCTTTATACTTTTTGGCAAAAGAAACTTTACTTGTAACTACAATTGAAGTAGAAGCTTGAAATTTAAGCTTATCGTAGGCATTATTGAGAGTGTTCCTGGAATGGGATGTTTCAATAAACATTTTTTATTACCTAAATTAAAATAGGATTAAACTTGTATTAATGCTTGCAGTAAAGGGTTAAATTTTAAATTTGTCTCACTCCTGGAAGCCATGTTACAATAATTTGGAAATATATAACACCAAATTGATAAATGACTGTAATAACAAAAATTGTAATAGTTCACTTATGATTTTTGGCTGAGATTATAGAAGTTTATGAAGCAATAACTTAAGCCGAAACTGGAAAATTTAAATATAAAAGTAGAGAGGAAAAATAAAAAGGATCCTAATCAGCTGGAGTTTAGGAAACTACCTGCGTTTACTGCCGTTCCCCTTCCACTTTCTAAAAACAAAACAAAACGTTCCATTTTTTAAAATTGTTTATTAGTGGCACTTTGTTTACTCTTTAGGGATGTAAAACACGACAACTAAAGCTGATGATTTTTTAAAGGGGTGTCATGGGTTTCTTTATTGGTGTTGGATCATTTTAGGTCTGTGACAATTTTGATTTTGTCAACAACTGAATGCAAGAAATAGAGAATCCTGCTTTGTAGTTCAGTCAGTGGGTGATGGAACTTTACATCTTAATGTATTAAACATTTTCATACATTTCTGATTGTTTGTGAAGGTTTTTGTAAAGGTTTATCAAAAAGATTTTAATGAAATATAAAGACCTGTCTTTTGATGTAGAACACAATTTTAAAAAAAACTTAAAAAATTGTGCTGGTGCATTTTTGAGATGTCTTGAGTTTTTAGCTTTTTTGTTTCTATGTCTTAGGTAGATTCAGATTCACATGGTTTATTAGGTTAACACTTAATCAGCAATACAACGACATGCTTGTAGACAAAAAGGAAACAACCAACTCAATAAAATGAAAAGCAAAGAGTATATACAAACCTAAAAAAAAGTGTACAAACACGACTATGTATTTATGCAGGATTTTCACTTGTAGTATAGTGACATAAAGATATAGAAATTTTGAGTGAGTTTAGAGCCAACAATAGTTTTCTCTGTATTTGTTCTACTTTAGTTTTATGCCTACAGTCACGCTATATCTTGACAGGTTGGGTAAATAAATACCGTTTAATATAAGGTAAGGTTAATATATTGGGTAAGAATATACCGTTTTTTACCGTCTTCTGTGGAATTTTTTTAGTTATCATTTCAACGTGTTCTATGGAATTAATTGTCGTCAGCTCAGCTGTGGTCCTTAGATTTCAATAAATCTGCAGTGATTTATAATACAAAGATCTCTGAAGTTGATAATTCTTGGACCAGCGGACACGAGTAAGCCTGCCTCCAATGCCAACACCGTCC
Organism: Channa striata; assembly: GCA_033026295.1. Taxonomy (NCBI): domain Eukaryota; kingdom Metazoa; phylum Chordata; class Actinopteri; order Anabantiformes; family Channidae; genus Channa; species Channa striata. Next base: position 15,265,755 of record CM065168.1, on the reverse strand, counting down.
TAATGAAAACGTCTTTAAACGTGACTACATTTCCCAATTACAGGAAGCGAAATCACATTTTTTGGCGCTAAAGTGTGACGTCACACTGATATAAAAGGCGCTCTCTTTCATCGTCACATCCTCTTTCCGTTGCTCTTCTCGCTTTGAGGTAAAGAACAACGTTTCTCCTCTAACACAATCCAAACTAATCTATCGTATTTTTTTGTCATCTGCAGTTACTGATTATGTCTTTTGTCTGATATTTTTTACAGAAATCTCTCCACACGATGAGAGCCAAGGTAAATTAAACAACTGCTGTTAATCTTGTAGTGCATGGAGTTGTCTTGTCGTAGTCTATGCAGCTAGCTAACGTTAGCATTGGAACACATTTGTGCCTCTACGGCGTGTATTTGCCTCTTCCTTTGCCCAAGACATTGTAATAATAACTAAACATTAATTCATTATGTGATTTAAGGCTCAAAGGAGGCCAAGACTTGTGCAAATAGTACAAATGCTACTACAGGAAATTGCAGGAATCAGCGTTTAGAGCAAAATGTTAGCAATGGTAATTCTAACCCTTTTAACCGTTTGGGGTTGATCAGACCGTGATCTTGGATGAAGTAGCTCAGTTATGTCTTATAACAAATGTATGTCAAATCCAAAATATTGAGTCTTATTAGTTTTGTATCATACGTGTTTTCTGATTTGTGGGAGGGAACACATGGTCTGCTGTAACAGCAATTGCTGCATACTAATATATTTATTTTGCCTTTTTAGTGGAGGAAGAAGCGTATGCGCAGGTAAGCATTAATAATGACTTAATTTTTTTAAATATATTTTTTAAAGGTAGTGTTTTGCTGAACTGAAAAGCTATTTTGTCAGCAATTGATTTGTTTACAAATGTAATGCATCATCCCAATTTACTACAGGGCCGCATTGATTTAAATGAAACTGCTCTTTATATGTATTATTACAGCAACGTTCTGAGCTTTTGATATTCTATAGTACGTTCTATGGAAACTTAAATCTAGAGACCTTATTGGATATCTGTTTTCTTAATGTTTTGTGCCAAAGTTTTAAACTTGCCATTGTCCATTCATGACTAATCTCTTGATTAATTGTCAGCATTATCTTTATGAGGCACTTCATTTGAATCACTAAAACTAGTTTATTACAGCTTGATTATGTTGGCTCTTTCTCTTGGAAAACAAATTTAGGATAAAGGGGAAACATTAAATCTAATAACATTCAGCACTATTTTAGAATAACTATCTGCAAACTAAAATGAAATGGGTATTACTACAGAAAATGATCTGTACCTATCTCTCTAATAACAGTGTTCAGTGTTGCAAGTTTCCTTAAAATCTACACAATGATGGGCTCAGATTTATTAAGATTTGAAAGTGTAGCTGACCTGTGGCTCTTATTGATCCAAATTTATTTGCTAGTAAAGATATGCAGCAAAATTCTGCCTTCTCCTGACAACTGCCTTTTGCTTTCAACAGGCTGAAGCGTAAAAGGAGAAAGATGAGGCAAAGGTCAAAGTAAGCCTTCATCCCTGCCAGCTGTGGTCCTGTTGAAACCTTTCCGGTTGACTGAGGCATGTGGCTTGCATGACTGCATCAGCGAGACACAGCCCTTCAAATGATGGCACCTCCTGTTGAGCCAGCTGTGGATGTCTAACTGGACAATGGTGAAGATCCTGGACAGATCACTGAACATCAGAGCGGCAGATACCTTGTTAATGGACCAGAATACAACTTTAACAACTGTGTATTAAACAATAAATTAACATTGTTAAATGTTTATGACAAGTTTCTGTGTCTTTACTTGATCAGCAGAATTTAGTTTAATGTGTATACTAGAATGTATGGCATGGTGAACAATTTAGCTATGGGGATATAAATTGGTGTTTAGTGACATGTTCAGAGAAAACTGACACAGCTGCCTACTAAGTATATTGCCATGTGGTCTCCAACCAAAAGGTTTAAACCACTGAGTAAAGGGCAAATTTACAACTTTGTCAGTAATCCAACTCTTATGATATGCCATGTTAACACAGAATAATTGGTGTGCAACATGGCAATTTTACTTGTAAATGGTCAAGCGTGACCCCCCCATATAGACTTCTCAGATGTTGAAGGTTGTTTAAACCAATGTGAAATACAAACTCAGATCAAAGGGAAATATTAAAGCGTCCTTTTGGTTTTTCAGCTGCAGATTGGCATTTTATGAAATTTCTTCTTAATGTACATTGCTCAGACTCCATTATGACCACCTGTGCAATTTAATATCCAATAGTGGCTCTAAAATGAATTCAATGAGGCAGGCCAAAACATTGGAACCAACCACCTTATACAATCTTGTATTTTTGATGCTTGTCTCAGTGGGTTTACGTCCGTCTTTGGTTATTTATCTTCTCGGCCTTTTTTCAAAAATCTCAACTTGGTTCTGGTTAGACAAGCATTTGTTCTTATTTGCGTCGTTTTCTGTCACACTTGTGTTCATTTTGTGGTCCTTTTTTGGCCATTTTACAAACATTTGACGTGATCTGTCATCCACTGTAATTTCTGTTACGGATTTCTGCTACATTTTTTTTTTGTCTTGAAGTTTGAGGCTAGTTTTTAATGGGAAAATGTAAGTATTTTGAGGGTAAATTCTGTCTGTGATTGACTTGAGTCTTGTGGCTTTCAAACAACAGATATTAACACTTCATAAGGGGAACGCTGTCAATGTAAAACTACAATGCCCAAGCACCATTAATTGTTTTTGTACACAAACTAAAAAATATATTTATATGTCTATTAAAATTAACAGACACAGTTGTGGTTGTGCAGGTGAGACGCCAGATGTCGCTAGGGAGCCAAATCCTAGTTAAACAGTGAAGACACCGTAGAAGGAGAGCTGAGCATTGTAAACACAAGGATATGGCTGACGACAGGGGTGGAGGTGAAGACAACGTTAACGATAACATGGGCAACCAGTTACAGCTTCTACCAGGTAACACTGACGCTCTTTCCAACATGGCTCCGAGTTACGCCAGCTGAGCGCTTCCGCCCAGCTTCGAATTAGCAGGCTCGTGTGCTCAGCAGGCCACTGTCAGAGATCACAGCCTCCCTGCCACCTTTTAAGCCTTTATGCTTTCACTTTCTTTCCATTTTGTTTTACCATAAGTCACCTATTAGGTCTATAGAGTTGCAACTGTGCATTGTTAATATTTAGGAGACAATCGACCAGCTAATTTTCCTCTGTGAGCTTCATGTCTTTGCATTCTTGCTGTGCCATGATAGACAACGAGGAAGAGGAGGAAGAGGAAGATGAAATGGAGACTGAGGACCGAGACAGTGATGAGGCAGACAATCCCACCATCATCACGTTTGACCCCAGTCTCCCCACATCACATGCTGTGAGTACTGCCACATCAGACAGATTTCCCCCCTGTATGTCTGCTCAGACAGCCCTCTGCAGCTCTTGTGCTCTTGAATTGACTCTGACTCCTGCCATGGCAGTACCTGGGCTCAGACATGGAGGAGTTTCACGGCCGTACGGTCCACGACGACGACAGCTGTCAGACCATTCCTGTGCTGCCACACACAGCTGTGATGCTGGTGCCAGGCCAGACGCTGCCTCTGCAGCTGTTCAGGCCGCAGGAAGTTAGCATGATGAGGAGCGTCATCCAGAGGGACCGCACATTTGCTGTGCTCGCACACAGGTACAGGCCTATAAATATGTCTCTGTAGTCAGTGATGTTGATTACAGGTTAAATGTTTTGAGCATCATTTAATATCTAAAGAAACAGCTTTGTCCAAGTTTTCAGGGTTGGTGTTTTGCTAGAGCTTGGGAATTGCATATTTATGATTCTGTGTATGTCTAGGAATCCCTAATAAAAAGATGCTATCAAGTTTCTTTATGGGGATTGTAGGATCAAGCAAGTGTAGAGTTTGATGCATAACAAGTATAATATATATAACTTGGTTGCCATGGTTTCATCTCCACTTATAAGTTCCCCAGTAAGTGTTATGCTAATTAGAATTCCCCTTGAATGTTGTTTTTTCTGCAGTGATGCAGGTGAAGTGGAGCCCGAGTTTGGGACAACTGCTGAAATCTATGCATACCGGGAGGAGCAGGAGTATGGCATTGAGACAGTCAAAGTGAAAGCTGTGGGGAGGCAGAGATTCAAGGTTCATGAGATAAGAACGCAAGCAGATGGGTAAGCTGCAATAGCCCCATAAATCATGAAATCAGAGGTCAAGAGTTGTACTGATTGTGCAGGACTGGTGTTCAAGCGTCAAACTGGATTATTGTAAATGTAAAGATGTAAAATTATTCCTGATGGCATAGGAAACCCTATGCAGTGTGAACTAGGACTCGTGATCACTGGCGTAATCTGTTGTTTGTCCTGAACAGCCTCAACATTCATTTGCATTCTCTTTCATTTCAAGTGTAAACATGATAGGCCAAATTAATTATTTTTACCTTATGCAGTGATGAGCTTACTTCAAAATGTATATCGGGTATTTCTTATTTTGTGGTGATGATGTTACTTTAGATTAACAACATTCATTTAATGGTTCCAAAAATAAAATCTGGACTTTGTTCTAACATTGACAGCTAGAGGGCAGACTAGCACTTCAGGCAGTCATCTTAACAGAGTGAACCGAAAACATAATTTGTTACTGCTGTAAACAGACTTGACCTTTTGTTTAAAAGATGAGTTCTGAATAGCTTAGAATTTGTGCTTTGTTTGTTTTAAGAACTATTTTGAATTTAAAACGCAGACCACATTGTTTGTACCTTCTCTTGTTTAAGGTTAAATGTAGGAAACATCTATAGTTGTGTCTGATTTATTTCACCATTCCTCAGGAAATTGATTGAGGTTTGATTTCCTTAACTAAAGCTTCATTAAGACTTATATTCGTTGTTCTAGAATGAATATAATACTTTTGAGCTGTCATTCTACTGCAAGTCATTCTAGTATGTTTAGCAGTCTAATTTTCATTCTCTTCAATGGAATTAACTGTTGTGCCCCCTTTATGTTGTGATATTTACTAAAAATTACAGTTTCTGTATTCTTTATTGTACTCCTTGTACTCCCTGTATCATCTGGTACAGGCAGTGCCGTTTTGTGATCATCATTTGCAAACATCCTGTCACACACCTAATGGCAATCAGCCATCGGTTGTCATTTTCCCACTTCTCTGTCTATTAATAATTGCTCAAGTCATTGTTTCCTTCTGTTTCTCTTCTCCAGGATCAGACAAGCCAAAGTTCAGATCCTTCCAGAACGAATTCTTCCAGATCCCCTCTCTGCCGTGCAGCCATCTTCGCTGTCCAGGCGCCATATACACCCCTCCACCAAACCCCCGACTCAGAGCTGCAAACAGGCTCAGTGCTGGTGGAATAACTACCAACAGGTCAGATGTGCACACTATACACTTGTGCACTATTGGCATAAACATAATGTATTTTATTTTGATTTGCAACCAAGCAAAAAAGATTAATTAAGGTTAATACATTATAGGATACAAAACAGAAAGTACAGGAATAAGTGATCTTATTTTGCAAAATAAAACCTTGACAAAGAACTTGTTCAGCAGCTGTAGCCACAATTAAATTACACAAATTTGTGTGTATTTATTTATTTAGCTTTATATTGCTGTGTTGTGCCAATGTGCTGTGCATTTGACACCAAATTAACAAACCGGCTTGTACTTATCTACTAATCTACTTATCTCCAAATATGTTGTGCATGCATTTTTGACCAGCCAAAGTGCAAAGAAATTCTGATTTGGAGCATGTGGGGCAACATTTGTTAACGTATGTTTTGAAAACAAATAAATATATGTCATTCAGTAGAACAGTGTGTCTGGTTGATGTGGAGGTCTGTGGGATAGACGAGCAGGGAACCAAACTTGAGTGGAGATGATTTAGTGATTTAGGGTTGTAACGCCTGCATGGAGATTGTGGACAGCATGATTAATTCAACAACCTAACTTATCCTACAGCAAAATATAAAACATTACAGTGCCTTCAACTTTTTTGGAAAGTGTCTGTTTGATTGTCCACATACTTTTGGCCATGTTGACTGTTTTAGTTTTGTGGCAGTGAGAAACTGTATGAATATAATTAACTAATAGTGCATGTGTTGTTTATCACAGAGGAAGTTTCAGTGTGCCAGTCTGACGCCATGGCCTCACTGGGTCTATTCTCTCTACGACTCAGTACGTATGGGACGGCAGCCTGTACTTAGTGCTTTGGCTTTTCTACTTACAAAAGCACCACGTTGAAGTGCACGTAAACCACGTATGCTCTGTTCTGTTTGTCACCTCACAGGAATCACTTATGAGCAGAGTGAGGAAACAGCTCCACGAATGGGATGAGAATCTGAAGGATGACTCTCTCCCCACGAATGCCATAGGTCAGCCTCTGTCCAGATGTTTTTACAGACGGATCCCTGCCCATACATGCTCACACCTGTTTGTATTGGTTTGGTTTCTTGCCTCCCTTAGTTTGATCCCTTGTTCTTTCTCATCCGTCTGGTTTCTGTCAGACTTCTCCTACAGAGTGGCGGCCTGTCTGCCCATAGACGACGCTCTGCGGCTCCAGCTGCTGAAGATTGGCAGTGCGATCCAGAGACTTCGGTGTGAGCTGGACATCATGGACCGGGTAGGGAAAGTTGTATTAAATATGTCAGTTAAGGCAGGAACATGAGTGAAAACGCATGTATTCATCACGTTCCACTGACTCCAAGGTGGGGGAGACATAATACAGACAAATTTAAGTGTTTACAACTAGCACGTTAAACAGCAGAGACACTGGAATGTAAAAGGGTGATGGTGCCTTGAGTTATAAAAACAATCCACTAAGGTCATCCTGGTCAGAATGAATAAATATGTAAGTGTTTGAGTGTATTGCTGTGAGAAATAAAAACATACAGCACATGCATATTTTGCCCATTTAACAAATATAAATTATAAATAATAATCTAAATACATTAAATATAAATAATATAAATAAGACCAGTAGTGGTGGGGGTGTTAAGGTACTATAGCTGATAGAAGCACTGTTTTGAAACTTGTATGTTAGGAATAGACATGCAGATTTCGAGCCAACACGTCTGTTGCAACAACTGTGCTGGACCATTTCAGGAGAAGAGAGACGAAGAGAGAGAGGCACCGTTGGAGTTTGCTCCAAATTCACATACAGTTTGTGCTGATCAATGAAGTTGAAGCAACAGGTATTATTAGACAGCATTTAAAGTCAGACACATTGATGCTTACTTATAACGTACCTCATGATGCTATTATTATATAAGATTGTATGAATTTATATTTTCATTTAACCTATTATAGCTTAAGAAGCCCCTTTCAAATGATAGATTTTTTTACTCCTCTGTAATTTGAATGCTGGTATAAACATTGATCAGACATAACATTATAACCACCCGTGTAATCCAATACAAAGGGTCTGCCATGAATTCTTCTTTTACAAGGTTATAATTATTTTAGCTGAAACTTTCAGAAAGCTGATAATTCTACTATGTGTTTATTATTGAAGTCACAGTGTTTGGTGGAGTTGTACTGGAGTGCATTATACAAAGAGGTGGTTCTAATGTTTTGGCCACCCTATTTAAAATTAATTAAGAGCCACTGTTTTGGATTTGCATTAAATTGCACAGGTGGTCATAATGTTGCAGATGTGCTGCCTCCCTCTCTTCCATTGTCTGCTCCTCTCTCTGTACTACTTCTCCTCACGTTTCTTCAGTGAAACTTATTGGATTGATAATTTTAGCATCAATTTGCCTCCATAGTGCTGTACTAACCTTATATGAACAAAGCCTTTAGGAGGTTCCTGCTGAAGCTGTCACCACTCGCCTCTCCTATTCAGCTGTATTGAGCATTATCCATCCATCACAGCTCCATTGTAAAAACTGGGACAGGTGGTGCCATCCAGATTCTAGTTAATATTAAACAATAAAATAAATTCCTCTGGTTTCGTCTTGACATTGACAAAAAAATTTTCAGGGGAATTCACAAGAGTAGGTGGGGACAACTTACACAAAATTTCATTTAGATGAAAAAACTTAATGTAATTTCTCATTAAACCACATCAAATTTACTACCATTCATGATTTAAAATACACTTTTTGAGGGTTTGGGTTTCAGCAGCTAGAGAGAGATGCAGCTTTATCATTGATAACAGTAATCCATCCACCTCAGTGAAATAGTGAATTATTGATGAATCATACATAAATAATGTTTCAAAGTCTGCATGGCCAATACAGAACGGCTTAATTTAGGCAATGGCTAAAACTATCCTATTAATGAGCACTTAAAAAAATAGGAACTGTTGCTTAAATGGCTTCAGTTTTGAATATTGTCTGCAATGGAAACTATTTATTTCTCTCTTACATTTCAGGTTTTTTATGGTGCACTAATATGGAATGTGTGCTAAAACTGTTCACTAAGCTTTAAATAGAAATTTTATGATGACCGAAATGACAAGTGTTATTGGATGAGGAAGTTCATTGTCACAATTTGTCAGGGACAGTCGGCTGAAAATAGTCACAATAGTGTGCACACACACAAGCTTGTATTACTACTGTTGCATTATCACTTCACCAGTGTTTCTCGAAAGCATCTGGTCATTGTCTGCTCTCCCCGACCTGTCTAACTGAGGATTATAATCCTTAATGGAGAGCCTCACTTGTCAGTCTGTGGACCTGAACTTATGTTGTCTGACAAGTTATTATTTTATTATTATTATTATTATTATTATTATAGCTTCTTCCCTGAGTCTGAACAGCACATCTGACATGTGTCCATCTTATTAACACTTTGATATCTCTGCTCCTCAGTGCACATCACTGTTTTGTAAACAGTGCCAGGACACAGAAATCACAACAAAAAATGAGATATTCAGGTGAGGACTTATCTTTAAGTCAAATTAATATTTGTTTGTATGTTTGTTTTGTTGAAACCAGTAGTTTAGCATTTTGTTTCTCAGTTACTACCCTTCCTTTTCAGGAAAATGACTCATGGGGGAAATGACACTAATTGTTGGACTCGCTTCACTTTACAACCCTGACAAACGAGAGAAAGATGCAGAATGGGGTCAGCAGTTCTGATTAAAAAATGTAGATTTGTAAAAAGTTAATTGAGCTTTCCATTTAGACTTCTGAAATCATAATAATTAACTTTCAGTGGTAACAAAATCAGGAGGCTTCACATTCTTAGTTTTTTTTAGTTTACTGAAGTGCAGAAACTGTTTTTAAAACATTGTTAGTTTTTGGCTTTTGTAGAAAAAGAATTACCAAGTTAAATTCAGTGCTGACTATATTTGGCTGTTACATAAATCTGGCATTACATAATGCACATGAGTGGCTCTGCCTTACAACCCCACACTGACACAGTTATGTAACATAATTTTATATCCATGATGGATGATGGCTAATTGGTTTGTCCTGTTTCCCCGTTTTTTTCCCCTAACACCAATGAAAATTCCCAGAAGCTCACAGTACGTTTATGAGAGGTGCATTACCTGTCTCTGACGACATCCTGATAAGCTGAGTGAATAAGGGATAATGTTTTGAATATGATTTCTTATTGATATATTCACAATTTGCTGACCTTTAAAGCACATTTGCTCTGATTAACACAACTATTTATATAACTAAGCATTTTCATGTAGTAACCAAAACTTGAGTACAGTTAATTACTTCCTGAGAAGTTGAGTCAAAATATAGTTTTTGCAGGTGATGATATTTCAAAGATGTGGTTTTACTATTTGCATGGAACCTGTGGAGCTGAATAATTCACTTAAATATAAATTTGAAAACAAAAATTTCCATTCTCAAATCAAAGCTTTCACAGTTGTGTATTTGACATCACTCAGAGATGCCTGTGCCGTCTCTGCTTAAGGTTTAAGTTGTGTAACATCTGACTCTTTCATTACATGCTCCACAGTGTTCATCAACTGGTTGTTAACTTTGTCTTCTATTTGATACTAAGCCGAACATGCACAGTGGATTTACTGTATGAGATTTTGTACATTGATAGTTATTATTATTATTATTATTATTATTATTATTATGGTCTCTCCATACTGCTCATGAAATTTTACAAATTTTACAGAATATATCAAATCCACCTTTGCTATGTAGTACTTTTGAAAATATATATTTGTGGAATTTTGACATTTAAATGGCAAATCGTCCTCCCTTTCATTGCTTTGATTAAGTCAGTCTCTTTTTCAAGTGATGATTTAAATGTTTTGTTTTTGGCTGAACCATTTACTGAAGTTATGATCAGTACTGGTAACATGCTCTACCTGCATCATGTCTCTGTCTGCAGCTTGTCTCTGTACGGCCCCATGGCCGCATACGTCAACCCTCATGGTTATGTCCATGAAACCCTGACTGTCTACAAAGCCAACAACCTCAACCTTGTCGGCAGGCCTTCCACGATGCACAGCTGGTTTCCAGGGTACGTCAACCAAACTCACGGCATCTACCTTACACTTCTCACCAGTGAATTCAACTAAATATATCACACACATTAAAAAGACGCTAACCCCTAATTGCTAAGGCTTGACTTTTTGACACTTTATTGTGTGGCATTCTAAACAGTTATGTTTTTATTTAGCCTGGGCTCATTGTGTAGCAACAGGTTTCTGTAAAGAGCAGTGAGACCTCCTCAGACAGAGGCTCAATTAATAAAGTGGCACCTAGTTTAATTTCCTATCATAGAGGGAAGCAATTTGTGCTTACGTAGCTCTTCTGTGGGGTCAGAGGAGATGGACTCTATTGCTTGCTCTCCAAACACATCAGTGGGCCTTGGATTTCTGTGATCCTGTTACCCGTTACCTGTATCTCTTTTGTTGGGGACTGATCACTGCATACTGGGAAAACCCCACAAGACTGGTTGTTTTGAAGTTGGTTCTACACAATTGACTAGTCATCACAGTTTGAACTTTTTGACACAAAAACTCCATGTTCATTTGCTTTTTCCACCCCATGAAAGTGCCATTGTAGCGAGATAATAACTATTATTACCCTCACTAATCACTACTTTGAATGCTGTGGCTGATTGTTGTAGTACTTGTCCCAAGTGGGTCTTTAAAAAAAACGTAATTTCCTTTCCTTTCAGTTACGCCTGGACAATTGCTCAGTGCAGACATTGTGGGTCTCACATGGGTTGGAAGTTCACAGCCACCAAGAAGGACTTGTCTCCCCCTCGTTTCTGGGGTTTGACCCGTTCAGCTATGCTCCCCCGTATTCCTCAGGGTGAGGGGGAGGAGGGAAGGGAGGGCTCTCGTCTCTTCTGCCTGTGATGTCGGACCATCGGGCCACAAACCCCCAAGCCTGGATCTTCAGTCACTCTCTGGCTGCAATTACTTTTAGTAATCAATGCATCACACATTGCCTGTCACCCTTAATAGCAAACCTGTCATATAAGTGAGAAGGTCACTTTGCCTTTAAATGGCACCTTAAAAGAAAATTGGAAGGGAGGAAACTGATTGCTCTTCGAGGTTCAGTGAAGACTTTGCAGTGTGATACAAAGAAAGGGAGAATAACAGATTGATTCCAGTACACGTGCTTACATCCTAGCATGCAGCCCCTGAAACTGTCCATGTCCAGCTGTTTTCTCTGTAACTGCAGATACATAGAAACAACAAATCTATGCTTAATGTATAATTTGCTGCATGCAGTGAAGACAGCGACATCACAGGCTGCATTTTAATCATTCGTAAACCCAACCAGTGAACAAGCCGTACATTGAGTTAGCACTCAGATATTTTCTCAGATGTGTTGTTAGATGTAATTACAGCAGCCATAGATCAGGGGAGGAAGCTGTTTCAATGACAGTGTCCTCGTGTTGGCGTAGATCAGTCATGATAGGCGATATTTTGAATCTTGGAATTAAGGTGGATGTATTTTTGTATGCTACAAAAACAGAAAATGAATAACTTATGCTTTCATCTGTGGAGAAACTTTTTATTATCACAGTTTGTGTGTCAAACACGAAACCTAAGGTGACAGTAACAGTAGTGGTTAATATACTACATATAATTGGTGTTTGCTTTGTATTCAACTAAATATCATTGTTTTGTCACATGATGTAGTTCAGGAAACAATTGTTATCTTTGGATGCAAAAGTGATTATTGGAGACCTCTTGGTGCCTCATTGCAGACTGTTTTTCAAAGGTCAAAGCTAATATGGACAGAGAGGCACAGGAGTGTTTACCTTTTATTTAGTTTGATTATTATTTAAGGAGTTAAAATGGTGTGCCTACACTCCAGCTCAGTGTCTTTTGATAAGTTTGATAAATCAGCAAATAGAGATTGTAAATGAGAAAGTGTTGATTACATTTTTCATTAAATAGTTTTTTAGGATACTTTTTAGTTTGAAATCTCATGGTTTTAGGATTTTATTTTGTGATTTTGTTGCACAGTGCTGGCTCATGTTAGTATAGATGTAACTGTAAATAAGAGGCAGTTATAGCATTTGTTGTGTAATATAACTCGTGCTCCACTGTTGTGGAATCTGAGTCTTAATTTCTCCAATCTTTTCATGTCTTTGGGAATTGCCAGAAAACATGTAATCAGTAAGCAGAGTAATTGAAAGCAATAAGAAATGGTTTAGATTATAAAGATGTGGCTGTGTAAATTAAAATATTTTTGGAAACAGCTATCCGGGTTCAAACACAATCAACAACACCTTTTAAAGCTCACTAATTAATACATTGTGTTTTGTGTTTAAAGCTGTGACATGCAACTTTTGGAAATAAAGTTAGAAGTAGCATGAGACTTAAAGTCGGTCCACCCAGCGTCACAAAAGCAAGGTACCCTTTCACGTTGGCAGGTAAAGGCTGGGACGTACCAAGCCGGTGTCAGAGAGCCAGCAGTCACGAAGACCAACTGCTGTGACGACTCGTGACACTTGAACACATCGCAAAGACAGCAGCCGATGGGTAATTGTGTGCATATTCTGTGTTTGTGAGAGAGGAGGAGAAACCAGGAGACCTCGGGCCAAGCATTTAAAAACTATAATCAAAGCAGAATTAGCTTACAATTTTCACTCATCACCAAATGTTTTATTGCTTTTTGTAGTTAAGGAAATAACAAGTTACTAGTTGTATAGGCGTTTTTTAAAAATCTCTTCTCATGCACTGATTTGCTAAACTGAACAAACCGTCAGAGAGGCCTCACTCACCAACGGGTTGATGGTGCCAACAGCACCAGCAGCGCCGGTCACATCCTAAAGACATGGCTGAGAGACAGTCCTGGACAGCCTGACACTGGCCAAGGGTCAGCTTGATGTGTCCTGGTTTCAAAATGCTGAGTTGGCTTGGGGAACGAGGTCCGACTAGTTCTTATGGTGTGGGACACGCAAAAAGCTAAGTAATCGGATGCTCACTACATGGCCCAGCGCTGGCTTCATGTTTGTGCATAACGAGCCTTACTCAGAAACTTTCAAGGAGAATTTACCTGAGAGTCTGTGTCACGGGAGGCTTCGATAGCACTTCTGTACAACAAGATAAAATTTCAAGCATTTCCCAACTAAAAGCTGCAAAAATTAAACTATACTATAGAATATACTACAATTTTAACTCACAAAAATTAAAAGAAGTAATCGCATGTTAATTGGTGAACTTTAGAGGTGCTGGTTGTTGCTAGACATATCTAATCTAGGTGACTGCAGCTTTTTTCTAATAAATATCTCCAGCGAACAAGGATTTTCCTAAAATGTCAAATTAGTTCTTTAAAGGGAAAAGATTTGTAATTATAAATGATTCTTTCCATGTTATTCCTATGGCCAGATATTTTATGGGTGTATAAATTTTTTTACACTAAGAACCAAATTTTAGCTCATGCAGAGGTGGTCTAGAATTAGTCAGGTTTGAATTTTGTGGTAGTCCCATTAAAAAATAAAAATGTGACATTTATTAAGCAAACATATTGTAAGCATTTACTTGTAATTTAATATATATTCTGTTTCATGGAGATGTGTTTGCCCTAGGAATAACATTAATATCATCACTAGTCGCCCTTGCTTTGAATATGTTCATAGTCACATTTCTGACTTTTCATTTGCAAGGCTTTGAATTTGAAAACTTGAATTCACCCCAACAATAAAATTTATACTTCACTGAAGAAATGATTAGCCTTGTTCCAAGGAAGGTCTTTGCTTGTTTTTCCATGACATTCAATGTACCACAGAGTAAATTAAACATGCAGTTTTCCTGTGATTCCTTTGCCTTCATTATATTTGTACACTTTTGAGGTGTGTGTTTGCAGTGTATTAATGTCTTATGCAGATGCTCGGGGACAGAAGATGTGCGTGTGAGAGTCTAATGAGTCTCTGAGCGGGAGATAAGTCACTAAGCTTCAATGATGACTTGAATGTAAGGGTCCCTCCGAAATCAGCATTTATTACAAAGAAGTGAACGGTCTGAGACATAATGCAACATATGATTCCTCACATCTCACCTGCTCTTACTGATATCATTATCAATCTTGATTTTGCTGTGGCTTCTGCAGCTGGGTCTCTGTTTCCCTCTCCTTTAGGAAACTTGTTTGTGGCACATGTTCTGTTTAAGTAATCGTTCACCTTGTGTGCACAGTGACCACACAAAAATAAAGAAATCTCACTCAAGCTGGAACCAGTGAAATTTTGCCTTTTTGCATAAATGACAAAAAGAAATTGGTTATCAGAGTTGACAATAAAACAGCTGTCTTTATAACTGTCAACAGAAGACAGGAAAAATACTTTGATAGTTATCACAGACTTTATTCTATAAGCAGGTGTAGTACAATATACCTGCATCACACTGTAACATTGAACAAGTAGGGCATCCACACTGCCCAGACATACTGCAAACAAAGTGAAGACCATAACTGTTCATTTGGATTGTCTTGTGTTACTGAAACTACACTGGGTTTAAAAGAGCATGACATTCTCTAAACACTGTTGGACTTGGATAGACAGTTGTCCCACACGCTATTCTTTCTTTTCAAATCTTGACACCTACATTAAACAAAATCGAACATGACCCCTGACAGTTTGGGGTGCAGGAATAGTTTGATTGGTCTTCGTATAATATTTCAGATGATGACAATTTCTGATACTCTGATGACTCCTTACTGTCCACTTACTTGTTCTGCACCTTTTGGTCTTGTCAAACATCAAGCTGAATTGTTCACCCAACATGGATGAGATATTTGAGAAACACTCTTGAGTAATGGAAAGTCTGACTAAAAACAGCTCCATGACAACTGAGCAAACTGTGTCTATTGACGAGTGAGTGGAAATTGTTTTGTCACCAACATGGACATATGCCTCATTACTGTCTGTGCATGATGAAGACAAGATGATACATATATTTGAGCTTATGCAATTTCTTGTCAGAATAATCACTAAAATGCCTAGAATGCAGAAAAAACTAACCCACCTCAATTTCACATCTGCACCTATTTTATCATGTCAGTTTCATAAAGGTCAATTAACCTGTCTGCACACTTTAACAACAATCTCTCCCAGTCATTATGTGTAATCACACAGTATTCTTTTTAACAAGAATGAGGTTTCAAGTAATTGGACACTGGGGGGTGAGCCATGATTAGATTGAAGCTTGCTATTTTAAGATCCAACTGTTGTTTTTGGGAAAATTTAGCAGCCAGTGTGAAAAGGCATCTGCCAGGAGAGAAGAATAATTATCATTAAAGCAGGATTTAATCCAAAGCTGTACTTGCATTCTTTGTTAAATTACTTTAAATCAATTTAGATTTATAAACAAGATCTGCTGATTCTGAAATGAGCCAAGGGAAATCAGCTTAATGTGTCTTCTGTCTGTACCACTCAGCCAACCACTGTGTTTGTGGCCCTCAGCCTTTCCTGTTTCCTGTTCTTTACTTTGTTTCTGCCGAAGAGCTTGTGCCGTAGTTTTAGCTCACAAATTACATACAAATTTGTTTTGCTTTCTCCCAGCTACCAGCTTTCTACCAGTTTCTCTTTCTTTCTATACTATCATTTTACAGAAATAATAATTCTATCTAAGGATCCAATGAAGTTATTTGACTCATAACAAAAATAATACCAAAAAACTAAAGCGTTTCACGCAACAAAAAGGTTATACAACTGTGGATTTTGTGGAAAATATACATTTATGATATGATAGGTCAACCACACTTTTGTCTGTGTGGTCACTGCCACACAGACAAAAGACACAACTGAAATGTTCTGAGTTACTGCTAAAACATTAGTCTTGTAGTAGCCAAGATAAATGTATGAATCTGGCTTATCATACAGATAACTATAATAATAATATAATACATCTAGATACACTTTAGATATATGACTTTGGTTGTTATAGTTGGTTATAAATAATAGTTTACAAATACAGTTACTGAGTAATTCACCAAAGAGAATATTTATAGAAATGACAAATGCATAATACAATTTATAATTACTGTTACATTACATTTTTAGAGCCTATGGTATTTCTTGTTTGACACAGTTCCAAAAACAAATGCAGTGTATCATAAGGTTCCTGAGCTAAATCAAATGACTGTAATATAGTTTCATTTACATATATAATATACAATATAATTACTAACAAAAAAAAAACAACAACACACAAATAAATTTCATCCTTAAATCTGGATATGATGCAAACCAACTATCAACACAGCCTCTTTACTTTCTCTGTGCTTTGCTCCATATCTTCCAACAAAATATTTGCTTCTATTATCCATGACCATCTGACAACGATCTGGTCCCATCTTGTCGCCCCATTTCTAGTTTGCTTTTGGTGGCCGCTTCTATGACACATATTTTGACAGCTTAAGCAGCTTCGCTTCGTGAAGTGAACCTGTGCTTCGCATGCTTTTTGCAAGATTTTTCGATATTAGAAACCGCGGTCCCCTTATTTGAAATCCGACGCGTTTTTGAAGCTCGTGTACAAAGTGCTCGCCTCTTCGTGCGCTGCGTCTTTTCCGTCCGGCGGGCGATGACACAGGAGCGTCACCAGCCTTTTGGGCATCGGACTGCTGAACACAAGATAAATGCAGGGGTTTGCGCAGCTGTTCAGACTGGCCAGCAGCATCAGGACAGTGAATGTCGGCGCTGGAATGACAGGAGAACCACAGAGCGTCACAATGGAGAAAGACGTTCCCTAAAACACACGTTCGCATGTCGTGTTTTTGTGCGTAAACGTGCGCCTCTGCTTTACAGCATCCAGACGCGCAGAAGGTGTGATTAGTGAACACGCATTCAGAAAAAAGACAAATAATATTCACCGTTTGAAAACGGACAAACTGACAGAAATACTCCAGGACCTACTTTCTTTTGGTGCACGTGAGTCCCAGGCGGACCACAGCTGACAGTGAAGAATGGAGCCCAGCAGACGATGTACGCCCCCACAATGACCACGGTCATCTTCAGGGTCTTGATCCTGGCCTTGGACATCCTCGCCACACCACTGGCCCTGAACGGGAGCGGGAGGCCACCGCTGCCCTGTTGCTGGGTCTGTTGGCACAGGTTGATCTGGATGGCTCGGCAGATGCGCACTTGGCAAACGACAACCGTAATAACAGGTAGAACAAAAATGACCAACGTGGTCCAGGTTATGTAAGTCTGAAGCCCCCATGGTTGGCTAAATTCAGCCCAGCAGTCAAACACACCGGGCGCGACCTCGACCTGGGAGAAAATGAAAACCTGCGGCAGGCTGCCCAGCAGAGAGACGGCCCAGGCTGCGCACACAGGGATGTTCATGCTTGTGCGTGTCCGCTGGAAATTTACCATCGGGTTGCACACAGCTTGGTACCTGTCAACGGTCATAACCACGATCATGTAAGTCGAGGAAAACATGCCGAGAACCTGCAGGTACTTCACCAGGCGGCACACCAGGTCTGGGCCGACGAACCTGTCTGTGATGTCCCACATGAGCTGCGGGCACACCTGGAAGAAGGCGACCACCAGGTCCGCCACGCACAAGTGGAAAACGAAGATGCGCATCCTGGACGTGTGCTTGCGCTGTCTCCACAGGTCCAACAGCAGGACGGTGTTGAGGAGCGCGGCGCCGACGAAGATGACGCCGAGCAGCGCGACCTCCACTCTGGCCAGAACCTCGTCTCTCCCCACGACATCTGCGCCCACAAAGACACTGTCGTTCACGAACTGCATCCTCCGTGGATGGTTCAGACTTGACAGGCTGTTTGAAAGTAAAATAACATATCAGTCGAATTCAAATAAAATTCAACATTTCTCAAAAACAAGAATATTTCTCCTGCCTACCTTGCAGCTACTTTATGTAATGCAGAGGATCCACTGATCGTGTGGAATGGAGGTTGGAATAAGTCTCTGGAGAGGAAGGTGGATTCTGTCCATCGAGGTTTTATCAGGGGATGAAACTGGGTGGAGCTCAAATCCATGCTGTGTTTACCAAAGTGAAAAGTGAAAAAAACGGAACTATATTCACTGTCCTGGAAGGAGCAGCTAAGACTTTTATTGGCAGAACATATGTTGAGCAAGTGGTCTACATAAATTCACTGAGGAAATTCACTGAGCCTTATACACACAAAAATGTGACAGACTGTGAGTGGAGGAGGTCTACACTTAACGTACAAAGGTTAAAGTAAACCACTTAGAAAAATGTGTATTTCAAACAATATTAATCATGGTAATTATGGCAAAACATATACAGTAATAAAGCTTTACCACCTTGTGTGTTGACAGTACTGACCTCAAATGATACGTGAGGATTTATAAGTTTATAAGAATTTTATAAATAACATATTTTTATTTTACCACCAGTGTTAATGTTGTGGTAATCAGTGTGTACAATGTACAATTGTATTATTTTGTGCTTGTTCGCTTTCAGTAATTTAAATATGCATTCAGGGTCTTAAGTAAAAATATTTTACTACTACTCTTTCGGCTTTTCCCATCAGGGGTCGCCACAGTGAATCATCCTTTTCCACTTTACTCTATCCTGGGCATCTTCCTCTCTGACACCAGCTAACCTCATGTCATCTGTTAGAACATCCATATATCTCCTCCTCGGTCGTCCTCTCGCCCTTTTGCCTGGCAGCTCCATCTCCAACATCCTTCTACCAATATATTCACTATCCCTCCTCTGCACATGTCCAAACCATCTCAATCTGGCTTCTCTGACTTTGTTACTAACACAGGCAACGTGTGCTGTCCCTCTGATGAACTCGTTCCTTATTCTGTCCAACCTTGTCACTCCTAATGAGAACCTCAACATCTTCATCTCTGCTGCTTCCATCTCTGCCTCTTGTCTCTTTCTCACTGCTACTGTCTCTAACCCATTGAGCAGAGCTGGTCTCACCACTGTCCTGTACACCTTTCCTTTGAGTCTTGCTGACACTCTTCTGTCACACAACACTCCTGACACTTTCCTCCACCCATTCCAACCCGCCTGCACTCGCCTCTTCACCTCTTTTCCACACTCTCCATCACACTGAACTGTTGACCCCAAGTACTAAAACTCCTGCACCTTCTTCACCTCAGCCCCCTGTAACCTCACACTTCTGCCTTGCTCCCTCTCGTTTACACACATGTATTCTGTCTTACTACGACTGACTTTCATGCCTCTTCTTTCCAGAGCAAACCTCCACCTCTCCAGCTGTTCCTCCACCTGCTCTCTACTCTCACTGAAAATCACAATGTCATCTGCAAACATCATTGTCCAGGGAGATTTCTGTCTGACCTCATCTGTCAACCTGTCCATCAGCATAGCAAACAAGAAGGGACTCAAAGCCGATCCTTGGTGTAGTCCCACCTCCACCTTGAACTCCTCTGTCTGACCTACGGCACATCTCACCACCGTCATGCTTCTCTCATACATGTCCTGAACTACTCTGACGTACTTCTCTGCCACTCCCGACATCCTCATACACTACCACAGCTCCTGCCTCGGCACCCTGTCATACGCCTTCTCTAAATCCACAAAGACACAATGCAGCTCCTTCTGACCATCTCTGTACTTTTCCATCAACAACCTCAAAGCAAAAATGGCATCAGTGGTGCTCTAAGGAGGCATGAAACCATACTGCTGCTCACAAATCTCCACCTCCTTCCTAAGCCTGGCCTCCACTACTCTTTCCCACAGCTTCATTGTGTGGCTCATCAGCTTCTCCCTCTGTAGTTGCTGCAGTTCTGCGTGTCACCCTTGTTCTTAAAGATCGGCAGCAGAACACTTCTCCTCCATTCCTCAGGCATCTTCTCACTCTCTAAAATCCTGTTAAACAGACCTGTCAGAAACTTCACTGCTGTCTCTCCTAGACACTTCCACACCTCCACAGGTACGTCATCAGGACCAACAGCCTTTCCGCTCTTCATCCTTTTCATACCCTTCCTCACCTCATCCTTTCTAATCTCTGCTATTTCCTGCTCCACAGCATCCACATCTTCCTCCCTTCCTTCCCTGTCATTTTCCTCATTCATCAGCTCCTCAAAATACTCCTTCCATCTTCTCTGCACACTCTCCTGGCTTGTTAGCAACTTTCCATCTTTGTCTTTAATCACCCTTATCTGTTGCACATCTTTCCCATCTCTATCTCTCTGTCTGGCTATCCTGTACAAGTCCTTCTCTCCTTCCTTCATGTCTAACCTGTCATACAGCTCATCGTAAGCTTTCTGTTTAGCCTTTGCCACCTCCCTCTTCACTCTGCGCTGCACTTCCTTGTACTCCTGTCTACTTTCCTCAGTCCTTTCTACATCCCACTTCCTTTTAGCTAACCTCTTCCTCTGGATGCAGTCCTGTACTTCCTCATTCCACCACCAAGTGTCTTTATCATCTTTCCTCTTTCCAGATGACACACCAAGCACCTTCCTACCTGTTTCCCTGATTACCTCTGCTGTAGTTTCCCAGTCATCTGGGAGCTCTTCCTGACCACCCAAAGCCTGTCTCAAATTCTGCCTGAATTCCTCACGAGTTTCTTCATTCTTTAGCTTCCACCACTTGGTCTTCTTTTCTGTCTTTCCTCTCTTCTTCTTCCTGACCACCAGATTCATCTTACACACCACCATGCGGTGCTGTCTGGCTACACTCTCTCCTACCACCACTTTACAGTCACTAACCTCTCTCAAATGACCTCGTCTACATAGAATGTAGTCCACTTGTGTACTCCTACCTCCACTCTTTGTTCCTCTCTCTTCTGGAAGTAAGTGTTAACTACAGCCATTTCCATCCTCTTAGCAAAGTCCACTACCATCTGTCCTTCTGGATTCCTTTCCTTAACACCAAACCTGCCCATCACCTCCTCATCACCTC
Organism: Channa striata; assembly: GCA_033026295.1. Taxonomy (NCBI): domain Eukaryota; kingdom Metazoa; phylum Chordata; class Actinopteri; order Anabantiformes; family Channidae; genus Channa; species Channa striata. The sequence continues at coordinate 15,244,476 of CM065168.1, read as the reverse complement.
TGTTCCCCTCACCAACATGCCCATTGAAGTCTGCTCCAACAACTAGTCTCTCTCCTCTGGGGATACTCTCTACAACCTCATCAAACTCACTCCAGAATCTCTCTTTCTCTTCTAACTCACAGCCATCTTGTGGAGCATACCCACTGACTACGTTCACCATCACCCCTTCGATTTCTAGCTTTAGGCTCATCACCCTGTCTGAGACTCTTTTCAACTCTAGAACATTGTTCACAAACTCCCCCTTCAGGATCACTCCTACTCCGTTTCTCTTCCTATCCACACCATGGTAGAACAGTTTGTATCCTCCTCCAATACTACATGCTTTGCTGCCCTTCCACCACGTCTCCTGCATCTACCTTCCTTCTCTCCATCATGTCTGCCAGCTCTCTACCTTTCCTGTCATTGTTCCAACATTAAGAGTCCCTACTCTCAGATCTAAGCTCCTGCCTTTACCCTTCTCTCTCTGACCACGAACCCTTCTGCCTCCTCTCCTTCTTCGACCAACAGTAGTCCAATTTCCACCGGCACCCTGTAGGTTAACAGCACCGGTGGCGGTCGTTGTTGACCTGGGCCTCGACCGGTCCGGTATGAAAGTGGTATGGATGACTCGCATGGTTGTACTTGGCAAAATTTTACGCTGGATGCCCTTCCTGATCCAACCCTCTCTATTTATTGGGACCGGCACAGAAGTTACTGGCTTGCAACCCCTGTGGCTAGATTAAGTAAAAATAGCTTATCGTGTGTTAAATAACTTAACTCAAAACTTTATCTAATTCAGAACTATCACTTAAGGAAATGAAATACTCTGAAATAATTTTAATGCTGTAGCTGGTAGAACTGGAGTGGAGAAATTTGATTCTCCAATTTGGATTATTTTGATAGTCACATGTTCTGTGTGTAAATTATTAATCTACAAAGCAAAAACTAGTGCCAGGCAATGAAGTGGATTATAGTTTTTGCTTCGATATGTGTCATTAGTAAAAGAGAAAAAAGATTCTTGAAATTCTGAAGTAAAGTTCAAACACCTTCAGAGAGTACAGTATTGGAATAAGCTGCTGTCATCCAGCCATTGATACTGAATTCCTTGCTGTAAAGAAGTTAAAACAGCTTATTAACATACCACTTCAGTTGGTTTAGATAATATAAAATAAGACTTTATTGATCCTACAAAGGGGGAAATTCCAGTGTCCCAGGGCACAGTTCCAGTACATCCTATTAGGGTTAACGGAAGTTCTGACTAGCTTTTAAGCAACGACGTCTCATCAAAAACTGCTGGGTGTGAATGATTTCGTGCAAAAATTGCAACACGTGTGTGTGTGTGTGTGTGTACGTGTGTGTGTGTATGCTTCTTACTGCACGTATATAAACGCGTTTCCCCTAAGAACGTGATGTCGTCATACCGCTCTCGACCAATGACAGTACAGAATAGTTTGACGTAACACAACTTTGGACCGGAAGAGTCCGTGTAAACAAAACAGTTGAGAAGCAAAAAGAGTCGTGCTCCTCGCTGCTATTATGAAATATTAGCATTTTGTCAGTTTTACAAGATGTAATCTAGCTGGATTTACTGTATGAGACACTTGCATTAATCCGAGTGTCTCTGGGTTAGACAACAGTCGGCGTTTCGGGGATTTTGTTAGCCAGCAGCTAGCTAACTTTAGCTAAGAGCCCAGTCTTGATAAGCTAACGTTCTCAGCACCCATGCCTCAAGAGGGAGAACAGTCACTTCCTCTGGTTCGGTCCCTGAACAGTCGGATACCCATTAATGCCGTGTTTTGTAACCGAAGTTCCCGTGTCGTCCGACCCCTGTGGATAGGTTACCGAGGGGAACTTCATCGATACGATAATTTACTGCCAGGAACTGGACGATCGATGACCACGTTTGTCGGTAAAGTAGTATTTCCAATTTAACAAGATATGAAATGAATTAAGCGTTTGGATAACTGTTGGAACATGCTGTTCGTAATACCTCAAATGGTTACGATGGTTACGATCTCGATTTTATAAGAAGCCTGGTTCATTTATTCAGTCATTTTATGCAGGTTTTTGGATTTGTGGACATGAACATGTCTCCCTATAAGATGAGACAGAGGGGTTCCTGCTCACATCTGGGTCTCACAATGATATAAGGAACAAAGATTATCTGATTTGTGTGGTTTCTATAGGGTTTGCGCTCATGATTGACAGTTTGTAAGTTGTCAGTGCAATAAAGCGGCTTGTGCAGTGCAAATTCTTATTTACATTTTTTATGTATATGGTTTTCCCAGGTCATCCGTGGATGTTCAGAGATGCAGAGACAGATGAGCCTTTGAGGGTGAACTGCAAAGAACTATTTCTTCCTAAACCAGCAGACACCGGAACTGCTACTTATGCTAATATCACATTACCAGGTAAGTGTAGCAAAATCAATTTCATTAATAACAATTACAGACTTGTCATTCAGTGAATATAAAGCCCATTTATATGAAGACATTTTGCCTGCCAAAAAGAGGTAAAACCCTGCTCTGACCAGTTTACATAAAAGTTTCAGGTGAAATATAAAATTTTTCTAAAACTTTGCGAGCCACAAAGCAGATATCATTTATTTTTATTCAGGGGCATGCCTACAGTATTAATGAATTATTAATCATAATTGTGTATATATACTGTAGCAAACAGGCCCATATTTTTCAATTGACAAACCGAGAGGTTGTAAATTTTTCATCTAAAAATGAAATTCTTCAATGTTGATGTTTCAGCACAAGAACCTGCATTGTGCTGTGTTCTATTTGTATTTGTCGTTTTATGTCATTTTTAAGCGAAGAAAATATATATTGATACTGGTCTTTGCTGAATCTGTTTGTATTATACAGTTTTTAGCCTCAAGGATCGTGCACTTCAGGTTGTTCGGCGACTTGTGCGACCAGAAGACTACAGGAAGTTGGAAATAGCACGGTGCCTCCATGAAGAGTTGGAGGATCAGCCCAGTGCGTTCAAAGATCTCCAAGCCATAAACCATCGAGTAGAGCAGCATCTGCTGGAGAGGATCCAAGGCCAGGAGGACGGAGGCATGAAACTGGATGGACAATAGCATTTTACAGCAGCCATAATGTATTGCGTCCTGTTAGAAAGAGACTTTATAAATTAATTCTTGAATGAGCTAGCAGCTGCTGCCTGAGTTTCTCCTGTGATCTCACATTTGGTGTGACAGATACCAATCTTTTGCCTGCTTGAAATCTTGTCTTCCTTAATGAAAATGTAGCTGTATGTGGAGGAGTTTTTATATAATATGATGACAGCATGTTCTATGATGCTTGTGTTTTAAAATGTTTTCTAAGTCAAGTAGAGAAAATGAGTGTTGTATCCTTGCCTGTCTGATTATCCTATGCTGTTCTTCATAAGTAATCTCCCTGAGATATACTAAAGATATTGGATCTTTAGTACAAGACAGATACTGTAGTTTTGTCATGGCTACTGTGATATAGGTGATCTAAATATCACAATGTCCAAAGACAAAACTAGATATATTGACACATTAGATAGGAATTTCAGAGACACAAGTTAATATTCGTACATTCATATTACTTTAATTCAACTTCGTAAATCCTCTCAAAAAGCATTGGTTCAGCAATTAAGGTGATACTCATTGGAACAATTGGATGGACAAAAACGGTTATTTTTGCTGTTTGATTTGTGAATACAAATTGGAACAATTGGATGGACAAGCTTCACAGGAACAAAATAAAGGATATGAAAACATTCTTTCCTTTGGCCTCTAATGTCTAAAATGTGTAATTTGAAAAAATTTTATTTCAATAATGTGGATAATTTATTAGTGGTCCTTTTAAAAGGTTTGACAATAAAACGTTATAGGTGTAAAAATGTTATCTAACATTATGTCTGATTTTAGTAACCATGCACCCTATTGAAGAAGGCTCATATTTTAAATGCCCCAAACTACAAATATTTTGCAGATAAAGACTTGTTATTTTACATCACAGATATTTTTGACTACATCATTCCAAGAGATGCCAGAAGCTTCCATGTACGCACGTCTCTTACCTGGTCAAAACAAATAAAGGAGTCACTTAAAGCTCCTGCTAATGGCTTCTTGTTTGTAATGATTTTTGTGACTACATTTCTCAGGATAAACAGGGGATTACACTTTAAAAAACTTATTTATGGGATTTTTTGGGGGAAAGTTTAACAGTGTTAAAGCATTAGAAACATGTACTACTCAGCTATGTCAAGCAAAAAAAGTGGATTTTTCACTATTTTTATATATTTCAGACTTACTTATATCAAAAATCATTGAATTGACTACTAAGTAACACACATTGTAGCAAAATATTTTTACAATTCTGTTATGTCAAAAGGACCACTACCACAGGGACAACACCCATCATACAGTCTAAATAATTTAACACATAATTAAGATGTATACAACTCCAATTATGCAAGCTCACAGCTCCACTTTACCACAGCAAGGTTACTGTTGCTAAGCAACATAGTAACACAAGCCATTTTTTGTGTGAGACAACCCAGGTGCAGCAATATCAGGAACATGTCAGCAGGAGAAAGGAAAGAAACATGGGACCGTTTGCACCGTTTCAGGACAGAGCAGTAAGTCCTCAGTCATTCTCAAGAGCTTTTTCTGATGCTTGCACAGATACAGTAATCGTGTAGTAGCTGGTATCCAGTGTTGTGCATGATGCTGGTTTGTTAAAAAGAATGGAGGGTAACATATTTATAATATATTTATCATCTTTCTCTTTTCTTCACCAGCATGACATTTTGGCCAAAGAGCCACCCAGTGATGTTTCCACATCTCCAGACTGATCACTGGAGCAAAATGAAAATAATGGTGAGCTAGAGCAAAATCCTCTTTTCTGCTAAAACAAACTGTAGTTTCACTTTTGATTTATTAATGATAAAACATCCACCACTTTGTATTCCTAGGATACTATTATTCAGTCTTCACATTATTCCCACTTAGGTTCCAGTTTATTTTGCAACAGTTCCAGCTGCCTTACTGAAAGATACAGGTTTGTGAATGTGACCCTTTTTAAAATTCACAAATGTGAGAAGGGACTAGGAGATCACTTTGTCAAGTAGAGACACGGCATACCTACGTACATTACATTATGTATGTTCCCAAGCAAAGCATGTCTTTAAAATGGTTTTATTAAATGTTTGCAGTGAATGAATCACATGAAGCTGTTCTAAACAATACCACCAGCAGTAACAGCGTGTTATTACCTCAGCTAACTAAGAAGGATTTAACCATTAATGATCCTGTTCTGTCTACGGTGCAAGCCTACAGTAGGTCTCACAAGAAGAGTTATTTATTTTATTTCTGTTTTTATGGTTTGCTTCCTGGGTTTTCACTAATATGTTTTTCTTTAGGCATCCACCTTAACAAACCTAAAATCTCACCTCAAAACATGCCCCAGTACAGGAATAAGTTCAATGACCGTGCCAAGCAAGGCTTCCGCTACTGGCTTATTGAGAAGAAGACCCCAACATGTAAATAGTTGTCCAAGCACTGCTGTAGCAAATGTCACCTGTACATGCACATATGACTGGGAGGAACAATCATATTGTAAATTTCCTTTACTGAAAATTTTAGGGTTTCAGAATTTAGATTCAGATATAAACAGAAACTTTAACAAGAAACCCCTCTCGCTCTCTTCTCTTGCCTTAGATTTGTACATTGTTGAAAAGATTTGACCTTTTGGTTTTATCAGGATCCTTATTTGTCCATTGCTTGTCCATAGCTATGCACTATCTATCTATCTATCTATCTATCTATCTATCTATCTATCTATCTATCTATCTATCTATATAGTGTGTGTGTATTATTAAGTGTTCTGAGTGATTGAGGTCACATTCAAAATTAAGTGCAACTTTATCATTATTCAGCATTTTTCACAAAAGCAAACACTTCTAAATGTATTACATATTGTTTTGTTTTACATCAGTTTAAATTAAGGTGGCTATATGATTTATATTTGTGTTCTTCTTTACAGGTAAAAGATACTGTTTTGGTGCCTACAAGACGCCTCTGGGATTACCCAAAGTTTAACAAAAGTCTTAATGTTTAAGATGTATTTAACCCTGTCTCTACATTTGATTCAATCCAGATTTGTTCAAATAGCTTCGCCATGTGTTTTCAGTGTGATCTATATTATATATTTATCAGAACATCTATTTACCTTTAAAGAAGAGCTGAACGTTTTTGATACAAATACTATAGGGTGTTTGAAACATAATTATCCATTACACCAAAAGCCCAAATTTAAGAAGAGTTGGAGATCTGTAAAGGCAATAAGGGTATTTATTGTCTCTATTTTTAAAATCGTATCTCCTATCTTTTGAGGTTTACGTATTACTCATTTCATGTCTAGTTCTAAGGATGCTCTATGTCTAAGTTCAGTGATGTCGTCCTAAGTAAGTTTTGAAGATTCCAGCTTTGAGGATCTATAGAGACATTATTACAGCCTTCACGTCACCACAAAATTATCTATTATCGCTCATAGTAAAATCTTGTTAGAAGTATTTGTCTCGCGAGACCTGAATCATGAACGGCCCAAATCGGAGGTTGTCCTATAAAATTAAACTTTTAAACTAGCAATTGAACATTTCATATTTTCCTTTGTTCATTACTTTTGCTGGTATTGAGGCGCCACCGCGCTGCGACCAGCTGATTGACCCACCGCGGATAACGTAACGTTGATTCGCTTTGCCGATTCCCACACAGACTTTTATTCTGGCGCCTGACGGAGAGACTCCACAACTTTTCAGCTCTTCAACCGATGGTAATGAGCTTCTCAGTTTACCCGGCCGTTGTATGTCTGACAGGTACGTGTGCAGGAACATTCAGTTAGCCATGAGGCGGCTAACGCTAGCTGACCGTGTGAGGTGCAGTTTGAAACGTGGCACAGGTGAAAGTGGTTCCGCTCACGTTAGCCAGCAGCTATGTGGAGGTGCTAGTTAGCTAACGTACGAGTGGAGCTAAAGGTTCATTTCTGGAGACTTCAAAATATTCAAAGCTACGTTTTACGCAGCATTAAAGCAAACAAGCTTAAAAAGTAAGTCTTCTTAAATATTGTTGAGTCAGTTTTGTGATAGTGATGATTTCAGGGTTCGGCGGTCACATCCACTAAAGAGTAAAGCTAGCATTACTGATGGAGCCCGATGCAGCAGTTTGCCATAAAACTCTGAAGAAGAACAATATCCCACTCTGCTGATATTTAAGAATAGTACGACATTTATGATTTCCTTGTATGGAAATACGTGTTCTCTCCAGAGGTCATTATGTCTGGGCTTGCATCTGGTCCCAAGTTGGCTATGGTAATTTTACTGCACACAAACTAGTTTTAATACATGAACCTTATTGCCATTTTTTAGCTGGCATTTATTTTTACGCTACTTTTGTAAATCATGACTTTGGTTTTTCTTCCAGACCCACTTTTTTGACCTTGTAGTCCAGCCTTGCTCTCCACCTGGCTGAAATGTAATTACATATTTTCAGCATTTGTTTTTAATAGCTTGTTCTTGTTTTGCATGTAGTGTGTCAGGTGACACTAAAAATCTTTTCATTCTTTTTTTTTTTATTGTATATGTGAGACTCTCTGACATGGATCACAGCAAAAAGAAGGTTAAGATTAAGTGGCTCCAAACTGCAGTCACCTCACCCACCCAAGTTCAGAGGAGGGATGATGGCGCTGATACAACCTCAAGCTGGAATATGTCTCTGCATGAAGACACAAAAACTTTGCCCCTCAGTGACTCTCCTGGATCTAAGAGATTTGGATCATTAAGTCTGGACACTCCAAAGAGAAAATCAGAGGTGCTTGGTGAAAGGGTTCCCTCTGTAGTGAAAGATAAGCTAAGGAAGCTTTCCAGGAAAAATCTTGAGAAAATTTCACATTTAAAGGTTAATCTTAAATCTAAGTCTTTCTGTGTATGCTATCTCAAATGTACATGCCCATACAATCTGTTCAGTTCCCAAAGTGAAGAACTAACTAACCTCCTTTTTGGCTTCATTATCAGGATGAAGCTATTGACGACTCATCTAAGCAGCTGGAATATGCAGAGGGACAGAAAACATCACTGTATCCACCCCACTCTTACATTTTGAAAAAGAAAGACAGGACACCTGAAGAGGGATCGAAGGCCATTTACAGAATGGCAGTGATTGCAGCCATTGGGAGCAAAAATGCAAAATGCAGCACAACTAACATCCCCAGGAGTGACACTAACAGCCTCTATTTACCACCAATTTTTTCACATGTGAAGACTGAAGTGCTCAGCCTCTCAGTACAACCTCAGAATACATCTGCAGAGAATGATGTCCAGGAAGATCAGCACTTCCCCCCTCTGGTGTTTGAGGACAAAGAAGGCCAACATAATAGCTGCGAGCTAATCACAGACAGTAGAGTAAGTCAGCCAGCCAATTTGAAATGTGCTTGTTGTTTTGATTTAATGTTATCTTTGACTTTTTAATTTCACACACAAGATTAAGTACTTAAGAGGATTTTGTGTAATTATAAGAAGCTTATGAATTAAATGAAAATTGTTGAAACTGGATCAGTTACAATCAAAAAGGTACAGACAAACACACACACACACACACATATAAAAACATATATACATATATATATATATATATATATACAGATAAATATATATATATATATATATATACATACATACATACATACTAATACATACATGCACACACACACAAACACATATATACACATTTTTCCTCTTTTTGTTTGTGTTTTTCAGAGTGTTGTGCTAAAAGAAGAGGGTTTAGAAAAAGCTGAAGAGTGTGACACTTCCGTTCCTACTTTGGAATATATTCCAGGTTCTTTTTCTCAGCAGAGAGTCTTCTCTCCTAGACCACAATGCCAGAGTTCTTCAGAGAATACTCAAAAAGCTCAAAATGTTTCTTTCACTTTGTGTAGTAATGAAGGCAGTGATGCAGTCCAATCATCTCCTGAGAATATAAGGGTGGCTTTCTCACCATCACACCCGAAAGATTTTGTGTCATTCATGCAGTCCCATTGTCTGAACATCGACCTTTTATCAGAAAGAGGGAATGAGCAGTATTCCACCAATATTAATACTTGTTTTTCGGATCCCTTTGCTCTGCCACAGTCAAATCGAGTTCAATCGAACAGTTACTCCACAGCCACACGCAGGAACTCAATGTGTTACCCTCCCTACACTGTAACACATAGTGGCAGTCCTAAAAGAAGATTTTCCTTGCAGCCAGAACATATTTGGACCAGCTTCCCGTCCCTGGATAATAATGTTGGCTTTATTGACACGCATTGCCATATAGACATGCTCTATGGAAAACTTGGCCTTTGTCAGACATTCAGTAGCTTTCGAAGGCTGTACAGCAGCAGCTTTCCATCAGAATTTCAAGGCTGTATTACAGACTTTTGCAATCCTGGGATTATGGTTAAGGAGGCGCTGTGGGAAGGTTTGCTGGCTGAAGACAGGGTATGGGGAGCGTTTGGGTGCCACCCCCATTTTGCCAAAGGATATTCAAGTGTCCATGAACGCAACATACTTTGGGCCATGCGACATCCAAAAGCTGTTGCGTTTGGTGAAATGGGCCTGGACTACTCCCACAAAAATTCCACTGACATCCCCAGGCAAAAAGAGGCAAGATCTCATTTTATATGTTCAGATTTAAAGGTTGATGAAAAGGTTGTATTCTATTTACGGCACTGTAAAATCTGACTTTCAACTTAGAATATAAAAAATGGAGCTACCTAAAACTTCGAATCATTTAAAAAATGCAATTATTCCAACAAAACTGTTATCTTGATATTATATAATATTGTGGGTTTTGTAAAATATTTTCTTTTCATTCAGCATTGTTAGTTTTTAAACAAGTAAAAATCTGTCAGCTTGAAGCAGCATGATCTGTATAAGTGGTAGGGACTGATTTCAGCACCGACCCATATTATAGATCACATGTTTATTGTGAAAATTAATAATCATGACCTAATTTACCCACTTATGTCCACTATTAGTGTTTTCTTTGAATTTAATAAAAAGAACAATATTTAGTGAGCTTTCTCTCAAACTTTACATGCAGATTTGTCAACATATTTTATTGACTGAAATTTAAGAAAAAAAATAATTCAACCTGTGATTTATAGTGAAAATATTTGAAGCAAGAATAACTTTAAACCAATTATGTTGAAATAGCTTTAAATATTAGATTGAAGACATTTACATAATTATATTAGCTGATTGCACAAAATTTCAGTACTTAATGTAATTTACAGTACGTAAACCCTGTAGATGTATAATTATTCGTGTTTTCAGAAATGTGTTGTGTCGAATGGAATAACATTCCTGTTTTGTCTTATTGCTTCCCTGTAAAGGTGTTTGAGCGTCAGCTGCGTTTGGCTGTTGCCTTGAAGAAGCCTCTGCTGATCCATTGTAGGGATGCAGATGATGACCTGCTGGCAATAATGAAGAAATGTGTCCCTAGGGAATACAAAATACACAGGTGTCTGGAGGAATATCACCTGTCTGCATTTCATAATTTTCATATTTATCAACAGGAATAAATATACATATATTAGATTAGATTAGATTAGATTCAACTTTATTGTCATTACACATGTACAAGTACAAGGCAACGAAATCAATATTATAATAAGCAGCAAGTGCAGGATATAGGTTATAAATTTTATCTTCAATATATATATGTTCAATATTATAATCCTTAATATTTTATCTTCAGCTCTCCCTATTCTTACTTTAAGGATTTTGAAAGGATAATTAATTAGGGCCATGACAAATCAAGTTGACGTCAAATAACTAGTGCTGACTGATCAAGTGTTGCATCAAGTCATGTCAATTTTATCTTGGCCAGCAATTGGTACTAGAAGTTGAGTGTTCTTACTCACCAATGGACCGTCACTGATTCACTATGTCAAATCGGCTGAAAAGTCACCAACTTTACAGAACACTTAGCCAGCGGTTGCTCCCTGAGCCCCAAGGCTGTCATCTGATGTTCGGCTTGATGTGTCCTGGCCCTTAAACATTTAACTTTCTTTGTTGGTTACTTCTTTGATTTCCAGGCACTGTTTCACAAACAGCTACCCAGTGATTGAGCCCTTCTTGAAAGAGTTCCCCAACTTGTATGTGGGCTTCACAGCCCTGATCACCTACTCCAAAGCCACTAAGGCTCGAGATGCTGTCCGTCAGATCCCTCTTAATCGCATCGTGTTGGAGACAGATGCACCATATTTCTTGCCAAGACAGGTATGTTTGAACGGAGGCCTAGATAAATCAAATTTTTGCTCTGATGTCAAATAATTTAGCAAATCAATTTTTACTTGTTTTTACGATCTATATTGAAACAATGCTTTAAAGCAGGGGTCCCTGAGCTGCGGACAGGTACTGGTTCGCAGGCAAATTGGTACTAGGCCACACAGAAAGAATACATAACATACATTATTTCCATTTTATTTATTATATTATTTTTTTGTAATTTTACTAGGTTTTTGTATTTGGTTAGTACAACCCCAATTCCCAAATGTTGGCAGAATATCTAAATGTAAATAAAACAGAACAATAATTTGCAAAAAATTCTAAATGAGCTAATATTTTCCATGAAATAATAAAATGTCAGTTTCAACATCTGATATGTTGTTTATGTTCTGTTGTGATTAAAATATGGTTTTACCAGATTTGCAAATCATTGCAATCTGTTTTTATTTAAATCTACACATCCTCCCACCTTTTTTGGAATTGGAATTGTAAACAGAGGACAACAAAAGAAATAGAAAGAAAAGGGGCTGAAAGAAATGGCCAAATGTAGTAACCAGTTCAATTTAGATTAATACCTGAGCCTCTGTTTGATTGACAGACACTATTGCCACAGAACAATGACCAAGACTTATTGTACAGCATTAGCAGCAGTGCAGAGAAATTAATTTCCAAAAGTTTCTGAGGAATGCTCAGCCCTTTATAACCAATTAGAGTTTTTTTTCTTGATTTAGTAAGTGTTGGACCTTCTCATTTACGGTCATCATAGCATATGACTACCTGAAGCATTGGACAGTGTAGCAGAGCAGAATGGCAAAGGATCGGGATGAGTGCCAGCTCCAAATTAGTTTTACTTTTTGTAGCCTTGTACATTTTGATGACTTGGTAAGTTAATATAAGTGTATTTCACTGCGAACAGGTGAGTAAAGACGTCTGTCGGTTTTCACATCCTGGCATGGGCATCCACACTCTGCAGGAGCTTAGCCTGCTAAAGAGAGAAGACATGGCCACTGTGCTCTCCACCATCCGAAGCAACACTTTTCAGCTGTATGGCATATGATCCTCGGAGATGATGCAAAAACTCACAACCCAGTAAAGACATGAATATTTTTGGAGCTGGTTTGTGACACAGTTTATGTAGCTTTTTCATTTGGATTTATCAATTCTCCTTGTAGACATGTAGGATTCTTGGAGTTAGTAATTAGCAAGTTGACCACTAACAAAATAAAAGGCCAAAAAACTGAAATAAAAATCTGTCTGTTCTGAAACTCTGAAAGTCCTTTTATTGTTTTTTCTTTGTTCTAATATGCATGGATGTTTCTGTTCATAAAGTGCATATATATTAAAAACCTTTCATCTTTATTCTTTGGTCATTGTTTGGTATATTATTTATTATTGAATCATTATAGAGTAATTCACCTATGGACTTAAAGATTTGAATGTGAGACTACAAGTGCCTGTTGAATGGCAGGATTATGAAATTTAAGTTTGACTGAAATAATTGTGGGCAAATGTTAGTACCCCCTCTCTTAATTCTGTGTTTTTGCATAAAAACAAAAACCTTTTGGTTTTGTTTTTTTGGCAAATGCAACCACAGATGAACATATAACTTTTAACTGTCACTGTGGCATAATTTATTTACCAAAACTGAAGCCAAAAAAGGCCAAACAACTCAACTTTGATCTTGTCTGTGCATAGGACATTATTCAAGAAGACTTTTGCTTTGTTGTGAGCTGTGCTTTCATATTCTTTTTTTTTACTCGTGTAAACCATTCCTAGTGAATTGTACCTGTTTAGCTGTTCTGTCTTTTCCTCTTGACATTGTGTTAGGCCACACCTATGTTGTATCATATGCTTTTATCAAGATCTGCACACATGCTTATGATCAGTTAATCAAGGGCTGATGATTATCAGTGATGTAACTGGATGCAACTTACCCTCCTAATCTTATGGAAGCAGTAAGTGCGTGCTTAGTATTGACCTTTTCTTTTTTGTTCTTTGTTTTTGTTAATCAGACAATGAACTTTATTTTGCTTTTTGACAGAGGTTGTATTTGCCTAATACAAAGACCTGCTATGATAAGATAATTTTTATGCTTTTACACACAAAAACAGAATTAAAAGAGCGAGTACAAACATGACTACTGCAAAGTAGACACAGTGCTTATCGGGAGCAAATTTGGAAGCTTTTTATTTTGAGAGCAATTAGCCTGGCCTTTTTGCAACATTTTCTGTTGTTTAGAGAATGAATATTACGTTAGGCCTGAGGATTAGATTAATGCTACTGTAAATGAATAAAGGTTCTACGGGTGGGATGTGTTCAAACATATTACATTTCCCCTTTTGCCAGGCTTTTATTGGAAGAACTTATTTCTGAACATTTAGATGCTTTCCAAAATACAGACCAAGTTATGCTGTTATGTTGTGCATCTGTGCTTGGTAAAGGCTACAGTGTGGAACTGTGGAGACACATGTTGACCTACTTCCTAATATTTGAACATTAAGTTTTGCAACCTTGTTTTTGGAGTTGGTAATTTGATGTTCTCAGCATGAATGAAAAGTGCAGGTGTGAGATGACTTTCAGGAGGAAGATAAACCAGCACTCAGTTCTTATTCAAATGCAGGCATAAGTCAAACAGAAATAACATTAACAAACCATCTCATCAAGGATGTGTTTCAGAAAAGAAACACATCCTTGCCCATTCACCTATGTCAAATCCTCTACTTCACCAAGAGACTTGAGCTCAATATTTAGATAAGCATATGTCATTTAGACAAGAAAGATTCAACAGTTTAGTTGATGCTTTATTTATACAGTCACGTAAGCTGCTGAAAATAGGAGTTGGCTGTCCAGGACATTTTTTTACTGGCATATATTTTTTGTTTACACTAAATAACATTGAATCATTATTGAGCAATTCCCCTACTGATGTAAAGATTTAAATATCAGACTACAGAAAAACTAAGAATATCTGAGGCACATTACATTGCAGCTTTACACATTTGAGTCTGAATATTACTAGAACAGTTTGTCAAAATAACTTGTTAGTTTTAAAACTGTCAAATTAAATATAGTACCCTATATAGTACTAATATAGCTTTTATATCATTTTAAATGTATTTTAACCATTTTAATACCAGTTCTATAGTAAAGTTGTGGTCATCTGAACCAATCATGAAGACTAAGATATAGTTAAAAACTCAAAAAATATCTTGAAATAAGAATTATAATTAAACTGAACACATGTTTTACTTGGCCTCTAGTTTTAATTAGTAATTTTAAAATAATTTGTAATGTTTTTTTTGATTACACAGATTTGCAACTGTAGTCCTAGTCAGTCAACTTTCTCAGCAGTTTGAAGACAATACAATGAATTTTGAAAGAATGAGACCAGTGTCTAAACACTAGTGGCACGTATTTTCATTTAATGACCACTTTCTAATTTAGTTGATATTGGAAGTTATTGTGACTGTAAATTCTAAATTCTTTTCCATGATTTTCAAATCTGCGATGGTCTCTCTGAAACAAAAAGAAACAGTATGTTGAGAAATTGTAAGTCCACTGAACTAAGCAAATATGACGTTGCATTTAAATAAAGAATGGGATCAACCTTTAGAGTCTGTGTTTCCTAGCAGACGTTGAATGATGTCCTGCATCTCTGCAACATACTCCTCAAAGACCTCTTCTCTCATGGTGATGCCAATTTCAAAGGGGGCAATTATCTGAACAGATGATAAAGTTGCAGTGTCAAGGTGTTGTAGTGGGCTGCATTGTGAGCCAGTTTATTTAGCTAACTCACTGTGACGTGGTTGTCCTCAGTTGGTTGAGGCTCCCCCACCTGGCGTCCAACTCTATAAGACTTGCCCTTGTTCTGCGATTTACAACAAAACCTTTTCTGTAGCATTTAATTTTTTCCTTAGAAGTTAATTTTAACTAATAAACTTTTAATTTAGAAATAAGCCAAAAATCAATTGCTATTATAAAGGTTCAAAATGCAGAAAAATATATTTAAATTAACAACAAAACAAATATAACCAGTTTTTGGAATGTGGAGATAAGTTAAAAGTGATAACAGCTTACGCCATGTAAAGATCAGCATTTCTTTGCTTAAATTAAATTTGTATGCTTTCATAAAGTCTTAAACCACACTGATTTTTCCAAATGAATTCCAGACAGAAGGAACCTTACCTGAGGTTTTTGTGAAGGGCTGAGAAAACTGGAGCCTGCACTGGCAGACTTGCACCACAAGGTCACAGAACACAACACAAAAAACACAAGAAAAATGTTTCTTTTAAAAAACATGGTGGTACAAAAAATTCTGCTGTTCAACTGACCAGACAAAGTGTAAAATAGTTCCTGCAAGTTTAATTCTTAAACTAACATTGACCTTAGATCTCTTTCCTACTTGGTTTCAGAGAGTTTGCCCAAATGCCTTTTTATATACCTTTCCTCCTCTTGTTTGGGTTAAAAAAAACTGTAAATATGCTGGTAACTAGTACTTGTACTGTCATGTCTTGGAAGCGTTGGACTGTACTAATGTTTAAACTGATAAGAAAATAGGCATTTCTCTGTTGTGATATTATTCTTATCTGGTAGAGTTGCAGTCACAGTGATACTGATAAATGTGACTGTTTCAGCCCTTTATTCATGTACAGAAACACTACAAGGCATGGAATGAATTTCTTATATTGTTTATTCAGTCAGAGAACACTGACTATATCAACACAGTTACTATTTATCACTCGTTATACATTCATCAGCACACAGTCACTTCCTAAAGTATTCAGACCACTCCACATTTGGACACTTTACTGTGACTACACATAGTAATCTCTACTGATGACCATTTTAGTAAAATTAAAACTAAAGTATTCAGATCTTTTGCGTGTGGTAACTTACAGTTTTTGTTTTTCACATTTTTGATACAAGTCCAAGCGTTGAATAAATTCCATTTGGCAAATTAAACTGATAAGACATAAAGTTGAGTAAAAATCGTTGCATCCTTCTATGTTGAAATGGTAAAAACAGTAAAACAAAAGATATATCAAATATAATAGATATACTTATATAATAATGGGGAATACATTAGAGAAATTTTGAATCCCCTTCAAAAACTGCTTTTACACACTCCTAGACTATTATGTTGATTATGATGTCAAAGAGTTAACTATCTCAAAGTGCTTTTAAAAAATTGGTTTTACTTTTCTGATTTAAATTAATGAGGTGCAAGGTTTTGCATTCTGTAGTTTAGATATACAGTTAAGAGATTAAGGAGCTACGATTCACACTTCATATCAAAACAAAAAAACGAGCCATAAAATCTAAATAACTTACTCGAGACTCCAGTGATTTAATTTTGTCTTGATGCATGGATCAGGGCTAGGATATAAAGTGGCCTCCACAAGAAGATGTCTGAATGACCAGGACTCTTCCCAAAGTCACTTGTGGTTTATGTCAGGGGGGTGACCGAGAACAGTCAGCCTGACCAAGCTTTACAAGTCCTCTGCAAGATGATAGAATCTAGCACAAGGACAAACAGCTCAGTAACACAGCATCAAGTAGACCTGAATAGTAAAGTAGTAGGTATATGGGAGACAAATTACTTTTGGACAAAAAGGACAATGAGAAGAAAAAGATTCTCTGATCTAATAAAAACAGATTAAACTCTTGGGAAGAGAACCGCAGTGATCATCAGACACGGCTCATACAATACTAAAGAATGAAGTGTCTGAACACTTTTCTCTGAATACTTTGATTTCTAATAAATTTGAAAAAAAAGTTTTTGACATTGTCATTATTTGGGTTATTGTTATGTTGATTTATCTTTTTATTTTTTTTTTTGTAATTTAAAATTCAGGAACATGGGCAAAAGGTGAACGTGCCCATGTTCACCTTTTGCCCATGTTTATATATATTTGCCATTTACACCAAACTAAAACAGAACAAACTACTTGACCCAAAGCTTACTTGTTCTCTTCTCAGCCCTGCTCAGTTACTATTATTTTCTATTATTATTATTATTTTTTTAGGATAAGAGTGTGTTCAAGACAGTCTGTTATATTTTATTGTAGGTTTAAAATACATCTAAACCCTTACATTACAAAGTTTTACAAAAACCTGCATATTGTTTTCTTTCTTTGGTTATATTTTATTATAAACAGACAACAACATGTATTATCAATTACCACAACATGTTGGCATTTATAATCCAGATAAAGGTCAAGCCGGGCACATGTGATGAGATAAGTGGTTGTTGTGGCCGATCACTATGAAGCTGATGGCGCTGTGACTACTGCAGTGTCACCACTAGTTGGCGGTAAGATGCTTTTTCGCAGCGATGGGGACACACGAAGAAGTCGGGCTACGTTAATACAGGAGGTTTATGGTGTCGAAGACAAACATTAGCGTTAACTATGGATAAAAAGAAGAAACCCTTCGACGTGACCGCTTCGTCGGTGAGTTGAGTAGACAAGCAGCCATGTGAAGTCTTTTCCGAGAGACTGTGTGACTCTAGCGATCAGTTAAATATTACAAGCAACGAAGGCTAACGTTGGTTACGCTTAAGCTAGGCTTACGTACTAGCTTATCTAACTCAGAGCTAACGCTACAGTAGTTTGAGCGAATTAATATTTACAGGTTAATACATTTTCATTCCGGTAATTTCCGGCTTTGTTTCTTACAGTTAGTGGATCTCAAAGCTGAACTTTACAGGAAGCAGGAACAATTCAAACAGCAGAAGCTTGGGCAAGAAAGTGCTGGAGCTGGATTCAAATCCAAATCCAAACTTAAGGTACGTTGTGTTATTTTATGACTTTTAAAACCTGCTTTCAGAGTTTTGGATATTGTGTTTGATCATGATCGCTCATGTGTAGAAACCCAGTGTGTGGAGCAAACAAAACCCTGGTGTTTCAGCCAGAGATGAGAAGGATGCAGAACAGCTGACCGAAGAGCAGATGAGTCTGGATTCAGCAAAGTGAGCTCAGCACTTTAGACAGAATAGTTCTTGTCATAATGCACAATTAACATCCAACTCCCTATTTCTTTCGCAACAGGCGCAAGTTGGAGGAAAAGGCCAAACTCTATGAGCAGATGACAAAAGGAGACTTTCCGGGTTGGTAAAGTTGAAATTGTGCCTACCTGCTAGCTAGCTGCACAGGAAAATGTATTTACTGTATGTTTGACTTGCCTTGTTGATTGTCAGATGAAGAGACAGAGGGATTGTTCCTGGTTGACTTCACACAAAAGATCATTAACAAAAAGAAAGAGGCACTTGCACAGAAGGATACAGAGAGAGACGATGAAGACAGAGACAACTTGTCACCTATACCTGATCCTCAAAACCCAGATGAGGAATGGTAACATCATGTTTATTCGCTAGTTTGGTCTTGCAGATATAAAGTTTGCTCCTTTGTTGTTTAAGGATATACAAATAATTGTTTAATTATTTACAGTGTTCACCTGCTGTGTTTCTCTGTAGGGTTGATTATGTGGACTCTTTGGGACGATCTCGAAGATGCATGAAAAAAGACCTGCCAGACTTTAAGAAAATGGACCAAGATCTCAAAGGAATAGGGTAATTATTTCATTCGTAAAAATGTTTAAATTGTGCACATTATGGTTCCTTAAAACTGGAGTCTGGATTGTCATGCCAGGAACTGCAGCTGTTTGTGTTTTTATTGTTACTTGTAGAAAAGCCTCATCTGAGAAGACCTTACTCTCAGAGGACATGCGTCGAGAGCTGCAGAGGCAGGAATGGGAGAGGGAGGAAGAAGAGTCTATGAAAAGGCCTGTTGGACCAATCCACTATGAAGATATCAGAGCACAAGGTTACCGTTGCAGTTTTTCTAGAACCTTTATGGATCGTTTAGCAATACAGCAAGTTTTGTGTTATAAAAGCATACCAAGGAACCACAGGAGCCATCTGGTATTTTTAATGTTGTGGTTGATTTAGTAAATGTTTTGTCTGTTCATCTCAGAGGCCCGGGAGCTTGGTGTAGGTTACTTTGCATTCTCTCGGGATCAAGAGCAACGTAGAAAGCAGAGAGAAACCCTCGAAATGCTCAGAGACCAGGTAAGCTGCTGATGTTTAAGGTCGAAAAATTAATCTTTATCATAACTGTGTGTAGACCATTTTAATGCCACACCTTCTTTATGATCGGCTCCACATAGTTAGCTTTGTACAACTTTTAATATTTTCTGGTTTATACTCAAGCCCCTAAACATTTAAAGCACTTTGTACACTTAAATATATAGATATAAATATATATAAATATTTAAATATTTCTCTTCTAACTGAAAAACTCCTCCAGATGACATCTTCTGAAGGAGTTTTTTACCATTAGGAGTTCATCTGGGGGAGCACTGGAAAAGCATGTTGACCATGATTACAAATATAGTGTGAACAACAAGATGATTTAATCTAAATTAAAGGTTTCTCCAAATTATGTGATCTGGAGGCATTTTCCAGCTAGAAGTAGACAGATATTCTATATAGGGAAGTCATAGGGAATTTTAATGGCATTTATTTACATTCACAAACCAAACTAGAACCAAAAGATTAGTGAAGGTGTCCTTTAACAGATGATTAAGTTTTGCTCAGTCTTTTTCTTTTTTCATCTTCTTTTAAATGTTTTTACCTTCAGACAACAGAGCAGCGCACAAAGAGGGAGCGACTGAAGGAAAAGAGGCAGGCCATCCTGCAGACTCGTTTGGCCAAGGTGAGGCAGAGGAAGATGAAGAAGGGCAATCTGGACGACACTGAGACAGAGGAAAGAGAGGAGGATAATAAAGGTGGGAATCCAAGAATTCTGGTCTCATAGAAATTGCGACGTTTGTGTAAAAAGTTGTTGCTGGCTGTTAATTGTATTATAAGCTTTGATGGTTGATTGCTATGAATTTATTCTTCCAGGAGAGGAAGAGGAAGATGAATTATTAGGACATCCGCCTCCACCTGAGGACTGCCCAGAGGTCAGCACAGTGAAACGGGTGGAAGTGGAGATCCAGGAGAGGAGGGACACTAAACCAGGCGTTCCTCATGTCAGAGAATGGGACAGAGGCAAAGGTAAGTTTTGTTGGGTGAAGGTCAGTATTAAATGTAAAAGTAAAAGCGGTGGTGATGAACTTATCTAAAACAGATTTATTTCTATTCAGCTGCTTCAGTGGCAGGAATTTTAGATATTTAGCAACTTTTCTTTTTCCTGTTAAAAGTTCCCAATAAGTCAACAATAAACGCAATTTTCATTTTAACATAATTCTTAGTGTGCATTGCTTCACTTAACAGCCTTAACTTAATATTAAAGACAAGAGGCAATGCATTTTTCCATTTCATTTAAGCCCTCTCTAAGTTAGTTTCAAATCAAATAGTGTTTTAAAAAAATCTTGCATTGCTTAATATGTTCTATTGAAATGGTTCAACAGCACTGGGGCTGGGTGATGTGCTTTTTTTCCATGCTTTTTGTTTTTTGTTTGAACTCAAGACAGAACATGATTATGGACGTCTCAGTACATGTACCCACCATTAGGTTTTGATCCAATACTGCACTTGTGTACACAGAAAACTATTCAGATACCAATGGTTAACATCACAGTGGTTGAGCTGGTTGGTGGGGATGAAACTGCCTGTGGTTTGGAAATGTTTTAAGATAAGTCACAATGACAAAAGTAAAGACAGCTGCTAGCTCTGTTCCACTCTGCTGAAGTCTTAAGATCTGGTTGATAACAGTATTTTCATAAAGATTATTTTAAACATGTTTAATATTTATGACTGACAGCTGAGATCTACAGCAGCTACACCTTTACCTGAATTTCACTTTGTTTTACAAAGTTAGACTAATTTCTTACCTTTCAGTCCTCTGATGTCTGCTCTTCCAGACTCATGAGACTACAAAGCTTTGACTGGTGGAAACATTGTTTAAGTGTGAACTGTCCATTTTGTGTCCCCACTACTGTGGACAGTAGTTTCTCATCTGCTTATGTGCAGTGTATTCATAAGGATTTTACTGTCCAACAAGTTATTCTCGAACAGCTTTACTGCGGTTTACTGCTCATATTTGTACTCAAGTACTGCTTTTACTGAGTCTGTGTTAAAGTGTTACTGAGGCATTTCTAAACATAATTCATAAACTGATTTATTAAATAGTATATATTGTATACTCTTCCCCTAGGGATATGATGAAGAAAACAGTTACTAGCAAATGCACGTACAGTAAAAAAAAAGTAAATGTCCATAGTAACCCTCTGAACACCTCCTAATCACTGGTAACCTACACTGCGTAACAGTACACAGTGATGCATTAACTATTAATAACAGGTGGCTAACTCCATGGTTTCCATGTAAGCACGGCTTTATTTTGATGTGAAGCCCAACAGCTCCATGAAAACCAGAAAGGAGTTGGGATGTTTTGTGTCTCCATATCATATAGATAACATGACCTTCCTTTACTTTTATTTTGTTTTTCCCAACTGAGGCCACCATTACCCCAGCTTGTTAACTAGCTAAGCCAAGTCACCAATGACATTACTGTCTCTTTCTCCAGAGAAGTCAATGACTGCACCATTTTCATGCTGTTAAAAAAATGAGTTAACCAAAATAATTCAAAATAGCTCTAGGCGGGAGAATTTTTCCCTTAGCTGTTTACAACTGTCTGTCTAAAACTAAACATTGAGATAAATCCAAACATTTACTTCTTTAACACCACTTTTGTGTTGTTCCTTTCAGAGTTCATGTTCAGTGAGTGGAAAACTCGGCGCCGGGAAGAGCGAGAGTCAGAATTTGCACCTCCCTCTGCATATTTCACCGATGAGAAGAGACGGCGACTAGGGGAAAATAAAACTCAGGACAATAAATCCAAAATGTCCTTCCAGTGGACAAAGAGCTCAGGAGAAATCTCTGAGAGCAAAGAGAAACCACAACCACTGCCTAAAGCTACTCCTTCACCTCCTCAACATAATTCTCCACCTCCTTCACATTCACACACCACACCACAGCCACCACCCTCAAACCCTCCCACAGTTTCAGCTCCTATGTCTGCTCCCCCTTTAAATCCCCACTATCCACCTCCTCCTACATTTTATCCCTCATTTCCTCCTCCTCCTCAGTATGCAGGTCTCCATCCTCCAGCCTTCCCATTTTCCTTTTCAATATGTTAACCAGTATCCTCCTCATTTTCCACCTCAGCCTCCACCTCAGCTGCAGAGCCAGTCACAGCCTCAGCAGCCCCCCCACCCTGCAGACCACAGTGAGGCCCAGCAGCCCCCTCCACAGAGTCTGGATGACATGCTGTCTTTCTACAGGAACTCTTCCTGATCCCTGACATAGGTGTGCTGTGTAGTTTGTTCATATTGTGGGTGTAAAAACTCCTGTCTCTTATTCACTGAAAAAATACACCGTTCTAAACCTTTGATGTTTATTAAAAGGTATCATTGTTGTAAATTCTACATTTTGATTTTATTACTTTTGACATACAAGCTGGCTGGCCACTGAGGTGCAGTCTGAAAATATCCACAAGATGGTACTGTACACCTTCATACTAAGAAAATGGCTTGGTCACCAAACCGGTTGTCTACTTTGGACAGTTATCTAAACTCTTTGGTTTTCTAGATCAGCCAATAATTTTAATATTTATAATGTATATCTATTTACAGTTTATAGTTGTGTATAAATGTTGCATTTTAGATTTAAAAATGCAGTACTGAAGACTGTACAACTGAAAATAGCTCACACATTGAAACTTGGAGTGACCACACTTGAAATCAGACTGGTTAATATCAAGGAAGTTGTTCTGAGGAAATAAATCCAAGAGTTGATTGAAGACTGCTCGTTCCATGGTCTTAGCAGAAATGGAAGAAGAAAAACATTTGTAATCCCCAACAGGGGCTTGAAGAGAAGGCTCCTTAAGAGTGGGGTAATCTGGGTCTGCTTAAGTGAGGTGGGGAGGTGCCGGTCATAAGAAATAAAATAATGATTTGTGTAATAGCAAGGATTAGTGAGCATGTAGCTGCTCGAAGGAGAGTGGAGGGGATGGGATCCGGTGAACAGGTGGTAGTGTGGTTTGATGGGAGGAGGATGGTGGGTGCATTGTCCTCAGAGGAGAGAAGGAGCTGATGACTTATTGGAATATTGGAATATTGGTATAAAAGCTGGCGAGGTCATTGACAGTGAGAGTTGGAGGCATCTAGAAGAGGGATTTGAAAGTGTAGAACAGCTTCCTGGTGTCAGTGGTGATTCTAAGTTTGTCTTGACAGTATTAATTTTTTTGCCTTGGTGACGCAGTGAGAAAAAGATGCAATCCTGCAGATTCTTACACTTGCAAACAAATGTGTTAAGCTTTAACTTTAATTGCATGTATTTGCAAACTATATACTAGTGCTCTGACCAGTCTGTCAGTCCAAACCATGTGCATCAATATGTGATGTACTGCTTGTACATCTGTGGCTTATAACCAGCAATACAATTTCCCAGGTTGACGTCTATCTACTAAACCCTGCTCTAATGTTATATCTGATCTGAGTATAAGATATTAAAGATGTTAAACATTGATAACATCAGTATGTTATCATTTGCATTATTGTATTACAACAGTAACATTTAGCTCAAAGCATAACAGAGCTAAGTAGATATTGTAAAATATGTCCAGAACTTCTTGTGAATGCAGACAACAAACAGTGTTTACAGTGCTCTGAGCAGCTTCTTTTATTGTCAGACCCTCTGCGGTCTGTCCATCCTGTGCTCTCATCAAAGATGTCACCATGTGGCTTTACCACAGCATAAACTATTAGTAATGGGGGAAATGTGAACGTCCACCTTCCTTTCAGAGACCAGCAGCACTGAAAAATTATTTCACAGGTTATGAGTTAGGAACGTGTCTGACATTGGTTCTTCAGATACACTGCCCTGTGTCCTCTAGACCAGAACACACAGTTAACGTTGTCTTTATGACCCTGCAGGTCCCTGATCCAGAGAGGACAGAGGGGCTGATTTGTGCTTTGTTAATGCAGGACTGAGTAAAAAGGCTAACAGGGAAAAGCCTGGACCATGAGCTGCAATTTGTATCTCTTCTGCCAATATGGCATTTCAAATACATCCCTGCATGAGCTACATCAGGGATTCAAATAAACTGAAATTATGTAAAGGTCATGTACTGACTTCTGACTTTCTAAAAGAAAACAATTTCTTGATTTGTTGATGTACTGCAGTGAGAAAAATTGAACAAAAACACCTTCCTTTAGCTTTCTTTTGTAAGCAGAAGGTGAAAGACTTAGGATTAATTGAGGAATTGTACATGGTTCATTATAATTAAAGGAACAATTTGAAACTTGGACAATAATTGTTCTTTCTACATTTTCCACATTTTGTCACGTTATCACAAATGTAAATGTATAGTTTTGGTATTTTATGTGATAGACCAACACAAGGTGGTACATAATTGTGAAGTGGAAGGAAAGTGATAAATGGATTTCAACATTTTTTTTTTACAAAAATCTAAAAAGTGTGGTGTGCATTTGTATTCAGCTCCTCTGAGCCAATACTTTCTAGGACTACCTTTTGCTGGAATTGACAGTGACAAGTGTTTGGGTATGTCTGTACCAGCTTTGCAGATCTAGAGAGTAAAATTTCTGCCCATTCTCCAGATTCACATCAGATTGGATGGAGAGCCTCTGTGAACAGCAGTTTTCAAGTCTCCACAGATTCTGAAATGGATTTAGGTGTGGACTTTGACCGAGCCATTCCAACACATGAATGTGGTTTGATCCAAACCATCCATTGTAGCTCTGTCTGTATGTTTAGGGTCATCGTCTGCTGGAAGGTGATTCTCCACCCCAGTCTCAAGTCTTTTGCAGAGCACACACAGCATTTTGCTGTTCAGGTTCAGTTTTGGTCTCATCTGACCAGAGCACCTTCTCCCACATGTTTGCTGTGTCCCCCACATTCCTTGTCACAAACTGCAAACAGGACTTCTTAAGGATTTCTTCTGGCCACTCAAGTGGCAAGACTAAGTTGTCCTGTGGACAGATTCTCCCACCTGAGCTGGATCTCTGCAGCTCCTGCAGAGTTACCTTTGGCTGCTTGCTCTCTGATGAATGCTCTCCTTATTTGCTTGTCAGTTTATGTGGGCAGTCATTTTTTGGTAGGTCTGCAGTTGTGCAATACACATTCCATATTTGGATTATAGATTGTACAGTGCTCCGTGAGATGTTCAAAGTTTGGGATATTTTTTCATAACCTAAAACTGCATAAAACTTCTGGACAAGCTTATTCCTGACCTGTCTAGTGTGTTCCTTGGACTTCAGGAAGCAGTTTGTTCACTAATGTTCTCTAACAAACCTCTGAGGGCTTCACAGAATCACTGTGTTTATGCTGAGGTTAAATTACACACATGTGGACATACTTACTAAGGTGACTTCTGAAGGTAATGTTGATTAGAGGTATCAGAGTGTAGGGGGCTGAATACACATGCACACCACACTTATCAGATATTTATTTGTAAAAACAAAATTTAAATATTATAATTTTGTTGGTCTTTCACATAAAATCCCAATAAAATATGTTTACATTTGGATGTAACATGACAAAATGTGGAAATGTTTCAGGGATATGAATACTTTTGCAAGGCATTGTAGGTCTTCAGCAGATCCGCACACAGGTTACTGCTGTAACTGCAGTGAGGCTCAGACAACACTCTTGTCAGTGAGAGGTTTGTTGTCCTCAGGGAGGATTTTTGATACAGAGTTTTAATGACGCAACAATGAACTGAACTCACAAACTGTGAGCGGGAATCAGACTCTTAAGTTGTCGATCCCAGGGCACAAGTTTCTTGAAAGATTCTCAGTAAATATTGGATATTGAAAGACTTAGTCACTGAAGGAGTAATGACATTTTAAACTGCAACCAGAAAAGATAATAATAGCCAAAAGAGACACCATCTTAAACTTTCATGATCAGTTTAGGAGTCTTCTTTAAATTACAGACATTAACATAAAAACAAGTGGAGGGTATAAGGGAAATGGCCTACTGCTAGCTCCATTAAAGATAATAGGTCATTACAACCTGATCAGTAAATTCAAGCACATCGAGCCAAATTTAGAAAAGAAAGGATAATGAGAAGTTTATAAAAATGAAATGGAATTTCATTTACAAGTCTTGCACTATGATATTAAAATCACAACCAGATCTTAAATGAATTTGACTTGGTGTTTGCACAAGTTTGAGTAATTTGAAAATAACTATGAGATAAAGTTTTTTTAAACTTTAGACATTAGACATTAAAACATTAGATTGTTTAATATTTTAACGTGGTAATTTTGACCTAAATGTGTAAAAAACAAACAATGTTCCCTTTAAACGATCACACAACTAAAGAACATGAATAGAAAGCTGCTATGATAAGTAGTAAAGAAACTTGGTTGAGATTTTCAGCGGACTAATAAAACAATAGGGGGGCTTTTTGGGGAGCATCAGCAAGACCAAAAGAGACAAGTGGAAAACCTAACAAGCATTAAAGCTTATTACATTTTATTCTGACACGTAAGCAGGTTTATCCATCTAAATTAATTTTACCTTCTGTACTGTACCACCTGAGATAGACAGCTGGTTACTTTCATTTTCTATCAACAGGACATGATTCTCGCTTTGGGATACAAGTTGTTCTTCTGTGTGCTTATCTCAGCTGTTGAGCGCTGCAGGAGTTTAACTTGTTATCTGTTTGCATATGATATAAACTCATTTAAAAGTAGACCAGACATAAAAGAAAGAATCACAATCGCTCCCCGTGTTTATTATTGTAAGTATAGTTATTGTTACCACATCTGCACCTTTTCCAAACTGCTACTCTTGCTTTTAAAACTCAGTCTGCTACACTACAGTTTATAATTGTGCTCCTTGAAACCCCCCAACAAACAAAGGTGGTTATTAGAAATACAGTTTTGTAAAATCAAAAACAGAATCAGCACAGAGAAGACTGCAAAATAAATAAGACGGAAAAATCAGACTTATTAGACCCCAAGTTTTTGAATCACAGCAGTGTCCGTAGGGCAGACAATTAAAGCACATTATTGCCTCGACATCTCACACTGCTCAACAAGAACAGTGTTTTGCAGCTTCAGGCTCCACTAATGGTCCATCAGTGACTGGTGTCTTCCTCCGGTGTGTGCCTCCACACTGAGACGATGTGCTTCAGATGGAGGCCTGGGTCCCTCTCTCAGCATCACCCCACGGTGAGCTGTAATGAGTTGGTGTGCGTAATGAGAGCTAATGTTGCCACAGCTATTGAGCCGCTCTTGCCACCAGGCCGTAATGCTTCTCCCGCTGTGTTGTGTCAAACAGCCACATGTAAAACAGACTGGTGCCAGCAAGCTGATGGCAGGCCTGCTGCAGTGTCTCCCCAGCAGCAGATGGATCAGAGAAAGAGGGACAAAGGCCCCATGGAGTCTCTAATGACAGCGTTTGGCTGCAGTTCAATTCACAACACGAGTTGTGAAAATTTATGTTGTAAATACACCTTCTCGGTTTACTTCATTTTGTTGTTATTGAATCTGGGTTTCGCTGAAATGTTTTCAGTTCTGGTGTTTCAGAATCAGAATTAGAAACTTTTTTATTGGAAGGCACAGTTGTGAACACTTAACAGTACTTGAATTTTTTCTTGGTGTAGGCATGGCACACAACAAATTATGAAAAACATTTAATGTTGCTGTAACACACAAGACAAATAAAACAGTATTAAGAACTGTTACTTAGAAGCAGCAAGAAATTTTAAAATTTGAATTGCCTTGTAAGTAAGAGTCCTACATTCAAAAATCCTTGGACAGATACAGATACAGATATTATCAGTAAAATATACTTAAACTGTGTTTATAGAAAAAAAATCCCCCTGTGGCTCGTGACATGAACACTGATGCGTCAGTGCGTAAGAAATAACTTTACTGTTCTGGCTCATCAAGGTGGTGCTTGTCATGTCTTTGTTGTGAAATAAATTAGAAATATTTTTAGTTTTCTAATGATATGAAATAAATGTGAAATATGACAAGGGGTTATGAGGCAAACAATGTTCAGAACCAGTGATGTACGAGTTTATGAAAAGTGTCCGAGAATTGAAAGTAAAGTACAAGTACCTCAAAGTTGTATGTTTGTGAAAACATATTTGGTTACTGTTCCATCTCCCCATTTCACCATTACAGTGAAATGGGTCACTATACTTTCTGTGATTTACTAAATATTCATAACATCACCAATTCATTGTTTTTTTTTCAGTTTGTTTGTATGTTTAACTAATATTTATTTTGACACACTGTTGAAGATTTCTGTCATAAGCTGGAACTTACCCACAACTAAGACTGAGAAGTTTGATGAAATTACATAATAATATCATCTAAACACAAAGACTTGTACATTACGTTCCCTGGAATAAATTGTCCTAATTTTTGATCGAAATCATGAACTCTCTGATGAAATTCACTGCTAATTTGCGGTACTAAAACATTGCAGTTCAACACCCAGCCGAGTACCTGAATTCATTTCTGCATGTTGTATTGTGTGTTGAAAGGTGCGATGTATTGATTTTAATCCCCTGGGCATTTGACCAGGTTTCAGTTTGTTCACTTAATGAACCTGTTTGTTCACAACAAGACTAGCTTTGTGCTGAATGCACTACCTTAAGGACGCCAGCTAATTTGTTTGAGCTGCTGAGGCCTGTTAAATGTCTTAAGTGTGTACGTGTGTGTGTTCAGCCGAACTGTGAGCTGGGTGGGCAGTTTGTCTCCTGGGCAGTGTATGTGTCACCTAACAACCCCCCCGCCCTGCGCCTCATGGTGCTGGATAAAGATATTAGTTGGGCACTGTTGACACTGCACGCACACTCGTAATGGCCTCATAAATTCTGCCCGTGTGAAAGGGAAAAAGGGAGTGAAAAGGGAAGGAAAGGGTCTGTGGACTCATTGGCAGTCCACTCTCACTCTGTGCCTGCTCTAAACCACCCAGCCGACTCTCTACCTGCACTTACCAGATGCAGTATTTGACAATTGTCATTACGCTACATATGCCTTGCAGCAATTACAAATGATACAAGCTCGTATGTCGCTATTAGTTTGATAAATGAAGAAACAATAATTAATAATTAGACATTACAGACCAAAAAAATAAAGTTTAGCTTTTACACATCAGACGTGTTCATGTGTCTTGGTGTGTGATTAACTCACAGCAGTGTGTATGTGTACACAGCAGTAACAGTTTATGGAGAAATGATAGCTGGACATGAGAATGTATGATTATGCTTAATTTCTTCTGACTTTCCTTGTTGAATAGCTCACTGACCGCGTAATTATCAACACAGAAGTTTTCTACTTGTGCTCTTTCTCCCCGATTTTGACCATTCAGACTGAACAATCTAGCCACAGGGGTTGCAAGCCAGTAACTTTTGTGCCGGTCCCAAGCCCGGATAAATAGAGAGGGTTGCGTCAGGAAGGGCATCCGGCGTAAAATTTTGCCAAGTACAATCATGCGAGTCATCCATACCACTTTCATACCGGATCGGTCGAGGCCGGGTTAACAACGACCGCCACGGTGCTGTTAACCTACAGGGTGCCGGTGGAAATTGGACTACTGTTGGTCGAAGAAGGAGAGGAGGCAGAAGGGTGCGTGGTCAGAGAGAGAAGGGGAAAGGCAGGAGCTTAGATTTGAGAGTAGGGACTCTTAATGTTGGCACAATGACAGGGAAAGGTAGAGAGCTGGCAGACATGATGGAGAGAAGGAAGGTAGATGTACTGTGTGTGCAAGAGACGAGGTGGAAAGGCAGCAAAGCACGTAGTATTGGAGGAGGATACAAACTGTTCTACCATGGTGTGGATAGGAAGAGAAACGGAGTAGGAGTGATCCTGAAGGGGGAGTTTGTGAACAATGTTCTAGAGGTGAAAAGAGTCTCAGACAGGGTGATGAGCCTAAAGCTAGAAATCGAAGGGGTGATGGTGAACGTAGTCAGTGGGTATGCTCCACAAGTTGGCTGTGAGTTAGAAGAGAAAGAGAGATTCTGGAGTGAGTTTGATGAGGTTGTAGAGAGTATCCCTAGAGGAGAGAGAGTAGTTGTTGGAGCAGACTTCAATGGGCATGTTGGAGGGAAACAGAGGTGATGAGGAGGTGATGGGCAGGTTTGGTGTAAAGGACAGGAATCCAGAAGGACAGATGGTAGTGGACTTTGCTAAGAGGATGGAAATGGCTGTAGTTAACACTTACTTCCAGAAGAGAGAGGAACATAGAGTGACATACAAGAGTGGAGGTAGGAGTACACAGGTGGACTACATCCTATGTAGACGAGGTCATTTGAGAGAGGTTAGTGACTGTAAAGTGGTGGTAGGAGAGAGTGTAGCCAGACAGCACCGCATGGTGGTGTGTAAGATGACTCTGGTGGTCAGGAAGAAGAAGAGAGGAAAGTCAGAAAAGAAGACCAAGTGGTGGAAGCTAAAGAATGAAGAAACTTGTGAGGAATTCAGGCAGAAGTTGAGACAGGCTTTGTGTGGTCAGGAAGAGCTTCCAGATGATTGGGAAACTACAGCAGAGGTAATCAGGGAAACAGGTAGGAAGGTGCTTGGTGTGTCATCTGGTAAGAGGAAAGATGATAAAGACACTTGGTGGTGGAATGAGGAAGTACAGGACTGCATCCAGAGGAAGAGGTTAGCTAAAAGGAAGTGGGATGTAGAAAGGACTGAGGAAAGTAGACAGGAGTACAAGGAAGTGCAGCACAGAGTGAAGAGGGAGGTGGCAAAGGCCAAACAGAAAGCTTATGATGAGCTGTATGACAGGTTAGACACAAAGGAAGGAGAGAAGGACTTGTACAGGATAGCCAGACAGAGAGATAGAGATGGGAAAGATGTGCAACAGATAAGGGTGATTAAAGACAGAGATGGAAAGGTGCTAACAAGCCAGGAGAGTGTGCAGAGAAGATGGAGGGAGTATTTTGAGGAGTTGATGAATGAGGAAAATGACAGGGAAAGAAGGGAGGAAGATGTGGATGTTGTGGAGCAGGAAATAGGAGAGATTAGAAAGGATGAGGTGAGGAAGGCTCTGAAAAGGATGAAGAGCGGAAAGGCTGTTGGCCCTGATGACATACCTGTGGAGGTGTGGAAGTGTCTAGGAGAGACAGCAGTGAAGTTTCTGACAGGTCTGTTTAACAGGATTTTAGAGAGTGAGAAGATGCCTGAGGAATGGAGGAGAAGCGTTCTGGTGCCGATCTTTAAGAACAAGGGTGACACGCCAGAACTGTAGCAACTACAGAGGGATAAAGCTGATGAGCCACACAATGAAGCTGTGGGAAAGAGTAGTGGAAGCCAGGCTTAGGAAGGAGGTGGAGATTTGTGAGCAGCAGTATGGTTTCATGCCCGTAAGAGCACCACTGACGCCATTTTCGCTTTGAGGTTGTTGATGGAAAAGTACAGAGATGGTCAGAAGGAGCTGCATTGTGTGTTTGTGGATTTAGAGAAGGCGTATGACAGGGTGCCGAGGGAGGAGCTGTGGTAGTGTATGAGGATGTCGGGAGTGGCAGAGAAGTACGTCAGAGTAGTTCAGGACATGTATGAGAGGAGCATGACGGTGGTGAGATGTGCCAGGTCAGACAGAGGAGTTCAAGGTGGAGGTGGGACTACACCAAGGATCGGCTTTGAGTCCCTTCTTGTTTGCTATGCTGATGGACAGGTTGACAGACGAGGTCAGACAGAAATCTCCCTGGACAATGATGTTTGCAGATGACATTGTGATTTGCAGTGAGAGTAGAGAGCAGGTGGAGGAACAGCTGGAGAGGTGGAGGTTTGCTCTAGCAAGACAGAATACATGTGTGTAAACGAGAGGGATCCAGGTAGAAGTGTGAGGTTACAGGGGCTGAGGTGAAGAAGGTGCAGGAGTTTAAGTACTTGGGGTCAACAGTTGAGTGTGATGGAGAGTGTGGAAAAGAGGTGAAGAGGCGAGTGCAGGCAGGTTGGAATGGGTGGAGGAAAGTGTCAGGAGTGTTGTGTGACAGAAGAGTGTCAGCAAGACTCAAAGGAAAGGTGTACAGGACAGTGGTGAGACCAGCTCTGCTCTATGGGTTAGAGACAGTAGCAGTGAAAAGAGACAAGAGGCAGAGATGGAAGCAGCAGAGATGAAGATGTTGAGGTTCTCCTTAGGAGTGACAAGGTTGGACAGAATTAGGAACGAGTTCATCAGAGGGACAGCGCACGTTGCCTGTGTTAGCAACAAAGTCAGAGAGGCCAGATTGAGATGGTTTGGACATGTGCAGAGGAGGGACAGTGAATTTATTGGTAGAAAGATGTTGGAGATGGAGCTGCCAGGCAAGAGGGCAAGAGGACGACCAAGGAGGAGATATATGGATGTCCTAACAGAGGACATGAGGTTAGCTGGTGTCAGAGAGGAAGATGCCCAGGATAGAGTGAAGTGGAAAAGGATGATTCGCTGTGGCGACCCCTGATGGGAAAAGCCGAAAGAGTAGTAGTAGTAGTAGTAGTAGACTGAACACTGGCTTAGTCCAATTCTCTTACCACTGCAGCTCCTTCTCCATGGTGTTTGGACTCAACTCCTTTGTCCTCCGTCAGGACAGCCAGCTGAATTATGAGAAAGGTTTTCATATTCCGTCTCTCCCTCTCATTTCTGTGAAAGATGTTTGGTTTCTAATTTATTAACATCTCTATTTTGCAACTGCTTTTTTGTTCTTACCTCTACTCTGCTCAGCTTGTTGGTGGTGGCCATTCTGCTGCAGTGGTTCCTGTGTGACCATCTTCACCTTCCCTGCAGCCTGTGCAGATGTGCTGGCCGGGGGATTGTTCTCTTTGTTGCAGGGAACAAACGTCTTGTCCTTCACAAATGTCAGCAGTTCCGGCTGTGTGCTCAGCTCTACAATGCTTATTTCAGCAGCTGTGTTCTTTTCCACATAAGGATATAATGAGTCTGGCAAGACTCTTGCTTCTATAGATCATCCTCCCTTTTTCACAGATGTGCCAGGTCTTTTGTTTTCTAGTCCACGGCATTCACGGGCAGACTTCTTTTAGTTGCCATGAGCATCCTAGAGCTGGACATCTAGAGCAGTCAACTCTGTGTCCTGTTAAGCAGATTAACTTCTTCCCCAGCTGTGTGGCCTCTGTACATACTGTAACCATTTTGTTATGTGACAGGATTAAGAAACAGTTCAAACATTCTTTAAATGTTATGAGAGAAGATAAGATGTACTTTTTTGTCCCTTAGGGGAAATTTGTTTGAGGCAATCCATAGTCACAGTTCTGTCTGTGGTTATATATTTATGCATAATGTGCATTTATAGAATAAACACCCAATTCAGATCAAACAAATAATACTAAATAATTGTCTGTTGCTGTTTTGACAGGAAAACATTGTTTGTCTTAAACACAGTATTTTCCCTGTGGAAGAATGTCCTCAAATACCTATTGCAGATTACAGGTTTCCCATCTATCTACGATCAACAAGTTGCCTGTATCCCTACTTTATGAGCCCGTAGGTCAGTGAGGTACATTTGATAGTGATACTTGACAGTCAGTGAGTGATTTTGTCCAACTTTAGATCCTTTAAAGGCAGGAAGAAAAGTTCCCTGGAAGCAGCGATGTCACTCTTGCTCACTCCGGTATCACATGGCCTGTATTGATTGTTAGATCCAGGGGCTGTTAAGTGGCTGCTTGCATTTCAATGTGTCCTTTAGTAGGAGATTAATGTTGTTTCTAAAAAACAGACTCCATCCCCCTGCATTTCTCTTCATTATTAATGAAACTTAAATGGCAGTTTGCCAAATGAAAGCAAACATTGAGCTGAAACACAGTGGCTCTGCTACAAGACCAACATCAACTCAAATTAGCACAAATGTGTATTGGTGTAGAAAAATGCACATTTCTGTTAACACAGAGGTTCTTTCACAAGAAAACTAATGGCACATCACCCAACTTCTTCGGAGCTTGAGCTTGTGGACGGCCACACTCACATTATCCTGAAAGGATACTTCAATAAATTAGGACAGCATAGTCATACACTTTCCTCCATCATACTGTTGGGATGTTTTCATGTTAGTACAGTTCTTTTTTCTTTTCGCGTTTTATGTTACACATAGTCCTATGGGTTCTTCCCAAACAATTCTACATTGTTTTTCCTGTCCCAGACATTTTTCTTGTAGTGGTGTGAAGCGTCAAGCTTTCTTTGCCAACTTCAGG
Organism: Channa striata; assembly: GCA_033026295.1. Taxonomy (NCBI): domain Eukaryota; kingdom Metazoa; phylum Chordata; class Actinopteri; order Anabantiformes; family Channidae; genus Channa; species Channa striata. Next base: position 15,210,003 of record CM065168.1, on the reverse strand, counting down.
TGTGTCGAAGTGTTTTCAAAGACCCGGGGTTTCCTCCATGGTGCCCTGCTGGGATGATCTGCTTGTTCAATGTTTTGCTTGTTGTTGACTCATGAAAAGAGATGTTAAGCAACTCCAACGAATACTTTTTCTACCACACTGCTCATTCTGCATTGTGCCTTTGGACTGATCTTGGCTGTGCGTCAATGTCTATGGAGAGTAGACACAATACCAAATTGTCTCCCTTTATAAACAGTCAGTCTAACTGTGGACTGATGAATATTTAAAGTCTTGAAGATTGCTTTGTAGTCCGTTTCCAGCTACATGCAAATCCACAAATCTTCATAGGTTCTCTCAGATCTCTTTTGGAAGGCATGGCTCACATCAGCTGATGCTGAGTATCACAATGACATTGTTTGAATGTTTTCATAAGTCAAGGTAGTTCTAAATCAAACATCCATTCCTGTTTTACTTTTTGGACTCCAGGTTTGCCAAGATTTTATTTCAGTTGACATCAGAACCCCAGTGTCACTATTACTTTTTCTAACATTGCATTGTACAATCAATGGGTTTGTTTAATAAAAATCATGACTGTGAAAATTTGTATTTATTGATATTTATGACTCTAAGAAAGATCAGATCACATTTCATGGCCAAAGCATTAAATGCAGCTGCAAAACTTTCTTTACTGATTACTGGATAACTGAACAAATAAATACCAGGGTGTTTATACATCCCATTCACAGTAAGTCTATTATGCAAAGATGTTTTATTCAATGCAAATACACACACACACACACACACACACACACACACAAGCACCATGTTTGTCTTTCTATACCTGTGAGGACACTCGTCTACAAAATGCAATCCCGAGTCCCTTACCCTAACCCTAACCATCACAACTGAATGCCTAACCCTAACCTAACGAAAACATAATTCTAACCCTAAAACCCAGCCTTCACCCTCAAAAAGCCTTTTGAGGTTGTGTGGACCAGCTAAAATGTCCTCACAACAATGGTACTGAAACAAAATCTGTCCACAGACACACAAACAGGTGTTTATGCATGTACTGCACAACTGGTGACGGAGGGTCAGTTCAGGTTAATCCAGTGTGGTTTGATGTGGATTTGTAATCACTGCTCACTTAAATATAGCAAATAAACATATTGCTTCTCCTGACAGTGGGCCACTTAATGGTTTGCATTGTTCCTTTGTGATAGTTGACATTTATTCCACAATGATTCATTAGCCAGATGCCAAAGCCAATAAATACATTGGTAATACATTCAGTGATGCATTATGCCGTGTACTAATTCTGAATATCTGTGCATGCTGAACCCACACTGTGTTTAAGAGAATTCAAAGCACGACATATCAGGCTTAAATCATAACACACTTGTGATTGGCCCATATTTAGTTAAAATGTTTCCCTACTGCACAAATGGCTCAGCTGTGTGCTGTTATTGTTTTATGTGTAGGCATCGAGTCCAGAAAGCATGGACACAAGCTGCATCAACAGTGAAATGTGTTATGATGATGTTTAGACTTTCCGTGGTAAAAACTGTTCCAATTGTAAACGTGTCAGAAAGTTCCCACAGAAGAACAAAAACAACTCTCCAGCTGTGTTTTCTTCCTCGTCATGGTGTTAAGGGAAACTAAAATTAGATCGTTCTGACACAAGAGTTTGTTCCTGCATCCTATTGGATCAAAAACATGACAGTCTACAGGATTCAGTGTTGCCAAACACAATCCAAGTCAACAATACTGTCCAAGGATATAGAATGTGCATGTGTGTCTTTCCTGTTTGTTGTGAGGAGAGGTACACAACAATCTTAGAATTCACACAGACTTACTGTGATAGCCACTCAGTTTATTTTTATTCCGCATGTCCTTATTAAAACCAAAATATATTTCTAATGGGACATTTGGCTTTTGGGGAAGGTGATTTGAATATCCACTAATGATAAAAGCTTGAAACTCAAATCAGACTAATTATAGTGACATATTTTAATACTCATTCCTAGTCATTTGCCAAAGTAGAAAACATCAACACATCTCTTGAATATTTTACAGCTAATTTAAAATAATTTGCCAAGGTGTCACTGAAATAAATACACAGGGAACTCTAATAGACACAGGAATTAATGGATGGATGATTATTCACTAAAAACCACAGGAATATAAAACTAATTAAAACTACAATGCTACTTTTCAACTAAAATAGAGAAAGTGAGACATTCTAAACCTTTAAATTTACAATAATGACACAAAGGCAGAACAATGGGTCACAGGTTGAAAATAACTGGAATTTTCCTTTAAGTTTGGTGACTACGCCCTCTGTGCTCCAGTTTTGCTGAAAGACTTGAAAACAGTCACAGGAAGTAGTATATCAAGATGGAGTTCCTTTTTTAAGCCCCAGTCTTATTGTTTCACCTCAGAGCAGGAGAGAGGAGGAGACGCAGTCTTTCCTCGCCTGACGCAAACAGGAGACACACAGACAGAGACGGCGCTCGGGGTTCAGGCTGCACACGGCTCAAATTGTTTTCTAATCTACCACCAAAAACGTACCATCATTGTTCAATGCTGCTACTGTACACAGGCGATAAATCATGGCTGCATATATGTCTGACCTGGATCTGCTACATCGCAAACCATGAGACGATTCAACATAGATAAAGGACAATTTATTGATTAGATGTTAAAGTCCAGCCCATTCATTGTGATTTGAAGACACAATCTCTTTGGATTGCAGTGAAGCACATTGAAAGAATGAACAGGTTTAGAAACTCAACAGATTAGAATGATACACCCCATATTTTTGAGAATAAGTCTGTAGTTATTTTATGTTTTTGCATTCTCTGCAAATCCATTGAAAAAGCCCATTGAAAAGATTACAATTTATAATTAACAATAATAATGTTATTACTAACTAGTATGATTTGTGCTGCGAAAGCCTTTTGCTGATCCGGTGTCATTAAGGACCATCATTATCTAAAAGCAATTAAAAACACATCGTTAACCACTGTGTCGCTTGAGGTGACATGTTCCCTCATTACAATAAACTTGGACAACGTAGTTTAATACAAGTGAATCCCACATACAGCTGCTTACTTATTAGAATTATGTTTTAATCCACCTCGAAAAAAGCCCCTAACATTTCCAGAGATGAGTAAACTATTCAAAAAGCTGCTTGAAATTAATACAAATAGGTCTGAAAACGTACTAAACTAGTTTACATGCAATAAAGTAAATGTGACTATATATGCCTGCTTTGAAAATAGTAATTGTGTATTATATCTCTTTAGTAAAAATGGATCACTTTAGGCGCCCATGACAGACAGGTTAAAGAAGCTAAAACGTAATGACCTAAATGACAGTTGGTTTTGATTTTTACACTGGACTTGTTGTTAACAACATATTGCCGGCCTTCTGTTTTAACTATTGTAATTCTGCATGTGGGGAAACCCTGTCATCCAAAAACATGTTTTCACATCGACCATGTTTGTCAGAGGATCTGTCATTATACTCTGCTGCTGCAGACCACAGAGCCCACATCCCTCCCCTTTATTGACTCCATATGAAAACGCAATTATTTCCCCAACAAAAAGGGGGTCAAAGGTGCAGGCACATAATGTTTTTTAATGAGTCGAGCAGTCTGTTAGTGACAGCAAGGTTTATTGTCTCAGCGAGAACAACACAAGTTTGAACTCAACAGTAGGAGTTTTGTGACACGCTGCACTGAAGCATTTATTAATGCAGTAAAACATCAAGCAGCCCATTACAGCTGTTTACAGTCACATGCCAGAGACTATACGGACTAATGTGTCTGAGACTTCCTCATGTAGTTGTGGATTGATTTCTGACCTGAAAGACTGAGGCACAAAAATGGAAAAGTAGAGAGCATTCATCATTGTGTTGTTGAGCATTATCAACACAACAAACCGTCTTGTTTTAGTTTTCAATAAAGACTGAGTACGACTGTCTTTCTCCATAGTGACGTTTATGAGTAGCTCTTTGTAGCATGTCATTCATTGCACACGAGCTTTGAAAGAGGATTTTTAGTTGCGAGGTTAATCCATTTAGATATGATCATGCCATCAATCAGGAAAAAATGTGTTAGTATATGCTTTAGTTTGAAGTCAAAAGCCAAATCATTTTGATTTGTTACTGCTTATGCAGAGCACACAAATTAATCACTATGATAAATCTTTGTCCATTCAACCAGACATTGAGACTAAAAATATCTTCCCTTACCTCACCACCACTGACTCACAATTAATGCACCAAGGGGTTAAATGTGATCATGATGTCCATAAGCTGCTAAGGATGTGAAGCTGGGTTGTGCAGGAAACAGGGAGAGCAGTTTCCTGTTATGTAGAAAAGAGCCTGTTGTACAGCAGACCGCCTGTCACATGGGAAACAACGCTGAGATATCAATGCATCAGAACTTGAGCAAACAGCAATTTTGATTTTAGACTAAAAACCAATAATACCACTAATAAGGCATCAATGGCGCTATTGATGATAATTATTTTCCACTGCTTGGCCAGCTAGAAGGCATTAATAATAGCCTTTAAATTGACATGTTGTGAAAATCCATTTGTTTGTTTATCTTAAAGGTGCAATAAATGATCTACAAATGAAGGATTTTAATCCATTAAGTTATATGGCGGTCAAATAGAACTTTATACCTACTTTAACTTGCAACTCTAAAGATGTTCTTTAAAGTGGTTTAACCATAAAAAAAAAATCTGAAATTATTTTCTAACGATAAACTCAATCGTTACATCTGCATTAGTGAGGCATATTCATATCGGCATTTTTATATTTGGTCTTTGCTCTATCTACCTGATGTTCGGTTCTGTGAAAACACCAGTGATGTGATGTTAAGAGTCTGAGCACTTTGCTGCAGCTGTGGGAACGAACCGAGTCTCTGTCCATTTGATTTCCAGTCGCGTCCTGCGATCAGCTGAGCAGCGTCTCTCCCTCAGGGCGGATAGAAAGGACTGTGTTCGCTCGGCTCGGTGTTTGGACTGATCCCGGAGTTTGATGGGAGCTTCGGGTTTCACACTGAAACTGAGAAGGATCCTCCAGTGAAGGCTGCAGCTGCTTGATTGACGAGATGTTGGAGAAGATCCATTCGCCGAAATGAACACAGGTGAGATGATCTGAGAGGTACGATGCTTTTTTTTGTGTGTGTGTGTGTGTGTGTGTGTTTTCAACATTTAATAAACATTATTTTGAATAAAGGGCATCGAGCGATCCAGAGAGTTTAATACGTTGTAATTTACTTTTTGTGTCTCGTAAGTTACTTTGAGATTTTAAGATTTACACCAAACCTTAAATTCCATATCTAAAACGTTTGTATTTTCTATTTTCCTGGCAGTCCACAGTCGCCCCATATTATAAAATATTTACTCTCTTTTCAGAAAAATATTGAGCTCAATTTGCAGTCCAATGCTTGATTGACTCATTTTAGATTTGTTCTCTGAAAATCATCATTGTTCATTTGTGAAATTTGATAAATGTACAGCATGTGGTGCTTTTATCACTTCCCTTTGTTGAATTTACAGTATTACCTTAAAAGCACAGAAAATCTGAGAGGGGTTTCTCTCACTTGAATTGGAGGAAGTGAGTCAGTGAAATCCCTTAGATTTTGTGCTCTTTCTCAAAGGGTGTAGAAGTGTACATCACTCATTAAGGTAATATTTTGTCTTTGAGAACCAAATATGGAACAGTTTTGGTATCTTCTAACTCTAAATCTAAAGTATAAGAACTTACAGCAAACTCGGATAGTTGGGTTAGTTCTTTAACATTGTACGCAGTTCCTAAAGAAAATAGTCATACGAGACACATGACAATCAGTTAGTTATATATTTAAATAGCTGTTACAAATGTGACAACTACAAATTAATTTTTATATATTCATTTATTAAGTTGAACTTGAATTTTTGAGCAGGTGTAGGTCACAGGAAGTCAATACAAATGACAAAGCTATTTTAAAGCAGATAATCTTACAGTTTCCTTTTCCTGTTGTTCTCTCAGACTGCCCAACAAGCCTTCTGTTGCTCCAAAGCCAAGATTTGTTTGTCACGCCAGCCTCAAGCTGCCCTCCCCTCTCATGTCTGCGGCCATGGGTCCCAAACCTTCTGTTGCCCCGAAACCTAAAGTCACAACCGAGCTCAATGGGAACCAGGGAGGATGCAGTAACGGTACCTTTCTAACTTCAGATGGAGAGGCTGATGAAGAGCACGAATTGGAGAATGGTCTGAACAAAGTGATTACAGCAGACGAACAATTTAACACATACATCTTCACATCGCCGCAGGAATACTCACATGACAGAGAGGTGACAGAGGAGAAAAGGGGAGAGGAAGAGGAGGAAAAGGGAGAGGAAGAAGTCATGATTCATAAAATGGACGATGACTGGAGGTTGACTGACAGTGCCCTAACAGAGGAGGTGGACTCACTGGAAACACTGTGGGTCAGTGATGCTGGGCTCACAGCAGACTCGGAGGAGGCGGTGGAGATGGTCGACACTGACATGGCGGAGGACATGGATGCTGAGGTCTGTGATGCAGGCGAGGCACTGGCTGACACAGATGGCCTCTCAATGGGTGATATTTCTGGTAATGGCGTTGATGAGCAGGGCGGCTGCTGTTATGCAGACAATCGAGGCATGAAGGAGAAGCAGGAAAAACTCCAGACTCAAGAGGATGATACTGGTGACTGCACAGCAGATGATTTAACAGAATCTCTCACAGATGAACCTGGTCTCCCAATCAGTGAAACATTAAGACCATTGATGCTCATGTTTTTCTAACAGATGAAGAGGTGAAGGAAGAGTCGGCTTGTAATAGCGGCACAAATTGCAATACCACGAGGTTGGGATGTGGACATAAAGTAAAGGAAAAGGGTGAAAACCCACAGAACATTACTCTTTATGACTTCATCCCCGAAGACCAGAAACATTTATGTGATACAAGGGAGACACATGTTGCATTAGAGGACAAGTCAACTCCGGAGCCTGTTTATGTCTCTTCTGATGATATTATTAACAGCGAGATGATGTTGTGTAAAGAAAAAACCTGTGGACTTCTACAAGAGTCACAAAGAGCAAACAAGCTTTTGTCTGTAAACAGCAGTGGGAAAGCAGCTGTGAAATATGAGGAAACAGTGGAAAACGGACATGCAAAATGTGTGTCTTCTGAGGACTATGAGAAGATTAGTAACCGGGATAACCACTGCAGTGACATCGGTGAGGAGAAAACCATATCTTTCAGAAAAGAAGAGCACAAAACTCATGCATCTGAGGCCTTGATGGATCATTTGGATTGCCAGCCAAGGTTCAGGCTGGTGTCCATCTCAGTGCCCACAGACGCTGACACCTCACTGACATTTTCTCACTCAGAAAACCAGCTGCTCTCCCCAAATGACTCCGATGTCTTCAAAGACGACAATGACCTGGAGGGTAACATTGTGCCATATTTGGAAGACACCAGTGATACAGAGCAGGACATAAGTGATGAGCATGTTTATGAGGAGCCAGGGCACAGTTCAGAGGGTGAAAACATTTTTCCCTTTGACAGAAAGGTCCTGGGAATGCAATCCCGCTCATTGTCACACCACATAAATAATAATGTGGCTGAGATTGGAAGTCAGTTTGGTCAAAGAACCTACTTGAGTGGATTCGGCCCACCTGCACTGAGCAGCAGCCCAATGTTAAACTCAGTGCGGCACAAAAGCTACTCCAAACCTCACTATTTGTCCCTGTACCCCCGCTCCCTCTCCATGGAGGGACAGGACATGCCACTGTATGTCTACAAAGACAGGGAAGGATCTCCAAGACAGAGAGGTGCCATTTGTTCATCTGGAAGCTTCTCCAGGTGCTCGCCTCTGTCATCCAGCGGCCTGTCCACTCCAACATCTGTAGTGGATATCCCTCCTCCTTTTGAGCTGGCCTACATCACAAAGAGGCCCATCACAAAGAGTTCCCCGTCACTTCTCATTGAGGCAGACTCATCGGAGAAAAACAGGAAAAAGAAATCCTCCATAAAGCGCTTCCTGATGCTCAAGTTCAAGCGTAAAACAGAGAGCAAGCCTATGGTGGGTGTCAACCCATCCTTTTTTAAATCCTCTGCAGAGTCCAGCCACAGCACCACTAGCAGACTGCCAGATTTAGACATACGCAGCGTAAGTAACTCTCCACAGCTCAACTTGAGCTCGGCTAGAAAACCTCAGGTTTCGTTGGAGCCGGCCTCCAACTTCTTGTTCTACAAGGAAAGCAAAAGAAAAGGGAGCTCTGTGGACTTCCTCAATCGCAGTGTTGTCCGAGTAGAGTCCTTTGAGGACCGCTCCCGGGTGTCTTTCACTCCTCTTCCCCTGACAAAGCCTCGTTCCATCTCTTTCCCAAACGCAGTGACCTCTGACTATGAGAATGTTCCTGCCATCAGCTCGGACTATGAGAACCTCCAGGTCCCACAGCGGAGGCCCGTTTGTCAGCCTCCATTCACACACTTTTTTGACCGTCCCAGTCGAGTGCTGTCATCTGCCAATGATACAGATGGATATGTGGACATGAGCAGCCTCCCTGGGTTTGAGAATAGGACCCAGTCACCAGAACAGGAAACAGAAAGGTATGGAAACATAAGTATGTGCCCACGGAAATCCCCTGAGGCTGTCCACAGCATTGGTTTAACTGTTAAATGTTCTCATAGTGGTAGTGTCTACAAACTGAAATATAGCAGGTATGATGATTACCATCACTACTGTTTTTACACTAATATTTGCTAAATAATGCTTAATCACAGTGCATGTGATCCTGGCTAAAGTACAGGACCCAAACTTCTGACCTGATGATGGTGAAAAGGTATAAACGTACCAATAAAGTAAAGAGGAGTCATTATCTTGTGGTAATAAGTGTCTGAACCAAAATGTATGTCCATAATCGTAAATGCTGAGATGTTATAGTCTGGTTCAAGTCTACGAACATGCTGCTTAGAGCGCTATAACTTCTGTCATTTTGCAAGCGTGTGTTCCTGTGGTTTGATGTTGCTGGTCATAATATTAATAATCATTGTCAGAACCTGGTCTTATTTATGTGTGGGTTTACCAGTGGCCTTGGGGAGGAGGCTAACTATTTGTTATGTTGAGTCCTCTGATGCAAGGACCACAGCAGACAGACAGACAGATGTAGTGATAGTTGTGTGCTGAGGGAGGTGCAGCACAGTAGCTTCCCTCTTGCATTACAGTGAGAGACACCACACCCCAGCTGTGATGTGTCTGTGTCTTGTTGCTGGGTGGTGCCTCTGCTGCTGCTAGTGGTGGTCTCTTCAGATCTAAGTGAAAACAGGCTGGTTTCGTCCATAAATCATCTGTCCAGGTGCAGAACAGCCTTTTGTGTTGATGTTGTAGGTAGAGCCTCTTGTTTCTCTGCTTGTTGGTATGATCAGCCATGCTGTGTAGACGTTAACCCCAACCCCCCGCACTCCCTTTGGCTGTGCCCATATCATACAGTCTGCTCGAGATGATTAATCGTCAGGGCATTTTGGAGTCATTTCTCTTCTCTAGATGGTGAGGAACAACAGGCTGAGATGTAATCTCAGTATGTTCTGTAGTCAGCACTTGTTCACTGCAGTGCTTCCCTCTTTCCGTGTTCAATGTGCGAGAAAAAACAACAGCGGCTCTAACATATCCCTTTGGTTGAATTGGGTACTAAAATTAATTTAAAGCAAAAACATAATGTTTATCATGTCCATAAAGGACGAAAATAGAAATAGTGCGCATTAATAGATACAGGTAAATACACATTTGTCTTGAGGATTCACATTACCTCGCTCTGTTGGTGCCACCGTCCTCTGGGTTCAGTCCAAACCCTATCAGTCATTCACTACAAATATGTCCATTTTGTGTGTGATTTGATTGTTTTAACTTTATTCTGTGCAGATCTACTTTTTCATTTAGTTTATGAAGGTTGACCAGTAACAGAATCATACATGTGTTTTTGCTTTTACAACTGTGCAGGTATTATTCACATTTTAGAGACCCACTGCCAGATGCTGCTCCTGCTGAATAGTATATTAATTTTAAGTTAATTACCACTAATGTGTAAAATTGTTTGTGTAAAATTATGTGGTGTGAATTATTTAGCAATTTATTCCTATTGGCTGCCATTGTTTTGTCACTAGTGTATTAGATTCCCTATTAATACAGTGATTGTACATTTTAGCAACTACGTTTTTGGAAACATCAGAGACACCTCATGTATCATTATTTTTTTATCATTTTTATATTGTTGCTTTTCCCTCACAAAATAGTTGAATAAGATACATCTGACTTATATATAAGGTTATTAATTTATAGGAGCGTTTGTTGATAGCAAACAATTAGAAGTAGTATGATAATGATTCTCATATCTCAGTGACTTTAATAACAGCCATATCTAGATGGGCTATAGTGTCAGTGCAAATTTTGCAGGAGCTCGAAGGAGCAATACTAGCAGATCGCAGATTGCTGCTTTATCCAAAGCAAATTGGCTCACCAATGAACTTAGGGCAAAATGAAAAGATCAACACAATATTTTATGTCTTCTTTTATAATTTATGCATTATGTCCATAGATTTTGCCGTGAGCCTTCAGCCCTGTGATAAGTGACAAGAGGCGGTCTCTGTGGGAGTGATTAAAAAATCTAATACAGAACCTCCTGGTATCTCACCTTAACTTTGATGAGGACTAATGGGGCATGCAGCTTTAATGCGGGCAATGCAGGCCTGAACTCATATGTTGTTCATATGTGTCGTATTTGCACTTCGGTGGGATCATGTCTGCTGGTGCTTTAAAAGGAAACATGTTAGGAACTTTGTCAAGGCAGCTGGTCGTGAAGAGGGCTACAGCGTCACTGCTGTAACTTAAGGACATGTTTTTATTTGCATAGCTTACACTCCCCACCAGGCTGCGGTCATTAGCATATTCATTGGAACTCCCCTGCAGAAGAGAATCTCGTAGCATAAAACACCGACATGCGTCCCTGGTTGGGTACAGTTGTACCCAACCAGGGACGCTTTTCAGGATCACTTTATTGTTTCTGCAGACCCGCAATGTTTTATATATTCACATTTGCTTCTAACACTGAATACTGTATGTTTATTATGGTGATATTTCAATGTAGAGGACCATAAAAGATTGCCGGGGTGGTTAAATGAAGTTCATCTGATTTATTTTCACATGAACACAGGCAGTTACCATTTTAAAACCTCTGAGTCAAAAGACAAAATGAAAAATTAGCAGAGCAGTGGTTCCCCACCGAGACCAATCAAGGGGTCACATGATCATTTGCATTTAGGTGCAAACATAACTAAGGTGTAGATACAATATTTCATAAATGGTTTTACAATGGCTACGTGTCAGACCGTGACTTGAGTGGAGACTACAAGTTTTGTTCTTTAGTGCATTTATGCAGATTACCTTTGGACAGAGCCAGGCAACGTTTTCCCACTGCTTCCTGACTAGCTATTCTATTTACCATATGTACAGTATATGACGGCAGGGTCAGTCTACTTGTATATATTCTTGTTCAAGGAATAAAAAATAGCGAACTACTTCTTTAAAATAAAAATGTGATCAGAAAAGAGAATCACCCTGTGGTTGAAGCCCTCACTGGTGTTCTCACTAAGGTCAGGTCACGCTTTAACACAGTAAATTGAAGTTTAAGACACTTGTTTGAATGAATGACACATGTCCGTGTCTCTTCCCAGTGCCTACACAGAGGCCTACAATGCTTGTCCAGTGTCACTCAGTCCACAGACTGGTACTGTGGGGGGTGTCATGAGCGAGACGCTGGATGAGGAAGACCAGGGACGGACGTCTGAGGAGGAGAATGGATGTGCAGACAGCAATTATGACAGACAGGTTGGTTCTGACAAACGTGTATTGAGTATGTGCAGTAGTGTACAGCGTGCAGAAACATATTGATATGATAAATTTCATGTATGTAATTTATCCTTTACCTTTATCTCAGAATTATTAATTAAAAAGGCCTTAGACCTTACTAATTGTGAGCTCATTACAAGTAAATAATATGATTGTTCACAGCTTGATGGTCGATCCCGAGCCTTTTACATAGCGAAAGAACTTGTGGACACAGAGAGACTGTAAGTTACATGTACATGTAGTTATTTGTCAATTGTCTATGCTTCACTGTCCAAATCTATCAAGTCTCAATGAACTATATGTATTTGCTTTTGTCCACAGCCATGTGAAAGCACTCAAATTACTTCAGGAGGTTAGTGCATTCTTATTTAATTTAATAATGTAGTGTATGAATTTAATGAGTAAAGTAGAGTAAAGTACTTAAGAAAGGACTTTAAAAAAGGGTTTTAGAGTTATTGTCCTTGAGTTGAGATTAAACCAGTGACCTCAACTGCCAGATATTTTCTTATAACCTATTTCAGAAAGCGATGAAAAACAGGAAAAAAAACTCTTTCAGACTTTACTGAAATTGTAAAGTTTAGTGAAGTTTTACATAAGATATTGAAAATTAGCCATTCCTCCACTCTTCTTGCTGTGTGTCAGGACTTTCGAGAAGCCGTGGGGGCAGCTGTTGGTGATGAGGGGGAACCTGTCTTGGAAGAGGAGAGGCTTCGAGAGATTCTCAATGAGCTGCCTGATGTTTACACCCTGCACCGCAAAATCCTCACTGAGCTGGAGAATCGCATCCGACACTGGTAAGACAGTGTGATGCTGTTAAGTAGGGAATATTGATGCACACCCAGTGGGCATATGCTATAAGTAAAAAAAAACTGCATTTTTGGTTGCACACACTAATGCATGTCAGAAAGCATTAAATATTACCAAAAGAGTTGCGTGTGTGCTGTTGCTACTTCATCTTTATCTCTCATCTGTTTCTTCATTCAGGGAGGAAAGTCAGAGGATTGCAGATGTTTTTCTGTCTAGAAAAGCTGAATTTTTGGTTTTTACCACCTACATCGGCCACTTTGACCGAAGTATGAGCCTACTGGAGGACAGCTGCAGAACCTCGCCTGCCTTTGAAGCCATTGTTCACCAGTTTGAGGTCAGACCCACAGTGCTTCTCTATTTCTAAACACAGAAGGCATAATGCAACACATACAGTAGTGTAATCCATGAATATTAACATTTTAAACAATAAAAATTGCTTTCGGGAAGCGAATTGTCAAATGTTATGGAAAACACATTAGTCGAGATGGTAAAAAATTGCAGGGATTTGATTAGAAATAACAGTGTAATTCCTGAGCCAAGCTCATATGCTTGATAGTTATCATAAGCTTTTCTAAACCTCTGCACATAATCACTTATCAATTGCATCAAGTGTGTGTGTGCGCATGTGTATTTATATATGTGCCATGACTAAAATGAAGTGCATATTTTGCAGTTGCTGATATGCATTGACAGAATGCGTTGTATTGACCTGTGAGTGTGAATAGAGAGAGGGATGAGAGATGATACATAACACAAGAGATCCATCCATCCTTATTCTGATTAAGGTTGCAGAAGGAGGTGGGCTGTGGCCTCTCAGCTGTCATAGGACGAGAGGCAGGGTCGACCCTGGACAGGTCACAAGTCTATTGCAGGGCCAACACAGACAGACATACACAGACAGACAAGAATTCACTCACATTCACACCTACAGGCAATTCAGTTACTGGTCTTATGAATGTGTGTTGCATTTCCCAACAGCTCTCTGAGCTTTAGAACACTTTATTGAAAAGTTAAAATTAGCCTAACTTAAATGAACGTGTCAACATCTTTTACAAACAAGTCAGGGAAATATGTTGTTGATACTGTTAAAGCAAAGCACATGGAAATCACATGTTTCGAGATTTAGCCGGGAGATTTCAGCACCTGTGTTTTTTGTTAGTTTACATAGAGATTGGTGGCAAACGATATCACGCCATCTTGTTAAACCTGGCTGCATTGTAGAAGAAAACCCAGTGGCACTATATACATGATCTCATTTACGGACAAAGCAGTTTCCAATATTTTCCGTCCATTTTATAGACCACATAGGAAAGAAGCTGGTAGGAAGTGTGCAGTGCTGGGCAGTTTTTTCCAAGCTGATTTAAGAGCATCTTTGTTTAAAAGTCCTTAGATTCTCTTCGGCACTTTGTATATTAATGTCAGGGCATTGTTTACTCATCATTGTTTTTCCACACTTTCAATTTAATCTGCTTTTCAAAATCTGACTATTGTTGTCAGCATACATGAACATACATACAGCACAGGTGCAAAGATAACATTAGGTAAAATATTAATATTCTGTAGAAAACTGATCTGTACACACACACACACACACACACACACCGCTGACAAGCAGTTTGTGTTATTAATCTTTGCTCACACTTAAAAGATGACTGGTGTTTCTGCTCCAGACTCCAGGGTCCAGTGTTATTTGCAATTTGTTTGTCAGCAAGTTTTACTTTTTTGGTTAATCTGTTCACACACTAATGAAAACCTTCAACTATTTTAAGTAATCTAACAGTTTGAATGGCAAGTGTTTGTGTAAATAAATCTATCCCTGATGAACAGCAATCACAAAGAGATGATGCTGAGATTGTGTTGATTTCATTTGTCTCAGCAACAGAGTCCAGCTGGAGAAAAAGTGTCTCTCAGACACCAGCTGCTGCAGGTCATTGTGCGTGTGGCTCAGTACCGAATGCTCCTCACTGGTGAGTCGAGTCCAAAGGACAAGATGAAGCCAAACGTGGACTATAAAGAGTCACATCGCGGTTGCTTTCTTTTCTCCCTGGAGTCATTAATTTCCCTTCTCTTCTATTACAGATTACCTGAACAACCTGTCCCCTGATTCAAAGGAATACGAAGACACCCAAGGTACCAGACTCCAACAGACGGCTCATTGTGGACTCTCTGTTGCTCACATCTCTGTTTTATTGGCTACTGTTTGTCCCTGTTTGTTTATTGGGATTTTATCTGGGCTCATTTGGCATGGAGAGATGGCCATGAGAGAGCCAATTTAGGTTTCTTTGCTTTGTAGTGGTAACCCACCAGGATTTCAGCTCTCTCCTTCATGAACACTGTAACATATAATTCATAAAAGCTAAGTCACAGGATCTCTTTCTGTTTCTTTAATAAGGGAGTCACATCCAGACTCCTGAGTCAGTTTAAGTTTTATGTTGAGTGACTTTCTACATGAAACACTATATTAATTTGATAGATTAGATTAGATTAGATTAGATTCAACTTTATTGTCATTACACATGTACAAGCACAAGGCAACGAAATGCAGTTTGTGTCAAACCAGAAGTGCAATAAGCAGCAAGTGCAGAACACAGGTTATAAATTACCTCTAGAAAATATGTACACGAGAAGATATGGACCATCATATTTATAGATGCTATGAAGATACTATACAGGTTGTTGTTAACTAGATCAGAAATCTACAGATAGATAAGGCTATATAGTGGTTGCTATAGTAATCAGGAAATTTACAGACAATTTAATTTTACAGACATTTGTATTTACAGGTGAGTGAAATATATGCACAAGCTAGTGCATATATTAATTGTGAACGTGTTCACACTGTCCTTTTTGCGTCTTTCTTGATCAGTGTGTCTGTGTTTTATTCAGCGGCTCTGGTCATAGTGTCTGACATTGCAGATCAAGTAAATGACAGCTTAAAACATGGGGTAAGTCTCACATGTACTTGTATGTAACTCTTAAACACAACAAAGAAACATTCTTATCCTGATTTGCATGTCTTATACTGAGCTAATAGACATTACAGCATGTATCTGTGTGGAATCCACTCAACCTTATACTACCACCAATACATAAGTGGTTTCCGTGCTTCAAAAGTCTACTGTTAGAGACTGTTTTTACCTCAATCAATTATCAGAATATATTACTCAAAAACTATTCAGCTGTTTTCAATGTTAAAATATAGTATTAATCACGCTCTTTACTGAAGGTTGGATTTACTTTGAGGAGACCTTTCTCACTTCTATTTCTCTCTTATCAGTAAGGATTACAACAATAGTCCCGACCTATTTGGCCTTTAAACCCCATCAAACCAAATACTGTCTGCTTTTCATTCATTGTTCAATAAAGCAAACAATTTGTGCAGCGCATGAAAGTAATAAACTTCACTTTGTGGAGAACAAGGGTATTTATTCTACTTCGGATTCTTGTTAAACTTCTGGTGATCCTTAATATTTTATGCCCCAGGTGAGAAATCACTGGCAGATGATTCATAGTCCACTAACATTTTTTATTCATTCTCAGAGGTAGTTAAAATATTTTTACATACTTATGAAAATACTAATATTTTGCATAAGGTTCTAACTATTAACTATTTGATTTCCATAAAATGAGGCACCTGGAGATTTATATTCCCAGCATGATAAATTCTTTTTTGGTGATTCATAAACTGTGTTCTAGCATATCTTTAGATCTAAAATTTCTAGTCCACCACTTTGGTTTAAGGTCTAAAACACAATAAACTAATAACAGTATTCCCATGAGCCTCAGCTCTAGTGTGTTTATGGTGCTAATCTGTGAATGTCAGCACGCTAACCAACTGAGGAGGTGACCACACAGATTAAAGTCATCATGGTTCCATGTGAACATTCTGTGAACATAGCACTGCTGTGCCTCTGTACAGCCTGGACGAGCTGCTTGCTTGGCTGTTGACTCTGGTTTTTGGTGTCCTCTAGCACCCTGGTTTTAGTTAGTTCCATGTGCCAAACTAAGAAGCGCCTAAAGATGTGACTTGCCGGTCTTCACTCGATAAAGCTACATCTAATAACAAAGGGAGTCGTGAAAATAGCCAAGCCGAAGAAATGTTAAAAGACGTTCAAATTACTCTTTCATTGTCTCTCGTGTTTTGATATCGCGTCGTCTCAGATCTTCAGTTTTTTTCTCTCTTTGTTTCTCAGGAGAACTTGTTGCGCCTGGTCAACATAGAGTACAGTGTTCGTGGCCAGCGAGACCTGCTGCAGCCTGGCAGGGTATGAACCTGATAACAGCATTGTTTCAGTCTAGAGTTTGCCAACCCTCCCTGTCTGCACTGCACCACCCTTTTGTTGCCCTTTGTACAATTCTTCAGCTGCGAATCCCCAGTCGACCCGCTTTTATTACAACACTAATCATTAAAGTTGTCTTCTATCCTGGTGCATTTGATACAAGACACAATAAGATGATTTGTGAAGAACTAAGTTTGGTTTAAATCCAATTTTTTTTTCCAGGTTTTTTTGAAAGAGGGCACCCTGATGAAGGTCAGCAGGAAGTGTCGACAGCCCCGCCATCTGTTTTTGGTATGCTGCTTCCTGTTTGAATAATCCATTAGTCAATGGACTCCTGTTGCTTTAATTTTTGTTCATGTACTTGTTCATATATAGTAGGTTTTTAAACAGTTATAGCATAAATCATTGTAAAATGTAGAGTCGGAACATTTTTGTCTAGTCTACTTCTATGTCCGCACTGTGCTATTAAGAGCAGAGTTTCCTGCCAGGATGTTTCTAAGTGTTGACTTCCTGAGTCGCTTTTTTATTGACATCACAGGGAAGGTCAACACTGGATCAACAATCTGAGGGATCCGTGTTCACCTGTGTTTAGTAATGGCTCTGTCAACTAAATATTAGTCAGTGCTCTCAGCTCACTAATAAAAATCTATTTTATTTACAAGTAGAACTAATGCGCAACCAAGGTCACATCAAGGCACTTTACATAGCAAGACTGAGACCTACACAGTGAACAAGAGAAACTCCTTTTAATGGAAGAAACCTCAGACAGAACCAGGCTGGAAGAAGCACAAGCACGAGGGAAAAGAGGACACAAAGTTAATGACAGGCTGTTGTGGCATATAAATCGATAAAAAGTGAGGAGAAAGAGTTATGTGAAACAGCATAATGTAAATGCTACCGAGCGACAGAAAGATTTAGAGAGAGAAAAAAAAAACAGTGTATCAAAGAGACAAAGCACATACTGAACAAAACATTCAGTATATAAAATTAGAACAGACACTGGAGATGTCGCTAAAATATTGTAATCAGTAGAGATTAGAAAACTGTACACCATGGCATATTATCTATATTAGTATCATCTAAGCATCACTTTTCTCTCCTGTGGCGCTTTTAAAATTTGTGATCTGGGCTTGACACTAAAAAAGCTCGTAAATGTCTCTTGTGGAGGAATGGTGGTAATCATCACTGTGTAACTTTTATCCTGCCAGTGCATCCACCCAGCCGCTGATCATGTGTTATTAGCTATTATTAATGCTGGAGACAACATAATAAACCAAGTCTGCAGGAACCTGGCAGTTTCCTAAAGAAGGTGCTAAAACTCATAGGGACAGCAAGTAAAATGATACGCTGGAACGATAATACAGAGATTAATGACGCAATTTGAAATCACCTTGTCATCTATTTTCTGAATTATCTGAAGCATCTCACTCATGATCATAAAAGTTCAAATTAGAGGTTTAAATTGAATGTGTCCATACAGACACAATATAAGACACACAATAAACTAGTGGAAAAACAATATTTGCATCTGACATGTTTCCTCTACAAACACCTAAATTTAAATCCTGAATGTGTAAATATGAAAATAATTGTCACTTCAGGAGGGTAACTGCTTCACAAAAAGTCCATTTTGGGGGTTTCAACATGATTTGCTTTGGAAAAGGGCAGCCAAGCAATAAAATTATACTCGTATGAACACTTAAGACCTACTGGTCAGCTTATTAGCCACACCTGTACAATTTAATGCAAGTAAATACAGCAGTTCATGTCTGATTTCAGTCATGAAATCTACTTCTACAAGGGTATAATTTCTCAGCTTTTCAGTTAAAACTGTCAAAAAGTTGATAATTCTACTACGTGATACATGTCGTAGTGGGTATTGGAGTTTTATAGGTGCAAAGCGGTTTAATATGTTGCCATCATGTTTATATATAACTGTAAACCAGAGAAATATGTATGATAGGTAGTAATATTAGATGTGGTGTTTGTGGTCAATGATTTATGATTTAAACGCACCTGACTTTGTAACTTTATAAATTACCTTAGAATGCCACCTAGTGGATAATATGTGCACACACATGAATAATTACATCTGGACCAATAACCATTACAGATATTACTTTATCCTTATGACGGAGCTTCCTTTTATCGGTGCTAACCAAAGAAGCAATTTCTGCTTTTTATTTTGTTGCCTGTTGTTAGATGAACGACGTGTTACTCTACACCTACCCGCAGCAGGATGGGAAATACAGACTCAAGAACACTCTGTCACTCACTGGTTTAAAGGTCAGAGGCCATTCGCTCATTAAGTTTCTATCTTTTTTTCTCATTACCATCTTCTGCCCTAAGCAGAAATACATTTTTATATCACTGTGCCCAAGAGTGTATTTCCAGTTCACATTGGAAGTTTTGTTTCTTTTACCTCTGACTTGTAGCTCCATTTTCTTTGCCTCGTACTTGTCTCTCCCTTTTTGCCCTTCTGATGTTTGATTTGTGATATTATTGATTCATCAATCAGGTCAGTAAACCCATCATAGAAAATGTCCAAAATGCACTGAAGATTGAAGGAACAGACATCTCTATCACTTTGTCCTCAAGGTGGGTCACACAGTACTGTGTCCTGTTTACATGATGGATGATAATGCCAGTCAAATGTCTTCATAGAAGGTCAAATGTTTATTGATACATGCAATGTCTCATGTATTTGACTCTATTATCTGTATACTGTAACATCAGCAATAAAACAATTGTTTTATTTAATAGAAGTTTGTGTGTCTTTCTTGCAGCTCTTTCATCGAAAGGGAGGACTGGTTTTACACTCTAAACCGTGCTGTGACAGAACATACAAGAGGAGCAACAGCAGGATTCAACACCTGCTCTGGTGAGGTGAGCAAACTCTGCCATGTTCATCAGTTACAGTACATATTATTAACACCATCGTTACCCGTTGTGACCACTAGTCCAGGCAGCCTGACAAAGTTTTTTTTCTGTGTCCCAGGCCAGAGACCGCCTGCGTCTGACTATAGGAGACAAAGCTCCCACACTTGTTCCAGTCTCACAAGTGATGATGTGTATGAACTGCACCTCAGATTTCAGCCTCACACTTCGCAAACACCACTGCCATGGCTGTGGGAGAGTGAGTCACACACTTACAAATAAAAGTTACTGCTCTCTGATACTTTGCAGTATTATTTGATAGACAGGATCTAACAAATGCACTTGTCCTGCTTGTATGGTGTTTTCCCACAGATTGTGTGAAAACGTATTATTAATTATTAATTATTAATTATCAGATAATTCAGATAATTCAAAAAAACTGATTGCTTGTATGGTGTTTTCAAACAGATTGTGTGTCGGAATTGCTCCAGGAATCGATATCCATTGAAATACATGAAAGATCGCATGGCCAAAGTGTGCGATCACTGTTACGAGCTAAAGAAGAAAGGTAAGAAAATTTTGCTTAGATACATTATTGATCTGTATGATTGTAGTTAACTACATAACGAATTGTTTTCAGTGGGAGACCCAGTGTCTTGCTACCATAAATACACGAAGAGTGTCCCAGTCACTGTTCACATAAATGAAACGCAGCTGTCAAAAACAGCTTTATTTAACTGGGAAAACATTCATTAGAGAAAGGACACTGTATATTAAGATGCAGTAGGATGTAGATTTAAAAGAAAGAAATTTTATCTGCTGCTGCATCTTAAATCAAGAAAAATAAAAAGCTTAGTGAAAATTTTAGACCTGTTTGTAGTTCCATCATTTGATGTTTAACTTATTTGTCATTGGCTGGTTAACTTGCTACAGGAGAATTGAAGTGAGACAGATGTTGTTGAACTGAATCAGCTCCAGTCTGATGATGAGAATTGTGGATCAGACACCAAATTCATGCACAATCCTATTAATCCAACAAATACACTAACCAGATACTATATTAAGTATACCTCTCCAGTACTCGATTAAATCCCCCTTTGACTATAGAACTGCCTTAATACATTGTGGAACACTTGACAAGATAGCCTCAGGCAGTTTCTGCAGACTTGCCAGCTGCCCATCCATGATGCAAATCTCCTGTTCCACCATAAGACTAAGTTGGTCTATTAGATTGAGATGTGACTGTGGAGGCCCTTTATGCAAAGGACTCCAGTAGGCTGTGGCATTCAAACCATTCTTACTTGGAACTAATAGGGCCAAAAATGAGCCTAGAAAATAGACCCCAGAACATCACACACTCATCACTTGCCTGAACTATTGAAACAAGACAGAATTTATCCAGGCTTTGATCCTTGCAGTCTGAATGTAGCAGCAGCAGTGTTGTCTGATTTTGGTCAGCAGTGGCACTCTGTTTGTTCTCTGCTGCTGCTGCTAATCTGCTTTAAGGTTTGTGGTGTTGCGCTTTCAGAGATGCAAAGTGCGGTTTGCAAAAGAGCAATAACCAGTGGTTGTTTGAGTTACTGTTGCTTTTCAACCACTCTGGCCATTCTCCTCTGACCTCTGGCATCAATGAGGCATTTTCGCCCAGAATACTGCTGCTCTCTGGATATTTTCTCCTTTTTAGAGCATTCTCTGTAAACCCTAGAGATAGTTGTGCATGAAATTCCCAGTAGAGCAGCCATTTCAGAAATACTCAAACCAGGCCGTCTGGCATCAAGAACCATGCCACATTCAAAGTGACTTAATTCATTTTCTTCCATAGTCTGATGTGATTTTTTTAATTCAGCAGACCAACTTAACCATGTTCAACAAATGCATTGATTGACTGACTAATTAGATGTTTGCGTTAACACACAGTTTTACAAGTGTACCTCACAAAGTGGTCGGTAAATGTTTTTAAAATTATCAGAGAAAGGACAGATTGTAATCAGACTTTTTTCATCCTTGTCACTTTGTGGAAGCTCAGGTTTCTTTGGAAGGCCTTATCTCCCACAGAGTTTGTCAGTGTTAGTGTTATAGTCTCATTTGTGTCTTTGCTTGCTTGTGTTTTTGTTGGATCTCACTGCAGCGGGAGAGGTGTCTGCGACCACAGGTAAAAGTAGCCCTCGCTCCAGTCGTTCCAGCCGTCCTCTTTCTGCTATGTTCCAAAACATTCATCCTCCCAACATTTGGCGACATCGGAAAGGCACCGCCACCTTCAACCCGGTACAGCTCCCTAAACGCATGCATTGCTGTCCTCACAGAGGAACTGTGCTCACTATAAACATATATGGATGCTAGTTATTTGACATTTCTGTAAATGACATTGGTATTGCTGTGCAGGTGACCGTGTCAGAAGAAGGCTCCATTAGTGGCAGTCTACAGCGCAGCAAGAAGAGCAAGAGGAACTGGAAGAGGCTGTGGTTCCTCCTAAAAGACAAGGTGCTTTACACCTACCGAGCTCAAGAGGTGAGGGGAAACATGCACTCCCCTTTAACCTTAACAGCACATATTCACACTGAAACAGACTCACACAGTGAGGAGGCATCAGCTGGCAAATAAAAGTAACTACCCCACAGTTACATCATGTGTCATCTAATTCGTTTTACTTTCCCTGATGAATTTTTGGTTTGTAGGAGAAAGTAGCATCGGAGAGTTTGCCTCTGTTGGGTTTCACAGTGAAACTGCCTGACAAGCACGAAGGACAGGAGGAGGCCAATGTGTTCCAGCTTTACCATAAAGACACTTTGTATTACACCTTTAAAGCTGAGGATAACTACACAGCCCAAAGGTGATGCCATGATTCCATAATCTTTGTGTGACTGACTCATATGGTTGCTATTGATAGGAAACCAGTGTATACTCAGTGGGTTTAAATTGGTTCCTTTAAACCCTACAGGCCCACCGGCAGGCCCAGCAGCACATCTGAAACGAAATGAAATGTTCATAAAAAGGCTGTTTGTGACTTTTTCCCCACATATTTCTAGAAAACTAGTCCTTAATAAGAAACCCTCCAAATGAATTGTGGGCATGTCTTTGATGGACCAAGATTGGATAGCTTTCCTGACATTTATCCTTTGTCCAAATTTGGAGTTTCAGCTTCACTGAAGTGCAGTTTCTGCTGTGTTTCTCATACAGGTGGGCAAATGCCATGGAGGAAGCCACAGTTTTATAGGTTCAGCTACTCTGGTGGGTTTCCAAGAACACAAGTCTGCTGCCTTTCATCTGCTCCAAACAGACTGTGAAACCGAGGGAATATTTGATTATGTCTGCAAGTTGTAACTTGGCTGAAGAAAAGAAGACACTGTGTTCTTTCAGAGCGGACATGATCACCTACTTTGTCAACCTCCAGCATGTGCTGCTGGCTGTTACAGCAGGTGGGATGCTGAGAGCCACGAGAGCCGCTGGCCCAGATACCTGCCAGTGTGGAACATCACATGGATGTGACCTGTATTTTACCCAGCAGCTGATCAGTGACGCCCCTCCAAATCACAGGGAAGATTGCTACTGTACTTTTACACATCATACCAATAACTGAACCAATTAAAAAGAAGTATTTTCCAGGAAGGATGAAAAGAAATATAATACATTTAAGCTTATTCAGAGTCAGTCCGTATTCAGTTAAACAAAAAAATTGTTATACCTGCATTTCAACATGTGTTCCTCCACTGGATGAAAGACTGAATTAAATAATGAGTAGTTTTGTCTGTGTAGAACTGTCTGTAGCTTTGCTACGTACTGTACTCTTAGAGATGTTCTACCACTTATTTGCACTGATATAGGGAAGTGAATCTAAAAAAGAGATATGACTGTACCTTAGCGTAGAGGTCAAAAGCTTCAGCTACTGTTCTTTACCTACTTAATTTACTGAACATGCTTTTTACTGGGAAAATGTGTTGTTATTGTTTAAACTATTGCAACAAGAATAATGTATATTCATATTTGTATAAAGACTTCACATCCAGATGTGAACCAATTTGTTACCCTGGAACTGGATTCATCGATCTACACGAGTGTACTAGAATTTGTACTGTACTTGATGATTTATTAAGATTATTTCTAACACTGTTATTTTAAAATCAAGTAAAGAAGGAGGCTGTAATGATGTGTCAGCTTGTGTCTGTGTTTTGTCTATATACTTCTCATGTCCTCTAGATGGCAGGTGGTCTAAACACCACAGCAGGCTGTTACTGACTTCCTGAGATTGTGTCCTTGCTGATAGTACTCAGCACAACTATTTGCACTTCATTTGTGTCATGCTGACACATAGATTATTTGCGGCCCTTTTTTGATGAAACACCAAATTGGTAAGAGTTTTAGATCACACTATGAGCTGCTCAGAAAGACACCGGGGACAGAATGATGCACAGACCAGAGTACCATGCGGCCAAAGAGAGGCCAAGCCTGCTCTGCTTTTTGTCCCCTCCTGAGGTTTCCTGACCTAGAATAGTCACACAAGAAAGTTTTCTTTCTGGGGCTCCACAAAAGTTGCAAACACCTCGTTCTATATAAAGGACAGATCATTTATCACTGTTGTCCCTCTTTAGCCCCAACTCTGTTTTGTCCCGACTTTACTGCTTTTATTAAATGTCTTAGTTGTGTTGTCTTTGTTTTTGTTCGTGTGGTTAAGATGCAATGCACAAATTTAGTACTTGTCATACCTCACTTTTTGCTTCTGTTCCTTCTCTGAATCCTTTCACAGTAAAAACTGTCCTTGATTTAATATCAGAAAGACACTGCATTAAATAAACAAAAGTGCAATCTCCTATAATCTATTCTAAATGTAAAAATCTTTTCTGATTGTTTTTTTAACTATACTTCTATTTATGTTTTTTTATCTGGTTTCAGCAAGGCTACACGAAGCAGGAAATCATTTAGATGAAAAAGCTAGGAGTTAAAAGGACTTCGACTAGAATATCCTTTAATGACTCCCAGTGTGCTAATTAATAAAAAACAAGTGATTAACACTTCCTGCATGATTCGTTGTTGCAAGATATATTTAACAGTCAGGCAGCAATGGTTTCATAATCCAAGCTTACGTCTATATTGCTGCAGGCAGGACCAATGCAGAGAGAAGCAAATGTTCAATAATACACACAGCCTACTCAATACTGTCAGATGCATTTAGCTTGGTTATATATGGACTCATCAGCCGGCATCATTTCTTAATGATGGTAAAAAAGCTGAAATGTTTTCTGAGCTGAAAACATTTTATCCTTGGCTTCAAACCCATGGTGCTTTGCCAGAGGAGTTTTTGTGAACTATTTTAATGACAAACGGACAAACTCTGGCCATTTTCAGTCTTTGTCCAAAAAGGCAATGCGGTGTTTGTGTTGATGTCATGAGTTGCAGCAGCATGCCTTCTCATTTTTCATAGAGTTGTGTGGGCAGCAGGTCCTCGGGGGAAAGGAAAAGATTCTATTACCTAATAGATTTAAGGGGAGAATAGTTGCATCCACTTGACAGATTTGGGTTTGCACCTTGCTTTTTTTTACTTTGTGCTTAGAGATGGCGGGAGGAAGGAAAAAATCACGTGAAAAGGCTGGAAGAATAGAGGGATGCAACACACTCTTATGTCCCACTTTGCAAACTCTTTGCAGCCTACACTGCCAAGTCAATGTTACACCTATTCCACCTCCCCTAACGCTTTAAATAGCCCACTCTCACTCAAAAGGACAAACAAGAGAACAACACACAGACTTCAGCACACTGAACATTTATTATCCTTCTTACCTATACATGGAGTCTGCATTGTACTTTCCTGCTTTGTGATAATTTCTGCCAAAGGTTAGATAATCATCTATGTAATTGTAACCATCAGCTAGTTAACGTATGTTAGTATAAAGAATAATCTTATGTAAATTCCTCCCATCATCAAAGCAGTACTGAAGCTCACTTCAGTATTCATTTCTCTGTACATCTGGTTTGTGTAATCTCAAGAAATTTGAGAAGTAAAACATACTTTTAAATATAAGTTTAAGTGACTGAACGATGTCTTGTCTGCAAGCTGTTGCCTGGCAACCAGTGGGGACTCCAGAAAGTGCAACAACTATAAATTGGGAAACAGTGATTTTTACATTCAAGGTCAAGGTTAAGGAAAACTTGATTATCCCTATGGGGTAATTTGTCTTGTGACCAGCAATAAGCAATTATGCAACCACATAAACAACACACATACCAACACAAACCAAAATATAAACATAAAAAATAGAGTCAGTGTGAAGGTTTTTTTTAGTGCTTACTCTGGAAGGCAATGGTAGCTGAGAGAAATTATTCTTATATTTATTTGTCCTACATATTGGCAAAAAAAGTCTCGGACCAGATGGCAGCAACTTATATTCCACAAAAAGGGGGAGGCAGTCATTGGCTATAAATGACTGAGCTTTTTCAAAGCTCTGCTTTTGTATAGACCAGCAGGTTCATCAAAATTTGTGTCAGTTTAAAAGTAATGTTTGCCTTAGTCCTTAGTCACTGCCAATGTCACTGAAATGTGACACAACCTTCAAAAAACCTGAGTATTATTGTCTACCCTCTTGCACAATTTGGACAAAGCAATAAACTATAAAAATGTAAAGAAGTTGCAATGTCTAAAGAAATTGTAAAGTACTATGAAAATAATGCCAGCGCTATTAGTGTCATTGCTGGAGACAATGACTTCCTCCCTTTTGGTAACGTTGCCTGCATTAGTTTATGCATTATTGAGGCTTGTCCATTCATCAACTAACCACACACTTACTTGATCTGCTTTGTCAGTTATGATTGGATCACTTTATAAAGCATCTTGTGTGCCTTTTAAAATCCTCAGCCTTTATTCATCTGACTGTTTTATGAATGCTGCTTTGAGATATAAATAAATTTACCAAAAATGTTCTGGTTTAAAGAAAAAATGCATGCATGCTTTTGACCCTCGACCCCCTCCAGCATGAACAAAGTCTGCTTTTGTGACCCTTAGACGAATTTGGTCTTAATGAACTCCTCACAGCAGAGTGATATTCATATCTTGTGTTCATGTTTTGATATTTTGATGTTTTGATTGGACATAAAAATGTAGACACTACTTTGCAAAAAAATAGCTAAATCACTCTAATTCTTTATGTGTTTTCTGTTTTAGTCCTTTAATTATCTTGGCCCTAATAAAAACCATAACCTATTCTTTTATTAAAGTACCCCAACAGCAAACTCAGTCACAATGGGTGCAACCGTATCCTGATTGTATAGCATCAAAGTCATATAAGCATATGTATAGACCACCATCCATGGGGAGTTTCTATCTGGCTCACTTAAAGCTCTGCATTCTAAATTTAACATCCACCTGTTATACAGCATATAGTGACATCCCACGGGTGGATGTGTGGAAATTGAACAGAAGGAGAGTGTTTTTTTAGCTTTGAATGTGCATCTGTTTGAGTCTGAGAGGAGTCAGTGAGCAATCGTGTCTTTGGTAGAGACACACCTATGGTCCACTGTAGACTTGCTGTGTCTACCATGACTCACAACCTGTGTGTTATGTTATTCCTGTGATCAGAGAGGGGAACACTGGCACACCTGTGGCCCAGAAGCCTTTCCTGGCAGGTTTCACTCACTTACATTTAATCAACTGCAGTGACACGTTTAATTATGGCTCATTCTGCAGGACTTTTTCTGCCGTGGTCCTGATTTAGCTCTTTGTTCACTTTAGCCAATATTTTATTACTGCCATCAATATGAGAATAGCTCAGCTGGCATACATGAGTTTTTATGCTTGCTCACTTGTAGGCGACACATTTATATTTGGATATTTGTGTGTGTGTGGGGGGGGGGGTGGAGATGGAATAAATGCAATAAATAAAGGATGTGGATAATTTAGAACAAGATTCTATTGTCTGATGAAGCCAAATCTGCCTCCTCCTCAGCAAAACCGAGCTCAAACCTTAAAACTACCCCCGCAGCTTACCAGCCACGTGACCCCACCCCCCTGCCGCACAAACAGTGTGTGGAAAAATTAATCTAGGGCATTTTAACCAGCAATGCAGATCTGGGTGTGCGATTATAGCTGCCCGGACAGGTTCGTGGCCGCACCCCGCCCCGGCTCATCAGGTGTTCCCCGGGTCTGCAGTGATGAGCCCACACGGTCGCCTTAATCATCCAGCGAAGCGCTAAAAATGAAAAGCGACGTGCGGCGGGGACACGTTTGCATGTATATGGGACAAGTAAACGCTTCAGCCCGTGTGGAAAAAGACGTTTGGATAAACTGACACGGCTGCAAATAGGGCACGTGCTTGCACTGCGGTTACCGGGGTTTTCTAATTGCGAAGTTTGCGTTTGCGCGCAGGTAAACGTCACAGCTCGCGGAGAGCGGGCGCCTCACTTCCTCAATCGACGGAATCACAGAGCGAAAAAAAGGGGAGGAAGAGTACGAGCAACTTTTGTCGAGCTGAGGTGGAAAAGAAGTAGCAGCCAGTTTGCAGGACGAGGTGAGGCTGTCGTTATTTCTCTTTTTTTGTCGAGCTTTTCCACAGAGATCCGGTCTTTTACGTTTGGAGTTGGCGAAAAGTTGTCCGACGAGCGGAAAATACAGCTAGTGTCCTACTTGTTGTGTTTATTCAGATTCTTCTTCTTCTACTTCCAGTTGACGTCTGTAATCGAACGCTACTGGTAAACAAACTAAGTCAACCGTGAACGTTGGCGCTAACGTTGGCGACTTTGTTAGTCAGTTAACATAACAAAATACGTAATTTGCGTTAAGTTACCATAGTAACAATAGGTCCAACTTACGCCTCTATAAAGCTCTTAAAACATTAGCGGTTTAGCTGCTCTAAATGACAGAAATTGTCCATAGTGACTTTTACGAGCAGGACTCTCGTTTTAAAGGCAAATTATCTGAAATAATCTGACGAAATCTGAGACTTGTAAGAGAAAAAAAAAACAGTTGGTTGATCAAATATTGACCGGTGAGGCTCCCCGAACGCAGCTTTACTTGCCACCACTTTACAGCTGTCAAAATGAGTCACCTATCTAAATAGTGTGGAGTTAGTGTTAGTGGGCTACAGCTCTTTAGGTTAGCACTGGAAGTACGTAAAACCCGGGCGGGAGGAGGAATGCGGGCAGGTCTGAACAGCAAATCGGCTGCAGTGTGTTTTACAATGAAGAGTTACCTTTTTATCATATACAAGAATCTGGTTTCATGCAGTTGTCTGAGCCAGACGACTGCAGATGTCATCTGCTATTCAGCCAACTGACAAGCAACCACATCCTACATGCAAACAAGAAAATCAAATGCATTTACTCACAGTCAAGTGGGGACTGAGACTCCACAAAAACAACTACATGCTCACAGTTGCATTGTAAATGGCCGTAAAGGCTCAGCTGGACTTTGTGACTGTCAGAGTGTTTTTTGCACACTTTTTTTGTCTGTGAGCACACTGCGGCATTCACAAGTAGTTCGCTGCATTATGCTGATAGTGGTTACCCCTCCACCACGTGTGTGTATCTGGGCCACAATGTTACGTTTGAGGGCATGTTTCCATTACCAGCAGTGCCGGTGCAATTCAGTGGAACCAGACTGCATTAACTGGATGCTTAAATTGAGAGGTTCTTCAAAATAGACTGAAGTTGTTGTAAATCTATAAGCACATTGCTGCACAGGCTTAGCATTTTTTCCTGTCTTTTACTTCTCAGTTTTTCTTCCTGTACGAGTGTTACAAAGGTCTCTCTGTCTCTGCCCCCCCCTTCTCCTCCTTATTATTTTAGTATTGCAAATAGCTTTTAGTAATGTTAATATATGATTCAATTTTCCCCCACTAAGGCTTGACATAAACAAGTACCTAATCACACTACTGCATCTATTTTTTACACTGTGCATCCAGTATTAGTGTCACCTATTTTGTATTTTAGGATATTGTGATAAAATATAGGCATATCTGTACAAATAAATGTGTTGAGTGTTTCAAGAAGTAGGTTAAATAAAGATAAATATCTTGGAAGTCATACATATGTCATATAGTGGCATGTGGGACATACATAGCAGAATTTAACAGGCAGGACAGATTGAAATAGCACACAAATAGTTTGGTAGGTAATCAATCTACTGCCCTCAATACACAGTGTGCTTGCTATTGATTAACTCAAAAAACACAGACATCACAGCTCACAGCAGCAGAGTACAGTCTTCTATCATCCTCCCCTCTTAGCACATCCTGCTTTTCTTTCCTGTGTGTGTTTTTTTTTTTTTTTTTTTATTTTCCCTGTGTCTCATATTTCTGGTCTCAGTGTGGGTGGTTATAGGTTTACAATTGTGAATATCAGCTAGGCCTACTTTAGAGCTCTGCATGTGTGTATTTGGATTGGTGACATGTTGGGACTCGCTGTCCTGTTGTACTCTAGGCAAATACGATGTTGCAGCTGCAACGTTTCAGAAATTACACGCTGGAAAGTAAACACAGTGACTGGGAACCAAACAAGAAGCCAGGATGACAGAATCATGCTGATACAATACATTTTGCACTTGTATTTTATACATATATTGTGGTGTGAAACTCACACAGCAGTAATGTGGAGTAGCATGGGTGTGACCAAAGTGCCTGGCCAAGGCTGCTTTACACATTCAGAAACTAGTGCTGATAGAAAAAGATGTCGTTCAATGTGCAGTTTATAGGTGCTGGAAATCATGCAGGCATAAGCTAGTGTCCTGGGTGTACGATGGTATTGATGACTCACCAATATGTCACTATCAGCATTTAGCCACTTTTTCTTTTCAGTAATAACATTTTTGTAAATAGTATATACTATATACAAAAATTATATATTCTCTCTATATACTTACTATATAGTAAGTATATGTAAGTATATATAGAGAGGACAGTACTGGAGTGAGACCTGAATAGAGATGCTGAAATGGGCCGGTCTTTTCCTACCTTGCTTGCTTCTTATAACAATAAAAAATAAAAGCTTTGCAAAAAATTTTATTTGTACCAAAGAGAAAATACCAAGAGCAAGGAAAGTTGTGAATGCCAAAAATTCTTGTATATGTTCAATATAAGAAGTACATATAGGTAATAGGTAATAGTTAGGTAATCAAGTATAACTGTGTGTGTGTGTGTGTATTTGCAACTAGCATATCACTAACCATAATTGCAACCAGACTAACACTTTTTTTTCTTTTTCTGATGGCAGGTGACCCTGGTACTTGTCACCATGGCTCCTTTCCTAAGGATTGCTTTTAACTCGTATGACCTGGGCATTCTGCCCCAATTGGTGGATCCTCCCTTCTGTGCTATCAAAATGAAGGAGGCCTTGACAACTGGTGAGAACCTCGGATAGCTTGTTAATCTTCGTCTTTTTATGTTCTTATTTTAAAAAAAAGCTGCAACTCTTTATTAATTGCACAATATTAATGCTAATATAAAGTTACATAATTTTTTTTCCCCATTTCTGCATCTGCACATCTTCATATACCTAGAACGAGGTAAGACCCTGGTTCAGCGAAAACCTACCATGTACCCGGCCTGGAAAGCTAGTTTTGATGCGCATATCTATGAGGGCCGTGTGCTTGAGGTACTGCTGATGAAGACAGCGGAAGAGCCATTGGCCGAGGTCACTGTAGGTGTTTCTGTCCTGGCTGAACGCTGCAAGAAAGCAAATGGGCGTGCTGAATTTTGGGTAGGAAATCACAGATTGTCCTCTGTGCTGGCAAATTGGTATCTCAGGCTCTTGTTTAAAAGTTGCTGTGTTTTTTTTTTTTTTGTGTGTGTGTGTGTGTATTCAGGTGGATCTCCAGCCTTCTGGAAAGCTAATGATGGCAGTGCAGTATTTTCTGGAGGAAGTTGATACAGGTGAAAGAAGATAAAATAGAATAACTTTTTCTTTCTGTTTGGTGCCCTTTCTTGAACATTGTTTATAAAACATCATGCTGAGTTGTTTTCTCTCCTTTAATAATTGCCATATTGACATTAAGACCACTGATACATTGAGAAAATAGGTAAAAACTGATTATACTATGTTGATAAAGGCTTGTAACTTCATAACCCATTTGTCATGTTTATGGTCTGTAGTTTGCATCCTTTTCATTTTTTTCCCACCCCCATCCGTACACAGACTGTCTAGACCGTATTTTCCTTGCTCATATAACCTTGTCAGTTACAGTTCTTTACATGAGCAGTTCCTATGGCTCCCCATTAGTGTTTATTAAGGCTTTAATGTTGACTTACAAAAATGAGCTTTCTTTAGAATGATCTGTGTTTCTATATGTATCTGCAAGAGCGTACCAAGGAGGACGAAGGTCCTACTCTGAACCGCAGACGAGGGGCTATCAAACAGGCCAAGATCCACTGCATAAAGAACCACGAGTTCATTGCCACATTCTTCAGACAGCCAACTTTCTGCTCTGTGTGCAGAGAGTTTGTCTGGTAAGTCTGGTCTGCACTTCAGCTTAAGGGGAAATTATAAACCATCCATTAGAAAAACTAAAACACCAGATGGAATGACAGAGAGATTTTAAAAAAAAAAGTAGTGCTTAGGAAATTCCTGATATTTGGCAGCATGTAACTATCCCTGAGTTACATGATTTAACTGCAGCTTGATAATTTGTTTGCTTGCAGTGTAATTGAAAGTAATGGTCTGGTCACTTTTCCCTTAACTTGTCACACTTATATATATAAGGACAAGTTTCCTTTACTTTGGAGGGCTATATTTTGAGAGTGAGAGTGAGACTGAATTGACTGTGTATCTTTCTCTCAAACAGGGGACTCAACAAGCAAGGCTATAAATGCAGACGTAAGTGTAAAATAATTAATAATCTTCTATGCTATGTCCAATACCTTCAATTTCATGAAAAACATGTACTTTCATTTATTTCAAGTTCACTGCTCAGATACAGAATCAGATGCTGAATAAAAGGATACAAATTTGTTTTGTTTTGTAATTTTTATTATCAGAATGCAATGCAGCCATCCACAAGAAATGTATAGACAAAATCATTGGCAGATGTACTGGAACTGCTGCCAACAGTCGGGATACTGTGGTATGTAACGCACATTGCTTAAATAAACCACATACGTGGAGTGTTTTACATATGTCTCCAGGTGTACATTGCAGAGTTTTCAGTCACTGTTTTCTGTTGAAGTAAAATACACCTCTTCAACTGTATGAACACTGGAAGTTATTTAATTGAGCTAGCATGTGTTCTTGAGACTCAGAGTTACAAAATCAGAGCATGGTGCATTTCTGATAAAGTTATTTTCAATCAATATTGATGTTGGTCAAAAACTAGTAACCTACATATTAGCGGCTTAGAAATGGTGTAGCACACGCCCACACACAGTGGGTAAATAAAATGTGGGACAGCCTAATTTTTATCCAGCACTGATGTCCCTTCTAACAGCATAAACCCACGTAGAGGAGCAGAAGACAAAACAATATCATGCAGGTTCACAATATGTGAAATATGATAAGCAACTGAGGAGGATTCCTTGCCTACCAATCATTTATCAAGATGATTCCTTCTCTTTGTCCTTGCAGTTCCAGAAGGAACGCTTCAAAATTGATATGCCACACCGTTTCAAGAGCAACAACTACATGAGCCCCACCTTCTGCGATCATTGTGGAAGTCTGCTTTGGGGTCTGGTCAAACAAGGCCTTAAGTGTGAAGGTACACTGCAAATATGACTTCCTGATCACTTTAGTGTCAGTGTGCTTTGTCATTAACAGATTTCTTTTATTCTGTTTTTAGATTGTGCCATGAATGTCCATCACAAATGTCAAGATAAAGTGGCTAACCTTTGTGGTATAAACCAGAAACTGTTAGCTGAAGCACTTACACAAGTTAGCCAGGTAAGTCCATGTAATCTTTTTATGCATGGTTTAATCAAGTGTCTAAATGTATTCAAATACAAGTACAAGCAATTAGAATGAAGAGTCTCGTTTAAGGTCAGGACCACCCAATTAAATCCCATAATTTTCATAGCGAACAGTTTACTTTGATGAATTAAGTACGACTAGACTAGGTATTTTAATGAATGTCCCCTAGTAATGCTTACACATTTTTACCACAAATGTTTATAGACATATTTCTCGAAGTGATAGAAGTTGTCAGTGTGGAGGTCTGAAGTGAGTTTGGTAACGCTTTACTTTGAGTCTATAAAAGTCCTAGGCTGTTTAATTACAAAAGATTGCAAGTTAGTAATGTAGAGGTAAATGGGCAAACGGCAAGACTGACTTGACTGAGCACACGATCACTGTTCATAGAACTGAAAATGTGCTGGAATTGGCTATACCACAGGTATATCTGAAACCAATGCTGGCACACTGTTTATCTGATTGTTATGTAACTCTTTTTCATCAGAAATCATCCACTCGCCGTTCAGATCCAAACCTGCCTAATCTGCCTGACATTGGAATCTATGATGAAGTTAGCAAGCTCGCTGCACTGGATGTCAGTGGTTAGTGATGTATAGTTTCTTTCTCTTTCTTTGTCTTGATGAACATGTACAAGCAATGTAGTTTGGACACTGTTAAAACTATTTGCTTAAGAATATGCAGTGGTATTTTAGTGTGAATAATAAAAGTATATGTTGTCATTTATTTCTCCATTAGATGGATCTCCTTATGGAAGGCTATGGGAGGGGTCCAGCCCACAGCCCCAGTCTCGTATTACTCATTTAACCCGCATTAATGTGGACGATTTCATCTTTCATAAGGTCTTGGGAAAAGGCAGCTTTGGCAAGGTACAGTTGTCCCTTGTCAGTGTGATTTACCTTTTTTATTTTTTATTTTTTTTAAATAACCCAAGGTTGAGAAAATAACATGGGACCTGATACTTAAGTAATAGAAACATTGATTCTGTTTGTTTTACTTAACTACCAGGTATCATAAAATAATAACATAGATTGTACATGTTTAAGCAACATTGTATTTAACATTTTGAGCTCCATGCCACTATTAATTCCTTTGCTTCAGTTTAACTCACTTCGCTTTTACTC
Organism: Channa striata; assembly: GCA_033026295.1. Lineage (NCBI taxonomy): Eukaryota > Metazoa > Chordata > Actinopteri > Anabantiformes > Channidae > Channa > Channa striata. The sequence goes on along the minus strand of CM065168.1, from coordinate 15,175,136 downwards.
AGGTTCTTCTTGCAGAGCTGAGGGGGTCTGATCAGTATTTTGCTGTGAAGGCTCTGAAGAAAGATGTAGTACTGATGGACGATGATGTGGAGTGCACTATGGTAGAGAAGAGAGTGTTGGCTCTAGCCTGGGAAAACCCCTTCCTCACACATCTTTACTCCACCTTCCAGACTAAGGTAGTCCTTCTCCACCTTACTACTATTTCTGATTGTCATTGAGATTGTGTCCACAATCCTTAAACGTAAACTTATCCACAGGAGCATCTTTTCTTTGTGATGGAGTATTTGAACGGAGGAGACTTGATGTTTCATATTCAAGAGAAAGGACGCTTTGAACTCTACAGAGCCATGTGAGTCACAGACTTAACAACATATACACTCTACACAGACTGACAGCGAACTGCCTCAGTGCTCTTATGCTATTGTAACTATGCAGAGACTTGCATATACAGTGAGCTAATGGAAAGGAGATACTCACTCATAAGCAAGAGCTATGTTTACTCTCTCACTGTGCTACTTTCTTTTTTCTCATTCATGAAGTTTCTTTTCTTTTGCATAATGTAATGAACTCTGGTGGACTGGGGCTCAGGTCTGTTAGCTGATGATCATGGACACATTTGCCTTGTAAGGAGTGAGCAGCACAAAGCCGCCTGTACACTGTTTGTAAGGGGAGATATCAGTTACTACCACCTCCAACTGCAGCCATTACTCTGTGGGAATTCCTTCAAAAAAAAACAATAGCACAGTGTTATAAGAAAGTGGTGTGAAGTCCAACACTTGGAATCTGTTATACCTGCTAAAGTTTTTAAAATTCTGTGTAAAAACAGAGACAACTTTATTGCTTTGAAACTGAAAGCTGAAGAGGTTTTTAGATTTTCACTAAGTCATAATAGAAATTTATCTTAAAAGTTAGTTTTGTGTTACTGTAAGTAAAGTAGCACAAAGGAAGGTGGAGTAGGCTGGAGTGGTTGTGAGTGAAGGTATGAATGGAATAGAAATGTATTTATTAACATCTGTCGTTACTGCACAAGCTGTCATGGTGAAATGGAAAGTCTCTAGAATTGGCTGTGTGTTATTTTTCCTTTAGGCAGTAACTGAACTGCTTTTTCTGGGGAACTCTTAATCACAGTTCTAACCTGTTGATCAGGTTTTTTTGATCTATTTGTCATCTCACAATTAATTGCAAGCCCAGTGTACTTGCATCTTCAGTACACAATTAATATTTTGACTTCAGTTCAGATTCTGCTTGTGTTTTTTGGTGAGGAGGTTATACGTACATGTTTAGTTTAGGTTTATGCATCAGTGTCTTAAGTAAAAGATTTAGCAGGTCAAATTTGTGTATTCAGTCTTTGTCAGCTGTTCATTTACAGCAAACAACCAGTTATTCAGAAGTGGGTTAGTTCAGAGACTACTCTGTTTCCTTTCTGGGCTCAATCGTTTCTGACAAAAATGACAGGAGAAGCAGGTCAGAGATGGGCTAATCTTACAAGCTGACAGCAGCTCTCAGGTGTCAAGTGTTATTCAACGGTCTCCTACTTCATACAAATGTCCCCCTTAATAATTCAGTTCTACACTGAAATGAGTCTGCAATGACACCAGGAATTAGCTGCTAGCTCAGTAGTGCAGATCCTTAGCTTTTTGTTCGTTTCTCTTTTTTTTTTTAACCAGAGATGAGTCGTTAATATCTGCCTCTATCATCTTTGTCTTGCCAGGTTCTACTCGGCTGAGATAATTTGTGGACTTCAGTTTTTACATTCCAAAGGGATCATCTACAGGTCAGAATAAAGTGCTTTTCCTATCTGGATGTATTGTAAATGTACTCTTAAGACTATACTTGTAACTTTTCATATTTTTACGTTTAAAAATCGAGTATAAATGAGTATGTAGAGATTTTAAAATTTGCTTGATTAGGTTTTCCCATACACGTTGACCCATTTCATTCTGATAGAGTCGTTATTATCGTTTGATAATACAGTTGGCAGACAAAATTTTTGTGGTTGCATTCCAAAAAGTAAGAAGGAAAAACAAGAAACATGGATTCCTTGATAGAATTTTTAAAAATCAAATTTTATAGATTACACATATTATAGGAGTATAAACTAAAACCAGTGGGTATTTACACTTTTAAAAAACCTTAAGGCATTGTTTGAAAAAAAATGGTAAGCATTAAGCAAATTGAACTTTTAAGTATTTGTAATAATTGCAATTCGCTGTAAAAGGTATTCTCTGGTATGAGCTGTGTTCCAATACAGTGTTCACTTAAGATTTCACAGCACAGTTGGCAAAATGTTTTAATTTTAAATAAATTTTGTAAATCCTGAAGTTAAACATAACACAAATCAAGAGAGAACACTACATTTACGAGGTGCACTTACTGATAGACAGAAAATTGTCAATTCACACCATGTTAAAATGCTGTGTTTGTTTTGTTTTTAGAGATCTTAAGTTGGACAATGTGATGCTGGATCATGAGGGACACATAAAGATCGCTGACTTTGGCATGTGCAAGGAGAACGTATTTGGAGAAAATCGTGCCACAACTTTTTGTGGCACACCTGACTACATCGCTCCAGAAGTATTGTTTTGACACTTCCTTTTCTTGAAATATTCAAATATCCAACTGATTTTCTTTTCTGCTATAATGCTTATTTATAACTTTATGTTTCATCTCAGATCCTGCTTGGACAGAAATACTCCTTCTCAGTTGACTGGTGGTCATTTGGGGTGTTGCTGTATGAGATGTTGGTTGGACAGTCGCCTTTCCATGGAGATGATGAGGATGAGTTGTTTGAGTCTATTCGCATGGATACTCCTCACTACCCTCGCTGGATCAACAAAGAGGCCAAGGAACTTCTTGAACGGGTCAGTACAATACATTTTATCTAAACTTCTTCTGTTCTCCTTCCTAGGGAAACATCTGATATTTTCTTGTTTTAAAATTATCGATGGGTTTAGAATATTTTGCAGCGGTTAATTGATAAAATTATTTAAAATTCAATCACTCAATGTTAATTTTGTGCTTTTTTTTTTAGTTGTAATGGTGCACATATCTTACTTAACCTAACTGTTTTACCTGCAGTTGTTCGAGAGAGACCCCACACGTAGGCTAGGAATTGTGGGTAATATCCGTTCCCAATCCTTCTTTAAGTCCATTAACTGGCAGGCTTTGGAACGGAGGGAAGTCGAACCGCCCTTTAAACCCAAAGTGGTATGACTCAATCACTCACTCACTCATTCAATCACATGCTTGCCTGCAGCCCCCTCACACATGCACAAATGTGTGCATACAGACACATGCTAGTAAATGTTATGTTAAAAATTTGACAAAATAACAATTCCTCGTTTATTTATTGTGGAGAATTGTCCAGACTTAGTTATTTGTCCAAGAAATTTAGGTCTTAACTATCAAAGTCTGATTTTGATAAGTAATTTTTAGAATTGTGTTGTGGTGCCACAATGATTTACCATTATTGATAGAATTTAAAGTTGTACAAGCAAAGTCTGTCACGTTGTGCAACCAGGAGGAATTGCTTACAGGACAGTTGATTTGCAAGGCTGAAAAAAAAAATATAGATTTTTAGGGTGTTGTTTAGTTATTGATGCAAAATGCTTCACACTGGGTACTGGAGGCATGGTGTTGAATAATTTTCAACAACAAATAATAATAAGTATAATGTTTTTGTTAGTTTGTTAGTGTTCCCTTTCTCTAATTTTATGACTAAAAATTAGATAATTATATAGGTTATTTACAGAAAACTATAAACTTTAAAAACACCATTGTATTCCCACAATCTGTGGGAGTGTTTATTAATTTTTCTAAGAACTGTTTTTGGTCAATTACAGAAAGCACCAAATGATTGCAGCAACTTTGATCGGGAGTTCCTCAGTGAGAAGCCTCGCCTCTCCTATAGTGATAAGAACTTCATAGACTCCATGGACCAGTCAGCATTTGCTGGTTTTTCATTCATCAACCCGAAGATGGAGCAGCTTTTAGAAAATTGAGTGTTTTAATGTGAGTCTTTGGTCATATCCCTGCTGTTTATGGGACTGTGTGGTACCTTAACTATAAGCACAAATATCTCCCTTTGGGTACATGTATAAAATTAAAAGTAGGAACAGGCCTCTGTATACTGTATATACTGATGTAACTGTGCTTGTGTGCATGCGTATTTGTCTAGGTTGTAATGGCCTGTTTGAGTAATAATATTAGTGAGGGAATCTGAAAATCCCTACATTCCACTTGAAGTCACAGCTCCCATCTGCAGTCATTCTGTGTCTTGAGGTAACATTCAGTTCACACAAACTGGGAAAGAAAATTTAGGAAGAGGGAAATTAACACATGGGAATAAACTGTTCTTCAAATGTAGACTGTCTGTCTGATCGAGATATGCATGTAAAGAAGTGTCAGACTAAAGAAAATGTAACCATGTTTAAATATAACTTGATAGTGGATGTTATTTGACTTTAAAACATTAGATTTTTTTTCTTTTTTGCCTTTTTACTGAATAAATCATGTCTTGGCTGGTTGTGTGGTTACCAGTACTATGTAAAGATCAAATCTAGAACAGAGCATCAGCTAGTCTAAGTTGGAAAGGTCCGTCTGTGGATCGTGATGAATTGGGTGCAGTGAGAGGTTGAACAAGTTCTGTGAAGGTACATGACTAAACATTTGGAAGCCAATGAATTACTGTATATATAGACGTATTGTTGTAACATTATTGTCAACAAGGATGTACTTTTTTATTTTACTGTCTCCATATTTTACATCTGATTAAAAAATATCAACTCCCAACTGTTTTGCTCCTTTAAACATTTTATCAGTGGAAGTTAGCATCAATGGAGCTTAAAGTTAAAAAAAAACAACAACATATTTGTAGAGGCTAGATCATAGTTAATGTATGATGTAAAGTCACATTTTATTGAAAGTGCTGATTGTATTTTGTGGATCCCGTAATTAACCAAATCATTGTAACTTTGTATAGTTATATGTGCAAATAATTACATTAATATGTTAAAATTAATGTTGACTATTGTGTATAACTAATACAGCCGACTGTATATACAGATATGTGTCTAGATTTGTTTTTTTAAGTAATTTGATGTTTGAATCTGATTTCATATCAATACCAGGGTCAGATGTTGCATATTACCCTTCTGCTAGATGCCTAATATAACCTGTACTGCACTGGTTGCTTGTATTCCATAATGCTCTCACACAAACACATTAAAAAAACTTACTGTCAACTACTAGAAATCTTGATTGGCTTGGTGAGACCACCTCTCTGTCCAGTCTAACGAGCTGTCAGTTAAGTTCTTGTCCATAATTGTGCTTCTAATGGATAATTAGATGATCGCTATGTTGTTTTTTTAGCAAAATCATTGAGCTCATAGTCTGTTAGAAAAAAATGTTACATGCGGTTCAAAAATGTATAATGACCACAATTAAATCTTATTTTGAAATACATAAAGAAAAACAAAGCGCGCAAAAACTAAGAAATCGGATCATATCAAAACCCTTCAGCTCACAGTTGGGTTACGCCCTCTAGCGACATTACGTTCGACGTAGCGCTAATGTCGTCACGACGTAACGAGTTTCCGTACAGTGTGTACGGAAGTGGTGCTGCCACTGCTTCTAGTCCCTTTCTTCTTCTCGTGTCCACATATACTCCACTTATACTTGCTCATTGAGAAAAGGGGACTCTTGTTGTTCGGTTAAAGACAGTCAAACAATGTCTATATTATGAGCAGATAATTTGCTCAATTCACCGCTGAAAAAAAACTCCAGCGTGTTAGAGGAAGCTCACAATGAGTTCTCAGGACATACTGAAGAATGCGTCCACTTTGGCGTCGTACAACGTGTTGCTACAGGTACGTGAACAGACAGTTGGTTTTTTTGACACGACACCAGTGTTCGGTCAGGTAATATTTCTGCGTTTTTATTGGTTTGATCGCAGGTGATGTTCCGTGTTCTTACCTTCTTGCTGAATGCATTCACACTGCGGTTTGTGTCCAAGGAGCTGATTGGAGTTGTTAATGTCAGGTAAGACTGACAGGTGCTGTGATACCAGTGTTTCACAAGATTTCTCATCTGCTTCTCTAAAAAAGTCTGTTTTTGTGTCCCGGTGTACGCAGGCTTACACTACTGTACTCCACACTGGTATTTCTGTCCAGAGAGGCTTTCCGGAGAGCCTGTCTGAGTGGAGGATCAGGGACGACCCACAGCTGGAGACAAGTTATCAACCTGCTGTGGCTAACGTGAATACACTGCATGACTGAACAAGCATTTGACAGTCTGTATTTGACCTGAGTGATAACTTACCTTTGTATACTTTCCTCTTCTCTCAGGTTGCCTCTTGGTGTGTTATGGGCAACTTTGCTGGTCTGTGTGTGGCTATGGCTTCTGGAGATTCCAAATCCCCAGACTGTCCCCTTCTATGGCTCAGCTGTGGTGCTGTTTGCCTTGGCAGGAGTGCAGGAACTCCTGGGAGAGCCTCTCTGGGTCCTGGCCCAAGCTCATATGTTTGTCCGACTGAAGGTGGTTGCCGAGAGCTTAGCAATGCTCGCTAAGTGCTGTATTACAGTGGTGCTAGTAGTGTTTTTCCGTGAATGGGGCCTTTACATCTTTGCTGCTGCTCATGTAAGACTTCATACATAATTTCTATAATTACTTCCTTTGTATGTAATGATTTTAAACAATAGACTTTTCTTAGTTGATCTACACAGGATTCCTGGTGCTATGTTACGCTGTTTACTTCATTCGTTTTTTGGGCTCCAAAGAGGCAGTCAAGGAGAGTTTTCCTCTGCAAAGTGTTGGAGATTTGCTTCCCCACAGAACTGATGGAGAGGTAAAGAGGGCAGTATAAACCATGATCAGAGTTACTGTCCATGTTCGCAAAACAAACAGATTAATCAAAACACGCTATTTTAGACTAATTTTCCTCTTCTATTACTGCTTGTAGGCACTGGTTGATTGGACTCTTGCACGGCTCACATGGAGCTTCTTCAAGCAGTCCTTCCTGAAGCAAATCCTAACAGAGGGAGAGCGGTACGTCATGACCTTCTTGAACGTTCTCAACTTTGGAGACCAGGGGGTCTATGATATTGTGAATAACCTTGGTTCCATGGTGGCACGTTTCATATTCTTGCCCATTGAGGAAAGCTTTTACATCTTTTTTGGCAAAGTGCTGGAGAGAGGACGTGATGTCCAAAGTCAGAAAAAGGTGTGAACTGTGGAGATATGTTTATTTACAAAAGAATTAAAACCTGCATGCGCAATTGAAATTGGTTTTACTTTAGACAATGTGTTTTGTCTACAGGAAGACGTTGCCATTGCAGCAGAAGTCCTGGAGTGCCTGCTGAAACTGGTGCTGGTGATTGGTCTCATTATCACAGTGTTTGGCTACGCTTACTCTCACTTGGCTCTGGACATTTATGGTGGTTCTCTGCTGAGCACTGGGGCAGGTAAGGCTACAGTTCCAGTCAACAGCCCAGTCACAGTAGATACTAAATTATAAAACATTACATTGTCATTTGCTTGGTATTTTTTGTTATATTATACTTATATTTTGTTAAAGGGCCAACTTTGCTGCGATGCTACAGCTGCTATGTCCTGTTGCTTGCTGTAAATGGAGTAACCGAGTGTTTTGTATTTGCTGCCATGAGCCAGAAAGAGGTTGACAAGTAAGATTATAGAAATACACACAATGTCAGTTTTTACACCGATATAACAGGTAACACAGTGTTTATATTTTCTCCTCAGATACAACCTGGTTCTACTGACTTTGTCAGTGTCTTTCCTCTTCTTGTCGTACATACTGACACGATGGGCTGGTGGTGTTGGGTTCATAATGGCCAACTGCCTCAACATGGGCCTCCGCATCTTAAACAGCCTCCTTTATATACACAACTACTTCAAATTCAGTCGGTGGAAACCTCTTAGAGGTCTGTTGCCCTCTCCGCTTCTGCTGCTGGCACTAGCTGTCAGTGCAGGTGTCACAGCAGTTTCTGAGGTACAAGTAAACCCTGTGTCTCTATATTTTTCAGTTTCAGTTGCAAAAAAAGTAATGACAGTGTTTGCAGTTTTTTGATTTTCATAAAATATTGTCTTATTTTCACCAAATTCACAAATATCAACAAACCCAACATTTCTAAGCTGATAAAATAAGTGGTGATTTTACATTTCTTTTGTGGCTTAACACGGTCATTTAACATACAATGTGATGGTGAAAAAAGTAATGTTAACAGTGGTTCAGCAACTAGTTTAACAACTAGTTATAAAACATTTGGCAGTAATAACCTCAAGCAAGCACCTTCTGTAGCTGTGTTATAGACCTGCACAACACTCAGGAGGAATTCTTCCTTCTTTCCTTCCTTCAGCTCAGCCATACTCTTTGGATGTCTGGTGTGAAGCGCTCTCTTGAGGTCAAAGCATAACTATTGGGTTGAGGTCAAGGACTGGTGACCGACTGCCACATTGTGTGTCTCTGAAGTCATTCTGTTGTAGATTTACTATAATGTTTTGGGTCCAGCTGCATAGCCCAACATTATCCTACAGGATACCTTAATAAACTTGGCAATGTAATTGTAAAATAAAGGTATGGTATCTTTCTCTTCCACTTGCCATTGTGGTAGAGAAAGATACCATACCTTTATTTTACTTTCCGTAAGACATTTTGCTAGTAGTGTTGTGGAGTGTTGAGGTGACGAACTTCAGGTTTGTTGAAATAGGTGTCTTTCTATGGATTCCATGCCTGTTCAGTGTTTTACATGTTGTTGACTCATGACCCAACGCAAATGAATCCTTCTTTAGCTGTTACCGTAGTGTTTTTTTAAACTTACTGTGTATTCTGTGTTGTGCATTTGGATTGATCTTGACTGGGCGTCCTCTTCTGTAGAGAGCAGCCACAGCTCCAAATCTTCTCCATTTATAGAAATAAATACAGTAGAGATCATGACTGTGTTTTATTAGCTTACAATTGTTGTGTTTGTTGATATCTGTGACTTTGCTAAAGATAGAGAAAGCCAAAAAAATGCAAACAATACCATTATTCTTTCTAGAGACTGTTCTATCTAAGCTATTCACTATTAAACTGCAGTTTTCTTCTATTTGTTGTTCAGACTTCAGTGACACTGATTTCATTTGCTTAATTCCCTGTGCTTAATTTTCAGATTGTTTTCTGCTGTGACAGTGGCTGGTTGATGAGGCTGGTCCATATTGCTGTTGGAGCAGTGTGTCTGCTTGGCGTTCTTGTAGCAGTTCTTCTCACAGAGACTAGTCTTATTCGGTTTGTGAGGACTCAGCTGTTGCCCCAGTACACAAAGAGACACTCATAATTTGGGCTATAAATTAGTGCACCAGACTTGTTGAAAAGCAGTAGTTTAAGAGCTGCTGAAAAGACACTGGCTGCATAGAAACTAATGACCTTTGAATTTCTTTTTGTGTGTGTGTGTGCGTGTGTGTGTTTTCACTGGATCATTCCAGAGTTGGAACAAGGTTTGTTAGTAAAAACAAGGAGATGAATGTACAAAGAAAACAGAATTATATTGTCATGCAGAATAAAACCACATTTTGGTGTATTCATTTTACAAAAATAAAAAATAAAATGTATTTGTAAATCTTTAGGAGCCTCAAACCGCTGAACATCAGTTTTTTTATGTTTTTACTATGTTGGAGTGTTCCAGCAATTTATAACTGTTCGGTTATGTCAGTTTGAGATATCATTAAGTTTACACAACTATACTGAATCTACAGCTGGTCTTTTTCAAGGCAAGTGAAACACTGTCCGACATCTGACATCTAATTATTGCTACACAGCAGTATTTCACTCTGTATGGTGTACGGTACTTTATTTTTGTATTTATGCTTTCCCTTGGTGAAGTATCTTATAAAATATCATTTTGATAATTTGTCTACTTAGCCTTTATTTTACTAGGTGAAGTATATTAATAATTTAGTGAAAGTTTTTGTAATTATATTTTCAGGCTAAATGCTTGTTAGCATTATCAGTGCAACAATTGTTTGAAGAAATATACACTTTGCAGAGCATGGATTTGCACACAAGAAATGTTTCTGTCCTTCTTATTTAAGGAGAGCAAAATTGAAGATTGATTGAATTTACCATTTGACTATCATGTTCCTGGGAAACACTTTCTAGACATTTGTTGTTCTTTCCTCAGTATTATCCACCATCAAATTCAGCATCCCTAAGGGCTGAATAATGAAATGCAATTACTGTGTGGCAAATAAGCAGGAAGGGGTGGGAATGGTCTTTTTTTAAAGCTGTCCTACGCTTAGTTTTGTTATGTGTTCATTCCTTTTTTATGTATTCTTGTACAGTGACGTGATTTTTGCTGGGAACTTTGATCCCTCCAGTTCTTTATCTTTCAAGTCTTTTAAGTCTGCTTGTTAGAATGTGTGGGTTTATGTCCTCTGTTTTTCTTTTCTTTTTGGGGGGGTGGGGGGTTAGGTAATGTCAACTATGTTTCAACAAAGATGCAGAGAAGAAGAACAGAGAAAACCCAGACCAGACAACAGAGCCAGATAAAAGGAGGGGCCTGCACACATTGCATGATTTGTTAGTGTTAGGAACAGATTTATTATCCACTGGGGAATCACTGGTGGGCATATATACGAGTGTGTGTTGAGCTGCTCTTACAAGTGGAAAAAGAGAGACAGCTGACAGAAGGAGGAGTTTTTCTCAAAGGAAATCTTCAGCTACTCAGCCATCATGTCTCAAGTAAGACCATTATTTGAGTTTTCCAAGAAGGATTTATTATCCTTTCTCGTTGAAATAATGACGGTGCACACAGGTGCCACAAATCTCAAATGTGTTGTTGTGCTGCCCTTCAGTCTGGTCAGGAGGAAGATGAACAAATACAGCGTCCTGAAGTCAGTGAAGAGGACCTGACTGAAGCAAAGAACAAACTGGGTACTAGTGGACCAGCAAAGAGCAAGACGTATCAAGTAATGGAAGAATGTGGTGAGGGGACACAGAGTCAGACGTGATTTGACAGAGTTTTACAGATGATGGTAAAAGGAAACGGTCTTCTGCTTTCTGTATGTTGTTAAGCTAAGACCGCATTCTGGCAGTAATTTTGTGTGAGGGGCGTTTCTCGTGAAGTTTCCACTCCTTATACAGAGATTACAGGAGGGTTGTAATCATGGGAGAGTCAAACTGCTCTTGCTCACCCAGTGGGATAAGAAAGGAAGTTGGTGTATTTGCAAAAAGAATATTTACAATCTTACATAACGTTGTCCACGCCTCATTTCCTAGGAAATATTGAGATTGTTGTTTCTCTTCTTCCTCAGAGAAACTGGGTAAAGCTGCTCCCTCTGTGTTTAGTGGGGCGAGGTCTGGAGCAGAGACCGTCTTCAACGCACGCTCAACTCAACCAATTAGGAAGTAGCAGCCAGGGGACAACACCTGTTTCACATTAGGTCTATGAGAGTCAGCAGCTGGACCTTATTAAAATGTTTGCATTCATATAAAACTAATACATTTTCTTAAATATCAACAAATAACTATTCCCCTTTAAATTAATCTTTAAAATAAAGAAATTTATTATTTTGCCACACTAGCTTATGTTTCAAGGTGAGGGTGCAATACTTCCAGGTAATTAATCTAAACAAGATTGATCTTAAGTTTCCTGCCAAGGAAAAAACATTGGTCATGGTTGTCAGGACTCTGACATCTGGTCTTATGGCATGGTGAAAAAAAGAATTTGGTAATTAAAGAAATTTCTGTGATATCAATATTAAATGTTTGTTAATTGTGTTTATTTTTTCATAATAGGCATTTACTGACATTTGCATTGTTGCCCCCAACTGGAAGTGTCAGTAAAAACATATGATGATCCACAAAAATACACTTTTTAAAAGAAATGATTTTATTCCACAAACATGTTAAAATTAAAATTTATTGGACCAAAACTACAACAGTTATTAAGCAAAGTTACAGTGAAAATGGTGAAAAAAGAAAAACACATGGAACAAAGAGACCTATGGCAAGCAATATAGCAACTGGGTGACAAAGATGCCTGTGGTATTAAACAAAAGGTAAAGATCCAGTTTATTTCATAAACTTGTGATGTTCATCTTGGAGGATTTTAGCAGAGGATTTGGCATCGTAGAAGAGCTCGTTGATTTCCTCAACCTGCTCTCTCTCTACAGTCTCTTTTCCCTGAACGCGGCCTAGCAGACTGGCTGGAGTCAACAGCTGTACAGCGTACCTGAGAGAAAATGGGTAAAACAAGCTGCTTAGTATCCTTACTCATACACTTTACAGATACATTATGCCAGTTTAAGAAAATGTGTTGCAAAACTGTTTAAGATGACTTGATTTATTATCACCAAGTAATGTGACAGTCTCAGCTGTTGCTATGATGATGATTTCAGTATTGCAATCAGTAATGAAACATCCACCACTGGAATAATCAATAATCAAAAAACTAACGGTTTAAGATCACTGATTTAATGCGTCTCTTCACAATGCTCTCTTGGATTCCATTTCGTAAGGTTTTGACAATTTAGGAGTAGACAATTTTTATGGTGACATTGAACCACATTTCATTTTTCTTTTAATTGATTAATTCTGTTGCAAATCTGTTCAGACACCGCTTTCTATACAAAATTGGGATCAATTTGGATTTTCAATGTAAAACATATTTTCCTCTCTTTAAAACAAACAAAAACAAAAAAAAAACAGAATACATGTCTTTACCTGAGGGTGGTCTTGGTGCCAATCTCTGCTAGGTGAGTAAGCGCTTCCTCGCTGATATTGATCCCCTCAGTTTGAGCACGGATCTTGATGATCTACAAACCACAGCCTAATTAGTATAGGGTGCAGACACAGCATGCCATATCTCACACATGCACAAGCTGTGAATGTCAAACTCACCTGCTTCATCTCCTGTGGTGTGTACAACATGGTGCGGATTATCATGACTCGGTCCAGCAAGTCCAGAGGAATACCGTGTGGAGAGTTGATGTCCTCTGTCCCCCTGGTGCACGACAGATTTTAATATTACAAGTCTTACATCTTAAAAAGAAAACTGAATAATAATAATAACTGAAAATTGAAGAATAGGCTTCTCTTAATTAAAGTATTATTAAAACACCAACCTAATTAAACAGTTTCCCCTGTTAGAGGCAAACACAACAATAGGGGCAATGGTGCTCTCAAGTGCTCGGTGGAGGTAGGTGAAGCATTCAATGTCCAGCATGTGAACCTCATCCACAAACAACACTCCAGGCACAAGCTCAGCTACACCTTGGTCAATGTAGCGATTCACCACCTTGTTTATCTCAGCTCGCAGCTTATCTTGAATCAAAAATAGCAAAAGAGAAAATGAATGAACAAACAAGAAAAAGTCAACCACTAGCTTTGTCTTGATCAATGTAATTATAATTTTTCACACCTGTGATTTCTGTCTTTTTTGGTTTCATCAGTTGTCCCATCATGGAAAGAATGTCTTGGCCTCCCTGAAATTAATTAATAAACATTTATTTTAAAAATCTAGGGTATTTCACCTGCATTGATATCTATTTGGTGTTACAGTTATGTACCTGGGGTCTAGCATTTGCGACATCCAGGTCATGCAGTGTGACATCTTGGACTATCTCCTTCTTTTTGTGAACATCACCTTTGGGTAGTGGCACATACTCTTCGGCCTCTAGGTCAAACTCTGTTGCAAAGGTGTCACAACGACCTTGTCTCTGCAAAAACAACAATAACATGTTTTTAGTTAAAAAAATCTGCACACTCTACTCAAAAACACTGTTTTTCTCTGGCCAACAGTGAAAACAAAGACAGAATACAAGAGGAAAGAGAGCAGGTGAGCAGGCCAAGTGGCTGAGAGATGAAAGAGTTTGAGAGTGTAGGTGATGAGATGCCTGTCAACAGTAACAAATGTGTTGTCCATCTTTCCTCCTTTGGCCCCTGAATAGAGCTGACCTGCAACCCTGGCCCACCTGCACTGATTAAAGGAGCCATCATTACAGCCTGTCAAAACAGGCCACAAGACCTGCTGCTGAAAAAAAAGGCACACTGGAAGATGGAGAGATAAAGTGAGCATGAAAAAAATGAAGGAATGTGTGAGGTTAGTACAATAGAACTGCACCACAGGTTTCATGAAGTGCAGCAATAGATGAAAGAAACACACTATGAAGGACAGGACAGGCAAGATAGAAAACACTCACCTTGGGTTTAACCAGTTTTCCTTATTTTAGATTTTTCACTTTTAAGTAGCTGCAATAAAGTTTATTATGTACATCTACTCTACTCTGATCAGACAGTTAAAAAATTGTGAGAGAAGTAAAACATACAACCAACAATACAATACCTTGACAGCTCCACTGTTGGCTTCAATGTAGATGACATCTCCCACTTGCACACGCTCCTTCTGAAGGCTCTCATAAATACTGGGATCCAGCTTAGAAAACAAAGTAAGACATTTTGAGTGCCTTTAACAAAACCAAAAAGAAGTCAACAATTGTAAATGCTACTGTTAGATCAATGCAAGGAGCAGCAGGTGACAAAAAACAGTTTGTCAGGAAACTCAAAGACATCTAATGTTTTGAGATTAGATTTTGAAAAGGCCTGCTGAAAAGATGTAAAGATACCAAATGGAAATGAAAAGCATCTTGGCAAGGGAGATAACTGATACATTTGAATGGTCCCTATCGATTCAGTATTAGCTATACTTGAACATAACTACAACTATGTTCACTACACAAAATGTGTTTAGGAGTTTGCTGTAGGACAAATACAAAGGGTTAATCAGAGCCCCGTCTCTGACCTTGAGCTGCTTTGTGCCTTTGCCCGTCTTCAGACCGATGATGACGTGGCTGATAGTCTTGCCGTAGCCACCCATAGGGTTTTCAGTCTCACAGGGGGTCAGCTCCGTCACCTCCCCTTCATACACCTCCTTTGTCTCTTTAATTCGCAGTCCTGAATGTGGGCAACATTACAGATACACAGAGCACTGAGTGATGACTTAATTAGGCCTTTGTATTCTTGTAAGGCAACCAAGCATGCCTTAGTCTACCAAACCATGCACAATATTACAAGGAGAGAACATGTGTGCTTGTGCCCATGAAAAGTCTGGCCTATGTTCTGAGTAACATGATCTTATGGTTGATTTTCTTTTATGCCATCTGTGGCCTTCAACATGAGCATCACACAGGTGGCTGATCCACTGTGTTGAGAGTCAGAGAGCATTACTAAAGGCAGGCACTGTCTGTCATGGTGCTCTTATCAACAGGGTAATGACAAACTTCAAATGAAACCCACTACCCCTGCAGACCACTCCTCCCTCTACCTAAACTCAATTTCCTCTACTGCGACAGGTACCGTCAGCAGTCAGACAAATCCCTCCCCCCTCTCAGTGTTCTTCTCAATACCTCTGTCATAGATCTGCTGTAGTGTTGTTGAGATTTTTAAATGGCACTGTTCAGCAAAATCCTGTTTGGCTGTTGTTACATATATATTATTAATATTTTTGTGTGTTGGTCCTGCCTCAGTGTACTTAGTTTTTTCATTACAACATAGAAACTAGGAACCAAGCTTAGACTTAGAAAAAATAAATTAAATGACACTCACCAATGGCCCTCCTGAAATTCTCCATCAGTACTTCGGTTTTTTTAATCTCAGATGAGTAGACCTCACTGCCAACCATAGGACAGAAAGGCACCTTGTTTCCTAACTCCTGAGCTATAGCTAAGGCAAGGGCAGTCTGAAAGAAGGATAGGCCATAAGAGGATATAAAAGTCACAATCTGCAGCAACAACAGAAGGCTAAACTCAATTAATACGATATTGAATGAACTCTGCACACTTACCTTTCCAGTACCAGGGGGCCCTGCCAGTAATACTGCCCTTCCTGCCATCTTTTTTGAGCGGATTAGCTCAACAATAATGCCACATGCCTGGAGATAGAATAAAAGCACAAACAAAACAAAAGTTAGAGTCACAATCTGCTACTATAGTACGGACTGTCTCATTGTGTTGCTGCCTGTAAATATGCCTGCATTCAAAGAAGCCGCTGGAGCTGATGTGACTGCTGAATGGTTGAAAAACTAATGAAAAATATAAGTAAAACTGTAACTTTTAGGGTGTACTTTCCCTTTAACTCACCTCTGACCCCAATATGAAACAGCGACATCACAGTGCTAAGCTAGCTTGTAGCTAGCTGAATTTATCGAAAGCCTTCTGGTAGAAACTCTTCAGATCTTTAAGTAATTTCTCAGAACAACATACAAATAATGTAAGTGCAGTAAAACACAAATATTACCTCTCTTGCAGCCTCCTGGCCGACTAGACCACATGCTGTCTGTTTAGCGTTCCCGGCCTCGTCTAACCCGAGTCCTTTGACATGACTATGAGAGGCGATCCGCTGAGTTTTCGTCGTGCTTTTTACCTCCTCGATCTTCATAACTGCGTTATCTACACTGGTGTGTTGTATAAAAAAATCAAGACAGGTGAAGGGCGAACAATTTGTCTCCAATGTCTCTGACTATTTCTCCCCGCCGTAATCGGCGCCGAAACTCAAAACACAGGGAAATCGGTTTCCATGTGGGTTACTAGGGAAGATCGGAGGAAATAATACCCGAAGTACCGCCTTATTCGAGCTGTCTAGTGAAACGATTGGGCCGTGTCGAGAGATTCAACATTGGTATTGGTGAAAATCCACGTAAATCATCTAAAGATAAAGAATCTCCTCCCACAAGAGTTTTCACTTCCGTTTGTGTTCCTGTTGCTCTGTCGTAGTGGAAACTTGCTTTTAGAGACTAAATGTCTTGACTTACTGAAGATATAAGGAGATACGATTTTAGGATTTTCACTTTGACATTTTAAAATTACGTTTTGATCACAGGGGCATTATGGCTGAGTACAGTTCCAGTTTTTTACCATTCTCAGCTACTAAAACAACGTTCCGCTTGGGGACATTTTCCCGAGGAACTAGTGCAGTGATGACAGGGAAGTCGTTTTTCTCATCTGTTTTCATGCCAATAAACTCTTCTCTTATAGCTAAGTGGGTTTTGTAAGCGACGCATTGATTAAACCATCGTGTTGCTAAAGGTATGTTTGCTTATGCCAACATACACAACTCTTAGGCAATTATCAAACGCGCCTTAACGCTCAGTTAACGTTTCATCCGACTGGTGTCAGGATGTCCGAGTCTGCAGACAGTCGCAGTAAAACGTTAAACTTCAACGTCGGGGTGCTTGGACATGTCGACAGTGGAAAGACCTCCCTTGCGAGGGCGTTGAGCAGCACCGCATCCACTGCTGCCTTCGACAAGAACCCGCAATCCCGCGAGAGAGGCATCACGCTAGACCTCGGCTTCTCCTCCTTCACCGTGGACCTTCCTGATCACCTGCGGAACGGCGGAGGGCAGCAGCCGTATGACAGTCTGCAGTTCACCCTGGTTGACTGTCCAGGACACGCCTCTCTCATTCGGACTATTATTGGGGGTGAGGTATTGAATTGTGTGTAGGGTTTGGGCACACACTGTATGTGGGATCAGTGGACATGGAGTGGAGTGCATGCAGTGGGGAACAACGCAGACAGCTGCCACAATATAAAGACCACTGTCCATGATCACTGTATGAACATGATAAGGGACAGTAATCCACCATACACATAGTCAGTTGTCCAAACAGCTATGAACATACAGTTTTTACTACCACTAAATATATTTATTGCACCTCTTCATACAAGTGTTGCTTTGATTTCATGATCACTTTAGAAACTGTAGTTTGTGTTACAGTTGAACTTATTCTAATTATAGTTATTTTAATCCACATCATAACTAGACTAAATGTTACAACATATTGTCTTTATGACTCTTACAGCTGGGCAACAAGTATACAAAATATGGTGTTAGCAGAGAATTTACACAACTGACCAGTGTCACATAGTGACAGCAAACCAGCCTGTTTGTACAGGACCCTCAAAGCAGAGACGCTTAACCTTAACATTCAGCCAAAAGTTCAGGCAACACATCATCTGAATTCAAAACTGGAAAATGAATAAGCTTGTAAAAATACTGAACATAATATACATATTGTCTAGTTCCAGAGAATGTACTGTGGTAATACTACCACTTTGTGAGCACTTCACAATAGAAGATGACACTGTGCCGTATTAAGAAAGTGTCACCTGATGTTGTTGACAGACATCCATCCATTATCTTAACTGCTTATCCTGTTCAGGATTACAGTGGCTGGGGCCTTTCACAGCTGTCATTGGGGCAAGAGACAGGGTACAGGTTGTTAGTCTCAGAGCGACTCATACACAGACAGACAAACATTTACACACATGGGCAATTTAGAGTCACCCATTAACCCAATATGCACATCTTTGAACTGTTAGAGGAAGCAAACTCCACATAGAAAGGCCACATTCAAAGATTCAAACCTGGGACCCTTCTAGCCATGCGACAGCAGCACTAACCACTCCACTACCAGAACATCTGCCTGTAATCTGCACACATTTGACTTATCCAGCAGAGGGCGCCTTCTGTCTGTTGGCAGTCTAGAAGCTATTTATTCAGAGTAGTGGTGCCCATTCCAGGTCTATAAGAGCCCCTCTCCTGCTTATTCGACAACTGCCCCTGTACTACCCACTCTTGATTGACTGAAGACACCTGATGCTGGTAATCAGCCCTGCTAGTTCGAAAACAAACAGGTCTGTGGCTCTTGAGAACCTGCAATAAGTATCCCTGACTCAGTTTAACATATGCTTTCTCTTTGAGCCAATGCCACTTTTTTAAAAAAAATTTAAGAGTGTGGCATAAATAGTGATATGTGTAACGGTGGTGTTATCAAAGCAGATTAGAGGTACTTAAGCAGTGAATGGTGCTATGTTCTGTAAGCAGCATACCAAATGAAACCTATCATAAGCCAGTGGGATGGCACATGCTGTATATTAGGGAGGAAGTGCAGGGATTGGAGTATGTACTAAACTTCCCCTCTTGTCCCAAGTGGGGAGAGTACAGGAAATAGAAGGAGCCAAATAGAAGTAGAGAAAGTAGGGGAGCACAGGAAAGCAAGACTGCCAAAGTCAGGAATAGAAAAAAGGGAAAGGAAAGACAACCAAGTGTGCTGCAGCTCTGGTTTCAACCCTCTAGCCTTTTACTCTCTGTTTGCCTTTATGAACCCCTCCCCTAGTTTCTTGTTCTACTGTTATTCTTGGGTGTCTGTGCCTGTTCCTGTTTGTATTGCTGTTGTCGTCTTCGTAGGCTTTCTGCTCAGAGCTTAAAAACTCAACGCGGAATGCTGGAATGTCTTTGGAATTAAATTACTTTGTTGCTTGTCTTTAGCTTACTGTTTTTATTGTGTCAGTAATACCTTCCATGTTCGATCTTTCTGTTTGGGTTTTGTGACTTCTCTAGGTGCCCAAATCATTGACCTGATGATGCTGGTGGTAGATGTGGTAAAAGGGGTGCAGACTCAGACTGCAGAGTGTCTGCTAATAGGAGAACTGACCTGCCCGCGCATGGTGGTCGTCTTGAACAAGATTGACCTCCTGCCACCCAACAAGAGACAGAATGCCATTGAGAAGATGACAAAGAAAATGCACAAAACACTGGAGAGCACCAGGTCTGCAATTAACATAAATAAAAGAAGCAAATGTGATAGGTGTAGAGGTAGATGCTGTGAAATATGGTGCACATCTTGGATCAAGTGCCGTCTTTTCCTCCATTTGTCTCTGTGCACTTCAGCTGTCTGTCAGGCCTCCTGTTTTTTTCACTCACAGTTGTTTTATTTGAAATAACAACTTCAGCATTAATGGATGATGTAATGGCACCATAATTTTTTTTGTTGGCTAGATTTAAGGAATGTCCAGTGATTGCTGTGGCAGCAAAGCCTGGAGGCCCGGAGGCTCCTGACACAGAGGAACCACAGGGAGTTCCAGAGTTAATACAGGTAAAGTTTGGAAACACAGTGGCGCTGCTCCATTGTTACTAATGAAGCTCACAACTGCACACAGGTTCTCACCTGACTCTACAATATGTAATTTTTACAAAAAAATTTAAGTAGCTGTCAACACCCCCTGTGGAACAGACTCGCAGAACACCACTGGCCACAGTGGAGAGATATTCACTTATAAAGGTTTTTGAGCTTGCCTGTCTAACCAATCAAAAAACCTGTCACCAAATTCAGGGCATCACATATGGATGTGAAAGGGTACTTTGCATTTATTAATAGGACGGCACAGGTTTTGCCCTAGTACATGTTTAGTGTACCCTGGGTGTGATTAAGTGATTCAAGTGATTAAGGAGTAATAGTTATATACATTCAAACTCACTGAAGTAAAAATTGTAAAGTCTTAAATCATCTCAAGCCACAATTGCATTTTTACGTTCCGTGCCAATACTTTAAAAGATTCAAAATCTAATTTTTACTTACTTAAAATTACTGGTTACTGGTTTTAAGTCATCTTACATACAGTCCCCTCCGAAGATGTTGTCCTAGCAAGGCCAAGTCATTTGTTGCTGTACACTGAAGACATTTGGATTAAAGATCAAAAAAGGAATATGAGATGAAAGTTTACAATTTAGGCTTGTATTTATTTATATATAGTGTTTGTTGAGCCACAGCAATGTCAGACTTAGCACCAGCTAGATTATGGATCTAATTAGGACCTAGTACTTACTAGTAGCTGCTTTCTTTTTATACTTGTGTGACCTACTGAGAGCACTCATCGTTTGTCTGTAAATAAACGTGCCTTCCTTCTTGTTTTTTTTGTTGTCTGTCTAAGCTTTTGAAGAAACAGTCATACTTCCCCCAGCGAGACCCTGGAGGTGACCTTCTGATGGCTGTAGACCACTGCTTCTCTATCCGTGGACAGGGAACAGTCATGACTGGAACCATCCTGCAGGGGTCACTGGCCATCAATGACACTGTGGAAATTCCAGCTCTAAAGGTATGCCCCAAAAATGGGTATTCATTCAGAATCTCTGATGCTCCCAAGCAAATGACATTCAGCAGAGCAGAAAATGGGGGGTGGCAGATTAATGTGCGAGTAGAATGAGGGAACCGAGGATGGACTGGCAGCACAGTAGTTCTGTAATCTAGAACAGATGCGACTTTTACCCAGGCTCTGTAGTTGTGTCAGCAGTTGTCACGTTCAGCTCTTGGTGTCAGCAATGGCTAATTACTTGTTATAAAGCATTTACCTGGTAGGCTGCTGTTTATGCACTTACTAAGACTGAGTGTGATAGAAGACAACAAAAACAAACACACAATGACTTTGCTGCATAGATAGACAAATAAGATATGGATAAATAGATATCGTTTGATTGTCTGCTTGATTTGTATGCTGCTTTGATTTGTATGCTTGTGTTTTATATGTATGTATGTTATATTGACACAAAACAATCTATAACTATAAATCGAAATATTTTCCTGTGATTTAAGACATTCCAATGTGGGTATAAGTTACAAGGAAAAACATGATTTCTTTTTTTTTTTAATTTCCCCAAAAAAGACTACTTTAAATCCTAAAAAAAGTAAGTGACCCACAGATTCACTAGATTTTCTCCATTAAAAAAAATTGTATTGGTTCTAGTGGATTATAGTGTTGATATTAGTAATATTTTGAGAAATAGACCATCTGTCCTTTAGAGAAAGAAGCAGTTTAAACTGCAAGTTGTACACATATTTAAGGAACTGTTTATTTACTCCCCTATAGGATCTTTTCCTTTAAATAATAAGAAAAGATCCTCTGTTTAAAAAAAGTCGTGAACTATTGTTTTTATTTTATCTATGCATGCTCTTATATTTTGTTTGCCTGTTTTTTCTGACATCAGGTTACCAAAAAGATAAAGTCGGTGCAGATGTTTCGAAAGCCTGTGTCGGGAGCTATGCAGGGGGATCGTGTTGGTGTGTGTGTGACACAGTTTGACCCTAAATTGTTAGAGCGGGGTGTGGTGTGCACTCCAGGGTCCCTACGCACCCTCTATGCCGCTGTCATCTCCGTCAGGAAGATTGGCTACTTTAAGGGCTCTCTTGCCACTCGAGCCAAATTCCACATCACTGTGGGACACGAAACAGTTATGGCAAGAGTGAGCTTCTTTGGGCTGCCACCTGTGGGTTCCTCAGAGCCCCCCTCTGATACGAAATCGCCTGCACCACTGCCCCGCTCCTTGGATAAACCCTTCAGCTTCGATAGGGAGTACGTCTACCAGGATGAATATGTTGTTGGTCTGGGAGAGGCAAATTCAGGATCTGACCCAGAGCAATGGGTCTTGTTGGAGTTCGAGCGGCCTGTCACATGTCCCTCACTCTGCCTCGTGATTGGCTCCAAGCTGGACACAGACATCCATGCCAACGCATGTCGGTTAGCCTTTCAAGGCCGGCTGTTACAGGGGTTTGAAGATAAAAACTACGCGGAGACTGCCTTGCCTCGTCTGCGCATCTACAAGAACAAACAAAAGGAGGGACAGGTGGAGAGGGTGAGTGGATGCTCCATGTGTGTGTGTTATGTAAAATGTTATCTTCTTCACAATAGTTACCTTCCTGCATACATTTGAGTGTTCAACTCTCTTCTCTGCCCTCTCTCTCACTTTGTATTTCTTTTGTCTTTGGATGTTTCTCATTGTTGGTGGCGCTGGAGCATGCCTCCCAGACAGAGCCCCTATTGTATATTCCAAAACAGACACGCACACACAGCAAGCATGCATATGCAACGCTACTGAGCATGAATTAGCATGTGCTGTGACACAAAGGTGTGTGTTCATGGCAGCCTGACGCCACTTGCCCTGTCTAGCGTTTAGAAGCTGACGCTGTTTGGACACACCTGAGTGGCACAAGAATACCGGCATGACTGTGTTGGTTTACAAGACTCATCCCTCATTTCTATTTGGCTCAGAATCCTCCTCTCACTCAAACACACCATTTAAAATGTTGTGACTGCTCTTACATTTTGTCCCTAACCCTCAGTTTCAGTTCATACTAATCCATATTTCATCAAATGAAATGATGTTGTTTTCCTAATAACCTCAATATCTGATTTGACAATTTTGCAAAAAGTCAACACTCTTTTTGACTTGCAGTAAAAACTTGTCATTCAGCATATTAAAATTATATTTTTGTGCAGGCACCCTCATGCAGTGTCAATTTCAGGTTAAGATTCAAATGTGTGAACTAGTTTCCTGTAGTTTGCACCTCAGGCTGTTGACAGCTGCAGTCACTAACTTAAGATTAGAACATTCTGTCTGAGAGGTCACAGCACGGCCGTGACATTGGATTTTTGCTAAATTTTCTTTAAAAGAGGGTAGCTACGTAGGATTTAAGAATTCCCTTCATAAGTGAACATTGCTTGCATTTTTTAGATATGATAGTCACAAGAATGAATGCAGGTTAGGCAGAAGACAGAAAAAAAAGCTTGCAGCCGGGGTAAGTTAGAGACACAGTGGTGCCCTACTATCAGATTAATGCTGTGTTAGATCGACTTAGTGATGGATGATAAGCAAGAAATATAAACAAATTTAGCATAAAATGTGCAATAAGATGAAAGAGAGATTGCTAGACAGCAAGGCGACGAGCAACCCAAAGGATTGGAACATCAGAGGAAGAAACCAGGGGGTTAAAAAAAAAACTCAAACTCTGTAGTTAGATAACATGTTTACACACCATTTAAAAAAATGTCATGTTTTTTGCTATATTCAGAAGATATTCAGCTCTTATGAATTATCTAATAATTCTTATGAATTATCTTCTGTTTAGGTGACTGATGATTACACGGTGATTGGCCGCAACCTGTTTAAGAAGGAGACCAACCTCCAGCTCTTTGTGGGTTTGAACGTCATGCTGTCAACAGGCGAGAGTGGTGTCATTGAGGGTGGGTTTGGACAGAGTGGAAAGTTCAAGATTCGTGTGCAAGGTAAGAAGTTTCTGGACGTTTCGTAACACATGGTGCACGTATGCAACTCGTGTAGGGTTTTACATGTGTAGTTTTGGGCAGCATAGTGGAGTAGTGGTTTGTATTCCCACATCATAGGAAGAAACCCATGTGTTCGAACCTATGGAAGTTTTCATGTTCTTCCGAGGCCTTTGTGAGGTAAATCCAGGTACTGTGGTCTCCTCCCGCAACCCAAAGGTGTGAATGTGAGCATGAATAGTTGTCTGTCTCTCCGCCTCAGCTCTGTGATAGACTGTACCCTGCCTCTTGCCATATGACAGCTGGGATCGGTTTCAGATTCCCCCCCCTAAACAGGATAACAGGAGGTATCCTGTTAAGGATAGAATAAAGCGTAGTTTAAGTTTGACAGCGTAGATAAGCTTCCCTCATCATCATTACGCACATACAGAACACTTTCTTTACCTTTTCTAGGATTTTGGGGTTTAGCAGACAGTTTTCAGGAAATGGTAAGAGTGGTAGGCTCGACATCCCGAGCCACATTCCCAGGATTCCTAAGGGGATTGCCTGTGTTCCGGGGGAAGTCTGTTCTCTGTTTATTTTACCTTCTGTTGCTCCAAACCCATGGCTCCGCACCGGGAGGGAAGAGAAAACAAAAACATTTAGAAAGAGAACCTCACCTACATCCTTTTCACTCCCTCACACTCAAGAAACTCTGATGTACTGATACTCACATCTTTACGAATGAACATGTTGCAGGCATTCTGCAGTTTTCATCTGAGACTCCCCATGGGCATTAAGTCAAATGTGTCACAATGAGAAGTCCGTTGCACTGTCTGGATGTAGCCTATTACAATACATTTTCTCTGCTTTTCCATTTGAGTCAGGGTGTTCATAAATGTTGCTGTATTTTTTAAAGGCATCACCTCTTTGAAGTTTACTTAATGTCAGTGTTTGGCAGTTTTTCCTCTTTGCATCAGCATAGTAGTGTCATTGTATTACATGTTGTTAGTATTGTATCCATGTGATTCCCCTCAAAAACTGCTGTTGTGCATTTGATTCCCTTTTGATATGGATTTTTTTTATCTGTCGTCTGTCTTTTCGTAAAGACAAAAGCTAAAGAGAATGAATGGAAGTGTTGAAAATGCATTTTATGTAGACTTCTTTATGAAAGCCTTTCCACTGCTCAAACCTGTCCTTTGTCTGGGATCGCAGCTAATAACTCTAATTTAATATGTAATATTATAATAATATATTACTTACTTAATGAGGTTATTTATCATCTTATCCATTAAAAATACAGTGAAAAATGCCAATCAGTTTTGTTCACAAACAGTCCAACAAAACCCAAAGGTGTTAATTTAGTAAAGCCATAAGACAAAATAGCGATCTCTCTTAGAAGCTGCCGTCGTTTGTAAATTGTATTGAACACTATACACTAAAGCACTACTGCGCTCAGAATCTTGCTTTCTTTGTCATCATATTTTGTATATTTTCCAGTAGTAGGATGACTAACTCAAAGCCAACCATTAACATTTGATTCACTCACATTCAGTGTGTTAGTGTGAGCACATAAGACAATGACATTATCATTCCTGCACGCTCTTCTCTGCTCTAAACACAGAAAAGCGTTAAATCTAGTGTTTTGTATTTCCCTGAAAAACACATGTGCTGCCAGCTTGGATCCCGACCCATTTGTCCACCAAAGCCACTTTTACCCATGTTATGTACCTGTTGGGTATTAATATTTGATTGGGTTTGATTAGGTAAAGCATAGGCCAGAAGTCAGATCACATTCTTAGTAGTAGTTCCATTTACTTTTAAGTCTGTTCATTATTTTTATTATATATTATGTGGTAAGGCTTTTGTATATTTACAGGCAACCATACATTTATTTGATGTGTAAAAATGCAATTCCTGTGTTTGACTGGTGTGTAACATAAACCATTTAAGCTGGGCTGTATTCATATTTCGTGGTGGCAAGCGGACGTTTTTAGCTGATCATAGATAACAAAAAGAGATTTCTGGCTGCACTGCAACCATAACAACCCTCACATTGGCATAATGATAACAAGAAGAATGCTGGCGCCATTGTGCATGAGGCAGACAGTCAACTTGTAAAGCAATGAACCCAGAACATTTTTCATTTTTCGTAAGTGCATACAAGCAGCCATTTTCTGTCCTCAAAAAATGCACTAAGACAATGGGACAGATATGATGACACAGAAGAATTTGTCATGCATGCATGAGGAGCATTGAACGGCAAGTCAGTGTTCACAGGCGGCTGCGAACGAGGAGGAATGAAGATTGTGTCTGAGCATATAGAGAAAGCACAACACTGAGGTGAGATAAGACACCAACAGAGTGAGACATTTTGTTTAGTTACATCAGGAGGATGAAAGAATCAGTTGATCTCGAGGTCAGCACAAACCAGTCTCCGGTACTGATACAGCACTTTCTGTATACATAAGAGGGAAGACGAGATCTTTATCACGCCCCAGATGAGATGACCTAAGCACTGCACGTAGCGTAGCATAGTATGCAGTTTGCACTTATTTATTACACAAAAAGATCTGTCCATACAATAAATTATTAATCAAAACGTTTGCTTGACCTTTCTGTTTACCTTTTTTTTTCAGAGGGTCTTCGTCCAGAAACCAAGCAGTTGTTCACCTGTACCTCAAAGAAAAAAGGGAAGGGTGGAAGCAA
Organism: Channa striata; assembly: GCA_033026295.1. Classification (NCBI taxonomy): domain Eukaryota; kingdom Metazoa; phylum Chordata; class Actinopteri; order Anabantiformes; family Channidae; genus Channa; species Channa striata. The sequence goes on along the minus strand of CM065168.1, from coordinate 15,148,562 downwards.
AGGTGGCCCAGCAAGTGACGAGGAGCCTAAAGGAGATTCTCAGCCTGTTGGCATACACTTGCATTTCAAACGTTATGTTTTTGATCCCCACAAAAAGATGGTTCAGTCTTGATCTTGGTTGCACACACTACAGCCTGAAACTGTGTGACAGTGCTGGAGATGTTAACAGAGCCCCTGAGAGGTCAGGTGCAGGGGATGGCAGTCTCGCTCCCAGGGGCTCAGTAACCTGCAGCCTCTTGTTCTAGTGATGGAGGCATGTCTGCTGAGATGCAATAATTTGGAATGCTGTAATGCAGTGATGCAAGAATTGTGTTATCTTCCTTTAAGGAGATCCAGACTTAATCCAGATTACTCCATCACGAGGCTGAAATCTGCTCTTCTGTTCTTTATGCTTTTAATTGATCTTTTTTCCTCTTTGTTGAAAATTATGAATCAATTATTTTGAGTAGCTGCATTTTTATGTCTGTTTCTAATTAACTGGCATAAGTAGCTCACAAAATAACTGTGAACTCTTGTAATTAAATATTAATCATTGATATATATAAAGACAAATCCATTCCGAAACTGCTGTTCTGGCTGTTATTCTCGATTTGATTATTGAAAATGTCCTTATGAAAATGGTTCCATTAGTTTTAGAGATTCAACAGTAACTCAAATAGTTGATATACAGAAAATTATTCATTGATATTTTTTGATAATTCATTAATTAGAAGATAGAATTTGATACTACAGAAAATGATGAAGGACATTTAAGCTATTTTTTGAGTTACATAGTTGGGGAAAATGGAAAAAAATCAAATTAATTAGCTGTAGTTGTGTCTCAAAACTGTCATATGGGTAAAATTATATACAAAGTCTATGCTATATTTTTATAGCACAGTAAGAAAGGTAGCTGCATTTTGAACTTGTAGCTGTAGGTAGTTGTACACATTAAACATACTGAACTTTCCCTTCTGTCTAATGTGTGGTTCTTCTTGTTGGTCAGTTGTGCTGTCATTCGTAGTATGCAGCAAAATGTATATTTTTCACGTTGTAATTCTCTGTGCTCTGTCACGAATCTATCACGAATTTGATACATATACAATCCCACCTGTAACTAATACCTGAAAGACATGTACCTACAACTAGCAAAACCACAATCAATAACCGTTAAGATCCAAGGGTTTAAAGTTACTAAAACTGTCTATCATTAGTTTTGTACTTTCATGTTTAATATTTTTTACATTACTAATTATGAAGCAAGATTTTAAATTTTCTATTTGAAATCAAATTTCAAAACGAAAAATTTGTCTTTTATTGGAGTTTTTTTGTCCATCATCTGCTCTGCATCTATTATTCGATTTTCTTTGAATGCAAAATTCTCAAAATTCTCACTTTGAAAAATCAAATAATGAAAAAAAAGTTGCTTAATTGTAAAAATTAAACGGTAATTGTCCGTACTGTAGGTGACGCTAGGCCAGGTAATGAGAACCATACGGGGTGGAAATGGAAGTGTCTCCATGTGTCCCTCCTGTTACAGAAGTGTTGTGGGATGATGCAGGACACTCTATATGTAGTAGATGATGTCAGCAGACTGTCCCTGTGAACAGCAACTCTATCTCAGCAGGAATCTGTGGAAATTGGAGAGAGGAAGGAGGAGCGAGGAGCGGCAGGAGCAAGAGGGGACACTGAAGGGATTGTTCCTCTGAGTGACAGTCCTTTTAGTCTTATCTCCTCTCGTTCCTCTTACAGAAAACGAGACAGAAAAAAACTGCTTTTTGCTCCTGTGTCTCTCCAGTTTCCCGTTCTTGCTCCACTCCCTCCTTCATTCAGCATCCATTCTAGTTTTTATTGAAAACTTTTCATCTGTCCATTACTGCATTCATTTCTGATCAGGAGACTATAAAATAAATGTACTTTATATTAATATTAATATCATAATTAATGATGATGCAGATGTGTATGTATTTGCTGCTTTATAGGCCGCTGGTGATGAATGGGAAAATATTCTTTAAATTTAAAAGTAGTTACTATATTTTATAATACTAATTATTATTATTCTATAATTCCGTATACATATGTAATCTGTATTTTTATTGTCATCTTGTCATTTTTGTATAAAATTATTCTTTAATATAATCTAATAGTCTTAATTAATTTTCCCAATGTTGTCTTAAAGGATGATTGTTTTCATCCTGCTTGTCTTGAAATTCTCTTGTGTTTCGTTAATGCAGACGCGGGAGTGTGGTTGCACACTGGTTCCCTCTGTATTTTTTAACTTGCATGCATATCCTGCTGTGTGTGTCTTTGGGTGTGTGTGTTTGGGTGAATAAGCTGCTTTAGAGCTATAGCTGATTGGCAGACAGGTGGAGACAGACAGACATGGAGGCTATGGGACTTCAGCTGGGAGTGTATTCTCGCCTCAGCTCATGACACACTCACATACACACAAACCATCGCCAAGACAACACAACACAAGAGGCAGATACCTGACATGGGAAAGTGATCCCACCTACTGTTCCTGAGACAATCTGATTACAACATTTCGCTGGGCAAAGGACTGGTGCTAACATTCTAAACCTCGAACCTGTAATGTTAAATCCTTAAATGTTTCTCTCCTCTTTCTCTATAGGGTCTAACACACATTTACGATAACTTCCCAATTAGTCCTTCTGTCTTAAGTGTTCATGACAAGGTCAGCAACGAGTCGCAGGTCTATGATTAAGCTCCTAAGTTTTTAAAGGTGAATAAGTGATGAGCTTTGCGGAGAAAACGGGCAGCAATGTAAAAGAAAAAACAGAGGACTATGGTGGCTAGATTATTTGGGGGTGGAGTTAAAAATGTGGTTCAAGGCAGAGATTGAAAAGACTAATTAGCAAACATTTGATAAATTGGTGCAGCATTAATTAACAGTTTAACCAGTGGGGAGGTGGTTAGGCTGCTAATGTGTTCGCGTCGCCCGAATGTATATTTAGAGCTTACATCACAATTCTCAACTGTGTGTTTTCATAGCAACCCAGAAGTTCCTTTTTCTCAATTCAGGTGTTGGTCTTCACTACATCATCCTGCCCTGCCCTGCACTGCTGCAGTTTTAACAGGATCACCCTCCTGTGACAGAGATGATGTCTATTACTGATTATAGGATGACAGAAGGTGTATGTTGCCACGAAACAGCTGCACCGTACTAATAAGCACAGGCCTAGATAGGATCACCCTCAGCCCCCTTGCTCATCTCAACTCTCGCCTGCAAATATAATTAGCCGTGATTAAAAAGGGCATTGTTTAATTAATACTGGCGCAGCCTCTTCAAGTCAACTTCTCCATTTCCGGCACTTCTTATCTCCCATCCCCCGTCATCTGTATTTTTGAAATGTGTATATACATTTTTTACATATGCTATATAATATTTTACTTGTGGAAATTGTGGCTATTAATCTGCTTATTTAAATGTTATATCTAAAATGTTCCTTGCTTTTACAATAGTTTGGCTAATATTTTTTAGCTATATAGAAGAAAAACATTTCACAAAGAAATTGTGCTGCATTCAGAATGTTCCTAATGTAGAAGAACAAAACTATTGAAGAAAATTGACCTAACAGTATGTGTTATAAAACAGACAGTATGTCCTTTTGTTATAGTGTTATATCATAACCCCGTTTTGATCAATATACTGTTAATATATTAACCCTTCATGTAGTAATCAACTGTATCTTGTAGAATGTTAGTTAGACTAATCTGCTGTAATACATCATAAAGCATTTAGCTTTGCGTATGTTTTGTGTGAAAAGTCCTTACATGCAAAGTCTCCAAATATAGCCTCTGTAGTACAGTGAAAAAGTGCATGTGTTTCAGTACAGGAATAAAAGTATAAGGCTTCATAATATTTAAGCATTGTATTAATGCTGGCAAAATAAATGCTATTCTAAATGAGAACAATAATTAGCCTTCAAACATTCTAATTTAATCTGGCCCCTGTAATTTCTCTTACCATACCACAGTTATTTGTTCTGTGTGACTGGAATTCAACTGGGTCCAGACAAACTAGAAGTTTCTTAAAAACCTACTAAATGTAAAGTTTATTTATGTACTTTAAAGCCCTGTTGGCTTGTTTAAAGAAAGACATTACTCTGTATATTTGTATTATATTTATGGCTTCATCAGGTTAAATTCCTATTGCACATCAGCAATTATAGCCACGATTCTTTCTAAAATTCTTACCAAATTGAATAGACTTAATGCAGAGACAGTATGTCCACAAAATTGTTGCACGGTGCGAACAGTACACCCCCATAAGAGAAAAGCTTTTAGGACAGCTATTGTGTTTCCATCACAACTGATTTGTTTACATAGCCCCAGTATTCTTGTCTCATTTATGCAGTCAGAAAACACATGCAAATTAGTGCTGGCACTTCAATAAAGCAACATATTGATATACTGTTTTCCAACACGCAAAATAGGAAACAGTTTTTACTGCCGCTGTCAGCATCTCAGCTTCCATCTGGTCACCTCAGAATGAGGGGACAGTCAGTGAAAGGCAGAAGCTGACAGCCAAAGAATAACTGCCAGTCATTACAGCTGAGCTCAGCAGTGTCCAGTCGTCCAGGTCAGGGGTCACCTGCAGCATCACCTTGAAAAATGCCACCCAACATTCTGCATCATCACTCACCTTTACATACAGAAGAGAGGGGAGGGCACATATGCACGTTTGACCTGCTGTTGCACAGGCTGCGGTGACAAGCTGTAGGTGATAACATAGTGTAGAATAATCTTTTTTCCATATAACCCACCTTCCCTATGTATCTCTTATATGCACATTGCAAAATCACATTTCCAGGCTCTCTTTAGTTTACATATTTTCATTCTAATCTAACTTCCATTTCAGCAAAGAAACATAATCAGATGTTGTCTCAAATAAATTGAAATAACACGATATTGTTGGATATTGTTAGTCAGAAATAAGAAATTGTGTTTGACCAATTAATAGTCTGGGCTGATATACTGGATGATATTAGCTTATTAAAGATGTATAAGTGTCAGTTATTAGTGTACAGAAAAGACAGAAGTAACAGTTTTACAATTACATTGTCTGATCACAAGAGAATTGTGACTGAAAATTGTGTTCTCAAGTATCAGTCACTGGCATCTTTTATTGAACATTTATATCAATCAGATTAATTTCAGAATTATTATGTTAGACTAACACATAGATTATTTAACCTAAAGAGAGAGGCTGAATCTAAATGGAAAATAAAATAGTTACAACTCTGACTAATGCTGACTGAATTGAAATGAAGCAGTTTTCTTCCCCAACAATTTAATATTCTCTGAAAAGCTGTTAAAATCCAGATTTACCTAACTTTAATCTACTGAGTGTGTTTATCGTTTCCACCACTGTTGCCATGAGGTTACCATAGTGACTATAACTATTTATTAAATTACAGAGTTTTGGTTTAAGGTCATGTATAGGTACAAACATTTCCCAACAATTATGTTAAAACAACATAGTAATGAATTTAAAGGAACGGCCTGAAGCTGTTCCCTTTTGAGCATTGTGTTACTGCTGAGGAGACTCCAGGCTTCAGGGTGGTGGGTTTCCAACATGGGGTGTGTGGGGGGGCTTACAGCCAACGGTATAGCCTATAGATGAGATATCAACCATTTTTTGGATTTCCTTGCTTGTTTTACTGTGTTACAGTCTTGCTGGGTGTTGATGGTTGTCCTTAACTCACTCCTCATGTGTCAGGCAGTCTGTTTAATCACGTTTATTAATCCTTTAAGAGTAAAACATGTTTAGCAAAATATTTTATTACACAGAATAGTGCTGATGGTAACACAATAATGTCAAAGGTCTAAAAATTAATGCATTAATACCAGAAACTCACAGTACAATATAACTTGATATACATACACAAGGTAAACCTGTCACTGAAAATGAACAAACGTTATACAAATTTTAAAAATGCTGGAAATTTTTCCTGCTGCCCTTATAAGAGATAAATAAGAAATTAAATTAATTTTTCTAACCAATTTAAACCTAGTTTAATAATAATACACAGACTTAAGTAAATCAAGACACTATTAGCATTAGGCTGAAAAGCCTTTATTAACCCTTCAGGTATGAGACTTAAGGAAATTACAGTGATGTGTATAAGAATACGGCAAAACTTTTCAGTCGCACAGAAATAATCAACTTTCTCTGATTGGTCATTAGATGATGCTGTTCAATAAGTCTGGATTTTTACAGTTTATTGGAGATGATCACCATCAGAGACCCCTCTGATGTGATTTATAGTTAATACAAAGCCATTAATATAATAATACATTTTTAAGGTGTTTGTTTTTGCGTCACCAGGTCTCAGTAATGTGCAAGTGTTGCATATCTGTCTGGGCAAATGTAACTAATTTCAGATGTACAGCATTTAAATGAGGCTACCCCACACTGTCATGCAGAGGGGTTTTGGTGCAAAAAAAAAAAGAAGACCAAAAGCACACTTAAAAATCTTTGAATTTCAGTTTTAGTAAACCACAAATGGTCCTCTGACTATCAGTGAAACGCTGTTTACAGGTTTAGAGGTTCCTCTTAGAATAATACACAGCAGTCATACATAGCATTTTTAAGCCAGAAAAAGCAACCATGAGGTTATCTGATTAAAGGATATTTATTGTGGCTTGTGGTCTACGCTAGATGTACTGTAATGGGTCAGTCTATATACAGTGTTAATCTTCGAGTGACAGGCAGGGTCAGTGGGATTCTGATGGGCCGTGGGGCTCTATTTTGTGTAGGGGAACCCAGACATGGCTGTGGTTCTGTCTGGGACCCATCTGAATCCTGCTTAGCACTGTCACACTGGCCCAAACACTGCCTGATGAGGCTTTTAGAAGAGCAGAGTGAGTGACGGAGGTTTAGAGGAGATCTGACACTGCAGCCTGTGGTGCTGCTGTTTATGTATGTATTCTAGTTCTCCAAAAACTGTTTTATGAAAACAGTGGCCACATGCCCATCAGATAGGAGGTGCAGGGATGGGACAGGGACTGCTCCTCAGAGAGAATAAAAAAGAGACAGAAAGACGGACAAAGAGAGAGACAATGCCAAGAAAATTGGACCTCTAGTTTTAGCAAATGTCTTCACAGCCCTCCCCAACGCAGTGTGTTATCGTCTTTATTCTTCTAAACTTTAGCAAAAGTGAAAAGTACTTTTCCTCTTTCACTAATCCTCTTCTGCCTTTAATTTGATTTCTTCCCTGTTTTGCCCCTTCGGTTGTCTTCCTCCTTAATTAGCTCATATCCCTCTGGTTTGCCAGATTGAGGGTGTTGACACACACACAGCACAGCCCCAAATCAAATATATATAGAGCCCTTCAAACCACTGGCACCACATACACATTTCTCCTTCTTTCTAAGAGCCTAGATTTGATATTTTGCCCCTTGTGTTTGGTGCTTACCCACTGTCCTCTGCAGTTATCTGTTGTTTTCTGTTGTAAGTGGCACATGCAGAGTGGAGGACCTTGTACTTTTCGTTACTATATTTGGAATCTTATTTATAATATTTTGCATTATATGGTTTCATTATGTAAAGTTACTCCAAACCCTTTGTTTTAATAATTAAGACAGATTTTTAAATAAGTTGTAGCCAGAGTATCCACGTTGTGCAGTGGTACATTTGCAATCTTTTGCTCTAAGTTTATTTCACTTGTCCTTGATCATTTTAGTGCTATCAAAGGACGGCGCGGAGAAACCAGCATCTCGAAGTTCACATTTCAAATATTTTAATTGTTTTATGCAGCTTTCATTTATTTTTCTAATAATCCCTTGAGGCGTCTGGAAGACTGTTTACCGTCTTTGATTTGCAGTCCTGTAGCTTTCACTCCAAGCGTTAATTAACCTTCAAATGGAGAAATTATAACAGGCACACAAGTATGCATGCACGCTTAAAAACCACACACGCACATACACACACAAACTTCACAGACTTCAACAATGGAAGAGTTTTTTCTGCTTTTCATCTCAGATCTCCCTTTCTGCTTCTCTCTCTCTCTCTCTCTCTTTCTTTCTGTCTCTCTCTCATTCACACACACACACACACACAGACCAGACTTACAACATGCAAGTCGACATTTATTCTCCCTCTTTCTCCTCCTTGTTCCTTTTGTGCACCAAAGTCTAACTCAGTCTCGGCCCACGGATTCTTTGAACTTCTGTCTGCGCAGAAATAACATTACAGGTTCAAAGACAACAGATATCTGTTTTCTGCTCAGAACCAGTTAATCTCCTTGCCTTTCACTCCATTTGTCTCTCTCTTCCGCTCTTTTTTTTCTCCTATATATCATCTTTGTGTGTTTTTTTTTTGTTCGCTTCTTACATAGCTGGTAAAACATTCTATTATTTTGATATAGGCTCTCATTAGCTGCTCAGTTTAATTAAAAGAGCTCATTCATATGAAAATGGGCAGCTGATAGTGATTTCCTTTCCTAGCTACAATCGCCAACCTTGCACGGCAACTCTTAATTAGAAACCAGCTTGATTGACGTTGACATGCGCTATACACACTCATACACACATGCATGCATAAGCATTCCATAAAACAATATAACACATCTTGGACTTATATGATATTTTTTATAGAAATCAATAATTCTGGAAATATAAAAAATCAGAAAGGCTCTCTTACTTCCAGTTTTACGGACAATATACAGTGTTTTTCCTCTCAGCCTCTCTTCATTTGTTTTCTGATCATGTCTCTTGTCTTCAGAGGTCTGATAGGTTAATTCATGCAGTGTTTACAGTCCCCAAAAGATTCTCATCAGTCTTTTCTCTCCCCTGCTTTTTCTTCTGCGCCTCACTTCGCTTTCCACTGATTTTCTCTTTTCACTGCTTCATTGCTGCATATTAATGATCAGGTGTGTGTACATATCATCATCAGGCGCAGACGGGTGACAGCGCAGGAGCAGCGACCATTCGATGGTGACACACTGAGCAGCTGATACAGTGACAGATAACACAGCACATTCGCTTCCTTTTCCCCTCATGTGATTTCACATCTGTGTCTTGAAACATCAGATGGTCCATTATTCTATGTACTGCTGTTTAGTCTGGATGCAAAAATATACAGAAGCTGAACATCACAAATGAATTTACAATAAGTGCTGTTGATTATTAACTAAAACTTATTCATAAAGAGTATATGAAAAATAAGTTATTTACAAACCACTCTAGTGAAGTAAAGGATTTTTTGAAGATTTCCAAGTGTTTATTATATCTTTCTAACAACTAGAATGAATGAGTAAGTGATACATTAAACACGAACAGAGGCTTATAATTTAAAAATTATTACATGTACATATCTGCTAAGATTTAATTGTGGATATTAATTACAATTAAAAGCTTTGATAGTTGGTTTTATAAGGGTTGGGGTTAAAATTTAATCACAGGCAAAAAGTATCAAATACTCTGATTTTTTATCCTTATAAAATAAGAGTTGGCGAAAAATTTTTAAAATATAATTTCCAATCTCTTAGATTTTTACATCCCAGAATATAATTTCTGTGACTAAATAAATTTTGATTGGACTCAAAATTTCAAATCAAAAAATGATTCTATTACTAATATACCATAATATACCTCGTATTTAATTTTCCCCACCACACAAACAAACTAACAAACATGAGCAAGCATATAAATAACTCCTAGTGGGCTCCTAGTTTCACCTGCCCAGCCACCAGCAGCTTCGACTGACTTTCTGCTCTTTAGAGAGAAGGGCCAAACTGAAAAATCAAATTAGACATACTCCGGACTCTTATTCCCACACAGAGCACGCAGTTTTAATGCACGGATGGGGGTTGAGGGGTTGTCTCTTTGCTAATGTCAGGCCCAAGGCTTAAGGGTAGTGTCCCACGGAAATGAGCCATTAGAATTGAGGATTTATTTATTTTTCTCCTTCTCTCTTTCCTTCTCTTCATTTGGTAAAAGGTGCAGAAGTCAGGCAGACTGTTTGGGAATGATTTGGGGGACAAGACAGACAGCCCCCATGGCAGCCCCATTTGTGAGTTAGATTTCATAAATGCTAATGTTGCTTCGATTATCATGGCTGTATTATTTAATCAGCAATATCTGGAAGGGGTTGGGTGTCTTGAATGCTTCCGATTTGCCGAGGCAGTAGTTCGAGCGGGAAACTGGATCTCTTCTTGCCACAAACTGCCATTGCAGTTAAGTTGTGTGTTCACACACTGACTATTTTACTCACCTTCAAATTTCCACTGTAGTTTTCCACCTTCCAGTTCTTTTAAAGTTTAGATTCTATTTGTCTTGAAAACAAGCCCCGGCCATACCTGTACAGGCAGGTTGAGATCAGATATCGGACGATAATTCAGGAATACGGGATGTGGTTGAAGTTATATATGGACAGGATTGGTGCTCTGAGTAGACCTTTGATCGGAGCTGTGATCCAGACAGTCAGGAGGCGAGCTATCACGCAGTGATGAGGGGTGATGAAGAGGGGAAGCCATGTTTGGACGCAGATGAGTAACACAGACAAAACAAACTGAAACCACAACAAGCAAATTTACCACATCCTAGAGCCTCTGAAAATCTTGGAAGATCTGTTCAGCTTTTTTCAAATAAATTTTTTTCTTTTCGCTGTTTAGTTTTCCTGGATGTAAGCTTACATCATATTAAAGATTAACTTGTTGAGCTGTACGTCATGCAATGAAATAATGTCTGGTAACATACGCTACAGTAAAGTGACAAATGAAAGAAAAAGAATTTTCTGACAAAAAATGTTACAAGTCTCTATATTCACATCTAACTACATAAATACAAACTTTGAGTGAATCAAATATCTATAGACTATTACTGACTGTTTTTTGTAAACAGCAACAGCATGTCTATGTGATAATGAACTAGCCATAACCACGATGGTCATCATCTGTGCATTAAACTCCATAAGCTTAGCATTAGTTTAATTAAGCTGAGTGAAGTCAGAGCAAAATTGATGTTGGGAACACTTCATATTGAAAAAATTAGACCAGTTTAGACCACTGGGAGACACATCTTGGTTCACTCGTTCATTTCCTTTTCTTTGTGAATTTGTTCTTTCCCCTTTATCCTAATGAAACCAAAGCTGTTTAGTGGGTTATCTCCTGCCTTTCTATTTTTTTTTCTGTCAGTGAATGCAATGTTCAGCTCTGCCTCCTCCACTTCTCCTGTATTTCCTCTTAATAATCGTAACAAACTATTCACAAAGTGACAGTACGCAACGTTACACAGAGAGTCAAAACCCCCTCTGCTCTGCCCAGTCCACTGCCTCCTCGGTTCTCTTGCTCCTTCACTCTCCAGCAGCATCTTACAGCCCTGAAGGTAGTTTTCATTGTGCCATTAGAATTAATACCAATGCTACAGAGCTTACTAACAGAGCAACATGATTGGTTATAACTTTGACTTTGGCTCAACTTTTCGAAGGGAATATCTCTGCTCTGCTGTCTATAAACAGCCGTCACTTTCTGTCGAAGTCACAGCTCGGGAACATAGTTTGTATTGTGAATAGTCACAACTGTGTGTTTACTCCGGACCATTACATCCTATTTACCGTTCGAGGGTAAATTCTCTGTACCTAGTGCTGGAGGTTTAGCACAATCCTTGTCTCTCCCATTTTGCAGCTGCATTATATTATATATATAGACTCCAGATTGTTCCATTCATTGTAGCATCTATGTTATCTGCCTGGGTTTCGCTGAGCATTGACCTCAGCTGCAAACCACTCGCTTAGGTTGCTTAGTGCCCTGCTATCAGTCGACGGTAGCGTTAAAGCCAATTCATGATTTCCATTTGCACCCCGATGAACAGGTACTGGCATTACAGATACATACATGACAAAGTTCCGTAAAAGTGACAGCCATCGTTAGTCCATGGACCTGCTCTGTTCTCTGCTCCAGCATGGTCCAGCTTACCGGACCAGGCCTGCTTGGGGACTGGGCTTGAGCGTGGTACGCATTGCTGTGATTATTAACTCCTATGTAGGATCTCCAATTCTTCCTTTCGTCCTGAAGGTTGCCAGAGGGTTTTTAATTATATGTTTCTTTCACATAAACATAAATGAAGCATTACCTTTTAACTTGTGCAGTTGCATTAGTTAAATCATATTGAAAAATTATAGTAATTTCACTCAGTGTGACTGCTTGTCAGAACACTGCAGGCAAGACAGGAAGCTGTCTGAGCATATCAGGAAACAGCAGGAATAGACACATTCAGAGATTTACCATCAGGTTTTAGTTTGATCCATTGGTCCAGGCCTTCAAGCTTAGAAAACCTTACATCCTCTTGCTCCCGGATCAGTTCATTCTGATACTGTGATTAGACTAGGTGTAAAATTGAGGCTCGATGACGTGTGTAACTCCCACCTGAGTTGAGGCTTAGCAGCTACAGTATTATTATTACAGCATGCTGCAGTCATAGGGCCGTTATTAGCCACACTTGGCCACTTTAACAAAGAGTGACAGATCCTTAATGTTAAGTGTGGCCAGTGAGATGTACTGCTTTCTCTTTTTTAGGCATGTTTAGAGGGTCTTGGATGAAGGGTATTGTGCACGGCTTAGAGGCCATTTTAAATAAGCAATAAATGTTAAATCTGCCTGACATCTTCAGTATCCATTACTCCAAAGGACATGGTGGGGAGGAGACACAGATGAAAAAGTGGAAGAGAAACTGGTAGACAGAGGAGATGAGATCAATAGAGGCAGAATGGAGGATTGATTCAGGCTCTTAGATCTTTCAGATTAGTGACTTGATTAGGGACAAATATGGAGTCTTATTCATGTGACCTTAGCTCTGACAGCTTGAACTAAATGGTCATAGAGTAATTACATTCAAACTCCAATATCCCACTGATGCTGGAGACTGGGACATAATTGCTGAGCTGAATATTACAGAATGTTACAGGGCAAATAATGTTTTTATGACCCAGTTTTTTTAACAGCTGGTGTCAGTAACGTTGCTCTGCACTGGTCTGACCTTTTGCTGGTCAGTGAAACAACATGGTTTTGAATTTTACTTCTAACTGATCTCCTACATTATACAGTGATCTTATCATGTGGAAAACACTCAGGGTTGGGTGGATGGGTGCGGTGGGGATCTATTTTGCAACAAAATGTGTTTCCAGGAGACCCGAGGTGTTTAATGCAGCACTCATGAACAATGGAGGCTTCATGTGGTCTGAAAGTCCCAGTATAAAAATAGGGCCCATTCAAATGTAAGCAAATGCACCATGTGTGCGAGTTGTTGTGTTATCTGTAGGCCTTTGTCAGTAATCTGAACAGGTCTGACTGGTAGACTCCCATCTTAACCCCAAATGAGCAAAGACAGGCTATGGAAATGGTATTTCATGTCGATAGGTCATATTAGATGATAAACCCGGAAAATCTGCATAGCAAAAGTGACAGTTTAGGGAAGGTTGTTCTGTACTGTGAGCTGCTAACTACCTAAAATATGTGACCGTCACCCAATAATAATAATGATGATAAAAAAAATCATCATCATCATCATCATCATCACGATAATACAATGTTTATGACACCAGTCATCTGCTGCCAGGTTCGTTGGCAGGAGATTATGGAGTAACAGCTCAGTAGAAGAACAACCTTTATTCGTCACTGAGCACATACAGATGTTGATACCTTTTTGTTCAGTCCACATAGTGTTGGCTATCAGCCATCAGTGACTGTAGCTGTCACTCCCATTGAAGCATTTAACATTTAGGATTTAAAAAATGGTGCTGTTAGGTCAGGAAGTGGAAACTAGAAACCTTGGTTAAAAACACACTCGGAAAGTGAAACCTAACTAGATAATGTTGGCACTGATTTCTACTAAATGTTGCTTTCAGGGATCTTATATTAACCACTGTGGTTGGTATTCCTGCTCACATATTCTTTCAGGAATCTAACAAACCGAAATGTCTATGGTTTCACCTTTCTTTTATCTTTTCTCTTTTAACCTGTCTTTGAAATCAAGGCAGTGTAAGCAGTGTCACAACAGAAAAATAAATAGAACTTGAATTGTCTTATTTCAGTAAGTATGTACATAACATAAACCACACACCAGTGATAGACTTGCAGATTTGTAGTTTGAATTATTGCATATAGTTTAAGTAGAGAAATGTGCAATCATTTTGTTGAAATGAATTCTGTTTTCACATTTTGGCCTATTTCTGTGAAACTGATGTCGCCGATGGATTTGACTGTGATTGGCAGGTGAAACTTTGATTCCCACAGTTTTGTGACAAAAAATAAACAACACTTTCAGGCGGAGAATTAGCGTAAGGAAACCCCTTTCTACTCTCCACAATGCTTCTTTGCGAACAGCCATTTAAAATTAGATGAATAAATTTGGAAGCTTAATTATTTTTGGTGCTTTAAGCTATTATTCTTCTCTATGGAAAAGTAAGGGATGAGATGAGAGAAAGGGATATTTGATCCCTAGAAGACAAATGTAGACGTATTAGTTAAAATGTCTCTCCATTCTTCCTCTACTTCTGTCTCCTTCCTTCAGTCCCCGTCAGGCATAACTTTATTTTTTTCACCCATCATTAGATTTGCTCCAAACACAACAAACTCAATTAACCTCATTTCTACCCCCAGATTCTCTATTTCAGACACGCTTCATCCCGCACACACACAGATACGTGTTACTCTGCCATACCCTGGTGCTATAGTAGTAATAGTAAAGCATTAATGTTGAATAAGCTGTCATAACAGCAATCTTTATCAGTATGTAAAGTCGTTATGAACCACAGCCTGTCAGTCTCTCCTTTCAGCCCCACACATGGTGTTTTTGGCCAAGTGTAATTCAATCAATTCACACTAACTCTCTCCTCCTCCCCTCTTTTCCTGCTGAACTTGCCAGGTCATGTTCTGTGGCTCATGTCTTTGATTGAGGCCTCCCTCTTGTGTCTTGGAAAGAGGGGAGGTGGGCTCCGCCGGGAGAAACGGCCCGGTCGCGTCGAGACTGAACTTCCCTGAGCTGGGAAACAATTACAGTCCCCCCTTCCTCACTCTCCTCTTGTCCACTACTATTCTTTTCTTTTGTCTCTCTCACTTTAACACTCAGTCTCTTCCATACCAGTCCTGGGGCACTATTTACCCTTTATTTATTTTTCATCAGGAGACGGGAACAGGCTCCCACCCAGCAAAGAGGGGTGAGAGTGAGGTGAATGGAGAGAACATGTACATAGATGTGTGTGTTTATGTGTGTGTGTACATACAAAGTAAAAATATTGGTTGAATATGCAAGATGAAATACACTATGTAAATATAACTTTTTTTAAATCTATAAGTACCATATAGCGATAATTTTGTGATTGCATCAATTTAATGTGTCAAGCATCTAAATTAAGATGCTTAGGGATCAGTGATCTTGGTGGTGAAAAGGAAGATTGCTAGCTAAATATGAATGCAAATAATACAGGATTTAAAGTGTATTTAAAATTTGGCTTGCAAATGTTTCATGAGGAAGCCATGTTTGTTACAATGCAAGAATTCAGTGCGCACATTTTAGTGACAGACATTGAAATTAACACAAGTTTTTATGTTTTATGGCACTTTTTTTTGCATGTAGCGTTTGCAACCTGAAGATTAGATAAATCCGAATGGTTGCCATGGCAGCAGAACAGATCATCCACCTTCTCCGGTGCTGTCTCATTAAGTTTTTGATCTTTTTTATTTTAAAACCACTTGAATGCAAGCACATTTACCAGTTTTAAACTGCTGAAGAAAATCTGTTTTTTGCAGTAGATAATGTTTACTGATCTGCACTTTGAATGAAACGCAGATGTAGTCCTCTACAAAGTTTTCTTTTAACAGGGGTGAGTTACTGTGCAGTACACGTCTGCATGAAAAACCTCTGCCAAATAGTCTCAGCCACAAAAAACATAGAAAAATCAAATAAAATGGAAAAGACACAAAGAATTAACAAAAAATGAAGCAGGCTTACCATTAGATGACAAGTCCTGATTGCGTTGTGCACTTCCAAGCCCCTTTCCTGCACGTGACCTTTGTGTGACCTGAAGGGAGACCCCTTTGAAAGGAGTCAAGGACTTCTGCTTGGCCGCTTTGGGCTTGAAGTGGAGAAAGACGGGGTGAACTGAGGTTCAGAGTGCTAACTTTCTTTTTGCCCCAGAGCACAACTTATCACCTCCATCACTGCAACACGCTGTTGTAATTGCAGCCTGTGATCTCCTTCTAGACGAGCTTTTATTTTCCTCAGCAGAGATTTCTGAAAGTCTTTCAAATGTTCCCCTTCACCCTGGTGTCACCCTTCAAACTTTCATTTCAAATAATTAAGAAAATTGAGAGAACACCAACTAAACTTTGGCCGATCTTTGTGTGGACTACGTGTGTGATTTAATATAAACTTCATACAGAACATGTAACCAGTGCGTTGTACTCTGACTTTTATTTATCCTGACAACTTTTGCTCTGTTGAAGTTTGAAGTTTGTGGATTAATGGGCAGCAAGTATTTGAAATGCAGCTTTCCAAAGAAAACATGCTGTAAGTTTGTACTGACGTGGGGCATTGGCATCCAAAATGTATAAGATAGTGTATTCATATTTTAATTATGAGTTTGCTAAAAGATAAAACAATGTTCACATACTAATGCTAATTGTTATTCTAAGGAGAAAATTTATTCTATATTAGTATTTAATGAATTCAGTATACTCTTCAGTTAAAATCATCAAGACTTGTGAGGAGCATGTGATCATTTAAAAATACTTTACAGATATTAAATACAACCTCACCTTTAGTATTACAGCAACAAAAAATCTATATGCTACTCTGTGTGCTCTGTCTGTGTGTGTGTCTGTGTGTGCGTATTTGCATGTGGTTTGCGTGGCTCTCAGACTGCAGCCCATCACCTGCAGGGTCAGGTCTGCTTTCTTATCACTTTGTACCTCACTGATTGGCTTTTATCAGTCCTCTGAGCTCTGATTGGCCTTTATCTCTGAGCCCGGCTCTGATTGGGAGGTCATAACGCCTTATTGCAATGGAGCATAAATGGCCTGATAAGGTAGTGATAGCAGAGTTCAGCTCTGACAAAATGAAAATACTCAACATTATATCCTGACCCTCACACTGTTTCTGCCAGTTCCTTAGTCTCTCTATCTACGAACAGTCCTACTAGATTTTTTTAAAATGTTTTTGTGACTAAAATAAAAAGTGAACATAAAATGACACATAAACTCCCAGGTATGTATTATTTATGCCCTTAGTCATCCTCTGGTGATATAGTATCATAATGCCTAGAGTTAAAAAGAAATCAAATTAATTATATAATTGTAACAGTTGGCTTTCAGGTTTCCTTCTTACAAAATTGCTGTGATTTGTATTTTATACTTATTAAATTACAGCCAAATTAACACTAATATAGGACTTTAAATCCCAACACAAATTTAAAATGTGATGTTTTTGAGAATCCACATTACTTTGCAGTTCCTAATTTTTGTCTTCAAAATATTCCTGGACTGATCTGTGTACCTCTAGGGGGTAGTAGTAATCAAGAATGATGCTCGGTCATTTATTAGTGTGTGGGGCAGCACAGCGGTGGAGTGGTTAGCGTTGCCACCTCATAGCTAGAAGGTTGCAGGTTCCCGTCACTGTCTGACTGCGGCCTCTCTGTGTTGAGTTTGCATTTTCTCCCCATGCTTGCATTTCCTGACACATGCATGTCCGGTTAATAAGTGCCCTAAATCAACCATCGGTGTGAATGATTGTCCATTAGACAGACTGTTGAGCTGTCCAGGGTCTACCCGACCTCTCACCAGCTGATAGGCTCCAGCTCCCGTGGCCCTAAACAGGATAAGCGGTTACAGGCAACATGCAGATGAATTTGAACATGCAACATGAATTTTACTCACTCTTGACCTATTTTTCCTGCTTTTCTATAAGAATGTAAAATGCAATTAAAAAATTGAAGAACTGTTTAGATGTCCCAGAAGATTCCACGTAGTTGCCCACAATCATATACCCTGAATACTGTACTAATAATTATTGATTTTGCTCCTGGTAATCTGAGAATAATTCATTTTCTGTGGATTTGTATGTATTTTTAATACTTTTTAATTTTATGATGGTCGACTTACATACAATACTTTTGATGTAAAACATTGTCATAGTGTAAACCAGCCAAAAGTACAAATATTAGTTAAAATTAGCTCACTTCTGTTTTGTTGTTGGCATTTAAACATCTTTACAGAGAATTTACTATGCACTAAATATTACATACTTGTATTGATAAACTGTTTAATTTTGCAGAAAATGTTGAGCAAAGTTTAACGCGACTGTGTGACAGATTATTTGAAATACTCATGAGGAATATTTCCTTTGCCTTGAACTCAACTATTCTCTCCCTCAGTAACCAGCTCAGACCTTTAGTTTAATATTGTATATCAAACACATCCAGATCTCAATTATCATTCTTAATGAGGGAACGACTCTAGAGGAATCCCCTTTCCATCTGCAACCTTCAAAGGTCCTTAAAAGAACATCTGAGGGTCTTTATCGGACCAAGTTTCTCCTTCATTTGAATAATTATCTAAATCGGCCAGAGGGAGAGATGAGAGTGAAGAGTGAGGTCCTAAAGTCCTGCAACTGAAATGAGATCTGGGTATCATAGGAAGAGAAACGTAGTAGCCTATGATATGGATTAGAGTTTAGGGATCTGTATTATTTTCACTTCCTTCACTCCTTTTCCCCCTTACGCTTTGACTTTATGCATCTCTGGTGTCCATGTACATGCACTCACTCAGAGTCACATTAACATACGCGCTTGTTCAGAGGTAAAAGGAGGGTCAGGAGGTGTTGGAAGGGAAGAGAAAACGTCTAAAATGTGTGTGTTCACAGGGCCTGTATCTCATTACATAGGAGCGTGATAGCCATCAGAGTCAGAATAATATTTAGCACATGCTGCCTGCTAATGAAGCGGTAATGTCCACGGACTGGAAATGAGAAACAGAGATAGCTCTCTTTTACTTTCATCCCCTCATCTTTACAACCCACTCGTTCTATCCCCGCTTTGTGTTGATCAGTCATTAAATGATCGAATGATATCTGTTTTTTTAATCACATTTGTGACTTTCGTTCTTTCAGTATAGGCCTCCACGAGGCAGAAGAATCCCAATAGCCATCACAAATGATCTTTAAAGTGAAAGAATGCAGAAGATCCTGTATCAAGTATATGAATGAACTACATTTCCTGTCATTTTAACAAAGTAGTCATTACCTACTGTTCATATGTGCTAGTAATTAATATGTCCTAGTAATGATTTGAGTCACTGTAATTTATACTTCTTGTGAACTTCTAAAACCACAAATTATTCGGGGATTTTAATTTAAGACAGCTTATGTTGACCTCAATATGATTTATTAGTTGGCCGATCTGTGTGGGGACCAAGTGTGTGATTTATTGTAAACATCACACGCAGTTAGTATTAGGGGTTTTCTTGTTTCAATTTTTCTGCACAATCAAGCTGGAGAACAAAAGAGTTTCTATATGAATATGTGCTATTTAAAGATCATTTTTCAATGCAAATCAAAGCATGACAACTGTACATCTGTTACAGGCAAATCAGCTGGCAGTAAATGTGTTCAGCTCAGTCCTTTTTGACTGTGAAGTTTTCATAGCGAACTATAGAAGTGTTATCTTATCCCGTGAATCCAGAGACCGGTTCATTTTTTATACCTAACAAATATAATATAATATATCATATTTTTGTTAATAGATGTTTTACCTTTCTTGTAAAACAGACATCAACCCATAAATACCACAGTAAATTCATTAAGTACATTTAAATTTGCTTTGAAGACTGTGGACCACACTCACAGCTCAGATGGTGGATTAGGTTTATAGTCAAAACCTAAATAAGGTTTTATAGCCCCACAATAAAACACTCCCTGTAGTGACCTGATTTTTTCATTGTAAGGAATGCCTGTGTTCCCATTTATGGGCTTATGTGACATTTTTATGAAGATGGAATTAATTACAACCTCATTTTATTAAACACTTGTTGCAGGATAACTAACCATGGATCATGTCTTATGGTTAATGCAAAGTAGAGGTTCATACACTGCTAATAACTGAGACATTATAATACTTTGTAAATACTTTTGTGACTCTTAATTACAAGATTTAAAATGAAATTAACTTTATAAAAGATTCACCTTTCATCCTTTACTGCTTTGTTGCTAAAGGGCAAATGCAAATTATCTGAGAGTTGAAGTAAAGGAGATCACGGATCTGACCTTAGCTTATGTAGTTAATACTATTAAGTCTTTCTGTGTTATTCACCGTCCACAAAACACATGTTTTCTCTCTCTCTCTCTCTTTAACACACGTGCACACACAAAAACACCTGCACAAAAGAAAAAGTGATTGTTTCAACTTTCACCCTCAGCCCCCCTTTTCTCTCTTTCCAGCCCTCTTCCTTGTCGAAAAGATTTACATGCTCTTTTTTTCTGGCTCCTTTTATGCCGGCTGTCCTCCTGTGTGGACACCAGCCCCACCCCACCCAATCACTGCACAAACACAGCTGACAGGAGGTGGAGGCGCTGCCATGACACAGTCGCGTGGCATCCAGCAAATCCCTCTGAATCCACCAGCCAGCAGGCCCTGAGTAGGCTTGTGTGCCTTTGAGAGCGTGTTTCTGTGGGTTTTAGGAGCTTAGCATTTGACTGCATCTTTTTGTCTCTCATGATTACGCTGTTGCTTTTTCCTTCATAGCTGCTCAAATAATAATTTATGGTTATTTTAACGCTGTTTGTTCCTCTGGATCAAGATCATTCATTAGTTACTGTTTTTTTTTTTTTTTTTAAGAAACAGAACTAGACTCTTGATTGATTGAGTAGTCAGTGTATTGGACATCAGATAAAAGTTTGTTTTCAGCCAGCTGGTTGCATTCATCAATCCTCTGTCGGATCCGTCTGTCACTATTTATTAATTAATATGTCTATTTGGTCCCTCAATCTTCTTATAAAACCATCTTATCTCTTGTTTTATTTTTTATGTTTTACCTTAGATGAGTTTTACGTAAATTAGACTCAAATCTCTCTTTTGTCAAAATCCATTATGCCCTTATAAATATTGGTAACTAAACTATAAAAAACTAGGCACTAGTGAGGCTGTATTTGGGCAGAGAGCTGCTTGCTTTTGTCAGCATGCTAAGACGGGGATGTTTAGCAGGTGTAATGGCATCATCATTATAATCATAATTTCATCATAATTTAATGTGATACTTTGGTAACATTTATTAATTAGCACTAATTTCAAATAAGCCACAGCTTAGGGTTATCTAATAATTATCTAATAATCTCTTTAGTATTGTAGGTATTTGGTTGCAAAGTAAAAGGGTCATAGACATAAACTTACTGTTTGTATGATATATATTCTTTAGAGACTTTGAATATCTGTACAAAATGATCGGAAATACCTAATAGGCGGTGGTGGAACCATATATTTACATAATTTTTTAACAAATAACATTTGCTCTTTCACACTATATAAAGCGATTGCTATTTATTTTTGTCGTTAGGATGTTGTAAAACCATACTGACAGACTATTATCATGGAAATATAGACTCCTGGTGTTTATGAGGAAATTCAAATACTAAACAGTGATTGCAATTACTTTCACATTCTCACATTTTCAAACGGGATGTGTCAGAAAGGTTCACAACTCATAAACATGACACTTTATCATGTGCTGCTGATTGTACATTATTTCCATGTGTTTGTGTGCGTGCGAGTCCTTTTCATGTGTCTCAGAGGATTGAAGTGATACAGTTAGTGATGGATGAATGTCCTTTGCTGTGTGGCATTTTAACCAGGTTTTTAGAAACAACTCTGCAGCTGCCTTCTGCACACACAGACACATGCACACACAGACAGACACTGCATCTTCCAGCTCTCCTCAGTCCAGGGGGCAGTAAAGTGGTTATCTCTCTCTTTCAGATCCTAATCTGACAGCATCTCCTGCCTGTTGCCAGGTTACCCCTGGGGCGTCAATCTCTATTTAAATCCTCACTGCCTCTCCGCCCACCCATCAACACCAGCCCTGCACACCCACCACCACACTCCACTGACGTTGTCCACTCCCCTCTTTTCCTCCACCCAGCCCGAGGGTCTGCTCTCGCCTCGCTTACCCCTCCACCAACCCAAAGTCTGGCTCTGACAGTGGCATCAGGCAGAATTCACACAGGGCAGCAGGTGACACAACGATGCTTTGGAATCAGTTGCTATTCTGTCAAAAGACGAATTGTGTGTTTTCATGCTGGCTGTTCCCAGTGTACTTTGGCACAGGTTTACACATAGTGTACAACCTGGTCCTATAGAGCAGGGGGATGTGGGCTAAGTGGGTTTGTTTGAGAGAAGGCCAGCAGGCTGGGGGTCTCGTAGCTGCAGGAGGATGTGGGCTGAGCCCATGCGGCCTAGTCTGCTCAGACATGCGAAGGGAAATGATGGAGAGATAGAGCGATAGGGAGTCCAATGTCTGAAAGAACGTTCCTCTTTTTTTCCTTCCTTGTCTCTGTCCTCCCCTGGCTGGTGAATGGCTGTCCATTGTGCATATGTTGGAAGAGACGTCTTGCATGTTGACCCTTACCCAGATGTCACAGGGTGAGCGGGGTGGATGACAGAGAAAGTGCATAATTGCAGCACAAACACAAAACCAAAGCCACTAAAAGTCTTTGCCTTTGTGCCAGTTCAACCTCAAAAGAGTTGCCAGCCCATAGTCAAAGCTGCTGCTGAGCTGAATCTTTCTTAAGTGGCAGATATTTAGTGCTGTGTCTGTCCACGATGGCGGCGTCTACTTTAGACGTTTAATCTATTCAGTACACTGTAGTTGACACGTCAAAGCATGTAGACAAAAGAAGTTGTTGCATTGTTTTCTGTAGAAGGAAGTAGGAAGCAGAAATAAACTGGTGTGACAGTCGTGCCCTTTGTCTGCCCATCATCGACCAACCTTCCTGGTGTATGAATGCATTTTCTCAGACACAAATATTAAGACATGCAGATAAAAGATTAAGAGGAGAACGGGTATCAGCTCTAAGCTTATTGTGTGTATCTGCATCTGTGTTTAGTGACAAAATAATGGTCCTTTTAAAAATCGATTTATAGGGAAAATCAGCCCTTGGAATGTCCAAGTTATGTCCTTGTTGGATGATTTTCATGAGTCTCACAATATAAGATGAAAATTATGATCAGTGCCAACCCTAGAAGTGTGTGAGGAGAGTCTCCTTTGTTAGTGTGTGCCTGCAGTCCAGTTGGCTCACTCCTGGTCAGTGTGTCAGTCAGCCTGGAGTGTGATGGAGCATGCCCGGTGCATCTGAAACCCCCGGGCGGACGGCCGGCGGGCATGGCCCAGCCACTGGTGCTCCACCTGGCTGATTGATGCAGGCCCGTTTGAAGTCCTCTCAGGGAGAATGAGGTCCATTCATAAGCGGCTGCAGCCTCCACACTCCTGGCCCCACCTCTCACTGCCATCCCTCCAACCTGTTAACAGCTGAAATGCTGCACTGCTCAGAGCTCACAGTGGTATGACACTGAGGTGGACAGACAGCAATATGAGAAATAGCCTCAGGATATTCTCTATCTTGTTGAGTTGTGGCTTTTATTCCAGCTCTTCTGATTTGAATAAACTGTACTTGTGTATAGACCTGACCGCCCCCAACTCTGTTGATGTTTACCAGTCAATCATTCCACATTACTACGATCTGTCTATCTAACAATCTATTTATTGTTTGGCTTATAAAGCATCAGAGGCTTCAACTGGAAAAATATTGACGTTTACTCGAAAATTAACATTAAAGATTAATTTCTTTAAAAACTGTAGAACTTTCATAGATAATAATTAAATAAAAATCATTAGCTTTAAAACATAATGTATTGTACATATTAAGTTTTCTTCACATTATGTGTAGGATGATTTCTGCACTTGTTAGTCCATTAAGGCAAATCATTTGGACTGGGCTGAAAGGTAACACAATCTTCCTACCACTCAAGGTCACCTGTTAACATATTAGACGAATCTACACAAAAACAGAATGTACAAATGACACACTGACACACCTTTCCCCACTGGTTTCAGTCATGCTTAAACTTGCAGCTGACCGACTGCGTATTTCACATACAGACATACAGAAAGACTGTGAGAACAAGACATTTTAGAACAGATCCATGATTAGTTTCCAAAAAGCTCACTGGAGACAAACTAAAAACACTGCCTGTATGTTCTACCTTAGTGCACCTGCATGCATCTGGCCATAAAAATGTTCTTGTGTCTTCTTGTATCATGCACATGTGATTGTGGGTTCCTTGATATTTCTATCAGACAGATCTGCTGTTGAAAGCCAGAGCCAAGGTCAGTTCCTGACCCTCTCACCATGCTTTGTCTGTGAGATTCCAGGAATGTGCAGGAATGTGGGCTCCGGCAGGTGGAGGGGTCCTCCTCAGTGACGGATATCCAAATACAACCCCCTTCTCTCCTCATCTTCCCCCTCCTCCCCCTACTCTACCAGTCCGTCTGCCTCCGTGCTACTGATTTCTTTCTTCGTAGTTTCTCTCTTTACTATTGCATGAAGAATGAATGTCAGGAAGCCACTCTCCTCTTTTCTCCCTGGACATAGCGAGCTGAGAATAAGGGCAGGTAGACAAAATGGACAGAATGAGGCGTTTCCTTTTATTCCTTTACTTTTGCCAATTTTTTTATTCCTCTGTGTGTGGATTTGGACTCAATTGTCACCACGTTTAGAGATAGACTGTTAGGGATCTTTTAGGAAAAACTGGGCCTCTTGCTCCTAATGCTGGTTTATCCACCTCAGCAAAAAGTTAGACAGGTGTTTCACCAAGTTGGATTGGAGAAATTACCTGCTTCAAATGGAACAGGATAAATCACAAAAAAAGAAAAAACCTTTTACTGTCAGCTTCCCTCATGCCTCATCCACCATCTTCCCACCACCCTCTTCTACCGCTCAGATTGTTATCGTCAGTTAGATTATTGCTTCCTGTAGAGACCTGGAGTTGTCTCTGCTTTCAACTGTGTGTTCTACATGCTCCTGAATGCAACAAATGGCCAAAGTATACAAACTATAACTTTTCATAGATACAAGTAAAATATTAATTATAACAAACAAAGATAATTATATTATCT
Organism: Channa striata; assembly: GCA_033026295.1. Classification (NCBI taxonomy): domain Eukaryota; kingdom Metazoa; phylum Chordata; class Actinopteri; order Anabantiformes; family Channidae; genus Channa; species Channa striata. Next base: position 15,123,402 of record CM065168.1, on the reverse strand, counting down.
TTACATTATAAAGATATCATTTATAATTATATTATATTTTAATTTAATTATAACAAAGATAAAGCTACATGAATCAGTGCAGTAGCAAATAGGAGCAAGATTTTGCCATAATGAAAATTAATCAAGAATCCAAAAGTTTTAAAAAATAAAACGTAGATCTAAGCTGTAGATTGCACTGATTGTGAACAGTTGGTGGGGCATAGTGTGGTTTGGTATTTCAATACTTTTCACCTGGATGCATCGTGGTATGGTAATGTTTCCCCATTTTATATACACAGGCTTTTATGTTTAACTTGTTAGTCATGTAACAATTTCAATGGAAGGAGTTAAAGGCACATGCAATTTGAAACCTGTGGTGACTAAAACACAGTAGCTTTTTCCACTCTCAGCTCTATTACTTTATATAGTGCTGACAGAGACACTGACAGAACAAACGAAATACGGCCACCAAAACAACCGTTTGACCGCATTTGCATAGATATTTAAATGTTCTTATAGCTGCAGTTCTACACACAGTATTCAAATAACACCATGTCCTCATCCCCTTCCTCACCCTGACTACTGTACAGAGCGCTAGCCGTCAGCCTCCCAATCCCATTACTGGATCACCTCAGGCGTAACCGGAGCCATCCAGGCCCCTCTGACACCCACTTTAACACACTCTGTCCTGTAAGACTTCCCTGTCCTCTGATTAGATTTCCCTCCTCAAATTGAATCTCCCTCTGAAACAAAGACCCTTTACTGCGCATGAGTAGACACACAAACATGTATAAACAGGACACTGAAACCCTGCCCAGTTGATTGTTTACACTGTGACTCTTATTCTCGTAAAAGCTGCTAATAGGAGCAAATTACTGCCCACAACTTGAAAATATCAATTGCCCGGCTGCGTAGCTGTAATAGAGTTAACTGTCTACCAATCCAATTATGGGCCTGCAGTGGGCTCAGTGGAGCCTGGAGAGGGACGGCTGGGATGGCGAGAAGGCCGCAGCGGCCTCAGGGGACAGTGGAGTGGAGGGTACCTGGCTCCTTGGCCGCTAACTGTCACTGTTTTGTTGTAATTGGATTTAGGGTGGACCGTGGGGTAGAGTTGCTGCTGCCAGCCATACTCGAGCAGGTGATATGATTTGATCTATCTTTATTAGCAGGGGTTGTGTGGCATCTCATGTTTCCTGTGTGTCTCAAAAATTATTCTGCTTTTGTCTCTTTTAACCATTTTTCTGAATTATTCCACAAACACATCGCGAGCAGATTGCCATTTCTATTTAAAGTCGGAATCTCAAATGCTTGAGATGATTGAAGGTTTTATTGAACAATCTCAGGATTAAGGACTTGTAACACCCCTTTGAGTCAGAGCAGTTTCAGCCATTGCGGACCACTGCCAGTTTGTTTTTGTTCTGCTTTGTGAGAGACATTAGGCTTGTAGTGACCCCGGAGGTCAAATAGAACACAGCTCTCAGCTTGCTGGGTCAACTTTGTTTGACGTCTGGAAATGTTAGAGCGGTAACTCAAAGCAGGCCTGTTAATCAAAGCTAATGCATGTTTGATGCAGCTGTATTTCTCCCTCTATCTCCACTTCATTTAACCTCCATTACCTCGGCCTCGCTTCCTCATTCCATGTCCCTGTCCTCCCACCTCCACCCACCCCACTTCTGGCTCCATTACTGAGAACCCCCCCCCCTTTCCAACTCTCCAATCCGCTCCCCTCAGGCATCCTAAACCTCATTTACACAGATATGTTTAGCCAGCACAGGAAGCAACCCGTGCCCTTTAACAAAATTACAGTCCAGCCAGCGAATGAGCCGCAGGGCTGGTCTGCAGGGACCAATCATGGAGGGCCTCTGCTCTACCACTTCCTCCTTTGAAAGGAATGGAAGTTTTAGAATGCTGACTTTTTTTTTGTATCCTCCCTTTCTGTAAGACAGCTTTGGACTCTACCAAGAGCTTAGCTCGCACAATGTGAACTAATGTACTCAATTACAGCATTTATACGGGCATCATTTGTAACTTTGAATGATTTTAATGATAAGGATGGTAATGATGGTGATGTAAATGCACTCAGTGCTGCGTTAACAGACCCAGGGTGCACCGCCACACTCTGATCACTATCACTGCGGCGCCTTTGTAATTTGGCTCTGAAGTTCACTGTATTAATGGGACTGCTTTTCCTTTTTCCTCTCATATCCTTTAATTCTTCTCCTCCCTGCATTTCTCTTTGAGTCTGGTGAAACTCTTATTCTGCTGGCACAATCTTGGGGAGATCGTACTGTTTATATTAAAACTGATATGGCCATGAGAAATGTGTCAGAAATGTTTTATTTATTTCTAACTATAAAAAAAATTCTATTCAACTTCTTAAAGTATGTCTCTTTTGCATTTGCAACTCACAGCAAGCCTTAACACCCTTTACGTAAAAAAAATTCCTTCATGCTTTTTATTGCTGTGGGGCTGCAGGTCTGTGGTCCTGTGGGAGATAGCCTAAAGATGAGTGTCTCCCTTTGATTCCTGTTTAATATTCCTCTGTTGTCTGTGGTCTTGGAGGGACCGTGAGACCACTTAAACAAACTCTCTTTCCACTCCTCCCCCTTTTAGTATGGGTTAGGGACTCTGGAGGGTACCCATGTGAGATATCTCTCTCCCCATTCCAATCACCTCTCCCTCCATGCCCTCTGCTCAGGTAATTAACTTCTACCTCCCATCTCGATCCCCTCCACGCCCAGCCCCTCTCTGCTCCTTATCTGGGCTTCTTTCAGACTGTTAAAACTATCAGCCTTCTTCCCTGTCCCCCCTGTCTAATTCCTCTGGCTGAAGGTGGGGAATAGGTAGAAACTAATCCACACCAGCCATCCACCCCTCAAGTACCTCCTCTCCCTCAGCCATGCTGTCACTCCTCACATCAGCTCACCACCTCTCACAAGCCAAATCACTCTCACTACCTGTTTTGTCTCCTTTTAAAAAAAGAAATTGGGCTTTTCAGAGATTCATTCTTTTCCGCTCACCCCCAGTTTGAATGGAGATTCAAGAGCAAGAGATTGGATTAATTAGACATGTTATCCTGATCAGTGAAAGAGAGTCTTGATCCCTGTTCACTATATCCTGATTAGAACTATCACGTAGACACACATCTTGGAGGGGAGGTGAGCAAAGACAGGCTAAATCTTTGACTTTAGGAGCCACTCAGGATTAAAAGGAGATTGTAATTGCTTCCCCCCTTCTCTCTCTCAGTTCATTTGTATTGACAACTTGTTACTCCTCTGACACGCGGCAGAAAGCAGTGAGGCCAATGAATAGAGTTGGAATGATGGTTGACAAAGACAGATCATGAATGAGAAGACACGAACGAACTATCATCTCTCCCCCAGTGAAGCTTCTTAGACACTAATGCCAAGTTATGATCTCATTCAGAACATCTATAAAAGGTAATGTGCGTACGCAGTTGGCACATGTGAGTGGAGAATAAAAAGGAAAGTATGATCTCTGGCAGATATTCACCGTTATAATTACCATAATAGAGAGCGTTCTCTGATTGAATCTGAGAAGCATTAGGTGGAGGGACATGTACACTACTCTCTTCCTTCTTTCTCTTCTTCTTTCTTTCTTGCCTCCCACTATTTATATCCCTGTCTAATAGCCTGTGACTCGTAGTGTGTGGTGCAGCTCGCTGAGTTAGAGGTCAAGTGTTAAGTGTTGTATGCACAGGGAGGATTTGTTCCAGATCGTGTGTGGTTAACCAAGACGAGGTGAAATGCACTGTTAAAAATGAGGTGAACTCTTAAGCACAAATTGTCCAGCCGAGGTGGGACCTGTAGCGTAGCATCCAAAACCCAAGGTAATTGTTTATGCTACTATTAAAGAAAGGGAAGGGGGGGGAAATGTGTTTAATGAGAATAGTTAGTTGTACATATGTTCCCTACTCGCTGGTTGGTTACCATCTTATTAGTTGAAATTAAAGCTTCAGGTCTATCAGCTGACTGGTGACAAGATTCTTACTGTCTAATTTCATTAATGTACAGTATGTGACCTAACCTTTACTCTATAAATTATTAGTACAAAAAACTAAATCCAAACAATTACTGTGAGTTTAGTTTTGAATGGGCGATTGTGGGGTAAAGAAGGATTTAAAGCATATTTGTGTGTACAAAAATGTACACTGTAATTTGCAGGTTGTAATCTAAAACATGACAAATATATTGTTAAGTTATTGCAGCTTCTCTCTTTTGTTTTGTGCTTCCCTCATCTTTAGTGCCTTTTTGCCTTTATTTTACATATACAGTTTCTTAAAAAACACTTTACAGAGATAAATTATTAATAAAGATCTGACACTGAGGCTACACAAATACACACACACAGCAACTAGACACACTCAAGCACCGTGGGCTTATTAATGCACAATGCCATAAGAAAAACTTTAATACATACATTCACATACATGTACCGCTGGAGATTCAGTAAAGCAGATTCAATCAAATGTTTAGCTTTGCTCCAAGGATTCTCTCATTTTAGTTAATGGTTGAGATCATAATAGTTCAAAACGTCTTTGCTCCAACAAACCAGTCCCAGGTGCCCCTTCTTTTGATCTAGCTCTTGAACCAACGTCAATGAGGAAGGATGCAGATTGGAAAGATATCTGTGGAGGACACCAAGCACAAAAGTTACCTTTGTATGCAGATGATTTCAATATATACATCTCCAAGCCTGATATCCCCTGATATGCAGCTAAGACTTCAGGTATAGAAACCTGGGTGTTTTTTAAATTTTACAAACAAAATCAGGCTAACACAGTGGTGGAATGGTTTGCACTGCTGCCTCACAGCTAGAAGGCAGTCGCACACTCCAAAGACATGCATGTTAGGTTAAATGGTGACTCTAAATTGCCTGTAGGTGTGGATGTTTGTCTGTCTGTGTATGTCTCTCTGTGTTGGCAACCTGTCCAGGGTGATAGGTTGATAAGTTACAGATAATAGCTGAATGCATCTAACAAAATCCACATGTCAAAAAAAAAAAAAAGCAGGAGAAGAGAATTTAAGAATATTTTCTTAGTTGATTCCTACCTCATGGTCTTAGTAAGATTTAAATGTAAAGTGGATGTAATCTAAAACTAGTAGGGGAGAAAGATTTACAGGATTTATTTTTAGTTTCTAAATAAACGCTCTCACTGGCGACTTCATTAGGTCCAAAGTAGCAGCTCTGCCCTGTATTTTACTTTTAGAAGGTTACAGTTTCTCAGTTTTTAGGCAGAACATTAGAACCACCTCTTAAAAAATTGCAATTCTGTACGACTCCATCAAAAAAAATTTATACTTAGCAGTTGATTAATCAGTGATTTGAACAAATTAAATGGTTGTGTCAGTATTTTATTTGTATTACTGTCATTCAAGAAGTACTAGGTTTTAAAAATTGAAATGACTCAAAAAGAAAGGTTTAAGTTACTGTGTTTTTAGAGTGTACAGGCTCCTCTGTCAGACAAGCTGTATCTGGTGGGCGTTTAAGAAGGTGAACCTTAGACCTCCGCCTGGGTTTTTAACATCAGCTGATCAGAGGTTCTCTGTTGATAAACACAAAACCAGAGTCTACAGTTTCACTCTCCGCATTGTCCTTTTGCTTCCACTTAAACAGCCTCAAAAACAATCACTGATAGTTTCAAATTAAATTATTTCAGTCATGAAAACCTCCGTCACGGCCTCGGCACATACATACTAGACGGTATAAATTTCTGAATTGAGGCCTCTTTCTTTTTTGCTCCGCTGGCTGTATCATGTTGCCAGGACAAAGCCATGCAGATCCCTCCTCCTTTTACACCTCTGTCTATAGCCAGGGACAAAGACCTGATTCACACACCCTCTACACACACTTCTCTCTCCATGAGTGTTTATTCTTTTCCGATCTACACCCAGCAGAACAACCACGGCTGGCCTCTGGCTTAGGCATCTTGGATTGTGCGGTGTTGCAGTGAAAGCTGGAGGGCTTAATAGCTGGGCTTGAGCAGGTCTCAGTGGGGGAGCAGGATGGAGAGAGTAAAAGAATGAGAGAAGAAATGGGGAGATGGAGACCTGAAAATGAGAAGGTGCAATAGGAGAATGGAACGCAGGAGATTACTCAGTGCTTATCTCGAAGTGAAGGAAGGGTCCAGAGAGGAGAGAAGGAGGGAGGGAGAGTGGTGTAGTGTTTGGGTTGGTTGGTCAGTGCAGGGGGGGTGATGACTGCAGCAGCTTCAAATAAGACCTGGACTCTGGTCCAGAGTCCAGAGTGCTCTGCACAAATATGAAATATAACTGCCTTTTATCATTTCTCATCACTTCTCCATCATCTAAGACCAAAGAGCAGATAAAGACGGGTCAGTTTTTTCAACACTAGTCACACTATGAGGCAGTGTTTTAATGGTGACTTCCCTAGTTCGTTTGGATCTAGCACAGTCATTAGGCTGTTTCAGAAGCTGCCATCAGTGATAACTGATAAATGCTCTATTCTATTCAAGTTGTTTCTGCAACTGGTTAAACCCACGCCATTTTTTTCTATTTCAGCATCAAATGCCTTTACTATTATTACAATTTCAAACGCAGCCTGTAATTTGTTCCTTAGTCATATGCTTGTTTACTGATTGATAGTTAGCAGTGGAGAAATATGTGCAAAATGAAGGCTGCAGGTCAGTGTTAAAACGACTAAATTGTAGATTTTTGTCATATTTGTTAAGGAATAAAACACTGTCATTAACCCTTTTAGACAAACTGAGTCTCAATCTCCAGTGCTTAGCTTTCCTAGGATTGAGCCATATCAAAGTCTTTACATGTTTAGTGAATTTTGCTATGCAGTGTTATGGATTAGATCATTACAGCTACTAAATATTTTACCAGTTACATTCACATCCTAGCTGGGTAAACCACTTATAATCTTGAAGATGGCTCTGTAAAATGTTAGTACATAGAGCTTGATGTTTGATAAGGCTGAAAACCATTGATTATTGTCGCCAGAGCTCTACACAGCTCATGTAGTTAAATCATAAACCTGAAGGTTAAAATCTACCTACTACTTTATTCGTCCCTATATCCTTTCCTTATTTTATTTTTACTGAAAAGGAAATATTTTAAACCTTTTCCTTTGTTTTGGCCCACTCAAATATTAGATACCATACCATCTTTCAAAGCAGAGTAGGCACTAAATGACAAACCATGGGATGGCATTAAAACCCTCACCACCCTCATATAGAAACAGACAGTCATGCAACATGTCCATAATATTTTCCTCTTTGTTCTGGACATGTGGTTTTGACCTATACCACCCCCCTCTTCATCTCCTTCACCACTGCTGTCACCAGCTTCTCTCTTCCTTATGTTGGAACAGTCATCATGTTTCTCCTAATGCTGCTTTTGTAAGTTATGTACTGTAGGAGAGGGTAGATATCATCTGGGTGTGTTTGCCACAGTTTAATCTGTGTGTAATACTTTTGCTGCTCAGTATGTTGTTACCCAAACTTCCCTCAACTTACTGTAAAGTTGGTTATTAAATTGTTGGAACTTTGAGATAAGGTTTGCTGGATTTAGTGGTAAATTGTGATTTAAAAAAACACTATTCTGGTGACTGTTTGAGGTCTTTGGAGTTATTTAAATGCACCCTCTATCAGTCATTCACTATGTGACAGATGCTATAAAGTGGCGTTACAAGCAATTCCCAGGGGAGCCAACAGATAAGAGTGCCGCATTCAGCAGGAACAGGGAGTAATGAGATGCACAGGGTCAGTGGAAGATACCATTTCTGTGTCAATCAACCATGAGCCTTGCAGGAAATATGACAGTCACTTAAAAAATACATACCATAAAAAATAAAGACTTTGATGACAGGGACAAGTGCTACTGTAGTACCATGTTTTGGAGGGGAACCTGTATGTGCTGTGTATCTGGGTCCATTTCAAAGTTTTTAACTGGGTTAGGATGGACAGATAGTGATGGAACTATCAGGAAAATAATGGCATTAGTACCTGCAGACTGAGCACTATTGATCCATTGTCAATCCAAACTCATTTCGCCATGATTGACTTTTAAATGATAAGACTTTAAAATGAAGATGTGATAAAGACTTTTAAATCAGGAGCACTTTGCCCTCCATGTGATAAAGATACATTTTGGAATGGGGCATTCACAATGCAAAGAGTACACTTTACATGTATTACCATTGGCTGTTTTGGTTTCTATTGTAAATCAATCAGATGAAATCTTATGTTAAACCAGTTTTCCATTGACCATCTCTGTGTGCAGGACAGTAAGAAGGGACGCACTGACTGGAATGTGTTTAGCGAGGAGCATGTTGTAGCTTCGTTCCCAGAATCATCGGTGACAGTGGCTCTTCCCTATAAGACATCCAGAAACCCCCCCCTGTAAAAAGTAGAAATACTACAGACAAGAAAAGATAGCAGAATGTAGCGGTAATAGTGCATTTGTGAGGCGCAATCTGCTGCAATCTCCATTAAGTGGCAGTGAGCAGAGAGCCAGTTTGATAACCTTGCTGTCTGGGAGCCTGCACTATCTGTTAAAAGAAGACATCATTGGATTAAGCATACCCTCCCACAGCCCAAAACATCTGATCTCTGACTGATACATGCCATTATTAATTACTTAGTGCAATTACAGCTGGACAGATAGTAAAACAGTGATTATACTTAAGCCCTGGCAAAGTCCTACAGTAGTGTGCACGTCTATAACTCTTCTTTAAAACACAATTAAACTACTTAAGGTATTATTTTGGAAAATACAGTGGGCGCTTTGTGCACTATTTCTCTGTAACTTCTGCAGTTCTGAGCCACACTGAGCTCACCAAGGTAGATAAAGCTCTGGTGTTTTCATGGCCAATCAACTTTCTCAATATTTTTTAATCCTGTGTTTTCAGCACAGTAATACTATGTCTGACAAAACAAAACAGAACAAAACAAAACAAACAATAAAAAAAAAACCCTTAAACCCGTTGCAGGTTGGAACACTCACTCAAACATATCCTGTGTTAGCCTATTAGCCACTCCATGCTTCCTTAGGTTAGAATGAGATGAGGTAGAATACACACCAACAGAGAACAATGACAATATAATACAGCAAATGATGTGGTATAAAAATCTGTTTACACCAGGTAGCGGTACTTTGAGCTAAATGCAAATATGCTTACATACTGATGTTTTACAGGTGCAATTTTAACCACAGTCATTAGCTCTATACACAAAGTAGAAATGGCAAATGGAAATGTAATTATTTTATTTTTCGTTTTGTACTTTTTTACAAAAGATATTAGCAATTGTCACGAAACCATGAATGTTTACAAAATATTGTGTCAATTTTGTGTTTGTAACCATAGTCAGATATTTTGCTGGATAAATGACAACTAAGATCTAATGGTGCCACCATGAAAAGTCAAGGTGATCATCAAATTCATTAGGACTATTGTTTGGGAGACAAGATATTTCAGCTTTGACCAAACTGTCTGCAGACAGAATTTAGACCAACATTGCCATTTCCAGTTAAAAATGTATTTTAAAGAGAACATATTTAGGCAAATTTCATTAGCTTTTATACTAGGATTGTAGCTACAGTAGCTGTATGAGTTCCAGATGTATGTGTGGAGAGAGGGGGACAAAAGGAGCATGGTGGCTGATTTGAAAATGTCCCATTGTAATCTCTCATTGAGGTGTGGGAAAGATGTATCTCAAACATCACTCATAGTCTAATAAACAACAAATGCAATCTAAAATATCTGATTTATATTCCCAGTGATATTTCTTAGAAATGTGATTGATATTAGTGTTAGGAAGATAATGCGCTGCTTGTATCAAAGCTGTAGCTTCAGTGTTATTTGAAAAGACGCGTGCCGGCATGAATGAAGATGTTTGAATGCAGGGAGGGAGAACGTGAACATTAACACAGTGGAAGTGGTGCTGTTCATTTGTCAGGAGATGGATTGCAGCCATTGAGGGGAAAAGCTTTTAATTTGGCTCTGGTGTGGTAATTAGGTTTCAATTCGCTGCACTCACTAAGAGGAATGGAGAGGGTAATGAAGTTAGTCATCTTACTGTGTGTGTTTAGAGAGAGGAAGAGAGGAGGGGGGTTAAGTATGAACAGTCTACAATTTTCAGTGGCCCTTTCAGCCTCTTATACTCTAATTCATCGTGTAATGCTGTTTATTGCGGGTATCATAGTACTTTTATGCATTAGTTAAGTGGCCCCGGCACATTACTGTAATGGGACGCGAACATGAAAACACACTGAAACTTGATCCACTGCCTCTCTTCTGCTCTCTCCTCTCTATCTTTATAGTGTCTATCTTCACTCTGTGGAATATATTTTTCCTCTGTCTGGATCGTTGTCCACCATTTCCCCAGTGTCTCCTTCCCCTGACATCTATGTGCCTACATTTGAATGGAGCCGATGTCACTAATGGCTTGGCATAAAAAGCAGAAAGGACAGCACATGTGAATCTTGGGTTACGTGACCTGGGGCAGTATGTGTGTTGGATGATAAGAAAACATAAAAATTAATTGATTGAATAAAAACTAGTGAAGCAAATAAGGGTAATAGTATTACAAATACAAGTCACGGTAATAAAAGGAGATGTTTTGAGTTGTGGTGGTGTGGGTTGTTCTGCTGTTTCGTTTGCACTCCTGTGTGCTTGTTAACCATTATGTTTCTGTCACTGTGCACACACTTCATGCTTTATGTCTGCATGTGTGTATATTTGACAGTGGGCACAGTAGCCACATGACGACCTCTGTTTGACCTCTGAGAAGCGCGTAGGCGCCGGGTTCAGTCTGACTCTTGTCACATGATCCCCTGCTGCCCTCCCTCTCCATTCACAATGGAATATTAATCTGAGCAAAACACCAACACACACAGCGACACACACACAAATGCGACTCAAGTCTCACATTCTTTGCACTAAAGAGAAAAATCACAAGCACATTTGCATCCATTGTCCAAGATTGCAGAAGCCTAGTCAACTTTAACAGCATGGAAAAATAATCAATTTTATACAGAGTTTTCTATAATCTTCTTCATGCATCCTGTGTCCTGTTGCCTAATTGATATGCATAAAATTGTGCATTTATCTGCAAGTCACACATCACTGCACGGACACTCCTAGGTTTTCTGTTTCCTGTTGTCTTCGCTCCTTTCCCTCTCCTCCTGTGTCCTGACTTTTGCACTCAGTGATGTGTCATTATGGGATTAGAGGAGTGAGAGATGGATGAGGTGGCCTCAGGTGGAGCAGGGTTTTGTGTAAATAGAGGACGTGTGCCGCCTGTCAATCATGTTACTTCTCCTTTACACCCAACTTGAATCAAAGCTTTTTGCCGTGTTTTGGTTTTGAAAGACTTTTTCTGTGGTTGATATAATTTAATGTACTGTACTGTAATGTTAGTTAGGCAAGATGAAGCTGACTTCCTCTTACCTCTCGTGCCTCTCCCACATATGTGGCCCGGGGCCTCAAGCGTCCCAGCATCCTTGGTGTGTGGGCTGACTCCAGCTCAGCTTCCTGTTATAGAAATTTGCGGAACCACGTCCCCCCCTCTACACAGTCAGACACATACACATCCCTTGGCAGCCCTGCAGCCATCTGTAGGTAAGTGTGTGTGTCTGCATTTGTGATATACTGTTTATGTCCTGCCTGCTCACAAAATGTAGACCACACGCAAAATGAAAGATGCCAGGCAAAATGTAGAATGGAAGGTTGAAAAAGTTGCTCCAATATCGTTACACATGCAGAGTCTGAGAAAATCCTGACTACACCCTAATAATACACATAATTAAAAATGCAAGCGGCATTTGATGTATGTGATTTTTCCAACAACTTTCACATTGTAATTAAAACTGCTTTTTTTGGGTCAAATCGATTTAAAACTTAGTTCAAAACTTTTGACAACAAAGAAAAGACTTCAGGCTCTATTAGATATATGTGCTGTCAGTCATCAGAGAGAAGGGTGAGCCTTCTCTTTTAGAGGCGACCGTCTCTGCACCACTGACAGTGCTGGTCACTGACTCCAGATCAGAAATGCCTTCAATGGCACAGCTCTACTTAATAAGTAGTGGTACATATTTCTGTGTAAAAAAGTATTTTAAAACATGCTGAATCTTTGAAGTTGCAATAAATAATATATTTGTATAGTTGGTTGCAAAATTTTGCATCCCCTTATTTTGAAATAGCAGAGTAAAAAAGATTTATTTTTATCAAAATATTCAGCTAGTACAAATGTTCCTTTTGTAAACATGTCTTGACCATTTTTTTAACATCTGATGATGAAAGAACATTCATAAAAGCTATGTGACTTGGAAAAACAGTGTTTGCATTTTATTTTTGTCAACTAATGCAAATTTATTTAAGGCAAGTATAATAATGAAAAGCAGTAAGCATGTTGTAGTAAAGTATGGTATCACCAAACGTGATAAAAGTACAGCACAGTATAAGGTGGAGTAGTGGAGCAGAGAGGGTGAGGATGGCGATGTTTCAGAACATGGAGCATCACTCAATCTTAGGCCACGGTACAGGAGCTCCTCAGCTCTGTTGTCTCAGCAATCCGCATCTCATTGTTCTCATGCGGCCTGGAGCAGTGGTTCCTGGAGGAAGTATTTTCTTAAATGACTATAAGCACAATAAGAGAGTGTGAGTGAGTAGTTTGATCGTGGTTATCTACAAAAGATCCAGTTAAAATGAGACAGGTGGAATTCTATTACACTCTGTGCACTTGAGTGCAGGAAACATCATTATGTAAAACTCTCACAATTAAAATTATGTTCACATGATAGACGTGCTGTGTAACTCACAAGAGTGCCTCTGTTTCTGTGTCAAAAACAATTTGCCATTGGTGTATTGTTCTGCTGGTGTTTGCCACTGGATTCTGTGCATGTGAAGGTCAGAGTGTCTCAGCTCAGACTGATGTAACTGGCTATGTTTGGGCCTACGTTGGCTCCATGGCCCTCACAATGGTTGAGGTCTGCTCACTACACAGTAAAAACATTGTATTGAAAGCAGTTTCCTAACCCCCACCCATCTCTGCTCGCGGTGCGGTGGTGCAGTTTGGAGGGAGGCGGCTCGGGTGCTATCTGACTCGCTCATCAGTGGGTCAGGAGAACGAATCTGAAGAAGGACTTGAATACAGATGAATGCAAAAAGGCTTTAGCTGCATGAGCTTGATAGAGTGACAGGGAAAGTTTCCTGATATTTTTTTGTAGTTGATACCCTCCAAATGTAGCTCCTTTAGCTCCCTCAGTAACCCTGTGCTTTAGGAATGGCATTTATATACCTTCACAAATACAAATACATTTTGAGGGAAATATTTTGGCGCATGAATTAATTTTCTCATTAATGTGTACTTGTAGTTGCAAGATGTGTAGTAGCAAAATCATAGTACTGTAATCTGAAAATGTTCCCTGACAGTATATTTCATTAATACATATTGTATGTTTATGTTGTACATATGGTTAAGATGCTTTGTCCATCCACCATTTGCTTGTCTTTATATGAAAATATTTTGAATTAACTTTAATCAGATAGGACTTAAATCTTTCTTAAATGTACTTGGCAAAACCAAATTATAAACTCAGAATTATCTACTTTCAGTTTGTATCTATTGTAAAATTTTTCTATACCCTTAAATCCTAGCATATTTTTCATAAAATGCAGTAGTGGCACTCTGTATGATAGTTGGCGATTTGGCTTTTTTGCTTCGTGTGCACAGTGGGTCCGAGGATACAGGGGTTCCTTGTTGTGTTTTGCACACTTCAACATATGCAACAGGACTCTGGCTGCTGCCTATTACATCACATTTAGAGAGGTGCAAAATATTATTTTGAAGTTAACTTTTAAATTAAAGCAGACACTTAAATTAATTTTGAGCAGAAGAACTGATTTTACATGCAAATTGTTGTTATTGTTCATCTGGGCCGAGTGGGGCAAAACCCCACCTGCTGGCAGCAAAAAAAAAAAGTGTGCTTATGTACTACTGGGGAGCAAATATAATTCTGGATAAAGAAGAGAGCAACTTTGATCACAACAAAGAAAACTGAAACCTTTTTTTAGTTGTGGGCCCAGCTGTCGGTGTTTGCATGTTCTCCATGTGATTCTGCGGGTTTTCTGCACATGCTCTAGTTTCCTCCCACAGTCCAAAGACATGCAGGTTAGATTAATTGACTGGCGACCTGCCCAGGGTGTACCCTGCCTCTTTCCCAGTGTCATCTGGGGTTGGTTCCAGCATCCCAGGAGGAGGGTATGTGAGTATATCTAAAAGTTAGATAGATGGATTGAAGCTGTTCATTTAATGTGTTTTCTCTTGCTACAGTATTTTTTCTTATGACCATATTTGTATGGTTCCTATACGAATTACTGTGTTTCATGTGTTTTAAGGGCCATAATATAATTTGTCCAGTACTGTGACAACACCCACAGTTTTACAATCACTTCCAGTAAAAACTTCAAAGACTTTCATGTCGCTGTGTTCAACATTTAGAGGAAATGTCTTAAATATCTCTGTACACCCACACACATAGTGATGCAGAATATCAGAATATAATACATTACAATTTTTTTTATTCTTAAAGCATTTTAAAACAGGATGCACTAGTCTCTATACAGATGCAGCTTGATGAGACTTTTTGTGTATTAATAACACATTAAAACATTTAACATCTGTGATAATGATTCTACTATAAAACATCACTGATATACTTCACTCAAAATATTTTAGGAGTAATAATTTTATAGTGTACCATGTATGTTAACATGTGTGTGTCTTATTTATAAAACACACACTCACTGAGCTAAAGCAGCTGCGAATGCCTGGAGTGGATTTGTATGTGCACAAACTTGCTCTGCAGGTGACAAACAGCCTCATTATTTCCGGGCTGTATGAAAAACACTACAACAGGGTCTTTTCGCCACTGACACTAGTGAAAAAGAGACGTGAAGAAGCTGGTGAAGGCCGTGTGCAAATGGGTGCAGAGTGAGATATTTGGGGAGACACGGTGTTAGGTTATATGTGGCAGTTCAGCTGTAGAAGAAGCTACAGGTGGCGTCGTTCATCTGCCCCTTTTTCTCTCAGCAATCATATCCACATTCAGCTCTTTCATAATCTGCATCCTCACGTCACCTGTCAAAGTGTGCAGAAGTTGTTTTATCAGCTGCATTAGGGCAGCTATGGCTGTGGAGTGGCTCAGGGGACACCCTGAGGTTTGGTGGTTCGATGCCCAGCTCCATACAGTTTGTCAAGTGTCCTTGGTCCAGCAAGCCAGCACCTTGCATGGCTGCTGCTGTCATCAGTGTGTGAGTAAATAGATGAATGGGAAGAAACTGTATTATGATATTTAAAAAAATCCCTTTTGCATTAATAAGCAGGAGAAATTAGTCGATCTGTGTAAAAAATTGTTTTGCTCAGCGGGGATGTTGGAGGGGTTACGAGTAACACCACACAAATTCCCGCCCACCCCAAAAAGAAAAGAAAAGCAATAAAAAGCAGAGGAAATGAAAAGCAGCTTGATGGTGAAGGATGATAAGATGTGCACTTGTCAAAAAAGCAATCAGCTCAATTTTAAAAAGTGAAGAAATGAAGTGAGAAAAAAGAGAGATGTGAGGAAACAAGAAAGGTAGGGACACACATGTCACATCAGGGGACCGTTGCTACCAAAGTCTTATGATAGAGAAGAAAGGCCTTATGGATTTTTGTGTGTGTAATTGTGTGTGTGTGTGTGTGTGTGTGGGAGGGAGCATGTCCGGTTTTGCATATTTAGCTTATTATCAGTTCTGACTGCAGTCATTTTCAGTGCACTGAGTGAGATATCAGAGCTGTGATCTGCCTGGGGGAGGGACGAGTTGCATCATATGAGCAGTACACTATGGCTAGATTCAACCCTGCAGCCTCTAATGCTTTACAGCTCTGCTCAACACAACCTGATCAGTAAGATCAACAAACATGAGCCGAAACACGCTCTTGCTTCTCCTACAAACTCACTGTTATTCTCCTCTTACAGCCTGCCTTGTCCATCTTTCATCACATCTTGCCATGTCTGTTGTGTTATTTCGCTCTCTTTCTAGTACCTTTCCGCTTTTGTCTTGTTCCTTCATTCGGCGTTTGTTTCTCTTCAGTGTTTGGTCTTCAGCCAAAGGGGCCTCTGCTCTGAGCCGTATGTTCTGCAGGTCACTGGAAGGTCGGCTGAGAGGCAACATTAACAGCAGAGACATTTGGCCTCCATCATAAAACCCCTAGCAATGATTATCTCCACTCTCTCGAGCGTCCCTGTCGACGGCCATCACGGGACGTTCTGATTGCTAAAAATATAACACACAAGATAGTTGGATGTCACCAAATGACGATGTGGCATTTTTGTGAGACAAGTAAAAGTGAAAGATAACTGAGGACATACTAATGAAAGAATGTGGACTGGAGTGAACGCTTGACTGTGTGCACCAAAATTGGTCTGTTGTCTATACGTCAAATCTCCCCCCACGCACGAAACACAAAGTCGTTGAAGCAAAGCATTTGTGGCATGTGTTTGCGCATACGCACAGTGATGGAAAGATTCTGCTCTGCTAATGATGTGTTTGAGCCCTAAGCTGAATTTATGCCAGCTAAGGTGCCAATCTGTAGCTGCTCCTTTCCTCCCTACTTATTCTCCTTTGCAGCAGTCACAAGATTGTTACGTTATTCGTCTGAATGAATGTTAGGAGGCATCATTTCCTTTACAGTTAATATTGATTTGACATATAAGGGGATGCAAACTGAACCCTAAACCTGGGTAGACACCAGTGCACAAGTGAAAAAATGGTCAAGGAATGAAGAGGTCGAGTTAGTTAAAAGAGTGAATATTATATCAATGCAAATGTTTGCATCCTGTCTTGACAAATTAATTTAAAATTAACTGTAATTCATTTCTACTGAAGAAATATTTGTACCAGCTTTATGAGCATTAAATATCAGGTGGCTAAAAAAAACATTTTTCTTTTGACATTTCAAAATAAGTGGATGAAAACATTTGTACCTAAATGTACCATCAGCTAAGAAAAGGCAAATTTCAAGTGAGCTTTCAGAAGAAATTTATTAGAGGACACTGAGTTTCACAGCTTACGGGCCTGTACAGAAAAGGTCACTGTTAGTGACAAGACATGATTTTGAATTAATAAATAGAGATCACTGTCATATTTGTAAATTACAGATGATCTTTTTTATACTTGTTATATACCACAACCAGGTTGAATTTGATTTTTGAGTTTTTGAGCCTGGGCTTCATCTTGAAAACAACCGACTGCCAAACATGCTGGTTTAGGGATCTTGTGCTACCCAATAACAGCGCCACAGTTATTTTTGATATTTTTGGACGTCAGTAAAAATTCTTAACAAGAGTTGAATGGATTTCTAACCACAACCTGCAAAAGCAACGACACTCCCTATCAAATGTTAGCATGATAATTTCAAACATGATAAATCTACTGTAACAGCATATTAACATTGTCATTATGAGCATGTCACTTTATCCCCATTTTAGAGTTCATTTCATCCATCTATTTCCATTTCTGCTCTATTTAGGTCTCTTTATGTCATCTCATTGCACAATCTTGTCTTCTTGAATGGTCTAATAGCAGGTAGCTGGACAGTTGATACCACAAGCTGTTTATCTTGATGCGTCTGTTTCCTAATATTCACATAACAGCAGTGGATGTTGAAAACTGTAATTAATTTGCACATGGCTTATTTTCTGGTATATTATACTCTGCTAATTTAACAGTCGACTTTATCCCCATCTTTGTGCATGGTAGTTTGGAACAAACACTTTCCCCTTTAGAAATGGTTGTATGACACATTCTGTGGGCTAGTTCATTTTAAGCTTCCACCTTTAGACACATGGGCCACCGTAGGTGCACCATACCTGGATGTTTTGTCCCTCCTTTCCTCTTTCCTGCTCTGCTGGCCTAGATACCCCGCCTCTCAGATTTCCTGAGGGCTGAGCCCTGGGCTTTTTGTCAACTGTTATAAGATAGTGAGGCCCAGACGCCCAGTCCCAGGGGCCCTAACACACAGGACATTAGCCTAGTGCCTACAGTGTAGCTCTGTGGGGCAGATGTATTTCTGCCTCCCTCCCTCCCTCTCTCCAGGACCCTCCTTCCCTTTCTTATTGGTGCAGCAGGCAGAAGAAAAGAGGTGATTGTTTGGAGACAAGAGGGATGAATTTGTCTGCCTCAGACAGAAGAAGAAAAGCAGTTTGAAAGGGACTTGTCAGTCGTTGTGGATCGGGTGGTTGGAGGGTGTCCCAGTTTTCAGAGAGAATGCACCGTGTATCAGCATGTTCTTCCTTTTCTGCGGAGCCCGGTCGACAGTCACAGTGTGTGTGCATGTGTGAGTGCCTGGTGTGAGGACACGCCTGTCCAATTTAGTCCTCTTCTCAGCAATTAATTAATAATTAGTCTAATTGGTAACATTATTTCAGAGGCCAATACAAGTGGGGTTTTTTTATAGGAAAAGTAATAAATAAAACAATTTAATTTCCATTTCAATCCATTAATAACAGCAAATATATACATGTATGTAATTTATGTTTACATTTATTTATGCTGTATTTGAACAACATCACAGAGGCTCCATATGAGTTTGAGAGCAGATTATTCTGAACACAGATTTCAGAAAGTTTAGCTACCAATTTATTGGGTAACCCTGTATATCTCACAGCTGTCCCCTGTATGACAGGAAACACTAAATGAATGTCAACTTTGTTACACACCACCACCTTCCCATAACCTCTGGCATACTGTTTCTCTAACGGTGGTTTGAAAATAATGGCTGGCACCATAGCCTGCATTAAAACTGATTTATGACATTTTCACCCTCTTAACCGAGCAAGACCTTTGTTACACAATTATTAACAAGAAATAAAAAACACAGAGGTTGATTGTTCACCCAAATTACTGCTAGAGTTTGCTGTACACAATATTCCTGGGATAATTGTAATATGAACAACTTTTTCTTTTTTTTCTGTTTTCTATTTTTATAAAACCCTATTCAATCAGCTTTTGGATATAACTTATATCTTTGAAACCTGACAGAGAATGTGTGATACTGGTAAAATATCACCTTTAAGTTTGTCAGATTCTTTTGACGTGCATGACCCTAACTTTAGCATCCGAGGATCCAGCCGTAATAAAGGTGAGTTTTTTCATCCACTTCAGTTAGTTTCCACCTTCTTTATCATAATAAAGGCTCTCATGTGAACACAGCTCTGCTCCTTTCCCCTTTCTTTTCCGTTATCGACATCTCTCCTCCAAATCTCTGCTCTTAAGTTCATTCAGGCCTTGTTTTTGATTCCTCTAATTGAATTTGGTAGAAAAACAAATGGTCCAATAGGGGGCACTTGTACAAAGGTGGGGGCTATAAATCTTACTTGCTGATTTAGGATTTAGTCTTTAAACCCTTTCTCCACAGAGGTCCTTTGAAGAGGTTCACCTCACAAAGCAACTCTCTCACCCCATCACTGGTTTTAATATGCTCTTTTCGGAGAAGTCTTGTTCTCCTGCTCTGTCATATTTCTGGAGAAGACGTGACATTTTAAAAGGGTCTATGTGTAAGTGTGAGGGAGGCTCTGACTAAGTGCTTCCAGGGTGAGAGTTCAGGAAAGTCTTGAGTGGAGGCTGCAGGCTGAACTTGTGCTGACCCTCAACTGTGTGTCATCTCAAGGGCTGCTGCAGCTTCAGGGCATCTCGTTGCTTTCTGAGGAACTCCTTCTCTCCCAGAGACACTTAACAATTCCAATCTTTGTCAGACGCCGAAAGAGACAAGTTTGTTTATGCATGGTTACGTTAATGCTGATCGTTTTCCAAAGGATCTTGGGCTGAAGAGGACAGCTGTTGAACTTTTATTCTATTGTTCCACATTATGTCACACAGGTGTGTATATACTTTATGTTAAAATCATATCTAGGCATTACACCTGTAGTAGTAGTAGTACAGACTACAGAACTGCAGTATCAAACACAAAGCAGACGTAATGTTTACAGTAATTAACTATCAATTAAACGTCTTAATCTTAATTCTATTTTTATAACATTTATAGCCATGACTAAAATGCAGTCACAGCTGGGAAAAAGAGATGTTAAATAGGTTAGTAGTGATGTGAGCCCTTATGATGGGCTAACAAAAGTCTTATATCACTGTTGGATAAGCCTCATGTAACAGTTAGACAATGAGAAGGTCAATTTCATAAGAGTATTATCCCATGAGCAGATGCACCTGGTTAAGTAACTGTGGGAACATATGGCTCAACCTGCTCACTTTCTGTCAACAGCACTAATCTCCACTGCGCAGTGAAGTAACCTGTATATTAGAAAGTGGTGCATCGTGTGGACAAGGGCGAGAGGGGTTACTTGAATACACGGATGCTATACTGTTGGGACTTCCTGCAAAGCTTGACCTGAAAGGAGAAGTGTAACGCTAAGGACGTTGATGCTGTGTGTGGTTTACAAAAGTAGCAACACATCCACTGTTTGGGCAATGGAAATGATTTTTGATCAAGTTTTTTGAAACGTTCCTGTGACTGGGTGACATCTTTCAAATGTTGCAGTGTTTCACTTTGTCAAGGTTGTAATGATCCACAGCACATGGCTCTGCTTTTATGCATCCAGCAGACACAGAGCAACAGCAATCATCATTCATTTGAAATTGTCTCTTGTGATTACCCGAAGAGTGTTTGTCTAGTATTCAGTCTCTTTATCCTTGTCTCCATCAGCTCCATAGAATGTCTTTAGATGCTAAATGTTCTAGTATTTTCACCTGCCATCTGTATTATGTTTGGTGCTGGGCAGGCAACACAATGATTTTTTATAATTTGCTTTGTATTTTATTTATTGGTTTTATTTATTTTTTGCATCAACAACGATGAGATGCTAACAAGCGAGCAAAGTGGTAGCCCAAAAAACCAAAACAATAAGCTGAAATATACTCAATCACTCAGTAGAGTTGAAGAGAAGTCACAGAGGCATGTGAAAATTCTTTGTACGTTCACACAAATGCTCATGGGATCTACAAAAATATGAATCGTTGCAGCTTTAAGTTTGGATAGAATCCTACTGGAAGGGAAATACATTTTCTGAGTCCTCACAGCTAGGAATATGTTTTTTATTTAACAACAGTATGCACTGGCCACCATATTTTCAGCTTTTTTTGACAACTAGTAAAGAGCAAGCATGTGCTCTGGAGCTCTGCTGAGCTGGTAAAGTGTTAGATAATATAACACAGAGGCCGTAGATATTCTCCTCGTGGTGACATTAGCATCGGCTGTGGGACACTGGTCAAGATAAAATATCTCACACAAAAATCTGTCACTGCAGAGAAAAACTGAAAACAGATAAAGAGCATATGGTGCACATATGTTTTACATAAGGTGCTTATTATAAAACTACAAAGAATCAAATAATTTTTACTGATCTGTGTTATTATGAAATTATAACAGTACCTTCATGAAGGCTTTTACTGTGGTAGGATGTGTGTTTGTCTCTGGCATTTCTCAAATTCAGCATTGCACTTTGTAATGGTATTACAGCAAAATCATCAGAATTTAGCAAATATACATATTTGATATGGCATAGACAAAAGAGATTGGTTAATGAACTTGATGTCTTTATTTCTTATGAGTATAAATGTTGACCAGCTCGGAGAAAGCGCCTCAGCTAAAAATATATCCATAAGTGGGATAACAGTATCCATATTATGATTCAAGTGATATAGTCAAAGAAAACAGGCAGTGAAAATAAATTATCTGAATAACAATAATAATTATAATAACAATAATTATAATAAACAGTGTCAAATAAGAATTCATAAACCTTTTTTGGCTTGTTTTTGTTTGTGTATTTTTAAAAATTGTCCATGAGCAAAGAAATCCAGCATATTTTCATTTAACCTTGTGAAGAGGGTTGCGCTGTCTGGGATGTCCCCTTCAGTTTCACACATTTACAATATTCACAGTTATATAAACCTGTTCGGCACAAACGGGACCACGCTGCAGACAGTCAGCGGGTACCACTGGAGAAAAAAGTGTGTGGTGCAATGTGGACATTTTTGTGTTTGTGTTTTATGCTTATGTTTATTTGTGTGCCCTCTTCCATCAAAATAGGTACCTATAGACAAGTAAAAATGTCCTTTCCTCCCACGACATATCATTTATCCAATATAGCATTGGCATAATCGATCAAGAGACAATCAAGGTGCAGACTCACAAACTGTATGTCTGTAACGTTGGACACTATGCCCTATAGTGACCCCCTCAGGTTCCTGATAATGCTCTGTGCCAACCCCTCTCCTGTGCCCTCTCAGCCCATGGCCGTCACCATGTTGGAGTGGTGCGGGTGCCCGAACGATGGGTGTATCGGGGTGGGTGTGGGGAGCATGTGTCCAGCGTGGCTGAAAGGTGGCAAGTGGCCCATGGACATGTGTCCAGCCAGCGACGCAGCGCTGAACGGAGAGCTCTTGTCATGCAGGCTTTTGGAAAACTCCTCATAGCTATCACTGCTCCGCTTGCACTTTTTGGATTTGTTGGACATTTTCCTGTTGCGTGTCTGTATCCCCTCCTTTTTCATGGTCAGAGGCCGGTTCACCTGTTGGGAAGAGGGAGACACGAGGACGTGAATGATGCGGCTGAAATGTGTGGAGACAAAGTTCTAACTCTGCAATTCAGGAAGTTAATTAAACATGGCGTGCGTCATATGTTTTTGTAAAGTTTGTTAATTGTTTAAAGGTTATAGGAAGTACTTTATATTTTATTACTCCCACTGGTACCAAAAAATAAAAATACGGTCTCCTCATGCTATTGTACTTTGCTGACTGCTCAGCCCATAGCCTAAAAGGTTGGGGACCTTTGGGCTTCTAGTAAACAGGTTGTGACTATGGTTGCATTTTGTCAAAAGGTGTAATTAATGTCAGAGCTCTGTATATTTTAGAAAAAATTATTCTTCTTATTATTATGTCTGGAGTAGATTTTGCATTGATTGAGGAGTATTTTTGGCTAGTGGGTACGTGGAGCACCAAAGAGGTCTATGTGAAATTGATTGAAAATAATCTATCGTGCCCCTGTTCCTCATAATGGAAGAACATGTAGTGCAACGGTGCAGCTCACTGATGTGTTTTTAATAGTTTCTGGACAACAAAGGCCCTGTGTGGCACAGAGCTCTAAGTTACATCAGGCTCTGATTACACAGACAACACTTTCTAGTGGAGTCAATCCATTGTTGCTTTGGCTCTTTTCACATAGATTTGATGACAATAAGAAAAATCACGAACCTTATCCTTTACAATTCACTTCCCTAATAGTATATTTTGATGCCTTAAGTGTTAATGTTATTCATATGGAGCCCGGCCTTGTGGCAGCCCCACTCAACAGTCCCAGCATTGTGACTCTCATGGGGATCACGCCTACCACGCAAACAATAAAGCACAAAGAAAGAAAACACCAACGAGTCCAACACTGTCTGAGAGCAGAACAACCCCCCACTCTTTCCTTCTCCTCTCACTCCTTTCTGCCTCTTATCCCTCAACAATCAGTGTAACCTGCCGGCCTATTTCCCATCTATTTGACCCTGCTGGGATTGTACAGACCCAGTGTAGGCGATCAGTAGCCAAAAGACTTAAAGACTTACGTTGTGCAGTTTATAGTAGAGGCCGCAGGCGTTGCACACTGGGTCTCCATTTGCATTGCGCCGCCACAGTGTGGTGGTGGTCGTCTGGCAGTTTGCACAACAGGTGCCTGCTCGTCTGGCAGCGGACTGTGGAAAAATGTGGACTGAGCTTCATTCAGAGGTCAACAAGACAAGAAGGGGCAGCAGTCTAAGAAGACCTTCAAATCTCTACAGTATATGTATGTGAAATGTCTATGAACGCAGACAAACAGCTACAGTATTTTCAGTATCAGTCAATCCAATTAATATTTAGTTTAACTCTTTAATATAATATAATAATATGACAAAATATTTTTATAAAACATTCATGTCTATATCTAACAATATGTTTATTGACTAACAGTCCAAAAAGTGAAGATATTCAGGTTTTCATTGGGAATATGATACACTACATGTATTTCTTTTTTTTCCTTTTGACTAGTTTTAATTGATGGCTGAGCAGCACTGGCACTTTTAAGGCTGCGTAAGGCTGGACCGCCCATTCTCTCAAAACTTGAATAACAATCTTAACGTAATAAACATGAACTTGTTGGTTTGATTAATTAATAATAGCTTTTCCCAAAGCTTTTCCGTGAACGCCGTGTAATTAAGAAAAAAAACTGTGAGCATTAAAGCTGCATAGTCATCCATCAGCTCTCGTCCTTCGGACGCAGAGCTTGACCGCCACAGACTGAGGTGCGGGTCTGTAGTTGGGAGGCCGCGGGAGGAAGCGGGCGCCGGCCCCGCTGCTTTATCTGGACCGGTCAGATATCCGCATAGGAAACAACTGCAGGCTGCTGCCACTGAACACAAGGCGCCCTGCAGCACAGCGAGCCCGGGCCGAGCCACACGGAAACCAGGCCTGATATATGACTGCAAAGGCTTTTCTACGGGCTGGAATAAATGCTCGTATATTCTGTATGGAGCAGACAGCTGCAGGTCTGCTCGTCGTGCCAATGGAGGCTCACAGCAAATGCTTGTTTTTTTTTTTTTTTTTAACTAATGTTTGTTCATATTTAGAATCTCAGCTTTTGCAAAATAACATCTTCGGTTCAATAAATCCTCCTGGTCCTTTTAACGTTGCGGTCAACAGGGGTCAGCATGGCAAAGCTGGGACTCCTGTCCGTCATACTTTCAGTTCTCCACCGGGTGGTTTTAATGTTGTGGCTGATCCGTGGGCGTCTTGCGTGCATAGTTCAATAAAACAGCGTTTCTTCGACGACCACAATGCTGCTTTCATTAGAACACACCGAAAGTTAAGGCCTTTTGCTTTCGTTTTTAAAAGCCTGATGGCTCTCGATTATTAACCGTTATTTATGAATGAATGAATTCATGAGCAAGTAGAAATGTCTTTATTTTACAGCCGCCTGCTGGTGCAGGAAACTCTACAAACAGACCTGTTGCAGTGGGTTACTTTATTCAGGCTGCAGAGATGCTGATTGTCTATAAACTGTAACTGTTTAATGTCAGCTGATGCTTTTCATATATTTATATTTAAAAAAAAAGATTATTATGGCTGATAAAAATAAATTATTTTAGCATTCTGTTTGCCTGCCTTTAAATGCGTTCACTAGATTTAACTTTCATCTTCATCAACTGTGCTACATTTATTTAAAATGATTTAAAGTGCTGAGGTAGATGAGTGTGACAAGACGCTGAGACTGTTTGGATGAGGCTGACTTTAAAAAAAGCAGTGCATGGTGGCTCTCCAAACTTTTCTATCCCGACAAAGACTCTCCCTTCGAAAACCGTTTGTCTCCAAACGTTTGTTGATATTTGCTGTTTCTGCCATGTCACAGTGTTTTTTCGGACATTCCAGTGGGACCTTAATCATTTATCTAGAGGTAGAAGAAAATGGGCACTGCAGTTGAATTTGGGCACACATGCTTTCTGCTAGACTGTGCCATGACAAAGTAAAAACCAGCACAAGCACCTCGTAATTTTCTAGACTCCTCATGACACAAGGCAGCAGCACTACGAGCCATGAAGTGTCACTGAGGCACTGTGTTGTTTTGAGGAATGGCGTGCTGGTTGCACTATCAATGACAGTATCAGAAGCAGCAGTAATAATGATAAGAGAAACAACACAGATAGTCCCACACTGTTAACAGCCTGAGCTGAAGGAGCAAGAGGTGAATGAGAAACACAATTCCTGGAAACTGATTGGAAAAATATAACTTTCCTGGCATTGTAGGCCTACAGGCTCCCACTTCTCCCTCCACCTTAGACTTTTTATTTATCACAACACACACACAGACAAGTTCAGTGAAGGTGCAGTGGTTGGGACTCACCAGTCTGCGTTTGGGCTTTATGAGGGGTCTGTTCTGGCCGTTCATTTTGTGATAAAGCCCGCAGGCGTTGCACAGGTAGTGTCCGGTGCTGTCGCGTCTCCACAGAGGTGTAGAGGTGGCTCCACAATTTACACACTCACGACCCTCTGAAGAAAAAGAAACATATACATGTGTGACACCAGACATGATGCAATTTTGATCAAATGTAAAATAAAAATGTGAAAATTGTTGTTTAAAAGTGTGTTTAGAAAGATCAAACTCTAAACTTTTATCTGCTGTTGTGGATAGAATTTGTTTCTTCATAAACATTCCTGGTCAAATTATAATTGCAAGTGTGATGACAAAACATTTCCATAAACACCTTTATTAATAAAAAGCATGTACTGTTTAAATCTTTTGTACCCAGACTTTGAGAGAGAAAAGAAAATATGGACTGGAAAATACATGAACTTTTATGGCTTAGCAGAGGCACATGTACAGCGAGAAGAGTTTGTTTTGCCCTCAGCAGTAGCTTTCTCTGTGCATTCACACACTATTTAAACAACTGGACATAATCAAACACTCAGATTATGAAGGTCATATATATTTTATATAAGAGCTATTTATGATTACTTTCCATAAGATTATTGAAGTTTGTCGATTCTAGTTGAATGTTGTTGAACCTTCAAAGCCCTCAAGGCAAAGAGCTTGTTTAAGAAAGAACATTTTAAAAAAGCTCAGTATTTTTAGAAAGTATTAAGCTATTTATCATATCAACAGAAAATTGTTATAATTGTTAAAAACATTTTATAGATGGTTTTAGAGTGGCAGCTTTTATTTAACAGCCAAGTTATTTAAAGCTAGTGTAGGTTACCCAGCAGCTCTGACGGAGTCTCCTGGTCAGTAATCAAGTAACAATCAAGACAATGGATCAGTGTCTTATGTAAGAGAGAAGCAACTCCAGCCTAAATACTGAGGTTTTGGCTCTGTGCGCCTGTGGATCTACCTTTCACACCTCTGGGATGCATCCAGCTCACTGTTCGGCTGCAGCCAGCTCAGACACAATTACAGAGTCACGGTTAACAAAAGAGGATTATCAAAGTCTGTGTTAGAGAAGAGTCAAGTGCAGGTTTAGGCCTCTCTCATACAGCCCATACGGGGGATAAAAACATCCTTAATATTTTTTCATTGCTATTAGAAACTATTTTTCAAAATTAAAATCTCAGATCGCAGAGTGCACATATAATATGCCTGTTTTTAGAGTCATGTGTGATCATTTATTTATGATCTGCTCACATTTCTAATTTAAAATACGTCTTTTGGCTCTGATAAATTAAATTGGTTTATATATCAGCAGAGAATTACTCCTGACCAGCTTCATTTATTAAACAAAAAAACATTTTCATTTAAGCTTTTGTTTTAAATTTAAATATATTTTCCTCTAATCAATGTTAATCTTATACACTTGCTTATGTGACATTAATAAACAGCTTGAATTCAAATCTCAGTTTTATTGTATATGTTTGTGTGTAGCCCACAATAAATCATCTATTTAATATGAAGAAAATGCATTGATTTCAAACTAAAAGGTAACAGGCTATGCAAAACTATATAAAGCTGCAATATATTAATAATAAAACTCAATGTAATTTAAACAAATACATTTAATAAATTTATATGATTTAATAAATGTAATGTTACTTTAATTCTCTGACCACCGTAGTGATTTTAATTTAGTTGACTCTAGATCCAAGCAAATCGAAACAGCAGCCTCTAAGTCCAGCTGTGACATTAAATGAATCGAATTTAAATGTGGGCGCTCGTGTCTAGTGTTTCCGGTGGACTCACCTGTGCAGGACCGTGTCTTGCCTTTGTTCTTGTGCGTGAAGCTGGAGGATACTCCGAGCAGGCTGCCTGGGTGAAACAGGCTGCTGCTGTACTCATGTGCGGCTGGGAGAGAATAGGTCGGGTATGTGGGGATGGGATGGTGGGTGGAGGGGGTCTGAGCGTTCATGGAGGCCAGGCTGCTCCTCAGCGGACTGGATCCCTCCATCTTCATCCCCTCCGGTAACGATACTTGGTATTTGATAGATTCCTTCTCGTCCATTCGGGTGGCGGAGGACGGGGAGGACGCGGCTCCCGGGTCCGGCGATACGTCTTTGGGCGGTGTAGGGGGGAACGTGTACAGATGGGGGCTGGAGTGGGACGGCGGGGTCAAGGAGGATGCTGACACCGTGTTTGAGTTGCTGCTGCACGGGTAGACTGCAGAGAGGCCACCGGGGGACGCGGAGCCGGGGTGGTGCAGGCTGGGCTTGCTGAAGGGACTGACGGCCCAGGCGTTGTGGTGGTGAGCGGACAGGGCTGTTTTCCCTCCGTCCAGCCACGAAATCCCCGGGCTGTGGATGAGGTGAGGTCGGCAGACCTGAGTCCCCGTCAGGCGGGCTGTGAAATCAAACAAGAGCTGTTTGTTACGGGGAAGACGACTGGCTGATTCAGTCCAGGTCTCTAGTTTTCTGCAGGGATGGACGAGAAAACGACAGACTTGTTGATTCGCCGGAGACACGGGCCTGATTTAAACTCGTAGCTAGAAGAATCAAAAAGCAGATTAAACCCGCCCGGCTCTGCTCGGAATAAAGAGTTCAAATGATCAAAATATCAGTTTCGCACATGTGAGAAGTTGTGCATTGATCTGAAGATTATTTTACGTGCTTCAGTGTTTTGGATCTTTAAAATACAAAATGTTTATAACCGTAGGCTGATAAAAAAAAAAATAAAACAAACTAGTTTCCTTTATGAACATTTTAATCAGGTTATTAATTGCCACTTTTCAAACTGCACTATCGACGCCCGTTTGTCTAATAAACTATTGTAATGCTCCAGTGATCACACTGAAAAATATGATTTGCCTGTTATCATAAGGCTGAAACACTTGAGCCTTGTGGGTAGTTTTTTTTTTTACCGAGAAAAATGCTTTGCAACACAAACTTTCCCAGAACAGTTTCCGTCTCGTACAGGACTCGGTCTTACCGTGCGCCTGGCTGTAGGACACCCGGGCCCTGGCTGAGTTGTGGTAGTACGGGTTTCCTTGTGAGTCCAAGTGATTAAAGAAAACATCGACCTCATCCGGAGGCAGGAGCTGAGCTGTGGGCTCCATGTAGTTGTGCCCCAGGCCGGGGTGGTGGGAGTCCGGGTGCTGTCCGTTCAGCATGGCGTGGTGATGCATCCAACGGGGCTGATCAGCCGCCACATCCATCTCTGAGCCTCCTTGTAGTGCGATTAAAAAAGTCAAACAAATATCCAGGGAAAGGACACTGATTGGTTTAGGATGCCTGTCCTTTACGAGGACACGTAGTGTCCGTTTACAGCAGACAACTAATGCTGTGTCTGTCTTCCTCTGAATTAAATCCCTGTCTCCTTTGGAACCTCGAACCGAGTAAAACTGGAAACCTGCAACACGCAAACATCAGATGTTAGTATTGTGCATCCTGGTTTGTAAAGCATCAGTCCCATAAACTGAGAGCTTGTCCCCCAACCGAGAGCTCCCGTGGTGCATGAAATGATGCAATTTCAGATCAAAATCATCTCTAAACAGCATTTTTGTTATCAACACCACTCTGCACACTGGTCCACAAAGCGCATTACGCGTTACCACAAATATCAGTCGGACTTGGACGCAGTAGCTTTAACAGGATGAACACGTCGTACCTTTTGTTTCACGGTGGAAAACTGTCCCCTGTCACTTTTCGAGTCTTCGGGTCCTCTCCGGGTTTTAGTTGGTGTTTGTCGGAATCAGCTCCGTCCACTGGGACTTAAAGCAACACGTATAACCGTGGCTGACAGCGCGGGGCAGGCTTGGCAGGATCATGGGAGGAGTCTCCAATAAAGCTTTGACTCAGCCAATTACACACCACCTCCACAAAAATGTCACCAGAATATGACTGAGATATTTCCCTAGTCTAGGAGATCATAGAGCAAGGCTATAATATTATATCTTTTCATGGTTTCTTCATTAGTTCAGTCGGACACTATTTTCAGTCAATGACATATTGATTCTTTTAAAATAAGATGCATTTAAAATCTCGTGGACCGATGATTATGTAAAATGTCATGTTTAGTGTTAATGTTTGTATTTACTTCATGTATTAGACAATGGTTCAAAGCAGCTGGCAGCTTCTAACACACCTGCATCAACTGCGACATGCACAATCACTCAAGTCCAACTCAGCTTCAGCCCAGCAAACTGTGGACAATTATTTCACTGTAGTTACATTCAGTATTTTTCAATTTTTAATCACTCTTCCGCCTCAGTTATGGACTAATATTTTCAGGTTACACTGATGGATTCTGCCCCCTCCTTTCTCTGTCTTTGATTGACAGACAATAATTGGAGAGGGAGCGCGTGCAGCCTCGGCCGACCGACACTGCCGCCTGCCTGACGCCGTTTCCTGACGTCAGTGCATCTTAGTAAAGTTAAAAAAAAAAAAAAGAAAGATACAGGACGTGAACTTTTTCTAGCAGAGGGAGAGAGAGGGAGATGGGGGTTGCCCGGGATTTGCTGGAGTCCCAGCGGATGAACTCGAGGAAGGGACAGCGCAGATGATATTTACACTGTGGCAACATTAATAATACAAGAATCCCAGTGAGCCTGCTGTGATTTGGGACAAGAGGCCAACGAGCACTGCAGTCAATGGGAAGGTTGGACTACGGTGATTAGATTAGATGAGATTAGATTAGAATAGATTAGATTAGATGAAACAACTTTTATGTCCTTAGTTAGAGAGTTCGATTTGCAGAAAAACAAACTGAAATGTAATTTTCTCATGTGATGTACTTAGTAAACTACGTAAGAAAAAGTGCAGTTTACAGTTAAATAAGAAAACAATGATCTTAAGGTTTTCTGCTCCGCTTGTAGGGGTTTTACCTCACAAACGTGTGTGTGTGTGTGTGTGTGTGCGTGGATAAAGGTTTATAGTTCTGTTGTTCATCACGTTGCATTTTGGCGAACCAATAACAACCATTTTAGAATAGTAAGTATTGCAAGTTTTGATTGTCAACAATAATGATTTGTCAAATTAAGACCGTTATCTACAAAATTAACACGCATGGAAACATGGAATTTGCTGCGGACAGGAGATTGACTGGAATGCCCCGGTAATTATCATTATGGGCTAAAACTTGCAAATAAATCTAATAGATAAAAAAAAACTTCTCTCTCTGTCTCTATGTATATCTAAACCGAAATGTTTTTTTACTTTTAACAGTACAACTTCAAACCCAGCAAAACAGCACACAATACAGGAAACTTAGATAATCAAAATAAAACAAATTCATTTTTGTCATCATGCTACAGTGTTAAAAAAAAAACTGCCATGGTTTATCTTGAGACATTAATTCTTTCCAAACAGAGGAAATCTACCGTATAGACTGAAAAAGCAGAACAGACCGGAGGGACAAGTGTGGCAGTATTAGAGCTCATCAGCATGATAATGTGGAAATACACATGCTTTGAGTGTGAGCCCTTTTGATCTGGCGTGGCGATAAAACCTTATCGGCAGCGAACATCCAGTTCCATTTTAGGATTTGACATTAATTTAATCCGCTCCCCCCCACCTTTTTTTTTTTTTGTCCTGCTCCTTTTCTCACACGAGCCCTGGAGAAAGAGAGAGGTCGCAGCCCGATCCAGCCCTGAGAATCTCATTACAGGACTACCACTGAAAAACAAGTGCTCCTACCTTATAATAAAGAGACATCAAAATGTTATTGGATACCAGAAATGAAAAGTAAACCGCTCGTTAATTAAAAGACCCATTTGTTATTTGTTCTATGTTTCCTAGTTGTTGTATTCCGCTCATTTTAACACATCATATCAATTTTAATAAGTGCTCTAAGAGCCCTGACGTGCGTGTGTGTTTGTGAAATCCGGGGTGGTTGGATCCTTGGGTCCCACTGATTATAGCCCATCCCGGGGTAATTTTTCATCGGTGCTGGCTAATCTTTGTTCTTTGTGAAGATAATAAATAGCCTAATCGTTATCAGCGAGCTGCTGGAGGTGTCGGGGAGAATGGGGCTGATCGGCCCGGGAAATAGGCTCCAAAGTGCCGCCGAATAAATGGCATTTCTTATCTCTCACTCCCAGATTATCGCTGCCTTTTCAAACTCGCACAACAAATATATCTAATGCAGGGAATGCATCATTTGCTGGAGCAGATCTCAGCGAATGATTGATAGATATGTAGATAGATAGTTAGAGGGGGGCACATGGGGGCGGATATTATTTACAATTTGATTGTGTTGCATGTGTGAAGTTTGATTCCGTGTATTTAGGCAGCTCGATTTTCCATTATTTTTGGGTTATCTACGTGAGCCATCTGTGGTTCCGGTTCTTTGTTGTGCTGTCTTGTGTCTTTTATGTGGGATTTAAGTGGATAAGAGTTAAACAGACGCAGTCGCTTCCACCAAGGGAGAAAATCATATTTGAATTTGAATAATATTTTCATGTGTTGGACATTTTGCAAATAGCACATGCGAGCAATAGCGGTAACTGTTAGGCCCATGATCAAGGTTTCAGGCAGGCCTCGCTTTACCTGAACATGAAGCTCACAAGCCAGGAAGGTGGGGTTGATTTAATTTGATTAATAATATGTATTATTTATTTATTAAGATTTGACTTTATGTACTATGATGGGTACACGTTTGACACTCGGCTGTTTGGTTCGTATCCTTAAATGACACATATCCTTAAATAATAAAAAGCTGGTTTTATTAGGCCATTGTTCCAAGTCCTACTATGATCAATAATATGTTATTAGTTTTTCTACTATTTTTAGAATTTCCCCAATCACCAAGAAAGAAAACTGTTATATTTGTATTTCTGGTTTTGTTTGACACACAAGGATATATTGAAAAGCAATGACACTAAATAAGGCAAAAATATTTTTGATAAGAAACCATCTTTCTTCCCAGCACAACAGCTGACTCATATTAAACATAAAATAAATATAATTCTATATTATTAAGAATGGGTAGAGTCTGTTTGCTGTAGTATTTATGATTTTATGCATGAGGAGTGACCAGTTATGGGAGAAAAGGTATTTTTCTAACATATACAAACTGGATGCTTAATAACTTGGCAGCTGCAGCAGCTCTGGGTGCTGCTGATGGTCTCCAGGGTAACTGAGATAACAGCGCAGTCATTTTCCATATCTTACAGTCTATTATATTCAAGGATTAGTTCTCCTTCCCGAAAAGGTCAAACATACAGTCAAGCCAGCCAGGAGTGCTCCTCCTTTCTCCTACAGTGACAGAGCATTTCTCGTTTTTTCATTTTATCTAGTTAAACCAGTGTGATGACCTTTGCTGACATGCTTTGATAGATGCAGACCTCCCACGGCAGACAACAAACCTCCCTGAATATTCCTATAATATTCTTATAAGGAATGAGTCATTCTGTGAATTTCCTTGGTTGCATGTCCTTTAAGCCTAAGGTTGCTATAGAAATTCTGTTATACATTTTTTTATCAGTCTTCATCTCTTTTGTGAGCAAAATAGCACTTTGTCTTTACTTAAGAGACAAAACAAAATATTTGGCTGATTAGGCTTTTCTTATCAATAATATGCAATGTCGTACCTACATGTAATACTTTTTGATCTAACAGTTAAGTACCACGTGATGTGGCTTAAGTAAACTATAAGATGAAAGCATTTTTTAAAATAATTTTACAAATGTAATTTTTACTTAAATTAAATAGATTTTGTATTATGTTTTTATGCATATAATAATGATCATAATAATAACCATTATATAGAAAAACACAATTAAAATTCTTAAAATGTAATTTTGAAATGAAAAGGTTATATTTTTTAATTATTTAACTTAATTAACGGATTATTTGTATGCCCTTATAATAATAAAAAAAATTATTTTACAGTCACTGACACAGAGGGGTCACCTGTCAAACTAACAAATTAATTTAGGAAAATTATGTTTAAAACTCTGTGGACCCCTTAGTAGAGTTTTAATGATGAGACCCTGGATGATGGAATAAACAAGTGGACAGTGACACCTAGTGGGGAAGAGCTAGTCCCTTAGCTCGATGGTGGGTCTCCGTTTTTAGGTTGACAATGTCAGAAAGGTGATAACTCCACTTTCTGCTTATTAATGATGTAGTTGTGAGTGGTTTAGTCGTACTGGAGTGCATTATAAGAAGAGTTGATTCTAATGTTTTGGACAACTTGTTTAAAATGACTGAGTCCAGCAGCTGTACTGGATTACATCAAATTGTAGAGGTGTACCTAATAAAGTGGCCAGTGAGTGTATATAAGATAATATATGACCAATTATTATACATATTATAACCAATCTTTGTTCTATGCCATTTAACATAAACAATCCAGTTTCTGTGAGACCTTGTGTGTTACAGTTTAGTTTTTTAAAGACAGAAGATGTCCACATTTTTCTGTCAATTCCATACTTCCTGCAGACTTGTGACATATTAAATGACAACACTGAATCAAAAAATCATAGTACAGACGCACATTTGATGAATGTAAATTACCATTGTCACCATTGTCAACATCACCAGATCTCAGATTTTGGAAAAGCATGTTTGACAGCACTCCTCACCACCCAATAAAAAATGGAATGATAAAATACTTTTTAGATGTCAACATAACATTGGGAGTTCAAATGTTTACTGCACTGCTTCATGTTCCAGTGTTGGGAGTTTGACTTGACTGTAAAAACAACACAGAGCAGCTTTGTTGTCTTAGGGGATAAAGAAATATTATAATATCAGAGTGAACTGTACTCTATATTTTCTTTTTCTGTAACCACTTCCACATTGTTCAGCATACTTTTTTCTAAACTTACATTACTGTCCTGCAACAGTTGATTTACACACACCTGACTGAAACTGATCTCTTATGTCATTCTGTGTTGTGAGAAGGATCATTACTAAGTCATTAGAGGTCAGAGGTTTACTGCTTCACTTCCTGCCTAGAGAGCAGCAGGAAGTGAAAGTTTACAACACCTTGTCACTAACAACCTGTCAATCAAACTCTGCTTCACTGGGGTTGTCCAGGGAGTTGTAGAATTCATAACACTCTTTTTCATCTCAACATGTCAGTATTCATCAGTTTCAGATTCTGTGTCTTTATTTTGTCTTTATGCGAATCCAGTTCATGTGGGAGTGAGAGTGTGCATGCGAATCAAGTTTAGATAAACACACTGGCACAATTTACACCAATGTTTGATTAAAATATGAGTAAAAAAGAATTTCGGGTGAAAAATTAACTGCCAAAGTGTCTGTATTGTTGTTATTTTGCTCTGTAAAGGGTCATACCAGGCTGTATGAAAGGTTTCAGAACTTAAACATAAATCATGTTTTGCTAGTTGTTGTAACTTTTTTCAAATGTATTCTATTTAATTTTAGATTTTTACTAATGTTATGTTTTTCTTAGCTAAAGTTAGTAATGAGTGATTGTATAGTATAGTATATTTCTATTTAGAATAAAATCGACCAACAGAAACCATAACTATCAATCTGCATCTATCAATCAGTTTCTGTCATTCATGTTTTTGTTTAGTGATCCAATTTAAGTTAAAGTCTTCTGCTTTTGCATTTTGTCATCTTTGCTTTATGTAAAATAGTAAATATAAATAATGAAAGGAATTAGAATACACCTCTGGGAATCTGGAAGTTGAGTCATTTTAATTGGACTTCTTGCTACATGGCTGGAAACATTTCCCTAATCATCCAAGCATATATAATAATATAATATATAATAATGACTTTTAAGACCCATTCACCCTTAACACCCCGGGTCCCCTACGGCCCTCAGACTAAAGATGCTACCTGAATGATTAGCGAAATGAAAGTCCACTTGACACGACCCTGCCTCTAGATAACCACACCTGGATACGTTGTGTGCCACTTCATAAAGTAGAAGCTGAGAGATAAGTGAAGACGATGATGTGAAAGTCAGATGATCACTAAAGTTAACAAGATTCATCCCCATATGTGGAAGTCCATCCAATTGTAGCTATTTGTTAAAAGCCCAAAATGTCAACTTTATGGTGGCACTAATTAAATATAAACGAATCACAGATTTTTAACTTGTGTCTGTACAGAATCCATCAAGCAATTGCTGAGCTTAGTGTTTAATTTCAGTCAGTCAGTTTTCATACAGGAAACTGAACAACATACAGGAACTGGAACTCCAGCAGCAGCTAAAATAAAGTGACATGTCAACATCTGTGTCCTTAAATTTCCTAAAGCTTGAATTTCTGTGAATTCATTTACATTTACATTTCGTAATTTTGCAGACACTTGATCACAAACATAAAATGCACATTCATATTTATTCATTTGGCAAATGCTTTTCTCCAAATTCACTTATAATTAATAATTAAATTATATTTGGTTGTTCAGTGTTTTGCCAAGGACACTTTGACATGCGGAACCAGGGATCCAACCAGACAACACGCTCTACCTACTGAGACTATATCTGTATATATGAATGCTTTGTTATGTGCATCTCTCAGCTCATTCTGTGTCTGATCCACAGTGATTTTGATGCTATAAATCCCCTGACTTTGCTTCTCCTCCTGTCAAGGAATGGGTGCTGCTTTCCTTAAGCTGATTCTGTAGAGCTAACCTTTTATATCTGTCACACACATACACACTTCAAACACACAAACATACACACACACACATTCACAGACAGAAAATAAACAAAGTCTGATGTCTTTCCCTCTCTATTTTCTGTCTCTCCGTTTTTCTGTATTAAGAGGTGTCTAACATGGCCTCATATGTGTGCATGCAAACACACACACACACAGGACTTTCCTCTGAATGCTGTGATGGGCTCACTGCATTATGTCAGCGAGTGTCCTTTCAAGTATAGAAAGACAAACATGTGTCTGGATGTGCGTATGTATTCCATTCTGCCTCTCTCTGCAGGTGCAAGATGAAGAGAAGAGAAACACAGCTGACCATTCAGCTTCTTTACCACATCCTTCATACTGTACTTCAGTTCTTCCTCAGCACTCACACAAACACACACACACACACACACACACACACGCCTCGTCTCCATTCTTCATAGTTGTCTTTCCTGTGTGTATGTTGCTGTGCTAATTAATTGTGAAATACTTCCCTGGCATTTCATGTGGATTATCGTGATCTGTTTCTGACCTCCTGCTGGTTTCCTTTCATGCGTGTTTGTGTCAGTAGGTATAATCAGATTAGATAATCCTTTGATTTGAAAAATTGCTGATCTGCCCAATCAGCATTCTCAATCTCATTACTCTTCCTCTATTTTCTTCTGCTTTCTCTCATATCAGAGTGATGGGGTGGTGAATTATAATCGAAACATTTAAAACCAGAGACTCTGATATAAAAGCATTAATATGCTTTTATAAACACAAACATGATTTCCTGTCTATTCAATGCATTGCTTTATATAAACATAGAGACTACAACTACAAAGACACATAATGACCAAAAAGAAACAAAACTGAGATGACACAGCCATATTGTTATTAGTTTAAATCTTCCACGTGTTGGACATTCAAACAACAGTACAATTTTAGAGCTTTATTGCATTCTCAGCTGTCTGCTTTGACTGAAAATGACGATGAGAGCTTTGAGAGGGAACCAAAACATTGAAATTCTGGGATAAAGAACCCAAAAAATGAGCTGATGAAGACAACATAGGTATAAAGTCTAAAGCTCTCTAGAGCTGAAGGGAAGAGCAGGGTTTTTATTAATAACTATAGGTTTATCACAACAAGCAACATTGCAAATAAGCTGCGTACAATTCCTCAGCTCAAAATCAAGTACAGCTCTCACTACATCATTCCTGTGCTTCTAACAAAAAGATGAAAATTGTGTAAATAACAAATTACCTGCTACCTTAAGATGGCAACACCTGCAGATGTTCCAGCTGTGCTCTCACAGGTTTCCACAGGTTCTTCTTTCTTTCCCCTCAGTTAGTCGATTGTATGTCAGTAAAGCAGTAACATTTTAAAGGTACAACTAGACCCCAGTTAGTTAGTTTTGAATTTCATGTAACTGTTACGTTTTAAATTCTTCGTGTCACTTTATGCATCTTGCTTCTACTTCTGTTGCCCTGTTTTACTGAAAAATAAGCTGCTACTACTGCTGTGTTTTGTTACATTGTTTTATCAGTTTTTATTTGAGCTACATTGACAGACCTGTTACCTGTTAATAATGATAGTAAAGGTCCTTCAGATTGTCATTATAATTACATGCATGAATTAGATACTTGTTCTATAGTATTTATTTTTTTGATACTTTTGCAAAGAACTACTACAAGAAATACTTAAAATGTTTACAAAAAACCTGGAATTGCAAAAATATGTTGTTTGTGCTTAATATAATTGGTTTATATAAATATTTAGAATCTTTATGTAATTAAGAAACACAGTGGGACTGGGCTAGTGGGTAGACATTGCAGCATGGCTTTTTTGTCACCCGAGTTTGGTTTGCTGTCTTACACAGTCCTCACAGAAGGGCTACGCATCACTATAAACTGATTATTTTCTTTTTCTGAATTTTTATCTACATATGCACTGATGATTCAAGTAATCCAGCATTATTTCTGCGATGAGACATGGGTGTTTGATAGCCAGCATTTGCACCCAAACTAGCAAATTAAAATATCAGCATCAGAAACATACTGCAGATGTTGTGTGTTAATCCAATAAAAGTTTTAATCATTAGAATGTGGTGAAAATGACACACACAGCACAGCTTCTAGTGCTTCCTCCCCCTCCCTCCAAAAGCTTCATAACTCAACTTTCTTGTGCAGATTTAGAAATGACAAATGATGGAGTGAGGCCTGCCACATGGCACCCTCTGTGTCTTCCCTCCCTCCCCTCCCTCATCTCCCCTCTTCACCCCAGCACCTCACCACATCAGGATACACTTGTTTTGTTGAATTCCGGTTTCAAACGGAACGCTGCCTTTCACTGGTTTTCTGCAGGACCAGTATTAAAAGCAGGCACATTCTGTCTCTCAGTGGCCCTGTGGTCAGGGAGGGGGATCCTCTAACGGCCTGTTATAGTCACACACCTTTCAAACCTCACCCGCTCCTGCTTCCTCCCCCTGAGCCTGCCTCCCCTCCTCACCCTTGACATCCTCCATGCACACCCTTATCACCCTGAGAGCAGGTTAAAGAATGAAATGTTCCTTCCACTGCAAGCCACCAACTCCTTCGCCTCCTCATGCTATGCTCACACTGTCATCACCAAAGTCCTTTCTGCTGCTGACACACTGCTGTTGTATCTGTGGTATATTTTCTTACTATCCCATAGGAAAACTTTTTTGAAATAATGTAAGAAGAGTGCACATTTCTCAAAATGCATTGTACAACATTTCTGTCCTTTGACCTCTAGTGTCAATCGCATTGTCCCTAGTGTTGGAAAACATACACTGCAATCTCATTTATGGGTTAGCGGTTTACATTTTTATATGTTGTAAGTCAAAGCTCACACTTTTGTAATGTCTCTGCAATGTTATTTAATGAAAAGTATACTGAAAAAAAGACATTTTAATAAAATACATAGCTTCTATAAAGACTCGTGATGCAATTTATATTCTCACCAAGCAGTTTTCACGTGTTTTATGCAGTTTACTTTTCAGATTATTTTGATTTATAGGACAATGTTTATTGTTCTGTAGTTATTATTTGACATTTGTGTTTTTGGTTCAGGCTGATGTGTTTCTCATGTGACTCTATGTGTCAAAGGCAGTGAAAAAGCAATTTTCCTCTTTGCTGAGCAACATTGCCCTCTGCTGTTAAATAAATAATAAACTGGCTTATGTTCAAAAGTGTCCTTTTACTATAAGCGTTCAAATGACAGCTGCTGGCTTTTCAACAGCAGTCTTGTACAGCTGGACAAACTGGTGCCCTATTGAAAATGGATGCATAAATAGTTGCTCATTTTTGACATGTAACTGATTAGTATATATCTAATCTGTAACACAACTAAGTTGCAGGAAAAGATGGAAATTTTTGCTAAAGTAATATAGGGATGGGTATTGTAAAGCCTTACTCTGTCTTTAACCATATTATTGATCCCAGTAGGAAACTGATTACTAAATAAAAGGCAAAGCTGGTCATTATTAGCTGCACAGAAAGATGAATGGATATTGTTTGAAAAAATAGATAATTTCACCAAGTAATCATAGGTAAACTTATTACTGTGGCTATTTGGGGTCACATTTTTGATTATACTATCTTTTCTCTTTCTGTGTCCATTGAAACTATTAAAATCAACTTGTGCATCAAATGGCACTCCTAGGTAAGGCATCTATAATGTCTGGGGGTATACATTATGATGGCATGTTATATAAGAAATGTAAAGCTGAGGCGGGCTTCGGTTTTCAATCTGATTATGTTTTGCTGGCACAAGGAAATAAATACCACAGGTCACATGGGAACTTCCCTCAGATTGGTGCAGTGGTTCTCAGAGAGATGTGCTAGCTAACCGCTGCCCAGGCTGGGCTTCCGGCCCTGGGGCAGCAGAGCCTGCCGGTACCCCTCACACCCTGCAGCACAGCCACTATCACCCCACTCCAGACACTGTGCCAGGATACTGTGGTGACACAACCCTGGGCGTCTGTTCCTCCCTTGTCAACAAGACTGATGGATGAAGAGAGGAGGAGAGGAGAGAAGAGGAGGACAGTAGAACTGATTGATTTTCAAAGTAGCTACAGCCTGAATTATGTGCAAAATTTAAAAAAAGATCTTAAAAAGTTAAAATGAGGATGTAAATATAAGAAAGACAATGAGGATGAATAGAATGTGGCAATATGAAGTTAAATTTTCATTTTCCATCAGAGATAACAGAGTAAAATTGATTTTAGGTATTAAGCTTTGTCTGAAGGTTTTATTATTCAACACAGTTTTAAAATATCTTGAAAAAGTAAACCTTATAACTGGATGTTTGTTATAACACATATTTTTGCTTAAATTGTTTAAATTAATACTGTGCTTATTTTAGAATGTACATCTGAAATGAACCTTTTCTCAGTTTCTCAGACATGACTGGCATCCACCAGGGGGCAGAACCTGGAGTCTTTCACTTTTGAATCAGTTTTCTGTGGTAGTACAACAAAACACACATGCAAGTGCATACAAGCAAAACCAAAGAGAAAACTGATATGTTAATGAATTATATGGATGATTGATTTTGATTACTTATGGTCTGTCTGCTGTGTGTATATGTGTGTGTGTGCGTGTGTGTGTGTGGGGGGGGGTTATGTGAGCTTGTGTCGGTTGCATAACAATAATTACAGCGGCAAGATCAAAATGTCTTTAATAGAAGCTATTTTATGTATAAGTGCACTTGTTTTAATGAGGTCAAGCATAGCATGC
The DNA here is from genome assembly GCA_033026295.1 of Channa striata. NCBI lineage: Eukaryota > Metazoa > Chordata > Actinopteri > Anabantiformes > Channidae > Channa > Channa striata. The sequence goes on along the minus strand of CM065168.1, from coordinate 15,082,079 downwards.
ATCTCCCTGTGCACATGAATAAAGATGCTGTATCATTTTGTATATAGCTGGTTTGTGCGTAAGTGGTCTGCAGATTGCCCACATTTTCCCTGTGTGTTGAGATCAGAGTTTCTCGAGCCCCCTCAGGCCCTCTGCCTCTTCACTGGTTAATTTTTAGACACTCAGCTTTGTTGGAAAGGCTGGCAGCTCATCGTGAACACTGCTAAAATAAGTGCAGCCATTTACACACACACACACACACACACACACACACATATGCTCTTGCTTGCTCACACATCAATCCTAAACCCTTAGAAAAGCCTTTGTGAGTATAGCCAGAGACGGAGCCGTCTGCCTGACGCCAACTAGAAAAAGCAGGTGAAGCTGAGTGTACATTTCTGTATGTGTGTGTGTATGTATTTGACCTCATAGTAGTGGCCAGAGGGCGGTTTGGGGTATGACGACAGGATAAACCTCCCAACGCATCAGTGTGTCAGGCGTGCGCCCAAGAAAGTATGTGCAAGACGAGTTGAGAAAATAGCTTCTAGAAAACAGGCTTTCTCTCTCTTTAATGTCAAGCCATCAGCTTTGGGTTTGGCTCTATGATATTGCAGTTGGAGGCAGAAACAGGGGCTTGTATGTAGACAGAATTTGTATTTTTAAAACCCTATGAGCTGTGTAACACACAATTGTTAGCACCTCTCTCTGCAAGGATCCGACGACCTTTTGACTTTATTAAGTTAGACATTTTCTCTCAAGACATCACCTGGCTTAAAATAAATGTTATTGCAGATAGTTTTGGGTCAGTGCTTAGTAGCAGAAAATTTATTTTCCAAGGTTAATTCATGCATTCTAGGATGACTTGTAAAAAATGTTTGGTTTAAGTTTCACCTTTCTCATGTTGTACTGGCATGTTTTGTTTCCAGTGTAACCCACCCTACAGGAATACTGTGTAACCAATACATTTTTCTGAGTAACTTAAACTAAATATGCAATTTCTGTTAATTTCAGGTCAATACAACTTGAAAAGATCAGTTGAATAAGAGTTTACTCAACTCAGTAAATGAAGATATAAGTATCAAAATTAGCATACTTCCAAGGATGCTGTGTTTGAAGGTAGATAATATCATCATAATACCGATGTTGAGCTTATCATCATGTTGAAGATTTAATCCCCACCCACAGATACAGTTAAAGAAAAAACTGGGAGCAGCTTCATATGTAGTCTTTCTACTGGTCTTTGCACTTAATGATTTAAGCAGCTGCAACTAAATCCCTTGTGCTTTTTGAATGTACAATACAGATTGTGTAAATTTATCACATCAGGCACTTATGCAACTAGTATTTTTTTTAAAAAAAATGTATGGCTTCACTCTTATGGAGTCACAGTATAAACTCAAGAAGCCCCATAAAGAAGAAAAGCATAATGTACTATGGATTTTAGCTTTAGTCTGTTAGTAAATGTTTTGTTAAAATGTTTTTTAATCTAACAGCTGTCATCTCTATGTTACTATGGAAAGAGGAAAACAGTTAATAAAGTTACTTAAACATCAAACTTGTTTCTCATCTATGACTGAATTGATTAATACAGTAGGTCGCAGTGCAGAACATTTTTCATTGAGAATTTCCACAATAATCTAGGATGCCCCAACAAAGTTCCTTGGTCTTGTCTTCATCTCCACACTCTTGAAGGAGTAGCGTTCTCCAGTCCGTCCATCTGTCAGGATGTACCATGTCCCCCAGTATATACCGTTAGTCACTCCACTGTAGCGCCCTCTGTAATATCGTCCATTCAGGTTAGCTGCCAGGCAGGCATCAAACCACCAGCCCGCACCATAGTAATGACCACAGTTTCCAGTTGCGTAGCGGTCATGATCTCGATCGGCAGTGGTAAATGGTCTGCCATCATGGTTGTAACGTTTGCTGTAACTCAAGGCATTACCTGCATCACCAGAGTACTCCCGCGCTGTCAGACGATACCTGGAAAAAATATAAACCACATATGATACATTTGTAAAGGCTGCGTGTGAGTCTTTATTGAGTTCACTGAGGAACCAAGTGGATACACACGCCAATAAATCCACTGACCTCTCTGGTATAATTCCAAGATTAAACAGAACAATATGTCTATTTGATGTGTAATGTTTTATTCTCTTTGAAAATCAGCATCTTGTATGAATAGAGCATCTTCTGTCTAATTCAGAGGCCACTTACACACATATTTCATCATTTTACCATGCATAATGAGATCCTGCAATTCTGGTTTTAAATTTGATAGCATACAGTCAGAAATATGTGATTTCAATTTAATTCCGTCCATCTAGCTACTGCAGAAAATGTGTGTTCACCTCTGAGCCTCTGAGGCCACTTTGAAGTTGTTGTAAATAGCATAGCGTCTCTGTTGGTGCCAGTCTTCCAGTTCGATACGAAGTTGGTGTTGGCCGGTAGAGGTAAGAGCATACAGGGCTGCATTCCCCAGCCAGTGCTCTCCCTGTGGACTGCCAAAGCCTTCCTGGTATTCCTGCCATGTTCTGTTGAAGTCCACTGAACCATCCTGTCGATTCTGGATCACTGTCCACCCACCACCCGCTGTCTCCATGTCACATTTAGCCTAAACCAAAACAATTACTATGACATCATAATGTCTCCATTTTGCACAACCACAGATAGCACAGACAACTTTAAAAGAATTAATAATATGAGGGTCCGTCTGTGTGTTTTATGAATTTGGTGACTCTGAAATACCTCCAGTGCTGGTCTACGCATGTCAGGCTGGATGGTGTAGATTCCATTTTCTTTAATTCCAAGTCTGTAAATTTGTGCACAGTCCTGAGGATGCAACCTCTCCAAAGGAGCAACTGAGAACCACACACAGAACCAATTGCAGTTTTTTCAACTTCTTAATCAAAATCACTTATCGTTTGATCCATCCTAATACGCTCACCTGTGGGGGGGTATTGCGTGATGCTTTTCAGGAAAAGCAGCAGGTCTTTTTCTCCTTCTCTTCCCACAGCTGCAATCTCTATCAGTCCAGAAAAAAAGATTAAGTTATCAGCGACACATCACTTTGTTGTCAGGGTCTGAAAATAGAAGCTTTGTTTTATATACTGCACAGAGGGGTTCCAGATTATATGATAACCCTGTAAAGCTTCTACACATCATGAATTCTGTGTGTGCATATACAACGTGTTTCTCATCCTATGAAGCTCACAGTTAAATTCCTATGCACTCACCTATGACCGACGCTTAGCAGGCTCCATTGAGGTTGTGTTTACTATGTGTGGGGGAGTGACTATGCTGGCATTTGTGTGTGTGTGCGTCTGTGTGTGTGTTGCAGAGCTGGGGGATATAAATGTGTACTACTCACCCAGTCGTTTGGCCATCGCCCCAAGGGCCTGGCTGTGACAGTGGAGGTCACACTCTGTCAGCACAGCTGCCATCAGTGCCAGGATGGCCCCTAGAGAGTCGCTCTCCTGACCCCCTTGACTCCAGGAGCCCCCTGTTTCCTGGAGAGAACGCATACAATGCTGCAGCTGAACTAGACGTTCTTTGACACCTCCAGTCTGCAAAGACAATGCCCACAGGTTTTTCTTGATAAGACATTGTTTTACACAGAAAGTAAACAATCAATAATTATCTAAACAACAACAACCAACCCCCCCCCCCAAAAAAAAAATTATAATTATAATAATATATAATTATAGGAAGAAGATGCCACATCAATAAACAAGGCGAATGAAACAGCTCAGTGGTGCATTTTGTGTCACTCTCGACCTGTCTCTTACACTTACATCAGACATTGTAGTCAACACCTGTTGCTGCATGAGCTCAGCACAACCATATGATGAGAACATTTTTAAAGTAGACCTAATTTTATCCCTCGTTTGATTGCTGACTGTTATTGCCGTAATGGCTGTTAAGTTGTGCCAAGTTTAGTGTGCCAACTGTCCCATCAGAAAGGACCTGATGGCCTGTGTTGGATAAGAGACTCGACACTTTTACTGGTGTATGTGAAGGGTCAGTTCTGCTTCAACTTGTAACTCAGTGTTTTAGAAATGCTCTTTTGTTATGTGTTGAAAAAAATAATATCAAAATTTGCATTATCCTCCTGTGATGTCACTTACCTTATCGTGCCTGTGCTCCATCTTCTGAAGAGTGTCTGAGATTGCAGGAAGTGAAACCCCCATTCTGCATGCTGTTGTCCCACTTTGACCTTCACAGGCCCCAGAACCAACTCCAGCTCCTGTCGCAGGCGGGATGGGTGCAGCCACCAGCGTGTCCCTGCAGGGTGGGTGTGTGCAGGCCAGGGATACATCTGAGAACAGGACTGCTCCCAGATACAGAGGCAGCAGAGGAAGCATACTGAGAGAACTAAAATAGGAAATCAAAACAAAATACAAGCTTGTCCTAAACTTTGTTTTAAACTCTTGAGTATTTGTCCAGCCTCCTTCCGCTGAGCTGTAAGTTGTTTGTCCTTTTGTAGTTGAATATTCTCTACAAACTTTGACGTCACTTTTCTGTAAATTTCAGTAAATGCTACAGGTAGAATTGTTTGCTGAGCTGTCCTGTCTGTTTGGATCTTTCTCTTGTTGTCTTCCTCTGTCTTGTTACTGTGTGTTCTTCTTTCATTCTCTTCTTCTTCCTTTTTTCCTTGTTCACCTCATGCCATGTCCTGCTCTTTCTCCTGCTCCCTCTGTTAGTGAGATTGCCCTCACACAGACCCACCCCCTTAAACACACACACACACACACACACACACACACATTCTGTGCAACCTGTTTGTATCCTCAGCTCATCTCATTCTCTGTCTTAGACTCCCACACAGCCAAACACAGACACATGGATAGTGATAGAAAGTAACTAAGTAAATTTACTTAAGTACTTTACTTAGGTAGCATACAATTTTGAGGTATTTCTACTTTTTAATTAAACGTTTTGCTTTAGCACTACTTAATTGATTGATTTATTCATTGGTTGATTAGTATATTTCAGAAATGGCTCAATAATTATAATAAACCATTAATAACAGAATCATTCTACTCAAGGTTTTTGAGCCAATACTTTTTGGCTGTTTCTTAGTTAACATTGTGACTACAGGGCTCGGTTTATAAAGAGTAATTCTACCCTGTGGTAAAGCTACTCTTACTTTTTATTCGGAGAACTTCTCCACCCCTGCACGTTCATCTGGAATATGAATGGAAATTCAAGACATGTGCACAGATTAACACACCTCTCTGACTGCTGCCAAGTGTTTGCCTGGCTTTGTGAATGTACCTGTCTCACATCCTGTATTTTAATCCTAAAGAAGTGCTTTATCCTCCTCTGTACACAGATTTTAAATACCCACATTACTCCGCATACTGTACAGTAAGAAACAACATTTGTAGAGGTGGAAATGCAGCAGATTCTTCATGGGTATAGCTCCTTCCCTCCTGTTCACCATTTTCTCACTCACGTCCTTTTGTACTGCAGCGTTTGTTTATAAACTGAGTTCCAAAGAAGCCATAAAGACTCTACGATCAATAGGTGCAAGAAGGCAGGAATTCCTCTATAAACACCAGAGTCATCTCAGTCATTAGGGCTCTGCATAGGCATACTCCCAGTAATGAGAAAAGCAAACACATGTAGGCCCACCGACACATAACCACAAAGCAGAACTAAATGAAGCTGAGATCAATGTTAGGTTCATTGAGGAAAAACATTATAATATAAAACCATAACACTCCATCAAATGCTTGTTTTTAAAATAAATTGTGAGAGTTTGGGTTTAAAGTAAACCCGCAATGTCCACACATGGGTTTTAATATCCTTACTCCAATTTCTCTATATACATAATTATTATTTTAGGTACATTATCAAAGCAACAGCAAGAATATGGTAAAGCAAATCTATATATTTTAATAGCAGTTCTACACTGCCCAATAACTATTTTCAAAGTTTATCCACAGAAACAGAAAAAGAGGTCTTGTAAAAAAAAGCCTAAATAGCTAATTTCTTCAGTCAACTCAAACCATATGTTTAACACTAAAAGAGAGTAAAACAGATAGTTGTATAATGTGAACACATACAAAATAATCAATATCATGCACAACATACTATACTTTACTTTCAGCCTGTGGTGGAAAGTAACAAAGTACAAGTACTTTAAGTCGATTTTTCACGTACCTGTACATTACTTAAGTAGATTTATTAATGGCTACTGTGACTTTTACTCCAGTACATCCAGGAGCAAATATCTGTGCTTTTTACTCCACTGCATTTCAAATCAAAGTTGTGTTATGATCATTTGCTTTACACATTTCATAATAAACTACTTTCAAAATGCTTATTTGACATATTAGCAGTACTCCAAGTGAGCTGGTATACTGTATTTGTACTCTTTGGCTTCCTGAATTTGAACTTCTCCTTACCTTTTCTTCTCACTTGGTATGAGCAGTTTAAAAACAAATTGAAAAAAGAGTTAGATATTTAACCATCATTTATTTCTATTAGCATTAGTTAGTTAATGTCCCTCCAAACATGAAGCAGGACTGGTCCACAGAAAAGGACAGGGAAATAAATACTGACATTATTTTACTTTTAAGACTTCAAGTAAAATATAAATTCTGTACATACTTACTTTTACTTAAATAAAAATTCCAGAGGGTACTTTTACTAGAATATACTATTATTTGCTTATTTATACTTTTAATTCTGTACATTTTTTGAGTACTTCATCCATCACTGCTTTCAGCAATAAATAATGTCACAAGATAAATATATGTAATTATTATAAGCTATTGGTTTAATTTAACTTGGTGTGAGGTAATGGAAACATATGACAAGTATTTTCTTCATCTAACTCAAATATATCATTTATATACAATTAGTGGTACAATACTGTATATTTCTGTAACACTGTGCCACATTAAGTTCTTATTACTTGAGAAAGTTGCATTAGCAGGTGCAACAGACAGAAATGAATTAAATTTTATTTTTATGTCACATTTTTTTGGCCACACGACTTTCAAGGCTGCTCATTATTCTCATTCTAGATTTTTTCATCATTCACCTGTTTGACCTTTTCACCTTCTACATGTAATGTCCGCATCATAGAATGTTAGCCCCCAGTGGCACAGTATTAAGAATTGTCTCTGGAAAGGCCAGAGCAGTTGGTACATGTATTTGTTATAAACACACTGTCCTCTAGTGGTGGATCATCACTTTGGCAAATCCTTGCCATTGGAGTGCAGTTATGTGCAGTACAAGTGTAGAAATAAATTAAAAATGTGTAATGCCCTTTGGTGACAGGATTTTGAAAGGGTAAACGTTAAGGCTTGGGAGTACAAAGGTCACGATGTCTTGTCACATGAGCAACCAGTGAAAACGTTGCGTATTGGTTATTTCAAACATGTGCTGTTTTAATAATATTAAGTCTGTTTGGAATTTAAATGTTAATACTTTTTTGCCCATTACATGGACTCAACAAGCGTAGTTGCTAGTTTCAGATAAATAAAAGACATCAGGTTCAGCTGTCCTTGCAGGTCCAGCTGTTTAGTGTGCCAGCATGTTGCTGACCCAAAATAAAAGTATGTTTCACAGCAGAAAATCATCCAGCAGAACCTGGTGATCTTTATCTAAAAGGTAACTAGTAACTACACTTGTTGAATTAACGTAGTGAAATAAAAAGTAAAATCTTTCCTAATGAAATATGGGCCAAATTTATTAAAAAACATATTGGAAATAATGAATGCAGTAACCATCAATATTATCAATATTTTAGCTAACTATCCACCGCTTATACAGGTGAGCAATGCAGATCCTGGATGGTCATGTGACATTACTTTATGACTTCCGTACTCTCAAGATTTAGGAACTACTGTCTACCATTTTAAAAGTCCTTAAGCACATTATTTCAGATGTAAGTATTTTACAAACAAGGGCAACAAGGACGTAATACTAAGTGCTGTTCGTGTAACGTTATTATTATTACTCTATTAACTGACCTAACTCTTATGATCGTTATAAATCATTCAAAGCGCCCCAAAGAACAAGAGAAAAAAACTGAGCATATATACCTTAGATTATATTAGAACTTTTTAATACTTTTTCTTTTTAATAGTATTACAATCTTCAAGTTCTCCAAAAGCAAAGCTTCCTGTATTTCTGTTGACACAATGCAGATTTTCTTAAATCTGGGAACGTGACTGTAAATTCATTAAGGCGTCCAAAATGGGCGGGTTTTATTCGTGTGCTGCGTGTGACGTAGGACGCAGCCGTTGGTTTGTGGGAGGAAGTGAAAGGGGGAAGAGAGAAGCTGAGGGTAGCAGGCAGCAGTTAGCTCGCTGGCAGGCAAGCCTACAAGCAAAGTGCCAAATTAACACACCAGTCTTAGTTAATTTTCCTCGGCAATTCAGACACGGTTTGTTACTATCCAAGCAAAGGTTAACGGATATTTCTAAGAAATTTTAATTGAAACGAGGCCGTGCCAAATTAACTCTATCTAACGAGTTGTGTGCCAGCGAGCTAGCTAGCTAACGTAACGCCTAGTTAACCACAAACGCTAGCTGTCCTGAACAGAAACAGCTAGTTAGCTCGCAGCCAGCTCTGACACGTCAAGACGTCTCCTGTCCTCTGTGCTACAAGTTCAAAGTAAGTGTGAGACGACAACAGCCTGTTCGTTTATATTGATACACACACACACACGATCTGTGCTCACCTGGGCTCATTGTCCTGCTAACGCTTAACACTGTAACAGCAAATGGTGGTGCAATGTTTTTCGAGAAGCTTGTTGGCAACAACAAGGCCGGACTGTGGCTCATCTGGATCGCCTCCAACGAGGAAGGAGAACCGGGCAGACGACGGAATCGTCAAGAAAAGCTCCCCGTCGCAGTATCAAATGTGGCGATATCGAGTTCTTCTGCGCTAATGTTTTATTAAGTATTAGGTGGATAAAGTGAAGGTGGGGGTGTGGGGTACCCTCCGTCTTTTACCCCCAAACTGGCAGGACATAAATGTCCTAGATGGTTCATGGTCAGCGTTTTATTCATGCTGCCAAACTTTTACACGTCTCGACTGTCAGTTCGCTGACAGGAGTCATGTTAGACGTGTCTCCGTGTTGCTAGGCGCACGGTCCTGCCGTGTGTTTTCTCTGCGAGGAGCTTTTTGTTTCGCTTGTGACTCACATGTCACGCAGATACACGTCGTTGTGTTGATTGGCATTCAGACATAAAGGTTTTGTTTATCTTAATGTTTAAAGACATACTGTCTGTTGTAGGACGTCATCTTTTTCCACTGTTCGTTTGCTTCTTGGTTTTTAAAAATCAGACGTTTTAAATAGGATTTAGAGACAGATGTGTCTTGCTCTGTGGTCTAGTTTTGAATGATTAATATTGATAACAATGATACGTTGTTACCTGTCTTGTGGTCTGGATCAGTTTCACTTTGAGATTTACTCCTGTACCATGAGTTTGCATAAAATGATAGATTCTTTGAAGATGGCTTTAAAGTACAGTTTGTCTGTGCTTGTTTGTCTTGATTAATATGCCTGAAAGTCTTTTCACCGTCTGTGAAATACACAGCTGAGTCTCATTTTACATTGCATTGAGTGTACTTTTCAGTTTTTACTGCCGTACTCAAGCATTTGGAAGGCACACGGAAAGCAACCCTTTTCTCCAAAGCCTTGTCCTTTCATGTTGTTAAAAAGTGAAACTAAATGTGTAAGGAAATAATCTTCCTTTTACAGTAATAGTAAAAGTATTATTTTAAATCTACTGGTGTACTTAGTTGACTTTTTTTGATCGCCTTGGGCCAAGCAAGCATCAGTGTATCACATGAGAATTTGTTAATTGGGAAACACAGAAAAGTATGGATTAAGACTGAGCATTGAGAAAGATCTGAACTCAGCCTCCAAATCTATACATAGTTTTTGTTTGTTGATTTCACTCAGACCATATCATAGGTGATCTGAATTCCAGCTGGGGGGGGGGGGGTGTTGAAAGGTGTCATGAAACATTTCTCAAAGTAAATTAATGAAGAATTCTGATATTAATAAACTTCACTCTTTAATTAAACTGACTTTTCATCGTAGTGCTTTACTTTGTATCAGTCTATTTTGTAATAAGACTAATTGTAATCAGTCAGACAATTTTATATAAAACTATCAGAACTATAAGAATCAGTAAATTATTGCACCTCAGGGCTTTAAACACTATTTAATTCCTGTTCTCTGTACAAAAGTATCTGGAAAGTGAAAAATCTATAGGTAAGTGAGGTAATAAACATTTTCACAATTATTTAAACTGTTGCAAACAGCAAGAAATTCCTTCTCCGACACTCTTTGTTAACCCAAGACGCACCAAATTATTTGATGTTAATATGCTATTTAGTTTTATTCGTGAATGAAATCACACCTTCAATTTGGTGAGAGACATAGACTAAATCCCGCATCAGACATCCTCACAGAGACCATTGTTGGTATTTAAGGATCAATGTCTAAACCTCTGATGCTTATCAAAGTTGAATATCTGAACTGTGTCTTTTCTTATCATGTGACTGCATTCTGATCATACCTACAGAAGTGATGTGGAGTTGTTTGTGCTTCTGTCAGCTAATTTATGCTTCACAAGATGTAGTCACTGAGTTCTGTGCTCCTTCCTTTCAGCAGGAATGGAGGTGTACCTTCCACTATTTGTGTTTTATCAGCGTAGTTATAGACTTTTTTTTTTGGCTCATCTTCACTTTAAATTTTCACCCAACAGTCTATTAAATAAAAATAACTAAGAATTACGTTGTATTATTAAATTGTATTAAAAATCTTTTTGGGTTGGTGGACTGACATGTCTGGAATGTCTCATGCACTGTGCATGATCTAAATTGTCTTTCATGATAAGCTTATAGGAAGTGATTCAGTTTTCTGTTAAGCTGTTGGCTAACTGGTTATTGTGCTTCACTGTTTCAAATTGAAAACACAATACACATAAATATAATCCTTTGTTTCCCCCAGACAGCTAGAGCTGCAGCAGTTAATCTATAATTCAGTTCACATTATTGGTAAATATCAGGATAAATAATTGTTGAAGCAAATTTAAATTCAAAAATACGGTTTCTGTGTTTTACCTAGTGGAATTCTATGCCTATGCCTACATGTTGTAGTATTTAATGGGCTTGCTGAAAATCTAGAGATGATCTGAGTTGGTAATACCCACCCGTTTAGCTGTAGACATCCATAAATGCCCTTGCCCCAACTCACACTCAAAATTGTCGACATTGAGAGAACTCTCCACCAGAGGCTACAAGTTTTTCTTCTTGTCAGTAGCTCAGGTTTTGAATTGGCACAGAAAAATGTACGAACAAAAATAAACTAACCTCTTGTGAAATCAAGGTTTATCTTACTCTGCTTGGCCCATTTCTCATTGATAACAGAAACATTGGTGCTTTTTTTTACTTGCCTAGGAATTATCTGTTTTGAAAATGCAGGTAATGTTTGTTGTCTTGTTTTATGTTTAATAGTGTACAGGGATCAGCCCAAGGTAGTGTTTGCATGTGTGTTAAGTGACACAGTCAGCTGAAAATGTATCACTTGGTTTGCACTAGTAGTAAAGAGGGAGTAGTCATTCCTCTGAGGTAACTTCCTGTGGTGTGAGAGAGAAGGAATGATGTGTTCCTCGTGATTTGCCCAAGAGCTTAGAAAGCACATGACTGAAATAAAAGTTAGTTAAATCTGATTGGTCTAGGGATGGACGACTATAGACAAATTTAAAAACTTGTGTCGTGAGTGTGTGTGTGTGTGTGTGTGTATGTTTTTTTCCCCAGTGACCTTGTCAGAATAAAAAGAGGTTTACTGTTATGTTGGTTTTATGTCCCTAAGTTATTGAAAACTGATCGTAAGGTTGTTGCTTTCAATAAGCAATTTAAGAGTTGTCTGTGTATGCTAACCTTTGTTGCTCTCTTTCTGCAGCTGAGAAAAAATGACATCCAGGAAGAAAGTGCTTCTGAAAGTAATCATCCTGGGAGATTCTGGGTGAGTCACAGTATTTGTATTTCAAGTCAAAGTCTGCCATGAATAAGAATGTGATTAGTCACATGTTTGGCTAAATAAGTTAAATGGCATTTTTGTCTTTTGTTTTTGAACTGAATACATATTTTTTTAAGAGTTAGTGTTAGTGCTGGTTTTTTGTTGGCAGGTGTAATTAACACCATAAGCTGTTTCCAGGCAGAGTACAAACTGCTACTCTGCTGTTTTACACCACGCACATAATATACAGTATTCTATGCAGCAGTGGGGTGTTTTATAAAAAGCAATTGTTGTTATCACTTAGATAAAGAGTATTTCAAGAAATCTAATGAACATGATGAAGATTGCAAAACCCAAGAAATGTAGTCATGCCGCCTTAGTAATGTGGAAATAGAAAACTTTTCTTTCCCCTCTCACTTGTCTTGGTGCATTAGTACTCATGCACTAAAGTCATGTCTTTAGACAGTTTTTGTTTTATATACAGTGTTATTTCATAAACCTGGTTTCCTAAACCTGACTTTTTATCAAACTAATGATCACTTGGTCACTTTACATCAATTTTGAAAGTAAAGGTTCCAGTTTGACAACTGGTTCCCATTGTCATTCATAGTTTATTCCGCTTAGGTTACCAGTTTCATTTATCCACATATTTTGCACATTGTAGACAGTTACACATTACAAACATTCATACATTGTGAAACACTGCAGTAAGCTTGCAACACAAAGGAGTTATTGTGAAACGGTAGAGTGTTTAGGTTCAAATATAATTAAATATGTACATTGCTGCTGAGAACTTTTTTTCTCACAGAAAAGACAAGCAAGGGAATTGACAAAATCAAACTGAGCAGCATTGATATTTGCATTGGAATCAGTAAAATCCTATCAGTTCCCATCCCTATGTAAAGTTATTGTAGATTCACATTTTTTCTAGTCTGTTTTGAGCAATAATCAGGTGCAAAGATGAGCACTAAAAAAACATCCTAATTGTTATAACAATTCTTCTGTTCATACCTGATCTTTTCCTAAAGTCTTTTACAGTGTTGGTAATAGGGGGGCCTTGTTTTGTGCAATATTTTATTCAGATGTGTGTATATCTATATCTATATAATTTTATTAAATAAAGTGGATATTTTGCAAAGTAAAAGTCTTTTTAATATGAAACTTTTTCATTGTGATTTTTGTCTGTTGAGTTGTAGTGGAAGGAAAGTAGCAAAAAGATGCATTTTTGAAAAATTTCGGAAAGCAAAAGTGTTATTGCCTTCAAATAGGCTTTTGAATACATTTTGCTATTGAGGTACAGCTGTAGAACTTGGCCATAGTCTCTTGTGTAGGAAGCAAGTGTATTGACAGGAGGAACAAATACAACAAACTTCCTGGCATGTGGTATTAAATATAACCATGCAGCTCTTCTAGACTTTCCAAGTTCTTCTACACAAAAGGGCTCAAATCCGGACAGTAAAAAATTTTAATGTATGTTTGTTTTTTTGACAATGTGTGTTGTCAATTTTGTTTGTATGTGTTCAGTTTTACAGCTAAAGCACCCCCTTTTTCCAGTGATTTTTTTGTATGGATTGTTGCTGGGGGCTTGTAGACTGGGCTTTTTTTTGCATCTGCATTGAGCTTACTGAAGTAAATCAACTTGAATATAAACTTTGGCTTAAATCAATCTGATTTTCATTGATCTTTGATGTTTCTTGGTTGCATTTACGTTTGGCTCCCTGGATATCACATTGCTAGTTGATCCATTCAAAATGCTTTAAGTGGTACAAAGTGTAAATGGGGTCCTGATTACATTATGTCACCTGGCTCTGTATGAATATAGGTAATTTGATCACTGTATATTCCATACTAGCTGCCATCTTTACAGTACCTCTTTTTCTGTTTATTTTTTTCCTTCTCAGTGTTGGAAAGACCTCCCTCATGAACCAGTATGTGAACAAGAAGTTTAGTAACCAGTACAAAGCTACAATAGGAGCAGACTTTCTGACCAAGGAGGTGATGGTGGATGACCGACTGGTTACAATGCAGGTGTGACTTAATTACAATATTGAGTGCGTTTACAAGTAACCAGGTTACAATTGGCTTTCCTGGGAAACCCGATTTCTAAGTGTCAAGTATACGGGAAAGCTGGTTTCAAAATTGGGATAGGAGATTAGAGTACGCTGTTTTCCGCAGGTAGATTTCTGTCAGAGAACGCCAATTACTTTTCCATGAATACACAAAAGCAGGTTTTTAATTGGTTTTGCCAACTCTGCTTTTGCATAACCAAAGGCTGCAGACAGTCAGCTGCATTCAGCTGAGTGAAAGACTGACGAAGGTGAGATTCTTAATGATGCAACCTCATTTTAAAAACAAGCTCCACCTAAAGTCTAAATAAGTCACTTTCCCTTGTGGGATTTTTAACATTGAGACTATTGTGGATCAGCTGCATGTGTCTTTCCTTTCTCTTCCCCCTGCGTTGTCACTCTGCTGTGACACAAACACACACAAAGGCACATGCAGAGAGAGGGAGAGAAAGGTCACGAATTAGCATTTTTCCTCATTATACAGTAATAAACTGTGTGTCAGGCTTCTAAAATAAGTCTGAGGTGGAGGAGAAGTTACTCTTGTGCTGCTGGTATATGCAGCTTTCCCAGAACCAGGTTTCTTAAATGCATCTAAACACCGTTCCCCGATTATCTTTGAAAGCTGATTTGTCCAAGTACTCTGGTTGTTTAAACGCAGTCAGTAAGGATTACATCTTATAAGTAGAGTCATCCCTCCTGTAAATCATTCAAGCATATCATGCAATTTTTTTTACAGTTACTTTTTCTCGATTTTGGTGTTAATGTTTTGCCAAACTTTTTTCTGGTTGCCTAGATTTGGGATACAGCCGGCCAGGAGAGGTTCCAGTCTTTGGGTGTTGCATTCTACCGTGGAGCTGACTGCTGTGTGCTGGTGTTCGATGTAACTGCACCGAATACCTTTAAGACACTCGACAGCTGGAGGGATGAGTTTCTGATCCAGGCCAGTCCTCGAGATCCAGAGAATTTTCCCTTTGTGGTGCTAGGGAACAAGATTGACTTGGAGAATAGACAGGTTAGTTGCTTCATGTGAAACAAATTTAAATCACATTTTTACATCATACATTGTAAAGCATCCAAATGTCAGCATTCAGATTCTTAAATTGTTATCACCTTCATGGTTAGCACAACTCAGATTTCTTATTGAAGCTAATAAAAGGTAATGTTGTTCACAAAATACATTATTTTCATTGTTTGGTCTGACCACAGACAAACAAACCACTAGGATGAATTCCTAGAAGAATGAAGCAGAGTATATTACATTTATCCTTGGCATGTCAATGTTCAACATTACAAAGTTGTCTGTTGTGGATTATTTCTCTCACCGAAAATGTGCACAAACTTGGGAGCCATCCAGCACAAGTTTCATATTGGAAGATCCCTCAAGCCCTAGAGGCCATGACCCACTAAACCTTGATTTATGGTCCTGTGTTAAATCTATGCAGAGGCTAGCTGTTTTAAACAGTGATATTTGTCTGAGTGTGTCTGTGTTGCACTGGACCAATCACAGTTGTTGCATTCTGCAATGTTGCAGCGTGTACAGTAGTTGCAGCGTGTACAGTAGTTGACTTCTGAGGATGTGCATGTCAGGAAAAAGCATGCGGGTTGGCATAGGGTCTGCAGTTACACAGTTCTATGCAAGACCTATTGCGCAGATTTAATGCACAAACATATTGGTGGTAGGATCTTTTAGCTAAAAATAATTATAAAAACAAATAGAAACGTCTAACACTACAGCCACTAAGATGATTATACATTTAAATCTCCACATATTATAACTTTCATGAAGTGAGGATTTATTAGAGTCAATTAGTTTCAGTAATGTGTGCCCAAGTGAATTCATTAACAAACAGTATTTAATAGCAAAAAGAGTAAAGTTTTATTATTGGATATTCTTTTTCAAGTTTGCTCCCTACAAATAATTTTGATTGAAAAAAATTAATTCTTATCTGGTTCTAAAGTAACTTATTTGATTTTTTTGTCAATTATTTGTTTTCAAATATTGGTAACTTTTTATTTAAGTCACATTTTCAATAAAAGTTTATTTGGCTTTAGCATGTGTCTCATTTGCTACTATTGTATTTATTTATAATGCAAAAGAAAATATCCTCCCTGTTTTCTAAAAATCAGCATCGACCATTGAAAAGTCATGTTGTTCAGCCACTGGTTTATATTTCAAGCTAAAGCCAATTTAAGAAAAATGTATTTGGAACACGACCAACTGCTGCATCAGTTTACCCAACAAGTGGCAGTTCAGCACAACCCTAAGACGGAAGCCAGTGTACATGTTTGTGCATGTGCATGTTTTGTGCTTGTGTGAAAGGAAGAGCCACCAGCACAGATGCACTGAACTAGGCTCCCTTACTATTAACTATTATTATATACTGTGTTGAACTTGTGTTTATTGCTCAAAATGATGCTACAAAAATATGCAAAATATTAAGTTTTAAAGTGCTGGCATTATTAAAAAAGCTAATTTTATTGTACACAAGATTACAAAATATGCTCACTGCAATGATAAGTGTCTTCCTTTTTATTTGCACAGGTAACTACCAAAAGGGCGCAGGCTTGGTGTCAGAGTAAGAACAACATCCCCTACTTTGAGACCAGTGCCAAAGAAGCCATTAATGTAGAGCAGGCATTCCAGACTATTGCACGGAATGCCCTGAAACAAGTAAGTGACAGTTGCTTGAAATTAAAAATGAACGGTGCACAGCTGTTGCATGTTTCGGTGCAGAAAAATATTGGTTCAATGTCCAATTTATTTGTTTCACGTTTTCCTTCCGTGGTTATGTTTTGTTTCTTGGATGTGTCACAGGAGACAGAGGTGGAGCTGTATAATGAATTCCCAGAGCCCATAAAACTGGATAGGAATGACAGAGCTAAACCTTCAGCTGAAAGCTGCAGCTGCTAAAGGACAACTTGGACCATCTTCTCTCTTGGCTTTCTGAAACGCCCTCTCACCCGTTACATCACCTGCACCTCACTCCCAGGGAAAGGACTTCCCTACTGGTCTTCCTCCTTCACGCCATATGTCATTTCATCAACACAGCCTCACAAAGTACGTTGCACATGGATGTATTCTCCCCCCACTTATCACACAAATTAATACACTAGTGTACTTCCATAAAATACTCTGACAAACCCAGTGCCCAAAGATCACACGAAAGAAGAATGATGGCCCTTCTGACTTTCACAGTTCCTGACTTGATAGTGAATGATCTTCTGTCCTGTCCACCTATCAGTCTGACTGTGTCACAGACGGGGAAGATGGAGCCATGTTCAAAGAGTGCAATTTGGAGCTCTTGACTGGCTGATGCTCTGTAATGTGAGACAATGTTGATTAAAATCAGCATCCCAAGTATATTATTCTCTCTTGTTTCAGTTGATTTTTTTTCCTTTATGTTATTTGTCAAGCCATTCTGGAAAAAATAGTTTTGTTTTTTTGCACTTTCTTTTTATGTTTTCGCCTTAAAATGTTTTAGAGGGATGAATGATTTTGGGCAGCATCTGCTACTAAATGCCTTTTGGTAATCTTAAAATTACACCTATTCACTTTCCCCATCATATATCGCCTGAGAATTAGTTGAACACTTCAGTGATTGTATTGCCTTTTCCCCTCAAGGTTGTGTGTGTTAAAGCCCCACACTGCAAATGAAATGTTCATAAGTAGACATTAAGTAAAAGCTGATAACGTGTAAAACATGGATTAATTCTTTGATATATTAATATTTGCCTTTTATGTAACATTACTTGTACTGATTGATACTATTACTGCTGTATGTGTTATGTACTTCATCAGACGTCTGTCAATGCTATAGAATTACAGTATGCGTCATTACACAGCACAGACCTGTCTTCTGTCATGTCTTTGTTATTGCTGTTCTCCCTATCTGCTTGTAGCTCAGGTTGGCTAGTACTTAATATTTTTAACAGATTATGTATTATGGTGTATAGATGGCAAAAGGGTGAGGGATTGAACTGAAATGGATGTTCTCTCTTTCCATGTAAAAAAAAGAAAAAGAAAAAAAAAAGATACAACTTTTGCCCTGGTATTACTCCTAGAAAAAAATTACTGCAATGCCAATGATGTTATCAAAGAAAATTGAGACATCAAACAATAAAAGTCTTGAATATATCAGTCGTCTAGTTATGTCTCCAAATCAATATAATTTTATTGCAATCTTTAGTTGCACAGTAGTAAGATTTAATAATTTTAATGCCATTTGTAAATATGCTTTTTTTTTTTTAAGGAACTGTATGATTTCATGCTTAAGAGTTGGAATGATTAAAAATGGTAAAAGCTGCCTCGCAGGTTTAATTTGGCTGATTGAACCTCTTCTCGCTGTGTAGGTATGTACAGAGGGTGCACAGCTGACAAATTCTTACGTCTGCTGTTATGAAAGGATTGCTTGCAGTTTGGTGACCTCAGCAAAGTCAGACTGTTCAATTTCAGTAAGGCACAAATTGATTATTTTAACAGTTCAACAAAGATGAATAGTTTTCATGAAAGATGTCATGCTGTGAGAATTGTATAACCCACACTTTAACATGGCAGGAAGTCCACAGATGTAATTATTTCTAATAAGCACAACATTTAATTTAGGGGAGCCACTTCCAGAGTTTGGTGCTGTGGAAACCAAATCAATGAACAGACCTAGTGAGAAACTGAGTAGAACATCATTCTCTATCTCGGATATAATTACACACAATCGTGCACACAGCCATGACTATAGCCATAATTTTAAAAGTACCTAGATCATTAGCCACTATTCTCTAATGTATGACCAGATATTTTATTTTTTAAAACTTCTGTCTCACACACACACCTGTAAATTTCTTTCTGTTATCGCTCAGGTCTGCCACTCTTGAAAGGCCTTGTTTTGATCTTGGTGGAGAATTCTAAATTCTAAACATTGTAGTTATTTTCCAATATCTGTAAAAATGTATGATTCCCCAGAACAATTGGGTTCTGAGGATAAGATCTCAGCATCCTACATCATACAGTCTTGCATATAACTGAAGGGTAAAGTTGCAAAAGCAAAGTTTCAGATTTTTTATTTTCAAAAAGCAAAACGTAAAAAAAAAAATGGTTTCTTCATCAGAAATTAAAGTTATTTTTATATAATAAAATGTTCATTGTTTTACTGTACTTAAAAAAAACTTCTTGATCATGTTTATTATTAACTGTGATGATAAAAGAGCATTTGTAATAGATGAACGTCCATATTTTTTGGCGTTAGCATTAGCCTCGCAACTTCCGTGTGAGGACGCAGCCCGGAGGCAGAGCCGAGTTCAGGTTCGTTCGCGGAAAAGCCGACGAGTCAAGCTACTTCCGCCTGCAGGAGCCTCTGCGGACACAGAAAATGGTGAGAGATCCAAACATATGTCCGTGAGAGCAGGCCACTTTAACCGGTACACACCTCACACATTGTCGATTTGAAGCCGTTTCTTCTGGTTTGAACGCTGATTCCGTTCGGCGAGCCGGAGCTCGAGTTTTCCGTTGGGTTTGATCTCGCTAAGCAGGTAGTGAGCTAACAGGCTAACGTTAGCTGCTCGGGTTCTTAGCTAAAAACGAAACGATCGCAGCTTATTGACCTCGTCATGGCGCATAGAACCGGCGATACCGTGTTAATGTAATGGCGTGTGCGGTCGGCAGCAACGGTCTGTTGCTGAGTAACGTGGAACGTTAATGGCGCTGATGGACAAGGATGCTACAGGATGACGGCGGCAGCTGCTGCTGGCACCAGCTGACATGATGCTGAGAAACCCCGCGATGGCGTGTTGTCGTCCAGCTTCAGAATGTCTGCGAAATTATTATCTGTTTTTATAGATCAACGCAGGTTTCATGACATGGGTTGACACAGTTATAAACGGGTTTGTGGCATCAGCCGCACTGTACCATGTCCTGAAATGTCCCTTCCGTGTATTGACAGCACAGCATAAAGAAATATTTGCATCCCTTAAATCTGGTCATTTGAGAGATGTGATCAGCACAGAGCGTGTTTTTAAGAATGGACTTGCACTATTTTTTATCAGCAAACATATAGACTTATGGCAAGCTAAGGTAAGACCAAATATTGTGTCTTTTGAAAGAAGACAAGCTAGCCTAGGTTTGTGTATAAGACACTTCAAGCAGTGCTACATAAACCGTGAATGGACCAACACACACAGCCGAGTTCAGCTGACCTGAACGTTAGGAACAGTTTGTCTTGCCCAAGGCTATTGTTATATGTGGGATCAATCACATTCTTAACAGCATAGCTTAATCTTCTCTTTTTGCATCTGTCTAGCTTATTTACATCTCATGTCAAAATCTTTTTTTCATTTGACGTTTAAAGATTATAAATGTGCAAAAGTGCGGAGCATAAAAATATCACCCTGTACATACTCAATAGAGATGACACATCCAGCCATCCATCTTCCCCCTATTTTAAATTAATTAGGTGGCCAAAACATTAGAAACACCTTTTCTTTTAAATCACTCTGTTACAACTCCGCTTCCCAGTTTGACCTCAGTAATAAACACATAGTAAAATTCTCACCTTTCTGACAATTTCATCTGTAAAATTCTGAATTTTAGCCTTTTAAGAATAGAATTCACAGCAGAGCCACTGTATTGCATTGCACAGGTGGTTATAATGTTATGCCTGTAAATTCTACTCCTCAAGAATATTTCTCATTCTACCCACTTTTGTTCCCCCTCAGACGGCAACTTTGCGTCCATATCTGAATGCAGTGCGTGCCACTCTGCAGGCCGCCCTCTGTCTGGAGAATTTCTCCTCACAAGTGGTGGAGAGACATAACAAGCCAGAAGTGGAAGTAAGGTGAGTGTCTTTGCATGTTTGAGTGCCACTTGGGAGCAAACAAAACTCAAGCAGGGAATGAAATTGTGAGTTAAATCAAAATGAAAGCATCTGCATTTCTGCCCCTGTTCAGGAGTAGTAAAGAGCTGCTACTCCAGCCTGTGATCATCAGCCGTAATGAAAAGGAGAAAGTTCTGATCGAAGGCTCCATCAACTCTGTCAGAATTAGCATAGCTGTCAAGCAGGTCAGTCAGGCCCACAGTATATGATTATCATAGTATCAGCTGACTAATCCACGGGATGTAAGAACTGTTTATATTCTGTTTCAGGCAGATGAGATCGAGAAGATTCTGTGCCATAAGTTTATGCGATTCATGATGATGAGAGCAGAGAACTTTTTCATCCTTAGGAGGAAACCAGTAGAGGCAAGTTTTGATTGTGTCATGATCATGTTCTTGCACATACTCCCACAATGTCAGGTCATCTAAAGGTTTAGTAATAGAAACAGTAAAATAGGTGACAGAAGATTAAGTCACATAATATATATATAAACATAGTATGATGAATAATAACATAGTACTATTTTGTTCCACTAACTAGGGGCTATGTGGCCAGGGAAGCCAAGGCAGGCTTGGCCAGCAGGGTACCTGTAGGATGGATTGTTATGGTGATTTGTCCTTAGTTAGTCCACTAGTCATGGAAGATCCACTGCTAACATAAATTATTACTAACTAAATTTATAACATTGATTATTGGGGTTTGGAACTGTCCCCACTGACCTGTCGTCCTGGCTCCCCCTTGCCATAGCATTTGTGTTGTACCTCATTAATCTCCAGTTGTGAAATCAGTTTCATCAGGAATCGAACCTGCACCCTAACAGACACCAAAGTCAGCAGTGTTAACTACTGAGCTAATCTGGTGTGTTCAGTCATTCAGAAGCTGGCAGATTTCTATTCGCCCTTCTCCCCCCTCAACCTTCATATAAGATGGTGTGTTCCAGCTTCTAATTAACTGAACACACTAATCAAGGATATCTGCATGGGGGTAGTGCAAGGTGAAGAAGCAGAGTAGGGGTCCTAGAGGGCCACTTTATAATAGCAGCCTTTATTATTTAAAGTTTACAATAAACTGTACATTTCCATCACTCTTGTCGTTCATATTTTTTTACAGGGCTATGACATCAGTTTTCTCATCACCAACTTCCATACAGAGCAGATGTACAAACATAAACTGGTCGACTTTGTCATTCATTTCATGGAGGAAATAGACAAGGAGATCAGCGAAATGAAGCTGTCTGTCAACGCCAGAGCTCGTATTGTTGCTGAAGAGTTTCTCAAAAATGTGAGTTACAGTATTTCAATATTTTAATTATTTCTTGTTTAAAAGTTTACTAATTACTAAAATAGGTTTAATTATTTGTCATATGTTGTTACTATGGTTATATTGTTAATATTTAAATGTATGGTGCATTATACACTGTCCTTAGGCTTTTTATTTTATTTTCATTTTGCAGTTTTAAGGCAGAAAACCAATGGTTACGTTCCTTTTCATCACCTTGGCCGCCAGCGTGGATCATTGACTTCAGAGTCAATCAGTCAAGAGAAGATGAAAGATATAAGATGTACCATAAAGTTTTTCAGGCAATGTGGTTTTGCCCTTTAACCTTAAATGCCCCTGTGCTCAAAAATATTGATCTAAATCATAATTATAAGAGATACATTTCTGCCTTCAGAAAATGAGATGTTAAGCAGGTCCTTAAATATATTTGTAAGCAATATTAATGAGTACAGGGAAATATGCATATTTTTTGTGTTTCTTTATATGAAATCCATATACACACACACACACACTCACTGGCCGCTCCATTAGCTACACCAGTACAAACTATTACATTCCAATACAGCAGCTCTGCTAGGAATTCTAGTAACCACCTCTTGTAAGAAGAAGTAGTTTTGGTCACCCCACTTAAAGTGAATGAGTGAGGCCAGTGAGTTTTTATAGATATTCATACATCTATTTTCATATAGATGTATGAATTCATTTTATATGCACATAAAATTTCATTTTTGTAGGTTTTGTTACAACCTTAAACTATGAGGGCAATCAATTTGTGCACATTTTTTTGTGTTAGTACAGAGTTAATGCTATTATAGATGGAATTATTAAAATAAATATACTTGCTGTAAGTGAAGATAATTAAAACATTACTTTTTGTATTTCTGTATCTTTTTTTCCCACCTCATATGTAATTCAACACAAGACAGCTCTTTGTATTCCCCCAAATATTGAAGGTTTATTAAGAGTTTGACAGCCAAAGATAAATAAGGCATTCAGAATAGTTTCAGTAGTTATATATATAAAATTAAATGTATAATATTACACAAATTGTACAGTCCCCCTCCCCACCCCCAAAATTATGTAATATATTACATGTTCATTTACACACAAGACACACAAAACTACTTCATACTCCTTTTTGTTTCAGCCATTCAGAGCCTTAAGTGTCATTGACTGAAAGCTTCTCGTAGAATTTCACTATCTGCTGGAAAAAAAGTCTTTGGATACTTAATGCTAAATTAGTGGTTGAACTTAAAAAAAAAGGAAAATAAATTGTTGTATTTTAAAAAAATGATTCATTTTTGTCTAAAAAAAAACAACTCTTTGAACAGTCATGATTTAAACAAGAACATTTAACTGAAGCAGCTGAAATCTTTACATTTTTGATATGAAGTAGAAAACAAAATATACATTGGGCAATTTGCAGTAGATAAACAATGACTTAGTGGACGGATCAATGCAACAGTAACAGTTGTCCCACATATAAAAGCTATTGGCATTTGCTTTAGGTTTCTGTCACAGAGCAGTAACATTAATGCCACAGAACAGATGAATAAAAATGAAATACATTTTAGTGAAAGTGCTTATACAGTTGGAGTTGATTCTTATTTCTCTATCTCAGTGAAGAAGCTGCCATGGTGGGTAGCTGAACAGTACCTTTCCCATGTTGTTCAGAGGTCCTTACAGAAAGTTGGATGAGGTCTCAGCTGGAACAAGAGTGCAGAAGATTCAAAAATGACCTGGGACTGTCTGCAGTGCATCTTCTGTGCTGCGCTGCACATTCACATTCTGTAACAGTCGGAGGAGAAGAAAGGCTTGAGTTATAGTATAATCCCACATTACTTATGACATTCGACAATTTACCATATGAATAGCCAACACACATGTTAAAACATTTTTAAAAAGCTACTGAAGACATTACAGCACAATCACAGTTCAGTCATTTTCAAACTTCTGAAATCTTTCAGGTAAAAATGATAATCAGAATTGTAAATTTCTGTATTAGAAAGCAAAATATATATTTTACTGAGTTATAGAATACACAGAAACAATGTTTTTTATTTGTTATAAAGATGAATTCTAAAGCTTTCATGAAATCCTCAACTCAAACTCCCAGAACGTTGTTCTGTGGGTGTGTACACTGGCTTATATTTTCACAGGAAAAAGCAACATTTTTCACTTCTACACAAGAGTATATGAAAAGCATATTCTAGGTGATATTTTAAAAGAAAATATTTAATTAATGTTTATGTTGTCCTTTATTCACAGCCATTTTTGTGATTCCACAGGTTCATGTGCGAGTGCGCGCACACACACACACACACACACACACACACACACACACGAAAGTCAGTGGAGGTAGGAGTGTCAAGTCACAGTTGTCTTGGTTGTTGTCAAGGATCACTCACACTCGTACATTCTCTGTGCAATTAGAAGTAAAAGGACTGATCAGCACTGACAGACAAGCTTGTTTCGGAAGGAAGACGCAGATTGACACAATGTGCCCAACCAGATGGCATGACACAAATTCACACATCTATGAATGCAATATTATCTGGGTTGTTCAGTGGATCGTAAACTCACACAGGACTGGCCAGGTGAAGGGGGTAAATAATCTCTGAGCTGGATTCAAGTTTTAATTTCTGCTGAAGGTGTTTTTGTTTTCTCTAACATGCGGTACCTACCTCGGGTTTGTCTCTGTGTGTATTCACAGCATCCACACCCAAGTAGACAGACTCCACTTTACACCCTGAAGCAAACCAAACAAAGACCACTTACAGTTACTAGAGGAAGAGCACATGCCGGGGTTTAACGAGATAAAACATAAAATTAGGGATCCATTTCTTTGCAAACTTATATAATATAATAATGGTGACAATTAACATACAGTGTTAACATATACAAATAACATATTTGAAAAATGACATACTTACCATAAGCAACGGGGGTCAACTTCAACACTGTGTGCAAAGGGCACTTAAGATAAGGCAACTCATCTGTGGTGACAGACCAGAAGATGTTATATGAGTTTTTTGAAGTTTTGGGATCAGACCTTAAAACATATTTTCATTTCATCTGTTGGAGAGCAAGTGGCTATTATGAACCAAACTTAAGTCCTTCATACCTGCACTCTTGTCCAGAAAATATGCCAGAAGACAGCGCATGACAGCCTGGTGACAAATGACCAGAATGTTCTCCTGTCTCTCCAGCTCCATGATCACAGGCTCCAATCGCTGCACCAGGTCTTCATACGACTAAGAGACAATAATAAACACACAGCTTTAAAGAAAGACCTTATTAATCCCTAAATACATAATAATGCATTTCAAAGAGTCAAGTTCTCACCTCTCCTTTAGGATAGCGGTAGCGATACTTGTCTTGGTCTCTCAGTGCAAACTCCAGAGGGTAATGCTCTTGGATTTCCTCATACATCATTTCCTCGCACACACCCTTTGTAAAGAGGGAAAAGTGTGCGTCTGGTTTGAGTAAACATGTGTCAGAGCATTACTACTGATAAAAACAGAAATCAACATACAGCGTCTATTTCGTTAAGAGCCTTCCACTGTTCGTATGGGACTCCCAGGCACTCTGCTGTCTGGATTGTTCTTTTCATCTGGCTGGTCCACACCTTCAGATCTTTGATGTTCTGATCCTGGATAAATTTACTCAGACGTTTGGCAAACTGGAAGGCAAGGGTAATAAGTAAAAATAGATCCCTCTGGGGAAACTGTTGTTGCTTAGCTGTACATAGATGAGGGTGCTACTACAGCGGTTTAGTGTTGTGGAAGGACAGCTAAGCATGGGGCCAGTAGAAACTAGGAACTGAAACACTAACACTGGGATTATGGCTTTTTGATGTACCAACTGAACTACAGGAGTTTAGTGTAGAGAGGACAGTATATGTACAACACTAACAATTCCACCCCAAAACTAAACAAATAACCACAGTGAATTTGTTTTAACCTATTTACATATGGCTTGTTCTGTCATTGTGCCACAAACACACACCTCTTTGCCTCTGCCAGATAGACCAGAATCTCCTCCAATGCGTCCCTTGATGTTGAGATCACTCTCACCGTGGCGACACAGGTAGATCGAGCGTGGTGTAATGTGGATGTTCATAAGGTAGTAGACGATTCGACTCTGTATGTGGTCAAGAACACGGTTCACCAGGTAACGACGACCCACGTCTATAATCTTGATGTAGGACAGATCCCTAGAGCAAGACTGCCCGTTAGCCATCTGCGATTTGGACATGTTGATTAAATCGCATCTGTGATTAAATCAAATCTATTCTTACCTGTCCAGAACCTCATCCAAAGACTGGTAAGAGGACTCGTAACACTTGATTCTCTCCATGAAGTCCTCAATGGCCTCCTCTGTGTTGCAGTGAATGTAGTCTGGGCTGCCCAACTTAACTTGCTGCAAGAGCAGAAACAGCAAGAGGATGTGAGCAGGAAATATGGAGCTACCCTGTCTGCCACTCTGGTGGCCCTAAAAACACTACATCTGTCTACAATGGAGTTGCACACCGAGTGCTCTACCACAACAGCCCAGGCCTTTTTTGGTATTTTTTGTATACCAGTTTACATGGTTCTAAGGTATAATGTTTCTGGAATTTGAAAATAAATCAATGTGGAAGCATCTAAATGTTAACACTTTAGACAATTCTGTAATTGTGTAATATGATTATGAGCTTTTTGATGAGAATAATATCAAGTACTCAACTCAGTGCAAAGACTAGATGCAGCTAGCCTGACTATGCCCAATATCAAACAAAATAAGTCAAAAAAAAATATTCCCAAATTGGTTTAAAATATCCCATCCCAAAATAACACATACAATAAGAAAATTTACTTTACATGTGTTACACATTTGGGGACATAAAAAAACAAACACAGCTTACCACTATATTTTGTGCTATGACCTCAGCATCATCACACATGGATTCCACGAAAAACACCTGGATTGACAATACAATATAGTAAGCTTTAAGTCATCAAATCAAAAAGAGGAATCTGATAAATCCCTTAGACAACATACCTTGAATCCATTCTGTTCAGCAAACTTGACAATGGTTCCTCTTCTTTCTCTTGTTGTATTTGTGGCATCAAAGACCTTAAAAAGCCAAATAAAAACACTTCTTATGCAGCCCTGACATGTTCTTATTCACTGAATATATTTGTTAGCAGTTCTCAAATGCACCATCAAGGACTCACCGCCACCTGCCCTCCTTCGACTCTCAGGTACTGCCGGACGTCATTAAGCGCTGCCATCGCACACTGACTGTTCAAAGACAGCAGACAGAGTTAGTTTTCTGCAGCACAACACATCCCTTTTCAACATAATGTTTTTTTCAAAAACCTATAATCAAAATAGTTTTGTGATATGTATGAAAAAACTATTCAGGACATGCTTGATGAAACAATTTACAAAATGAACAGTAGTGTTAGGCTACAGGTTACGTAAGGCTGCACATAACAGGCTCACTGTAAAAAGCAGAGATTCACTGATGACAGGACATGAAGCAGAGCAATGAAAGAACTAAAATTGAACCAGTCTCATGATACTGAGTGAGTTGGATAATCAGTTTTATTCGTTGGCATTTGAAACATTTTCTCAAAACCTAAATGACCTATTTCCCGTTTACAAAACCCGTCAGTGAGACAGGTTGGATCGTGTTGCCCCTCAAGGTTTGGATCATTACATTTTTATGGAGGTAAACATCAAATAGAGTGTCCAAAATTCCATTCATTGCATTAAAAATAACATATGCATAACTTTGGATAGTACATTAAAATAAAACTGAAAGAAAACAAAAAACTTGAAATCTGATGGACAAATAGACATATACATTTAATTTAGGCTATTGTCACTTATAATTACACTTTTTAGAATTTCTGCTAGAATTTATTTAACTTTGTCATCACGAGATTATATTTAGTCTTTACTTTATTTAATCACGTACCTACAACCCTGCAGAATACAGTAGCGCACTTTTAATTTCAATTTTTTAAGTGTGTGAGGCGAGAGCAGTGTGGAGGTTCACCTCAGGTGATTTTATTGATGATGAACACCCCCCGTCTGGGTAGAGTGTTTACCAGTGAGGACTCAGGCTGGCTGACACACTTGCTCACTGAAAGTCGACCTTCTGCATGTTTTAGGGTGACACCTCAAAAAAAGAAAAATAAGTGCTGACTCACCGTCTAATTTTTAAGCCTTCTTCATTATCTGGACGGAAAAACTCAAAGGACTTGTAGATCTTTAGACATTCCCTCCGATACTGGCCAACGTTAAACTCTGTTAAAAGACGTATTGCATGTTTTACTGTACAGCCGGTTTCTACTAAGGAAATATCTCTAGATGTTTTGGAAAGTGCAGCCAATACCTTTGGTCGACACACCTATCCAGTTTAAATAGCGAGTGAGCTTCTTTGAAATGTACGTCTTCCCTCGGGCTGGAAGTCCTACAGTCACAATGAGGGTCGGGCAGTTTGTCATACACACTGGAAAACACAGAAGAGACAGAAGTTTCATTAATTTAAAATCGCTTCACTCAGTTCATTTGCCGAGCAAATGTCGACAGTGTTGTTGAACCTCAGTTGAAAACTACTTTACTTATTCTACTTTAAAGAATTTCACACACAAACACAATAAAAGTATTTTAGATTTTCTTACTATAAGTAGTTTTGCCTACTTTCAATTTTATTGTTACTTTTATTAATAAAATGTCTTTTCTAAAAGGTGTTTGCAACTACTGACCAACAAGACAAAATTAAACTGAACAGAGGAATCTTTTAAGTTATTCTTGTATTCTTTGAAAAGAAAAAAAAAAAAAACAAAAACAGCAGATCTTGACTCAGCAAAAGCAGCAGACAAGCAAGAGCTCAAGCCAGACTGAGAAACTGGTCGAGATAATTAATTTTAACATTCATGACAGTGTGGTGTCTCACTGCATTAAATTCATTGTGGGTACAAAGACCCCCCAGCCCCCAGCCCCCAAAAAGATTCACATTTACCTCTGCGTATGATAAGAGTGTTGGGGTAAAAAGGAGCCAGACAAGCTGAGCATGATGCAACACTACAGGATGGTACTAAAGCATGAATATTCGACTATTCATTCATGTGCACCACATCGACAAACACAGCCTCATAAAAACACTGATTATGAATGGGTTATTTAAATCGAAAGAATATCAGCTGATAGCCCACATCACTTCCCAGGGACACCGTTTGCGGCCAGCTGCACCTTACCCCGTCTCTGAGCTATGTGTCCGTTTTTAAACGGCATCCAGATCTTCCGCAGCGGGTTCTGCGTGAGCTCCCGCGGGGACGTCTCCATCTTCAGCTCCTCGTTGTCTAACATGGTGAACGCTGATCTCTAACGTTTGCTTCCTACAGAGATCTCTGCCTAACAGTGTTTGTCTGCGGGCTGCTGGGGGATGGATGTCAAATATGAGCCGAGCAACAGCAGTTACCGTAAAGACTGTACAATGGGCGCAACGCACACACCGAGGAGGCAAAACAAAAAGCCCCGTACAGGATGTACTGTCCTTTATGGACGGGGTTTTACACGTGCAATTTCATCTAGATGCTTCAATTAATGCTCTCAGTCATTTGAGTTTCAATATACAGTGTAATTGCTCACTTATTTACAATTTGTAACTGTTTCTTTCCTCTGTTATCAGGTGAAAGTGGAATGCTCAGAATTGCAATGATCCGTTTAGACAGGCCTTTGAGGAGTGAGTGGGATCTTATCCTGCTGCTTTTGTCTTTTTTTTTATTTATTGTAAACCACATTGTGACATTCAATGTAGAAAAGTGTTGTTTTAAACTGTAGTTATTACAACCATCAATATTGTACAGTTTTGTTAGATTTACACTCACTCAAAAGATGTTTTACCAAATAATCCTAAATTCATTATATACCGGGTTTTCTAGAATAAAATGCAATTGGATATTGGACTCGGAATGTGGAAACTGTTAAATCCAGAGATTTTTTTTTTAATTTACATAAAACTTATTTTTAATTTGTACCATTATTCCCAAATTACATTTCACTGTGTGTGTATTTCGGGGGGCGGTCAATGGGTTTTCCTTTTGAAAGGCTTTATCTGCTTTATATTTTACTGAACGTTCTTTACTGTGCTTTGGGAAAACATTCTTCCAAGAAACCTTTTCACAAATATGTCAAGATCATGCGGAGGGTCCGAGTCGTTTCTAAGAAAACACCGTTCCTAATGTTACCGTAATGACGCGTCGAGTGGACAGGTGAAACGGAGAAAACAGATGTGGGAAGAAAAACAAGAGCCGAGCTGTTCACATGCAGCGCTCATGGGCAGTAAATGCAGCTGAAACCTTAACCAATCACAGATGAGCTCAGAGGCCCGGCAGCCAATAGGGAAGCAGGAACTGGTATACTGCTGACTGCTGGGATCTCAGATAAGCATAATCATGAAAACTACTACAGCCTCAAGTTCTTCACGACCCAGGCACGGGCCCCTCAGGCCCACGGCCACACATTCCTCTTGTAGCAAAAGACATCAACAAGTGTACAGTGTACTTATTTTTATCCACCGTATATTACAATAAGTCACCATTACAGTTCATATAAAAAAAAAATTCAAACGTTTTACAACATCCACAGTAAAATTATAAATTGAGTATAGGACGGTTTGTGTTGCATAGACAAGACACTGTCTGTATAACACTGGTCTCTGAAAAAATAAAATAGACACTTTTCTCTATTCAATCTTAATAAAAGGACAAATTACAGGTTAAGCAAAAAGAAATGATAATACGAATAGTTACCTGAAGCCAGAACGGTCAGAAAACAGAATTAACTGGGAGTCAAACAACTGACCTGATATTTGTGGACAACTGCACAAATCTGTTTTTGTGTCTGTTTTTACCTGTTTTTCCTAAAAACTGTTTCTTGGTTTTTTTCTGCCAGGTATGTAAAGTGTTACAAGTGTTATAAAACAGAAAGAATCCAACATCAGAAATTACACATTTTTGTTACTATATTGCATGGAGTGTTTATTTAAAAAGAGTTACAAAGGCAAGACACTGAACCAACAAGTTGCTCCCGGTGGGTCATGTGACCCTGGCAGCCATCACCATCGGTGTGAATGGGTGAATGACAACCAACACTGTCAATTCACCTGACATTAATTGATGTCTATATACACAAGTGGTTCATGTGTCACTTTACTGTGTGAAACACATGATGTCTGCACTGCTCTTTCCTCTGGCCTGATGTGGTGTCAACATTATTACACTAGGTGGCACTGTGAGTTACATTTTTTCAGGCCTGCAGTCCAATTTGAGTTTTTCTCAATTTATAAGAAGTGTTTAATAAAACTGGGATCTACTTGATTTTCATCACCTTCTTGGCACAGAAGTCTTCTCTACGCTAATGCATTAATACTTTCCCACTGGTTTCACATACCAAAGACTTCATGTCATTGGTCTTGTTTAGATGCTCATTGTAGATCTTGCCTAACAATAACAGCTGGATGCAGGAATACATACAGGATACATACAGGAATAATATCAAGAAAACATTTTAAGCAAATGTCTTTTTTTTACCAGTAATTACAGGCCATCTAAAAAAGGGCAGGTGCAGAGTGCAGCAGGGACTGTTATCTTGAAAGAAGAACAAAAAAAAAAAAAGTAACCGTTCATACCTGACTAGATGTTCACACGGATTTTTATAACATTTATATATGTTGTTTAATATATTCTGTTGTAGTGCTGCTTTATTCTGTCTTTAGTGTATTCATTTAGTTTTCACTGTGATGAGATGACCTTTTGTTTCCACAAAGGAAAATTTAAAAATAGCAAAATAACAAGTCTGGGTTTGATAGCATACTATATTTTACATAGGACACAAACTAGTTAATAGGAATAAAAAATTGCTACTCCTGTTATCCCTGAAAATTTTCATAGATTTGCTGTTTACGTGTATCGAAGGAAAGGCAAAAACGAGCATTCTCTGACGATTGGGGAACAGTGTCTACATGCACTTAAGAAACCTGCAACCCGTGACGCTAAAGCGCAGTTTGAGAAAGGTGACTGGAACACGGTTACGTGTATACATGGCAAAGTTATGAGTCCAAAGTACTACCACTACTTCTCTTTGGGCTTTTCCCATGAGGGGTCGCCACAGCGAATCATCCTTTTCCACCTCACTCTATCCTGGATGTCTTCCACTCTGACAATAGGCCAACCTCATGTCCTCTGTTAGAACATCCATATATCTCCTCTTTGGTCGTCCTCTCGCCCTCTTGCCTGGCAGCTCCATCTTCAACATCCTTCTGCCAATATATTCACTATCCCTCCTCTGCACATGTCCAAACCATCTCAGTCTGGCCTCTCTGACTTTGTTGCGCAGGCAACATGCGCTGTCCAACCTTGTCATTCCTAAGGAGAACTTCAAAATCTTCATCTGCTGATTGGTCCAAATTAATTCTCCCCCAAAAAATTAATCACCCTCTGGAAACCATGTTTCCCTAATCCCCTACCTCGATTTCAGAAACGTACACAGGACGCTTAAAAAACCAGCTTTCCCGGGAAAACCAACTGTAACCCGATTACTTATGTCCATGTGAACACACTCACTGACATAATGCAATCCCTAGCCCCTTACACTAACTCTAACATCACAACTGAATGCCTAACCCTAACCAAAACCTAATTCTAACCCTGACCGTAAAACCCAGTCTTGAGCCTTGAAAAGCCTTTTGAAGTTGTGTGGACCAAACAAGGTGTGCTCAAAACAGCAAAATGTCCTCACAATAATGGTATTAACACAAAATTTGCACACAGAAGGCTATAAAGACATGCCCCCTCTACATACACGACTAGAGAAAACAACAGATTTGGCATCAACCTCCTTTCACATCTGTATGAGTTACATCTGACAGGGTCAGTGGTTCGATCCCCGGTCCCTGCTTGCTACTTGTCGAAGTGCCCTTGGACAAGATACTGAATCCCTAGTGATCTCCTAGCTCCCAGTGGGCCAGATGAGTGCTAAAGATCATAAATTATTTTTTGATCATAAACATTTGACAACCGCATGAGTTGATCATTTTGTGAACAGTCTTCTGCTTTAGCTTGCTGATTTGTATTCAGACATAACACACTTTAAACACTGCAGAATGTGTGGATGGTCATAATTGCATAGTGCTTAAAGTGGCATTTATTTGTGGAACTGCATGTGGACCTGCACATATGCATAAAAGTAAAACGGGTAGTTAGTTAAGTACTACATGCACACACTAACTGGCCCTTTATTAGGTACACCTGTACAATCTAATGCAATCTAATTGAGTAGCTGTGCCATGGAGTCTACTTTGGCCACCCTATTTGAAATGTATGACCAAACCATTAAAACCACCTCTTCTTATAATGCACTCCAGTGCAACCCCCCTAACCAGTTCAACCTCAATAACAAAGCAGGAGTAGAAAAATAAATAATTAATAAATAAATCACATTTCTCACACTTTCAGCTTAAAAACTGAGAAATTATAACACTGTAAAAAGAATGCATGGCAGAACTGCTGTGTTGGATTTCATTAGCTTGTACAGGTGTAACTTATAAATAGACCAGTGACTGTATAGTGTAAGATGCAGAAAATGCAGAGTGTGGGGATAAAAACAACGCTTAGTTAATGCATTAAATTGTACGTAGTGTAATACAGAACCAGTCTGTAGGTTTCGGTTTTGTTACTTGCAATTGAGGAAATAAGCAGAGGTTGTTTCATATAGGCCAGAGCAAAACAAATAATATCTACATATTGCACAGAACTGTCACCATAAACAATATAAAATAACAGCCCTGACCTTGAATTCCCTCAAAAAAACAGACAGTCTTGACTGGGCAGGCCTACAGTTACTGCATAGACTCACTACACCAGTACATGTAGGCTACAGCTCTGCCTGAAGCCTATTATGAGATTCAGAGTGAGCGAGTGAACTTTCCCCTAGATAGAGAGCAGACACAGGGAGGGAGGGCAGTGCAGAGCGAGAGAGAGAGAGAGGGTAAAAATGAGAAGGGTGGACTGATTTATTGTAAATATTAAGAAAAGGGATTTTACAGATTTCAAACGGAAAAAAAGATTATGATTATAACAGACACACTGAGAAAAGGTTTTAGAAAAGAGAGATTTGCAGCTTCAAGCAATGTTGTAGGCTGCCTTTCTGGCACTGCGACGAGGGTTGCACGAACAAATATCATCTTTGTTGGGTCTGTTAAACCCCGTAAAGCATATTTCTCTCTGTTTGCAGTTATAAACGCATGAGCTGTGTGGACAGTCTGGATGCAAAGCTAACTCCTTGCTTTTTAAACAAACAGTCTCCTATTAGCATCACATTTTAATCCTGCAAACCGGAGCAACTCAATCTGCATGTCAACAGTATCTGCTGCCACAATTCTGAACAGCTAAAATACTAAGTAGCAGTGTTTTTACTCCTAATATAAACAGACATGTACGACACTTTCTAGGATGTTTTTCCTGTTTTTCAGCCCAGCCCCACCTCTGTGTGTAGGCAGACAAGCAGCCAGCCAGCAAACCAACAAAGCCTGAGCTGTGTTCATCCCTCATACATCTGCCACAACAGCTTGGGCTGCAGACGTTTAAAGCACTGTTACCAAATTTGTACATGGAGCAGCAGTGAATCCCTAAGGATGCAACGTCAGTCACTGACCCTCCAACCAAACATTCATCTAGATAACAGCACAGCATATTTTTTTTCTTATCAACAACATACATAATGTTGAACAGACCCTGCCTCAGGCTACATGAATAATAGAGTTATATAATGGTATATCCTCATAAGAACTGAGTCACTGGAACCTGCAAGGATTTTTTAGAAGCCATTTGTACGAGCATAATGCCTTTAACTTTGAAAAGTACGGATTAAGAAAACCTGAAAAACAGCATACGGACATACACTGATCAGGCACAACATTACCACCTGTGCAATTTAATGCAATCCAACACAGTGGCTCTGCTACATCTTTCATTTTCAATAGGGTGATTTTTATAATACATTGCAGTACGACTCCACTACCCACTTTGATTATTGACAGTTTAAACCTAATAACAGGAAATTCTAACCTTGTAAAAGTAGAATTCATGCCACAGCCACTGTACTGGATTGCAATAAACTGCACAGATGGTTGTAATGTTACACCTGATCTGCGTAAACAAACAGAAGTTCAGACTCAGACAGGACCACGATTTTGGCCCAAATGAACAATATCTCATCTCAATCTTTACCATGCACAGCTGCACATACCACGACATGTGCTACTTAGATTTGTACCGTTTTAGTTATACAGTGTTCACAAAAGAACCTGAAACAGCGATGGCCAAGTGTCATTAGGAGCTCAAGACAGAAACACAGCTTCCTTTGGAAAAAAACGATTTCAAATCAAAATGGGTTACGAGGTCAGGATCATTATCCTGCCACAATTTAATAAGATACAATCTAGATTTTGACACAGCAATCCAATAAATGGCAGGATGCTTCTCCATTGAGACACGCAGTCACATTGTTTACATCCTCTGGTTTTACCAATCTTAACTCTGCCGAGCAGTTAGCTTTGTGGCTAGCTAACAAGCTGCAGCTGCACTCGGGCTAAGCAGCAGATTACAAGATGCCAGATGCCCGAGTGCATCTGCGGCCTTTGTAAAGTCACTAACTATTTCTTTGCACATTAAAAACACAGGCTGTAGCAAATATTCCGGCGCTGTGTGTGTGTGTGTGTGTGTGTGTCCGTCCCATGCGTACGTGACTCGGGCTTGTTTACCTACGATCCCCGCTTCTCTGTTTCGCTCACTGGACTCTGTCGACTTACAAAGACGCCCAGAAACTATTAAAGCGGGGGCAAGTTTGCACAGTACCTGTCTGGTCCTGCGAATTTCGCGGGGGACAGGAGCCCCTCATGGTTCCGGTTTAAAGCGCCTTCTTCCGAGCGTGGAGCGTCTTCGGCAGCACGGGCGGCGATGAATGGGGCGAGAGGCGCGTTCGCTATCACGGCCGCGGGCACGCGCTCACGTGCACGCCCACATGTCATTGTTTAGATGTGCACGTGGACCTTCATCTCCACTCCTGCCCGTTTTAAGACGCGCTGACCATTTTTAATGTAGGAACAATTTGCATCATGCAAACGGAGCCCGCCGAGCTCCAAACGTGCAAGACGCTCGAGTGTGTTTTGTGTCAGTTGTGTGTGTGTGTGTGTGTGGGGGGGGGGGTATATTAACTGCATGTGTTGTTAAACAATTGGAATAATTTCACATAAAAACTTCAGTTTTGATGTGCTCCAATTCCAGCAGCTTATTCTGAGTCTGATTTGTGTCCAACATTCACTTTGTGTTTTAGCTCTGCGTTTGGACCCCATCACTGTAAGTGCTTCAAGCTCTTGTTAATTTTTTAGGTCTTTTTTTCTGCAGTTGAAAATGAGACTATTTTAGTTGGAGGGCAACCAAACGGTAAAACTGCCAATCAGAGAGATAAACATGATTTGATAAACAAGTATTACATTAGCATATGGGGCATTGTAATTAATTATTTTGTTAGAATCACAGGCAAACAGCAGCAACTCAGATGTATAATAAATCTTTATTGATATCTCAAAGGTCACTGTTAGTATGCAGCTATGTTTCATTTCCATCTATAGATTTGTTTTGCTGGAGCAGCTGCTTCTGTCTGAATACTTCTTTTAATGCAGCAAGAATGAAGTCACCACTTTCTGCAGATGCTGATGACCCAACCTAATACCACAAAGAAATGTTAAGGTCATTCAGTCAACAGACTGCGATGCAAATTGATGTGGCTAAAGTGAAACATGTCTTATCCACGTACTTGTTTAAAACTTGCACTCTTTCTGATTCTTTCTTGAACAGCTGGAGCAGGAGCAGGTGGGGAAGCGCTCTGGTCCATTCTGTCTGTGCCCTCTGGTGTCTGCTGGGAGGTGATTCTACCTTTGTTGAAGGGGACTGGTGGCAAAGGCCCTTTCTTCAATGCAATGGACAAGGATGCCCCAACAGATCTTGGTAGTGTCTGAGAGGCTGAGCCTTCAAATATGCCAAAATGCTACATTGAATGATTTTGTATTGCTTTACAAATATATACTTTTTTATAAAGTTAAATGTAGGACACACTGGACACAATTTTTTTAAATACCTCTGTTCCTCAACTCTGTTTGTACAGCCTTTAGTCCTCCAAATTTGTTGATGATGCAGTCAACAGCCTCAGCTATATCTTTGTCTTGAAGATCTTGCTCAGTGAGTTTTGCCTGTGCCAATAGCCTCCTCATGCCAGGATCCAGATCATTTAACTTCACAGAGTAATTACAGCACATAATTAGACTGATCATATGCAATTTATAGTATGTTGTGTTGTGATGTGACTTTAATTTTGTGAAATTATTTGTTTGACTCAGTGTTTCAGGTTCATGGTTCAACTCACTAAACTGTTGGCTGATGTAACTGTGGTTGAAGGTACTTCCTTAAGTAAGTGCTGCTCCTCACTCAACTTGTCCCCTGTTTCCATTCTTGAAAGAACAGAAACAACATAAACCACCACTTTAATACTCCGTCCTCTGATAATCTACTGAAATCGCTCTTACCCTGCATTGGGTTGCTCACTTGTCATTTCAATCATACCAACCATCTTTTCTGCAAATGGAAAGAGTAAATGGAAAAGGCAGGGGTGAAACAGATTAGTAGGCTTACCCCATGGTCTGCTGTATGTATCAACACGCAAGTGTGTCAATGACTCATCATAGGAGTAATTTGTTGCTCTCACCTTGGTTTCTTTGAACAGCCTTTACTTCAAGATGAAATTCCTCTGCCTCTGCCTCATTTGCAAAGTTAAAGCCTACCTGGTGGCCCTGTGCAAACACAGTAAAATCTCCTGAAGTCAACTCATTGTCAGATGAACATGTTGCATGGTCTGATATGTAAGAGCCACTTACATCTGCAGGGAAAGTGTGGAAAAATGGGCAAGTTGCAGAGTATTGGAATGGGATGTACAGCTCCTGCTCCCACAGTAACTTGGCACGCTGTATTTAAGGAAAGATATGAGAAGAGTAAAAGGGAAGGAAGCAAGGTAGGGGGTAATGAACAGCTGTTAGGTTATGTGACTAAAGAGAAAGGCACACCCATCAAGATAAAACTCTATTGTTGTTAAAGGAAACTGCAAATGAAAGGAAATACTTCAAGCATGCTTGGACACGCAAAATAAAGCATAGAAGACAACATGAGCTATTTTGTGTAAGGAAGAGGTTTCAGCATGTCAGTGGGTAAAGCTTCTCCAGTCAGATCTGCAGTTCCTCCTACCTTCACACAGTAGAGACGCAGGAAGTAGGAGTGAATGGACTCATCCTCAATGAGACACACCACGCCACAGCTCAAACAACTCCATCCTAGACTCCCTCCCTCTGTGTCTTTGGCCTCTAATAACTGTGCTACTGTACTTTTGATCAGCTGAAATACACCAGTTGGAGTTACATTCACAACAATAAGATATAAACACAATAATAAGTTACCTGTGTACAGGTGTCAGAACGTATAGACTACAAAAAAGCCTCTATATGCATGTTTCCTTTAAAATGTGGAGTTCTTAAGAAAAAATAATGGACAAATTTAAACTTGTCTCTGCTTATGCAGGAACAAAAGTCCCCAAAACTTTTTATTCAAACATTTTGACTCAGTCAGTATCAGGAAATATTTTCAGGTTTCAGGTATACTGTGCTTAACCTATTTCCTATGGAAAGTTTTTTCTAAAACGAATCACATAGTTTGTGACTCACAGTAACCTCTGAGACTTTGGGTTAGTTTTAGAGGACTACATATTGGAGAGGCTCCTCCTCAGAGAGACCAGTGACCTATTTTTTTGGCTGATGATAGTCTCGTGTGTGCATCAGGAGATCAAGCCATTTTGTAAAGCATCGTTTAAGAAACTAGGTTAGTGACAGGGCAGGTTGAGGTCCTACCTTTCCACTGCTTGTACACACAGAAAAATCAATCATGCCCTTAGTGCACAAAACAAGAAGTAGTATATGTAATTTTCATTTAGATGAAATTTTCAAATAGACACTTTATTGACACAGAATATTTGGAGTAGATAACTCTCTGTAGTCCATTCGTTAACAAAACAAGAAAATGTACGTATTGCGGGGCCCAAAAAATTCACAAGTTACATCTACACTGCCCTTTACACTGCAAAGTATAACATCTTATGTTGGATGTTTTTATCAACAGCTTAATTGATAGTGGAAATGTGTTTGACCTCTTTTACACACGAATGGTTGTCTGTCTGTGTATGTCTTTGTTGGCCCTGAGATACACTTTAAACTGAAACTATGTTTATAATTTCTACATGTTCAACAGTTGAAAATATAAAACACTTCCACTTTTTGTTGGTATGGTAATTTGTGGTAATATGAAGTACATTAGTCTCAGGTTGCGTTTTATGTTGCCTCTTACAATGGTTTAAATGTATACAGAATAAGCAGAGGTCAATTCAATGAACTGAACTCACCTTACACTGAGGTTCGAGCAGAGAGAAGAGGACCCCTTTCTCACGGATCGTCAGGAGATCGCTCATTACTTGAGCTCCACAAGCCAGACTAAACGCCATCACATCCCTATGTTTTCACTTTTCCATTGAACCAACTCAGCCTAAACACACTCGGTCCTGACCTTAACTGTTACTGGTCTGAAAAGAAACAGTGGGTGAGCATGCAAAATTTGCAAATTTATTTGAATTATGGTACACTGCAGCCATCAGTAACCAAATAAAGACTGTGTGTAGCGAACAGTCAATGGAGCAAACATAAGGATGACAAGGAGACATTTGTTAACCATATGTATTCAAAAAGGATGTTGTTAAAGGTGCCATATCACATGTTTGAACATGCAGAGTATTAGTAGAGTATCTCACTAGTAGAAATTAGTTGTCAGTGTCACTGTTGTGCTGGAACATTTGCAAGACAAACAGAATCTACAACCAGTGGTAGAAAATAAATACCAAGTATTTACGTTTAGTTTTGAGGTACTTGCACTTTACTTCAGCATTTTTATTTTAAACTGCTATATTCATAGCACATAGAAATGATGTGAACTTTTCAATATGACATATTGAGATTTAACTGTGGGGAGCACATTGCTGGAGTAATTAGCACTGCTGCCTCAAAGCTAGTCCCTGGTTCAAATCCCTGCCCGGCTTTGGCCTTCCTCTGTAGAGTTGACATATTCTCCCTGGTTTTCTTCCAATTCAATTCAACTTTATTTATATAGCGCCAATTTACAAGGTCGTCTCAAGGCACTTTATATAATAAAGTCAAGACTATACAGACATTTAGAGAAAGTCCAACAAATCCCCCTTGAGCAAACCGTGGGCAACAGTGGATAGGAAAAATTCCCTTTAATAGAAGAAACCTCCAACAGAACCAGGCTGGGCGGACATCTGCCGCTGTCCAAAGACATCCATGTTAAGGTAATTAGTGACTGAGTCTGAGTGTGAATGTTTGTCTGTCTTCGTATGTCTCTCTGTCTCTCTCTGAGTGTGAATGTCTGTCTTTGTATGTCTCTCTCTGATTACCTGTCCAGGTAACCTCACTCTGTGACAGCTGGGATAGGCTCCAACCCCCCCATGATCCGGAACAGGATATGCGGCTATAGATAATGGATAAAGTTGTGAAACCTTAATATGCCTTTTATAGTTCAATAATTTAC
Source organism: Channa striata (assembly GCA_033026295.1). NCBI lineage: Eukaryota > Metazoa > Chordata > Actinopteri > Anabantiformes > Channidae > Channa > Channa striata. Next base: position 15,041,146 of record CM065168.1, on the reverse strand, counting down.
AATGATGTAAGTCTGACAGGTGTGAGTTTGCTGGCTTACAAGTAGTTTCAAAGATACAGTTTGCTTCCACTTCTCATCTTTTTGGCTGTTATACTCAATAAAATGGGTTGTGGACTCATGATAAAATTGTAGAGGCCTTGCTCACTGAAAGTCTTGGGTTTCAAAAGGTCATTAATATTACACAGCTAGCGTCAATAATGGTTTGGCAGAGCCTCTCAGAGTGAGCGGAAATGTCCTCTTGGGTTAATAGATATCACTGCGCAAGGATCGTGTGAACACCTTAATCTTTGATAGTTTTAATGTCCTCTGATTGTCCTAGTTACAATACCCACATGTATAACCATCATAAACACCCCATACATAATTTATTAGACAGACATAATCTCTCCCAATGTATTTTATGACTTCCACATCCATTTCCTTGTACTTCCTCTATTATTTTCAGCAAACTGACATAGTCATACAAGATATAGAACGTTTTCATGTACAAAACTTACATTGTTGTAAAACACACAAAAAATGAATTTTATTTGAAATTAAATGCAGCGATACAAAAAAGAAGGAAGTAAACTACAATAGACAATGGGAAAATGTGGCTCACTCTGATCGTACTATGTTTGTTCAATAATTATTCACCATGTTGTTCAGAAAATGTAACTTCTCTGTGATTGGTACACACCACTCCTGCATCAGCGTCTCCACTGCTGTCACCTTCTCCAGGCATGGGCCGCTTTCGTCTCTTATTGAGCAGAGGGTTGTTGGATGTGTCCAGGTCTTTAATTTTAATCTGATCATAGTCCACTCGCATGGTGGCCAAGGCACTGGTCATTTCCTCCTGTTGGAAAACGGAGACAGTTTGTGCAGTAAATGCAATATTTTACCACCATCTGGTGGTCACATACTGAAAATACATATTTCTATTGAAAGAGTTTCACCTTCACGTCGTCCCACAGCTCCTTATCCTCTGTCAAAACGCGAGATGTGTGGAGGGGTGTTGGAGGAACTACCATAGACTGCTGCGTATAGAATGCATGAACAGTCAGGAACAACCAGACAGTAACAGGTGGAGAGACACGAGGTTTACAATGTGTTGGCTTACACTAATCCAGGGATGGTTTATGAACTGTCCAATGGTCATCCTCTCACTGGGGTCTGTCTTCAGTAACTGAATGATGAGCTGTTTGGCTGCAGTGCAGATTAAATTAAACATAATTAAACAAGCATTGAAGCTAATAGGTCATTATGATAATCTGCAACTGAAATAAAACACAGTTTATTTCAAAAATAACAAGGGTTTTTCCATTCTCAAAGCATCAGTAATGCAATAAGGTTTTCTGTGTACCAGTGTAAAAGAAGATACTGTCAGAATAAACAAATCTCCCACAAGATAGCACACAACAATCTTCAGCAATCTATACCTGTATATCATAATTTTAATAAATGTATTGATGATAGACCATCATCATCTGCTGGTTTCTCATGTACATCCTGTCTACATGTATTTACAATAGCTAATATTCCCCCCCATGACCCTGGGTAAGGTTAAAGATAATGGATGGATGGATGGGTGTTCCTATTTCCATTCTAAATATTACATGTAGTTCAAGAAGTACAACACATTTATTCACAGCTTTCTTTCTATCTATTTCACGCAAAGTGTGAGCTGAAATGTAACTTGTTCACGAAAAGGGGTTCCTTGTTTTATTGTTGGTGTTAGATATACATTTTATATCCAAGTCTGACCTTCCTCAGAAACGTCAGCCCACTCAGGGTTGGGGAACTCATATTGACCCAGCCTGATCCTCTGCTTCATGCCTGGGGAAATGGCCTGGCCTGTGTTTGAGTAGAAAGGAGGAAATCCGCAGAGACTAGAAAACAGAAGTGAGCACTATGTTAGTTCAGTTTGACAGAACTGAAAATGAATATACAGTATAACCGAGTAGCTTTGTCCAAACATTTTGTTAGGTTGAAACAGTTACAAGACACACATGATACTCACAGAATATACATGATTACACCCAGAGACCACATGTCACATGATTTGTCGTATTTCTCTGGCCCAAGTACTTCTGGGGCTGAATGCACAAACAGACACAGTAACAGGAACACGGAATATGACACACTCAGAACAGATTATATGTAGACACACACAGGCAACATGAGAGTGAATGACAGCAACCATAACCAAAAACTGTAATAGCTTATTTATGATACTGGCACAAATGCAGTGCACAATCTGGTTTCACTAAAACTCCCTATCATACCACAGCAAACACTCACCAACGTAATACGGAGTGTAACAGGGAGTTTGGAGAGAGTTGTGCAGTGTTGTCTCCTTAGCAAAGCCAAAGTCAGTCAGTTTTAGTGTGGCATTACTCTCCTTGGTGGTGTAGAGCAGGTTTTCAGGCTGTTGTGAAAACATTCAGAGATGATCAGAAATGTATTCTTATATGCTATCTGAGGACTTATTATGACAGCAGTAGTACCTTTACATCTCTGTGAGCAATATCCATGTGGTGGAGGAACTCAATGGCTGTGCCGATGTCATGCATGATCTCTGATGCCTCTGATGACAAGAGAGGACATGAGTGTAATAGCACAGGACATGATATAGAGACTCATCCAAGCTGCTCCAGCTTACCTCGCTCTGTGAAGGCCTGGTCCCCTCTGGCCTGAATGCGACTGAAAAGCTCTCCTCCCTCCATACTGTGTCAAAATTAACAAAGAGATCAGAACTGGGGCAGCAAGGGAACTCTTGCCAAATGACCACAGTTAGCCTCAGCAATCACAGTTTAAGAACAAAGAATCATTGTGCCTCATTACTGCTCAGATGAGTCCAGGCTTCTAAACTACAACATACTGAGATGATGATGTATAACTTCACCAGAAAATAAAATTAAAATCATACCCATGAGATTTTACACCACATAGTTCCTAAACCAAACAAAACAAAATAGCTTATTTGGAATCTATATTTGTTTGTCTCATCTATAAAAGAATGAAATGGAAAATTCAGTCTGTATGAAATAAAGTGCACAGAGATAAATACAGATATAGACACAGTCCAAAATACAGTGGTATCCAGGTATTCAACATTGCACATTTGTTTCAGTTGTAGTTGAATTCGAACTAAATTAAATTAAACTAAGGACAAAATATCTAAAATCAAACAAAAACAGAGGCCAAAGTGGATAACTATTTTTTGACTGTCCAATCACCAGTGGTCACTGGTATTTTTTTTTAAGTATGGAAAATGCATTTTGAATCTAATGCCATGAAATGTGAGTTTAGAAAACTTATGTTCTCCTTACATATCTAAAATCAGTTAAAACAATCACCAGTGGTCACTGGTCTTTTTTTAATGCATTCTAAAGAATGAGTTGTAAAACCTGGTCACAATCGTAATAATCGTTCTATTATACACATGTGAAGCATCTGACTTCCAAATGTCTTTTTTTACATTCAAATATAAAACAAACCCTATTTTGTTAAATCCATTTCCCTTAATGGGCAACATACATACAGTGTTGGTCATGCTCACCACTCCATTATAATAAGGAGACATTTCTTCCCTTGGTGCATGTTCTCATACATGTTGAGTATGCGGACGATGTGGGGACCCCCGGACACTCTCCAGTGCAGCTCAACCTCACGCCTGGCTTTAGCAGTGTCATACAGAATCTGCAGAGTCACAGTGAGAGCACAACAAAGACACATTAGTATAGTTATTCTATATTAGATGAATGATTTCACAGCTGCACCTAATATGATTCTGATCACAGGCTTTTCCAGAGAAGACAAGCTTCATTATTTATTTGTTTCATTTTATGTTGTTGGCCATCTTCGTCAGGAAATCAATAAATGCACACATGACTCAGTGTAAAGTCACCGGGAGTGTACATCACTGTTAGGGGCCAATTTTAAGGCCTCGACAGAGGGTGACTGCTTCAAGACTGCTTTCACCAGAATACTTCATCTTTAAGGACACACAGCTGCAGCAATGGGACCACACGAGGGGAGGAAATTCTATTTGGTCAGACATGCAGACCCCAGTCCAAATCCTTGTGGACATAAGAGGAGGAAGTAGGCTGAGGTAAAAATGTTTATGAGGGTTTATGGGATTTTCTCCAAAGACTCAATGTACAAATCACAGAATTAGGGCTCATAGAACACAGGCCTCATTACACAAATGGAACTTTAGGACACTTTTACTCATCCCAGAGTAAACACGTGGGGCCACTCACGGGGCTGCTTTTGCTGTTTGTATTTACTTTTGAGGATTTGCCACATACAGCCTCAACAAATCCTTTGCAAGTTGTAAATGTTTAATAAAAAGTTAAAAAAAAATACTTCTGTTGAACGTTAGAGGCACAGATGCTTATGTAAATTTCAACTAACAGAGCAAATCATTGTCTGCACTTCAAGTATTACATCACAGTGGAATAGATTGACAGATGTTTTAAAATCCGTCAAAAAATATTATATTTTACAGAAAACAACACCCCAGGAAAAGGCAAAATCAACACATTTCTGCATAATTAAGACACCATTGAACGTCAGGGAGCACAACGACGTGAATTATTGCAGACTTCTGTCTTCCACTGCAGCCTTGGTTAGATCACACACACACACACACACACACACGAATACACACCTTGAGGGCGCATTTCTCGCCTGTCTTCTTACAGTAGCATTCCAGCACTTTGCCGTTAATTCCCAGGCCGAGCACCTGAGCTGTGATTTTGTAGTCATCCGTCACGGCATTTCTCCTGAACTCCGCTTTGGAATAAGCGGCTGGCTGCAGGTCAGCGAGGCCGCTGTCCGAGCTGCTGGAGTCGCCGAGCTGCGCAATAATTGGATTTCCCGACTGCGCCGTTTGGTTATGATGCATTATTTTCTGGAAGAAGGCGACAGCGGTGCCGAGCAAATGTCATCAGTGTCTGCCACAGAACATCCCCGGGGTTATTCTAGTTCCTCCGCGAATGCCCAGGGGACTTCCTTACTTCCCGACGGAACATCCCGACCCACTTAAAAACTGAAATCGTACGTTTAATCTGGAGAAACTCCGCTGGTTCGCAGGAAAGGGCGGAGGACTGAGGTCGGAAGTTAGAATGGTATAAGGAAGGTCAAAAGACGCCTGCTGAAGAGCGGTGTTCAGTGCTGGGTTAAAACACGGGGAATGGGCGAGAAAAAGACAAAAAGCTGAAACATCTGGTTCCCCTGCCTGGTCCTCATCCCGCTTATCAGCCTCTTCCTGCAGGGTCCACCAGCCTCCCAGCCGCCTTACGTCAGCGCCAAGCTGCTTAAATTCATTCACCATTCGGTTTTCTTAAAGGAACAATCACGCGTAAAAACGCACGGCCGAGCGCCAGTGGAGAGCAAAAGGCTTGAAGTTATGAGCAGAAATGACATTTTTCAGCATCTAGTGTCCAAAACGGTGGTTTAATTCGAGTTTTTGTGAACTTTCTCTAACATTTCATCCTGATGAAAGCGCTGCTCACCCCAGTGCCAGTGATGTCATTTACAGCAACTAAGCAAGTAATCAAGATGGCAAGAAAGAATCTAAGATTGTAAGGGTTCATCAAAGGACATGACGGCACCCCAGGGCACCAAAGGAATCACTGGATTCTGAAATAATCACTGTGACACTGGATTTCAGGGTTTTCTTTTTCTCTGTCATCCTGTTGTGGCAACAGACAAAGTATAACAAACTGCTGTGGAGGAGTTGACTCAAAAATATGTCCCTGACTGCTTGGCCAGCTGCTTTTCAATAACCAAAAACTTCACTGACGGGAGAACAGGAGGATTATATGTGCACATAAGTGCAGATTCCAGCCTTTATCAGAATATTCCACTTTTCTACAATGTACAGCTAAGATGAACATTTTTTTAACAATTCACTTTGATTAACTAACTTGTTGTAGATTAATCATGTAAGTTTTATGAGGGTTTTCAGTTTATTTGTCAGCACAAGAAAAATATAGTCCTGCATATGGAGTTAGGAAAACGCCATGAAACTGTCTCTACACAAAACATTTTTTAACTACTGTTTTATTCGGTTTCTGTGAATCGAAATTACAGCTGCAGGCTTTTCGCTGTGTGGCTGTAGCTGGATGTTGACCTGTGCTAACATACTGGCTAGGCCTGCAGGGCCCGGTCCAGCACTTGCTCATCCTGTACCACAAACGGCATGGTCACACGCAGCTGCCTGTTCTCCTCCATGGTCTGCTGGATGGTCTCATAGGCATTTGAGTTTCCAGACCAGCAGCGACGAGCCACCTGCAGCACACAGAAACATACAGTAAGGGTTAGTGCCGGTCAGTAAACATCTGTGAATTTAATGAGTTCTGTTGTAAGTAATGAGTGAGGCTGGAATAAATTTTGCTGCTTCTCATTCTACACTCTCACCCCATTGGAGACATCCCAGCTGAGCATCATGCTGGCACGTTTTGCTGCTTCCTTTGACCCATCCAATAGCAAACCAAACCCTCCATTTATTACTTCACCCCTATTTGTCACAAAGGTAAAAGCAGAGTAACTTAAAGTTTATAACAGGGGATTAGACATATTCCTGTTTACTAAATATCAAGGAAGCCTTACCAGCCAACACCACCGCCATTATGAAGGGCTACCCACGTTGCGCCTCTGAATGCATCACCGACAAAGTTCTGAACCGCCATGTCTGTAAGAGAGGGACACTATAAGCTTTTACTCCGATTTATATGCAACCCTTTGTGACTGGGTGGCAAAGCTGGAAATGTCAGTACTAGTTAATTTTATGTCAGTAGTAAGTAATAAAGATTCTGTCTGGACTCTAGGGTAGTTCCTTTGTTGGATAATTAAATCATTAGTCACAAAGCCTCCAGAGTTTCTAGTTTTACAAGTGCCATTTAAAAAAAATTATCGTCATTGTCCCTGACATTAGTGTCTTTGTGCTGTGTACTGTCTGAGTATCTGATTTTCTACTGAAATACAAAACCTATCAAACTAAGGAGTAAGTGGCCAGACGCTGTTACTTTTAGGCTATGAAGCTGTATGTCTAACATATCTTTTATTCAGTCAGTTTTAATAATTCCTTTATTATTTATTATATCAATGGGACATTAAGAATTTGCTTACAGGTAATATATGACAAGGTTGAAACAAGTAAATAAGGTTTCTTTTGCTTTTTCAAAACTGCACATACCTGCACAAAAAGCAGATCCATCGTACACATTAGAGGTCTCTCTGTAGGGGCTGTCTGTGCCACTAACATCGTGATGGTCTCTGCTAATAACCACGGGAGCCTAATAATCAATAGAGGCCACATACAGATTCTCCATAGTGAACCTGATATGTTGCAATCTCAAGTAAACATGAAATAATTTTCTTTCTTACTGAAACTCTTCCCTCAGCAATAGCTTGGTTGATTGCCAAAGCAATGCCAATTCTTCCTTTCTGGTCAGAGTAGAGGATTCTGGCTTGGGATCCCACAACCTACACAGAGATAATCATTGCAGTTATCATTTTAATTAGTATGATTTGCATTGAGATAGCAAATGGGGCCGTTAATTGTCCAGAACTTTTCTGACCATTTGGTGTTTTGCAGCCTCTCTGATCCAGCGGATATTATCATTGTATTGCAGTCTGATACGATCAGTGACAGTGGCACCAATGTCCTCCAGGACAGTAGCAGCAATGTCGTCCGTTACAGCGAGATCCTGCGGGTCACCAGATGTGCACACCCAGCGAAATGGGCCAAAGCCCAAAGAGAAAATGTCCCTGTGGGAAAGCAACAGAAATATTAATTCCAAGAAGAAGACATGTGCTCATTCTCCTTATTAATGTCTGACAAGTTATCCTTAACTCAAACATCACTAATTAATTTCTTCCAAAACTTTCCTTGCTGCCTGATGACATTTGTCATGACAGAAAACTCTTTAAAAAGCAAGTTATAAAACAGTGATGGTGGCAAAGTTTAATTCAAGCGTGAATGTTGAATAGTGAACTTCCATAATCAAGTGTTGGAATGTTTTAGTTGCATCAGGCCAGTATGTTGCAATGTCACATTAAAACAAGACAAAATGTCTCACCCCATAATGTGCTGGACATAGGAAGGGTAGCGAAATTCTGTTGTTCCTCCACCAACCTTTTCAACATCGGCTCCTATAAAACAACAAACACAAGTGTCATAATTTGAATGATAATGATCACATGTTCTGTTTGTTTGTGTGTTAAATTACCAGCTCTTTTGGCCTCCAGAAGAAATGCGTTGCCATAGTCCCAAAAGAACATGCCTGCATCAGACAGCTTGTTGATGGCCTTTATGTGTCGCCGGAGGCTGTCAGAGTAAATAAAGTAAAATAATTATTTTCATAGTCTAACAGACCAAAGCTGCAAAAAATGCAATTTACCTTTCTTGAACCATGTCACGAAATCGGTTAGAATCAGTCAACATAAGTTGGTTTGCCTGGTGAAAGCTGAGCTGGACTGGGTAATAGCCTCCATTGTAGGGGTTGTGAAGGGATGTTTGGTCTGATCCCAGATCCACCAGGAGCTCCCCCGTCCTCTCATACTCAACCACCAGCCTCTCCCTGGTTAGAGAGGTTAGCGGAACAAAGACTCAGGCATGCCGAACAAAAGGTACGTTTTTTGCAGTAGTTGCAGACCTGGATCATGTCTGGAGCATAAAGTCACTCACCACAAGGCCACAACGTTGCCATGGTAACCCAGACTGAGTGGCGTCTTGGAGATCTTGGCCTCTCTGCAAAACACAAAAATATGAAATAAAAGAAACTCACAGCATTTCGCTTTAAATGTTCTTTCAGGTCATCAGTCATCAGAAACTGTCATCAGTAAGGAGTGATTATAAGACATGAGTAAAGGAACAATTAAATGCAATTTATACTGCAGTTAGTAGTTAATTTACAACAAAATAGTTTACAAAGCATATGACTAGGTTATGTACATCTCCGAATGCAATTTTGCTAATAAAACAATGAATAATAAAACTTTTCAAATTAGCCCCACATTGCAGCTGTGGTATGTAAAAAAACAAAAAATACACATTTCATGTATCACCTTTAAAGAAAGAATTTTTACATTTACCGGTATTGTATTTTGTTTAACTTTTTTGCAGCTTCTTGTGCTTTGCTGCTAGCTTAGCTTAGAATCAATACTGGGAGCAAGAGAAAATAGATGGCATCTTTACGTTACTGCATCGGAGTATTTTTTACAGTGTGGCATTACTTCTAGCACTTCGGTAAAGAAAGTGAATATGTCCTCTCAGGATAAGCTACTTGTCAATGCAACAAAGTTTGGATAGAACTGAAAAACTCAAACAGGTGCACAAACACACTTAAGACCCACACAGCATTAAGTGTAATTAAGTGGAAAAGTAATGATTAAGTAACAATAATTTGTTACCTGATACGTTTAATGCAGTGCTCAATGCTGCTGGTGACCTCCATCAACCAGCCCTGATCGTGTCTCTTTCTAAGCGGAGCCTCATCCACCTACACAGAAACAAACTCAGGTCCAGAGAACCTCCTCAAATGTTGCTCAGCAATTCAGGAGCTTAAAACGACCGTGTGTCAGCTGACCTCTGCAATCACACCAACGCAGCCGGCAATGACAGCAGCTTTAGCCTGAGCTCCACTCATGCCCCCCAGACCAGAGGTCACAAAGACACGTCCCCTTAAGTCACCAGAGCCCAGATACCTCCGGCCAGCATTCAGTACAGTCAGCTAAACAAAAGGATCAGATGAAAAATATTACATCGTGCATGCTAACTGCTGATGATTAAAAGCAATGGTTCTATAATGGTTATACAATAAAACATCTTCTTTAGATCCCTCATCACAGTATTTTTACAGTGCCTATAAAAAGTATTCATCCTTGGATGTTTCACCCTTTTACTGACATAATAAATGAATCAGGGTCAATATAAGTTGGTGACTTTGAAAGAAACATTTTAGAAAAATACCTCATTAATGTCAAAGTGAAAACTTTGAAATGTCAATCAAATAAAAACATGTTAGGTGAAGTAAGTGTTTGTGTAAATAAAAAGGACCATTTTGATCTCATCAGACCAAACAACCTTCTTCCACTTCACCATGGAGTCTCCCACCGGCCGTTTGGCAACCGGAAACAGTTGTTGAAGGCACAGTCTCTCCCATCTAGGCCGCAGAAGCTCGTAACTCCCTCAGAGTCTTCGGCATGTTGGTGGCCTCTCTCACTAGTCTTGTTCAGGCAGGTTTAGACATGTGACATATTCCTTCCATTTGGTTTGGATTGTATCCACTAAACTTCAGCTTATGTTCAGTGCCTTGCAGAATTTTCTCTATCCATCCCGATTTATTCTTTTCAGTGACCTGTTCTTTGAGTTGCTTGGAGTGTTGTTTTATCTTTATGGTGTAATGGTAGCTGGAAATATTAACCTGTGACTTGACCTTTCACTTATGATACATTCAGAAGCATACCAGCACCAAATGGTTGAGTTGCTTTCATTCAGCTTATATCACTTATTTGAGCGTAGATATTTTTATTGAATTGACATTACTGGGTAGAAACCTGTTTTCGCTTTGACGTTAATGACGTATTTTTCTGAATTTGTTTTGTCAGAGTCACTAACTTATATTGACTTTGATTAATTTATGTCAATAAAAAGTTGAAGCATCCAAGGAGGTGAATAGTTTTTATAGACACTGGATAAGCTGTGACGAATGTGATTTTACTTTTCACATTGTTTTATTTTTATACTTTTAAAATCATAAGGTGGTGAAACTATTAAATATTTAAAAAGATGTTTTGAAGATGTTCGTTATCATCTTACGACAGGGTTATCTTTGATCCCTAGGGCAGTTCTGATCTCTAGGTAGGAAACGTATTTAAAGTATTCCACAATTTGCATGAGAAAATACTGGAAGCTGTGTTAACTTTAATATTTAATTTTCACAAACCGTGGTGCCGTGAACGATCCCTTGGGGCCCAATGTAGCAGTAGCTGCCTGCTGTCATTTGACCGTACCTGCAAGTGCACAACAAAATTGTATCTGAAATCAAGCTTCCACACTAATGTGGGAACATTGTCTTGTATTTCATCACATTACCTAATAAAAAATAAAAAGCTGCTTATAAACTTACATTGTTATGCCAAGAGCAAACATCTTTTCATACTGTTCTCTAGAGGAATAGTTTGGAATAACCTGAGGGATGCAAAACAATGAGTGAATATGTCAATACACTGGAATGCACATATGCCAGAAACGTGACTTATTGTTGGTTATTATCGTGCATTGTGCAGTTACCATCCCATTGGTTATGATGGCACGAGGAGAAGAAGGCAGGCTGGGGAACAAGCCCAGAGGATGTCCACTGTACAGGACCAGAGTTTGTTCCTCTGTCATCTGACTTAGGTATTGCATCACCAGGCGGAACTGCACTCACACAAACACACATGAACAAAAAACTAGTGTCCATCTCTTAGATGCCATATACAGGCATTATCAGAAGTATACAGCAGATGAACATAATGTAACTCAACCTGGGCCCAGTTACTGAACACCTGTCCATTTCCACCATAGGTCACAAGCTCCTGAGGAAACTGCAGGATAAAAAAATAACACAAAGCTAAGAGAAGATAAAACACCACTAATTATGTTAATAGACATATTTTTGTAGAATTAATTGAAGAAACTCACCTGAGCAACTGCTGGGTCCAGGTTGTTCATGATCATTAACATTAAAGATGCTGCTTGACATGTGCGGCATGGGTACTGATCTATAGGATATGCCCTGAGGGAAAAATATAAAACACTCATCAGAATTTTGACTTTTAAGCAGCTATATGTGCACAAGAATTAATTGGCAACATGTTTTATTTACTGAATGACACTTACACCAGACTAATAACAAAAAAACTGAGTGTAGTGAAACAAACAAATGCATGTTTTCGTGATTTCAGCTTTTCATTTCTAACTGTAACATTGTTATTTTCTGCACTGATGCACTTTTTTTAACTTGTGTAAATATGAAAGGTTTGGTGTATATTTTATGCAGCGAAGACTCTCATTAACGCCCTACTGACAGTACCGTGAGCAGGATGTTAATGTTGGCTGATACAATACATGTATATAACTCCCATCACCAATAGCATCACCTCATACGTATCGTGGGGCAGAAGCGATACATGTAGATGTGCCCATACTGCCGCAGCTCTTGAGCAAATTCGGGTGCAAGTGTTGAGTGATGAATGGGAGGGAAGTAACGCAGGGCATTTCTCAGCGCCAACTAGAGGGAAGAGACATTTACAACAGGTTAGGGATCACTAAAATCAGTGTTTTGGTAAGTTTCAGTAACAGATGACAAGATGTTTTACTAATTTTGTTCTTCCTAATATCCTGTAAGAGGTCCAGCCCTTGCTACATCTTTCTTACTCATTGACTAGGCCCTTTGCTCTGAGTTTGGGAAATTCATTGACTTGGAGAATAATAATTTTAAAGGCAGCGTATGAAGCAACAGTAGTGATGCAATAGGCAGTGTACACAGCATGGCATAATGGCACCTCTTACCCTTTACCAGGTACTGAAAACTTAAAATATCTTCATTATGGAAATGTGGTCATAACAAATGTTGTGTTTTTTTAGTCTAAATGTCCATCACGAGGACTGTTGTGTCTATAATATAAAAGGTGCTGGTACTGTTTTGTGCTCAAAAACATTCATAAAATATATCTGTATTGGATAATTGGTTTAGAAATCAACATTTTGAATGCACAGAAATGTGTAATACTCTTGCTCACCCGCTCCTCCTCTGCTGTGAGATTGGGGGTCCGGATAGGTGCATGTGGCAAACTGGGGTCTCTTCCTCGGTTAGGTGGTAAAGGATCTAGGGGCAAACCGCTGCATATTTCCTTTAGATCGGACATCCTGTTGGGTATTATCTGTTACACACTTGAGCAGAGACCTGAAGAAATAGATCAGACTGGTGACTGAAGGCAGGTGTCACCCTCGCTGATACGATCCTCTCCTGAGAGACAGTATTTGCAAAGGTCGCAGGGCGATCACTCTTTGTCTTATTGTTGATTGGCTTTTGCCATTTACAATCCACCAATGGTATGCCAAGAATAAAAAGGGTCTTTGGTAATTATTGATCCCTGGGAGAGTTTGAAGTTCCACATGCTTCAGTGGACAAACACTGCCACAGACCTCTGACCCTTGGCACTCACAGAAGTAACTTAGTAAAGTTACTAAGTTACTTAGTAACTCCTGAAAGTTACTAAGTAACTCCTGAAACTCACTGTCCTGTGGGCATGGCAGGACAGGTCAACAATTATGCTGTATCATGTTATTTTTTCAGTTTTAATGACACTTAAACAATTTCTAATACCGTCTGCATATTCATTCATTTAACAAATCATGTTTAATGTGAAATAAAAAGTATAATCAACTGTTAAACTGTAACTATTAAATGAACACTTTACACCTCCTCACGAAGTTCCTACAGCACAAACATCGTATAAAACATCCAAAGTCTGATTTTCAGTGTGATCTTCTTTTTGTTTGTGCCTGAGTTAACAGATCAGGTAAAGTCAGTAACAATTTTTGATTTGCCCTTGTCAGTGTAAACTTGCAATACTGAGACTTTAAGGTCTTAGCAGGGTCAGGCATATAGGATGGAAGAGGTTCAAAACATGATCTTAAGACCCATTGAGGTATCATACATTTTTAATTAAAAACCTTTCAATAATGTTCACTTTCAGTCACTTCTATCAGTCCTGTGTTACACACAATTCATTCAGTTGAGGTAAAAGTTTGGTGGTAAATTATCAGATAAAGCAGTCCCACAGGACAGAGGCCAGCTGTAGAGACACAGACGTCATTTACAATTATTGATGTATTCTTCACTCCTCTGTGAAGTCATCAGTAACAATAGTAATAAAATGTTGTATGACACATTGTGTACATGTTAAATTATATATCATACATCATATGAAAATAGCACAGCTACTGTATAAAACTCTGTAAAATTACAGTTTTATTTTGATGTGAAATAAAACAGTGTGGGCAGGTAGAACTGCTGAAACAAATTAAGTAAAAAAATAAACACTATAAATCTCACTATGATACTCTCCTTGGTCCAAAGGTTATTTATTCTTGTTTTTGAAAAGATTAGTTTTAAAACTCAGTAATATTTTGCATACACTATATTATTCTTTGTCAATTTTTTATTCATTCATAAAAATGTGTAATGTTTAAATTAAAATAAGTGTTCATTGTGTAGCACAGAAAATAACATTAAATATATGTGTTCTATAAATCACATGGCCTGCATTCTTATTTGGGGAAAAAATAGAAACCACAGATCTTCCGGTTTCTTTATAGTGAACATTCAGTTACAGTTTTATATTTAATTTGACTTGTATCATATAAGGAGCTCAACTTGCTAGCTGCTGTAAATAACGTAGAAGCCCTAACACTTTTGAGGGTAAAACAACATAGTTCCATGATTTTCCAGACCAGTTTTTTTTAACTATTGAAAAAACTATTAATAACCAATTAAAAAAAAACATACAGAATACAAAAAGTGGACAGCTAAACATGATTGCAGTTGGACTTTAAAGACTTGTGGCTCATGCATCCACTGAGGCTCAGTATTAACTTCCTGCAGTGCTCTCCGTGATGGGTGGTGTGGCATTAGAGTCTTGCTCAGTGGTAGATGTTGAGTTTGCACCTGATGTTTCTGCAGAAACAGAATCTTGTGAGGTCGGGTCGGTTTCTGGTGATTGTTCTTGCTGCGCCTTTTCATCTTCTTGTGGGTAGAGCTCTGGGTAACGCTGCATACACTCTTGCATGGCCCTGAACTGCTCCAGGCAGTCAGAGCCCTTCACCTCCTCTTTACTATAATGGAAACAGGAGAAGGCCTCCTTAAATTCAGTCCCACAGGGACCACTGGCCATTCCACCTAGACACGGGCAGTTCCAGTTGATCTCCCCATTAGGAAAAATCAAACCTAGGATGACAAAAGGAATTATGCAGGATACTAAATTTGAATTTTAAGATGCCAGCAAAACTAAGTTTTATGGTTCCTTACCTCGCTCCTCATACGGGTCATTGGGATCTTCCTCTATGAGCTCGGCACTGCTGGGGGTTGCATGATCCTCTTTGGTGACAAAGATGATTCGGTCTTTACCTGTTGTGTAAACAAAAGTGGGTGGTAATTCTGCTGTAATAGTTGACAGTTCTTTTAAATTTTTTCAAATAAAACAGTTTTCTTTGTAAAATATTTATAGACGTAAATAAAAACAAACAACAATAATGAACTAAAATATTTCCCTCAGAGATTTAGAGGAGACCTCACAATTGTATTTGAGTGGAGTACAGATCTCTTCCATCAGTGGAGCAGTAAAGTAGCCTGATTTATCAATATGTTTGAACGAACCCTGAGACGTTCTATGAAGAACGTTCGGGTGAATTACTATGAATTGTCACGTTCCAGCATCACTGCTCCCGCTGCTGGTTAGCGTTAGCCAGCTAACGGACATGTTCCTTCATGATACCACAAGCACATGTCCTAAAAGTTCCAAGTGCTATTCAGCAGGAACCCGGTGAACACATGTCGGGTATTAAATACAGACACATACAGGTTCCCTGGTAACGGTAGCTGTGTTTCAGCGCTAGTTTTCCAGAAAATTCAGCCGGTTAGCGCGACAACCTCACCTTCGTCTCTGACTGAGCTCATGTCTCCTGGCTGGTAAAGAGTAACCTCCTCTGTTTGACCCGGTGCGACAGCTGGATAAGAACACGGGACAACAAATCCTATTCAAACGAAACTGAAAAAATGAGAATGTGAGCGGCATTAACGCCGATGAGCCTGTTCATATCTCTCCCCCCGAAGAACACAGCGTGGAGGAGACTGCCTCTAGTTTTTCTTCTTCTCTGGTTCCGGAAGTCCGGATCCCCCTTCGAGCTCGGCTGCCCCCTGCAGTTCACAACACCAGTCTCCACGAAATAACTTGTCATTGCAGTTTTTTAGGAAAAAGAAAATACTTTGGTATTACTTTCTAATAAGTCACTCTTTACCAATATTTATTAAAAATTAAATGTTGGTCTTGCTGATATAAATACATCCACTAAACAGAATCATTAAGCGAAGATGAAAAATACTATTTATCCATTCATTAGCTTTAACAGCTGGCTGCTGCTAGTCTATCCAAGCTGTCATTAAAGGAAAGGCAGGGCACACCCTGGACAGACTGCCAATCTGTCTCAGAGCCAACACACACAGAGTGAGACAAGTCTCTACTCAACCAAACATGCATACCTTTGGACTGTGGAGGAAACCCACACAAGCACAGGGAGAACATGCAAACTGCACTCAGACGGGTTCTACCAGTGGATAAGAACCACGGACCCTATAGCTGTGAAGTGTTAACCACTCCAGCAATGTGCTGTTCAAAGACAATGATTTTCAACTCAACAGCTGTGGTATCACTCATATTAGATAGCAAAAATATATGAAAATAAACCCTATGCATTTCCCAGGGTCTTTTTTGCATGAAACAAACAAAAAGAAATAAAATAAAATTAAGATCAAGACAACAGTTTTAATTAATACATTTTTATAGTGCCAAAGCAAAACTGAATTCATAAACTCATTTGAGACAAAAAACTCCCTTTAATGGGAGAAAAGCTGAGACAGAACCAGGCTCAGGGTGGATGGCCATCTCCCTTGACCAGTTGGCATGAGTGGAGAAAGAAATAAAAGATCAGCCAAAAAAAAAACAAAAAAAAAAAAAAAAAACAGAAGGTAGTTTGTATTTTAAATGTGTTGGCTAAATGTGCCAACTGTAATATCTTAATAGTTACAAAAATAGGAACTCTGCTCTGTGTAAACTCAGACAATCCTCTTAGGCTTCAAACAAAAGATTTTCCCACAAACATTTATTGAGTTTTTTTTCAAAAAGCTCGTTCTGAAATGAATTTATTTGTACATATTCAAATTATCTTACACTTAAGAGACAAATTCAAAATTATTCATTGTATGGCCTATGTACAGAAAATCATATCATTTGTTGAGATGGTTAATTAAAGAAAACATGTTTAGAGCAGACAACTGAACAAACTAAACTCTTAACAAATGGATAACAAGAATGAATGTGAGTTAATACTGCAACTCCCTGGGTATGCCATACAAAACCAAGTGAGGATCCTTTTTTGAAGGGTACATCAGATGACTGTTCACAAAAATAAGATGAACAATTTAATTTACCAGGCATAACCCAATGTGAGCTCCACATCCTCTTCTTTCAAAACCATGTTGAAATGAAATCTAGAACACAGGGTCAGGAAAATATACAGTCTATACAGAAGGATGACAGTTCTGTCACTGGTCCACACCTTTAACTGATTGCTAGGCTTACAAAAAAAATAAAGTTGGAAGCAAAAACATGAGGACAACATCGAGCAGACGACCAAATGCTTGTATGCAGACATCAGGCAGCTGATCACCATCTTCCAAGTTGAATGTGTCTGCACACTGAAGAACTGTCTTGTCAATAGGAAAAAATGACTGAACTCCCGCAAGACAAGTCACAAGTCAGTTAGGAAATCTTATGATGTATAACAGAAATGTTCGTCTTGGTGTTACTTTGGAAGATACGTTGAGGGAGCAACGAGCTGTGCATCCCTACAACCTCACAACGTCCCATTTCAGCTGAAAGTCCTCAAACATTTGGAAACTAGAGAGCTGTTGATGCAGGGGCTTCATACAGATGTTAAATAAATGCAAGGTGGTGATCTTAATAAAAGTTTGTAGAAGGTGGAAAGATATTGACTTTTCTAAAAGAGCAGGGCTCCCATACTGCCTACTTCACTCTGTTCTTTCACAAAGATCTCAAAGTACTGATAGATGATGGTCACGGCCAGCAGTATACCAGTGCCAGAGCCAATGGCTCCAAGAAAGTCAGCCATTACTGACAAACCACCAATACAGAGACCACCAAAGGCAGCAGCTGTCGGAATGTACCTAGAACACAAAACAGAAACGTTAGTAGAGTTTAATTACTTTAGTTACTGCAGTTAGTTACAATGCTACAAGTAGTTAGAAGGATGCATCTTTAAACACACTCATGAATGTGGAGATTTGATTTTACGTTCTGTAACTATTACTCGGTTTTTGAAGTTTAAAGAAGACATTGTTGCTGTACATCTTGAGTAACTCTGTCCCATGAATTGATATTAAACATTATTAGTAGTTAAAAGTAAATTGTTAAGTAGTTAATAGCTAGTAAGCATGTAGTAAATTGACCATAAATTTAGCTAAAGTGCAAAGTAAATTATTTTACCTGTTAAGTTCATGGACCATTGAGGTTTCTCTGTGTCCCCTCATTACCATCTGCTGCTCCTTCAGCTGTTTGGCCACCTGAATGATGGACAGGAAAGAAACTTTAAAGCACAGTCTGTTTGAAATAAACCATTAACAAAACCTGTGTGAAAGCTGATGAAACCTACATCTTTAGCAGAGGAGCCTGAGACTTCAATCCAAGTTTTGGAGAAGAAGGCACATGAGCCAAGCATGAAGACAATGTAGATAACTGCATGGACTGGGTCCTCTAGAACGGAGCCAAATGACTCCGGTGGGGAGAGGTAGTAACAGAGTCCACCAACTGGGTAGGCACGAGCTGGACCACCTGATGATGTGTCCTACAAACAGGAGAAGGAATACATGCTTCATTGGTACGTACAACAGAATCACAATGTCATCAAAGCCAAAATAATGTCCAAAATCAAAATATGATAAAGAGTAAAATTGTGCCTTTGAGGGCGATAATTATCAATTATGCATTATCAATCATTGAATGAAATGAAAGCTCAACCTATGTTAAAATCTCTGATTAAATGTATACTTACAGACCAAGTTCCAAGCAGATTAACCAGGAAATTGCCACTAAAGCGGGTGGAAAGCATCTGGGAAATAACATACAAGTTGGAGACCAAGGCAGACTGCAGGATGATGGGAATATTGGAGGTGTAGAAAAGCTTGATAGGGTAAGTGTTGTACTGGCCACGGTAACGAGCAGACTTGATGGGCAGATCCACTCTAAATCCCTGTGAGATAAAGTGAATGTGTGAGATAACTGAACAATTCAGCCAGCTTTATTTCCAATCTTTGCAACCCTGTCAGCTTTAGAACTTAAGCGGTTTAAAGAAAGGCTGCAAAAAGAAAGGAGAACTCACCTGAAAGTATATCACTACAGCAAAGACAAATACTGTGGCAATGAGGTTCATGAGGTTAGGAAGGTTCTGTCTGTAGAAGGCCTCTCTCAGAGCGCGGACTTTGTCTGTCCTTGTGGCCAGCAGATGAAAAAGAGCAATGATTGCTCCCTCAAATTCTGTGCCTAAAATAACAAATATTATTATTGGCATATTTTTGTGGAATGCAGAAAAGAAACAGGATCCAATTTTTTTTACTGTTGTGGCTTTTACTCATATTACAGAAATACTTTCTGTTTTTCTTTCTGTATTTTTTTATTTTACCTCTTCCAGTGTTCACAGTTGTGGGGCTAAAGGCTTTCCAGACAATTGTTTCGCAGATGTTGGTGGCAATGAAAAGTGAAATCCCTGAACCTAGACCATAGCCCTTCTGGAGCAACTCGTCCAATAGCAGCACAATCAGCCCAGCTACAAACAGCTGTGGATGACAACATTGGATCCTGTGAGCTGGATAAGTACTGAGGCAGTCACATGAACATATTTCTTAGACAATAAATCACATTTTCTTGGACAGTCTGAGCTCTTGATTTTGATCATTTCTTTTTATAGCTGAACCTAATAAATGTAAGAGTTTATTTTACTTTGGGGTAAATTAAACTAATATATAAAAGCAGGTGTAAACCAAATTGTTATTGTTGATTCTGATTAATAAACAAATTATGACTTCTTACTAGGTGACAACAGACTTATTGTGATGCCCTTTGATTCAAGAATTATTACAGGCTTGAAATTTAATTAACCCCAAAGGTTACTTAAAGTAGGTCAGTATCCCCTCTATCGGATATGCCTGTGATCAAAATTAACATCAGTTGTAATTTATATGTGCTAGTTTGTTTTATTCTAAGAATTTGCTTTAACGTCGTAATATGAATAATTTGCTCTCTGCTCTCACCTGAATTATGATGAGTAGACAGATTCCGGCACCCATCTCTGAGGGATCTCCATACATGCCAGTCATCACGTATACAATGGCCTGGCCAATGGTGATGATCATTCCAAACACTAAAAATCATTACCAGGGGTTAGAGAAGCCATGGACATAACTGTAAATTTTAACCAAAAGTTTTTTAACCACCACCTATTAAAAATTTACTTACATTTCTGAGCTCCATTGAAGAGAGCTCTGTCCTTTGGTGTGTCTCCAACTTCAATGATCTTAGCTCCAGCCAGAAGCTGCATTATCAGGCCTGAGGTGACAATAGGTGAGATACCCAGCTCCATCAGGGTTCCTGAAAGAAGATATTCATGTTAGGACATACCAGCGGGGCACTAGATATGAAAATAACCTTAATTATTACTGCGACAAATACCTCTGTTTGAAGCCATAATTACTCTCATCCAATAAAACGGATCTGCAGAGTCTGAAGACATGATGCCAAACAGGGGGATCTGGAGAACAATTGATCACAATGTGTGATATTATTTTAGTTATGCATTTAACTTCATCTATGAAGAATTAAATGTTGAAAATAATAATTAAATCTGCAAATTACATTTTAAGCCCTTTATGTACATGTCTGTAAATGCATAGCAACACTATGTCGATACATTTTGAATAGATCTCTACATATACCAATGTATACTGTAGGTGCATTAGTAAATTTGAATTGATCTGTTGATTAATTGGTTGATAAAGCAGCAGATTATCAGTCAATGAGTTTATCACAGATTTAATCAAGTTAAAATCACCAAGATTTTCTAGCTGCTTGTGTTTTTTATCATTGTGAATGGATTTCTTTGAGGTGTTGGCTGATAACAGGAAGAGCACACAAATTTGAGGCATAAGGTACTAGTGATGATCACTAGTCAAACTTTAAACACAAAAGAATTGATAAGTTAGCATACAATAGAAACAGATAAGCACCTCCATATTTCTATATAAGACCAAAGTGATATTACATGGATACAAAACTAGTTGAATGCAACATATTAGTATAAATACTAAATCATTTCATATTTCATTCCTATTCACAGTATTGAGTGACAGTACTCCATAAAATGACCCACTTGATTTTTGTTTTATATAAAACCCCTAGACACCTAAGCAGAGTTTTAAAAGAGATTATATAAAAAATACTGAGTGTGAATAATAGGATAAAACACTTACCTGGCAACACACGAGAAAGATGAAGAGAGTGATGGCAGTCCATAATACCTTTTCTCTGAACTGGATCTGTCGGTCAAGTACATTCAGAGTTCAGTAAGTTAATGGGAGATAAAGCACGACCAGCATTCAGTTTCTATACTGCCAGATGCAGATGAACAAATAAATTATGTCCAAAATACATACCTTTCTTTCAGGTTTTTGAATCTCTGGCAAGACTGCACAGAATGGCTTTATCACCTCCAAGAATTTGACTGAAAACAAGCAAACAGGAGAGTGTCAGAGAGGACGCTGGACGTTATAGCTGGCGATCAGCGGGACGTGGCAGTGAATGGGGGGCGGACTCAAGACACATTTGCATTTACAACAACCAAATTTAAAGAAATTCATGACGAATAAAGTGTTTAATAGTGTGTTTCCTTACACGTTTTCTACACATTCCCGTTATTGTAAAATGCTTTGAGCGTGATTTAGTCCCAACAGGCTCGGGATAACACCGGCTCTGTTATGCGTCGTCATCACTAGTCTCAGTGTCTTTGAATGAGTGGCTAACAAGTTAGCTTACGAGGTGTTTTCAGCCAAACGGAACCACCGAGGCGCTTCTAAGACCCAATTAATGCAAGAACTTCAGCTTGGATAAAAAATACCAAAAGAATAAACTGAAACTAAAAAATACCTCCGATCAGGAAAGAAAAGCTTATTTTAGTACAAAAGAAACTGCCAACCTGCTACTTAGCTAGGAGCTACCGCCTGCTATCAACCCCAGCGACTGTACCGTTAGCTAAGTAAGTTGATCAAAACACGTCAAACTGCATTTTGGATGTTCTTACACATTCTCTGGCTATTAGCCTGGAAATAAATCCAGGGCGGAGGTGATACTCACTGCCCATGATGTCCCAGCAGTCCACCGATGTTCCCCTTCGGTGAGTAAATCTGAGCAGACAGACTCCGGCTCACTACGGAACCACAGGGAGGAGAAACTTAGAGACACGTCACCGAAGCGTTTAAAGAAACACACACACACGTCATCACGTGCTACTATCACTGCTGCTAGCTGCTAGCTGCTGCTAACCAGGGCATCAAAAGACTTAATGGAAAAAA
The DNA here is from genome assembly GCA_033026295.1 of Channa striata. Lineage (NCBI taxonomy): Eukaryota > Metazoa > Chordata > Actinopteri > Anabantiformes > Channidae > Channa > Channa striata. Next base: position 15,018,689 of record CM065168.1, on the reverse strand, counting down.
ATTATAGTGGAGCATATTTTTGTTGCCAGGTTAAAACTAACTAAATAACATGTTTTTTTAAAGTAAATTATTTTTCATAATGAGAATTAACTAGGCTAATAACTAAACCTGTTAAATTTATACGGTGCAGTGAAACAGTATTTTCCTTTGGCCTGTAGTGAGCAAACGTAAATGTAATGAAAAACAATGTTCAACTAAATTTCAAGAACTTCTAAACTGTAGGCTGCTGTAGTCTGGCACTTGAGTGGGCGACAAGTACTTGCAATTAGCATTTATACTAATATTTTTACACAGGATGAGTAAAAGAAGAAATACTAAATTCATCCATACAGTGTCTAAACCTCTTTGGTTTTTAAAAATTTACATAGATTAAGTTAAAGCACAGAAGTATTTGTATCAACACGGATCAAAGTGAAAGTGTTTATGAAATACTGTCTTCTCCCTGCAAAATTAACTCCTTTTCGGGCCTGGGAGCCAAAATTTTGAAGCCATGCTACAGTGAATTTCTATAGAGCCGAACTGATTATTAATTAATAATTAATAATAATATTGAATTTGGTATTTGAGTGACAGATATAAAACAGGTTTGAAATCTAAACTCTATGGCATTATGTATGAGTTAATAATATTTAATCCAACAGCACTGGTATATAATAAATCGAGTGGACAAAATAACAGAAACATCTGAAAAACTGAATACAACACTCACATGTCCTAAAAAAGATTACAAAGTTCAATTTTTACGTGTAAAGGAGCTTGAACAACAGCTGAACATTATCATGTCCACGATTATTATCTGTTAGACAGTATCAGCTTTATTTCTGTGTACCTAACAAAACTGCCCAATGTCTCCAGCTCATAGATGGGATCATTTAAGCCCCTTAATTACTGTCTGGTAAGAGCTAATTTTTGGCATTTTTGGTCTATTTCATTGATAAAACTGTGGCAGTACCTTTATGTTTCCAGATACAATTGATACAATCAAATTGAGAAATGAGTCAAGGAGAAGCTATAAGCTGCTTTATAGACCGTTAACAATTCAAATGATGATATTTATGATATAAAATATGTGAAGGGACAGTAGGTATCAATAGTATGTTTTCTCCACCTCAACAAAAGACTAGACTGAGAATGCAACACATTTGGATCCTGAGTGTTCTCTGATCAACAACTATTCAACTATTCTTCACAACATGGATATACACATCTCTCCACCAGAGAGCAGCATTAGCCTGAAAACATCTAGTTCAGGAGGTTGGAAAGACAGTTTGAGACAAAGCTGCTTTTCTCTCTTCCTGCTCCAGCCTCCATCTCACAAATAGGAAACTTATACTTAAAATTAATTATGTGTAAACAGCCAAATGATCAACAAACTATTCAGCCTTGATCTGAACATGGAAATGCAAGATTGTATCACTGCTGATTGTGTATTCACCATTATCAAGATGGTAGTTCAGCCTTCAGTGTTTGGCCACAAATGTCAGTATGTAGAACGTCACGGCCAACATGAATGAAATTCAGCAGGGCACAGAGCAGCAAAGAAAGAGCTCAGTCTTTCCACATGCTGTCTGATAACATAGAGCCCATAGCGTGGAAGCACAAAAAACAGATAACAGAAACACTACTCCAACAGAACAAAGCCTTATCCTAGTTTCTGTCATTCAGGGAGGCTCTTCATTTGCTTCTTTCATTGCTGGACACAGGTGCACGGAAGTCAGTGTCTCCAGAAAGATAAAGTAAAAAGGTTTTAACATTCTTAGAGTAAATAGGAATGGTGTCAAGAACGCAGACTCCAGTGTTTTCATCCTCGGCATCCTAAAGACGCAGTGTGTACTAAACAGTGTGAAATTACTCACCTGCTGTATTGTTGCATGGATTGGTTAAAGCTATAGTACAACACAATGTGTGACTGACTTCAATGCACCAGTCACACATTTATTAGAAGAATGCACATGTTTAAAACCATTATTTCATAAAATTATTACATTGCATAAATTATATATTACTGTTTTGCAAGACATTCTGTGCCTGGCCGCTGTCTGTCTGGAAGCAGTTACACTTTAGTTTTAGTGTAGATTATGGCACTGGCAGCATTAATGCAGAGGAAGGCAGATCTGCTGTTATCATTGGACAGAGGCTTAAAGAGGGCCTCCCCCTGTTCACAGTTATTCACGTGCTAAGGGAAAGTAACAGGCAACATACGCAAATGTGGCAATCTTCCCCTCCAGCTCTTGCATTTTTTTATCATTCTTCCTGTTCCTGATGGTTTACCTTCTTCTGGTGCAAGAAAGGAGTGTTTTGCTCTTTTTTGTCTCATTCTAGACCTGAATGAGAGAATCCAAACAGGTCACTCACAAGACACAATCCCTCTGTGTCCACAGTCTCCTTCATTCAACTCTAATTCTGATTTCTGCATGTATTCTTTATGCATGTGTCTGTAAAGCAGATTATTACTGGCACCCGGCAACAAGGGTAATCCTTTTGGGGGGGTTAAAAACACATATCCAGGATTTTGTAAAGGCCACATTCTGGTCTATGCAGGGACGGGATAATGGTTCTTCCTCTGCGATGTCACACTTCCTGTGTTGTGTAGGGATCTTGGACATGGAAGACTGGGATACAAGGACACAAAATTCTGTGTGGTTGTAAAGAGTCACAAGGTCACCATGACACTGAGAGTTTCTCCCACTTCGGCTGTCCCGTCCCCCTGCCACTCCTGGAAAACCAAAACATTACAACATTAGATTTTGTTAAAATAAACATGTTTGACATCGCTGCCCCTATATCAACCTTATTCTTTCAGCCCTATTTGGTTTCCTATTACCTTATCCTATGATTATTTGCATTATACATCAAATAATGTGAGTTGGTGGCTTTCTAGTGTCCCACCGCCTTCGCTGCTGTGGATCAGTGGGTCGTCCCTGTGAAAAACAGCTGTTCTGATCTCCTGCTGGTTATTTCCCTGTGATTGTCATATTCTATCTACTTACAAGAGGTCGGGGGCTAAAGGTGGTGGGTCTTAACTGGTAGATTTAAATGTCCCCATAATCCACTGGAGTGATCCATCAAATAGAGGAACATTGTGTCCTTGTGTCCTCTTGTTCCAGGTTATATAAACATCTACAGATCAAATATCAAAGTCTGGGACAAAGTTATATTACTTAACTAAAACAAAAACTGAAAAACCAACAAAGAAACAAAGCATATAACTATAAACTGAGATTAGAATTATAATTCAATTAAAATTAATCTAATTTCAAGCCTCTAAAAATGTAACACTTTTTTTTAAAGCCATTAAAGCTAAATGGAAATGATAAATTATAAACTTTACTTCACAACACTTACCTCAGTATAAAAAAAAATCTGAAACAGGTTATCAGTCAAGTTATGCAGAGCAAGGAGGCTATTTGTTCAATTGTTTTCTCCCTGTTGCCCCGGTTTATTAAACACTTGTAGTATGAAGAGTGAGTGTCAATGTTCCTTTAAATCACCAAAAATAGGATAAAGGTCTAGGAGCACTTTGCAGGGACAAAACTGATATATCCACAATGTTTTAATAGGATATTCAGGAAATTTGTGGCTATTAATAAAGAATGCTTGTTGCTTTAAAAATCTAAGTTTGATGTTTTTATTTGACACATGGCTACGTGCTCAAACATGTTCCCCCTCAGTGTTTTCTGTTGCTGTTTCCAAGAAATAACCACATTCCTATGTTGGTATCAAATTTGTGGTTATGGTAAAAATCTTTAGCAACCTAACAAGTAGTTGCAAAGGTAGTTTAAGTCATGACTAATGTTACTGACCAACCAGCATTATCCTCAGAACAGCCTAGCTTGGTTTTAAAACCTGTCGAGAACCTTATCCCCTACTCAGTTTAGAGAAAATGGAGTCTGAAGAGGCTGCAAAAATTAATAATGGAAGTTGAAGGGACGTTTTGCGTGTAATGTCATCGTTGTATCCTGGTGGAGTTGAGTGGTAAGTGGAAATGTGTTTTTGCTTTTGTTGTCCTTCTAATCCCACTATGCCAGCTGTGCTTAGGGCATACACACAGTTCTTGTGTCTTATGTAACTTGTTTACCTTGATATATATTTCCTGAACATAAATACAACAACAACTGTCAGATGAGACACTTTCCATAATTAATTGTAAGGTGTCTAAAAAGACCAGCTGTTTGTTGATGATGATGATATTGATTGGTGCAATACGGAGAACATTAGGCAACAGCTGAATTTCTTGCAAAGGTTAACAGCCCACAGACAAACACAACCTTTATTGAATAGAATATAAAATATTTTACCAGAACTAGCAGGAATTGCTGGAGTATTCCTTCATGAGAAAATGAACGAGTCAGACATGAACCCTTTGTCAGTGATCACTGTTACAATCTTTAATGCAGTAATTAACAGGGTCCTCGTGACATGCTGTAAATGAAGAGGAGTGTGCTGCAAAGGGACCTTTCACTGAAACATCCTGCCTGCATCTCGTCCACCCACGTGTATACACTGTCTTATAAGTCATCAAAGGGCACTGCAGTTACTTAAGGAAAGAAGGCTGGTGTCATTGCAACTACTGTAAAAAAATACAGGTGCAGAGGATTAATGCATTTATGTTTTAGCCAGCAGAGAACCAAAACAATCAAGGGGCAAGAGTGGCACAAGTTTGCTCCCCTTGACTGGACTGTAGAGGCTTAATCCAGATTATTCCAGACTACAGACTGTACACTCATAGCTGTGTCGGCCAGTCAGGTCCTGTCTGGGTTATTTTAAGCATGCATACTCACACACTTTAGTGCAGTTGCCATAGGGAGAATGAGTGTGTCTACTGTGAAAAACAGGCAAGGCCACAATGGCCAAGGCCACAATGGCAGATGGTTCTCAGTAATTTGATTCCTATTACTGGTCATTTAACTCTGTGGGTAACATCTGATAAATCGAGCCCAAAGGTCGAGGTAAAAACTTAAACAAATTAGAGGAGAAACACAACAAATGCAGATACTTCCAATCAGGTTACTACACTATTTAGCTACTGATGGAAATTGTGGCTCTCTCACACCTCATTTCTATCCTGTTGTTAAAAAGTTGAGGGGTTGAGAGTCAGATCAGTTCAGAAATTCTAAGTGAGCTTATTTTAACTAGGGCTTCAGTGATTTATAAAAAGCTGCCCATGCTTTTATCAGCTGAAGGCTGGACTATTCTAATGGACTTGAGAAATCAGATTAAAATGCACCAACTGTGTATGACCTGTGTATATCTGTAAAAAAAACCCTGCTTCATTAATAATTAAATAACTGTCAATTCTAAGAATAACAAATATGGAAATATGGTACATATTTGCGTGACAATTGCAAACCTAATTTGAGATTAGTTTGAATGTATTTATTTTTATCTATATTATGACAGTTTCCATCCAATACTTCAGAGTTCAGAGGTTCTGAGAATCTATGCCAGTGAGTAGAGACATTGTGACACTGGGATACTTTGTGTTTGTTCTTTTTTCTTTCAGCTGTTTCAATATGTGAAACAGTCAATGTGATGTTCAACAATCAAAGGACCCATGTGAATTTGGTGGAACAAATAAACTTGTAGAACAGCTGTTGACAGCTGGTTGCAGCTTGTGAGAAATAAGACACCACTGGAGTTATATAAAGCCAGGTTTTATCCAGTCCTGTCCAAACAAAAACTGCCAGATGATCACATGTATTCTGCCCTGTCTGTGTATACAACCTCAACATCCACTGCTCCTTGATCTTCTGCACTACATGGGATTTGATAAGACGTAAGAGAAATATCCTGTCATGCTACTTTGGTCTGCATTAGGTCAACCTATCCGTGTTTCCCATGATCTTTGACCCTTGTTCAGAAAGATTGCTTATTGCTTTGGTTTTGGTGACAAACCTCTCAGTTCCATTAAGATCAGAAAATTTACTACAGGTGCAACAGGTGCTGTGATACAACCAGCCTGACATAACAAAGGGTCAACAGGTGTAAAGACACTTTTTAATAATACAGGTGTGGACGTGCATAACTATCTGATTAATCACTTTACCATAGTTCAAGGAGGTTTTCTTAATTCACAGCTGTGTGAAATGCCAATATTATCATCATTTTTCATATAGCATGAACTCCTTTTCACATCTGCCTGTTGACTGAATGTGTTGTAGCTTATTGCATTTAAATATGTTTTACATGAAAAAGGTAAAAACATATTTAAATGCAATAAGCCAAAACACATTCAGTTTTTCACTGGTTAAAAAAATACTTTTTCTTTTTCTGCATGAGACATTTACTGTGAAAGAAACCAATTAAAACCACCAACACAAGACCCTTCAGCACAAAATCAGATAAGAAATTACATAACCTTTAAACTGTGCTGACTATCAAACCATGTGCTCAGATACTACTGGCTTTGTTCACACACACATCTGTGTGCTTCTGCATATCTACAAAGAACGGCATAATTAGGTGTTATCATTAGAGTATGATTTATTACACCAGATCTTACATCATCAGTGGGGTCAATTAGGTCTTATTTGTGCTTTCAGTACATTGCAAAACCATTACAGTGATGCAGTAACAGTCAGTTTGAGAACTACTTTTTCGTGTGTGAAATTAAGCAAGCCCCCTAGTCCAATGAAAACACAAGAATGCATTTGCAAGGCTGATTTTCATTTTACTCTTCAGATGAAAATAACTTCAATTTAGTTCCATGACAGATGGCATTTATCGTGAATATAAAAAAAATGAGACCAACAAGACCACCCCTGGATTTTGTGGTTGAGAAATTCTATATATATTGAAGCTGTTGCCATAGTGATGAATAATTGTAAAAAAAAATGGTCCAATCACCAAGGCAACTGACAGTGTCCCACACCAGCACACCTACTCACATAAAACAGAGACACAATGCTGACAAAAGAGTGTAGTCACGAATGAAGGCAATATCAAGTGTGAGTATGATTGTCTTTCCTAAAGCTTCATTTTTAAATACAAATGAACACGTCTGACTCGATGCCATAATGGAAGAAAACATATTCAGCAGAATCTGCTTTGCAGATTTAGGCACCAGATGAGCAGGAAATGTTCAGTTATTTTTAGATCTGAAAAGAAAAAATGATAATCCTTCCGATCTCGTGCCTCATGCTATCATCTTGCCAAGAACGACTTGTCTCTCCCCCTCATCGCTTTGATGACATTTATTTGGGCTGAGCAGATAGACCCAGGACACAGGAATTAAATTTTACAATAAAAGGTGGGTTTTTATTTTCCCAAAATGCAAAATAGACAAAGAAAATCTAACTACAAAGAAAATTGGGGTCAACAAAAAAATAGTTAAACTCAAAATACTACAAACTGAAGTACAACCCAAGTTCTAGCCATGAACAAAGACAAAACCTTAGTGACACACAGGGGATTATATATATATTGGCTTGCCAAACCAGTAAGAAACACAAGATGTAGGCATTACTGTGACTAGACGAATTACAAACACACACTAGACAGTTAAATATTTAATTCCTATATTTATTTATATGCAAAAGCAATACCAAAATAATGTAACAAATAAGGATCTAAAATAACTATTATAAACAGGAAGAAACACTTCCCCTCCCTGCATTCAATGTGGCACTTGGTGCAGTCCTAGTAGAGGGTTTTTAAGCTGGCCGAGAGCCTCAGTCCAGTCTTTTATTTCAGTGACCAACATCCCTGGACTAGCAGAACGGTAACTCAAGAAAAAGAGAAATGAATTTAATACAGCTTAAATAAAATAGGTAAAAGTAAGTAAAAGTATTGACTATACAAAATCAAATGTACATGCTACACTAACTAGCTGTGTAACCAAAAAATAAACCTGATACTTGAATCAAATGTGCTGCTTTCTTTTAATTATGACAAGCTATACACTTATTAGTGAAAACAAAATGAGCTTAAAGTTAAACCAAGGCTGATTGAAAACATTAATAAACAAATATATGGTGTGGCAGAGTCGCAGACATCACATGCATGAATAGTTTGATATCTGAATGATGCACATAAACTGTGGGTATGTGGGTCAGCCTGTTCCAGCCATTTGTAATTGGACCGTGATGACGTGTGGTTGTGGCAGCAGAGTGTCTACGTGCTGATTCTGAGGGTCTGCAGGCCTCAGTCACACCAGCAGGTCTCATTTCACACACATAAACTCTAAAACTAGAAAACCCTAAAATGATCAACAAGTTGCTGCTTGCCCCTATGAAGAATCATAGATGTCTCAGCCTATACTACTTTTTTCTTCTTTATTACCCAATCGACACATTTCACACATCATTAAACTGTCAGTGACTGCAAGCAGTTATGTGCTACTGTATATTTTCAATTATTGGAAATTTTCTGTGTTGCAAAACCCTTCGTCGTTCGTGTGAAACAGGTGTGCCAATCTGAAAGTGATGCTGCATTCTAGGCATATTTTCCACACAGCCAATGTTTCCATGGACTTTCTGGTAGAGGAAAGCCGATTAGGCTGACTACAAAGCTGGCGGTTTCTTTCCTTCTTTTACTATGAAGTACATGCAGTATTATAAACACATACCAGTCATTTGAGGTTGCTATTACAGAGCCTGACAGTATGTAGCTGGTCGATAACACCTTCTAATACTTCCTGCTTAGTGCAACAGCTGTAGTCTTTCACGATTGAAGTGTATAATCGGAGCCCTGTGCTAGTCTAGTGCAGATCAGTCGCCGATGTCACCACTGAACTTAAATTGTGCCAAAATCCGCAACTAAACTGCTCAGTAATGAACTCTGTAACTTTGATGACGCATTAGGTGGAGGTTTACAATCTTAGTTAACTACTTAGGGGAAGTAAACAGTACCAGGTGTTGGTGTCAACACAACCAATTTTTATTTCAATGAAAATCTATGTGACAATCTTTTTTGTGAAGCATATAAACATAACTGCTTTAAAACGACAGTCCAGTTGGCATCTATTGTGTTTCTCAGCCAATCTGACACAGTTGTTTCAAGGGGATGCACACTTAAGCCTTAACATAAAATAATAACTACATACATTTAGTACAATAATTCTTCATCACAAGTAACAAAATGGTAATAAAAATGTGTATAAAAGTTATATAAAAATAATTAAAATTATATTGGTGCTTTAAATGTATTTAAGTTTGCCCCCAATTGTAGTACTATAGATATTAAATTGGTTCTTTAGTTGTCAACTTGGTTAAAAAACAGAAAGAAAGAGTATTTTTGTTTTGGTTAAATTGTTTTTATAGTGGTTACACTAAAGACACCGTTGTTAAATTTCTCTCACACTTGTTCTGTGTTTTGTTTTGCATTGGTATCAAACTAAACTATGACTCATTTTTTCCACAGCTTCCTTTTGTTACAGCAACATTGTACAGCTGCATTTGCAAAACCGGTGTCAGCAACCTGCTCATATTTCATTTCTCTTTCCGCAATTCTCTACTTCCTGTCCAGTAATTGCATATTATTTACAAACACAGACATAGGTGTACTGACTAATGCTTTCTCAGGTCTCTTACCCAATTACAGTTAAAGTGCTTATTGAAAATCACCATACACTTTCACGATTATTACCTTTTGAACAGAATAATTACATTAAATTGGACTTTTTACATCTGTACTTTCACACTGTACTCCTAAATCAGAATTCAAGAGAAAATCCAGGCTGCCAACTGCATGCCAATTCTCTGCTATACAGCTCATAAATGGCAAATGCCTAAGCCGCCAACATGTAACTGAAAAAACATTTTGAAAAAAAAAACAAAACAATGTGGCTTGAAAGCAGAAGAATTAATCTCCTTAAGTGGATAAGATCAAGCCTCCCTCAATTTTTAAAAGCTGGTAGTAATTAAAGCAAAGGGAGCTTTTACAAAGTAGTAAATGAGACTGAAGTTTTAAAAATCAGCTGTAATTTTGTTACTCAAAGGCTGTAAATCTAAATTTATAAATTAAGAAAGAAGTATATATTTTTTTATTTTAAATCAGATTCTGATTTCAGGGTGAAATCAGTGTTTAGATATAGAAGCATACCTGTGCGAGCACACACAGAAATAAAGACCATGGTTTTTAACACAAATGAATGCCTTTATTTTCCAAGACACTTAACACACAGGTATACAAGAGCTGTATCAGCTCCTGGAATAACAAAATAAATCAAAGTTAACATTTAGAGTGGTAATATGGAATGTACTTGTTTCCATTAAAAAAAATTTAAACAGTCCTTTCAAATAAATAGTTTCTATATAGTCTTTGTAGCTAGTGTTTTATCAATATATTCTCTTTTGTCAAAGTTTCAGGAATGAAGAGGAGAATAATCAGACAAAAAGAAAAAACAGCGACAAGGATAGTATCCCCTTTGCAATCCCATTTTCAAAAAGTCTTCTGGTTATAGGCAAAAAAATTCAGAGAGAACAACTGTCCCTTCTTTTAGCCCTAAATAATCTTGTTGTTCCACCTAAAAGTGTAAATCTTAGTGCCCAGTGGACACAGAATATTACATGGGTCTTAACAGACATCAATAAATACAAAATTTCCTTTTGAGAAGCTTCATTTGTGAAACTCTACAAGGCTGCTGACCCAGTCAGCCAAGGTCAGTTTGTACATGAAACTTCCCCACTAATAATGTGCTGTGCTGTATGGGGCCGACAGTCCGAACTTTAGCCACAAAACTTATCACAGGTAAAGCACCACATCATTCTCCTAGGACTACACTTGAGCTTCAATTCTGCAGCTTTGTTTCTCTCTCAGAGAGAATTTAATCAAGAAACTTGCTGTAATAGAGAAGGAGTGGGGGATGAGTCCTAGGATGCTACAGGAGTCCATATGTTTGGTGACAAATTTCCTTCTCATTTGCTTTTCTACCATGTATAACAAAATAAGGAGCAGTCTCAGAAAGAGAAAAGTGCAAGTGAAGGCACAAGCAGTCCTGTCCTCTGGCAAGTAAGGGAGAGCGAACAACAGCCACTCTGACTCTCCCCTGACCCCGAGGTGTCTGAGGCTCCCTCCAAGCAGAAGCAGGTCAGACCCTCATGTAAGGACTTTGCACCTTGGAGTCGCAGGTTTTCAGCTCAGTGAGCTCCTGCCTCGTTTGAAATTCGGACCATATTTGTCCCAGTGCCGCTTCAGTCAGTGCTGTGATCTTCCAGCTGGGAGATTATCGTGATAAGGTTCTGGAGGCCAAAGATGAAACCACTATCCTGGCCTTCATGCACTACACTGTCTTCTCCATAGTGCCGACAGGTGGTGTGAGCAAAGTCAATCATGCGCACGTCCACCATGGGGCTGCTGGCATCTCCTGTGCTGTGGGATGTGCGACTGCCGCCACTGTTGCCACCCCCTCCAGCCACACTTGAGCTGCCACCACCTGAAGAGGTACAAGGAAAACCAAAAGCGCCTTCTTCCTCCTCCTCGACTTCTTCATCGTCGTCGTCGTCCTCCTCCTCCTCATCTGATGGCTCATCCTCATCACCCTCTTCCCCCCCACGATGTCTAGGTCTGGTGGGAGTCCTGGGAGGGTCTCCATCATAAATGATGAGCAAGGAACTTGAGTAGAATCTGTAGGATTCACAGGCCTCCAGGGCAGCTTGCATTTCCCGGAGTCTACGCAGCACTGGGGAGAGCAGCTCACGACGCAGGCGACGTCCATTGTGGAAGAACTGGTAGAGGGCCTCCTTGAAGCCTGCAAGGGTCAGCTTACGGCCATGGTACTTATTCATAAACATCAGCTGGCCTGAGTCTGACTGGTACACCTGCAGAGGGCACACAGAAACATGAGAACTGCACATCTCACACACTGCAAATAACCACTACAAAAGAACTGCATCTATACTGTACCTGCATGCCACAAAGTCGAACTCCAATAGAGGCAGATGTGCTCTGTTGACACTTGCGAATCTGATTGGCTTTCTTCTCCTCTGATGCATCATCCCCATGTTGGCGAGTTCCCATCTTTAAGTCTAAGACACATGGTACTGCATATCGCCATGTCAAGTTCTCCAAAAGAATAAATTCTGTGAAGGGGGTCAAGGATCATACAATAACAAATAAACTATAAGCTAACACAGTGTATTCATGCTTTATTATTTAATTAACTTAGACCAATCCCTTCATTTACATGCATTTCACAGTTTGAAAGGATACTGTATTGGTTACGGTGCTTGGCATTCTCCTTCATCCTTTGTAAGTGCTGCTGGTGACATTTGAGACTCCATGGATTGTGTTTGATCTGTGGAACCACGTTACCTTTCTCCAGGCTGAAGCAGAGAACCTCCGCCTGCTGCTGCTGCACATCATCACGATTATAGCTGCACAGGTGACAACACAGAAAACAGTCAGCTATGCTGTTACAGAACTTATTTAATGAAATGATTTGTTTGAGAAAACATTTGAATCCAAATCCCAGCATCCTCACCTTATGATCTTGTCTTCTTTACGACTGTGGCGAGCTCTTTCTTTACTGTAGTTGTCGTTTTCCAGGAGCAAAGTTGGCTGCTTCTTGTTGCTCCACTTCAGCATCTTGCTCTTGGGCTCGCAGTCTGCTGAGGGATCCTTGTTTTCTAGATCTCCTGATTCGCTGTGGAGCGGGTAGGCAATGAGGCACAGGTTTCCTTCCTCATCCTCTTCAAAACTGACTGAAACTACACCTGAGGACGGGTAAGGAAAGTAGAAATTCATTAGTACTTTTTGGTAATTTCCCCAACAATATTCCAGGAGATGCCTTACAAAATATAGTCACAGAACTTAACACATTTTTTCAAAGATTAACATATACAGGCATCTGCAAGCATGATCATATGGTGGCATGAATAAAACACACATTAAATATAAATGACAGAGACAAGAGACAAAAGCAGAATGATATCAGTATTGTCAACAGCAAATGTCAGAAAACAGCATCTGTATTACTCAATAATCAGAAAAAGGAGACAATAAAAAAACACCACACAAGACTGAAATGAGTCATTTTAAACAGGCCATTTATTAAACGGTCAAAGACGTTAATAAACCAGACACATTAATTCATAAAAACAGTGTTTTAAAGTGCCAGCAATGACATGAACAGTTCTCACATGTATAAACAACAAAACCTGGCACAGTAGAAGCTCTCCAAACAGCAAATAGCCTGTATTATATTATTCAAGGACAACCTGTCCACAGTCCACAAGTCCTTTATTCATAGTAAAAACAATTCAAAAACTCATACACAAATTGGGCTAACAGGTGTTTCTAGGATATTATCATTAAAGCATCACAGTGTACCATAACGCCATTGCTAATTTATGACATGATCCACAACCAGGCACCCAGCAGAGTCCCCCACCCCACCTCAAGCCCCTAGCTACAGTCCCTACAAGGACCTGTGTATTTCAGAGTGGGGGAGGCGATGTACTGAGAATAAACACCACAGCTGCAGCGGCTGATACAGATGAACCACAGACAGGAAGGAGAAATGTGGTAGAAACAAAATGGACATTAAGTAGCAGAGAAATCCACAGTGTTTGAAACAGTACATGATATCCTTTGCATTCAGACATATTCACATGACAGCCACAGAGTAATAAATGACTCATTTACTGTTTGAACAACCTGTTCACATATGTGGTGGAGTTCCCGTGTTTTAAATGGCTGCTCTGAGGAAACAGCATTTCTTCCGCAGCCTTATGTCATGTGCAGTGACATCACCATCCTGCAGGAAGCCACGCCTCTGAAATGGGGCCTGACGGACTGTGCTGTCTGCTCAGAGCTGCACCATCATCCCATCACCACAGCCAGTGTGGGAACTTATGAGTCACTGACTTGTTTCAATGTAAAAGCCTCATAAATTACTCATAAAAAAGACTTAAGATTTTTACAGCTTAAATAGCACAATGTGACTATAATAGGAGAGGCCTGACAAGAGCTGTAGATTAAACAGGACCATTATGATTCATGCTAAATGAAGATAAGTTTACAATCACCTTGAGGCTGTAAAGCTTGGTTCGATCACACTTGCATACATTTCCACACACTTGCATCATTATGACAGCTTTAGTGTTTCCCAGTACTCTTTACATTCAGTGTCAGCTACACGACTGAAGCTGGCAAACCTAAACTCTTTTACAAAGTCAGCCAGACAACTTCTGAACTTCCTATTGTGTGAAATCTAAGAGACTTGACTGTGTCATAATTGGAGGATAATTTGAAGGTCCCAGAACTCCCCTACGATCAGCTCTCCCACTCCTCCTCTTAGATCTTTTTATAGTCCCATGCTGCATTGCTGAGGAGTCAGATACCAGGCATGTGTCTTACTTTCGTCACAAGGCCACATTAGGACGCCTGTATCTGCATGGGGTGCGTGTCATTGTCCGTGGTTGAATGCATTCAGAAAAGAGAATCTGTGTATGTGAAAATGTGCATCTGATAACCTCAACGTGTGAATTTGTCCCCTGGTGATCTGTCCCATTTATTTTGGATCCTAGCAGAACTCATTCTGAAACCAGACCCTTCTTAAAAGCACCTTTAAAGATCTCTGGCTACTCCTTCCCCTGGCAGACACCCAGGCCGTCAGATCTGCTGCTACTTGAAACGTCCCCCTCATAAATGACGGTCACATTCAGAAATCAAAAAAGGAGAAAAGAAAAGAAACATGCTGTTGTGCCAAAGACACTGAAAGGGCAACTGCATATAAATGGATGCACGTACAGAGGAATTATAATATGCTGCAGTCACGTTCTTTGAGCATATGCAACATTTTATCATTTTCATATCAAATGCATTCATGTAACCCTGGAAATAACAAGCATAGCACATGAACCCGAAGGATTAACTCCGGTCACGCAGACTCTGTTTTGACAGACAGACTCCACCTTCCCTCACATTTCGGACGGGGGTCTTACCTTTGTACTGGGGGGTGAACTTCCTCATCTCCGGGGGGAGGTTCTTGTAGAACTGGTGCTCCCGGGGAATGAGCGGCTTACAGATGGTTTGCTCCCCAAATCGTAGCACGCAGGAGTGGCCTCCCACCTGGTGCACGAAGGGCTCAAGCATCACTCCTTTCCCGGGGAAAGGAGTCCCGTCTGCCTGCATGAGGACTTCCAGAGCGGGACTCATCCTCACTCCGCATCGGACAGCCGAGCTGGGGGGACCCACGTCGCACGGGAGGCAAGAAGCTCGGCCGCTCGTCTGGCTCCCTATCGTCGGGCTCTGCTCTGTGCGCTCGCACGGGGGCGCTGTTCGTCGCCTGCTCGAGCCGAACGCCGAAAAACAAAAGGGCTAAACAGGAAGGACAGAGCCAGACACAAGATCCTTTATTCCCTCCCCCTTATCGAAGGAGAAATAATCAAACTCTTCCGCTGGGCTGAATATATCCCGTGTTGATACGTGTAATAAAATAGTATTTTTACAGCTACAAAAGCTGCTTAGAACAGTTCGAAGCAACACGGATGTGCGCGCTCCTCCGTCGCTGACTGTTACCGAAACTGACGCCTGGACTGATCCTCCGGGCGAAAAAACAGCACAAGCCCCGCCTCTCCCGACAGGCAGCCAACCACAGAGGAGCAGCTGTCGCTGGGAGGAGACAAGGTGCCTAGGAGAGGATCAAGCAAACAAAGAGGAAGGAGAGAAAACAGGGGGGAGGGGAGAACAGGAAAAATACTAGACACAAAAACACAACACTGAAGGCATTTTTTATATGTACATGCAAGCTTGATCCTTCTTGTTAATTTAGAGACAGATTGCAGGTTGCATTTTACTTTTCCTATTGCCTTTTTTAAACTACATAACAAACATCAAGGCTGTATTTATGTGCTACCACTGGAGATGCTCTAGCTATATGATAAATCAATATCCTGTATGATTGGTGTCAATCATAAAACATGGTTCAGAAGATACATGTGGTCTCACATGGCTAAAAGGCCATGATCTCACATTATATGGGATAGGAAGGATTCCCATGTTCACAATCGATACATGTCACCAGACAATTTAGACAGAGTTGGTTGTGTGAAAATTAGAAATTCTGTGTAATGCCAAATTACATCAGACAACAAATTAAGAGTTAAATTACTTCCCAGTGAAATCTAAGGTTTGGCTTTGATATTGATAAAACAAAACACTGGGCATAGATGTCGCATAGAGTTGGTGTTATGACCAGCAATAGAGCTCATTAATAAAGTAATAATAGTGAGACAACACTTCTGCAAGTACTGGTGAAAAAAGTCATCTAAGAAACCCACTGTGAAAACAAACTTCTTCAAGTGTGATGCAATTATTTACTGTAGTGTATTACTTTAAGGTAAAAAAGTTTCTCATGCTAATGGAAAATGCATAACATCTTTGGTCACAGGATGTTTGTGTTGAAGTGTTTTCATATGCCACAACAAATAACTGGCAGCAAGGCTGATTAGTCATTCATGTCTACCTATGTATCCCTCATTTTCATTAAATAACTGATGGTACAATGATTTTTATGCTGTTGTGAGCAAGGAATATATATCCATAGAGATACCTTGGCAGTTTTCCCTTGCAGTAATTGAGAAGGCCTTATTTGATCACAACAACAGTGTGAGCCAAATGCCTAAAGAGGATCAGATTCAGTAATATTATACTGCTTTTACCCTCTGTAGTGTGTTGTTTTTTTACACTAAAATGTACAACACAAAAAACATAGCTGTTTTAAATTTTTCCTATCTTCACAATTCATCAGCTCTATCTCAGGGAACAACATACTTTTTCAACATAACAGACACGCCAGGGGTAGATAACTAAATTCCTGGCCATGGCTAAAAATAGGACCCCGATGGCAGTATTTCAGCATTATTTTAAGTTTGGTTGAAAGCACGTACATTGCCAGACATTACAAAATAATATTGTAGTAATGATACTGAAACATTGTTCTGTGGTGTAAAGCTGTATGGGTATTACAGTCTGTATTAAACAACATTGGTGAAGAATATTGTCGGTAAAAAACCTGTATCAGACTTCGAATGCAAATCCAAAATGCAGGTTAGTAGGTAAGACTGAACTAAACTGTGAAAGCTTTACACCATGGGGTATTGGCACAGTGAAAAGTAAAAGTAAAAGTAAACTGGCAGTTTTGTTTTCAGTGGCTGTCGACCTAATGAGTCTGACTGCTGTGCCAGACCAGACAAAGCTAAAGTACTGTAGACAAGCTCAGGTCACTGGATGGTTATGGCCTAATCATGGACTAATCTGTGATGTTCCAGTTCTGCACTGAAATTACAAAGGGGAGGAAAGTATCCCAGGCTTGGACAGGAATGGGATTAAATGATCAGCCCTTTTTCCATGGGTTCTGTGGTAGGTATTCCCTGGTGGTCTGCTTTGAAGTGTCGGTAAGAACAAATGAACAAATAAAGTATGTGTGCACAACAGTATGTGAGGTTGTGTGTGTATAGGGGACATACATGATGGACATCTCAGACCCTCTGATTACATAATCAACACAAAAAATTAATTTATGCTAGTCCTTTTGTGCAGTATTTTATTTTTACTATATATAGCAAATGCGTAAAATGGGCATCAAGAGTGAGGTCAAGCAGGAATGTGTATGTTTTTTGGAGTTTAATCACATATAAAGATCAGAAAGACCAGTGGAGTGATTATATTTATACATTCACGTCTGACATGCAGTAGGGAAGAAAGCAAATCAATTTAAAACAGCAAAGTTTAAGACTGTCCTACTATCTATAAAACAGAAATGAAAGGAACAAATTACAGCACAAATTCATAATAAGCGATGCAAAGAAAAGTCTGTGTTTATGTACAAGAGTGGTCTTCTTTCTTGCCATGTCACCCTGGCCTCACTGAAACATCAGTGTTATGTCAGCATGGCACAGCTTCCCTTCTCATGTCACGGGTCTGTGCTCCTGGACAATGGGTCCAGGCTGTGTCACAGAGACCTCAATCCAGCTATGAAACAGAGCAGTGATGCAATCTACTGTAACGTCGTCCATGCACAGGGAATAATGTGCAGCAAATGCATCTTGCCTGCTTTTTTCTACTATATTAGCTCTTATTGTGACCCATCTCACTCTCACTCGCCCTTTTGCCCCTTTGAGCTTAGCCAGTCTAAACTATTACTCATCTTTCTTCACATTTTTGGATGTGAATATTGTGAATATTGTGGGGTCTCACTTGAACTTGTAACTGTTATTTCCTGGACTGTTATGTCCTACTGCTAGACTTGGCTATTACTGAAGCAGTGAAAACTTGAGAAAGTGAGGGGTTTAAATGCTCTTTCCACCTTCGAAGAATCCAAGTCAGTCAGGCAAAAGTACTTTAAAATTCCTTTGTGGGGGGAACTACAGCAGTATTATTCTTCCAACATGACAACCCACTTTCCAGTAGATCCAAAGTCCCTCCCCCTCGTTCCCTGACACGTGAGGAAGGGAAACATTGTTGAGGGGATAAGCCCATATGCTCCTTCGTGTGCGTTGATAGTAACACCCAGTGCCAGGTCAAAGACAGCCTTGTTTACTACTGTCCTCACCATCACAAATTCCCCACATGCTGCATCATTTCTCATGCCTTTCCTTTCATCTACAAGGAAAACAAGTCTCATCTGATTATAAAGGACAGATTCCATGATAATAAAAGTATGAGTAAAGAACCTGCTTCTTATCTGCTTTACATGTCCCAACATCAAAAGTGGAAAAACATGAATCATAGGCACTCTGAGAATTTGTTTTACAGTTTCCTTCTCTTCTGATATGTACTATAAATAAGGAAAAGACAGGAAAAGACAGACTGTTACACTTGTACTACAAAACAAAGAAATCTGTTATCAGTCAGTGATAAATATGAATGGTTTACAAGGTAGTAATGAGGATATTTGGTTGACCAACAAATACAATCATAAAACATGAAGCATAGCAATAAACAGTAACAGATAATCAGTTTGGGGGAAAACACTTCCCCAAATGCAGAATCACTGGCTCATATTGAAAAGCAGTGCTTGGCAATTAACCTCTAGTTAATCACCAGTGTTCACCTGAAGCTATCTATTAATATATTGTTTACACAAATAAGAGTTATTAATGCTAAGCTTAAAGAGTTAAAAAAAAACTTCATAGATCAATATTTTTGGAGGGTTTGTGAAAATGTTACATTTTGATGCCAGTGGTCCTTGAGACATATAATTTAATCATAAACTGTAATCAGTCAGATCTGCTAAAACTGTCTAACTACAGCACATCCAGAAATGTGAATTTCTATAGCTGTCATAGGACTATGGTGGATGTCTCAACCTTAGGGGTGACTGGCATTAGACCATCTGAGCAACCTCACAAGTTTGCTTGTAGATTCTTCAAGTTCACTGGTACATTCCTCTGGTGCATTCCTAAAACTGCACAATGTCCAACTGTAGCACATGCCTGTTCACTGCCACGTGCTACTATGGCCAGAGGGGGAAAGGCTGTCTTAACCTGGTTCCTACAAACCCACTTCCTTCAGGGACAATGACATGCATTAATGTAACCTCAGTTAAAGTGAAGCAAGATACAGCAAAACCAAGCTGGGAATCTATAGCTAAACATGCAATTATGATTAAAGTGATAGCACCAATACAAGCTGGAAAGCCCCTCACAAATCCACGCAGTTCCCAGATGCCTTGACACTAGATGACTGCAGTGTTTAATATCAGTGTTAGAAACAACAGAATGTTATCAGCCAGACACATGCAGCCCGTCAGCTCTAGTTCAAGGTGTGGGCCCTGCGGATGTCTATTTGTATACTGTCACATTGCAACGTGAGAAATGATTGAGTCAATGTCACAAGTTATGCTTGTGTCCATTGTGCGGGGCCTTTGCTCACATTTGCACTGTTTATGATGAGTCAAGTATAACTGCAGTTTCTACACCCAGTGGATGTGTGCTAGTTCAGCAGTAGCACATCACCATGGGAACAGTCTCAAGAGGACAGTGAGAATGCAAGCAGTGTGGGACAAAATATTAAAGGTTTTACTGGGCTGTACTATATTAGGAGGAATTACATATGGTTCTGGTTTGGAAAAGTAGGACTAACATTTCCAGGTAATGTAAGACTATTATAAAATGTGGAATTTGACTGTTTTCTTTTTGTGTATGTATACATGTATGTATACAAAATTAATTTAGCTTTAGTTTAAGTTTTATCTATAATAACCTTGGTTTACATGTATGTCTATACATATGTACGTGTATGTGTGTAAAATACTGTATGTGAAATAGTATGGTAGATTGTACTGAATTTTTATCTAAATGTTTTCTAAGCCATTGCGTCTGTATAGTAGCTTCTTACCTTATTTGTAACAGTGATATATAAATAACAATACATACATAAATAAAGTAAACTTCTGCAGGTTCACTATATTGAGAACAACATATATGTACATTGGGGGGCACACAAGTAGAGGCATAAAAGCAAGATGTAAACTCAAAATTCCCATCATGTGTACATATCAATAAAATATCACAAGGCCAAATATAAGCAATCTGCAATCACATGTATGCTTCTCAGAAGAGGAATCAACATCTTGACCTTTCAGTACCAGCACTGAGTCCACAGGAGAGCCCTTGTGGTTCTCAGCTCAGTTAACACTGTGAAACAGGCTGGTGCAGAACAAATCAACAGACTAAATTTGGTTTTATGCTGATGAAGTAATGGGAATGGATTTGTTTTCATGAGGCGAAACTTGTATATCGGTGGGTTTAAGCCAGAGTTGAATCTAGTCCAGCACTGACTGAACACATGCAGATGACACCACAGCCCTCCATGCCTCAAAGCTCAGTGGGTGGGGAAAAAAACAAAACAAACTTTCTAACCTCATGGTCTACATCATTTTTTTTTTTTTTACATTTTCTTGAAAAAACATGTGTTACTTTATCTCTGGTCTGTTTCTGGGTGCTTTCTCAAAACCTGGAGTTAATAGACATCAACAAAGATGCGTAAACAGCCTGCTTTGAACTAAAACTCACAAGTCTAGCCTCATAAATAGAGTACGTGGGGCGCACTATGAAACTGAATGGGCTTGTGGTGGAAAAGTGGAAATTATACTATCGAAGTTAACTGGGAGAGTCTGTGGAGTTTGTGCAGCTCTGTTTTTCTCCCTGCAGCTCACTGTATATTAACAGGTTCCATATGACCCAAGTATGCACAGAGTGAGCAAAACACACGAAAAAAGCAGATTTATATAAACAAAACCACTCCTTCAGCTCCCCGCATTTTACATAAGATGTCACATGGTGTGTAGGGCTGCCAAAATCAAGTTACCATAATACTCTGACTTCATGTACACACACAAAATATACATTCTGCCTAAACCCAGACTCATGCTCACTAAAGGTTCAGCCCAAAACAAACAGACCAGGGAGTGATTTACCATTCAAGGACTTCCAAGAAACTTAGGTTCATCAGGTCACATGGAAGCACTCATGGTTAAAAATGTTAAGTCAAGCACTGACCTATCCCCTAGTTTCTGAGTTGTGCTGTGGCTTAGCTCCTAGACATTTGTATCCTTATTTCCTTCATTTACAAATTTTCTTCTCGATTCGACAGACAATGTGTAGGATTGATTTGTGCACAAAGTGGATAAATTGTTGAGTTTTCAAGGTGTGCGCTTGGAACACGTAAATTCTTATCCCTGTGTAGAACATTAGTGTTCTCTTTGTTTATGTCTTTATTTTTCCATCTTGTCTTGTCCCAGAGGTTGTTGAATGTAAGGACATTTGTGTCCGGTGGTTTCACTGTCAAGTACACTTTGGTGTGCAGCAAGTTTCTTTTCCAGGAAAATGAAGTAAACATCTTCTGCTGAAAGTCAGAATTTAGACTCCTCCCCACTTGGCATGTTTTGGGCCTGCAAATGTAGGGGCTTTTGGAGTTTCCTCACATGTGGTATGTGAGTTTGGGTGTGTTTGTGTGTATGTGTGTGTATCTTTGCCTGCACCATGTATTACTCACAATGTGTAAGTTGTTGTTAAGGCAATGCCTTCCTTGTAGGGACCAGATGCTAGTCTGCATAACAAAATCATTGATTTTTACATAGATTACTTGGTTAGGGTAAGGTTAGGTTCAAGTTCAAGTTAGCCATGTATTTGCATACATGTATGTGTGTGTGTGTGAAAGCTGTGTCTGTTTGAGGGAGCAAGAGTGGTGACTCTAGTTCCTGTGTGCTCCGGCTGTGTTATGTAACAGTCCCGTGTATCCACGCTGACTGTTCAGTGGTGGTTAACGTAGAACATAGAAAGTGGGAGTGCAAAGGTCAGCGTCATCATACTGTAAGATAACTGTCATAAAGTTAGCCTTTGACAGATTCACAATCAAAACATACCCCCAAGTGCTGTACTTGGTGACATCTATTTCACAGCATATCTGCAAATACCTGGTTAATATTAACAACGATTAATGCTACTAAAGCGAGTGTTGAAAGTTACAGTTAGTAATATATATTTCTATTTGCAACCAGGAGAGTATGCGCTACTCTTGCATGGGACATTGTTCTAGCCTATTGATCTACATTTGTCAAGCACAAGGGCATGTGTTTGTCCATTCTGGTGGAGTCTGGAATTTAATCTCATAAAAAGGTGACAAAACCAAACTGACCACCACTTCTGTTTGATTTGTTTTTAATTGTGACCCTGGAAAGTCACTCACTCAATACCACTGATAAGTGCTATCACGGCGAAAAACCATCAATATGTCAACGCTGTATAAAGTTTTTCATTAGGATAGTATCGATTCTGCTGATGCATTCACTTACTGTCCTAAAAATGTGAAAATTACTAAACCTACCATGAAACAGGTCAATGTGCAGCTTTTGTTCACAGCTTGTAGCATGTGCTGTAAACCTGCTGCCATGTGCAGCCGCTGTTCTTTGAGTTTTCTGGTGTGATTTAGAGGAACAGAGAGAACAGGGTTCATTTGTTTATAGGGCTGCTGACAAGAGATTGTTATAGTTCAATGCTTTAAGACTTATAATGCCAAATTGTTTTCCCCAAATCTACAGTCGAGTTCTTGTTAACAGAAAGGTGTAGAACTTTGGTATGTAATCAGGGTTTGACTACCTGCAGTCAACTCACACTGCAGACTACTTTGTTTATGTTTATAAGGAATATGAGAGATGCAGTGTTCTTGTACAGAAATACACAGGTGACATCAATACCAGCAAAAGCTTTTATACCAGCACCTACCAGCATCTCTAAAGATAGACGACAGACTGACAGAGGAACTAAGATTTGTTTGAGGAGGTGATTTGCAACAAGCTTTTCTGTTTGTGTTTTATCATGCAGATGAGTTAATTTCAAAGATGTAAACTATAGGCTGAGTTGCATTTCCAAGCATGTGTTGGATTCTAACAGGTTCTAACAGCCGATTACTGTATGTTCTGATCTGGTCTAAACAAACGTACCTAAGCTCAGATTTACAATCATTCATTACGTCTTTTATCTTCTCTCTGTATTTTTGTCATTGCAGGGCAATGCAAAAAAATAAGCGAGTAAGCATTCAGTCTTAGAGTTGAGCCAGCTGGAAATATCAAAAATTACAAGCAAACAATAAACCTGCAATATCTGCTATATCTTCAGTGTGCGTCTAGATGCAGTTCTCTTTCTGCAGCACCATCACAAGCGTGTGTTCATTTCCCTAAACCAACCTTAACCTAAAAAAACCCCTTCAGCATAAGTCACTCTTGGCTAATTAAATTAGGCCTAAAAGAGGACGTCTCTAAAGTAGAATGAGCAAAACTGAGGCTCTAACCTCATTATAAATAGAAGTGACAAAAAATGTGCACCTAAAGTAATGAACATTATAATGAACGCTGGTGGCACACATGTCTTCTATTCACGTGTCACAATCCTCCCTCATTTTCCGAACCACTTGTCAGTCTCTCAACAGCTGTGTGATGTTGGTCAATAACACTAGTTGCGTTGAATCAATCTGTGTGGACCAGATTAGGGCTAGGGCATGGTGATTGATCTGTAACACTATGACGTCTGTTGTGTTGCACTTGTTGTGTGTGTTTATTGATGTGAGAGTGATCCCTGGTAAAACAGACTCATACTGAGTTACTTGAGATGTTTAAAAAATATATATTTTTTATGAATATAATTGGCCTGCTGCATTATTATGCATTTTGAATAGGTTGTACAGATGATTTGAGGCAGCTTGTATTTAAATGGGAATGAGAAAGTAAAAGAAAAATGATCAAGTTAGTGCAGTGCTTTTCTGCTTTTTTTCTCAAAGCTTGTGGCAATGAATGTGCATTTCTGCAGAAACTACCATTACCAACAAACTACATCTGTTATCCTGTCATCACTTGCTCCTTCGAGACATCCTTTCCCCTCTGTTTAATTTCAGAATAGCAATCACTCTTTTCTCTTCAATGTATGTACTTATACTATTTAATATGTTCACATTTCCTCTAAATATTGTCATCTTCATTATGTCCCAGTATTCTGCAAAGACAACATTTTCAAAAAAGACTTTAATCCTTCAAAACATGAGTTTTCCTTAGTTTGCCATGTAATGATTTCCTGTCATCATTTGCATTTGAGTTTGTTCATCATTACAGATGCTCACACCTCCTTCTGTCTCTCATATCTCACATTGCTCACTTACAGCATTTGCATCATTCAAAAGCGTTACTGTGTTATATTGAAAAACTCATGACACTGAATATTCCTTTCCAGAAGATTCTCATCCCTTCCCTCACCCATCCCACCTGCTCCTCTGTTTCTCATTCTCTCTCTGTCTCTGTTTCGACCCCTCACTTTACTGCAGTGTGGAATTTTCCAAGCACATTGACTGTTGCAGTGCTGATGCTCAGCGTGATGGTGTAAAGGAAGGTAAAAAGGAGGAGAGGAGGAATTGAAAGGAGGCAAGATAATTAGTGAGAACTACTTAACACACATCAACAAGAAAGGAGAAAACATGAGGCATTGTGATGAAGGTTATATCACCTCATCCTCCTCCATAAATTCAATGGAAAAATACCAGGCAGACAAAGTTATTAAGACAACTGAGATGGGAAGACCACAAAATGCATAAAAGGAGTCTGTAAATAACTGATAAATAATCAGAACCTGTAGCAGCATGTGTATTAAGATTATATAAAGCATTACTATTCTAAGTATTGCTACCTCTTTATGATATCAATATCCGTATTCAGACGTACAAATATTTGCATATATTTAAAATATACATACCAGGTGTCGAACTCCAGGCCCTGCTTGTTTTCCAACTACCCCTGCACAACCCTCTACTGCTTACCTGGGTCAGGTGTGTTCAGTCAATCAGAAGCTGGAAGATGAGGTTGTACAGGGATAGTTGGAAAACAATCAGGGCTGTGGCCCTCGAGGCCTGGAGTTCGACACCCCTGTTACACAGCAACTGTCTTTCATGCAACGACTGTAGTTTCTCTCTGTTTACACATTTGCAAAAGTAAGGACCCTCTGAGGGCCAATATAAAAAAGACTCTGGCCAAAAATGTTTCTCTTCAGTACGTACATGGAATATGGCCATTTGCAGATTACTTAATTAACATAAGTTCAAGTCGATGATTTCAGTTAATGCTCATGTCGTAGTCTGCCAATAAACAAATGGTTTCCACCAGTTAATGTGACAAATGTCCCTACAGGAATAAGAGTCATGTCACAGTCAGACACTGCCGCATTTCTGGTGTGAAACAGGAGGAGGTGATTGGAAACGTGTTGAAGACATTCTGTGACTGTGACCATGAGCAGCAATGGGTTGCTGTGGCACAGTGGTGATGGTTGCGGTTGAGGTCATTTATTGTTTAAATGACTGTGGCTGTTTTTTTGCTGCAGTCTGATGGGGCCGCATGAGAGTAATGACGTTGAAGATGGTAGTGAGGGAGGGAGATTAGAGGTGTGTGTGTGTATTACTACACTGTGGATCACTGTCCTGCGTCATCCGTGGTGTAAACTCACTGGCCACTTCATTAGGTCCACCTATACAATCTAATGTAAGCCAATACAGCAGTCCTGCCATGATTTCTACTATTACAAGGCGATTATTTCTCAGGTTTTAAGGTGAAACCGTCAACAAGGTGATAATTGTACTACGTGTTTATTACTGAGGTCATACTTAAGGGTGGAGTCATACAGGAGTGCATCATTGCTAAAGCACAGGAAATTACTACATCATGGTGACATGACTTAATATCACCATCACTAAACTTCCAATTTGCAATTTGATTTAATGCACTCACCTCTTCTAAACAAGCTTTTTTGCTATGCTATGTAGTGACGTGATAAAGACAGCAATTGAGAGCTATAAACTCAACAAGGCTGCAAAGAATGATGTTCCTGACAACCTTTGAGGTTTTAGCCACTTGTTAAAAAACCCCATTCAAAAAACCCATAAATGTTAGGAGGAGTGAACTGGAAGTGCAAAAATGTTAAAATGATTTTGCAATTGTTTCAAAGCAAAAGCCATGCATACAGCAAAACTCACAGGAGATTTAGAGGAAGTGTGCATAAGCATGAGTTTAAATAGAAACTAGAAACAAGGTGCAGGTGAGGAGTGGCGTGTTCAGGACAGATGGCAGGGTATGTGGTGCGGGAAGAGCAGGATCTTAAAAACCCACAGAGGAGAACAGTGTGAAAACAAGGAAGTGAGAGCATGTCAAGATAAAGTCATGACGATGAGAATCATAACAAAGCTTGTATTAAATTGTTGTTCAGGCATTTTTTTTTTTAGCTAGGTGTATGTATACAATTGAAGTGGAGTATATGTGTATATTGTACATGCTGCTGAACTGCAAATACCAATTATGTGGCAAAACATAAACAATATACAGAAATATCTCAAAAAGCACTGTGGCCTGAATGGATCACATGTAATTATTGAATCTGAAAAGCTATTTAATGTTGTTCGTCTTGGAAACTTCTTTAACAGTCTTGTATGAATAAAAAAATGTCAGTGACTTGTGGAAGGATGAGTGTAAGGATAGTTTTTGACTAAAGCAGTTGGGATGACAAAATATTAATTGGCAAGGTTTGATGTATAAAAGTAGGTTAACACCAGACAATCCCTAACGAGAATGTGCATGAGAATCACAGCTAGTCCTCAGTGAAACCCTTGATGATTTGTTGTGGTCTTTTTGTCACTTTCTAGTGCCAAAGGAAACTCGACCCTCTGAGCCTCAGTGATACATGGGGATTATGGGAATCCCAGGGGCTGGGGATCTGGGCCAGAGTAGGCCACTGCCGTAAGTTCCAGTCATCTGTTCTCGCTTGCACAAGCTCAGGGGCACTGTCACATCAACCAAAAGTGATGACAAGGATGGTTTGGAAAGGCTTTAGTTAGGCAGCTTGCATATAATGTTGTGAGTAAGCAGTGAGTTTGTAAGAAGTAACAAAGTAGAAATCCTTAGATTAAACATTAGATACTCCTTTAAATGTATACCACCCAGCTTGTTATGTGAAAAAGAAATGTCTTTCCTCTAACCACCTCTATAGGAATGTGTCCAGACCTCTGGCCTATGTACTGTAGTTTCAGGCTGTCTGACTCAGTTTGTCCCATGGAGTAATCCCAGGGTTGCATAACTCTGACCCTACAGGCCACCATCATGGCTACTAGCTGTAAATCCCAGAGATCAAGAAAGAGATCAGACAAAAAAGGGCCAGAAAGCACAATGACAAGACAGAATGTAAAGCTGCTTGATGGGCAGGCAACAAAGGGCATTTGGCCCCCTCCTCTGAGAACACAGACAGGAACAGTGTGGCAGCAGACGCAGGGCACTGCCAGAGAGGAGATTGGCTTACACTGGGAAAACAAATGTCAACACAACCTCCCAGTGAATAGCGTGTCCATTCGCCCTGTGCTGTGAGCAACACAAAGGTGGCAGAGCTTAAGCAAACAAGTCAAGTGAAGGGTTAACTGGACTACCAGGAACAGCACTGGTATGAGATAATGACATTTTCTGAACTAATCCCCATTTCCCACCTTTTCTCCCCGATGGAGCATGGAGTTTTCAGACAGAATGTCAGACAGAAAGACACCTAGGAACTGGGACAGGCCTCCCTGTGAAAAGTTACTCTGTAAAAAGTTAGGAATGAAGAGGAGGAATGCAGAATTTTTTGAAGGTTTTGGAACATAAAGGGAGGAACAGTGGAAGTAACATTAAGAAATGGTACTAAAAACAACACAGGTCTCCAGGAGAAAAAGAGGTAAATTACAGAGGATGGGAAGAGGCATTAGCTTTTTAGGAGAGCAGCTTAAATATAGTCAGAGGAATACGGAGTTGAGACAGCAGACAGTAAAATTTTCTTTTTACATCTTTTTAACATTTTCTAACCATGCTCCACAGAAAGATATTTATCATCCTATGTGTGCAAACTTAAAAATACACCTGAAACTTGGAATGGGCCATTCAGAGCCTTTTGTGGATGTAAGAAATTGTCTTTGTTGAGTAATGTCTACTAGGATTAAACATGATGTGTGAAATGATCAAACTGTATTCAAAACTACACCACCCACACCTTTCTGATATGGTGGCGCTAGATCTAACAATTGTTGTAGCTTCTCATAACTGACATTCACACCCTCTGCATACTATAATTGACTAGGTATATCAATACGCCCTTGTATTTGTGTGTATGTGTGACCAGCCCTAAGTCAGCCAATTATCTTCTTTGGCGAGCTGGTGTGTCAGTGGAGCTTAGATGACCTGGAACACATCCAATCATCACCGTGCAAGCGTAAGCACAAGAGTCAGACACACTGCTAACGTGTGAAGCACAGAGACCTCGTGAACTATCAGGAAAAGTGATCTGCGTCTGCACACTGGAGCTGTACAGGCTCCGACCACTGACTCCTAACAGATTTGGGGTTGAGGAAGAAGTAAAATACATGAAGTTGCTGAGTAATATTCTACAATGAAATATGAAAGATTTGTTGAAGGAGATAATTATGTGTAAGACATTTTAAACTGCCTAATGTGAAGATGTCTGAAGATAGGGCCAATAGGAGTAGTTATTAAAAAATTGTAGTAGCATACACAAACAAGAGGTATTCTACGAATTCCGAATTCAGTTTATCCTTTTACATTTCCTCTCGTTTGTTGTTATTACTGTAAACACGTTAAATGAGATAGATGCATTCAGGCACGTACCCTCACAGGATCGAGACTAATTTCTTCTGTGCTGAATTCGTTAAGTACAAGAATTATAATTGTGCTTCTGAGTGAGCCATCACATTAGAAACTTAATCAGTGGAAGGGGATGTAATGTTGATAAAATATGAATGTAGTTTTAAAAACAGTTGCACTGGATATGTATTATAATATTTTTATTAAATAAAAAATATTTACATGTTGATTAATATTTATGATGATGCTCTCTTTACTCTATATGCAACCAAAGATGCTCATTTTGCATGATTAGGGGAGTTTTTCTCCTCAGTATATTTCTGAAGTTACCACAATTTTACTATAACTATTATATGTAGTATATTGTTTCCCTCTGTCCATTTAAAGGAATTATACAAAATCACAATACAGCAGAAAGGCTTTAGTGACTTGTAACAGGAGTGCTGTAGGTGTCATACGATAGCGTGTGCTCGTGTCCTAACCCCGGCACCTTGTGTGCAGAGATGTGGTCATCCTACACCAGTCAACCTCTGATCTGAGATGGCTCAGTGGATTCAGCAGGCCACTTAACACGGCAGAGCCCCTCACACAATCAATGAGCCACTGTACTACTATGTCGCTGTGAGTTCACAGTGATAATTACACCAACCCACTGGACTCTCCTTGATGCTCCCAAGAGACACGGTACGAGTAGAGTAAAATGAGCTCATCTGAACCTGACCCTGCTTTGTTTTAATACATGCGAAAGATGAGATAAAATGAGGGTATGGCAGAGTACCGCTGCTGTCAATAAAGAGGGCAGGTGAAGGTCTAATCCGCTGTGAAAATGTTACCGGAATCAAATGGAACAAAAACTTCACTAACTGGAACTGATGTTTCCCCATCTTGATAACAGAAGTATAACTAACAATGTCTGCCAGAGATGGAAAAATTAGAGAAATATGTGGACTCTTTTCAAAGGCTTATTGCCTATTGATGCGCTTCATGACATGATGCATTACCGTCTGCTCCAGCTCTGTGCTCAAGGACTTTTTGGCAGTGTTAGCCAGACGTACAGTAACCGAGCCATCAGCCAACTCTCTCCTTCGTCCCCTGGCTCACGAAGATGTCTGATCTGTGTAAACAGCCGGCAGGGCCAATGAATACATGACATTAGGTCTGCATAAACACACAGAGAGAGGATAATCATTGGTAGGCTTGCAACCAGTGGTTGCTTCACCTGGTGTTTATAAAATCTCATATCTGCTGAGCCGACAATCCTAACACACTTAATGTCACCTGGCAAAGGCACTACCAGTGCTGGCTGTGAGTCCCTGCTGGCCGCAGGGGTTTACCAGATGACACCCTTGTCTCCGTGATTCCCTGAAACATCAGAGTTTGAGTATTATCGGGCTGTGACTGGCCCGGGTTACCCATCATCAGTGGACTTAAAGGAATCATCAACAGTTTATCTTTGTTCTGTCAAATGATATGCAACACTGGGAGGGCTTTGAGGATCATTTTCTTTTTGCTGGAGTCAGTGCTGAGTAAGTCTGTCTCTGGCTGTCTCACAAAGATGTGTATGTGCACCCTGACAACACTTTGTTGTGTGTCTGCCAATGGGACACAGCTATATGAGGAACATGTCGATCCAAGTGTGACAGCAGCAGTAACCCCTGACACATTGCAGCAACTTCTCATGCCAGTCCTTTTTTAAGGTTTTCTATAAATAAAGACTTTCCAACTAACTAGTCAATGGGACTTCTTACACTCATATTGAAAGCCTAGTACTGCAAGTCCTGCTCAGCAAAGAGCCTCCAATGCCTTTTACTGTGGCATGTGTCTCACTAGATCACATATCACTGCTGTCCATAAAGTTGGAAGAGAGACCAAGAGACAAGAAGAAAGGAGACGCGGGGATAAATATACATGACCACAGAGCACATTTGGAGAGAGAAGCCAGTAAAATGCTGACTCCCAAAGGACGTCTCTGTATTTGTAGTCACATTTAAAGGTGCGTGACAGAAACTGACAGGAGATCAGTTGCTAGATTTTCTGGCTAGCATTCAAAAAAAGGTTCAGACTAAATTTCCTGGCATCTTCCCAGTTTTTCATAGGTCTTAGAGCTCACAAGCATGCTTTCTGCAGGGTGTGGCATGTACATTATATTCTTAAAAGAACACTTAAATATAAACCTTGTCTAGACTACAAAAATGCAACCAAACATTACAAAAGACAAAATCTCAAAATTCTTAAGGTTTAAGAAGTATTCTGTGAATATAGTTGTTTAATGCACCCAATTACATTCACATGCTTTAATAATACCTCACAAGCTGCACATTATGGATACACTTACTCTGACCTGCTCCCCCATGAAGGTTCTTGGCATTTTAATTCACATAATGTGACTGCCCAGCTCACCCTTTGTCTCACTTGTGGAAGGAGCTGGTTTCTCAGCTGTTGCTTCTTTTATCTACATACCCCTCTCACTCCCTTACTATTTCTGTGAATACCTTCTTCTTAACACCAGCCTTAATATTGTTGCTTGTCTCAAGTGATGTACTTATTCTAGTAGTTGTAATTATTATTTGTTTTATGTCAAACTTGCAGCCATGCCCTTAGTTTTTCCAGTTTAGTGACCTGATTGCATTTATTCTTATGTTATATCTGCTCTTTATATTAAAAAAAAAAAAAAACCTTTATCATACAAAGAAGAACATGGCCCGTAGCCATTGTGTACACAGGACATAACTGCAGGTTTCACTTCATTGTTTGTTGCTGACAGGAAACATTTGAGCTAATCTGTAATTGCAATCCTAAATGCACTGAACTTCCTTTTGGTTTCCACTACTATTATATGCTTGGAAAGTCTGGCATGTTTCCAAAGACATGGGTCTTACATCCAAGTAAGTGGAAGGAAAAGCAAAATGAAACACGAAAGTTGACTGTGAATTGCCAGTGACATTTAGCCTACTGAATTCATAAAGGATGAGTTTCTATTTGAGTATCAAACTGGGTGGCTGCTTGGAAAAGGTGCCCAAAAAGATGAAATGTGAAGAAAAATAAGGTGGACTACTCAACATGAACATCAGTGTCCATGGTGTTTAATAGAGAGCAGCTGGCAGAGATGAAATGAGAGATGGGGCAAAACGACGCTGATGTAACACCAACTGAGATCCTATCAGAGCACTACAGCCAGTGTAAAGAGTATCTTGGTGGATGACCTATGGCCATTTGGTGACTGCTTGTGTTTTGGTCATAGTATCCTCAAGGGCCTCTGAACGCCGAGCCCCATGTGGAAGAGTTAGAGCCAGCAGGCCGCTGCTATTGAAGACACCGAGATGGATGTCAAGGAGCTGCCACTTTCTTGAGAACAAGGTTTTTTCCTGCACATCCCACAGCATAATCAAAATACACCTGATAGTGTAAGACATGTATTACATGTAAATATTACACTACAATAGAAAAATCTGTAATGTTTCTAAAATTATAAGTAACTGAGAGTGCAATTAAGAAAAGGTGAGCTAAATGTTAATTTAAAAAAAAAAACCCAAGAATATGACATAGACTTTTTAATAGTCATACCAAATTCATGCTTGTCTAATCTTAACCAAATTTGTAATTCTACTGATAAGGAAATGCTCCAAGTCTGGATAGATAAGCCCATTAGCCAGACATTCTGTTGTTGGTTATCACAATTTTGCATTTGTGGTTTATGACACAGTAGCTGACTGCGACATGAGGAACTGAAACAGGTAGAGAAGCCTTATTCTTTCCTGACATCAGGGAATCAGACTAGTCATTGTGTGTTTGGCGTCAACACAGAGACAGCTCAGAGCAGCTTTGGTTTGTACTTGGTGACAAAACATTTTAGAGCAACTTTATATGTCTGTGTCACTTTATTTATCATTAATTTGGATCTTTACTTGTGCCGTTCTCTATTAATTTTGTTATCTGTTATCAATTGTGATGTGGACTAATTAGGTTTCACTTACACCTGCTGGTAGGAAAGGTGGTTCATGGTTGGTCATATTTTTGTTGACTGCTTGCTCTATGTTTTTGGTCTTTATTGATTTAGTTCCCACTTTGATTTTTCCCACGTTTTGTTGTATTATGAGATTGATCCTTTGAATTAAATTTTAGAAACTTACACTAGCTCTCAGTGGATCTTTTTTGATCAGCGCATCCGACAAACACTGCATATTATCAGCCTCTCAAATTTTGGATTGTTTTATTTGAAGTCGCTTCACACTTTTTCTGAACACATCTCTCTTTCTATGACTTGAGTTTATATATGTTCCTCTCAGATGACACTCATTCTGTTCCTAGGTCAACAGCAATGTAACTCAGTTCAGTACACTGAGAGTTACAGAAGGAAAATTAGAGACCTGAAAAGAGGAAGTAGACTAGGGAGTGGGTTGGGTAAATACAGGAAGTAGGCCTAATCTTAGTGTCTGCACAGCAAAACAAAGTGCTCATCCTGTCCTCATTGTACAATGCTGACATATAAACATAGCTGCTGAGTCTAAGAAATCTCAGATTTTTCGTATCTTAAAGCTACAGAATGAACTTTTTCAAAAAAAATTGTTTATAGAGACCTGTTGTATTAATTATGTTATTGTGAAGAAGTGCACCCTGAGATGTGTTGACAGCCCCCGGTGACCCAGAATCAGAGAGGAATACTGGCAAACAAACAGGCATATTCCATTCTAAAGGGTTTTGACTAACACTTACTCTGACTAACAAACACTGTGTGTCACCTGTATGAGACGCCATGGGCTTCAAACTGCTTTTAAATAGGGATTCAGGCCTTCAACAGTTTAGTTTTATGAATGAAGCTGTTTTTTGGCAACTGTCCTGAAATATGAACTTTCAAAGACTACAGATTAGAAATGTTTCAAGTCCTATATCCTCGTAGATCATTATTCTTTGTGTGTGTTATTTTCCACCACAGTCACACTGACACATTAACAAAGAAAACTTGACTAAGTCTCTTTAAAAGCTCCACATAACCACAAAAGGTCCAAATAAATATGAAGTATTCAAGTTGAGGTGAGTAAAATCTGAATCATCAATTCAGATACAACTGAACTGTACAGTATCTTTGCGTCATTAATCTCACGCGGATTGGTAGGATAATTTCTGACTAAACCTAGGTGACACGTTTACCAGGGATCAGAGCATGTAACCTTATACTCAATAATTCAACAATGAAATAATTCAGTGTCACAATAAAACAAAACAGGAATGTTTTGTTCAGCTGAAAAAAAAAATTAAATGTCAGTTTAACATATCTGACTTTTATAACCACAGTCTTCTTACATAATGACCATTACAGCTAAATATTATACTTTCACTAAGATTAAAAATGCTTTATACACAGGCCATGAGCTTTTTCTCTATCAATAATGTTAAGGTTTTTTGCTGCATATCAGCAAATTAACAAAAATTTTTTTAACAAAACAATTTTAATTAATTTTTTAGGTAATTTAATAGTTGATTTAATTTCTTAATTAGACATGTTTCAGGTAAACACATCATGATCAGAGTGCAATGGGTTCAGTGTTTCTTAAGAAAGGTATGTAAAAAATCAAGGAGGGGTGTCTGAGGCTCAGAAACAGGTCTGGGAAGAACTCAGGAAGGGAAATAAAGGTGAATGAATAGTGACAGGTAAACCTGACTGTGTTCAAAGGTCAGAATACACAGACGCACAGTGGCAGAAGGTCCTGGAAGAGCACTTCCACTAAATTTCTGATATGTTACTAAAGAAAAGATTAACTGTTGGTGGCCAACTATATCGCTAAAATAAAAAAGCTCAGATTTGAATTCAAAGATTGCGCTAGTTTCTTGGAAATATTATGTAGCTTTGCAAGAGTATGCTCCACAATATTACATTTGTATCAAGCGTGTCATCCCTAAGGTAAATAAACTAATATTTTTCTGTGCCAAACAGCAGTATTTGTTGTGACATGTGGAGTTTACACAGGACCTGTCAGCAGGCTCAGTTTTTAATAAAGTTCCTATGGATTAAGGATTTATTGGACAAGATCGCCCCCTGCTGACGATTCGCGTGAACTGGTT
Source organism: Channa striata (assembly GCA_033026295.1). Taxonomy (NCBI): domain Eukaryota; kingdom Metazoa; phylum Chordata; class Actinopteri; order Anabantiformes; family Channidae; genus Channa; species Channa striata. The sequence goes on along the minus strand of CM065168.1, from coordinate 14,983,537 downwards.
TGTCACGTCGCGGCCTTCTGGGTCAGGAAATGTCATCAGTTTATTGATCAGGAGTTTATTCTTGTTTGTGTTTCAGTGGATGATATTCATCCATGCGTTGAATACTGTCAATGTATTTTAGTTGCAGGTCAACGGATGTTTACTGAACACAGCAAAGTAGTTTTTAATTTTATGAACATAATAAAGTACTTGAGTATTTAAGTGCATGTTTGAGGCGCTTTCACTACTCTATGAGGTTTACTTATTAATTTTTTTATTACATTGATAAAAAAATGCTCCCAATATGTTCGACATGCATTCAGAGTATGAAAATGGTTATTGTATATCCCATTATGTGTGTCTTAAGTTATGAATAATCTCATGAATAGTTCATATAAGACGTTTTTTTATACATGAGATCTTGATCAGTCATCAGAAGTTTTATATATCGTCATCGTGAGGTAGTTTTCTCATTTTTTCAACGAAGCCAAAAGTAGACATAGAAGTCTTACTTAAGATATGAGGCATCTGTGACTTCTCCACATGAGTTAACATCCGCTTATGATACATATACTCATACCCAGATCTGTGTGTTTGAACGTCCATTGTTGGTACTAAATAAGGAAATCTTGGTACGTTCCGAGAAACGTCCTTATTTTTGGATTTCTGCAGAGTATTTCAACTAATGTATGAAGTAATTTCATCACTTCTACCAGCCAAACAGCATGTTGACATGTCTCAAAAGCGAGACATACCGGGAAAAAGATGAACGCACATCCGCTGCCGAAACCCGGGATCGAACCAGGGACCTTTAGATCTTCAGTCTAACGCTCTCCCAACTGAGCTATTTCGGCGCGTGCTTCAAATAAACCGTGGAAACGTTGATATACAAACAGGGATAATAATAATAATAATACGTATATTTTTTTTTTCGGTTTTTCATTAGCAGCAAAGGTGACGCTTGTTTTTCTTCCTCGGGACTATAACGCTAATCGACCCGAAAGCACCTGAAATACCTCAACAACAATACATTACTTACATTACATGAATGAATGGGCGGTCAGAAAAGAGTCCGAATCCTCTGGTTTTTAAGCCCGAATATCGAGGCATAAGAAAAACAATAAACCACTATGGATAAACTCAATGTCGTTGGAAAATCTTTACCCACGTGCATTCCACCTTCCTACCCTCTGAACACAAGATGGCGACAGCTGCCCCGGCTGCCGGACGCTCTCTGAGCTCGGTGCTCGTTGACAACAACTTTACATTCACTTGCAATTTGTTTGCTCCTACAGAGCATCAGACATTATTTACGATAATAATAAAGGACAGCAGCAGCTACACGCCGTCTATTTGACAATAGTACCGTCTTAGCATAGTCATACATTTGACTACAGTTGTAACGTTAGGATACATCCTTTAAACGTGCGTGTTTGAACGTGGACCCACAGGGACAGTGTCGTTCTGGGCCACAGGTAGAATCAGTGCAGCTTACTGTGACCGTCCTGCACTAACCACAGCGTGTGTTCTTATCTTTTCTTTTATGGAGCTCTGCAGTGATGCAGGGCCGCGCTTTATTACTCGGTCGTTGTCCCGATGCCAGCATCTTTTCCGCCGTTCCCGCCTAATCTCTCCCTCTGCTCTCTCTCTATCACTCTCTTACGTTTTTGTTCATCTGTCATCCCTCCCCAAGGTGACTTTCCTTCCTCCACAGACACTGCAGTTGTTCCTTGCTTTGTTCTGGATTGGAAGGCCTGAGTGTGGATAAGATGTGAGAGAGATGCAGACAGTGGAATAAAAGAGACTGGGAACCAGGGGAGGGAAGAGGGATGTGAAAGAGGAGGGAACTGATGAGATTACTGAGCAGGATGGAGGAATGTACAGTATGGATTCACTGCACAAGCCAGTGAGACAATGAACACATGTTACATACATAAATAAAATAAAATGGAAAAGAAATTGTCAACATTGAGAGATTGAGCTGCCTAAACAGATGTTTGCCTCACTAACAAGTTTCATCTTCATTAGTATTGTGATTAGCTCAGTTGTCACATCACAGTGAGACAGAGTGAGGGTTCACCACAGTCAGCACTAAATACTGCAAGTATCTGGGACGGAGTTTCTAAATTTAGGAATCAGAGAAACAGGGAGTGGGAACAGGAGATGTCGAAAGGCAGGGACAGTTGGAAAAAAGAGAGACAGATTTGGACAGTAAGGTGCAAAGAATGAGATATGGAGTCCCCCCCAGCAGGATTAATCCAGGCAGTTCCCTGGTAAAAAAAAAAATTGGATGTGTCGCTGCAAACGTTACAGAAGCCTAGTGACAAAATCTTCTTTTAAATAAGGCACCAAATTGGCATTTTTAATGTATTTCTCTGTGAAATTATTTGAAAAGGGATTAAGGCTAGTAATAGGCCTATATTTTGAAAGCTGTTTGGATAGGTTAGCACACAATGAACAATTTCTTTTCCACAGCAATTTTTTTATGTTGATGCATCTATGACATCTAAACAATATATTGTAGTTTTATCTGTGTAATACATTTTCCTGATAAAAAACTAAACGTTCCAACAATAACCAATGCATTTACTAGACGGTTAACGCAGACAGTTAACATCAATTTTTAGATAGATCACCTTTTTAATCTTGTTCTGTTCTATACAATAACACATGATATAAATTTTATAGAATACTAATATTTTTCTATACACATGGTCATAAATGTACAGTACAGTGTACACAGATACAGTATTAACACAAATACGCTTACATGTATCTTCTCCTTACAGTTACTCTCTAGTTCATTCTTCAGAGTTCATCACAATGGCTGATTTTCTGTCCGGCAGATGATTGTGACCAAAAATAAATAAATAAATAAATACATTTTTTTTGTTTTCTTTTATGACTAAAGCCCAAAACAAATACTTGAGTATTTACATCCCTGAAAAAATGTTCCTAATACACAAGAATTTTTTTCTTCTGCCTGCATCACAAATAGTGTAAAAGAGGGGAGGATGAATGAGAAACCCCGAAGCCCAAGGAGCTTGTCAAGACTTGAGTCCATACAAAGTTTATTTTGTTCTGTATCTACTTCCTGACATAAAACTTTACCTATTGAAACACCCATAATTCACACCCATAATAGCTGATTGAGGGCTGGTTCATTGTTTTGTCCGCAGCTGTGACTTGAAGCCCTGAGGAGAAGGAGAGATACAGATACAGTGTAACATGTCCAGGACTTGATCCAGAAGCTGGCAGAGATTTCTGTTCAGAGTTCAGTCCAAAAGCAGTGACTCTGCGCTCCAGAGCAACAGCTACCGTCACACTGAGGTGTCCCATGTCAGTGATTGTTTTTACATGTTCCGATTTGTTTTAGAATAAATGCTAGTTTACCTGTACTGACTACAGAAATAGTTTGAACAAAGTTTTCACAAAATATTGCCCTTTGATTCCCACTTTAAAAGTAAAGTGATATACTTTCAGTAATATTACAGTGGCCTGTCATATACACATAATTACAGTTGCTCCATAAAATTTGCTTTTCTGTTCTGTTTACTGGCCTCCTGCTGTTAGTCAGAAGATTAGGTCCCCTTCTCTTTTTCCCATGTAAAGCATAAATAGAAAACACGGTTCTGTCTTCACATCCTAGGGGTCATTGCTTTGCGCAGGATTTATTGCACATAATCATGAACACACACACTTGTTTTTTACTTTACACTACACATTGCACACGCACACACTTTAACACACACATACAAACATACAACACAATCATACAAATACCCTTGCTTACATTGTCATAACCATTAATTTGTATTTTTCAAAAACAACAACAAAAAGACCATGCCTTTCTGCTTTAATTTGTTCACATTCTAAAATATGGTGCTTGAAATGAAATCTAAATTATTTTTTGCAGTTTTCTGGTAGTTCCACGAGAGCCTGTAAACTTTGAATCTGAATGCTTGCAATTACCTGCCATTTACTATAACACTGCAAACATTATCATTGTGATATATTGTTGTAAACATACAGCAGGTCATTCAGCACCATCGGGATATATTAATAACTCAATTAAGGCATGTAAAATAAGGAAAAGAAAAAGAAATATAGATTTCCTTCGTAATTTTTTTCTCACTGAGAATATCTGTGCAGGTAGATATTTGTGTGCTTTCACAGACAATGACTAAGTAGAGATCAGTCTGCCTCAAGTGCATGTGTGTATATGTGTCTGTATGTTTGTGTATTTCTCTGTGGATACATACATGCACATGCAAGTTCAAAGTGCACGTTGGAAGATTAATGTATGCCTTTGCTGTGATCGACCTTATCCTACACATTACGTGCGAAGTGGTGCTTTCATTAGCCATGGCTATGGTGTTATCATAATGCGGGACCAGTAGTGGAGACGTAGTGGTCACCTAGTCAGTGATGATGTGGACTAATGAGGTTCAGTGTAGGGAGCAGAAAACAGGCTCAGGAGCTCAGTATTCATCTATCTGAATGGAACCAGAGGTTATGGGATTTGTTCTGACCTGTGTAAACTAACTGCTTCTCATTTTTCTCACATGGGTACACACACACAGCACATGAGCAAACTGGTAAGCTACATACAATTCTTCAAGTTTACACACACACACACACACACACACACACACACACACACACACACTCACACACGCGCACGCACACACACATGCAATAACACGTGTGCCTGCCAAACACCCGTCTCATTCTCTCACTGCCTCCGTGAGACACCGGTCTGTCCCATCACTGGCTTCCACCCGTGGTTTGCGAGTCTTTCTCTGGCCCCCCCCCTCCACCCAGGAATTATGTATAACGGTCCCGCCACTGGGAGCTGGATCCACTTGCAGAAGAGACACTACCCTTTTCTTGACACGTGTTTTGAGAGCACGACGAAGTTTCTGCCTTGTGAAAGCGTAGAGCAGAGGATGAAAGATAGTGGTTCCATAAGCCATCGCCAAGAAGCAGAGGCGGAGTCGCACCAGGCTGTCACTGGGACCCAGACACAGGATCAAAACATTGACTGCAGACAGGGGGGCCCAACAGCCCAAGAAGGTGGAAATGATGATTAGGGACATTTTTAAGACGTGGCGTTGACGTTCTCTGCGGTCCCTGTGCCTCCGCACTGCCCGCCTCAGTGCGATGATGGCTGAAACAGAGGCTTGGACACCCATAGAGGATGCAGGCAGTGGTGAGGTGGCATGTGTGTGTGCTGAGACTGAAGCTGGAGTTGGAGAAGCAGGGGTGGCTGGTGTGGTTGCAATGGGGGTGGTGGCAGCAGTACTGACAGTAGTGACTGTTGCTCCACTGTCAGACATCGCTTGAGGCATGGAGGAGAGTGGTGGTGGTGAAGTTGGTGTGGGGGTAGGAGAGGGGATAAGTGGAGGATGGGTGAGGTTCTTGTTCTGGTTAGAGGACACTACCTCTGTAGGTAGGCTCAGATCCTTCCTTCTCTGCCTTCTGCAACGTATTCTGCATGTGGAGTCCTTTGCACGTGTACCCCTCATCATGTGGGAGCCAATGCGAATGTTGAGGGCCTGGAGGATCCTGGAGTAGGTGAACAACATGACGGCCACAGCAATGAAAAAGCAGGGTACTTGGAGTAACAAGTGATAATACATAGCCATGCCTGTGTAATACCCTTGCCCTCCGATGCACAGTAGTGTCCTGTTCTGCCATACTGGAGGCAGGTGGTGTGAAACAGAGTAGGGGTGCGTGGATGGTAATAAAGAAGGAGAGAGGGAGGAAAAAACAGGGGTTAGTCCCGTGGTGGGCTGAGAGTCATTGTTTTGGCTTTCCGGCTCCTCATCCTCACTATCCTCATCCCTAGAAGAGAAGAAGTCCCCCTCAAGGAAGGGCAGGAAGAAGACAGCCAGAGACACAGCCCATACCGCTGACAAGAGCAGCGCAGCACGCCGTGGCGTCAGCAGACGACTGGCTGGACGCACTGAGATGTCATATCGGTCCAGACTGATCACCAGCACATTGACTGCTGTGGCCACACTGGTGAATGTGACACAGGCTTCGTGAAAACAGCACAGCGTGGCCAGGCTGCCCACTCCACTTCCATTAGCTGGTACCAGAATCACGGCCACAGTTAGGGGCAGACATAGCACACAGACCAGTATGTCCAGCACGTGGAGGTTAACCGTGACCAGGTTGCTGACCGAATCCACTAGATTGGACTGAGCACAGTAGAGCACAAGTACTGTCAGGTTGCTGCTGAAGCCCAGCACCAGCTCCAGCATCAGCACAGTGGTCAAAGACACCTGGAAGCCCAGGGGGTAGGGAGTGCTCCAACCCTCCTCCACACCCACCTCACCCCCTCCATCCAGCAGGCCTACCCCCTGACCGTCACTGGTCTCCAGAAGGTCACGATAGCCTTCGGTCTCCATTGAGGCCACAGCAGTTCTTCACACATAGCAACTGTGGCTTCCAGACCAGACCATGCTCTGTCTCTCCTTGTCTTCAGTCTCAAAGGTGCCAGAAAAATTAGATGATGGCCAGATCTGTGGTTGACTCTATGAAAAAACAGGAATAAGAATTAAGATGGGGGCAGAGAAACATCAAGCAGATTAGCAGTCTGGTCTCATATTTACTCAAAAAAAAAAAAAAAACACACAGTACAACAAGTACAAATCAAACTTGTCAGATTTCACAAGGGAAGCAAAGCTATGGGTTGACACAGTGAGGTGAAAGTAATCTTGCCAGTTGATTGGAGTCATGGGGTGCAGTTCAATCTGCTGCTGATGACCCATGATGTCTCACTGGGTTCAGGCAGTTAGACAAAATGCTTGATGTAGATAACGATTGAGGAGGGAGGAATTAGATGAGGTTGGATTTCTCTTGGGGGGGCATTTGCAGGTATAAGTACACTGAGCAGTGGCTCAGCAGTGAATCCTATAACAGCCTACAAGCAGATGATGATTTATTCCCTGATTATGCATAGATACCATAGTATGCTGAATGCTGTTTGGAAAGATGTAACTGTGATTCTCATGAGCAGAAGCTTGTGGATGTTTGTTTTTTTCTTACACAACACACATTATATGGGTCAGAAATGGGTAACAGCTTCCAAGATAAACACACCAGCATCAACCACATCTGTACTCTTAAGATGGCATTGGTACACTGCATCTTGTCTCCAGACATATATAACATCAGTATCTACCTATATCAGAACCTGTTCCTCCATGATTGACCACCAACCTTGTGAGGACCATGAATGCCTGTGGACATTCATTGTATGTCAAGATAAAATCCTTTAAAATCGTTTGTTTGGATATTTTCACATCCAGTTAAGTGTCAGCTTTTACCTTCAAGTGGAGAGGTAACTGGGACATTGGTGGACTGGCAGAGAGACCGTGCAGTGCATGTCAACATTGTAGGCACCCAACTGAGGGTGGCAGCAGTTAATCGTTCTCAGAGGGGGATGTAATGAAGACGAATGGATCAATGATCCACAAACAGTGGCACATAAAAAATGCTATCAGCAAAAGACCAGCTCCTCTGGCAACCTGTCCCCACACGCAATCTTTCTCCTCAGCTCTCCCGCATCCCTAACATCCTTTCCTACTCTGTTCTCTTGTCAGTTTAGTGGCTGAGACAGACTACTTTGCATGTAGAGCATGTTATTCATGGCTGGCGGGATGCTCTCTTGTGCTTGGCGAGAAATCATATGAAGTGTAAGAGTGAGAGAGAAGACCCGTGTCTTTGTAAAGTAAGATCCAAATCCATTGTCTGACCGAATGAAGAAAAGCTACAAGTGTTTCCTTACCGGCAACAGTGAGCCCAAGATCTTTTTGGGTCAACCTTTTACTCCTCCACAGCTTTTGTTCTCACCTTGTCGTTTGCCCTTTTTCCACTATTTTACTTTACACCCCACCCCCTCAATTGTAATGTGGAAAGGACCTGCAGGCAGAGCAGGATTCAGTGTGGAACAGTGGTCTATCTTAATCCACTAATGGGTTCCATGGGGTTTGCAGTTTTGCTGGAACATTGATTTAAAGCATCATCGATCTGCCAATTTAACAAGCCTGAGGCAAAGGAGCACACAGACACCCGCACTATCTCATCCTCCTACAAGTACCTGTGGTCTCATTTTGAGCCCTGCATAAAATAGTTGAGATAGTTGTGAGTGGATTTGCTCTATTAACTCTTTTTACCACCAGGTGAACTTAAATGAGTGACAATTTGGTCGGCCGTATCCTTGTAATGTAATCAAAATTGGTTTCAATATTGTGGACAACACAATGCTACATATCATGAAGCAACGCAACATGAACAGAGCTAAATAAACAGCTTTGCATATGTAAGGAATGGTACAATGTATAATACAACATGTGTTATATGAAATACATTTTATAACAAAACAAAAACATTGTAAATTTTCAACAACAGTAAAACCATCCATGATACTCTGTAGTTACTAATTTGATCAGTCTCTTCAAATGTTAGGTCATCATCCATTTCTCTTATTAGTCATGCTATTAATTACATGGCACGACTAGAAGTGATTAAACAAGCAAACTGAACAATAAAGAGGAGTTTATGATGTTCTATGACTAAACAAAACAATAGTCTACAGTCTTTTGACAATGGATATTACAATGATGATATGGTAAATAATACAAATGACTACAGATTTTAAAACAGTCTGTGTTAACATGTTTTTAGCGCAAGAAAAGACTGTCCTGCAGCAAGAAAAGATCACAACATTGTTGCTTTTACAGGAAGAGAGGGAAGAACAAAGTGTACATGTTAGACGAGGTGCCCAACTGTGGGTAGCGTTTCTAATGTTCACCAGTGCTTGTTTCTTTCACCATGAATTGTGGCTTTTGTACATTTTCAATTATTTTTTTGGATCCACATCAGTCTGATACAAGATTTGGTTCTGGTACCTGAAAAAGAAACAACAAAGAAATCCATGCCCGTGCACTGGACTGATTGTTATTGTACTGCACTGTTGCAACCTACCAGAATGTATGTATTTGTGTATTTTTATGCATGTTGGCTGAGTAATTTCTGGCAAAAGAAAAAGAGGGATGGAGGGAGAAGCTTAGGCATATGTGATAAAACATCTTATTTTAGAAAACAGCCTGACATATTTAGATAATCTAAAAAAACTGCTTCCTTGTTTAGTATATAACAGCAGCAGTTTTTTGACGTTTGTTGAATAGGGGACAACTTCATTTCAGTCACATGGACTTAAATTAGTTATGGGAAACTCATGTGCCCCCTCCCCAGTCATCAATCAACTGCATGACTGACAATCATGTACTGAAAGCTCAATAATGAGGCTGTCTTGAAAACAAGATGGTACATCTATCATGATATAATTCTAAAATTCCTACAACTGGATGAAATTTAAAAGAGTAATCCTCCACATATTTGTTGCGGCTTTGCAGATGTTTTCATCAAATCTAGTGTCTCAGTTACTCTGGATTCAGTGCTTTTCTCCAAAACAACACCACAACAAAGTGACAGTGTCATAGAATGCGCAGCTTCCTGGACCCTGCTGTCAGGGTTATTATAGGTGTTGGGTAGGAGATGACAGGTTGTCAAGCCCCTTTTCACAATATCACCAGCTGAATGCGGGACCAGATTTTGTTGTCAAAGTGACACTTTCAAATTCTCTTTTCTTTTTGACTTTTTGTTCCCTCTTGCCAGCTTGCACACACTTTTCACACATACTGTAACATATCCATGCTTCTGTTTTTTTCTACTGATGCTTCTTTCTGGGGTCTAAATTACTTCTGTCCAATGCAAAGATCAAATTCAGGAATGCTTTGACCTAGAGAGTATCTAAAACAACATATTTACTTTATTTTTTTAGGTATGCATTGACAATACAACACACAACATTACTATTTTGGGAGCACATGTCAGGAGACGTTTTAGAGCCTAATTTCTGGTTTTTCCACTAAAATGTGACCCAAACATGATCTAATTTTCACATAAGGCTTAAAACTAGATTAAAAAGTCCAATTAAACAGGTGAGGCACAATATCACAGTTATAATTGTATTTATTGTGTAAATTATTTGTGTCTGTGGACTAGTACACCTTGCAGCACGGATTTCAACTAAATCTCACTGGTGAACTTGAGTGTTTGTTGGTTTCCTTATAAACTGTCTGCTTCAGGTCATTACACAGCATTTCTTTAGACTTAAAGTCATGACTGTGTTTTAAAGAATCCTATCTTTGACTTGACCGTTTAAAAATACTTCCTCTGCTTCAAGCATGCAGTGCTACATTGACTTGTATGCTCAGGGTCGTGGTCTTTTTGTTGAGCGTCAGTTCCATTGAGAGATACCTGGACACTATTCTGTAAATATATAGTACATAGTACAACTCGGAATTCAGAGCTTTATGGACAATGGCAAGTAGTCTTGGTTCAGAGGCACACCACATTTCACAGATGGCATAAGAATCTTACTGGAATGCATTGTTTGGTCATTGCCAGACATACTATAATGCCTCTCGTTCAAGCCAGAAAGCTCTACTTTGGTCTCATCTGTTCACAGAACACAGTTCCAACAGTCTTCTGGCTTTTCCTCATGGCTTTAAACAAACTATAGAACAAGCAGCAATGGTCTTTTTGGGGAGTAGTGACTTCTTTCTTACAACATTGCCATGCACGGTTTTATTGTTTGACCTTCTCCTCAGAGAGGATTCATTAGAGGCATCTAATTTCTCAAATATGATCTTACATTCCATACCTTACTCTTTGTGTGATCCTAGTCTGTAAAACGCCTTTGGAGGGTAACAATGTATTTGAATGTTCTCTGTTTGTTCACCATCTGTCTGACACTTGGCTGGGGGAGTCAAAACTCCTAAAAGGTTTTTGGTAACCCATGCCATTTTTTGCCACACACAAAGATATAAGACTTACACAATATCACAATAAATAAATGTAATAATTTGCCTGGTTTGTTTAATTGATTTTCCTTGATCTAGTTATAGCACTTGTTATCTAAAAAAATCATGTTCAGTTAATGACAAGTCTAAAATTAATTTAAGTTAATAAAACAGAAACAACTCTCTGTCCCCTGTATTTAGTTAAACAATATTTTTTGTTTAGTTTCCATACAACAATCTTGCACATTTGTACTTTTAAGAGATTTAAAAAACTGAGTCTTAAAAACACCTTAACTAGTAAATATGCTATATTATCATATATATTGTATAATATATGATAATAATTTGAGTAAGTTTCTCACATTTAAGGGGTAGAGAAACACTTCACCCATTTTCAACAAGAGGCACATCAGATTACAGGGGAACAGCATTTCCAGGCCGGTGCACCTGACACAAAAAATTCTACACACACATTTCAAGCCAAGTCTGAAATGAGGCAGAAACAGTATATTAAATCTGGCCCTTAGTGTCATGACTATCCATTGTGTTGCTGCTGTGTGCCAGGATCTCGACCTGCTGCAGTAGAAAATGCTGATCCTGCACTGGCCCTGAGGGCACACTCCCATTCTCACCTCGCTGCTCGGCAATCTAGATGTGACAATGTGGCTGATACAAATGAGCTTCCTAATTATTTAAATGTAAGCACCGCCTGTGCCCTCTAACTTTATGCATTCCCGTTGCATATTTCTGAGGGTGTAACAACTTTCTGCAGAAGACGGCGGCTGCTGGTTAACAAACATCAAGATTGTCTACGTATTTCACTTTATGCCAGAATAGGTGCAGTTTGTTTCTGGACACAACACATTGTTTATGACTATATAAATGTGTTAGTTGGAAGCTTGATCACACTCAGGTTAAAGGAGGACAGACAGATGGAGCTCAGATTTGATTCCATAAACTGACATCTTGTCCAACTAAAAGGACTGTTCAGTAGCACATGCCTCCCTCCAGGAGGATTGATGCATTGCTTTGAGTTAGTCGTGCTGGTCTGTCCTGTAGGCACTTCTGAGTTTTTTAATCTGTGTACCTGCTCCTGCTTTTTATATTCAGCTGTTGGAAATGATCCAGCTCCTTTGTGAGTCTCAGTTGAAACACGAGGGCTGTTTACATGAGGATAACAACAATATCTAAAGTAGGTGGGTAAAACTTTCCAAAAACGAAATTGGGAAAAAAAACACTGCAGTGTTGAGCAGTGCCTGGTTGTTCAGATAACAGAAAAACACATTTCGAAGAGGGCACTGTATCTGACTACAGATGTGCAAAGATGGCAGTGGAGCTGTTTTGTATTCTAGTTTATGTAGACTACGATGCACAGAGAAATAGCTTCCTGATGCTTCTTTGATGGACTTTACATGCAACTGTAAATGTCAGTACAAAATGGTTAGACTAGAAAGAAGCTTTTGCTCTTTTAGTCTATGGGACTGACACGAAAAGTTGACATTTAGGGAAGAAAGGGAAACAGAAGAGAGAGACAGGAAACAAGGGAATTGAAAGAGAAAAGAGGGAAAAGCCAGAAAGCAAACAGGATGATGGTGCATGCAGCACACTGACTCGTGGCTGTCTTAGGTATTCCCAAAGTCCGCAGTGAGACGATCGATCAAAGGCTTAATTTTCCCACTCAATTCACCCGGCAGTGCGAACATCAAGCAGCCACCAGCTGGGAAGCAGCATCCCTGGCAGGCCTCCAGCAAATCAGCCTGGACAAGGCAACGACACACCCAGCTCAGTGAGACCAACATCCCAAACTATCCGCGTCTAATTTGAATAACTTCAGATTATTCATGGAAAATTTAGTTTCTGTTTGAATGTCAGAGCACACGACCCACTGTAAACTGTACGTTCACTGCAAGCTTGGCATTACAGGCGACATTTCTACTCGGTATATGAAACCAAGCAACACTTATCACAGTAAAATTTTGAAATGGGTCATTAGAACTACTGCCAAGCACACTGAAAACACACAAGTACAGCATGCAGTCCACAAGGCATTGCTACCACCCACCCACACAGCCACCCACCGCCAGCCCACGTCTTTGTACACACTCCCTGCTCGTACACTCATTGCAGATATGGCCGAAGATGGATTTGTATCTGAGGTGAATGACTTTGTGTGAGTTTAAGAAACTGCTGAATCCCATCTGCACTTGTGCCTAAGACAAGTTAGGGAGAAACGGAGGCAACAGGAGGTGAGGTAAAAATGGGAGGTAAGTGCGGTAAGGGAGTGATGGATGGAAGGGAGGCTTAGGGCTGTGCAGATGGATGCTGAGTCGTGTGCTCGCTGGAGGGGAATGTTTGTTCCCTGCTCACCACCTCTATCCATCTCTTTTTTGAATAGTCCCAGTTGCAGCGCCTCCCTTCCCTTTTCACCATCCATCTTACAGCTAGCACATGGCTCTCAGCTTGCGCACAGTACAATATCTTTGTGAAATCCCCCCAGATCACCTGGATTGACTATTCTGTGATTGTGAATATTAAATTTCTGTTTCATAATGCAAAAGTGCAAGTGGCCTCTCGTACTGCTGTCACATCAGGGACCCTGTGATGTAGGTAGAGAAAAGGCTCACATGTGCGGTCAGTTTATATCACACATTTCTGAAAGGCTGCGAGCAGAATATCAATAACGAAGCTGTAGTAGACAGGTCAATTATCACATCCTTTAATCTGTAGGACCTCTGTATAAAAAGAAGGCCTGCTTTCTACAGCTCTAGTAGATAGAATACGAGGCAACATTTCCACCTGACAGCATGTTCGATGGCTTCCATTTGGCTCCACCATTCATTAAAAACACTCCCCAGTGTCCTATACCCGAAGCCTGTAATTTTGCCATTACACGTGCCACTCATCAATAAGCACTAATCAAGGCTGCCATGCAATCACAGTTCTTTAAAACAAGAAGAAATCTAAATCAAGTGTGAAAGCTGGCAAAACGGGGGGAAAAGGCCTGAGTCACAGTGAAGTCTGTTATGTAAATTAGAGCTTTAGAAGGATGTTCACTTGCCCACTAAAAAGAATGGCAATAATTACTTATAATGATGGTAAAACAATAACACATGATAAAATAAAGAGCTATAAAGGCATTCATTGTATTTTTATTATATCACTAATTACCCTTACATCCATTTTGTACTGTGAAGTGATTGGCAGTGATTAGCACCATCTTCTTCCATCTCTGCATTTCCACAAACCTAATCATCAGGAGTCAAGAGATCGTCGGAATGTGGTCGTCCTATCATTGTAGCCCACGTGTGTGTGATCACCTGAGTCAATTTGTGTTATGTTTGAGTGCTGTGAATAAAATAAGTCACTGCAAGGTCCAAACCCGCAGTGATAACACAATTAGTTTGTCTTATTAATAGCTCAAACCTACAGTATAATCCTAAATCATGTAGACACACTCATTAATAGTGATCCAAAATGGTGGTCTTTTATTTTTTTCACATTTTTTTTTACAAATAAAGAGGTAATTTACTGATCCTACACATGGAGTTCGATTTATTTGTAATGTGAAGCTCTACACACTCTATTTTGGCCTGATTCATTATTATGGAAAGATGATTGCTCCGTCGTACAAGTAATCAAAAATTCAATGGTGATCTTTGACACAGCACTGCAGTCAAATATTAACCCTGTCCCAGCAGGGCATGGTTAAACGGTTAATTCAGCACCTTTGTAGTTTTCACCTTTAATTTGAATTTAATCAAACCTTGCTTCACAAGATCAGTCCCTTTAGAGGAAGGAATTACTCCCAAAAAAAAAAAAAAAAACATGTTTTACACGTGAAACAGACTCATACTGAATGCACATGGACAACTGGGCTTTAGAGAAAAGACGAGAGCAAATGAAAAGATCAGAAAACAATAAAACGAAAAGAAGATTTGAAGTCAATGGAGTAAGAGCAAAGGATTAAGTGGAACTGATGGCGTTCTATCTACGCCAGGTTAAAAAGATTAAGCTATTTCACTCAAGAAGGCAATTAGAGCTCAATTAATGCCATTTATCTCCTGCAGACAGGAGGCCAGCATCATTGGCCAAGAGGAAAGAGCATCACTGCAGGCATCTGTACTATCACACCATAATGACAGACAGAGGTTTAACTCACGGGAAGGCAACACTCTCAAAACACACAGTGGTTTCATAGGAAAACTGTTAGGATGATAATGACATATATTCCAAATGTTTGTAGCACATATGGCAGCAGCATCTTTAGATAAATGTAATTATATTACAAAAATAACATGATAAACACAAATATGAAATAGACAAGCAAATTAATGGCTGTACAAGCTCTCGAAGGTCCAGCAGATATATGTATATGTATATATGTTTTGACGGTTTCTTTCTCTCACTCTGCTCTGCTATGGGTTTATTGTTTCATGTCATCTCTCTGTTTGCTTTTCATGTTTTCCTTTTTCTGTATCATCCTCTTGTTCTTGTCCTATCAAGTGCTGAGATCTGCTTCACCCCTCTGCTCCCATGCACTTCATGGAACATTGTTATTTACTATATTAGGCTAGGGAATTAATGCAGTTTGGTTTTAATTTCACACGGTAGATATGAGTGCACGCTTGCAATCTCTAATCAAAGCATCTGCGTGTGAGGCAGATACTAGTGTTTATTATCTTGGGTTTTTCTGTTATTATCCTTGTTCAGGCGGTGTTTTGTGCTTGTAAGTGTGCATTTTACTGCCCATTGCTCACAAGCAGCACCATGGTTTGTGAGAAACCTCTTTGGCTCAGGTCAACTAAGCAGTTAAAAGGGATTGATGCCAAATCAATATTGTTCAACTAGAAAACTATGAAGGTAAAAACTGTTTAAATTCATTAGATTGTGTTGTGGGGGTTTTATTACAGCAGTAACTCTCATTATTTCAATCGCAGTGAAACTGTGCCCACATTCAACATCTTGTCCATCTTGCCTAGTCTAGCCTTTTGTTTACGAGACAAAAAAAGAGATAAATTATCATGTATCAGAAAAAGGACAAGAATTGGACTTCTCTGAGAAGACCAAATTCGTAAACTAAATATTGTTTCATACCTAGCTGTAAAACACATTGATTCCCTGAAAATGCATGCAAGTTATTAATGTAGCTGTGCTGTTTTTCATACTGTAAACACATTAAGTTAAAAAGCCACCCACACCTAGAGGCTGCCCTTCTCCTCTTAAGGGCTGTTACGTAAAAGGTAAATAAGACTTTTCAATCAAAGCATCAGATCAGAGGCACAATGCTCCTTTACATGCTGAACTGAAACAAAATATGACAGCTTCCCCCAACTACTGCAGCATCTAGCTGGAGAGTGACGTGTGATGAATTTTTCCCCACCAGCAGCATCAAAGCTTCTCTATAAATATAGGCACAGGCGAAAACACACAATGACCCATATGCAATCAAACACACAAGCTGCCACCATGTGAGCAATTGGAAATTGAATATGTTAAAACAAATTTCCCTTTGGGATTTACAGCAGGGTTTCTAGACGGAAAAAAAGGGAAACACAAGCTCTCAAACATACCCACATGTGCACAAACACTCACACACCACAAGCAGGAAACCACTGAAAAGTTGAGATTTAACCCACTCGTCTCAGTCTTCTGCATGTTCATTCAGAAAAGTTTCTTTACAGGTCAATTCAGCATTCTTAACACACAGCATGCAACACAATTTCAAAATAGTTAAATAACTGTCATATCAGTAACGCTGAGGAGTCAATCAGCAATAAAACTAAAAACCTTTTTAAAAACACAACACGGTTGTAAGGCATTACAATACATTTCCCTTTCAACCCACACTTCACAATATCAGATGATTACACCTTACTGTAATTTTTTTACTAGAACTTGCAAAAAATGCAAGGTTACATGCTTTAGATTACAGGATTCCTTCATGTAAACAGTGTTCCTATGCTGCCATTTGGCCACAAATTACATAACCACACTTGGCAAACAATAACACTGCTATGGTATTTTAGAGCAATTCACTAAACTGTGAGTTGGATTTATAAGTGAATATAATTTAGAAATCATGCGGTTAATGCAATATTGTGAGGAAAGTATACGTGGTGCATGGGAACAAAGTGAGGACACAAAATAAAGTAAGCAAACACAAACTGATATTGCGTGTCCAATGAAAAAAAAACGTCTTTAACAGAGACTACATGTCTCATCGTGTGAATAACCCAAACAACAAGAGAGCAGTGAAGAGCCAGCACTGGATTCCAAAATGTCACAGAAAAAACCATGAATAAAAAATAATAGAGCTTTACAGGCAATAACCATAGCTCAGATAAAAAAAAAAACCCCATCATTTTAATGAATGCAAATACATGCAGAGCGGTCCTCATAAATAAATATTCCTCCTAACTGAATCGACTTCTTATGTGGTTTTGACAGGTTCACACCAACTAGTCATGTGCATTGAATAAGTTGATCTGATTAGAAGGAAAAAAATGTCAAAACATTATTTGGTGATGAGAGCAATTGCTCCATATGATCAAACGGCCACCTTCACCTCAAGCGTGGCGCATCCATGTGACTGAATCATACCAACACTCACCGTGGGACCCTGCGAAGAGGAGAAATGATGGATCAAAAATATGTAAGACTCTACGGAGCAAAGGAAAACATTTCTTTTCCATATCTTTAAATTTTAATTTCTCTTTGGACGGATACACGTGGGTTGGTGAATAAAGCCATGGTGTGGAGCTGCTGAAGGGTTTTGTCCCACACATCAGTCACTTCATGTCCGAAGATGGAAGCAAGCCATTAAAATCAGCTGGTGACAAGTCCGGCGGCTGTTTGCAGGCCTGTCATAAGTGCTCGTCTGAATATGAGGTGATTTGTTCCTGTCGCCTGTAGTCCGGAATCAAAACGGATTTGGACTGGCTTGTCCCTCCACTGGACAGCCCGCCATTTGTTTTATTTCGCTCTAGATATGAATCCATTTGAAATCCAAGACGCAAGTGCCTCTATTCAACACACAGCCGGCTGTTGCATAATGACACAGAAGACATTGAACTGAAATGCAAAAACCAGCAGACAAGTGATGCTGAACTTACCAGTTCGGTGAGTGGGAATTCCCTTTACATCCTACTGCAGGGGCTGCTGCTCTGCGCTTTCTCCAGCACCGGACCCCGATTCACTCCAGCGCTCTCCAGGACAACCGGCTGTCAGCCGGAAACGTGACCAGAATGATTTGCCTCCGTTTTGTCATAAATATTACAGGGGAGGGAGGGGGGGGGTGGTGGTGGTGGGGACCCTCCACGGCTGCAGAGCAGAGGCTGATGCCCGCTCACAAATCAGGGGCTATCACAGTGTTTTGGCGTTTGCCTTTTCTTTCCCCCACTGAGCGAGGCGCGCAACACCTGTGCGCCTTCACGCAGCGGACTGGCACAGCATCCCACACACGGACCGGCCGGACGCACGATCATGCGCTAACCGCTCGCCGGAGCGCAGTCGCTCCATCCCAGCCACCAATACGGTGATCTGCAAGCGGAGCAGGGGATGGAGGATGGAGGGGGGAGGGGGAGGAGAGTTTTTATTTATTTATTTATTTATGTGCTGGAAGGGGGAGGAGACGGGGATGCGGGAGGAGGAGAGAGAGAGAGTGTGTGTGTGTGTGTGTGTGTGTGTGTGATGGGTAGCCTTCTACAAGGACGACCTGAGATTCCTCAAGGGTGAACGCTCCTCTGTAGTAATTCAATGAGATTTCCCAATTACCTGAGCCCCCCCCCCTTCCCTCAAAACACATTACACACACTTCACCTGATCTCCCTGAAAGGAAAAATGACCGGATTCAGGCTTGACTTGATAATCTCCCCCTCTGTGGAGGAGGCTTTTGTAAATGCTTTGATGCACGCTCAGTAGCATCAGTGCCTGCCCTGCTCATGTCAGACTCTGAATATCCATGTGGTGATTTTTTATACAGTGGAGGATGAGCTGGTAAAGACCAGATTCATCAGACTTGCAGCCATATCCACCTGTAATTACGATCTCATGGTTAGGGGCACGCTCAGCTGTGTGCAGGGGGACAAGGTCACTGACTGTTAAAACGTGACCTTGGACACACAATAAATATACGGCCTCTGTCACTGCAATTCCCACACGGATTCACAGGCTGTGTTTTCCTTTGCCAGTGCATATGTAAGATAACGTGTGTAGAGGGAAATTTAGACAAAAGGTGTGAACATCTGGGGTTTCTGAGGAGAGCTGGGGGCAAATCATTTCAGCTATTCACTGTTCTTAAAAACCCCGGTGGAACGTGTGCTGAAATCAAAAGAAATCCACTTTTTGGCGTCACATTTGTGTTTTCCCAAAAGGATGCATTAGAAAACGAGTGATATTCAGTTTCCAAGGGAATGGCATGCAGCTTGTATAAATTCTATTAATGTACCAACAATTTTATGAGTGGGGGTTGTTCTAGTATTAAAATGCTTTGGCAGTGGGATGTATGAGAAGAATATGATCAGGAAGGGGTTAAGAAAGCAAATTTGGGAGATTTCTAAAGAAAGCAAATAGGAAATTTACACAATTATATAAAACATTATAACAACAAACAATAATCTTTCTCCCTTTTTTTTTGTACACTGTATTTGGACTGTATTGCATGATGTGCAATGGCATGCCATCTAAACACTCTTGTCAGCATCATATTTAACATAATATTCTCTCCTATGGAAGATACTTCTAGCTTAAGAGTGAAGTATAGCCTAAGTATGCTGTGAAAAGTGCACAACCCACTTGACCTCCTGAACCACATTCAAGATTGTAATTTTGTGACATAATTGTGGATGCTTTTTCCAAAATTAAAGAAAACACAAATAAAAAAGGTAAAGACCCTTGCATGCAACATGTCATGTCTCTTAGATCTAATGAAATCAGTGTAAATCCTCCATCCATGTCGCCTCCGCTCTGGCCTACTACTGCGTATCAATCAATAGTTCTGTGTTTGCCGAACAAAGAAAAGTCGAAGTACCTTGACTTCAAGGAGGAAGAAACTGTGGAACATAATGACTTTGTGTGGTCCTTCTCAGATTGGACTAAACACCTCATGCTTGTCAGGGTTTTTCCAAACATTAGCCCCCACCTTGCAATCACCATATTTTCTCTGTTGCCCACCTATGTGCTTTCACTGTGCCACACATTTTACAGGACACCAAGCCCCCCCTGTGAGCCTGCACCCGCCTCTTTTTCTTTCTACCAAACATGAAAACAAAGTGAATTGCCCTTGCTACCAACCTGCATCTCGTGAAAACAGTCACATACAAATGCAAAGCTAGCCAGTGATAAGGAGCATCTGCCAAACACCCACATACCATATGCCTGTGTCACTTAGCCAAGGAAAAATACAGAAAAACATCTAAACAGGCACACAAAATACTAGAAAGCAAATAAAAACATGCATAATGGTGACAGAAAGGCACATAATCAGACATGGTAATGCACTGGGGTGGCTGTAGTTCAGGAGGTAGGGCGGGATGTCGATCAGCTGCAGCCTCAGTGGTTCGAGCTCTGGCTTCACACTGCAGTCTATCCAGCAAATGAAAAAGTAGAAGCCACAGTCAAGAGTCTATTGTGTAACATAAAGTACATGCACAAGTTGCCACATGCAATTGTAAGAAGAACAAACTCATGAAAGTCAGAAGCCAACATACGGGGTGTTACAAAACTTTTATGGATTTTTCTATATGTGGCTATTAAATGTCAACATACACAAGCTCAAAGTGAACTCTTTTCTCTTTGTATTGTATAGTAGAAGGTGGAAACATTCTCCACATTGTAATGTGGAATGATGAAAGAGATCTTTCTGTCAAGCTCCACTGTAGCTGCACTGAGAACAGCTATGATCTGCTTTATAAACAAATACATGGAACAAGATGCTTGTTATTTATTTTCCTAATAGTTTGTAAGAAATCTCTCCCTAAAAGCTTCAAAAATGTTGTTTCAATCCTGCAAAAAGATTTCCCTACAGGCATCAAGAATGCGTCAGTTCACTGCCGATGGCTTCATGGTTTTTCATGAGATAGTAAATGTAAACAGTCTGTGGCCATGTTTCCAGATCAATGTATTAATGAAAGATTTATTAGAATGATAATGTGTATCGGTTTGTGTATACTGTGACCTCTGTTGTGTGAGTAAGTGAACATGTCCTTGTGTACTGTGTGACAGCAGGCATGGCAGTGAGGGGGTCTATGTCTCTGCCTGTCAAAGACTCCAGAAAAACCACTGGTAACCTTTTCCAAAAGTCAAGTCCTGGGGCTCAGCCTGGCAGCAGCTCCTCTTGCTGTTCAACTGAGAGAGTGCTTGGTCTGCTCATATTTAAATTACCACACATAAACTCATTAATCCATATGTGTGAGACTGAACATAAGTATCATATACATTTTTATTATATAAATCTTGCGGGCTGCACAGTGGTGAATTACTTAGAGCTGTTACGAGGTCACATCCCCAGCGGTCTGAAGCCTTTCTGTGTGGAGTTTGCATGTTCTCCCTGTGCTTGCATGGGTTCCCTCCCAACTGACTCTAACTTGCAGTGTTAATGTCAGTGTGAATGTTGTCTGTCTGTGTATGTCTCTTTTGGCCTTGAGATAGACTGGAGACTTGTCCCCGGCATTCTCTGCCTCCTGCTCCATCCCCCCACCCGACTCTACACAGAATAAGCTGTTACAGATAATGGATGGATGTTTTATATAATACTTGTATTGAGTGGAAGAAAGGCAGTTAAAAGTCAAAAGCTGTTCACATAGGTCAGCCAGGATCAGTAACATATATGGACATAAAAGCCAACAATGCAACAGTTCAGCTACAGTACAGTCTGCCAAGAGCCAATCTGAATCATTTTACTTCGAGATGAAACCAAAGGTGACTTGGTTGACTACCCAACAAAGAAGAATAAACTAAGAATAAACTAAGTAAAATAAAATCTAATCATTGAAATTCGATCTTATGATTATTAATGTCCATCTAACATGTTATGTAACATACAGTAGCAAGAGAGAAAAAAAACTAGATCAACTTGTACAAACAATTTACAACCATTGTTGAACCGTGAACGCTCTATAGGACCATAACTTACCCACCAGATGAAGTAGTAGAGTCCCCTGCACAGTTATTGTGTAGACAGGATCCCCATGGAGGCGTGAAAGGTAGAAGAAGGGAGGCACAGGTAGACTCACTTTGATTGGTCTAACCTGGGAAAGGTGAAAGGTGGGATGAAACCTTGTGGTTCTGAGAAGGGGGAGATGTAAAACAAATGGATCTATATGTGAACTGTAGTTGCAGATGTAGCCAGTGGACCATGGTGGATAGCCTGACCTTTTGTCCAGATGAGTAACTGCGAGTAGGGGTCCTCTGCTAGTTTCCATTCCCTTGTTGAGTGTTAAGATCTGAAAGAGGAATCATTAGACCTTACCCAGGTGTTGTGTCAAAGGATGCAGATCAGGCACCACCAGGGTTTGAGAAAAGAGCATGAAAAGGAGCAGCTTCAGAACTGGGGTCACAGATGAAAGGTCTATAGAAATTTGAAAAGGTGGACATCTGGAAGCAGCATGTTACAGAGAGTGAGACGGGAAGTATACCTTCATCTGAGTATGGAAAGGTAGTAAACTCCTCTGTAAACTCCCTCAGAGGCAAGGGTTGATGCAGACAAGTAGAAAATAAGGACACTGAGATCTGAGATAAAGGAGGTTGACAGGGTAAGAAAGTCCAAATTGACTGCAACCAATCCATCCATGTTATCACCTACACCTGTGATCTCCCTCGGCAATTTCAAACGAGTGAAAAAGATGTTTGATTCTGATTGATTTGAACAAGGGGCAATAGAAAATGAAAGGACCGTGTTTCTGTTAGAGGAGGTGGTGTTGGGAAATCAACCAGAACAATTGTAAGCACCTCTATGATTTTATATACATTGACAATATGATTGCGATATGTTTAAGCACTGATTTACTTTCAGAAACAGATAAGGCTGCCCTTGTATGTGACGGGAATATACAGTGGACACGTCCCTACAGGTGACCTTATTACAGTCATAAACAGAAAGATGGCCAGCTGGAGTGTCCCATTAAATAGATATGGTGCAAATTAAAATGTCACGATGCCTCACAGTGTCACCCACTGACTCAGCTACGCTTCCCACTTGAAATCAAAAGTTCTCAGCTCAAAAAGGCGAGATTGATCTTATTGGCCTGAGAGGAAAGGAAGCTATAAGATTGGTGTGAACAGAGGAGTTTCGAAATATGTTCTAATTTCTAAGTACCTTGATCTAATAGTTCTAATGTTTTGGCTATTAAAAGGGATAGCAAATAAAATTTTTACCTTGTAATAATCTCATGAATAGCATAAGTGCATAAATAAAGTTTATTGTCAGCTAAGCACAAGCTTTTTGGTGAAGCCATTGTCAAAATGAGCTTGAGCTGAGGTTTTAGGCAAAAGTAATCCAGGGGCATGGGGCAGTCGGAGAGGATTATGGGTGAGGTGGAACAAGCAGCCAATAAAGAGACATGGAGAAAAAAAGAAAATGAGTGCAAGAAAGAGAAGGACAGAGAGGGCAGTAAAGAACGAAGATCTGCAGAGGCTTTGATGTTTGATCAGACTCCAGCCAATTACAATCCTGCATTATAAATGAGGTGTCTGGCAGCAAATCTTGGTATGAGGAGAAACAACTTAAGCACAAAGACACAACTCACCAAATGCCACCTCTGAAGCATATTCGTGTTAGCTCGTTGTGACCTGCCTAAGGAGAGGATAGACTGACAGCTTGATTTAACTCTCATTAGTCTCACTAGGAAGTAACCCTGAACCTGCACAGTAGGTCTAATATTGACTGTGTCACCACAGCTGTGACACCCACTGTGACTGGCCAATAACCTTCAGCATTTGGTGGCGACTGTTAAAGCGACTTTTTTGAGGCTGTGTGCCCACTGTGGGTCTACTGGCTGCTGCTTTTCAAATAAGTCTAATGGGCTGTGAAATTAGTTTTATCTCTGCACACAATATGGCTACAGAACAATTTTGGACTATCAAGTCTCCCTAAAGGCCGGTTGGGAAAATGCATTTTCACTCTAAATTACATACAGTGCAACCATTACAAAAATGCTCAGATCCTCAATTTACATATGCACACTTCAGATAGGTAATAACACATTTGACCAGAATGAAAATGATGCAATAACAGAGACACGTCTCTTTTCATTTGATTGGACGATATTTTTGCCTAGTATGCACAAGTGGGCACAGGTGTCTGCATGACTACCCATTCACCTGTGCTCCTGCAGTCAATTTCAGTCAAGTCTTTTCTGGTTTGATTGAACCACAAAGGGACTGTGTGATGGATGGAAGATGAGGCGTGCACTGACCCGTCACTTTAACCCACCCCACCCACTGCCTCCCAACCCCCGCTTTCTTCCTGACCCCTGCCTGTGCAGTCTGCACTCCCTGGGTGGCATCTGACATCCAAAGCACTGCCTCAAGCTCAGCCCTCCTGTTTCGCATCCACACATACAGCCTGTCACTTGCTCACACCCACACTCCTTTTCACTTCACTTCTCTGGCAAAGCAACAGCAGGTCCTCGTGCACCTCACCTGCATGGATACTTGACAAATTCTTGTGGTCATCATACTCAAACATTTTAAAACCAACCACTGTGTGCTATGGTTTTTACACCAGAGCCTTGGGGTGCCATTGGATTCAGAGAGAAGATATTACTTGAAGCCTGTCAGAGATAATATGCTGAATAAGAGAGACTGAGCCCTGGAGCCCAGTAATCCAAACTGATACATTCTCTCAGACAGCTTCCATACATCCATCTACAGAGACAAGGAGGAAATAATTTCTCTCTTCCCTGTCCTCTTCCATCTCCACTGAATGACAATTTACTGCATCAGGGTCATCCCCAGGGAAATTCCTATTTTAAAGTCGAGTTGTTGCAACGTGGCAATGTTCAGATAAAAGGAGCCTTACTATTGACAAAAGGGTAATGAATTGGTGGGCAGTTACTTAGGAAACCAGAGAGGTCACATGAGGTCTGTGAGGGAGCAGAGACTGGAAAAGTAATTCAGGTAATGATCCCATGGGTTTGAAGCAATAGCACAGTTGGAGTCACTAGGGAATGCAAAGCAAAAATTAGGATTGTAGTCTTTCCAAACATTTATCTCAAATTGAAATAGAAGAAATTCAATTTGAAGCTAACAATAATGTTTACTTATGTAAAATAAAAAGAAAATGTAAACTGGAAGAAGCAGCAGAATCACACTGACAAGGACATCTGGCAGCTCAGGCTAGTGGCTAAGTGGGGTCAGAGGTCAACAGGCTGTGGTACTGTACACATCACTTATATGAGTTGTGGAGTTAGAATGTCATCCTTGAGGCAAAATTCTGCTTGTCAGTGTTAACAGTTCTGTGAAAGGGTTTGAGATAATTGCTAATGTCATCAGGCCAAAGTGCTTACACCGATCACTGTTGGTGCGATGGTTATCTAACTGTCAGTACAAAACTTAACAAAGGCAACTTTACCAACAGTAATCTTTGACAATTATTTTTTTAAATGACATGTTTATAGCATAATCAGTATTGTTTAAAACACATTTTACTCAAATAAAGCATTTAGTAAACATTGCTTTAGGAGTTTTACTGTAATTAGCTGTGTATTGGCCCGTTTGGCTGCAGACTGCTCATGGCCATGCTTAAGTTGTTAAAGCTCAGAATTCAGCAGCAATTTCTCGTCAATATCTCTTCTGTGCCCGTGTTAGATATGTGACTTTGTGACATAAGTAGGTGAAGTAAAAGACGGGCATGTAAGCACTTTATTGGCTGTATACTGTAGCACATTGCACTCAACAGACGACACAGCAGGCCACTGTGCCGCGATAGCACTATCCTTTATGATGTATTGAGTCTGACCTGACTGTGGAGAGCTAACTGCATAACTGAGAATATAACTGCCCATATTCTGTTCCTATCCAGTGGACAATGAATTCAGCACAGAAATCAATGCAGACCTCCCATCCATTATTCTGCCACGTAAAAGAAAACTAGGCAGAAAAGAAGAGTTGCTTAACTAGGGACTTTAGATTAGTGATATCACTTTTCTCATTCTAACTCTTGTGAATCCTTTATAAGTTAGAGCCAATTTTATCATTAGTTTTTGTAAAAGAAACTTTGTATTACTTTTTATGATACCTGTATATTGTTTAAGAACTTCTCAAAGAACAGGATCTTTTTTCTAACTAACTTAAACAACTTTGAACAGTTAAATTGTCTGAGTGAAATAAACCTTAACATCAGAGGGCTCATTCTGCACAGATAAACCCCGGACACCCAGGTCCACAATGTCCCTTTGCTTGCACTGCATCATGCAATTAAGTTTGCAGCAGTGTGCAATGTTGTGTGTCATACTAATTCCAATAAGTTGGAAGTGCTGTACAGGATCCTTATTGCCATCTTCCCCGGTCTTCCAGTAACTAACAATTTCCACCACTCTCTGCTTCCTAGTCAGCTGCAAAATTACAGATTACAGATTTGCTTACAGTCAGGAAAGAGAAGTGGATTGCTGATGGGGAAAAAGATTGAAGGAGAGAGGCAAACGATGGGAGGAAGAGAGTAATGGATGGGGAGAGCTGAGAAACTAAAAACTCTCAGGCTATCGGTAGTTTGAGCATAAACCGAAATGGAGCATAGGATGCTGAATGACATGAGGAGAAATGAGAAATGGCATATGCTAATTTAGGCTTCCCATAAGAGCCTTTTAATAATGCTGAGGCATTGTGACACTCAGGTGGCCATTACTCATCACTGTCATAATAAAGACAATATGCTAATAGCTGACTCATCTGCTGAAGGAAAAATTAAACAAAATAAACAAGACCAATGCTGACCCTAAAGTCAATCACGTATGAGCTAAGAAAAAATAGGATGGTGTCAGACCATTTTCAATTGAAGCTGCTTTGTGTGAAAGTGCTCAGTGTGGCCAGGATCGCAGAGAGGTTAACCAAAATGCTTGGATCAATAGACTGAAAAAATGCTTAGACTGGCACAATTTGGAGTGCTGAAGTGAAAGACTTACAGGACACAAAGAGCTTTTGCCTCTACAAACTTCAGGAGATAAAGAAGATAAAAGGTGGGGTCAAAGCATTGGGGGAATCTGCTGAGAACAGCCAATGCAGGCTTTATAGTAATACTGCAGTGCATGATTTTTTAAAACTTTTTTCTTACACACGTGTGTATCGATAATCGAGATAGCTCATACTCAAAGGTTTCCATGTTCTGCTTGGTGAGCAAAATGAGCAACTATGTAGAATAGAAATAAAGATATAAGGGATAAGGATCATATGCTAATATGGCTGAAAGGGTAAAAGTGAGATTGAACACATTTCTAGCATGTTTCATTGCTATAGCAACAGCCTTTGTACTTGCGGAGGGAAAGTGGGTGGCAGCAAAAAAAAGAGCAAGAGTGAGAGTGAGAGAAGTGATGGAGCGAGAGAGAGACTTTGGCTTGCTCCTCTCTCTTGGCGAGGTTCTACCAATCCAGTTCTCTGCCAACCACAAGACCCTGGGGCTTTAAACAGTCAAGGTCACTGAAGAGAAAAAAATGAACAACTCCTCAATGCGTTTCTGCATACTCCACATCGAGGGAAAAGGCGATTAGGAGCAGTTCTGGCTCACACAGACAGAGGGAGCCACCATTGTATTCACAGAATGGGTATGATTGGCCTCCACAAGACCAACTACAATACATGCAGTACCAGCAGAAGATCCGTGATGGCCTGGGAATACCCTTGAAAGTCCTGAATAATAAGGAGGGATTTAAATTATTATTCCCCTTTTAGACTGCTAATGTCTACAATATAACAATATAACTGAATATATCACTTTTTTCCTTATTTGAACAATTACGAGACTGTATATGTAACCTTGAATACAATTTTCCCTCATGAGTAACATTTTCATGCCAGCAGTATATGTGTATTCATAGAGACAGCACTTAGCAGCCCTACAAGTATCAGAGTGAATATTATATTAGTTAAGGTTGTTGTCTTCTTATTTTACGGAGACTGCAGTCTGTCTTTTTACTTACAGGCACACACACACACACACACACACACACATTTGTCTTTCTGTACTTGTGAGGACATTTACCCTAATCCTAACCATCACAACTGAATGCCTAACCCCAACCCTCACAATAACCCTGACCTTAAAACCCAGTCTTGACCCTCAAAACCCATTTGAACTTGTGTGGACCAGCTTAAATGTCCTCACAACACCAAAATACCATAACAATGGTATTTACACAAAATTTGTCCACAGAAGGCTATAAAGACATGCCCACACACACACACGGACTATCCTCACGTCCTTCAAACACTTACTAGACGGCTCTAAAGGCTTTGGTGCTTTCAGTTAAGCTGACTGGTTATTGTTTCTATTTTTAGGATATATGAAATGTATTTCTGACACAAGAATCTTGTGGAAATATGCATGAATTCCAATTTGTGTAAACACACACATACACACAAACATATACCCTCATACAGACAAACATGGACATATTGCGCAACAAGAGCTGAGCAGACTTAGGGAAAAGCAGGAGGCAGAGAGTGTGAGAAATGTGTAACATGCTTGTTGTTCTATGTTCTGTTAGAAATAACGGTTTGCATTAGCATTTACAAGAATGTCCCTTATTTTCATCCTCAACACACTGAAGTGTGGGTAATGTTAGGTTTACGAGGCGATTGAGTCATAAAAATAGTCCATTACGCAAGTCGGCCTTGGATGATGAAGGGCTCATCACAGGTACCAGAGATAGCAGATTCTCATTGTGGTGTCAGTGGGTGCTGATGCTTTGAAATTTAAAAGTATTTAAGTGAATTTGATCCCAAAACACAAAACAGGAGTAGTAAGAGACATTTTCTTATTCAGTGCCCACATACATTCTCCTGTGCTGTGTGGGCTGTTCGCATACTGTATGTACTTTTGTAGGACAGTGGTTCACAGGAAATCTCAACTCTAATGCGACTGGTTGATAGTCTTTAGCATGTTGGGTATCAATATTTATTCATTTGTTTGTCTAAACTGTAAAGTTTAAAAAACTAGAATAACTGAAAAAGTAGTTTGGATGCATCAGCACTTAAACCTTAACAAACAACAATAACCTTCAAATAAAATCTAAATATTAACTACAGACAACTAGAATTATTGTCTAAATGGTGGTAGTTTAGTGGACTTTGCAGCAGTGTGCACATGGACCTGTCTTTGTCCATCACCTGAGCAATGTGAGGCCTTTTTAACTGTTTATCTTCACATCTACAACCTCAGTCAGCATCATAAGCTTGTCCTTGCAAC
The DNA here is from genome assembly GCA_033026295.1 of Channa striata. Classification (NCBI taxonomy): domain Eukaryota; kingdom Metazoa; phylum Chordata; class Actinopteri; order Anabantiformes; family Channidae; genus Channa; species Channa striata. The sequence goes on along the minus strand of CM065168.1, from coordinate 14,954,281 downwards.
AGTGTATGTAATTTGTAATTTGGCACATTCTGTGGCAATACATGCAACTCAACAGCACAATAGGGTGCTGACTGAGATAACATCTAAAATTAAATCAGGTAGAGGAGGAAAACAAGGTGTTGACAAAGCTGTGTGAGGCCTGTTGAAGTGTGATGAAGTTAATATGGACTCAGTGTCTCACTAGGGAATATCAACCGAGAGCAGTGAGCAGAGAAAAACCAAGGCAGGAGGAATTGGGCCAACACTAGAAAATCCCCCTATTAATAAAATCAGCTGATGAGATCATTGCATCTATTTAAATCAGTCACACACACATTTGTCTATCACCTCGTGGGGTTTATACTTTGACTGTGTTTACATAGAGTTTTTAGGATTGAAAGTACAGAAAGTGTCAGAAAGTACATAATTCTAATATGTGTCAAAGATTTAACTACAGAGGCCAAAGCTGGTAGTGGAGTCGTACTGGACTCAAATAAAAAAAAAAAAAAGAAAGATATAATCCAAACTTCTATGTAGGGAATGTAGGGAATTTCTATGATTGTATTATAAGATAAATGTGTTTTTAAAATGTTGTGTAAAGAGAATAAATCACCTTTGTTTGTACTCAAACATCTGGTTTATTATAAATGCTTATTAAAATGTTCCATAATACTACAGAAACAAAATGGTTTGTACCAATAAAAAATACAAACTTCAATAAACATTATAAAAATACCTCTAAAAATAGCACCTTTTCTTTGGCAGTCATGATAAGATAAACAACTTCCCCCAAAATAATAAAGACATTATGTACAAAACATTGGCAGAATATTGTGCTTAATTCTTCATATTTAATACAAATGTAAAATATTTCCATAATATTATCCCAGTATTACTGTGTTTGCATAGTTGTTATATGGCAATGCGAGAGGAGTTATTTTAGACATCCAGTGTTCTGGAAATAAAAGTTAATTTCCTGCACAGTGATTGGCAACTTATATCTTGAGTGCTTTCGAGACTTGGATGGGCATGACAATCAGCTGATGTTTCAACCACAAAGAAAACAGCTTTTTCTTTTTACAGAAAAAAAAAACAGAGAGAGAGAGAGAGAGAGGTCCATTTCAGCTCCCGAGAGGCACTGCAATTAGAGACAAGCTAATCACAAAGTGTTTTTTTTATGCTTTTAGTCTATGTTTATATAACCTTATCTATATTGTCTCTTTACTACATACACATAAAACATGTTGTTCTTTCAATTAAGTTTTTTAACAGAAAGCTGATCATACAAGTAGTAGTTTAAATGAATTCACTTCACGATTCAAAGTCAATTTTGGATAAATTCATTATTCATGATCCAGTTTTTTGTTATTTATCAAAGCTCTATGTTGAACATTACAGTAAAATTATGATCTGCAACAGGGAATAATACTTCCAGAACTCACAAGTCGGCCTACTTTTTAAAAATTATGAGCCAACTAATAAAACCACTTTACTACACACTATCCTGGAACTAATGATTTAATGAAGTTCTAAAAAGCTGTAACAAACTTACAAAAATTTACATGCATTTCTATCAGTGTTGAAAAGTTTCTACTAATGTTCCCTTTTGCTAACAGCTTTTTATGTTTTTCTTTATATTTTAGACTCAACTTTGACATATTGCAATTTAGCCAACAACTCTAGTACAACAAATCACGATCAGCCACAAGTGAGTTATGTCGTATTCACACTGAATTTCAATGTGCCAGCATTAATTGAGGTCTGTCAGTTACATGGTTTATTAGAAATGTTTAAGACTAAAATGGTGGAGCTAGAGCCAGTTTCCTATACGTTTTTGTAAAGGAAAATTTGTCTTTTTATAATACCTGTATATCGTTTAAGAACTTCTCAAAGGACAGGACCTTTTCCAACTAACTTAAACTATATACGACCAGTTAATTTGTCTGAGTGAAACAAAACTTATCATCAGAGGGCTCATTCTGCACAGACAAACCATGGACACCCAGTTCCACAATGTTGCTTTGGTGCAGCTTGCATCAATGGTGCATCAGAGTCATATCATGAGGGCATAAACTGAACGCACAAGAAAACTTCATTAGCAAAAAGGAACACTGGTTACATGTAGACTGTTTCCTTCTTAATGCAATTCATCTAGTTATGACTCTCACAAAAAGAAAAGAAAGGCAAAGTAAATCAATATCTGTACTCCACTACTACCATGAGCAAACAATTTTAAAACAATGAATCTGTGTCAAGTGCTTGGCTTACTGCTGGGAGTTAATGTTGTGATAAAGCTGTTTTTTCAAGAAAATACTTCTCTAGATACTAACAAAAATATGCATCTTTCAAAAAAATTTAACAAAGTACTTATACGGTAAGTAGCAAATAGTGGAAGACAGTAGTGCATCTTTGTAAGGTAACATCTTTGGCTTAACTTAACTGAGTATGGAAGGTACCATTTTTAAAATATTCATCTGTATTGACAGACACAGAAATTAATTTCTGATCATAGACTAAACCATGTTCTGATAATTTGGGAAATAATAGGTTTTATCAACACGCATTACGTCTCAGCAACACCACAGACTACAGCTCTGAGATTACCCATCAAGTTATTAAAATATCACAATCTCCCCACACTTTTTTTGAGCTATAAATATTGTATTACAGTGTTAAGCGATTTGGGTCGTTTGTCTCTTTACCTGTGTGCAACATGAGGGGTGCTAATGTACTTCAATACAGTGTTAAAGTCGCACACTCCTCTTCAATAGGCACACAGGGATGCATTGTACAGGGAATAGAAACCAGGAAGCACTGTGAACCAGGGTTTTCATACAACAATAAATAAAGACGAACAAATCTCAACCAACAACTGTGCAGCTGAGAAGGAGCTGGCCACATTCATCATGTTTTCAAGGGACGAGGACCTGCAGACCAATAGATAATTTAGTCCACATTCAATAACCATGACAAAACCAGTGTGTTAGTGTACTTTATGGGTGTGTACCTTTAGCCTCCCCGAGGCACATCTCTTCACACTCCTCTTGGTGAAGGAAGCGGTTGCTGTTGCCATCACAGCCACTGTAGATAAAGAGCCTGCAGGCCCGATATTGACTGTTAAAGTACCAGCGCAGAGTGTATCGTCCACAGCCTCCCTCCTCCATGGGCAGCTGGCACGGGTCTGGTGTAGCTGAAGTGTGCATGCACGCATGGAGACACACACACACACACACACAGAGACACAGAGAGAGAGAGAAAGAATATTTAGATACAGGCACAAATGAAGTGCTGTAGGATGAGTCCTGACACCCAGAAATCACTAGCAATGTTGCATATCTATCTGGTTCCCTCATCTTGAAACCTATGTTGTTGGGATTTTTGATGTTGTTTAGTTTGTATAACATAAGGTCTGTAGATAATGCAAGGTAGAGAAATTGTTATGTTTCATTCCCAAAATTAATTCATACCCCTTCATGCTATTTTAGAGTTTTTACATTACTTAAAAAAGAAAGCAGCTCACAATGGCCATATAAGAATATTTGCTAGGAATATTAAAAGTCATCATGCTGAACATGAAGACTGATATTCTCACTAATCCATTTTTACAGCCTTGTTGAGTTTATAACTTGCGGCTTGTGGCTTTTGCTGAAGAAGTTGCTGTCCTACACCAAATTACAAATTGAAAGTTTAGTGGTGGTGACACTGAAATCATGGAACCATAATGTCGTTCATTTATAACCCAATAATAGCTTTTTACTTCTGGCAAATGTGTTTAAAGATCATAATGTGGTTGATCTCTTTGCAGATTATCTTAGTCTACAAAGTTTTTAAGTGTCACAAACTAATGTTTGTTATACAGATTAATTTCCAGAATAATGCCAATGGAAATGTATCTTTGTTTGAGGGAACCAGGAGTATGCTAACTTCCGGGTTGGCCTACAAAAAACCCCATTCCTAGGGAATTCACTCTATAAGCATAAACAATGTATTAGAAAGGGCAGGCAAGGCAATAGGGTCCAGAGATAGTGCAGCAATAAGTAGCAACCGGGCCCTAAAACAAGCACTTACTACCACTAAACTCAAACCTCATAGAAAACCAACATGTTAATAAAGTTAAATTTTTATATATTTCATCACACTTTTATTTTAGTTCTATGACTGAATGCATGCTTCAAAATCAACGGCAAAACAGCCAGTGCAACCTGAAACATGGAGCAAAGGGGGCCAGACACCAGAAGAGAGGAATGAACGCTTAATAGATCCTAAAACAAGATGGCAGCGTATGAGCTGGTTTACCTTCCCCTTGGACTCTCCTCTTGGACCTGACTGATCTGGACTCGAGAGTTTTTAAAGGTGTAACTCTGACTTCTTTCTCACCTCCAACTGACTGACCATCAGAACTGGCTGATTTGTTTGGTTCAACATTGACTGTTTTCTCAGGCTCCTTTTTGACAGCCTCATCTGTCAACACACACAGAAAAACAGACACACACACACACACACACACACAACATGGCAGCATGGTCACAATCATTACAAATAGAAAAAGGAGAAAAAGACACCTATGTAATCAAATGAAGGTAAAAGACTCAGGATGGGGATTGATAGTAACCAACATAGCCAACATAGTGTCATAATTTCATGAAATAGGAGGAGAAATATCACATGAGACACACTTCTCAAGTACAAATTGGATAATGTGCTCACTGAATAAATTGAGAGAATTACAGGACGTGAGCACAGATTGAACACGCCATCTTCTGTTTATGAAACAGGCAAGTTGGATGAATGTAAATGAACTTGATTAATAGTAGGATCATTGTTAGACACCTTTGTTAATCTTTGAAGGGAAATCACAGTCTCTGTTAACCACGTTATCATCCTGTTACTTTTGGCTGTTGTGATTTGTTTGTTCCAATAACATTTTAGCATTTGAGTTCTAAAATCTTTACAAGATTCTGGTGTAATATCATAATAGGCATTTTTGCAAATGTCAGACTTTATGTCCTGGGATTAGAGATCTGTGTCGATTACGGTAACTTTTTGAAATATGCCATCTGACATTTACACACTCTCAAGCTCTGGTTTTTATTATTTATGCAGCTATTTTCATCATCCTTCATGTGAACAAGCCAACAAAGTACAACACAATTCTTTCACAGCTACCATGACGGGAAATAATAAGTGTTCCTTAGATTTATTTAGCATTATTGCATCTCCCTCGTCTCTAGTGTTTTGGAGATAAATCTGACCCATAAAAATACAGACCAAGAATTTTGGGGAGGAACAGTAATAGTAACATGGCTCGGTTTGGATGGCAAAGCGCCAGGGACCCTTTTGGTTTTTTTTGCAGAACCACATTTGTTTCTTTCCATAGATTAACAGTAACAGTAACAGTAATCCATGCCTTTATTACATCTCGGCTGGATTACTGTAACGCACTGTATTTTGGAGTAAATCAATCCTCCCTTGCACGTCTCCAACTGGTCCAAAATGCTGCTGCTCGTCTCTTGGTTGGGGCACGTAAGAGGGAGCACATAACTCCCATCCTGCGACTCTCCAGAGTTCATTTTAAAATTCTTTTATTTGTTTTTAAATCTTTACACGGTCTTGCCCCCCTTATCTTACCGAGCTACTTATCCCCTATGCTCCTTCCCGGTCTCTCAGGTCAATACAGATCAAAAAATTTAGAGGGGATAGAACAGCAGCACCCAAACTGTGGAATGCCCTACCACTGCACATTAGGCAGGCACCTTCATTGTCCATTTTTAAAACTCATTTGAAGACCCATTTTTATTCTCTGGCTTTTAATTCAGCATGAGGACTCTGTGTTTGTTCCTTTGTTTTATTCTCTTGTTTTATTGTCATTTTATTTACTAGTCACTGTTTTACGTATTGTCTTGTTTTCTGTAGCTGTGTACAGCACTTTGGTCAGCCAAAGCTGTTTTAAAGGGCTTTATAAATAAAGTTGAGTTGAGTTGAGTTGAGTAGATTGTATTCTCATTACACAAACATTGCTGGGAGAACTTTGGCTTAGAATGTGCTCAGAGAGCTACTTCCCTGCATGATAACTGTGAACAGAGTATGCAACACACTGTACCGTCATTCTGATTTGCAGATGGAGTGAAGTAGAGTGATTCATCCAAAGGGTCATCATAGGCCTCAACGGAGTAGATGTGCTCATAGTCTGGATCATTAGTGTTCACCACCACATGCAACTCACGACCTGAAAGAAAAACAGCACCACAGAGGTCACACAGATCCCGCCTTCGATTTAATCTACTGAAACAATAAACGCCTTAATACCGCTACAGAATGGTCCGGTGTATCCAGTCTAGACCCAGTACATTATGTATAAGCATATAATCAGAGATATAGAATATTGTATCAGCCAGACACAAAGAATACAAATGGAGTCCTCTGTTTCCTTGATGAAGAAAGCACCAAGTATTTACTAGTCTCCAGACATGGCACCACAGTTAAACCTGTTTGTGAACGTAAAACCTGTTTGTTAGCAACGAACACACAGACAGACAAAAGGTCCGAGGCCAACAAGCAGAGAGATGGACGGACACACTCACCCTCCTGACCCTTTAGGGCCAGTTGTTGCTCTGGTGCAAGCCGAGCCCTGATCGTGGGCTGGGACTGAGTGCCTGGGCCTGAACCTAAGACAGCCAGATAGGACAAAAGGGAGCGTACAAGGCCACCAAGGCAACAGAGTCAGGAATTAACAGAGACCAGTTATAGTAACAGTTAAACAAGAGAGAGAAAAGAGGAGACCAGACAGGGAAAATGGTGAAAAAGGAAGAACAAACATTTAGACACATAAGCCAACAACAACCCCAAAGCACCACAAAAAATCGTCCCACCAGTCCAACATAGACACCAGCTAAAAGGATTTATCAAGTTTTTGCAAGACTGGACAACATGAGGCAATCTTCCAAAAACTGAATGTAATCCTTTAAGGACTCAAATTGCTGCTATGTGCACTTGTCTCAGGCTCTTCTGACTCTGATGTCAAATCAAATCAACAACGATTCAACTGAAAACTGCAGACTCAAACAATCTGTTAATTTTTTTCATAATGTAACATTTAGCTATAACTTAGCTAATAATAAATAAATGAATCATGACTGAAATGTTTGTTTTGGCCTTATTCTCTATAACACTGCATATTAATTAACAGCCTGCCTCACCATCACTTTGCTCACACTTTGCAAATGCTGTTACATGACAGGGATTAACAGTCCTGCATTGATTAACGGCTTTGACAACAAATGTACTCATTTAAACTTTTAGCAAAGTTGATTATTTTTATGTGCTTACGAACTGACCTTACATTACTTTAAAATATTCCACATTCTTTCCTCTCACTGAGAAAAAAAGCAGTTGTCATTCCATAACATGACAACTGCTTTATGAAAAAAGTGTATAATTTAGGCCTTGGTCTAAGAAAGAATCAGTAGTTGGTGAAACAAATAATGGTGAATAAAAAGAATGAACTCTAGAGGGTTTGACATTTTTGATAAATGAAAGTTGAACAGAAGAAATATCTCAAAACATTTACAATAGCTGTGCAAACAAATGCCAACGAGTGTATCAGATTACAATGTATTTGTTTACATTAGCCATAAAAACATGGTGTTCAGTCACTGAAAATGAACGCGCATTCGAAATGACGGAAAGAGCACTCTGGCTTTTGAGAAATAAATGATAAATGAGACCGACTGCTCTCACTACAGAATCTGCAGCAGCATATGTGGTGTAGTGTACCACTGTGACTCATGCTAAATCACAGCCCTTCTGTCCACCGTTTTCGCTGCTGCAGACCAACAGTTCACTCACCTCCACACGCTGAGGATCCGACAGATGGACAGGAAGGAAGCAGAAAGACAGGGAATAATAAAGGTCAGTTTAAAGCCTCATGGCATTGCTGGAGCTCTCTAGAGCTTCTTTTGTATTACATTTTCATAGTTTAGCTGGGCATGTGACTCATTTGCTGTTGTATGTTGGATGCTACCATCTGAGGTTCAACTTGGGGACACCGCTGTTATAAATTAGCAATGCAAGCTGCATGAAAGACTCACCACAGTGCTGACTCATCTCTGTGCGAACATAGTCTCTGATCTCATCCTCCTGAATTCAAAATAAAGAGGGAGAAAAGGGCAAAACAAACTTACAAACACAAATCCAATATCAACTCTGTGTATGTCTGCACTTTGAAGTCAGCGTCTTCAGATTGAGCCCTGCGGTAAGGATCGCACACTGACCGTCATGCCTGGCTCTCCTTTGTCTCCCTTGGCTCCATCTGGGCCCATCTCTCCCTGCAACATGGACAGGTATTAGGACACACGACCCACAGAGAGGCTTGCAGCACATTAATTCATTAGCTTGAGACCAGGTGCAGCATATGAAGTAAATGCAAAGTCAAAGTGAGTGGTGAAGTCAGCAATAGCGATTATGCAGATGGTTTCTCAGTCTGTGTGCCCTTGCTTGTCATTGCTTTGAGATCCTCACCAAAAATTCATCTAATGGCTCTTATAATAAGTGTTGGTCATTTGACATAACCAGTGTTGACAAGGTTTTGAGCATTTGGCACAGGGAAATGTGGACATGCAATGAGTAACTCAGAGTTGTGAACTCAACAATGAGTTACCTTTAACAGTTACCAAGAAAAGAACCAAAACCGCTGAAGAGTATTGCAAAACTCACCTGCTCTCCCCTCTCTCCTGGGATGCCAGGGACACCACGTGGACCGATCATTGCAGGACCAACCGGCCCTCTCTCTCCCTGACAAACGACAGTGTAACACATACATCAGCACTACATTATAAAGAAAATGTTGTTAAAATGTTCACAAAAATATTAATAAATCAGAGTTCTACTGGTTCTACATACAATACAGTATTTGCACATAAGGTATTTGTATGGTTTGAGTAAAATATGATAGATACAGTCCATGTTCTACTGGTATCTCTTTTCCATATAAGTTGCTATATACTGTATTTATGCTGCTTCAACCCACATACACAGTATCTAAAAGCTATTTTATTCTGACATCAAAGCACTAGGCTGTGTAACACAGCTGCACAACTGTAACAATGCATTTTTCGTACAAACTGTATGTGTTGTAAGTGCAGTGGTTCTAAATCACATGCAGGTTACATATATCCATAAATAAACAAATATTTTCTATAATGCATATCTCTAATTTCCTCTTTACACAGTCCTCGTAAATTGGCTAATAGGAGTTATTTATGTATAAATTCCTAAACAGTATGCCTCTTCCTCTGTATATTGTATCATCCTAGACTAACAGCGCATGTCTTATTTGATTTTATCTGTTTCCATCCCACTTTGCAAGTAGATCAGATGCTTTGCTGCACCAAAGCAAAGTCTCTAATAATGGAACCATTGAATCATGAGTCTGAAAAAGGTGCATCTGTCAGGCAGACTTGATATGACCCTACTCTCTTGTCGCTAGCTTTCTTCATCTACTTGATGAAGGATGCAGACAAGCCAGTCAAACACAGACCTCCCAAAGTGTCAATCATCATGAAGCAATACGCAGTAATCAAACAAAACTACCAGTTAGGTGAAGACAAAACAGAACAAACTGAGGAGAAATACAAAAATACTGTATTCTCTTTATATGTCTTAGATCACACTTTTTATATCAGCAAAAGTTTTATTTTTGTTGCACCTTTGGCAGCTGCTATTTTGTGCACTCACACAGTGATGTAATCAATACTTTTTCTATTCATGGCTCTATTATGCAGCATATGCCTTTTTTAGATCACAGTCATGGCTGTGCACAGTTCTGTTGTAATGCTGTTGAAACAAGAAATTATTAAACTGCCATTGTATTCTTTCTTATATCCCCTTTAATAAATCTGTGCCCCCCTACTGTATATAAATGTGTAACATTTAAAAGAATTAATCAGAAGAATGTATAGTTACCTTCTGACCCTGGAGCCCCTCAGGGCCTTTAGCACCAGCTGCTCCCTGAGGGCCTGTCAGGCCAGGGGCCCCATCACCTCCTGTTTGACCAGGAGGACCAGGTACACCAGGTGGACCCTACGTCATAGACAGTTTATTATACATTTCCTGTGGTTTTGGAGGATGAGTGATGCTGTGCTTGATGTGTGATGTTTACTGTGGTAGAGCCATTAAAGTTACAAACTCACCCTTTCACCTTTCTCTCCCTGAGTTCCTTTGGGTCCTGCAATTCCATCAAATCCACGTTCACCCTAAACAACACACAAAAAAAATGTTAGAACCAAAATTTAGAGAAAGACATTGTAAAAACAAAGTTTGTTCTAACAAACAGTAGTACATACCTTGGGGCCAACTAACCCTTCTTTTCCAGGGATGCCAGGGGCCCCAGGAGACCCAATGTCCCCCTTGAAATAAAACAGAGCATGCCTTATGACGACCAGTCTGAAAAAATCCCATAAAGATAAAGAATGCACCACACGATGCCTGCTTCTGTACAAATGAGTCATACCTGTTCACCTTTTCTTCCTGGTAGGCCTGATCGTCCAGGAATACCAGCATCCCCCTGATCACAAACACATTCTTTCATTTAAATGTACCACACAACACATGACTCACGAAAGTCTGACTCATTCCATTTATTCAAGTTTAACAGATAATAACAACAAAGGGACTGCATGCCCGTCCATTCATTCATTCATTAACGTCACATACCAGCAGATAGCACTCAAAGCATAGCATCGAGTGAAAAAAATCTGTATGAGATCATCACTGTAGGATTTCTTCATTTATTCCTTTTTCTGCTGCATTGCTTCTACCATATCTAATCTCACCTTCTCTCCTTTGGGTCCAGATCCTCCACAAAGCCCCTTGGGTCCCCGGTCACCCTGGAAACATAAAAGTTCATCAGTGTCTAGAGACACATGTAGATGCTCAAGTGTTACCAGGAGACAAAACACAGCAGAGAGTGAGCTCTGCCTCACACAGACAGCACTTTAACTGCCACTCGAGCTGAATGATGTCCACACCCAGTGAAAGAGAACTAGGCCTGCATAGTTCAGCCCGTTCTCAACAAAAGCAAACATGAGGCAATACTAGATGCTGTCATTTTTCTGATTACAGGGATAATATCAGGTAAAGGCAAGTGGCAATATTGCTGCAGAGCACTCGCAGCCACACTAAATCCACATGCATGGTTTCTGATTGCACATTCACTAACACACCGTGATGTACATAAAGAGAGTTCTTATTTCAGTCCTGGTTAATAATCATATAACTTTATTACACAAGTGCAGTTAACCATACTATACAAAATGTACTAGTGGTTGCACCTAGAACACAAATTCATGGCTAAAATAACCAACATTTGTGAATCTAGCTACAGTAGCAATAGCAATAAAACCTAAAATCTGTGTATTTTGCTCCACCCAGCGCTTCCTTTTGGACTTGTGTGACTGGTAAAGGACAAGCCTCACTCAAATCTCTTTAAAAGAGAGTTTCTCGGCACTGCTACCAGTGCTGTTCTGAAAGCCTTCAAGAGCACCTCTCCACGATAAAATGTTTTAGTGCTTACCTCACCAAAAACATTTAAAAACCATTACATACCTTTTTTTAGAATAGGGTTTCTTACATTAGAATCACTCATTTTCTCATTTAAATATTGAAAAAAGATACTTCAAACTAACTTGTTTCTTCCTATAGACAATGTAGGTTAATCTACACAATTGTGTTAATCAGCCAAAATACTAAATTTCAACAATTGTCCATCCACCAAAGCCTGTACTTGCCCCTTTTCTTGGATATAGAGATTTGTCTCACTCCCGAACTGCTCGTTCTTATTTGAAACACTTGAAGCAGCTTACCTTTATGTTTTGAGTTTCATTACATGCTATAAATATTGTATAGCTCGTCCTTGTTTGTAATGAGAAGGCTGCACACTCACAATGTTAAACAGGGGTAAACATTTTAAGCTGGCCACGATCCACAGATGCATAGCTGCAGACTAGCTGCAGTCAGCTCATACTGACCCGTCTTTCATAATACAAAATTCAGAGGAAGGATCTAAAGATGTGCTGGACCTGTGTATACAGTATAGGTATCCTGTGTGTATGTATCCCGCCACAACTGTTTACCAGACCTCAAACCAGGATTAACTAAATGTTATATTATCCCTTTGTCTCATTTATCCTGCTGTACCCTGGTCTCTTACCTAGATTTCTCTCATTTTCTCACTGATTCTAAAAAAAGAGTATGAAAAACTACCCTGCCTCCACATCTCTGAATCCATGCCTAAACCTATGATTGGTTCAGTGATTCAAACAGAATTCAAAATGATATTAAAAAAAAGCGGGAGAAGATGGAAATTAGACAGAAAAAGTGCATATTTTTAGGAATTAATCACCATTTAATACAGTGATACTGTGACAAAAAAATACAAACAGTAACAGTTTGTATTAATCCTCCACGATCACCTTAAGATTATGCTATTTTTGGGTTCCTTCCCAGGCCTGAAACATGTTTCAAGGCAGAAACCACACAGAATAAAAAAAATACTGTCACATCCACACACCCACAAACACTGAGGGTACCTTGATTCCTCTCAATCCCATGATACCGTTCTCTCCTATTTCCCCCTTACGCCCAGAAAGCCCATCTTTTCCTGGCAAACCCTGGAAGATGAAACAAAAATAATCCCAAGTAATTTTCAGAGGCTAAGCCACACGCAGAAAATGAAGAAACAGAATTTGGATGGAAGGAAAATCACAGACCGATTCACCGGGTACTCCAGGTTCACCTGCTTCTCCCTGCAGACAGAATTGCAGTAATTACAGCAGTGAAATTATTACCTTCACTGACAACTGACTGCCTTTGGTATTAATCATGAACTGGATTAATCACGATGATCATCCATGCATAGTGTCACTGGCCTTCTGTCCACCAGGACCACGGGCTCCTGGGAATCCTGTGGACCCTCTTTCTCCTGGCTCCCCTCTCAGACCCTGTTGTCAATTGCACACATACACAGAAACAAACATATTAATCATGCAAAATATAAAGGGTTTTCATTAAAAGAATATCAAAATATCATTTGAATCTTTTCCTGGTTGATGTTAGGTTTCCATTAAATACAACCCCCTGAATGACCATTATTATATACGCTCCTAAATGATATGAAATGCAGTACAAACAAGTCATCAAAAATACTCTGGTACTGAAAGATTTAACGAATGACAAAATGATGCAGATAATAATTAAGTTTTGCTGGTTCTAGTCCAACTATAAAAAAATCCAGTTGCCCTGATACTATCACATCTATTCTGACACATCTACATTACATTTACCTGCTCTCCTGGAGATCCCTCTTGACCTTTTACCCCCTTTTCTCCCTGTACACCTTTGGGCCCTCTGTCACCCTGAAACAGAAACCAGCCATGTAAGAACAAAAATATATTATATAAAAGTGGGGATTTTATGTTAATATACAGTTTTAGACATGCAAAGGTTCACTGACTGTTTCTCCTTTGTTGCCCTTTTCTCCAGGAGGTCCTCCCACCAGGACAGTATCCCCCTGCGAGTGACAATAGCTGTAAACATTTGGCTACAATGTTTGATCCCGTTACCTTTTCTTATGGTACTTTCAGCCATTTTTAGCATTGCAGCTCATTACTATTGTGGGTATTCATGTATTCCTCCTGCTCTCAACAGAGTAAACCTCATAAAAAGGCTTATTCAAAACAGCCTCCGCTGATACATTATGTCTTATTTTCCTCTTTTCCCATTTTTGTGTCACTGTCATCTTTGCAAATATAAACAAGCACATGAGCAAAAGAGAGCGAAGGAGAAAATGGACAAACCTTCTCTCCTTTGTCACCTTGTAGTCCCGCGTCTCCCTGAAAAAAACAAACATTGGGAGCAAAGCATTTCATTCATGCGTGTCGATTCAATTCACTCTCTATATGAGCAGAGCTCAGGGGATGCAGGTAGCATGATGAGATATAAAACTGAGAAAAGCAATGGTAGTATTCACCTTCTCTCCGCGAGCACCACGAACGCCTGAGGGACCCTGATAATCACAGAACCATACACATGCACTTTTATACAGGGCCAAACAATAAAAAATGACCAGGCATGCTTCTTCCATTAGGCAAGTTTTCCTTGGTCAGACAACAAATTTGAAACCACAATAATGTATGTAACTGTAACTCTTAAGGGTGTAAAGCCTGTTTACATGCTAATAACAACAGAAACACGAGCACTGTGTTGAAATTGCTTTGAAATAAAAAGATGCAACACTGTAAGGGAGAAAATGTAAAATTATTCTTCAGCTGTTTTTCCTTTTAAGCATCCATACAGATGCTCTCATGGTTAATTAAGCATTTTGAAATGAGCTTTGGTGAAAAAGCTCCACTGATCTATGTCCTGAGTAAAGGATAAAAAGAAAGCAATATTTACTGTTTGCCCTCTCTCCCCATCCAAGCCAGGTCGACCCTCCTCGCCCTAAGACATGATGGACGAAAGAAGACATACAAACAGGGCAGCATAAGATTTTGGCCTCCTTAAGACAGCTCACGACAATGACAAAGCAGTGTAATAAATGTCTTACTCTAGGCCCTGGATCTCCTCTCTCTCCTCTGGAACCAGGGATTCCAACGCCAACTTCCCCCTGGCAACATGAATAATACATAGACCCTTCATAAACTGCATTAAAATTAAAGCAGACAGACATAAGTAAGTGTTGGATTGCCTGTCACCTTGTCCCCTTTGACCCCGTCAGTACCAGGAGAGCCCTAAAAAACAGAAGAAGTAGTAAATAATCACTGTCATCTGTTTGTCGTCTTCCCTTTCTTTCTTGTTGTCTCTCTCTCTCACGTATTAGTTTTTAAAAAATTTAACCAAGAGACCCTGTTTAAAGTAACCTCCATCCAGCTTTTATGACAATTTTTATACTCAAAGTATCTCTTCTTTCATTTTAAGGATTGCTGTTTCTTGTAAATAAGTTCTGAAATATTATTATTCTGTTTTGCATACACGACATGATTAAAAACCACCAACAGATTTTCTGTGACGTGAAGTGAGGAGACTGTGAGGGTCGCATCTTGAAGTATTTAAGTATTTTTGCAATTGGCTGCCACACAAACCCAAAGCAGACGATTTCTCCCACTGCACTAAACAGTTGGTAAAGGGTGGGGTATTACAAAGAACTGACTTGCATCCAAAAGTTTGTACATGACACAATTCATTTTTACTAAATATACAATTTACCCGGGTTATCCCACAAACAGTGAGACCTAATCTAAAAATTTAAGTGGCCCTTTTAAACTTACCTATATGTCTCACTTGCTATAGCTTATAGCAATTGTCAAAAAACTATTTAGTCCAAAAGGATTTAGTCAAGTATAACTATACTAACTCTTGTGAACATAGATGCTTATAACAGTGGAATTTAAACTCACCGCTTGTCCAGGAGGTCCAGGAGGACCAGGAGGGCCAGAATTTCCAGCACGACCTGCAAACCCTGGAGGACCCTGAAAATGAAACTTACTAGTTTAAATCATATCACAGGAACTGGGGCTAGAAGCACATGCAGAAGAAAGATCAGCAGCTTCACTAACCCTTTCCCCCAGTGGTCCTGGAGGTCCTGGTTGTCCATTTTCTCCTCTCAGACCAGGCTGCCCGGCATCACCAGACTTCCCCTGTGGCCCTGGAGGACCAGCTGGACCAGGAAGGCCTGGATCTCCCTGAAATTCAGTCCCATTTATAGTTGGACCTGTGACATGTGTTATACACTGAAGACTATGCCGCACCACTTGTTTTCACTCACCTTTAAACCTTGAGGCCCATCGCGACCAGGAGGACCTGCCAGTCCTATGCCCCTTTCACCCTGTGGCACATATTTTGTCACAAATGTCAAATGGAATGGATTGACTTCAGACAAATTAAGAAATTATACGACACAGCAACATGCCCACCTTATCACCTTTTGGCCCAGAAGGTCCAGGTGCCCCCTGCATGACAAACAAACAAACATGGGGTTTTCAAGAGGATTTACTGATTTTAAGACTTTAATAGACTTATCTAAACTATATGATGGATAAAAGATAAAGATAAATATATATGTATATATATATATCGGAAGACAATTATAAGACCTAATATGTAGATATTGCAGCTTTTGTGATACCAATTTTTGCAATCCTTCAGCTTGAGGGGTTATTATTATGCTGGTGAAGACATCAGTATTAGTATGTACTGTTAGTGCCTTGGTTGTCATTACAGTTAATATGGCTCGTTAACCTCAAGGATGACAAATAATCAAAACCTCCATTCTCAGAGGAGATTGAACTCAATTACAGTTGACACTTTTAAAAATAAAGTCTAGAGACTTTAATCATACTGTGACAGAAGAATGCTTGATTAAAGTAAGATTGATATCTGAACTGGGTTTGGAGTGAAGGAGCTTAAATGAAGAATCCGATATTTATATGCAAAAAAGACCAAAAATGTTATTTAGTAAACGTAAAATTTACATGTGACTACTATCAGAAATTTAATATTAATATTAATAATATAATTAGTTGTCATGTTTATTGCCAGCATCCTCACTAATAGATAGCGGTAACAGATTGTGGTGGAACCTGAGTACTCACGTCTTCTCCAGGCTCTCCTGCTTCACCAGCCACTCCCTAGTAGGACAAAGTGATAAGATATTTGTTTTGAAATTTTTGTTATGTTAACATTAAATATACTGTACTGTATGTGTTGTTCTTCAGCACAGTCACACTCACTCTTTCTCCTTTGGTGCCAGCAAAACCTTTGTCCCCTCTGTCACCCTGAATGGCAGCAGGTATCATATAGGTTTCATAAAAAAGCACTTAACATTTTCACACTGTCTTGTGTCATCTACTGAGAGTGATAACGGTCTGAGCCGGCTCACCTTTTCCCCAGGTGGACCTGTCTCTCCAGCAGTGCCTGGAAGCGTTTGACCAGGAAGACCCTGCATCGCTCACAGCCAGGAAAGTATTGTCAGTTGTGTAGAAGTATTTTGTTCTACTTTTATATGTATACATATCTTGGGTTTTTGTCTTCATTTATGAATTCAGAACACTATGACTATACATTGAATACTTGTATTTAATTGTTAATGCTGCCGCTAAAAAAGGTTTATGTAGCTACTTCCAAGTTAATGGCAATTGTAATGACTCACCCTCTCTCCTTTGGGTCCAGGGGGTCCAGCCACTGCCTGTAATAATACACCAAAATGGATAAATAACAGTAATTATGTCTGCAGCATAATAAGGGTTCTTGGTAACATGTAGATGTACATTTAAAAGCTTAAAATATTAGGTCATTTCCAGCTCTAAAATATCCAAAGGCTTAATATCTTCAGCAGGGACAGAAAACAAATGCACAACAATAACTGCATCGCCATTTTACTTCACTGAACAAGTGTTAAGAAATCTTAACTATTCTGTTACAAGCAAAAGTCTGACACACTCTTGTTCAATACATGCTGTTGATGATAGTCAAACAAATCTGTTGTCTTGTTGGGTCAAGAGCCAAGCCCAGTTCTAAGGTTCTGAGGGGCTCATACTCAAAACTTTTCTAGATGCATTTCATATATGAGCGTTTTTGAAGTGCAGCCGTGGAGCTGAAAAAGGCAGCGTCACTTCATCCTTGTTGTGTGTGTGTGAGTGAGTGAGAGAGAAAACGTGTCAGAGCTGTTAAGCAGATGGACATGTGTTGCCTGGTTATTTATCAAACTGTTGAACTCGCTGACAGTGTCACTGTTACTCTGTCCAAGGTGCTGAACCTAAAGCTGTTAGCTGTGAGGGAGCCACTCATCACGATTCATGTCAAGATTACAAACAGCAGGGATGGAAATGAATGCCAGACAGAAAGCTCCATCTCAGTGTCTTTTACTCTAGACACATTTTATCTAAAGAGAAAAAACATATCAGTAGTAGCTGGTAGTGATATATTAACAACTAACAAGTACCACAGAGAAACCAACACTACTGGACACAATAGAGATAAGAGAAAGGGTGAGATGACGCGAGAGAAAATAGTTGGATGTTTTGCTGTCATGAATGACTCTCCGTCCTGCCTCCACCCCACCTTAGTTGCTCCTGGTGAGTGTCAGCCAGCTGCATAGCAGCTCCCCCATCAGTCTGTGAGTGTGTGTGAGTGTGAGTGTGAATGGGTGACATCAGGAGCAGCGTAAAGGGCTTTTAGTACCAATAGGTAGAAAAGTGCGATATACTGCAAGTGCAGATCATTTAGCTTTTACCAACTGGTTGAGTAAACATACGCCCTTGGGGTTTAACTAAACAGCTTAGGGTTTTTCTGGTTTGTTCTTCATCTTTATAATCATCAGTTTTGGCAAATTAACGAATTCAGAACTTGCTGTTGTGAGCTAATGACTAATAATTATACATGCTACTACACGACTAACGGAAGCATGACAGACTCAAGTTTTGCATGCAAACAGTAATGCTGCTTCAGGCTCAAAAGTTTGATGGCTCATGGCTCACACAGAAAGAATCTTTGGCATCATCCACAGCCAAAGCAAATTACAGTGCAGTGTTCATCATTTTACTAGACGGAGCGAATTTCATGCAAAGTCACCGATAGTTTGTTGGCATTCAGTAAATCTGAAACAATTACACCTATTATCATCTGTAGCCTAATAACAATGTGGACACAAAAGCTGCATTGTGTCTCGTCTAAGTAAGAGTAAAAAAAAGAGGATTTTGTGATCATATTATGAGCCCTGCAAAGAGAAAGTGATGAATGCACTGCATATGACCTTCTCTGTCATTTTCAGTCACACTGAGCTGAGATTTGGCTCAAATGAGATCCTCACTGGCAGAATTGGCACAAGCTCTGTCAAGCCAAGCTAGTCTCTATTAACAGATGTCTGCAGTTATTCAAATACAGACAAATGACAGACAATATTTTTTCAGTGTCAGTGGTAAAGTAGTTTACATTTCGAGGTTAGGAACTGTCTGCCACATGCATTTATTGGTGGAACTGTCCAATGAGCAGGTGTTTTTGATTGTGGTGGCTGTAAGTCACTTTTCCACAACATAAACTACACAAAGACATCACATTGCATCTGCCAAAGAACATTCTCGAGGCTCTCTTTCGTTTTACATCCATGGATAGGAGTCCCAGATGAGATTCTAAAAGAGTCCTAAATGTTATATACATCCAATGTATAATATAGTATGAAATGGGTGGGTCTGATGAAGTGCTTTAGTGAAACACTAATTTTTTTTACAAAATTGAGTAGAATGTGAGGATTCAGCTGAAATTCACATTCATTGTTAGCTCTACTGGGTCAAGAGGTGCTACAGAATATGTTATATAAAAAAATCCTATTGAGAAATGTTGCATGGACACATGGTGTAATGTCGATGTAGTAGTGTGACTATGCTGTTAAATATTTCTCAGGTTTAATGAGAACTCAACATCCCATATTGTCTCATTTCCCATTGTGCTGACTTTAAAGGATTTCACCAAGGGCTGTTAACAGATCCCATCATCCTCAGAAACCACAAGACAAAATAATCTTTGTATGTTCTGTTTCTTTCATTTCGTGAGTTGTTTGAGCTCTTTCTATGTTCCACTCCTCGCAGCCTCACAGATCACAGATACTCTGCTACCTAGGAAATGGTGTTTGTACAGTAGTTACAAGCAGCAACACAGCAGCAGCAGATAAACAACTGACAAGGGGGTTCTTGGCCAATTCTGAGAAATGATTAAATTGAAGGGTTGGTGTATCATCATGTCTTGTGCTGGGCAGAAAACAGCACACCACATCCCCTAAAGGCTTAAAATAGTTCTGCACATTAGGAAGCTAATAATAACAATTCTCTACCTGAAGCAAAATTCAATAAATCAACTGACAAAAATATTTTAAATAACATTCTTTTTTTCCAGAGGCTGCTCAGCAGATAAAGCGTGTTCTCACCTTTCCTGGAGGACCACTGTCTCCCTGCTCCCCCTTTTGGCCAGACAGGCCTGGGGGTCCAGCAATTCCCTAAGGGAATTAGGACGAAGACGAAGCCATTGTAAAAACAGGACAGCACACCGAAAAGATAGCCAAGATTCAATCAATACACACACACACACACACACACACACACCTGTTTTCCTGGTAGTCCATGTATTCCTTCTTTGCCAGGCACCCCATCCCGGCCAGGAACTCCAGGTTTTCCTGCTTCACCCTGATGAGCAGAATTTACTTAAGTTTTTAATTGTTTAATTTTAATTCAGAGTAAACAAAGAATGTGTTGGTTGTATGGTTATGGTATGGTCAGTATGATATACAAGACATGATTTACAATTTTGTATTTTTTTAGGAGAAGGTAGAAATAATTCTGTGTTCTATAACCTTTGTCTTGGATTATGAATGACAATAATCGAGGAAAGCTTGGTACACATTTTCCAGTTTTATTTAATAACCTTCCAATTTTCAGTTACAACATAATGCCCCAGGCTTATTTTTTTTACTTCTTCACTCTACTCCAAGGTGCAGCAACAGTAGCAGCCATATCAGGATTGCATACTCACCACCTGCCCCGGCAGTCCTGGAGGGCCCTGTGGACCCTGAGAAATCAACACAATAGTATGAAGAAATGCAATATGATACACAGTGTGGGATTTTCAAGACATTTCGTGAGAAAACATGAAAGCATTTTCCCTGAAGAGAAACAGTAATTTATGGGGACACGTACTACTGCTCCTGGAGGACCTTGGGATCCTGGAAGACCTGTGCTCCCCTGGGCACCAGGAGGACCCTGTAAAGATGAGAAACAAACTCACATCCTGCAGATATGTTGTACCAGACTGTTCTAGACATACTAGCTCTGTGCCAGGATACTAGGCGATTGAATATCTTGTCTAAAAGATTAATATACTGTGTTTTACCTGGACACCAATGCCTGGTTCTCCCTGATTACCCTGTAAAAAACAAACATTTTTAAATTAAAGAGCGGTAACAGGAGGATTCATCTATGCAGTGACAGATAGCACAATAAAATGCTGAAAACCCTGTAAACTCACCTTCACACCCGTTGGACCTGGAAGTCCACTAGGACCCATGGGGCCCTGTTTAAAACATATGTCAACATGTAAAGTGCTGCTGTTGAATGTTAATAGAGTTTGTTCATGCATAAGCACGCTTCGTTATGCGTGTGATACTTACAGTTGGTCCCCTTATGCCAGGTTCTCCTGGGTTTCCCTATAATCAAAATACCAGCAGTCATACACAGTTCATTCAGATCATCTAATGCTCCATATACAGGCCACATTTAAAGGACTATTTGACATTTTGACATAGACAATTGTCTTGGATTGGAATACCACTCATGTGTTTGTCATTAAATATGACTTGCTGGAAGAACAAGTAAGCCAACACACGACCCCTAAATTAAACCATAATGAGCTGAACATATTTAAAAATTGGCTACAGTATCATAGGTGAGTTACTGAACTTTAGAGGACATGTGGAACTTGTAAGTCAACCTCCTGTACCTACCTTTAATGAGACATTTCCAGTCTCTTTGCTAAGCTGATGGCTGCTAATGATGGCATCATATTTAATGGATACACAAGTGGTATCACTATGTCTCAGCAAGTAAACGTGTATTTCTTAAAATGCCAAACTTTTCCTTTAAGTGACATATTTATTGCATAAATATGTTTATAAAAAGAGATCACATAAAACATTGAAAGACTTACTGTATGTACGCCATACTTTCATTATAGGAGAGTTAAATGAACAAACACAAATAACCAACTGACTCATGGTCAATAGGTAAGACAATACAAACACATAGGATTAACAGTGTCGACAGGGAAACACTCGCATCATAAGCTCTGAAAAATCAGTGCTGTGCATAGGATAAGCACACAACAGACAGCAGGCACAGCTGCATGCACGATAAGCAGACTTAAGTGAATCAACAACACAGTTACTTTTTGGAGTACACCCAATTTTGTATTACCCCCTGCTATTGTACACTGGTTCCTGACAAGAGCTTTGGCTCAGCATGTCAGCTGACTTCCTTTCATCTCCTATTACAAAACTTAAAATTTCGGCTCATGAGTTTGACACGGAAGCTTTGGGGACAGGTGGCTGTGATTAATATTACACGAAGAACCAATCAATGTCTGACTCCTACGACAGATCCCAGCTCCCAGAAGGATGTGTCCAATACAAATGAATTAAAAATTAAGTGGTGAAATTTGGACGAGAGGTATGTGGTTATTATTGCATTCTGATTTTAGGTTATTGTAGTCTGCTGTTGGTAAATGCAGACACCTTTACATGTTTCCAGCTACTTGCTGTCTAAGCTAAATGGTGTTAGCATCCCATCAGATTTGGTCCACTCGTCATTCTATCAGTGTTTCCGATACCACGGGGCACAGGTTCTGCCAACCCTCCCTTCTCCCGAGTTTAAGCACGCCAGCCAGCAGCAAAGAACCTACCGGTCTGCCTAGAACTCCTGGAAACCCAGGCAGGCCCTGGAGAGGAAAAAAGGCAAAGAAAGAGGGACGACAGAAGGGGGTGGGGTGGGGACAGGTGGTTGGAGAAAAGATTTGGAGAAGGGGAAACAACACAGAAAAGGAAATTGACAGAGGTAGGACATATGAGAAGAGAGAGGAAGTTAGAGTGAGGTGTTAGCTGCACAGCTGCACAAGGTTACTGTCTATAAAGGATCTATGAAGCCTCAGCCCAAGGAGGGAAAAACAAAGCTTCATTGGCTTTTTGCTTGCAGCCAACCCAGTGGTTTAACTGTACAGGTCAAGCCTAGGAGAAGGCCTCCTGGCTGATTTACTGTCTACTCACTGGTTGGCCTTGAAGACCAGCAGGCCCTGTTGGGCCCTGCTCCAACATGGAGGGAAGGAAACAAGAAATGTGAAGAAGTGCTCAATATCACTCCTTTCCTCTCGTTACATGTATCACTGCACCAACACAAGCAATTATGATCAAAATAATGGATGGAATATACTCAAAAACTATTGAGGCAAGCTTGTATGCATATTATCATAAATCTGTTTTTAGTTTGATCCGATAAAATTAAACACACTTACCAAGTCACCTGAAAGAAATATTTTCTAAAAAAACAAACATTTATCTCCAAACAATAATATAAACTACTATAATATTACCTTCAGAAATGTATATTCTGAGAGCACAAGAAGTTATAAACATCACTGTCAGAACTGAAAATGTAGACCACATCCAGTACAACGCTTACCGGTTTGCCATCCTGCCCAGGTTTTCCTGGTTCACCAGGTGTTCCCTGAAATTATAAACAACATATTTCTTCTTCCAAGAAATAATAATATCAATTTTGCTGAATTGAGTAATAGATCACAAAAATATGTTGACATTTTGCAATGCTTATTCGTCATCTACCTGAGAGTAAATGAAATACAACAGCACATAAACCTTTTTTACAACTTTTTTACAATTCAGTTTTTGTACAAATATAAAATAAATTAAACAAGGAAAATGCATTTTTTAACTATAATGTTCTAGGAAAGCCATTTGTTAAGGTTAAGCTAAGCTAACCAGCTGCTAGCTGTAGGGTTACATTTAGTGGACAGAAATATGTGATTTTGATCTTTTCATCAAGCTCTTAGCAAAACAGCCAATACATATTTACAAAAATGTGAGTAATGTTTTTTCTATACAACGTCTAAGAGCCATCTCACCGGTGAGCCATCACGTCCTTTTTCTCCAGAACCTCCTCTGTCTCCTTTATCACCTGTAGGTCCCGTAAAACCCTGCAAGACAGTTTGAAATAGGCATTTTTTCTTTAGAAAAAAGACATACATGATTTTTATGTGATTTTGTACTATTGTGTATTTATTTTAACTCTTACACGGTCTCCTTTAAGCCCTGGTGGTCCTGCAGCACCAGGCTCTCCCCTCTGCCCTGCAGGTCCTGGAAGGCCTCTGGCCCCAGGCGCACCAACCATCACTGAATCAGCAGATTCTCCCTACACGCACAATATCTTTAAACTTAATTTGAAATTTATAGTGATCTTACCAAAATTTTGTATTACTGGAGTTTCACCACATTTAAAACAGGATGACACGTAGTTTACCTTTTGACCTGGTGGGCCTGCAGGTCCAATTAGCCCTGTTTTACCCTGAAAAATGAGAGACGTTGGCAGTAAAAAAACATGAAAAAAAAAAACATGAAATGATACTAACCTAAGTAACCTAGAATAAACACTTACAGCTTCTCCTTTGTCGCCCTTCTCCCCTCTCTCGCCCTGAAACATATTCAGCAGTCACAATATCAGCATGTTTTTCAGGCCATGGGAGAATCTTCATATGGTGACACCAAGCTTTTCGCTTCACCTTATCTCCTGGTCTTCCAGCCTCCCCCAGCTCCCCAGCTCGTCCAGGAACACCAGGTATTCCTGGCTTTCCTGGCTCTCCAGCAGGCCCTGAAGGTCCTTCTGGGCCTCGTTCTCCAATGGCTTTTCCAGGAGGCCCGGTTGCTCCCATTAGTCCTCGCTCCCCTTGATCCCCTTTTGGTCCTCTGTCACCTGTAAAACCGCGGGCACCCTAGCATTCAACAGGCAATGGAGAGAGATAATCATTATTCTTTAAGTATTTTAACAATACCAGAAACATTACAATGAAATGTCTCTTTTGAATTTGCTGTGATCTGACAGGGGATCTTTGTCAAGTCTTTTTTTATTTTTACTGTCTCCAAATTGTTCTTAGTCATATGTACTTACATCCACACCCGATGGTCCTCTTGGTCCTGATTCGCCCCTGTCTCCTTTTTCACCTTTCTCTCCCTTCTGTGCTAGAGGAGCCTGTGTTATGTCCTTCCTGTCCACAACCACCTTCAGATCAGACACCTGTGTGGAGGGCACAGAGGGCAAATGTCTGGGAAGAGCTTCATAACAGGCCAAACACACAGAGAGAAACACGCTTCACCAACATGTGCCATACTCTGAAATGCTTAAGTCCTCACATAAGACCAATCATTTACTGTTGATATTATCTCAGCAGCTGGAATATTGCTTGTATCACTTTCACCTGTTCAGTGCAAAAATGGTCATTTGAAAATGTATTTACACAATTTATAGTAGGTTAAAATTACATCATTCTAAGCACTACGTTTATTCAAAGACCTGTGTAAGTTATTATTCTATATTTCTGAAGACAAATCACACTGTGGTGGTTTTAAACTACGTGCAGTCCTATTTTTAATGCCAGTAAACCCGGAGAACTAATCCACTAGTTGGCCACAGCAAGTCTGTTAATCCACTTTTAATGGACTGAAGACATTTTCAACTAATTGAGCTATTAACACAAGAAACAACAGATGAACATGAGTTATAAATATATCTAAAAGCTGTTAATGGTGATGATGACATTTGGAAGAACAAATGGACAAACATAACACTTCAAAACATAACACTTCAACACACATAACACACAAGTTCCAGGAAATGTTCCAAGAGAAAGACCATTATGCTAAGCTGTATATCCATATACAGTACCATAATAGATGCATGAGTATAAAGTAACAATAAGGATATTTGGATAACTTTACTTATTAAATAAATGGTCTCACAGTACGAATTTCTATCACAAATTATTTAATTCACTTTACAACAAAAATAACCTCTCATTTAAATTAACTCTCCAACATGTTTGACTAATAAGAATGTTCACCTTTAGAGAAAATGAACATTTATGTCAACAAACTTTAAGATGTAATTTTGAGTCTGTTTACCTGAATGCCTAAGCTGGACAGAGCCTTCTGTACATCCTGGTAAAAACAATACATAAACATAAGTCAAAAGATTTAAAGACTACCAACAGTAATTTGTTCCGTCAATACAGGTGATGTGCTGATATCTTACCACTGTGGTGCCAGGTTTGCCTGGCAACCCGTCCTCTCCTGGGTCTCCCTAACAAGAAAGAGAAGAGAATGCATAAATACATGAAGCCTCAGTCATGCCATATTTTTTATATAGTAGGAATTGAAGTTTAACTTACAGCATCACCTTTAAAACCTGGTTGACCTCTCTCTCCCTGCAAAAAAGAAAGGTCAAAAAGCAGAGTAAATAGTTACTTATCTGATGTGAGATTATAAAAGACAACTACAACTTACTCTGGCTCCAACAGCTCCTGGGATCCCGGGGACACCCTGAAGGACAGAGCAAGGACAATAAGAAAAGCATCAAAAGATAAGACAGTAGCACACAGACACAGATGTAGAAAGGGGGCATAGACAAATAATTAAAAAATGTTTACTCTGAAAACTTTTGATATGTGTGCCAACACAACACAGTTATCTTATCTTTCCTTACTGCACGTTAGCCATTGTAGGTACAGTATCTTTTATTCTTAGCACACCACACTGCAGGAAAAAGCACTGATGTGTGTATTAAACCAATATGCATTTAAAGAAGGTAATTAATAACAACGTCAGGATGCTGCAAAGTCATGCACACTCACAGGGGTTCCTGGAGGCCCTGGTGGGCCTTGGATTGGTGTTGCTTCAGCTCCTTTCACATACACGACCTGAGAAATATTGATTAGTAATTACTGTAGATTAGTTAATGGCCAACCATTATTCCCATTCCCAACATTTTTTAAATGTTTTTCCATCTAATCGCACCTGTCCAGGGGGACCAATGTTTCCAGGGACTCCAGGTGTCCCCGGTGGACCAGAGGGACCTACAGGCCCAACGAGTCCTCGCTCTCCTTTCTGTCCATCATAGCCCTGAAAAAACACATGCGATTACACAACTGAGACTCTCTCTCTACATAATTTACTTCCTCCTGTGCTATACAGTAGTAGAGGCTGAACTACAAAATCAAAGCAGGTGGCCACTGCCACCCCTCCACTGATGTTCTGGAGATCATTAAAATGAATTTGCACATGAAAACAGCACTCTGACATTTGGCACTCCTCTGGATTCCTCTCAGAAGTGGCTCTCCCTTAAAGGCTAAGCTTAATCATTAGGGGTTGTGAATTCATATAGCTGTTTCTGAGAAGCCTATTGATTCCGAAGAGTGAGACTCAGATGGTTTTGTCAATGTCAAAGCAAGCTACAGTTGATAAACACCCACTTGGAGAAGTAAGTGAGGGGGGGGGGAGCAGAAGCTGGTTATGTAATACAATAAAGTCAGGAGAACCAGATCAATACAGGAAGGAGGAGAGAAGTGGTGCAGGTTATGACAGCAGGATACAGTGAAGAAAAGAAAAATAATGTCATGAAGCAGAAAAAACTGACATCTCTTCCAGCAGCTCCTGTTTCTCCTTTGTCACCCTGTAGATTAAAGAAACAAGTGTCAAATTATGCACAGAATCAATCTTTCTTAACCATAAATAATTTATTTAAAATATGTCTGGTCACATTTCTCTAACTAAATGTTGTTGTTTTTGCTTGTCTTCAAGTAGCATTACTGAGGAACCTAAAATGTCTATATTTTGCTAAATATCCTACACCTTGTCAATGTGAGAAACCGAGAAAAACACTAAAAATAATCATAGATTTACCACATAAATGAACAGAAGACAACCAGATATACTTTTTGACTAAAACTCGCCCTGTCACTGCAAGATAATTTCATCCACTGATAAACAGCCACAAACCTTTCTCCCATCTTCACCTGGCAGTCCATCTTCACCCTGTAATTCAAAACGAAACGCATTACAGACTTTACAGGAACAAGCTGAATAATGACAAGCCTGCTGCTGGAGCACTTCGATAACTCAGTGCCACTGTCAGAGAGACTCACAACAGCCATTATGCCGCTGACCCTGAAATAAATGTCTGCGCCACTTTTGATCATTCACAGGAAAGAGCAAAATCCATTACCAATTAGACACTGATAGAGATATACACAGAGCAACACACACAAACACAAACAAACACAACCAACATATTCTTATTGCACAGAATCTTTATCAAAATATATAAAATCACCAAAAAAAAGTTCAACCTGTCAGGCTGCATTATGCCAGCATTAGCTGATATTATGTATGGCATAGAAAGGTTGTTGTAAGACGTTACCATTTTGCCAGGAGCCCCAGGTTTGCCATCTTCACCTGCTTTACCCTGAAATTCATAAACAAGGATGATGAAACACAGTTGATTAAATGCGTTTCAATGACTGAGATGTAAGAGAATAAATGAATGGATGAGACTAATGTGTTTCTCTCAACTCACAGGTGTTCCTGATGTACCCGGAGGGCCAGTAGGTCCTGGGGGGCCCTGTTCACCTCTAAGTCCTGGTAAACCCTATTAAAATAAATCACCACACACCAAAATTACTAGCTGATTCTGACTTAAAATAACTAGTAAATATAAGTTAGCTTTATATACATACAGCAATATATATTTAGGAGACTATGAGGGTTAAAAGGAGAGTTTAAATGTAAACTGTTGTGTTGTTACAATGCAGTAACTCTTAAATGTGCAACATCTGCACATCTTCTATCAAAATAAATGTGCATAGCAAAGCATATCTCAGAAATGCAAACTACTGTTGGTTTTGGTTGTGTGACAACAGTTGCAGAACTGTCATTCACAATAGACATCATTCATCTCTTTAACTAAACTTTAACTTATGCATTAGTGGATTTTTGGAACCATTATTATGGTCAATATTGCATAACAGTCTCCTGTGAAACTGCGCTAGCCTGGAGAAGACTTTCCCCACAGCTGTCTTATGCAACTGGCCACAGGAGTGAAGACTGGCTTTGATCATCTCCACAGTGCCCTCTGCAGCATGTATGGTTAACGCGCATATGTGCTTGCAGTTCAGGGGCAGATAAAAAGAAATACATTTGAAAGAGAATTTAAATAATAAGCTCACAATCAGATATAAAACTGTTAACACAAAACAACCTACAACTATTAATGTGTGCATAATCCTCATCTATTAGTGTTTATCATCAAATTATTATTGATAACTAATTTAAGCTAACACGACGGAAAAAGAAAACTTACATCTCTCCCAGGATCTCCCTGTTTTCCCAGATCACCCTGAACATATAGAAGACAATGTATGAGCTACACACAAATTCACACCCAGGCTCCAAAACGTATTTTAAAGTTGCTGGGTTTTTTTTTCCTCTAAAAAGGACGATAAAGAAACTGAAGTACCCTCTGACCAGGTGGTCCAGTAGCACCTGGTTTACCATCCAGACCAGGGCGTCCATCTAAGCCGGATGCTCCTCTTTCTCCCTGCTCACACAGGTTTGGAGTTAGAAGAAACAAACAGACTGAAACTCAATTCAACTTTCTTTATGAAGCTTACTGCCATCCCCTCTGCCCTTCATCCCACTGGGAATCTACTGTACGGGAAACAGAGTCCAGTAGAATAAAGGACAGGGAGAACTGCCGCTCAGCCGAAAACAAAAAAACTCTTCAAGTTTCATTCATCAGTTCATTAATTAAATGGTTGAATTCAGTAGGTGAGGCGGTAGGCAGCAGTCAGACTGACGGACTTCAGACCTTCTCTCCAGGTGCTCCTCTTTCTCCTGTGTCACCCTGCCAACATTCAGACATATCTATCTAGTCTCCAGGTGCTCCTCTTTCTCCTAAAATTTGAAATATATATTTTGTCATATAAACCCTGACCAACATTAAAAGTTAATTAGGATGTTTTGGGAACGCATTCACATATCTATCTAGTCTTAGCAGATATAGAATGGAAGACGTCTCTTATTCTTACTACGCAGGAGTTGGGCCTCAACAAAAGATTTTGTACCATAAGTGTTTATTCATACACCTGAACCTGAATGGTGCCTGTAACCCTTCAGTAAAAGTGCTGATGTTTGCTGTTGTGCGTCTTGGGTTGCAAAAAATAAAAACTCTTTTTGTTTGCACACTTCCATCTACAGCGCCCATCTGAGGCTGCAGAAAAGCCGCATCTCTGTAAAAGCCATGGTTCAAAATCACGCTTATACAGAAAAAGGGAATGGAAAATGGTCCGGAAAATACGGTAGAATGGAAACTTACTCTTGGGCCTGCAGGTCCCCGTAGCCCCTCAGGACCCTTCAAACAGAGTATGACAAAGTAAGAAATCACAATCACACAGGATCAGCAGCCATGCATATCACATCTACAGAAAAAAGGGCCAACGTGCACAGAGAGGAACGTACAGCGGCCAATCAGAGGAACATTTATTAGTTTCAAGAATGAGGCAAACTCACTGGTATGCCTGGGGGTCCAGAAGTCCCTGCTTCCCCTTTCTGACCTTTACTGCCGTGCTCTCCTGGGTCGCCAGCGTCACCCTGGTAATCACAGTGAACTAAGGTGGTTCATTTGTGCTAATTACTAATAAATTAATTTTCATTTTAGTTCATTAACTGGTTTCGTTTTTGCTGTTGTAGCTTCAATAAGACTGGATGTAGATACTTTATTGTGCATGCGTAACCAAAGTGCAAGACAGCACTGACCTTATCTCCTCTTTCTCCTTTCAGCTGGCCCTGGATGTCAGCCTGTTAGAAGAGCAAACACCAAAAATCACTTGTAGCAGCAGTTGTTTTCATTTATTTATTTAAATAATTGTTTGTTTTCTTTACACACCACTTTTCCCGGTGGTCCTGGAGGCCCTTGAACTCCCTAACAAGAAAAGTGAAGAATGTGAATTAACTAACAGGAGAAGGAAATAAAAGTACTTTAAGATAAAAACAGATAACAACCTGATCTCCTTTCTCTCCTCTCGGTCCCGCAGGTCCAGGGCTGCCCTATGAGCAGAAACAGATTAATAAAGATGCCAAACGGCAGACCTTTCTCACATGGTTCTTCTCTTAAGGCCTTTGTGGGAAAAAAATAAACTAAACAGAAGATACAGATGTAAAGGTGTCTCACATTACGTCCTTCCTCTCCTGGGTCTCCTGTGTCTCCTTTCTCTCCTGGTCGTCCAGGCTGACCAGCCAGTCCCTGTGAGGAGGGTCAGTAAAATGCCATGTTAAGGGAAACAAAATATAATTGATCCAAAAATAAATATGACAACTGGACTATTAAGATGCATCAAAGATACCCTTAGTCCTCTTTCTCCTGACTTCCCGGGAAGTCCAGATTCCCCCTATTAAAAATATGTTTATGAGAAACAAGAATCTGGCAGTGACACACTAATAAACACATGTTCAGAAAACCAAAAGGAACTTGAGGATTTAAAAAAATAGGACTAGAGAGGATAAGAAGAGATCATACTTACAGGAGTGCCTTCATCACCCTTCTCTCCCTTCTCACCCTGTAATATGAATTCAATATTTTAGTGGTTTTGTCTTAGACGAAATCATTAATAACATCCCATTTAAAAATGTTCATTTAATATTAGAAAGTCAAATATTGTGAGAATATTCAACAGCTAAAAGTATTTTTTTTACCTCTACTATGGCATCATTGGAAAGACAGACATGTTGGAGGGAACAGAAAAGGCTTAGCAGCCTGTTACATCTCCGATTGCAGCAGTGAGAATAATCATACGAGTCAAAGGAAGATGCCACAGTTTACTGCAAGGTCTGGATGATATTTTTTATCCTACATCCACAGATGATTCATTTGGATCACAGACATCTATGATAATGAGGATGATAATGATGGCAAGGCTGCTCAGGGTGCAACTAACTATGTTTTGATTATTATTATTTTTTTAATCTACTGATTGTCTTTTTTAATTGTTTGGTTTATAAAACATGAAAAAGTACTTAAAATTTCCATTTTGGATCACATAAGTAAATGTCCTTAAATGTTTACTTTGTCCAACCAAGAAAAACCCAAAACAAATCCTCAAGTGAAACATTTGGGAAAACCAGAAACAGCTAAATGTTTAGTGTTTTTGTTTAATAATTACTTGTATAATTTAATTCATTCATTTATTCAAATAGTTTCAGCTAAAGATCAGTCCACAAATTCACTAATGAATTAATCTGCAACAATCCAGCGCGATTGAAATTTCATGCACCACTCTCACCGCTTTCCCCAGAAGTCCGGGTTTTCCCGGGATCCCCGGGCGCCCATTCTCCCCCCTCTCTCCCGGTTCACCTGGGTCTCCCTGAAGAACAGTTTAAAGACCAGTTGAACAATCAAATGAACCCAAATAAACAGAAAGGCCAAACAAAAAAAAACTGCCTCTCACCTTGCCACCCGGCCTTCCACTGATACCAGGAAGTCCCTGAGTGAAGAGCACATGTTTTATGTATTTATGGTTTTACCACTTCTGGGGCATGACTTACACTGACAGGTGGCACAAAGGAATGTTTCATGAATAATAGATGCTATTGGCAGGAATATATCACAGCAGCTGTAAATATCACGACTGTGGCTTTTGTAGTTCTAAAAAAGAAGAGTTAGTATGACTCTGGAGGGAACTTACTCGATCTCCTGGCTCTCCTTTAGGGCCAACAACACTTGAGTCCCCTGACCCTGGAGACCCCTTCGACAGACAACAAAATGTTATTTGGATGTACATACTCACAATTGTACAGTGTACACAAGAGCAATTTCATATTTCTAAGAATTATGTGGCTGCTCACTTTTTCTCCTCTCTGTCCGGCCTCTCCTTTTTGTCCCCTTGGGCCCTCAGGACCTAACGGGCCTGGGTCACCCTGATCAAGAACAGCAAAGGAAAGGAAATCCATTTGAGTGAAGAATGATGGTGTCAGTGCGCAGAAAGGTTTGTTAACTTATACAGTATGAGAACAGAACTGGATATTTTACCTGTTCCCCTTTCTTCCCTGGAAGACCTTGAGCCTGCATAATTTGAATAATAAAATAATGACTTGCCGTCAAACACAAATATGTCGAAGAGGCATATTCAATGAACTAGTCAATGTACTTTAACAATAACATGTTAATGTGTCATTATAATTTAAGATGTCACAATAAGAAATACTTATTACTATTTATTTTATTATTTATTTATTCACTTTTTAATCATCATGATTTCTTTAATAACTGATAACTCACACTTCTTCCAGGTTCCCCTCGCGCCCCATCATTTCCCTGAGAATAGACAGGTTCAATTGTTTTTTTCACTTCAGAAATTCATTACATTACATTATAAAACATTCTCTGATGGAATCACGTTCCTATTGACCTGATGCCCTCTATGTGATCACACGTAATTGAATCAGTCTCACCTTTTCTCCTGGTGGTCCACTGGGCCCTGGTAAACCCTGATAACAAATGGAAAGACTCATTCAAGAGACTCCCACTGCATTTGTTACATCTGTGCAGCAAATGTGAACCAAAGATCCCAGTAATGACATTAAGTAATTCATGGCAGGCTGTCACTCACTCTCAACCCTGGTGTTCCTGGGAGACCTGCCTTTCCTGGGTCCCCCTGAGATCAAAACATTATTCAGATAACAGCGCAGCGTCCCACTTAAAAGGAAGACACGCAAACAACAGAACTACTGTTAAAAAAAATAATAAGTCAAGACGGCTATACTCACTCTCTCCCCCGTTTCACCAGCTGGTCCTCTTTCTCCCTGCAAAGAGAAGCCTGTCCAGATTAAACCTGTATTCCTGCAAGTTGCATGACTTGTGACTTTCCCTGTAGTAAATATTTACTGGTTTCAATCAAGATTCTCGGAGGAAGGACTGTCTACTGTCAAGAATGACAACATCTTACACAAAATGGCTGCAGCGATTCTATAACTGATCTTAGTGAAGGAATATTTCAAATAAACTGTGCTACATTCTTTTAAAACTGTCTGTTTTAAAAGAATAAAAATCTGTATAATGAGATTCAGTTTAGGTGAAAACAATATCTCTGCAGCATATTGTTTTGGACTTTGGAAGTTGAAAGCACTGTGTTGCTTATACTGTAATACTTGAATACTTAAATAACAACATCCAATGAAAATGGGTCTCATCACTGAAGTAAAATTACATTAAACTGAGGTAAAATGATATTAAACTGAGCTACATGCTTTCTAACTAGCAATGTCTTTTGAAATCACTTTCAGACATTTTGGTGAGATAAGATTTTTTCCACACTCTGGGAAACTTAACTACTAAATCTGCTAAATCTATGAATATGGATCATTATGCATACGCACACACACACACACACACACACACACACAGGCAAAAGAAGAGAAAAAGTGACTTACCCTGTCTCCCTGTGATCCCGGCTCACCTGGCTGTCCTCGGTCCCCCTATCAGAATAGAGAGAACCATAGACGCCATTCTTCTATTGACACTCAAACAGAGTTGATATTTCCTACCTTTATCTTACCTTGCTTCCAATTTCTCCAGGAGGCCCACGTGGACCCTGAAAGATGTGAGCATAATGCTTAAACATATTGTAAATATATATTTTTTAATTTTTCACCAGTTAATATCTATCTTTCTAAATATACAACATAAAATGCCTATATTTTATATGCAGTTTT
The DNA here is from genome assembly GCA_033026295.1 of Channa striata. Lineage (NCBI taxonomy): Eukaryota > Metazoa > Chordata > Actinopteri > Anabantiformes > Channidae > Channa > Channa striata. The sequence goes on along the minus strand of CM065168.1, from coordinate 14,919,891 downwards.
ATCATAATGCATTTTATATTTACCTGACACTAAAAAAAAAAAAAAAACTGTGAACCTGTAACTGTTCTGCAATTCTTATTGCCTATTTGCCCTAACTTGCCAAAAGCATAACTGTTGACCTCATTGTGCTAATGCTATGGGCTTATGCACCTTTTCCTATAAAAAATGTTAATGTTGCTAGCAATAACTATGTTTAAAAAAATCTCAAAATTGTATTCTTGATTGTACCATCAGCTTTCCTGATGCCACTATTTCCTGTCTGACATACCCTGTCTCCAGGATCTCCTTGCTTGCCTGCAGGTCCAATGGGGCCTTCAGAACTGTCGCCCTAAAAACAACCAAAAGGGTTTCACTGAGATAAACACCTCACGTGCTGAATCATTTGTACATAGAATAAATCAGCAGCTACCTTGTCTCCTTTGCTGCCCTGTGCTCCTGCTGGCCCTCTAGGACCTTGAGCTCCTGGAGGTCCTGCAGTACCCTGATGATAAAAATGCAATTAGTAGATGCAAAAATACATGCCAGTATGCACAAAGGGTTCATCTGCCAACTGAAGCTGTCACCACATCGCCACTGATTGACAGATCTTACCGGGGAGCCCTTCTCACCCTTCACGGCCACCCCACTGCCTACTCCTGGAGGTCCCTGTCAGCAAAGAGATGATATGTGCTGAGAATCATTATGCTTGCATGCTACCCTGGATATTTCTGGAGTGAGAGGACAAGCTGGTGACAGTGTGACTCACCCTCTCCCCTGGGCTGCCCTTTTCTCCCTGCAAAAAGTGAGACAGAAAAGGAGCAAGAGGAAGCTGAACATTTACAAAGATATATTACAATGAGGCAGTATGGTAGAACAATGGTTTGCACTGATGCCTTACAACTTAAAGGTCATGGATTCAAAAAACTTTGTCGGGTTTGCACACAATCTGTGTGCCTGTGTGGGTTTCCTCCAGTACACTACATACCCCCACCCCTGCCCCAATCCACATGCACAATAGATTGTAGGTGACGATATCATTGTGATGGTTGTCTGCAGCTCATATATACATATCAGCTACCAGTCTGCTTATATACTATGTCAATATTAAGTTGAGCTATTACAGGAAAATTAATAACAATATAAAGTAGTAATAATTTAGGCAACAAATCTTTTTATGAATAGAAAACAAATCTGGAGGGAACTGAAGAAGCAAAATCTGTTGTAATATTTGGACTAAGAAAAATGTATATCATAAATCACAACCTTTCTCTAGTACCAAATATACAAATTGTTTTAGACACACTGGACAGCACAAAGAGTGTCTATGGTCCAATCCTTCCCCAACTTGCATGGGAATATGTAAATGCTATCATTAAGATCAATTAAAATACAAATAAAAATTATATATTATGCAACAAATGTGACCTCCATAACTTGCACGCATGTAGAGGAAATGCCTGAGAGCCATTGTAGAATTATGTAAGTGGCTCAATGCTACCACCGTGTGTGTCACTCTAACAATAACAGTTTCATCTTCTCTATGATGCCTCAAAAACACGGATCATACCAGGTTTTTTGTAGTTATAGTGCAGCTGTAGCTCATTTAGTAAGGCAGTTATTCACGGACCTAAGAGTCAGTATTATGAATCCCGGCACTTCTTGCTGGTGTGTCGAAGTGTCCTTGGGCAAGACAATGAATCCTAAGTTGCTCCAAGTGGATGAGGTGAGCACCTTGCTTGGCAACTGCCATCTTTGGCGTGTGTGTGTGATTGGGTGAATGAGAAGCAGCATTATAAATCGCTTTAGAAGAAAGTGCTATTATGCTACACACTGTATATAAGCATTTGGTATAAGGAAATAATGGAAGGCACTAAGGTAGCAAACAATTTTACCCAAGTTTTCTAATCTGTTATCACCATAATTTCCAACACTCTGAAAATTAGGATAAGTAATTTTTTTATTTAATTTTAATTACTGGCTTAGCCCAAAGCAACTGACAGCATTTTCTATGTTTATGAGTCTCTAAAATGTCTTTTTGTGCAGGTGATTTTAAGTATTTGAAGAAAAGTAGCATGAATAAAGAAAGCTGGCAAGGTTATTATACAAAAGGACAATTTTTATTATGTATCTCTGCTGTTACCTTGTGTCTGGTGAACCAAACACAGCAGCTGAGTTAATCCATGTATGTTCTCAAATTACTGTATAAGACAGAGAAAGCTTTAACGCTGGTGAGTGTGGCTTCGTCTGAATGTAAACCTGCCTGCTGCACTTGGTAAGATAGCTTGTGTTTTACCCACAATTTTTCACAAATTTCTTTGCTTGCTATTGCTTAAGGTATTAGTTTTCTAAATATTTTTAAACGTTGTCTTTGTTATTGACCTAACTTTTGGATGCACATGTTGACAATGAAGCTTTAAAAACATAAAAAGCATAGTCTATAAGTGTGCTTTTATAACAGTGGAAAGGGGGAAACCTTGATGGAGAGTCCTGGTGTTCCTGGTATCCCTGGCCGACCATCCTGACCGGGGGTGCCTGGAACTCCAAGAGACCCTTTGACTCCATCGCTTCCTGGCCGACCTGGATTGCCCTGAATGCACAACACAGACACTGGTAAGCATGTGGATTTTTTTGTTTACTAGTACATCGAAGTCTCTCAACATCTTCATCTCGTTTATATTATGCAACTGGACATTACTTTACAGACATGAGTGTGGAAGGCTTGTGTCAGTTGAGCCCACCACAATGTGGTTATTTTAGATGTTTAAGGCAATCTGTGATAGATTTTCATTCTGTTACTTACTGGTATCCCTGGTATGCCTGGTTCTCCTTTCCTCCCTGGAAGACCCTCTCCAGATGAAGTTGAGCCTGGTTCACCCTGATGCACCAGCAAAGCATTATGAGCCAACACTTTGTACATCATTTTGGTCTTGGCACTTTCAAAATACACACTTGTAAAATGTTTTACAAATCATTAGTTAGCTCACCCTTTCCCCTTTATCTCCCTTTAGCCCTTGTAGCCCTGGTGTACCTGGTTCACCCTAGAACAAGAGAGAAAGACTTGCAATGACACCATTTTTCATATAGATACAGATATCAAACACCTCTGCAGATCAGGACCAAGCTACTCACTGAGTTTCCTCGGATACCAGGCAGGCCCTGTGAACCCTGTAGGGCACAGAAAAAATAAGTGTTAACCCTGCACTAACACAACAACATCAACATGACCAGAAGGATTTGGATCCCTTTACTCACTGGGACCCCTGCATTTCCAGGGGAACCTGGACGTCCCGGGAGCCCTGGGTTTCCATCAAGACCAGGAAAACCCTAAACAGAAGGTAAAAAGTTTGTTGTTTTTCTCTGTCTGGGCAAGTATGTGCTGTAATGGCCTTAGCTGTACTTACTCTCTCCCCTTTTTCCCCTTTCACCACAACCGAGGGATCAAAGGGGATCGTTTGGCCTGGGGGACCAGGGCGACCTTCAGGTCCTCTGGGGCCATCCCTCCCAGGCAATCCATCCTGACCCTAATTAGACACACACATGTCCACATTAATAATATGCACTAAACTATTAATTTGAAGAACCAGGACCTATCTCGTTCTCCAAGTACCTCCATCATCTCAACTCTATACTAATAATACTGTTATATACACTTTTGCCCTAAAACTGTTCATCATTTAAATTTTATGTTTTTCCAACAAACTAGTTTTAAAATATTTTGCTGCTTAACATGTTTTTTGACCATTCATGTGTGTACATGCTCTGTAAGGTTTCTTGGCTTATTACATTTTGTAAAAAGAGAAGATTTTCTTAGTGCTTTACCTAGTTAAATAAATAAAAGTAAAATAAAAAATTGATCAAAGAATTATCTTGACCAGTGTTAATAATTGACTCACAGGCTCTCCCTTACGTCCATCTGCACCATCTCTGCCTCTCTCTCCCTGTGGAGAAAAAACAACAAAATTTCACTTTAAGAACTGAAAACTGTAATTACTCCAGGACTGCTAAAAACTAATAATAATAATAATAATAATAATATCTTCACTGTACCTTCTCACCACGATCTCCTTTCTCACCCTGACAAATGAGAAAGTAAATGAAAAATCATGAAAAGAACAAGGTAAGAGAAAGAGAAAACTGATTAATGTTTCTGGCAGTCCACACATCTCCATACATTCTTTGATTACTCTGAAGCTTAATCTGTCCAATAAACTAAACCTGTGATAATGCTGATAAAGGCTGTAATTCAGTATGAAAGTACAGTTAGAAAATAACTCACACGGGGGCACTGAACGGTGCACTGGTCTGTACCTGGATCTACCTAAACCAAAGAAAGAAACACTGAAAGGTTGAAATGAGTCTAGTAATTGAATTCAAAAAGCATTTCCAACCACAAGAAGCTTCAGAAAGAAACTGTGTTTTGAACCTGTTTATTTTACATTTATTATTATATGGATAGTACAGTGAATACGCCTTTCAAGTTAATCCTTACCTCTGGTATTCTGGCAATTCCACAGAGCAAATCTGCAAGATCAGTGTGGAGTGTGTTCAACTGTGCTGCATCACGAACATACAGGATGTTCTGGGTGCTGCCATCCGTCACGGCCCGACGCAACTCTTCGGTATCTGCCTGGTCAATACCCACTGCTAACACCGTCACACCTAGTGAACAGTTTTTTGCATGTGTGTAGTTTACATAGAGGGTTTTTCTTTTTGTAAATTAGACATACTGTAGTGCATAGTTAAAGTTTGTATGAATTCAGAATTCCAAAAAATATATATTTTCTACGTAAAAGTGCTTTAAAACAATGTTTCTCATTTACCTATCATAAACACGAGGACAAACCACTGAATCCACTTGCCCACTCCTCTACCAACTAAACAACAATAGTCATGTGTTTTTTCAGTTTATTTTGTTCTACACATTATTAGAATACATTACTAGCACACCTGTAGCTTTGAGATTGATGGCAGGGAGAGTGAGGTTGTCAGATGATTTTCTGTCAGCAATGATGACAACAGCACCAGGGACCCCTGGTCTCCGTCCAGCTGGGGTGGTCAGAAGGTACTGTGTGCTGAAAGTCACCGCCTCACCTGCAGAGGGAGACAGACAATATCCAAACTGTTACCACAAGCTTAACAAACAGCTGTAGAGAAGATGTTCAGCAAGTACAAACAAGGATGTAAACACTCGAAAGGAAATCTAAGTCAGAGAAGATGTAGAAAAAAACTGACCAATATTATTTCCAGGGCTTTCATCAAAGGGTGTGGACCGGATCTCCTGAAGCAGTGTATCAGACCTGCCATGCCGATTAAGCAGGAACCATATTTTGGGTCTGTAGCCATATACTACAACACCAACCTAAAAATAAAACAGTAATAAACACAACACATATTAATAGTAAAATAATACAACTGTTGGTGGTAAACAGATAAACAGATGCTGAGCTATTCTCATCATTGTACCTCTCCCTAGCAAGAGTACCTGTGAGTCACGGGGCCCAATGGCATCAAGAGACCGTGCTGCACTTGTGAGGAGTTCTCGCAGAGGTCGTGCAAGGCTAAACCGATCAGTAGATGCAGGGACCAGAAATACCACATCCACACGCCCACCCACACACACTGTGGACAGAAGCATTTGTAAGTATAAGTCAGATCACCAATTTGTGCTATAGAGATAGAAATGGGCACGTGGTGATGTGTTACCAGTGTGTTCATCTATGGAGACCTCTGTTCCCAATCTATTTTCAAAGTTGGGCTGCACACTAAAGCGATATCGATGCCCCAAGCGTAGCCCCGTCACATGGTAAGAACTGGATGAAGCAGGGAGGGAGACAGAGTAACCTCGGCCAGTATCTGAGAATTGTGAACAGGCAAATGACAGGACTGTAAGCACGAATATACATTTTAAAAACACATAATCTTTTTAAGTGTATTTTGTTTCACCTGTCTCTTCTCTCCAGCGTAAAACATATCCTCTGACACCTGCTACTGGAGTCCAACTTAGCCGAACAGAATTATGGGTAACCTCTGTCACTCGTAAAGTTGTGGAAGGTAGTACGGGCGGGGGGGTGTAGGTTCCAGCTACACACAGATCAGAATCAGCAATTATGTTCACATTTTGATATATAATTTAGCATCTCATCTTTTGGTTGGGAATATGATTTTCTATGATCACTAACACATCATGTTCAGAGACTTAAATGCTGAAGAATTTTACTGTGTTCAGTATTATAAACAACAAGAATCAAAGCACTTTTCAGGGTTGCTAACACTTGTTACAACCTTGCAATAATGTCTGAACTTAAGAGGACAGTACTCACGTGTGGTGACTCTTACAGACACTGGGCTTCCCTCTCGGTTTTGGACTAAGGCCATGACTTGCACCTCGTACTGAACCCCAGGGTCCAGCTGGTCTAAATCCACTGCTGTCACATCTCCTCCCACCAGCTGACTCCTCTCATCACCACCTACATCCACACATCACAAATGCAACAGTGAGTTGTGTAGCAAAGACTGGCTGGCATAAAACAACAGCTGCATAGTTAAGGACAACTTGATTAGTAATCATTTAATTTAATATAAAGTGTTTACAATACAATACTCTAAAATGTGCAAACAGTTGTAAGTGCTGTGAAAGAATTATATCACAAAAGATTAGTAATAAACATACCATCTGTTCTCCTCCAAGTCACACGATAGGCCGTTGCTCCCTGCACACCAACCCAAGTGACACGGACAACCTCTCCTCGGGTCTCCTGGACTTGCAGAGATGTGACAGTCCCCACCACAGACTGATCTGATTCTACCAGTCAGGAGGGGAAACATATGAAATGTTACCTACCAAACTCCTGATAGATTTATTTCGTATTCCACCACTTTGTTATTGTTACTGTGTTTCTACCAAAAGACATACTGGACAACAGATTTGTCCGTTTGACTGCATGTTTGTACCTGTTCTGACATTCAGGGTGGAAGGACTTCCCTCTCGAGAGTCAGTCAGTGTAGAAACTAAAACACTGTAGATTGAATCTGACTGTAGTCCATCAATACTGAAGGAGGTGACATCGGCGGCAACATTACTAGTTCTTTCGACTCCTGCAACAAGAAAAACATTGCAGAGACATGGAAACCCACTTACAGTAACTACTCTACTGTGAATTTATGCTAACCATCATCACGCCGCCAAGTGATCTTATAGCCAGTTGCCCTGGGGGAAGGTGACCATGCAATGCGTATCCTCTGGGAAGAGACATCAAGAATGCGAAGTCCAGATACTGATCCACCTTGGGGATTAGTCCGAGCAGACAGTCTCACCACCTCGCCAGTGCCTCGATCAACAACAGCAGCAACACCAATTACCACTGCCTCATCTGGTTGCAGGCTATCTATAGTAAAGGCCGTGGCTTCTGCTCCCAGCAGACGGGACAGCTCTGCACCTGCAAACAAGCTAAATCGACTGAGAATTACAGCCTTAAACTACCTGCTGTATGTTTGCCAAGGATCATGCTGTAGGAACTAAAATATTGAATGTTCAAGAAGTAATAGACAAATTCAAAAGTGGAAAACTCATAAATACATCAACAACACTTACTTCTGCCTTGTCTCCAGGTAACCCTGTACCCTGTTGCCCCAGTAACACCTGTCCAGGCAATTCGAATTCTCCGACTGTTTATGTTTGTCACTCTAAGATTAGTCACTCTGCCAGCAGCTTGCTCTGCAAAGATGAGAACACAGTGTCTCATGTTGCAAACTTTAAATGAAAAAACTCATTTCAAAATGTTTGGTCTTGTAGCGCTTCACCTCTTGAGCAACAACAGTGAACAAGGTTGTTAAAGTCCTATAACAAGCCAGGTCTGCAAGACAGAAACGTCTGGTACAGAAGAAAGCCACACATTTTGTCCAGGCTTGACCCACCTGGTTTGATGAAGAAAGTAACTGCATCTCCTTCATTTTCGCCAACTAGTGCTGAGACGCTGACACCATATGAAACTCCAATTGTCAGGTCTTTGAGGTCAAGAGTCGTCTGGTTTCCAGGGATAAGCTTAATTTCCTCTGTTCCTGCTGAAATTAAATATATCATTCAAAAATGGAATAGTCATAATTATGTTTTATCTACACGTGGACAACAACAGTCACGTAATATTACTGTATAATGACTAAAACCACTGCCTGTACCTTCATCACTTAGGATAATGATTCGATACTGAGTGGCCCCAGCTACTCCTATCCAGCCGAGTCTGACAGTTCTGCCGAGCGCCTCCACCACTCGAAGGTTAGACACCTTTCCCACTGGCTGTTCTCCTGCAGCATCAGAGATTTAGGATACTCATATAAAAATACAAATGGATACAAATAAAACTAAGTGTATATATAAGACTAAAATCTAAAGGGAGCCCAACCCCAGAACATTTAATAAGCCAGTCTAAAATCTATTCTCAATTTAGAGTGACCCTTGGCTGAGTCGCTGACCTCTGGATGATGTGGAGACAGGTGTGGCCTCCTCACGACCTTCGAATAAGGTATACAGATTAATGATGTATTCTGTGTTGGGTTGAAGTCCTGTTATCTCATAGCTGCTAGTGCTTCTAGGAAAAGACACACTCTGGACACGGCCTCCTGGGGAAAGGGAAGGGGTTTCAACTGAGGGGCTTCATATTAACCTATTGCATCAACACAGACTTCTATGACTTGCAACTTGAGATCTAAATATGTTATATTCAATTCATGTAACTCATTTTAACTCAAATCATGTAATATTGTAATAATTGAGTCATCACAATGCCCATACTTTCTCCCTCCTTCCACTCCAGGCGGTACCCCTGAGAGGACTGAATGACTCTCCAGGTGAGGCGGATGGAGGAGGAGCCAGTGGTTGTTGCTCTAAGGCTCTGTTGCTCCTGAGGCTCTGAAGGAAAAATGTTATGTTAAAGCTATGTAAATATATTAAATGTTGGGAGTAAAGTTGTACTTCCAAAAATCCAATACAAAATATTTAATAACACTTTTTAAAAAGTTTGGTCCAAACATTTGGAAAAAGTTAATGTGGCTGAAATGTAAATATGTACTCTCAAAGCAAATTATAAAGCAAAAAAAAAAAAAAACATGTAGAAATCACTGTAAACAAGTCAAAAATTGCTGAATAACAAAATGGAAATTTGCCAGATTGTTTACAGTCAAACAAAACAACTGCATAACCATACTTGCATAAATACATATAGCCGCTTCATTTGTAATTGTGATTGTAATTTGATACTTATAAGAAAATGACTATGCTGTATTGTCTTCACATAATTAAACTAAAAACACACTGTTGTGAACATGTCCTAGCTGCAGGGGTGCATGTAAAAATAGTGCTTTGTTAGTCACATACTGATATATCTAACATAGTGTTGCATCACGTCTTACGCTGAAGACAGACATTTCACATTTCAATTCTTGGGATATTTAACTTTACATTTTAGTATATATTATATATTGTTTAGTCTGGAAAGAATTTTGGTATCAATAAATATATTAACAACATATTGTGAACACATGGATGAGCTTCATTCAGTGTGGTCTTGACTAAAAGAAAAGAATTTTTTCCAAATGAGAAAGAACAAACATCACAAGCCACCAACACAACAAACAGTTGTAGCTCCACTGGTTTATACAGGAACAAACAGGGGACAAGTTTAAGTTACTGTGGTTTACGATATGTTCATGTGCTGTAGAGTGATGTCTGCATATCACGCAAAGGTTTTTAGTCCATTGTGTCTGTACAGTACAGACGAGCAGTGACTCAGCCTTTCAAATAACACTGGTCGGACTTAAGTGACGCCATATGAGTATTGCTCACAAGAGGCAGATGGTGTGTGTGTGTGTGTGTGTGTGTGTGTGTGCAGGTGTTCAGGAAATGTTTCCTAAACAGAATTAAATATTGCAAGCAAGTCAAACACCAAAGAAGTCTATTGACCATCTTCCGCACTTTTTCTTGCCCAAGTAACTGGCAGGACACAACAGAACACATCTATTCAAAAAGCATTCTTTCAATTCAGTTACTGTACTACTTGAGAACCACAAAGGGATCCCAGCAGGTCGGTAACTGTAAAGGTTACCACTGAAACCACGCTTACCTATCTTAAATCTGGCAGGGGCTCCAGGGCCCTCAGTGTTTCCCTCATACAGTGGGATGATAGTGATGATGTACTCAATGCTGGGCTGCAGTCTGGTCAAAGTATAAAACTCACGGTCACCAGGAACCTCCACAGTCTCAACATTTCGTCCTTTGTGGATACAAAATCAAAAACGTGAGTGCATGCTAATATGGAGAGACAAGTCATAGCTGAAGTGACGTATGTTGATGTGTTGTGAGTCCGACCTGGAAAAGGTCCCCACACCAGACGGTAGGCCCGTGCACCGCTGACACCTTTCCACCGCAAACGAACACTGTCCTCTGACTCTGTCTCCACTGATAACTCCTGCACTGACTTGAGGCGCACTGACATGTGCAAAAACATGAACACACAGACACTTAAAATATTTCTTTCTAGTTAATTGAAACCCATTTCCACAGGGAGACACTGAACATTATGAATTTTATCATGTATATTACATCATGCACTAATGTATAATATTGTGCTTTTTTCCTAATATAATAACAAGCATTTATCATTATTGTTATCACATAAAAATACCAAATAGGTGGGACTCACATGTGCGGGCATTGAGGATTGCTGGGGATGCAGAGTTTCGAGGGAACAGGGGGTAGAGGCTGATCACGTACTCTGTGTCGGGCTGAAGTGACTCCAAGGTGACGGATGTGGAGTCTGCAGACAGAGACTTCTCCAACAGCTGAGCTGCTGGCTGACCTGCTCTTCCAACCAGGACAAACAGACGTGGAAAGGACTAATTAATGCCCAGCAATCACAAATTATACTGCACAGTATGTCCTCAGACAAATTGTCTGACAACACTCTGCAAAAACACAGGATGCACTCTCACCAAAATTAAATTAAAAAAAACAATACATGCCCACAGCAGCCTGCCAACTGCAGAGAAATAATGATCACAGCCTCATATGCTGCCTTTAAAACGTAATGAGCTTGGTAAGAGAGGCTGCGTCTGTGTTGTGAGCATGACTTGTATGTGCTTTGGTAGCTGTCAGTATTTGTCTTGTTTCTATGAATTATTATTCTGAAAAGGTGCACACTTGCTACAACCGGCAGCTACAGAAACAGGTAGAAACATCGCACCTCTCAGTGCAGGTTACGCATTGGCCACATTTAAATACTCTCACACAAACGTATGAACATAACAAGTCAGAAGAGGAGCTCCATTTGAGACTGGCACTCCTTCCACATGATCAGTGGAAGAAACCATCAGCCCTCGGGAGCTTTTCTCAACTGAATCATAGCAAAAGCACCCAGACATCCTCACATTGCTATGATCTGTGCCACACCCTGCCCATGGAAATGTAAGGACCAAATTATTGACAATCCATGACATATAGTAACTAAGCATTTCTTCTGTTTTCAACAGTGGTAATGATAAAAGGTATTTGACATTCTTGATGATGATTAGGCAATAAACACCCTAACTGACAGTCAGTGCCTGAGGGACTTAAGGCGTTAGAGACGCTCATGTTTCCCCTCTCAGCCTTGACTGCTATACATTCTTGACATGTTTCCAACTTGCCACCAACAGGTTAATTGTTTTTGCTCACTGTACTATTTCCTATTTAGATATTTTTTTTTAGCAAATTTTACTTTAATCCTTCATTCTGATACAATCATTACATCATAGTCTGTCTGTGTATGTCTGTTTGTCTTGGGCCTGAGATTGACTGGCTATTTGTTCAGCATGTAGTCTGCCTCTCACCCAATGACAGCTGGGATAGGCTCCAGCCCTCTGTGACCCTTAAGAGCACAAGTGCGTAAAGATGATAGGTGGACTGATGGATAGATGGACGAATGGATTATGTCAAATTAGGTGACAAAAGTGATAGCGTCAGTTATTATTTTTTCTGAAAATACAAGATATTGCTGATGTCCAAATGTTAGTAAAACCTACGAACTGCGTAGGTATCTGACAGAGCCATAAAAAGAAATATAGATAGAGACAAACTAAAGCAAAACCGAGATATGTGTGTGCCTGACCTCTTGGTCCATAAGTTAATCTGTAGCCCTGGAGAAGAGAAGCAGGCCGATCCCAACCCAAAGACAGGGAGAAGAAGCCTGCCTGGATCAGACGTAGACTGGAGACACCTGGCAAGGCCCCTGTATGGGGACAAAAGAAGAGATTGCAGGTGTTTGTCTTGGATAAGTTTGAAGTGACAGAATCTGTCTAGTGGGTGAGGTTGCATTAGCATTTTGTCAAATGTGTCTCTGCTGACATTTGAGGATTTCACTTTTTACTCACTAGTGCGCTGCTTGGCAGATGTAGACTCGCCGACACTGTTGGGGTATTGGGCAATGATTGTCACCAGGTAGTCTGTTCCTGACCTTAGCTCTTGTGCATTAAAGGTCCTCTGATTGGCAGGGACAGTCTCCTATAGGGGAGACAGAGGTCATCTTTTTTATAAATAGTCAAGCCTCAAACAAGTTTTGGCAAAATATAGGACTAGCTGAGCCATGGCATTCTTCAGTCTTCATCATGTGTGCCAGGGTACACAGAGGGGAATTTCACTCACTGCCAATTTTTAATCTCTGCAGTATCTGAAGAAGATCCACCCATTTGACATGTTTATACTCAGCCTGAAGCAGAACTCAGTCTGGCTTCTAAAGTGGCAATTACCTTCTCAATCTAGGTCATATGAATGCTCTGCCCCATCCATGTGTCAGCACAATATGCTACAATTATTAGACTCACCTGGCGCAGTTCTGCTGTGATAGGCTGACCCAGGCCGGAGAGTGGCACATACTGGACCACATAGCTAGTCACCGGCCCCCCTGCAGAACTCCAGCGAAACCTGAGTGAGTCAGACGTCTGTCCTGTAAACTGAATGTTGGACGGACCAGAAAATGCCTCTGAAAAGAGAGGAGAGGATTCAGAGGAAGACATAGATTCAAAAAATAAAATGCAGGTTTACAGTCTGAGATAACAGAGAACCTTTTCAAGTTGCGCTGTTAAAACACATACCATCACTAGCAAAGACTCCTCCTGCTTTGGAACAAATTTGAGGGCTCACAATAGGAAGAAGTGTTTTCAGCAGTTTGAAGTCCCCAACAAAGGAGGTGAAATCACTGCTGGGCTGGGAGGAGATCAGAGCTAATTCATTTTTGTCTGCGCTCTTTATGCCTGGCAAACACAAAGAGTTGGCAAGGTGGAAAAGAAATCAAAATGAGCAATAAGCAAGTCCAAAATTGTTCCAAACTACACAGAGTAAAAGTGAAGAACCTGCATACGGGACACCTACCAACTGCAAAGACATGCACCCCTTGACTGCGCAGCTTCTGTGCTGGATCCTGCACATTGTCCTGTGATTTTCCATCCGTGATCAGGATAGCAATCTGAAAGTTAAGGAGGACCCACAGGCAGAATTAAACGCACACATTTGTGTAATGCACGCATGTTACACAAATTATATATATATAAAAAAAAAAGCTGCTTCTCAAACCTTTGGGACATCCCGACTGGAAGTAGGATTGAAAAAGTTATCCGCGACAAATTTGAGACCAGCACCTGTGCGTGTGTTTCCACCCTTATAGACGAGATCCTGTACAGCATTAACCAGCTCAGTGCCGTTCAGGTACATAGAAAAGGTAAATTCAACCCTAGAGGAAACAAATGTATGTCAATACAAACTGTAATTCTACACTTGCAGTAAAATTCTGTATACTCAATAATGAGGAAATTATTAATAATATTAAAAACCTGGAGGTGTCACTGTACTGTATGGCCCCAAAACGTATCCCCGATTCGCTGACAGAGCTGGCAAAGGGTTTGACAATTCCAGCCATAAAGCCCTTCACCTCCATAAAGTTTGTTCGGCCAATACTTGAAGATCCATCAACCAGGAAAACAATATCTGCTGCTTGCACACTATTACACCTGCCTGCAAAGTGATCAAGGGTATATATGAGCACAATAAGATGTAACAGGCATAAATATAAAAGATTAAAATTTTTGTGATTAGAGATAATAAAATTTTATTAAAATAATATGCATTTTACCCTGAGCTTCAGCCTGTTTTTTGAAGGACAGGAGCACAGTCACAACGAAAACCCAACTCCACATCTTCAAAACCTGGGCACAGATAATCAAGTCAAACCTTTCACTGTAGTTAGATCTTCTAGATACTTCTGAATCAGTACAAAACAGCCTAACCAAATTAAAAACCTGGCGTCTGATTTTTATTTAAATGTTTCTGTTACTGCCCTTCCTGAGGAGCTAAACATGATGTGTATGTGTTTGCAGACTTGTTTCTGGTTGGACAACCCTGCTCATTTGCCCTCCTTTACCTATTATTAGTCTCTGTATTAGTCCTTGTAGATTAAGTGCTGCCTTTCCACAGCAACTTATTTAACATCCGTGCTGAACGTCCTGTTTCCACTGATTACATGATCTCTGATCAGTCATTTACACCTCAGCATATGCCGAAGGGAGATCAGACCTATTATTTGTTGGACTGTGTTGCCCTATAGTTCTAACCATGGTTCCTGTCTGTACCTGTTCTGACCCACCTTACGTCTTTAATATCCTGCCTGCTGGTCTCGTCCCTTTGAACATGTTTGCCTGTTTCAAATGTCTGTCTACCAGGTGAGATTTTATTATACCAGTAAAGCTTTATGTCTGCTGTAGGTCCAAGGGTTTATTGCACATCAGAATTTAAAGTAACTGCACACTGGAGCTGGGATAGAGTTAGGGGTTTGCCGGGGGGGTGGGTGGCTGACGGCAGTCAATCCCCCCTGATTATCCAGGTATTGGACAGGTGTTATACCTAAAAAGTACAAGAAATGGTCTATACCTGAGGCCTCGTAGACTGCCAAGTAAAGGCTCACAGCCCTGGGTAACTGACTGTAGAGCAGGGGTCTCAGACTCGCGGCCCGCGGGCCATTTGGGGCCCGCGAGCCGATAGTTTGTGGCCCCCACCTTATTATTAAAGTTTAATGTTAGTGCGGCCCGCGAGTTTGTTTTGAACGGCACGGAACGGAAATGCGTACATTGCGGAAATGCGTATATTAAGGAAATGGCGTTCTTTGTGCCTCGGCTAAACACTTGATTGAAACTTCAAAAGCTTAAAGAACTGTTAATACAGACATTTGAATCCTAATTATTATAATTATTTTATTTACTTATTACTGATTGATTGATTGATTTTCTTATTAATTTCTTATTTATTTTCTTCTAATTTGTTTATTTATTTTGTCATATTATTTTGTGTTAAAAATAAAAAAATAAAGACATTTGAGAAGATTAAAATTATTTAAAAGTTTTTCTTGTGGAAACCTGATGCGGCCCAGCCTCACCCCGACTCTGCCTCCAGCGGCCCCCAAGTAAATTGAGTTTGAGACCCCTGCTGTAGAGGCATATCAGAGAAGTTGAAGGAGAAAAGCCCAATCTTCTCCAATAAGCCATACAAAGTGGACTCTGAGTGGCAGGTTGATAACACAAGAACACATACACCAAGGATGGAGACTGAACAATAATGGAAAAGCACATGGGTGAAGGAAGGGTCACATGACCAAAGTGCCTAGCAGTTAGTGAACTGAGGGCAGCCCACAGGTACATCCCTGAACAAGATTCAGTAACCATGACAATGACAGACATCCAAGAGACCTCAAGACCTCATGGCAGACCTCAACTGTAAAAAGCTGAAAGGCAACAGACCAAGTCATGATCAATACCTTCTAGCTAAAGAAGCAAACGTCACTCCATGAGCTCCTGATCAGACTAGATAAGTGCGGTTGGATAGTAACAAGGAGAAGGTTTTAGTCAGGACAGGGGATTTCACTGCCCGAAGGCAACAGGACACATGATGAGGACAGCTACAAGCACCTTTGGATCCCACAAGCAAGTGGGAACCAGGCTGTGTAAAGATTTGCCTGAGACAATCCGAAATAACGAAGTACTCGTACTGTACTTTTCTCACGTATCTGTACTTTATTTAAGTACAACGTGTCCTGAACTTGAGCTCCACGTTGCCTCCCTCTCCTTCTCTCTGTGCCATACGTGCAGAAATGGACGAGCTGCAAAGCAGAACTGCGCGAGTTCTCTGTGCTACTGCGCTGAGAACTGGGACAGACCTGGTCCCTGCTTATTCAAACATCAATATAATACGATTATTTTTGTTCTCTCTTTCAGAAGGAAACAGCCACGTGCACTTCTGCGGCCGTCCGCTGTGTTTACTTGGATTAAATCAGGTGCAAATAATAAAATAAAGATACAACAGAAGCACGTAATTTTACTCTCAAAGTTTCTCCTGTTAAATTCTTAGACTGTAACTGTCACTTTGTGATGACACAGCACGAGTCGTTTAGAAATAAAAGGGAAAAAGCATCAGATCAAAAAACAGCTTCAACCCATCATTTGTGTCTATTACGATTAATGAGTTAATGCCCCCAAAAAAGAATCATAAAGCAGCACTGCAAGTTGAGTACTTTTACTTTTAATACTTGAAGTAAAATATAAATCATGTACTTACTTATGTTTACTTAAGTAGAAATATCAGTAGGTACTTTACTATGTTTTTACTAGAGTACATTTTTGTTTGTGTATTTATACTTTTATTTAATTACAGTTTTGATTATTTCATCCACCACTGCCACTGGACAGGGCATATATGGAATGCCACAACCAAGTGCCCAGTACACTATACAGACACATGTATGCAAAGTAACGGCTGGACGTAAAGTGACAAACTGGTAATGGCCAACCAGACATAGTGGTGCTGGACAAACAGAAAACTTTTTTTTTTCAATTCAACTATTTATAGCGCCAATTATATATATATAGCGCAAATTCACAACAACAAGACACTTCACATAATAAAGTCAAGACTATACAGATATGTAGAGAAAACCCAACAATTCCCCCTTTGAGCAGCACCGGGCAACAGTGGAGAGGAAAAACTCCCTTTAATCAAAGAAACCTCCGGAAGAACCAGGCTCAGGGTGGGCGACCATCTGCCTTGACCGGTTGTGGGGAGTGGAAAGTGGAGAGAGAAAAGAAAAGAGCAACAACAATAGTGTGGGCAGCTTAGTGGGACCAGTAGCTGTGCAATGGAATACGCACAGCTCCAAAGCCGGGGACACCTGAAGACAGGGACAGAGAGACGGGGACAGAGAGGGAGAAGCACAACTACAGGAGAAAGAAGATACAGAGTTAATGTCATACAGCGGTGACATATAAATGTGGGCTGAGAGGAGGAAAGTGTCTCAGAGCATCAGGGGTAAGTACTTCCCCTTAGTATTCAAAACTCTGGGGGCTGTCACCCCCAAACTGGCTGAGTTGCTCAAGGTGATTCCCAGTCAATTTAGAGTTAACAATTAACCTAACCTGACATCTTTGGATTGTGGGAGGAAACGGGAGTTCCCAGACGAAACCCACATGTAAACTCTACACAGAGTTCATTATAAGTGTAACAGGATCAATGATTTTTGGACGTTAAGAATTTATTAACTATTATTAATTGGTTTCTCTGTGTTCCTGCAGAAGAATGTACCATTCATCTTTGAGACAAAAGTAATATAATGTAGGACTTTTTATAGTAGATTTTTTAACATGTGTCACTAACCTCAGCTCACGAGTTACAACTCAAACAAAACAAAATATTACACTTAATTTCAGTGACATCATACACCGGGGAAAAAGGAAATGCAATATGGATGTTGAAAATGTAACTTTATGACAATCGCTGTTCACATTCACCTTTGGTGGCGCATGGCAATCCTTCTGCAAATAGCTGGCAGATGCTGAGCTACAGACCTCTCTGATCTACTCTGTAGAGCCAGACGAGGTGAAACAAACAATGTCAGGAGCGAAACCCTGAGAAACCACTGATTTCCATCAAACCAAATGTTTAAAAAAGAGAAGGGTCACAGCACATAGAAGTGATTTTCTAAGCCTGCAAAGAAACACAATAAACTTAATCTGGAACTTGGTTGTTTTCATTGCTTGGCATTTAGTTGAAACCCCAACCGAAGCCAGACTGATTACCCTACATCAGAACTGGCCCACATGAAAGACAGCTGCACTTCATATATGCTGGCCTGAGAAAATCCACAGCAGACAGAAAACAACCACTTTCTTCAATTAGTTTTTGGTCAAAGGTGTAACAGGTCGCACACTGGCACATTTCATACTCCGCAGTTATTAGAAATCCTATTCATAGATTTAATCTATGAGGGAACAATTTTGGGCTAAGGCGCATATCACATAACCACAACATCCAGTGTTCGATTGTAGCTGTAGACTGGGTCATAACAGTCTCTTCTGCCTTTCCTGACTGCTTTCTGATGAATGGTGAAAATATATTCTTAAGGAATAGTTTAACATTAAGGGAAAACATATTATTTCATGTTTGTGTTGTTATGTGCACGGTAGAAGTCAGGCCACATGTAACAGACTATTAGTGTAGCTCAGCATTAAGACACAATGTTTAATACCTGGTTTGTGTACAAATGTAACAAACTGTTCCTTTTAAAATATCTGTGCATAAAACTTTGCTATGTTATTACTTGGACTACTTTTGTATTGTATACAGAGATAGTATAATATTACTGACAATACAAAAATACTAACGACCTGAGAAACGTAAATAGAGTTATTGTTTCCTTATTCTTTTTCCTTTTCTTTGCTCTTCTTCATTCAAAGAAAACTTTAGACATGGCCTAAAGCTAGAAACTCCATAATTACTCATAAATGTTAGTTGGCAAGCCCACAAATCCAACAGTGTGTCCCAAACATGCAGCACACACACGAGATTTAATATCTTCCAAATGTAACATGTCTTCCTTTTTGCGGAAGGAAACCAAGGAATAGATTTAAAAGTGTATTTTGAAAGACCCATAAAAGTAATTTATGTATGATTACCTCCTACAGAACCACGCTGTCTCGTTCACATTTTGTTTTGTTTTTTCATTATGGAATCTCATAAAATCTAATGAAGCCAATGTTTATTTCTGTTTCTATTATTTAGGTTTTTGAGAAAACTGTTTATACTGCATATTCACATTCTATACTAAGTAGCTACACACTGGCTAACTCAGCAGTTCATAATTAAAAAGCATAACTAGGGTAACTTAAGATAATCTCTTTGTGCATGAAACCCTGCTAGTATTGTATAGAATATTTTTTAATAATTAATAAAATAACTGTGGCTAGACCCCATGACAGCTGTAGAAGGAACTCACTCCCTTTATTTCACCTTTTTATTAAGCCTGCATAAAGATATTGATCAAAATTATATTAAAAACATTCCAATGGTGGCCGCGTCACCTGGCGTTTCAAAGGCTTGAAGTCATTAGCTTATGTGTATGGTCAAACCCCACAAATCATTTGGGAATTAAATCACATAGGTAAAAAGGTCAATGACCCAGTAGCAAGGTGGCGCTCAGAGCCATCCTCAACAATAATACCTGTCCACAACAGCACTGACATAGGAAGAAAATCCTTTTCTCAGATAGCAAACAGAGATTAGGACTCATCCCAGAGCTTTTGGTGGGAGCTGTGGGGATGCTGGTTGTGATTTCGGAAAGCTCCGCTCATGCACGATCACTAAGTTGTGGTTTAGTACAGATGCCATTCTCCCAGGGGGGTGGCGGGCCACGGGCTACTGCAATGTGACAGAGTGCAGTATTGTGTAAGAGCCAGACTTCGTCAGCCTAACATCAGTCCACAGAATGACACAATTGGACAAGAGACTGTTGGGTCAAAAAGAGGACAGGGTGTCACAGAATTGACAAAAGGACCTGCAACTTGTTCACAAACCAAGATTTTTTGTATTTAGTAGCCACAAACTCCTGGAAGCAATAAGACATGAGCCATTGAGACTCTGGGGCTGTCACAGACTCAAAGAGAGGGGAGAACAAGCCCTTGATCGCAAAGCCTCACGTCAAGTATCACTCACATCTGCCAGTAATTGACTATTAGTCAGTTTTGTATGTCATCCATACAAATGACTGAAAACAGCAGCTTTTGAAGATCTTCAAATCTTTGTTAGAACAACATTCAAAAGAGGGTCTTTTCCTGCTATTTAGGTATTTAAAAGCTTTGTGTAACTATTAATGCCAGATGGGCTTAATCAAGGAATGTTGTCCTTTGTATTCAAAGACACGAATGAACAGTTTCAGACAAAACTCCTGGCTTATATTTAGTTTAATCCTGTGTAAACCCAGTTAAAGAGCCGTTTAAACCACCAGTAACAATGAAATATATAAATACACTGACTAAATAAAAGCTCTAGCTGCATCATTTCTATACAAAAGACAAATTGTTCATCAAATTGAAGGAGAATTATGGTCGAACTTCTGTATGAGCTTCTCACTAGTCAGAGGAAGAAAACCTAACTAGCACTCGGGATAAAGAAAAATGTTCCTGCTAACACACACAGTAAATTGAAGCAGTCTTCCATAAATGAGATGGTTGGGACGAGTCCGGAGCCTTTCATTTCCCCACTAAACTGCAAGTGTGACTGCAGTAAATAAAAAGTAAAGGGAGAGTGAGAGGGAGGATGAAAGTTAGGCAGAGAGGAAGCATCTAATCAGCCCTGCTAGGAGTTAAAGAAATATTATAATAGATATATGTCAGCAGGGAATTTTTTTTTTTGCCAAACCACAGCAAAGACATGGAGCAGACAGTTGAAACCGATGCAGACACAAAGGCAGAGGAGGAAGCGGAGGAGTTGGAATCTCAGCATCATGGTTTGCAGCAGGGTTGGAATGTCTTACTACAGGGAACGAGTTCAGCTGAGGTAAACAGGCTGGTACGAACCCTGACACTGATTTAAGAGCAAAAATAAAAATATGCATGACAATATGTGTGTGTTTCCTGCATTCCAATGGTATTTTATTAGTCCAGAACGTGTGAGATTCTCATGTTGAAGATATTAGCAGTTGGATCCCTAAAAAGAGTGACATGCAGGAGATGAGGGTTCTGCTCAGTCTTGTCCACAGTCTTTAGCTGCAGGGGAACAGGCTGAGTGTGTGTGTGTGTGTGTGTGTGTGTGTGTGTAATGTCCGTGGGACTTCGCAGCATTTGTGGGTAAATGCACATTTCCCCCTGAAGCTCCCCACCCCCGTGTGTGTGTGTGTGTGTGTGTGTGTGTCTTACCTGTGGATCTCTGCTCCGGACACCGGGCCACAGCCTGCCGCTCCACACCTTCCCACCTGGGGCATATCCAGCCCAGCTGCCCGTGCGCTAGCTGCCGTAAAGCAGTCGTGTTCCCTGTGTGTGTGTGTGTCACAGCCTTTTGAAAAAAGAGTCGAAGTAAAGTCCAGGACGCACGTCCGCGGCAGCAGCTCAGTGAGTGGCCTCGCCTCCGCGCATCCCTGCAGGAGAGTGTCAGGACTGCGCGGCCGTGTGGGATCCACCAACCACAGGCAGCAGCGGAGGAGCCCGGACTTGTTGGGATGCCTGCAGGGGGACTCCTCGGCTTTTTTTTTTTTTACAGCCTCTTGTCCCTCCTGCTCATGCTTGCAAGCAGCTCGTGTAGCTCCTCCATGTGCAACATTATCTTAACAATTATCTTACTTTTCCAGGTTAGACAGGAAGCTGCAGATCACATGGTTTCAGGCAGCGTTCTTTGTTCATGGCACTTCCACGTAGCTGCACAATCACTTTCCTTCACCTGAAGCAGGAAGCTGAAGGTAGACAAAAAAAAACTAAACATCTACTGTGACACTGAGGTATTTGAGTGTGTGTGTGTGTGTGTGTGTGATGACTGACTATGTCAAGGAAAGAATTTCAGAGACAGAGCACTTGCCTCCTTGATGATCCTGCTGATGACCAGGACAGAGAAGAACAGAAAAACGACAAATGCCTTTGCACCTCACTGACAGAGGGAAAGAAATAAAGGCTTTTACTGTGGCTGACAGGATTGCAGACTGGCTGGACGTGTGCCCAGGAATTGGGTGATCATTCCCAGAGAAGCCCCAGTGCTAACACCAAACCACAAGAACATCAAGTATTTCTCAGCGCCCCTTTAAATAGAAAGTCCCAATGCTGACACTTCTCTATGAACTCTTCTCCTTTAGCAGCTGAGGTTCTGAAAGAATGCCAGCGCTGAAAACAGTTTGCATGACCTGTTCTGAAGACAAGTTTGATATATTTAGGAGTTGTAATTTATAATATATATTGTTCTCCATGAAAATTTATATCTTAATAGATTCAGTTAACAAACAGTCCTTGATTCCACCCAGCAGCTTCTCACAGGCTCAGGCTCTATAATTTACATCAACACAAATTACACTCCTCTCCATACTTTACAGAGAAACTTCCCACTGTTTCCTCTTATTAGTGTGTTTTTTTATTCTTGCCATAGCAACACCTGCACAACCCCGTTCTTCCCACAATGTTGGTAGAATTTGAGCAATTATGTCCTAACTGTATCATTCTTGTTATTATGCACTTCACTGAGTCACACTGCTATTCATCAAAGTACACCTGAATGTACAGAGAAAAAAAATGCTTCAGTCAGATGTGTGGATTGTTTTCTTACACCATGAGCAGGCTGTGACTTTGCGTTGACTGTAGATATGGATGCACCAACCTCACTCTGACAAATGTCTTTGAATTGATTACAGTTGAACATGTGGGTATGATTTTTATTGTGTCTGGGACAGATTCTTTTACAGTTTTCGGAAGTGCACATTCTCATGAAGTTATTCATGTTTGCACAGGAGTCCTGTAAATTAATACCATGGGAGAAACGTGCAGATTCTTACATTTAGTCATTTGGCAGACGCTTTTATCCAAGGCGACTTACAGATGGCTGCCAAAGTGAAGTAAAGACCCCTGAACTTCAAATCAACAAATGGAAGCCTACTGTAATGGCCGAGAATCAAACCCCAGTCAACTGCTTGGAAGGCAGCTATGCTCACCACGATATTGCCACCATAGTATTATAATGCAACTCTTACTGTTGTATTTCTTAAACTGAAACAGTTTTTCTTAAACTTTCAACTTGCTTTCTACAGTTTGTATGGATTAAGTAAAGCTTTTAGTTTAGTAAATGTGCATTGATGCTTTTAAACCTCCCTCTGACTTCACTACATTAAAACATTTCTCTACTTCCAGCTGAAAGATGACAGATGACATCACCCAGAAAAGTTTTTTATCATTAGGAGTTCAGATAATGTCACCTGTGGTTCTGTGAGCTCTGGAACAGGAGGCTGAGTATGATTACAAACTGCATACTGCTAGTAACAAGTCGACATAATCCGGACTGCAGGTTCCTCCTAGTGATGTCATCTGGAGGAGATATTGTAGGACAGTCAGAGGGAAGTTTAATTTCATGTACTACTCACACGAGACCCAAAAGAAGCAAGTTTAGTATCAGTGAAGGCGTGTTCTCCATGTGGGTGCACTATTACCACTGCTGTGTATTTTATGTAGAGATATGGAGCTGCGATGATGCCAATTGGCAGTAATTTCAAGTGTCAATAAAAATAACAACACATTTTTTGTTCAGATTGATAATGTATTCTTTGCGTCTTAGCTACTTCATTTTCATTAAAGACTGTTCTGAACTTCAGAGGGAGGAGACAGAAGCTGGTGTACACACCAAGGCAGACAGAACAACGGCTAAATAAATCTGTGCAAGGCAGATGTTTTTGCAGATCTGGAACTTTTAAACCAGCCAACAAAACTCAAACCATAACCATGCTGCACTAATAAAAACACATTCCAGCACTAGAATGTATGTTTTCCTGAGACTGCCTTTTGGCCTGTGTTGGTTAGAGACAATAAAGTCAAGATGACTTGTGGTATGAAGTGCTTTAATTAGCACTTTGTGCACAATTTCCCACCTTTAAAGTTTCTCCTTCACACATTCTCATGTTACACCCCAGTTTTAATCATAACCAGGCTACAGTAAATTATCTAACAGATTGGATGATACATTTCTGAGTCACAAGCATTTAGGTTGGATTTCCAGAGCTGCTTAAATCTGCGGGAGAGTGCCATATAACCATATAACTGAGGATGGGACTTGAGTTTGGGCAAAACTCTCGCCCTAACCCCAACGGTTTCGATGGATTTGTCTAGCCACTAGCTGTGGACTAAGGTTATTTGTGGATGTGAAATAAAAGTACACAAGAAAAATGTATTATTGTATTGTATGTATTATTTTATTATAAAATGTAAGTAACAGGTAATGTAATGTCTTCACCAAAGCAAGCTGAGTAGGAGTATGCGTGGCTTGTAGCTTGTAATATTCCAAAGTGATCACTGTCAATGAACACGTATGAACCTGTTTTTATGAAGGAATGGGCGGGAGTAGAGTGCTTTAGAAAAGGTCAATCGTCATTTCACTGTCAATTTCACTAATGAGCCTTACAATCCCAAATCCCATAATGTAACTCTTTTCCATACAATAACTCTGTTCTTAAAAATCCCCTCAAACCCTAAAAATGATTTCATTGAATATAAGGCGTGTGGCTGTTCCCTTAAGCACTTTGTATTTGGATGAAATGAATTCTTCACATTTGACAGGTTTAGAGTCATCTGCAGCCTGACTGATGACATGTGATGTCTGTCCTCTGTCGCTGACATTGACCTCCTCCTTTCTCCATTTTTCAGCACTGGCTGCTTCACTTGACTTGGAGATGTTTGACAGCGTTAGGTGCATAGGAGAGATTACAGGAGAGCGTAGCGTTGTGTCCTATAGGCAGTCTTTGCCATCCCTGTCAGCTTTAGAAACATACGTTTGCATTAGTGGATTTGATTTTGGAGTTTTCCATTTTAAGGGCTGAGTATACAGGTCTGAGTGGTGACTGGTGACAGGAGACAAATCCTCTTAGGTTCATGCTGTCTGAGATAAGGCCAAAGCTCAGAGTGTGTGTTTGCTTAGAATTATCCTTAAGAACAAATTTGTCTTTTTTCTGTGGGGACATGAGGGAGGGTGCAGCTCCTCAGAACGCTGGAATTCACAAGCCTCGGCCTGATTGATGAACTGACAGATTCCCTTGGTTTAATCTTCAGTGGCCTGCAGCTTGCTCTTCAAATGCCACCTGTCCAGGTCATAACATATTTGGGGCAAAAAATATGTTTTTACAATTTCATTGCAAATTTAAAAGTCAGTACTTTCTCAACAACAATATGTCTGTGGACGTTCTCTGTCATTGTCATCTGTCATATTTCCAAAAGGCCTATTTCATGGCTGGACTTTAAGATGTTTTAGTTCTGACTCAGTGTCCCAGGCATTTAGTTCTTGAGCCATTTGGTCTGAGGGTGGAGCCATCACAAACTTGACCGCAGTTGCTTTGCCATGCTTTGAATATGAACATGAACGAATGAATTTGCACAGCGAATCTTGTGGCAAACTGGCCATCAAGTAGGATTTAAGTAAAAATGTAATAAAAATTATTGGAACAAAGTTTCATATACACATTTAATAAAACCATGACTCCATCTATATAAAACTAAATACAAAGATTTTCAATGAACTGAAACTAATGTCAAGTCATTTTTAATGTACTAACAATTCTTGTCTAAGGAAACTTGATAACTCAACATGATTAAATGAAGACACAAAATGATCCTACTTTCCAGTATAGACACATTTCATTTTTATATTTTGAAGAACCAATTCATGACATGTTATGTGATTTTTGTTCTTTTAAGAAACACTTCTAGTCATGTTCAAGCTTGGTGTTGTAATGGTTGGGACCTCTGTACACCAAGCTTGTGGGAACAGTTTTTAATGTTCTCATTGCACCAACACTGACTCCTCACTAAGTCTTCCATGAAAAGGAAACGGTAACGCTAATCTCTGAAGATCTACTAGGTTAAATAAAGAGTTCATAATAAAAAATTTACTTTAATGTAAAATGAAAGCAAATAAATTATTTTAATTGATCTTTGATCTTAGATCTTTTTATGTTTTAAATTTTATTTTATATTTCCTCAAATTTTTTTCTTTTTTGTTTTCTATTTAAACTTTAATGATATTAATCATGGGTCTCATTTAATTATTATTACAGCAACTTAATACCAAACATGATTATATCAAGTTGATAATATTGTTTGTCTGTTGTATTGACTTTGATAAGTAAATCTGGGGGATCTTTTCTTACAGTTTAGTGGATGTCTTGCTCATAGACACAAGTCAATTAGATGGAATTGTTTTCTTCTCACTTACACACAAGTGTGATGACAGTGAAAATGTAATTTAATTCATCTGGGTTTTAGTTGACACTGTAGTGAAGTCTCTTTTGCAGCTGTAGCATGTTTTGAGTGCATTATAAACCAAAGGTCATTATTATGACATGAGATTATTATAACTTACAACAGTCTCATTTGTTAAAACAGGTGGGGTGCCATGACAGTTACTATACTGCCATAAGGAGCTGAGTGCACACAGGCTCGAAATAAATTGTAGTGATATAGCTTTTCACACAGATTGTTCCTACAGTGACTTGCAGTCTAATTTGCATTTGAAAAATTCAATTAAAATTATACGTAAGAACATCCTCACTTGTTAGATTGACATCTTGTTGTTTTGATGGGTCAGTGTGAAACCTTGTAAAGTTCTTTAGGTATCGATAATGTAGAAAAGCATTATTTAAGTGAAGACCACACACCATCACTGTACTGTTTAACAAAGGCCAAAATGATGTTCTGTCTTCTAAGATTTCAAAATAACACTTAGAGGCACTGTGGAAGAAAACAATTATAATATAATTTAAAAAACAATAATATAATCTGGCCTGTCACAGCTGTTTTATTTCCACAAATCTGTGTGCTCCCATTGACCTGTAGTGGAACCAGACAGAACTGATGTTAATTCAGAGCTTTTATTAACTGAGCGGAGACATGTCTGAACAATCGCACTGACTTGGTGACTCACCAGTTTGGCTTAGATGTTCATTTCCTCAATAATAGGACTGGTGGGCATCATTGTTCTTGGCTAGAAGATCTGACTTGTTATGGTTTAATGGCAAAACCTCTGGATTAAATAAATGTGAGAGTTTTCATCGCATCCTTAATAAAAAAAAAAAGAAAGAGGAAAGATAACACAATGATTCTGGCACCATTTTTATTTTGTATTCTCTATGTAGTTGAAAATATGTATTTTCATATTTTGGTTAAAACTATTTTAACCATCCTATCTATCCAAGTGCCACACATGAACAACCTTTAATTCTGCAATTTCAGGAATAACATTTTCACAAGTCCATGTTTTGGGTGTGGTCCTACTTTACTGTAACTTTATAAAATGACAGCACTTTAAATTCTCACGTGTTACCTAAATCTCCATAACAACAGTTATGTTAGTTAGAGTTTGGAGGCTTTGTAGTGAGTGTAGACTTGCAAATACAAGGTGTGTATGTGTCAGATGGAACACAACCCTCCTTTGTCTCTCAAATGAAACACAAGCCCATCATGCACGCTTAAAGTGCTCTTTAATGGGACAGCTGTTTTTTGGGTCCACAGTATAATCAGCTAAGAAAAAGAGATCATAATTAATGACACATATCTAGTTAGGCACCAGACAGATGTTTACTAAAAACATTCTACGTATATATAAAGCATCTCTATTAAACATAAGTCCACAGGAAGCCACATTATGGACATTATGGCGTTTACAGCAGGTTTGATATTTTTTAAAAAGCATCTAGTCATTGATTGGCTGAAGTTATTAGAAGGATAACAGGTCTGACATGCCACAGAGAAACCCTGCAACCCTAACAAGATATATTATATAGATAGTGGATGGATGGATGGATGGATGGAACAAAGGAGAATGTGAATGTTTTCTTGCTGATAATTCAATTTGAATGATGTGTTTACATGGGTGACTATAAAGTTACATAACTTAGGTCACAAACACTGGAAAGATCACATCTCATTTGTTTGATAAGACCAGAGTTAAAATGCTGCTTTACAAGAGGTCATCGCTTTGGCCATTTGTTAGCTGCCAAGTGACATTGACACTCCCAAATGTTGTCCAGAAAAGTTCAAATCCAGCTAAGGACTTATACACAGTTCATTCCCCTTTTCCACAACCCTCATTATTAATTGTGCAGTGTGTAACACTGTCTAATAAATCCAATAGTTTGCATGTAATATGTACGATGCTTTAGTCCCAGTCAGATCATCAGTGGGAAACATAAAAGGAAAAGAGGCTGATAGTCACTGGCGGAAAATGTTGCGGTTTAGTTTAAAGGGTGTGTTTAGTGACTGTAAACGTAGTTGTTGATTTTCAGACAGATGACTAAGAAAATCCTCACACTTCTGTTTTTTTCCATCTCATTTTAATATAACCGTGACAACTGAGCCTATGGATAAACAAAACAACTCTCTGAGGTCCCCTAGTGTTATGGGGCAGAAGTCCATACATTTAATCCCAAAAATATTACAGTGTTTGTGTCCAATTTTGAACGGTCACAAAATCTGATGTGTGGTTAGATTGTATTAATGAGTAAATAAGGTAATGTAAATTAATAACTGTTAGATGAATTAAGCTCACAATACACACCAGAGTTTGTAGCTGTTTTTTATGATGGTACAAAAGATTTTAGGTTGCTATAGCAGCGGAACAGCCTCTCAGAGTGCAGACTACACAGCAGTATATTGCTTTTCAACAGAGAGGAGGGGAGAAAGTGTAATACAGCATATTTCTGTGTTATTGTGTGTATGTTTGCATGGTGTGTGTTTACAATTTTTTAATCTTTCTTATTTATCTTACATGCCTGTTTGCAGGCCTTGTGGTACGGTAGTTTGCATGTTCTCCCTGGGTCTGTCTGGGTTTCTTTCCATGTGATAGACTGGTTTTCTTCACTCTAACCCACTGACAGCTGGAACAGGTGGAAATACAGTGCAAAAATAAGTCGCCTCTCCCGTAATTCTATGTACAAAACCATAATAGAAATCAATTTTTAAGTAGCAGGTCAGATGAACAACAACATATGAAATGTTGTTCCAATAAGAATAAAACATGAGGTAGCCGTCATGACTCAATAGCTTTAGAAGAAAAAACTTAAGTAATTGTTTCCTGTATGATTTTATCAGGAGGAATTTTGGCACATTCCTCTTAACAACATTGCTTTGCCTCTGGAAAACTCAATTCATGGTCGACTCAAAGACTGCAAGGTGCCAAGGTCCTGTGGCTGCAAAACAAGCACAAGTCTCCACCCGGAAGGAATTTTTTACCTCTCCCTTACTGTTTAGTGTTATTTGTTTATGAATATGAATACATTTTATTTATCAAACTTTCTAAATACAGAATAAATTATTATTATTTCTAAAAGTTTTTTTAAAGTTAAGTTTTAAACCTTTTAAATCATTTTCCTATGGTTCCACCCCATGTTGTCATTCTAGCCCCCCCCCAAATCTAGATGTATCCCTTCAAACTCCTGCTCATTGTTCAGTTTTCAGATTTCATGTTTTTTTTAGACAGAACAGGCTTTTTCCTGCCAACTCCTCCAAACAAACCGTGCTTGTTCAGTCTTCTTCTAATTGTCCTGTCATGGTCTTGAACATTTTACATGCTCAGTGAGGCCTGTAGGATCTGACGTGTGGCTCTAGGCTTTTTTCTAACTCTCTGAGCATTGTTTAGTCTGACCTTGGGGTGAATGTGCTGGGGCACTCACTCCTGGGAAATTTGGCAACTGTCTTAAATGAATTCCACTTGTGAATAATCTTTTCACTGTAGAATGAGGAACAAATTGTTTGGAAATGGTTATATACCCTTTCCAGATTTATGTGCAGCAACAGTTGCTTCTCTAAGACCCCTGCATATCTCTACACATACCTGAATACTGCAGACCTGTAAACTGTCATAACCTCTTCCTTTTATTAAGGTCTCCAGACCTGCTAGTGATCATTGATCAAGGTCTGATGATTAGCAGCACCTGGCTTCAACTAACACTTTAAGTCATATGGAAGCACTAAGACAATATTAAGTATTCCCCACATATGTTTATTAAATACCTTGTGGTACAGTAAAACAAGTTATACTGTATGTTGTTGGTCTGGAGTTTGGTCCTTTGGTCAAACGCATATTGATTTGGCATGAGATTTTATGCCAGATGCCCTTCCTGCTCATTTTTATCTGGGCTCAGGACTGGGACCAATATGGCCCTTGTTGGCTTGGTGGAGCAGGAATCAAGCTTCCGGCATTCAGCATCCCACCCCTTCCTGTAACGGGGCTCACCACTGAGCCACCACACCCAGGTGTCTTTTAGTCTACTGGAAATATACTGCAGCACCAGTGGAGGGAAGCAAAAAACAATAAAAGAGTTTAACTTTTTTATTCTCTGTAAAAGCAAAACTCTAGTGGTTTTGGAGACTTTAACATCATATTTTTCTTGTCTTTGTTGTAAAAATCAGTTATTAACTCAGAACCCAATTAACAGAACCAACAGAAAAACTATTGAAATTTCTCATCATTTGTTGTCTTTGTGTTTACAGTTGTATCATGTGACTTGTGGCAAAATGAAATTTTAAAAATCTTTTTCTGTACATAAAGATCAGGAAGAATGCACTATGTGGATGATATCAAACTGAGAAGATTACAGTCAATACATTTTGTAAAGGCGCTTACAAACCAGCAAAACCCAGAACGTGTCATTAAAATTTGTTGCCCCTAGAGAGCAGCAGAGATTCAAACAGTGATACCAAGTATTTGAGATCAAGATTCATGTTGTTGAAATACCCTTTTTGGGATAATTTCTTAGACAATTGGTTGATACCTATGAGGAATGGGTGTATATTTATTGTGAAGGTCATGCTGAGTATCCAGTTGAAATGTCATGCTGTAAATGTCAAAGTTCAGGTTACTCACAGAGGATTTAGGGACTTTAAGGGGATAACAAGCTTTAGTTGGACAACAAAGTAAAAGTAAAGATCAGATCAGCTAAACCTACTTTGCCACATAATCATCAAGCATAAAAAAACATTGTGACGCAGAATTTGAATTGATTTGAGCCGTTATGATAATTATTTTGAATATAAATAGAACACGTCTGTGGCAGAGCTGAACTAAACACCCAGAGCTTTTCAGTGTCACGTGTTTGTGTGTAACACCCTCTTGGCTTTTACCTGAGTTGCCACTGCCATGTTCAGACTTGTCAGTGCAGTGTCACCACAAAAACTGGAGCAATAATGTGCAAGGTGTGGATTGAAGAGTCCCTGTTCTTGCCCAGCCTAATGTTTTTGTGAAATTCAGTCTGGGTTTAAATGAGTTATTGATGCATCATTGTTTACAGACACAGACGGCTGATAATTGAGCCACTACCAGGCTTTATCCGTCCTATGTGTTGTGAAAGCAGACAAATACACTCATTTTTCCAAAGACGGTGTGCTCTTCCTCAGTTCCTCCGTTGAATGAATGTGTCAGAACATAACACACACCGATGCAGGAGAAACAAAAATAAGGCCATAGGGATTCCTCGTAATGGGGGAGAGCTCTCGTCTGTGCTGAAGAGCCCAATGAATAGACTCCAGCTTAGCCTTTTTCGAACATAATCACGCACACTTCCCATTACAGTCCTTTCAGCAGTGATGGACACACACACACAAACATGCAGACACACACACACACACACACACTCTCACACACTGCTGCAAAAGACATTTCAGTGAATTGCAGCTTTTCTCCCTCCACTGAATTCTGGAGTGGACAAATGCACATGAAAGAGCTGAGAGCTGAGTTATGGGGATTAGACATTTATTCGATGAAGTTTTAGCCCTGATACCTGCTCAGGTTGATGGTTTATTGTTGTTTGGAGTTATGAAGGTTATGACGGTATCCTGTTACCAGTGATGTAAACTGAAACAGGGATTTTAAACATTTTAGTTGAATAGCAGCGGGTCCTGCCTGCATCTCCGACTAAAAGCAGAAATGAGGTGCATTCAGCGGTGAAACATGTTTTAACAATCACTTCATTTTGACTGTTTGTTATACCTTGTGTAAAATGTTAAAATTGGTTTCTTTCTTTTTCAGGCATAAACCTAAAGCTTTAAATGTGAAGGAGTGTCCCTTCATTTACACCTCCTGTTGTGTGTCCACTGGGACAGATTTTAATCTCACTTACAGTTTTACATGACAATGTGATGTAAAAAGTTTACATGACACGTATATGTGAATTTGCACTAATGCAGAGGGAGTTTATAACAGAATATGGAATAACTATAGTGCTCATTGTGCTTCCCCAGACCTACTGCTGCCGGCATTTACATCTTCACCCATTTTTTTATCTATTTTAGTACAATTTTGTATAGTTTGAGGCTCCCTATATCTCTCTGCAGGGCTGATGCGTTAACATGTGATGACAGCAGACTGGCAGCCTCTGTCTGTTTGGAGTCCTTCCCTCTGGAGGTAGTCTGTCTAACCAAACTGTCTGATACCCTCACATAACCCTGGCTCTTGGCTGACCACCACATACACCCAGAAATCAACATATACCACTTGTCTGTACGTGTGTTTTTGTCTCACCAGCATTGCAAGAATTTACATGTATTTATGTTTGGATTTATACATGTGCACCAAGGCTTTGTAGTTGAGAAATCATACAAATCAGTAAGCAAAGCTCATAATTGTAGTGTCACAACATTACACATCATACCTACCACACACTTACACATACAAAGTGGAGAATACCAGGCAGCCTCACTGGGTGCGTCACAGTTTCAGTGTGTGTGTCTGTGCTTGTCTGTGGTTAATTCACAGCTTCCACCTTCCTATGTTTCTGGTTTCTTTATCTTCCCTTTTACCATTTCCCTGTTCTCCTCCCGTCGGACCAGGATCTGTGTTTGACTTAGTTGTGTGTTTTAGCCTATTCTTACTGTGCAAACATGCTCCATTTTCTTGAGTGATGTTTTGTCACTTTGTCAGAGCTCCTGGTCTGACCCTCATACTCACTCAAACACGTGTCCAAACACACACCTCACACACCTCAAGCATTTGCCCAGACGATTTTAAAGCAGCTTTATTTAATATTTTATTTTAACAATCGATCTATGAGAATAAAGTGGCAGCATAGTGTTTGCTGTTTGCTTCTGCTGTCAGTTATTGCAGATTTAATTTAAAACAAATTAATTTCTCACACTATATTTTGCTTACCTAACCCATTGACAGCCTACAGCTGTAGTTTGTTCTCGTTTTTAAATAACAAAAGCCTCATATAGATAATTTATCTGCACCTTAAATTACCACAATTGGTCAAAAAGGTTAAAAACGCACATCATGGGCCACACTGTTGCAGTAGGTGACATTTTTTTAATGAGGTCAAATGTGAACACTAGTGTTTTTTGAATGAGTTCATATCATGCTTTCACAGAGTTATGAATGCCCACTAGCAGAAACATATATTAATTTACTTCAAAAAACCTACTATTTAATACTCTTCGATAAAAAAATCCTAAAAATTGCAGTTACCAGCTGCTGTAGAAAATAGTTTTGACATTTAAACTATGCTTATGTGTATTTTCAGCCTGATTTTGAAGATACACCTTTAGAAGAAAATGTATTTGTTAAGTAAATTAAGTCTTTAGTTTAGTTATCCAAATACATAATAACACATGCATACAGTATTCCTCACTGTAACTGTAGATGCCATATCATAGATGCAGTATTTACAATGGGACCCCTATACTGTACTGTGCCCTACAGGCTCTTCCTATCAGACACAGAGAGAGCTCTGTCTCGTAAAAGCTTCATTTTGTAAACTTTAAGCTCAGAGTTTGTCAATGTAGGAGCCTGTGAAACTGCCCTGATGTGTATATCAGCTGTCTCGTCTGTTTCTGATATTGGTGGACTCTTATGGCGTGTTGTCTTTGTGTCAGGGTCCAGGGCCTGGCACCCATCACGCACAGGAAACAGGCTCTGGCCTTTAGCTGACACGCAGGAAATACACACAGGAAGCTGTGTCTCAACCTCGTGTGCATGGCTCACATACTCCTCTATCCTACACTCCTCTACTTCAGATCCCAAAGGAGGACTGGCTGCCAAAGCCCTGCTGCACAGGGCCCAGCTCAGCTGACGACCTGTCCAATCTCACTGCAGTGTGCAGTCTGCCCTTCATCCCACAGCCTCTGCATTCTGGAGTTTTCTAACAAAAAAACCATTAGGGTTCACACAGCAGTAATCAATGAATCTGCATCACAAACCATATGACAAATGCATAGCAGATTTTGTTTGTTAAAAGAAATTACACTATCAAGTATCTTGATTCAGATTTTTGGCTTTAGTTCAGCAAATGTTTCTTACAACATCTGAACTTGATAGGGGCTCTACCAAGAACTTTACAGACCTTCCAGTTTGTATCATTTTTTTCTGCAGACTCATTTTTTCTGCAGACTTTTGATATCCCCTTTGTCAGTCAGACAGATACTCAGAGAATGAGTCTTTCTTTCCTGTCTGCCCTCCTACACCAGCTAAACTCAAACCATCATTAAGTCCTTAGTCTAGATAATGAGGACTCTTGTGTGTTTACTGTTGATTAACCAATGTCACTTTAACTGTGCTGCTGTTGCTTTGCTCTCCCCTCAACAATATCTGTTTCACTCTCGTGCCAAAACCTAAGGCACTTATAATGAAACCAGGATAAAAGTATTCTCTTCTGTTTTCGTCTATAAACACTGTAGTTTGTTCAGCCTATAGTAGACCTCTCCTAAAAAGACTTTTCTTCATTATGTTTCACTTTGCACACAAATGCAGTTACTCTGTCTACTAGAAATTACCTTTCTATAAAACCAAACAGCAAACACAATTATATTTTTATACAGAGTGTAATATATTTTCTTCCAGTGCAACAATTTGCTAATGAATAAGGGGCTATATTTGAATAAAGACATGCAAAGACATCTAAAGAACAAAACATAGTGGTGAATTTTGATTGCGCTGTAAGAGATCAGAAATCATTTTTGTCCATAATTAATAAGGACTAAATGGCTATACCTCATAAAAAAGGCTCACTGGCTAAATAAAAATTCCTTTGTGTTCGCTATCACACAACTATTAAATCAACCAAGAGACTGAAAAATAGCTGCTTTCATGCAGACGTGGACTTCTTATCCTATTCATTTTCTGAGCCTGTTCACCATCTGTTTCCCATGTCTGAGATCCAATGATTCAGCCATCCATCAGTGAGATAGTGAGAGAGATTTCCTGAAACATTTTCTCTCTTTTCTGCATTTCTGTATTTTTCTGTTTTTCTGCCTTCAACTCTACTTGTGCATTTGTGTGTGTGTTTGTGGCTGGGGGGGATTACTGCCTATTTTTTTTCTTTGCTATTCACTACATCAGCACAGAGACTCAAAGTAAATCTCTTGGGGATAAAAAGAGAAATAATGCGAACCAGAGTATACACTCATCACACACACCATTCCTTTTCTTTTATCAAAGCTCAGGCTGCATGCTGTCCTGATCAGAGATGAAGTGACACGCTGGGAGAGACGCTTGTCTCGCTGTGATAAAGTGTGATAGATAGGGGAAAGGGTGGGAAAGTCATGGTTATGCTTGATAGAGACATCAGCTTTAAAATGGAAAGATGGATTAGGAGTTTCATCTTAGGGAAAACCAGTGGGCTGTTCCTGTATCCCTGTGACACTTTGAGCTATGACTTAATTGAAAACCGACTCCTGGAGTTACTGCCAATTCTGCCCCCATCAGACCCCTGAGGTAGAGTGACCTCTTTCTCCAACCCATGGTGACCTTGTGCTGCGTCTAGGGTGTCTGACTGATACTCACCTGGTTTTCATTACTAATCAATCTCAACATTTCACAAACATCATTGTATCTTATTCAAAGCTGGAAAGAAAAGGTCTGATATTAGGTATGTTTTACATTTTAATACACAATATGGTATATGTCATTTGATACATGCCATATTTAGTTTTCTCCATTTTAGCCACACTTAGGCAGTATGTGCATGAATGACTTTAGAGTTTCAGTCACTTCACCTGGCATAGAGAATCAGATAAATGACAGTCTATCCCTATGTAAAAGTGCATCATCTGTGCCTGTATTCTGTTACTTGAGTCTGACTTACCTGACATGTGTTCTCAGAGACGTGTCCAGATGGAGACACGACACATATGAATGGGAATGGTCATGAAGATCCCCATTACATATGAACACCAAACACACATCCACGCACGCACACACACGCACACAACGATGCATCTGTGCTACACACTTCTGCTCTGGTGGAAAATGTGTCTAACGAAAGGCTTGAGTGGCTTTCCATGTAGGAAACTGTGCGTTTTGCAGGAACACAAGTAAAGGTGATGCATGCAAATCACTTCCTGATAGAGCGTGTCCAGAAGCCAAAGCTCACAGCCTTTCAAACTAAAGTTATTCCACACATTATCACAGTGCAAAGCCACTCTCAAGGTCCAGTCAGGCTGATGTGCATGAGCTTAATGATCTAAGAAGAAACGCAGCAGTCTTATTGGATCATTACACTCTTAATAGTCTCAGTTTACAGCCCGGCAATGTGATCTGTCTCAAAGCACCGTTCTCAAGTATATTCAGTGCACAGTATTTCTTGTCATCACATTATTATGGCAAGTGACCACGCTCAGTAAATGTGTCCTTGCAGTGCACTTCTGTACTGCAGCCCAGGTTGACAGAGCAAATGCTTGTGGGGTTGCAGGGTTCGAGTCTCGCCACACAGCTGATAGGAAAGATTTAGCTTTACCTATTTAAAAGTGAACAGCACTGTGGAATAGAGGCATGTGCTGTTTGAGGGCAAACAACTGCTGTTCCATGTTTAGTGTCTACATCTGGTCCTGTGCCCAGACTCTCTGGGTCACCTAGTGCTCACATTATGTTAAACAGAGTTTGTCATCTGGTGTTCTCGCATTTGTAACTTGAGATGGCAGAAGAATAATAGTATGTACCTATGGAAAGAATAGGTTTAAGATTTCTTCCCAGAGTAATTAGTTCTGGTCTACCTGTCAGACTGAGAGGTTGAAGTTTTGTCTGTGTGCAGTTACTCATTTTAAATAAGAGTTTTACAAGTATATGCTATATTATTCTGCAACCTCACAAAAACCTACTCTACTACACATACAGACACAGAGATCTTGTGTCCATCACTGACATTTTAGTCATATATACATAATGAATTTGTATGAGGAGAATGACTATATTCCACTTTGGGAATCTATTTTGTGGCGTAATACCACTTGTGCCAGCTTCCTGTTATGACATAGCTTTAGTGATCTACAGGACTGGCAAATACAAGCGATCTGTGTGAACAGTGACATAACGCACTAAACCCTAATGAATATGTGGCCGGATGGAGCCGGGTCACATCGGCCCCTTCGAGACCTGACCTCTGGGTTAACTACTCAGCAAAGTGCTGTAAGTCATAAAGCCAAACGTGAGAGAAAAGGATCATTAATGTGGAGAGCTTATTGTTAGGGCAAGACTGCCATGGTAATGGTCCGTGCTTCTCAGCCAAGGACCTTCCCTCTTGCTTTGTCTCATATCTGGAACAGGATGAAGCCTAAGTGGATCCAACTTTTAATCTGTGTGCAGCTGCGGACTGATGAAGCAACTCTCAACTGAAGTTGAGTAATAACATGTTTTACTTATTTACTATGTTTTCCCACAGCAGATTTTGACTTTAAACACACAATATAAAGCAAGTTAAAAGTGGAACAAAAGTGTCCATCATCAAGTTATGCATACCTCATAACAGCAGCCTTTATATTAGTTGCAGTTGTGTACAAGGGAGTCTTATTTTATCTGTACAAAGAGTCAAGTCATCTGACCTTGACTTCTGCGAGCAAATCCTGTTTAGCACAGCAGATTTGAGGGTCTGCACAAATATGTATTGGGTCCTGATTTAAACAGCAGGAAAAGCCTCTTTGGTATCTGTCACATCTTCTGGGCTGAGCCGCGAGCCTTGAAGTCTGCTGTGCTGCGTGGTGGTTGCGATGACAGAGTGGCCCCTGGGAAATATTTAGTTACACTGCTGGTTTTTAGATCAGAAATAGGATTCAGGGCGCTCTGCTACAAGGATTTTTGGATCAGTGGATCAAGCACCGGTTTTAAGAGGAGTAGTTTTGCCACATGTGACTTATTATCCCTGTCACCATGTGCTGAAATTTCCCTCCTTCTATTCTATAAGTGGACCTGTGTTTTCAGTTAATAATACACTTCTGTGACATCTTAATGCATGAATATAAGTACTTAATAGAGCTCAAAATTGTCATTGCCTGTCAAGATGGGAATCAACTACAAAGATATTATCTGATATGGTACATCTTGATCTCTCTTTTGACCTTAATGTTTTTATACATAATTCGAACCCTATAAAAGTTTAATAAAAAATTGAAAATCTGACTTATTTATAAAGAAATTTCTGAGGGGTTGATAAATATATTTCTCTAAAAATGCAGAGACAAGGTTGTTTTTGTTGGTCATTTAAGTTGTCACATGTAATCAGAAATCTGAACATCTGTTAGTGTATGACTTCACATTTTCTCAGAACAGGAAACATAACTTTCCATTACCTATCTTGGGTTCGATGTTCTTAAACAGAGTTTTGTGTTCGAGCTGTGCAGCAGGCTTTGGGGCAGAAAGGGAGAGAGAGGAGTGCAGCAGTGCACAAGCTGGCTTTGTGTGGAGGGCCGTTTCCTGCGTTCACAGGAAACACATATTGGAAACAGATTTTCTTTGACAGTTGATTTGAGCCAAAGCCTTTCTGAAACCATTCTCAGCTGTTCCAGCCTGCACACAGAAAAGAAGCAAGGAACCGAGGAAGGGGGGAGCTTTGAAACTCATCTCCCTCATCTCACAGGGTGTGGGGTACTTCCTTCACTACATTTTGTCTTTTACAACCTGACATTTTCTCTCTCTAAATGTTTTTTTTTCTCTTCTTACCAAACTGCTGCTATTTTTCCTTGTGCATGGCTCATATTTCACTGCAGAGTGCTGTTTGGTTTTTCAAATGTCAACAGGCAGGAGTCTGCCTGGGTGGAGGAGTTACCCCAGCTTCAGCGGTACAGTGAGGCTCCACACAGAGCCTGGTCAAATAGAACCGCCAGGGTGCAAACCTAAATACAGCATGCAGCACACCATCCCAACATGCTTTTAAACCCTCAGACAGAGGAAGTTAACATCTGAGCGTCACAGTGCAAGGAGCCGGTTATCTATTGGGTACATAAAACTGTCAGGAGAAACCCTAATGACTGTGGACACACAACCCAAACAGTCTCTGCTGTGTGAAGACACATGTCGTGATTTGCAGGAACCTAAAAGCTGAAAGGATCTCGTAATACATTTTGAGTTATTACAACATGTTGTTTGGAATCTCCACATTATTTTTTGTTTTTTTAACTGAAAGGTTTATTTAATGTAATGAGAAAACAAACCAAATTTGGCTTCACTAAATTTATGCCACTTACAAGAAACACAAGATATTTATGACAAAACGTTTTTTCAATTTCCTCGTGTTGTTGCATTTGTTTTCTAGATTTGTTGATTGAGATGAGGCATCATTAGCATCACAGAAGGACAGATAAATAAAAGTAGCTCCTCAGCAAAACAAGACATTAAAACAGGTATCAGCCAGTAGCCACCATCATGGGAGCTGTAACCAGGATTACCATGGTGATAACCCTGAGGTCAAGGGAAGTGTGCCAGAGACGGGACCTCCTGCACTGCAAGCACGGACCCCAGGGGGCCACACTCTTACCTCTCTGCAGACTGTTGTCCACCTTGTGTTTGTCAGTGTCCAAAAAAGTACAATTCAAACTCAGAACACTGATCTTAGATTTAGTGTTTTCTAGTTTCTAATATTTTCCAGACATAAATAACACTCCCAGATGTCATAATGTGCAATTAATATTTTACACTATATGTAAACTGTACAAAAAACTTTTTTCTGCTTCTTCTAGTGTAAGATTCATGTTTGGTCTTTTTGCTTCTCCGTTTTCAAATTGGTAGACAGGCTGAAAAAGTGTTAAGGATTACTAACTTTTTTCTCTTGCTTTTGTAGCTCTCTATCACTAATCTTCATCTTTGTTTGGTTCAGTCTTGTTCTCTACTGCTCTGTGCTGGTTTGCCTGACTCCTTACCTTTTGCTCCATCATACTGGTGGCCCACACCACTTCCTACCTTCCAGGTGTTCTAAATGAGCCATACGTATCCTAGCAACCTGGTAATGAGCTGAGTCCTGGGGAGCCCAGGCAGATGTGGGTGCACTCACTCCCATCCAGGACCAAGGTTTGAATCCTCCTGTTGTTTTTCCCACCATGCCATAAGTGCATCCATGCTTATACTATAACAACCCTGACATCAGCCTCATCAAACAAAGCGCACACACACACACACACACACACACACATGCAGTGTAATCCCCTGAGGAAGTAAACCACAGGAGCATCTGCTGTGGAAAGGCCTCTCCAGCTCTTCTTGTGGGAGAGGGAAACTGTGTTCACAAAGCCCTAAACATGTAGTCAGGAAACTCTAAATAGGGGTTAGCAGAAGAGAAGCCTCCCCTCCAACATATTTTAATCACAGGACTGCCACGCTGCCAAACAACATGTTGATTTTTGGACAAAGCTGCAGGGTGTGTGCTGCAAGCTTCTGCTGGGAAAGAATGTGCTCTCTGTGTCATTTTGTTTCTCTGCTCTCATCTATATTTGAACTTGAGAATCTCCGCTGTGGTAAACCAGATGCTTTGCTCTGGCTTTACATTGGGAGGTTTTGCTTGGCTTGGTTTAGTGATTAAACACTGGGAGAGAGTGGAGCAGCAGAGCAGATTGAGTCTCTCACCACAGGCCAGGAACCCCAAACTGCACAAATGGCTCTGTGGTCACAGTGAGATGCGAGCTATTATCTTTCAGGCTGCTCTATGCAAATTATTCCTGCCGAATTTGGTTTGTCAGGTAAACAATGAAAAACAATATTTCATTGTCATTTATCCACTACAATATGTCATCACTGACACATTTCTGTGAACATATATCTGTTAAAAATAGCAATCCAAATGTAAACAAAACATTTCCGATTAACAAAGTAATTTTACGTCGAAGCAAATGAGCCACAGAGGTAGATGTGTCCCCTAGTGTTTGCACTGCACTTTCATATTTCATATCTTGTTTTCCCATCTTCCTGTCACTCTTGTCTTGTTGAAGCTCACTATTTTTTTTCAAACGCGAGAGTGCATATGGTTGTGTGTTTGTTGGCCTGGCATCAGTGGACAAGTTTAGTGGCAGTAAAAGGCTTTTCACACCTGGGTGTGATGGGAGAAGCAGCTACTGCACAGAAATCCCATAAAAAGCCGTAATGAACTGTTCACTGCCACAATGGGCACAAGGAATTTGGTAGAACATTTGCATCACAAACTGCTGTTTAATGTTAACTGTCAAGCCATGTTTTTGCACTACTGATGTTTAAAAATGAAAATGATCTTCCTAATCTGTGAAAAACAACCTTAAAAATGTTCTCTGTTCAGTATAACGTTATTGTCTTCTAGTGTTTGATCCTAGCTGACTGAACGTAAATGTCGTCTGCAAACATATAGAAAGATAGAAACACAGTGACGATGTACTTACTTAAAACTTTACAGGGTAGCACTGTATTGACATAATGGATGCCCGTGCACTCTTTTGACCTGTACCATTCACCAATAAACACAGGCGGGAGCAAAGAAAGAAAAAAACCCAAGCTTAACCCTTCCTTTGTAGTTTCCAGTCTGGTGCCAATTATCCTGATTGGACTGGGTCTGCTGTGTGAAGGTGATTACATCCCGGCACCAAAGGCAGTCACACACCATCAGGTGTGGGACCACATGGAAAACCTGAAATAAGAAATGGGCAGCAGGGGAGTTACAGGGCACTGGGCATTGCTTTACTCCAACTGGGAATCACTCAACAAAATTAGAGTTTTGTGGTCTCCACAGCAAGAATAACTGAAAGCTGATTCTCTTACAAAATGGGGCCCAATCTTGAAAAGTGGGAAATCAGAGCACCTCTCCCATTCATCTTGAAGAATAGCAGTGGACATGGAAGAACACGAGGAGACGGGTTTATTACTGAATAATTTAAAGCTGATGTACATGCATGATTTAGAAAAGGTGCTCCCCACATACTTAGACTTATATCAAAGGTATGTTTCTGTATTCCCATGGCAATGCTGGTGGTGCTGCAGTACAATCTTTCCATAAACAGCATGATAGGTCACAGCTGTCACTTTCATCCAAATATGGCATTGGATACATGAAGAAAAACCTTTCCTCTCCAAATCCGCCTCACTTGCTATTGTTTAGACAGGTTGCTATAAACGTCTGGCCATGGGGAGGACAAGCAGAAGTTAACTACACGTTTTAGACTCAGCAGCTTTCCCTGCTTTTTCAGCACTCTCCTTATATAGACTCGTATCATCACTTATTGCGCTGCAGCATCTGATTTCCTCCACAGCAGTGGACAGTGCAGCACTTTCAAAGTGCAGCTCCGTGGGTTCAAGAGGTCACTGGCTGCAGGCGCCTTTTAGCTCTGGTGCAGTTTTTTGTCTTTGTGAGAGTCCCTCTGTTCTTGTACACTTAAAATTGCCACACTTCCTTCTCTCATTATTAGCAGCTAAAATCCCAGTGGCCTGCAGGAGCCCGTGTTGTAAAATGCCAGGCCACACTGAGGACCAGTCTGTCACAACTGACCCTATTGATCTTTCCCAAAATACTGTGACATCTGCTCAGCACTAATTGAAAGTTTCACGTGTACCACTGTCAGTCGGTATAGTGCCAGATTGTTGTAAAACTAATTCTATCAATGCTGTTGCTGTTGTTTACTGACAGGCACCGGACAAGCACTTAGGGCCTTTTTCTTATGCCATGTTGACATTCAGAAATTCAAATACTGAATGTCTAAAACATTCTTATAGATGGTTTGGTTGCAAAAATAAATGTAATTCCAAGTGCAATCACTATTACTTTATAAACTGCCAGCAACACTGGCTAACTTACAGAAAGATAGATTAAAAAACATTTATATTGCAGAAACTTTTTTTTTTTACATTTGTACAGACTGAAGAAACATATATTGTATTGATTTGTTTTTGAAGAAACGGCCTTACCTATCATTGTAAAGCGGAAGTCTAGCTGCCTTTCTCTGTGTCCAGTCTTTTAGGCTAAGCTAAGCTAAGCAGCAGGTCGTTTGCAATTTCACGATGAGCCATAATCTAATATTTTATATTCTTGCCAAATGCTAATAATTACAGTATTAATCTATCAAATCAGCAGCGCTGGATTGTGTGCCGTGAAATCATTCTCTTTACTTTGGAGCATGGGTTTGTTAGTGATCCCATTTTAGAGAGTAGACTGGAGGGCACACAACACCTCAGGGTTCAGGGGTCAAGAGGAGCCACACTTCCTGTTGCCTGCACCGTCGAACCCCTGCTGACTGCTTTACTGGCTCTCTCATTGTTCAGATTTATCATCCCAGCCATTGATGTGGCCTCTTGCAGAGGCCATTAAAGACCAAAGAGCATCACCCCAAACCAGATGTTTTACCTAACCAAGTACTCAGGGCAGGCTGTCGCTGAAATATACAAAGTGCATGAAAGACTGATGGGCTCACAAAAAGTCATCGGCATGAAGAAAGTACACCAGCAAATGAAAGGGTCTGTCCAGGTATAAGACAATCTGCTTTGGTTTTAGTTCTTCGTTAGGTGGCTGTATATACTGAATAGATGATGATGAGTTCTGTAAGTCTACGTAGTGTTACACTCCTTAATCACACATTTATGCTTTTAATTTTGTTTCAGATTAATAGCTAAGCAAATGAAGGGAAGGGACTCAAATGTGCAGCAATGTTCTTGAGACAGAACAGGGTCTCATTTCATTTTATTTTTGTTTAAGAAAAATGCAAACGTGAGCCATAATGTGTGCTGCATAAGAAACAATGTTGTTGAATTTATCCACAATTACATTATCCAACTTGCATTATCTAAATGAACAAAGCTGTGACAGGATGTAATGCTGAGTTAAAACATCACTTAAGGTGTGCTTTGCTCAGACACCTGAGCTACTTCCTTCGGGATCCTGCTTCCGTTGCTTCATTGCCAAATTTTCTCTTTCAGTTGAACCTTTGTTTTTTAATGTAAATACTTTATTTTATTGCAAAAAAAATTAAGTCTCTTTAGTCCTTATATTCTGTGACTTAACCAAAAAATACACATTCATTATCTTATAAAGTACTAGAATAGAACTTTGTTTAAACTAATGATACATGCATGGAAAGAAATAGAAACACATGCTTTATATGTTTTTATATTTTCACATAACAAAGCTGTAGACAAGAGAAGCTTTTGGCATTGTAGGCTGAAAGACAGAGAAAGCATCTTATGGAACATACATTTTACCCATATTCAGCTGTCAGGATCCTGTATGTACAGATCATTTTAGAGTTATTTGAGTGGTTATGGGATGTTCCGCAGAGCAGCTTTGTGCTTGTTATGGATAAAAGCATGAGTTCCTGATGTAAGACACAGACA
Organism: Channa striata; assembly: GCA_033026295.1. Classification (NCBI taxonomy): domain Eukaryota; kingdom Metazoa; phylum Chordata; class Actinopteri; order Anabantiformes; family Channidae; genus Channa; species Channa striata. Next base: position 14,875,316 of record CM065168.1, on the reverse strand, counting down.
GCAGGCCAACCACTGCCATAGATATAGAACAAGAAAGTGAGAGCTTTGTGTGGTCGGAGGAGGTGACGTGAGAGCTCTCAGTCACTGTGAATGCACAGCTGGACTGTCACCCACCCGCTGCTGTGTGTCTGCCGGAGCAGAGAGGGAGGACATGGCTGCAGTGTCCCCGGTTATGATGTGGTCACATCAGCCCTACAAGGAGACTGTACTTGGAGAAAAGCTGCATTACACAGACGAGTACATTATTCAGCGCGTTGGTCTGTTCCACAAGCCAGTCTGATAATGACATTAGGATCTAATCAGAGGCAGCAGTTAATGCTGCTTCCACTGCGGATCACCTGCATTTATGTCAATGATGTTAATGTGGTTTCTCATTTCCCTAATGGTTGGGGAAGCAGGGGAAGAGGCATCACTTCTGACTGATTTTTTTTTAAAGATGGATGACAAGTCCCCAGGTGGAATCCTCACACAATATCTCAATTAACACCCTTGTGTTTCCCTCAGTGATGAACTATTTGGCTGACTAAGAATCAGTGCATGTGCCAACAACACAACACAACAGTCATGCAAAGAGAGAAAACAACACACCACACTGCAAACGTCCACAGCAAAAAATTAAGTTTCAGCTGAATTATTTCATAAAGTCAGAAAGAAATGCCCATAAACAAGTAAGTCATGTTTTGGGGAAAAATGCTGCAAAAGCTCAGTTGTGATTTTATGAGGAGTGATGCTCCAAATTATTTCTTGTCTGTCCATATTTCTGGACTTGGTGCTAAACTAGCTGATTGAAAAGTCAAATCTCATTCGAAACCTAATTCAGCTGAGTTTGCAGTAAAGGTTGGTCAAACACAGCATGACTGTGGGTTTTCCGCTCAGTGGGAACGAGGATGTTAATTGCTGCTGAGCCAGTGCATTCGATCTGTTTGAGCAGTAGGCATCACTCAGCCGTCCACACCGACACATCACAAAAACCAGCCAAGAACATGAGAGAGCTGAAATAACTGTGTAAACACAAACAGTGTCGGAGGTTTACTCGCTCTGATTTGGCTGACGTATGCTCGCATTCACATGCAATAGCTGTAAATGCAGCACAGACAATTAAAAGGGGACAGAAATCAGCTGCTGATTAAATCATAGTGTTTATGTGATTAATGGAGCTGATAAGATTGGCCCAGTGAGATTCATGCCTTATATACCAGCCAGGATTTTGCTGGATGGAAGCAGGATCCCTTTCCTGCACATTTAATCCTGCCTCAGGAACTTTCGCTTTTTTTTATGGCTCAGTCATTCTGTTTGGGGGAGGGTTAGTGGCAGAGTGGTGGGCTGGTGGTGACAAGTCACAAGGAGCCACAGAGGTGACAGAGCTCAACGGCAGAGTAATTAGCAACACAGTGGTCAGTCTGTGCCGTCAGATGTAGCCACTGTGCTGTTTGGCCCTGCAGCTACAGACAGTGAGGTGTCACAGGTCATAAAGTGGTCGACTTGGTGTGTGTGTGTGTAAATGCAATCAGACCACATGCTCTGATTGCATTTACGTGCCTTGAGTAACCAGGAAACTCAGAGAAATCACCTTTCTTGGATAATGAGGGAATGGTTTTTACATGCACTTAAGAAAACACGTTATCGGAAATCAGCATATACATGCAGCAGAAAACTAATCTGGTTTCTCCTCCACCTCTGACTTATTTTGTATGTACAGCAACAGAAAATGCTGTTTTCTGACATTTCTTTTTGTGTGTGTGTCTGTGTTGCAGCAGAGTGACTGCACAGGAGAAGAGAAAGGAAAAACCTTTGTTTTAACTAAATTTTCTGCAGGACTTTAGCCAAACATAGCTTTAAGGCGGCATCACTGCGTTAATGATCTCTGCTTTTATTTGGCTGCATCTTCCTGTCTGCAGTCTCTTGTTACCCACATGTACAGTTGGAAAATGCTGATTAGAAGCTTTGTTTAACATATGCATGACACAGAATCAACGTTTTCAGACAGAAATACCTGGAGAAATTCGATTTTTTGGAAACCAGCTTTCCTGACATGACAAGAAATGACTGAAACCTGGTTACAAAAGTCCATGTAGGCACTCAGTGTCATATCCTCAGGTAAATATATAAATTATTACTCCTGTGTGTATTGTTTTTCTACTCAGTTTCTTACCTTATGTCGTTTTGTTCTTTCTTTCTTTGTTTGCTTTTATTCTGTTTTATAGCATTTAAGCTTTAAATTACTGGTGTTTTTTTAATTAATTATTTTATTTATTTTATTTTATTTATCTTATTGTGTCCTTTGCATAATTATTAAGATTTGGTTTTAATAAAAAATGTATTTCATTAATTATGTGTATGATCTGCCCGCGCACGCATAAGTTTCTTCCAGGTGCTCAGGTTTCCTCCCACAGTCCAAAGACATGTATGTCTGGTTAGCTGGTGGCTCTAAAATGCCCGTAGGTGTGACATGTGGGTGTGAATGGTTGTCTCTATGTGTTTGTGACGTGTCCAGGGTGTATATTGCCTCGCTCACTATGGGGACAGGAGGTAACGTACAGGTAGGACAGACTCTAACTTCCTGCAACCTTGAACAGGATGAGCGGTTACGGATAACGGATGGATGGACAATTACAAGTACATTTAAATTTGGGTGAAAAATATAAAAACTAGGGCTAAAATCATTCATTTTATGATCACGTATTATGCTAATTTTTATTTATTCCGTTAATCATAAAAGCGACATTGTCTGAATCAGTCCAAAACACTGGGATATGATTTAGTTGAGACACATTGAGTCACAAATGCCATATGTGGTTAAATGTTGTCAAAACACAATAAAAAATGAAATTGAAAGTCTACGCAGTCAGTTTTTACTGAGCACAAATGCAAACTTACCAAATGTCTATTCAGTAAGTTTGCATTTGTGGCATTAGAGTGAAACCAGTGAAATATTTCCCACGCTGCATCCTGCTTGCCATTTCCCCTCGTTACGGAGCTGGTTCAGCCAGTCTACAGCCTGATTGAGTTCCCACATTGCTCTGCCTTGGGTGGAATAGTGATCCATCTTGTTTCCTGACTCATCATCCAAAAGAAATCTTCTGTTATCCTGCCATTCACATCCTTGTTAGGGACAGAGGGTGTGGCAGTAGGTAATGAAGGGACAGCAGGTTGTTTTTCAGACTGATCTGCAGTGGCAGTTTGGTTGCGTGGCCTCAGGGCCATCAAATATTAAGAATGTTTCTGATTTTACAACCAACACCTGCAGGAAGCCCAGTTGCATCTGGTGACACACCAACTGTTTGCTACCAAGCAATGAAATGCTGGAAAATGAGTCCTGTAACATTTCCGAGAAATCTGTATAATATGCACATTACTGTCTCATAAAGTTTTAATTGTGTCTGACAGGGGTTTGTTTCATAACCAGTATTCTTTATACATCTACGAAGCAAAAAATTATAATTGCGACAGTCGTGTCTGTGTCTGTTTGCGAATGTATGTTGTCAGGTTTTCAAATACTATTGTCAGATGAGACAAATCAGAGTCATCACATGACTGCATCACTCTGTCTGCCTCCGGCCACTTTCCCACCCTGTGACTCTCATCAACTGGTTTGATGTTTTCAGGCCCCTTCACAGTTTTTCAATTTTGTTAAGTTGCAGCCTGGTACTACAATTGCTCAAATTCATTTTTTCATATTATTCTACAGTCACAACACTACAATGACAATGTGAAAACAGAAGTTTACAAATCTTTGCAAATCTATAAAGAACACTGAAACAGCACATTGACCAAAGTATTTACACTCTTTCCAACAACACTGCCTCCCATTTCTCTTGATTTCTGCTGAGATGTTTCCACACCTTGACAGGGGTCCTCCTGTGGTAAAGTCAATTGACTGGACATGATTTGGAAAGGCACACACCTCTGCCTGCAGAGCTCAGAAACAGGATTACTGCAAGCCACAGATCTGGGGAAAGATGCAAAACAATTCTGCTGCACTTCAGATCTCCAAGAGCACCTTGGCCTCCATAATTCCCAGATGGAGTTTCCAAGAGCTGGTCACTAAGGCAAACTGAACAATCAGGGGAGAAGGGTTGTAGTAAGACAGGTGACTAACAACCCGTTAGTAGAGCCAGTGAGGAGATGGGACAGAAGGAGATCCATCACTACAACCCTCCTCTGATCTGGGATCTGATCTGATCTGAAGATTCCCTTCAGTCAAAACACATGGAAGCCTGCTAAAAAGCACCTGATGGACTCTCAGAATGTGAGGAACAAGATTTTCTGTTCTGTGTTTGGCCACAGTTCTTGATGTTGTGGAGGAAACCAGACAGCACTCATCACCTGCCCAATACCATCCCTACAATGAAGCATGGTGGTGGCAGCATCATGTTGTGTGGGGGTGTTTTTCAGCAGCAGGGACTAGGAGACTGGTCAGGGTTGAGGAAAGGCAGAATAGAGTTAAGGACAGAGATATGCTTAATGAAAACCTGAGAGATCTGAAAATGGCTGTCCACCAAAAGTGAAGGGGGTCTGAATACTTTCTCAAGAGAAAGTGCTGTAGGAAAACAAAACTTATCTGTAAAATGAAAACTCCTCAGTTACGGTAAGTGTACGGCACATGATGACTAATCAGCACAGTTCAGACTATGTTATTGTGACATGTCACCCAACCTGTCTCACGTTTTTGTGCACCGTTGACTCTACTACCTGATTACAACCAGTCTAAGGTGTAAGCTTGAAATTCTGGTTATGAAACGGGCTGTTGTTGACCAGTGTTCAGTGTTTCTTTTATGGCTTCACTTTGATTCTACTCATTTGTAATTACACATGACATGTGTAACAATAGAAAATGTGTCCAGCCATCCATCTTGAATTGCTTGTTCATAACTGAATATTAATAAAGTATTAATTCACATGTGGAGCAGTGAATGTAAAAAGCAGTGCTGCTCAATTCATACTTAGTTAAAAAAGGATAGTCACCTAAACTAATACAAAGCTCATGGATGACTTGTCCTAAACTTCAGTAATCACATAACTCTTTTCTGTTTTATCTAAACTTAAAGTAAATGTGTAGTTTAGCTTAGACATCTCCACAATAATCAGCACTGGACAAATTGTATTTATAAATTTAAACTATTTCAATAGGACAATATGTGCCGTGTGTCAGCTGAGTGGGAGTGAGAGGGGGGCTGACAGTTCAAAGTTTAATATTTGACTTCCCTGGTCGTACGGAGGTGGTCACTCAGTCATGCGGTCTGCATTAGGACCGACAGCTTTGTTTAAAATCAACAGTAGTCCAGGTGAGGCAGACGGCCATCTGGTGTCTGCAGTAACCCGCTTCCACTGGGCCATGTGTTGACACAGGGGCCATGATCAGGACTTGACTCACTGCCAGACAGGGGCTTCTACTTGTGTCAAAATACTGCGGCACTGGGAGATTTAGATGTTGTTACTTTACATTTGCTAACTAAAACATCTGTCTAATCCAGATTGTCATTATTTTAATTCATTGTGTATATTCCCAGGTTTATAGTAAAGGTGCTTAACAGACACGACATAAAGAAAATGTTGCATAGTTTGCACCCAATGCTATGACATGTGAGGCTCAGATGGTTAGGGTCTGTAAAACTCTTAACCCTTGTGAATAAAACATGTTAATATAAAAATTGTATAATATTAATAGAAATTTCTCCAAAAACTCGTCACATTATAGAAAAATGTTGTCATAGCAGTAGCACTACCAGCAGTGCAGAGACATTCACATTAAGCAATGTGATTGGTTAGTTTCGAGTATTGTTATTTATTGTAATTTCAGCGCCTGATTGAGCATGTGAGCAGAGCATGGAGAGGCAGGGCTGGGCAGAGTACAGTGGACTGGTTTTGCTCACACTAGCTCTAAATTAATTTGCATATTAGCCTTGAAACAAAAGTTAAAACTGTTCTCACTTCTCTTAAAAATCATTAAATTATCATCATTAAACCAAAAAGTGGATTTCACATGAATCATGCATGTATGATGACTGAGCTTTTTTCTTCTGTTTACAGTTTTGGTGCTAAGCTGACTGGGTTTCTAAAAATGTAAAGTAGTTTAGATTTCCTGAGCTACAGCCAGGCAAGAAAACAAATCTACACATTCCCCAAATTTTCCCATTTCCTAAAATCTCACTAATTTACCACATCCAAAGAGTTGGCACCCATTTACCTCACACCATGTTCAACACAGCTGATCGATCTTGCCACATGATTTTCACTTGGGTTATATAAAGTTTTTTGATAAGGCCTTCCAGTTTTTGCTCTGTATTAGATGCCAGATTTCCTTCACTGAAAAATGAATTAACTAAAAAAATGCTAGAAACTCAACGTCATAGAAAGTAGGTTAAGCAGATTCATCCTTTAAACTGGGCTTAGCCGTGGGGTTAATGCCTAGAGTCACACTGCTCTTTCTGTGTTTCCCCACAAAAGTATATTAGAAATAAATCTCAGAAAACATAAGCAAACAATGTGCCATGTATCATTATGATTGTAATTTGTGTGTGACTGCATGGCCTCGATGTACATCCTCTCTCATCTTTCTCAACATTTCCATTTACACTTAGCCCTGCTCTGGCATATATCAGCACAAGAGGTCACTAAACAAGTTCAACCATCATAACAAATTATCCATAGCCAGACATAGTGGGGGAGCGAGTCGGCCACGACTAACTGGTTGGACAGCGCCGTAAAGCAAAGTCTGCACAAACAAATGGCACATTTTCAGTAACAAATACCTGCAGGGGTCTTATGAAAATGCAAATCATTCTCTTTACTGAAACCATTGCAGTGAATTCACGAGTCGTCTGACAACAGAGAATACGAGATGTGGCAATGGAGTAAGCAGGAAGTGAAAATGTCAGAGAAAATAAAGAGAAGGAGGATGCGGGATACTGAGAGATCTTTGAGACCACACAATGTCTGCTTTCTGTGCTTCTCCAGCGCAGCCATCTCAGACGAGAGAAGGACTCTATTGTGCGAACATCTAATGAGGGATTTTTGTCTAAAGCTGCGGAGGGACAGTTAGCGACATGACCATGCTGTGAAACACCACAGGAAGGCAACATATCAAGGTCACTCTTCTGACCCCGGTTTCCTGCCCACCAAAATGACCAATTGTGGAAGTGGGCAGATGGCTTGTGTTCTGATCGCTGATTTCCCACCCAGACATTGCACTTTCTCTGCCATTGCAATCTCCCCTGCAGATCTCCTCTCTCCTCTGGTGTTGCATTCCTCATCAACCCTGGGCTCTTTCCATTCTCTCATCCCTCATCATGCAGGATTTATGTTTGTTCTCTTCACTTTTTCTTATCTCTGCACACCTCGACTTCACATGAACACGAGCCAGACGAGCCCACTCTCCCACTCTCCCACTCTCCCACAATGATTAAGTCTGTGATGCTTCCTGTGTCTGCAAAACCTGGGCAAGTGGAGGCCTCCCTGTGCTTTGAATACTAGTCACATGAGCTCCTCTCAGTCACGAAACATGGGCAAAAATAGGCAACCTTTTATCAGTTATTTGAAGCACAAGGCAGATTTACGCAAGGTCACATGCAGACTAAATAAAAGGCTCTATTATGTGCAAAATCGGAGCATACCATGGCAAAATTGCGGGTGTGCGTTCCTTTCTGTAAAAGGGGCCATACTGTACTTCATAAGCTTGAACTGAACTGGTCTTTTGCCAAATGCATTGAATTAGATCTATTCAAAATAATGTGGAGATGTTGTGTTTGACATATTTTAGGCAGTGGTTTAAAAGAAAACTGCTTCCTCTCCACCAAAATACAACATGTTATTTCTGGTTTGTGGGTACAGGCAAGTTCGTCAAAGTAGAACGTGCTTCACTGCAGTTTCCTTCTGTGTCTATTGTATCAAGGTAAACTATGCAACAGTGTTTGTGTGTATGCAAGTGTGAATATTTGTGTTTGGAAGTGAAAGTGTGTGTTTGCCTTAACCGGGCTGCTGGAGTGTGACTGTAAACTCACATTGGGCCACGTAGTTGTGAAAGGCCTCTAAGTGCCCAAGGACTCAGCTCTCACGCCTGCGTCTTCCAAAGCAAAAGCATCGAGGAATGTAGAGTGTGTCCCCACATGTGGCTTCGGCACAAGCTTTGTTTGTAAAGTCTTCTTTGTGGTATTTATTGGTACCATGTTTAAACTGCTCCCATTATAGATCTGCAAATTGATGAGAGCGACAGGAGATACTGCTTAATCGTTATGTATCTATATAAACAGAGACATATATGAATCTCTTTCCTTTGTATAAAACAATTGCCTTTTCCAAGTGGACCTTGTGGGTTTTATCTTTTTATAGACAAGGCACGGGAAATACTTGTTTTACGGGAGTGCTGTGACACGAAGCCCTGCAAGAAACTGAAAAAACATTCAGCGTCTCCACAGAAGCAAATGTTTTTTCTGGTCTCTTTATTGTGGTGTTTTTGTTTTGTTTTTATTTTTTTGGTTTTGCCAAGGCAGACTGAATATGCATCACATATGCAGCTGGCCAAAGCAGAGGGTTGTGGTAGTTTTACTGAGCCAAATGTGGGTGAACTGGGATATGAAGCAACACAGGCTCAGGCAAGTCCTGAGGTGCAGCAAATACAAAGCCAGAATAGATGGCAAAGAATAGCACAACATTCCGATGGTGGTTGTTTATTCAAGCTCGCAAATCTGCTGCATGAAATGGTTCTTTTGAATTTTACAGATAGACATACGTGCCACATTTTTGTAGAAGTGCTGCTGATGGCTCTTGTGATGGAGACTGGAAACAGTGACAACATTATCCTCTTTTTTAAGCTTTTTAAGTGAGGCTCACACTTCTAACCAACCACTGAAGGTCAAACCCAAGGCGTGACGTACTAAAGCATGAGAAGTGTGTATCTCAGAGATGCTATACACATTAACAAACTTTGTAATTCCCTGAGTAGAGTTATTTCAAGTCTCATACTACAGCTAACTTGATTTCCAAAATTTGCATATAGTAGCTTTAAGCCATTATTATTATAAATAAGTATTTTTTCTGCTGCAGAACAAAATAAATTGGACAATGCAGAGTCTGATAGAACCAAATGCCTGTTTTTTCTACCCTTTCCTTGTAAATATTCTCGGAAGATCTACTCTATCAGCAAACATCTACTTTGGTAGACCCTTTCTCTCATCAATTATCATTCGAAAATGTGGTATGTACTTATAGATATTTATTAAATTAATAATTGAAGCTGTGTTATTTGTACTACGGGATTCTGGGTTTGCTCGTAAAGCTGTGTGTTGAACTAAACAGAGGAAGCAGGGTCTGACCTAAGAGGCTCTGTTTGACCATGAGAACCAAACCAGAGTCTTCTGGGATACTTCGCTAGTGTCATCTCTTATGATTCCCATGAACCTTCTGGTCAAGTTTATAATAAGCAGAACAAGCAAGCAGCTGTGTGGTTTCTAAATGAAGCTCATGTGATAATTCCCCCAGTCCCTGTTCCAAGTGCATTGCATAATACATTATATACACATGTGACAGGAAATATAACTATTATTCATCAAATAATAGAAATTATTAAATAAATAAGTAACAAAAACTTTAGTAAAAGTCAGTTCCTGCAATTCAACTTAAGGGGTTCACTGGCAGATGTTTTTTGTAGTATTAAGATTAAATAAGTATGAGATTAGGAGCTGTGGTGAACCTGGAAATGATTTATTAATTCTGGCCAGGTTATACAAGGGGAGTTTAGTACGGTGAATAAATGCTGAGACGTTGAAAAAAATTATGGTTGAATATCCCAAAAATTAGAAAGAAAACAAACAAAAAAAAAACATTAATCAATGTATTAATTCAGTAATCACGTAGATTCTTTGTAAAGGTGCAGGCTAAACGCACTTCACTTCCTATCCCACTGTGTATAGTTAACAGTTTAATAAGAATAGCCTGTGTGTCTGTGTCTAGTGAAGAGACGAGTCCTTCTTCATCGAGACAACAAAATTAATTGAGTGATTCTCTCCATCTGTGACAAGGTGTTTTTCTGCAGCTGTCTGCTGGGCATTTGTCTACCACATACTGCAACAATTTTAAACACTAACAAAGATTCATACAGTAGTAGTAGTTAAACCTAAATGGATGTTTTAATTCTACCATTTTAAATATATGCCAACACTTAACACAGTGTTGGGATATTTGTTCTCTACAACTCAAACCCTTCATTTCTGAGTTAAGCAATCAGCTTTGATAATCAGTCCTCATCCAATGTTCATCCAAACTGTATGTATACATCCTATCATCTGTGAACCAATATTTAAATATGCAAGTGTCTGAAAACATTTGAATAACTTTGAAAGCATTTTTTCTCCATCCACGACTGTAGTTTTCTTGTTTTCTTAGGAATCATCACTTGAATACAACTACCTCCAAGCAAAATAAAAGTTCAGTCACATGACGTCATACATTTCTAAGTTACCAATGATCTTTTGTAAAGCGTGGAATCAGTCACAGATCCACATAATCAGATTAAGCAATTCACTGATGTAAAAGCTGAGGAAACAAAACAGTGGGTTTCTATTCCACAAGAAAATCACAAAGCCTTTTATGAAATCTTGTTTTCCAACATAAATCAGGTTAGATTTGCCTCAGTTTTCATATATGCACGTATGTATGATGCCTAAACACATTTTAAAGGGTTGGTAGTGTAGACAGAGATCTGGGGAATTAGTATTATTCATTAGGCTGTACTCCAATGGGCTCAGAGGCTATTAGGTGAAAATGAATAATGTAAATGTGTAGCTTCTGGAGACCAGAGGGGAATCTGCACTGCACTGAAAACACACATTTAGAGACATTTAAACAACCTCGGATAATAAAATGTTCTAAACTCAACAGAATCATAAAACCATCTCCATGAGGTACTTTTTCGGAGTGTGGTGTGTGGTGGTTCCAGTCAACTACACAGGAGTTTCCCCAACTTGAACACCTGGCTCACCTTTTGCTTCTGTTTACTGAACAGATTATGACAACATGGGTGATGGGAGTGATTAATGAACGAATGAGTTCATCCTCACAAAAGTCTGAGCGCTGCTTTTAATTAGTTTTGTCGTGTGTCCACCGTCTTCGAGTGGACCACCCTGTGAGTGTGTGATGCCTCAGCGGTTCTGCTTTAGATCATCTTGTGTGCCAAAGTCACGGTCGCTGTTTATGGCAACTGCTAATAGAGTCTAGTTAGTTATACGCAGACTGTGGGTGGCAGCTTTTGTTTATCTTGTATAGTTTGAAAGGTAAGTGACTCTAGAAGTGCTATGAGCCGGCGGACAGACTGTTATTGAGAAATGCTGGTGGAGCAGTGGTACCTCTGTGCCCAGTGAACAAAAATCTGAAATACAGAAATGAGGAATAAGGCACCAAACACACCATATTATGCTGCTATGAACACTGCTGGATTGTCATCGTTTACACATTAATGGTTCTGATCTTTAACAGGTACACTTACATTTTTAATGTTAGGCATAGAAGTAAATAATGAACTAAAAAGGTGGCTGAGGAAACACATAGGATGGAAGAAGTACTATGATCTTTGGGGAGGAGTACAACGAAGTCATCTTGAATTAACATTTGCATATGAACTGATCTGTTATTTTTATGGTCATTTCACATTTTTCTGCTGATTAATTTTCTCTTACAGAATCACTGTTGATCTCATTTTTATCTCCATATTCTTTGGCACTATTTTGATACTATAACAGTTTATTTTGGATTTTGGAAATGTCTAATTTGGAACTGAAAGTCGACGTTTGCATTAAGTTCAACTGCATTTTTGTCAGCTTGGAGCAGTTGTTGTTGTGGACCCTGCATTGAGGGTCTAAGGACAACTCATGTCCACTGAGACACAGTGGGCTTTGACAGTGGACACTGATAATGTACTAAATGCTGTAGATCATACGCTGGTGAAACAACATTGAGTAACGTGTTGAATCTGTTTCTTTATTTTTCTTCTCCTATCATCTTGGTGAACCCTGGTCACTTTCGGGCTTCAAACTGTGGGAACCAACGAATTCTTAAAATTACAATCAGCTGTAGTGAGGCATCTCAAAAATGTATTTTTAACTTCTAAGTTGGAAGGCTACACCGTCACTATCAAGTCTTTTCTTGTCTTATTAAGAGGTCATTATGACCCATCTGGGTGCTCCGCAGGGGGCCACAGTGACATTCCACCAGGAGACTAGATAAACAGGCAAAGACAAACGGCACCCAGTGAGAACCATCTCTCTTCTCCAACCTCCCATGTCCTTGATATCAGATGTGATTGGTGAGACAGGCTGCAGCAGAGAGCATGGGAAATGCCTTTGGGGAAAAATCTTATCTTTATAATGTCTGCTGCTTGAATTGATGAACAATGTAAAGGCAAAGGTGACGTGATCATTAGCTTATCTTGGTACAGATGTCGCACCTTTTATCACTGTGCTTTTACTTTCCTCACTCGGCCTAATGGCCCCATTATACAATCTGTGAGGATCAGTTGGTGCTACCTGTGAGGCTCGTCCACAGTCCAGCAGAGACCAGGTTAAATGAGGCAGGGGCATGTTAGTCAGATGTTATGCTTCATAAAGCAGCGGACAGAGTAAAGCTCAGCTCCATCTGCAACCAGCTGCTTCGCCTCTTTCTGCCTGGACACAGGGAAATTACCTCATCAGGCAAACCCAGGGTTCTGTGTTAATATTTCTGCCCTGTAAATAGCTCTGTTGTGATGTTTAAAGCCTTTTAAAAGGAATCAGCCTCTTGGTGAGAAAGAACTGATTTCTTTTTGTCCCTTGGTATCCAACTATGGTCCAAAACGTGTTCCAACCAAGTTAAATGCCCTTATTAGTCCTGAATGTCTACTCGTCTGTACATCTGCAATATCATCCAATATATCTTTTTTTATCATACACCAATTACCCAAACTATGCATCTACCAAGTCATATACACCAAACATATTTCATGTATGATGAAAATAACTGCACCCACATTCATTTAAATCACTGCAAGTAAAAGTAAAAGCCTCCTTCACTAATGCGGCGGGGAGGAGGAGCTGTCAGACTGTAACAAACTGTAATCAAATTAATGCTCAACTGCCTCCTGGCAATTAAAAATTCTAATAATGAACACATCCTGTGTAACACAGAAATAATAGAAATTAGACTGTGTAGAGTTCAAACTATGAGAACATCTTTATTTCCAATGATTCAGTCACAGCATATTTAAAAAAAAAAACACAGTCTTGTAAACATAAAGTGAGCTAGAGGACAGTTCAGTCTGTATGTCTTTATATGGACACACGGTATCAGATGTAGCCAATGATATCTTTGCAGATTATGGGCTGTCGGCTGCCTGACTTCATGAGAGCTGCAAAGTGGTAGAAGTCTGTGTCCAGCTCATGAATGCCTAAGAGGGACTGGTGGAAAAAGGGGACTTTGGGCTGGGATGCCACAGCTGGACAGGACAGACGTTTGGCTGCATTTGCAGTTCTGTTAACATGAGCCGAGTTTGTGGATCGCATCCTCACCCTGTTCTCTACACTCTTAGAAAACCCAGCTAGTTTCTGCCTCATGTTGACAAAAAAGCCTCTTCCCAGTCTCTGTCTAGATGTTGGCTTCAGCTCGCTGGGCTCAGGGCAATCAGGCAAGTCCATCCAGTTCTGTATGAGGTCTGCAAAACTGTTGTCTCCCAGAACCAGAGGTTGACGGTTGCGTCCCTTTGTCAACAAAGAATTTGTCCAGTCCTCTGGGTCACTGACCTCAAATGATGTCCACCTCTCTAGGCAGGCATCGGATGTGGACTTAGGTCGGACACGTCCGCTCGGTGCCCTGTTTGTGCGGAGGCATGCGGAAGAGGACACCCGCACATTCCTTGTGCGCCTGAGAACAGCGCCTTCATCCTGCCAGGATGCTTCAGAGTAACCCGAATCAAACTCCAGGCTCTTGTGACTGCTGGGTGAGCCCAGGCCCAGTCGACTGCTTGAGTCATCAATGTCCTCCTCCTCTTCCAGAGGACTAGTGAGGCAGCAGGCAGAGTCGAAGGTACTGGCCGTGCTGGCATTAGACATCCTCATCCGTGCGCGTTGCTCTCGTTGCAGTGCTCGCTGCTGACACGCCTGTGCTAACGCAGAGTGGCGCGACAATGCTGGGAGTTGGGTGCTGATGGAAGTGAGGGGACGTCTGGCCGCCGGGCAAGTCTTCCGCAGTTGTTTCAGATCTTGCAGGGACCGCATCATGTACTGCATCTGCTCCAGCAGGCAGTCACCTGATTCGTGTAAGCAAAGCTGCAGAAACAAGAAGTCAGAGGGTCAGTTTTTTTGTCAATCCACTACAGCACGTCAGTGGATGCAATGAGCAAACACAGGTTAGAGGAAATTTCAAAACCGTTCTGATGAAGTGCTGTTGACTCTTATAAAAACAAGAGCTGGATTAATAGAGTATCACAGGCTGTTGTGATGGGCACGCTCGGGCCTGTGCGCAGAATGTTTCAACCAAGGAATCTGTACTCGCATTGTAGCTTGGAATGGCCAGGCGGCCTGCTGTTCAGACAGATGTCAGCACAAAGCAAATTAATCTGTCCGTTAATTTACTCACAACAAAGACAACCTGAGTGAACGCCCAGTTTTCACTGACTCAGCAGTGACTGAACCAAAAACACAGACAGATGTTGCTACGAGGAGATCTGCACGGATGCCTAACCTCAGCTATTTATCTATGGAGTGAGCCAGCTCCAGGACCAAGTACAAATATCTGCAGTATGTCAAGACAAAACTGTGGATCGTAATTTAACCACAGGAGTTCTGCCTCTTAAGAGCGCAGCTTGTCTGCTTATGAAATTCACAAGTAAGGAATGTAAAACAGGCTGTCAGAGCAACATTAGTTCACTTTTTATATGTGAGAGAGTTTAAGACGAGACATGAAGCAAAGAGAAAAGGAAATATTTAGCCTAATTTAATGCCGGTATACACACACCAGTTGTCTTTATGGTTTGCTTTATATGAATTTACTTCCACAACGTGCAAAAATCTCCAGCTAAGTGTGATGCTGATATAAAAAAATAGGCAACTGTACTGACAGAGAGGTGAGATATTTACAGTAAGCACTAGCAGCTAAACATAGGCCTGATTCAGATGCAGCCACAGAAACCAAATCCAACACAACCCGACTCAGCGTCACACTTTTTCCCTCAGCCTGACGTCACCACGCTAACCTTTGAACCTGCATGACCTCTCTGCTCGATCATAGTATTTGACACAGCTGCAAGACCTTCTGCTCTCCATCATAACTCTGCCAGTATCCAAGATTCTTATGGTCACGAACAAAACAGGAAATGTGCTAAATACAAGGGGAGCGTTTAAAGCGACTACAAAAAAATCTGAGTTTCTAATATTAAAATAAAGGTATGTTCACCAGGTTGGAAATGTCCAAATGATGCATAATAATGCATCATTTATCATCTCAAACAAATGCTGAAAGAATGAATTCACACTATCGAGACATCCGAGCATCTCTGGCCGCTCTGCTGCAGCGGCTTTTATTCAAAACTAAACATTATCCCATTATGAATTTTATTTATATGTATATGTGTCACAAAAAACGTCGTGGTTAAAGTATTTTGCCCCAGATGTTAAACTGAACACAAAATGAAGCTTTAATGCTGGAAACGAACTCACCATTTCTTTCCCTTTCATGTGTGAAGTTCAGCTCCTGCAAGAAAGAATTAGGAAACACGTTTAAAACAGGAGCACACAGACTTCATCCATCTACAAGAAAAACGCAAACAAAACTCACTTTAATGTGACAGTTCGAGTCCAACGGAAATAATTCGTCCCATGCGGAGGGAAATGTCCCGGTTTGTTCAGAGCCCACGGTCCTGGATCCAGCTGCTGTGGAGCAGATGTGCAGGCTGAGGCGCTCAGTCCTGCTCGCCTCCTTTTACAGATCCGCGCTCAGCTGCCAACCAGTTACAGTCCAGTGTGTCTGAACGAGCCAATCAGAGCGCAGCAGGCTCGTTAGCTCCGCCCAGAGGCGCAATGTGCAACTGCCGCAAATGCAAAAGATGCAACAAGGACGCGGCTGCTTTTCATATTTTCTTTGTTACAACTCAACTATCTATTGAAATGATAGCTAATGGTTAAAACTCTATCTATGACGCAGAGCTCCAACTAATAGTTAATTTTATCCTCGATCAAACTTGTTTTCTTGAAAAGTGTCTAGTCAACAAATCTCAGACAATTCTATAGTCTAAAGGAAAATACAAAATTCTAAAGCTCAAATAGCTTGTTTTACCAGAATAATATTAAATACCATATATATATATATATCATTTATTCATTCAGTATAGGACAAATCAAAGTCTTAATTAATATTATATGAGGAGTAAGTTTAGTTTCAATAGATTTTCTGGTTAACTGAACAGTTATTTCAGCTGCAACATGAGCCCTTGTGCAAATCAACTTTATGGTAACACATGCAAAATATTCAAAATTTCCTGCTGCACATTGTTCTCATACATGATTGTTTTAAATATTTGTAAGCTTCTTCTGTCTTCGTGCTTATACTGGAGCTTAAATTTAAAATCACTCAATGAGAATGTCAACAAAACCCCTCATTGTAAACAATGGTCCTACACTAATCCTGTAGCGCTGATGGTCATTTAGCACTCGACGATCTATTGACACTATTCAGTGAGTGGATGTCCATGCAAATGTGATGGGCCAACAGGAATGCATCTCTTTATTATTGTTGCTGGGAGCAATCCAGACCCGTATTGAAATGGAGACCTGGGGCATGTCCTAAGCTGCATGACCCAGCAGCACACCTTTAACGTAACATGGAACTCAACCTTTTATTTACCTGATTGTATGAACCATTAAATTCAGAAAAATTTAAGAAAATAGTTTTTTCCTAATGATTTGTATGTATGTATGTATATATATATATGTATGTATGTTGTCTCTTGAGAGTCTTCAGAACAGCAGCTTTATACTGACTGACCTATAAATTCAGTCATGTTGTGTTATCACTTTTCTCTTGACATCACAGCAGTGCAGTCGCAATGGCCATGAAGTCTGATCGCTCAGGTTACTGAGGTAGAACATTTTTGAATGATTAATTCTTTGTTTGTCCAGCCTGAACAGGATTGCATGTCACGGTTACTAGGTGTGACAGATATTGATTATACTGTAATGTTCAATCTTAATAACATTTTTATTTCGGCTTAAAAACATTTAATGTGAGTGTTCAGCAAACTAAAGCATAACAAAGTGATCACAACAGAATACATACATACTTCGTTTCACCATATGGAACAAAAAAACTAATTATTTTAATGTTTTATTTGTGACTTTTCCAGCCAGATGTTTTGTGTCCCCATGTCATCATGTCACTTTCAGAAATACTGAAAGTGAAAACTGCAGTGCCCTCTACAGCAGAGAGGAGCACTGCTGAAAGTTGAAACTGAAATCATGGTACAGTCTTTAATTTAAGTATATGTAGACTGTTAGTTAAAATTCAGTGTATTTTTGCAGATCTTTCTGTATATTAATAAGTTGCTTTTGTGTCCTTAACTTATTGACTGTTTATATTTATCATTGTGTTCCTGGGTAATTGCAAGTTGATATTGCAGAATGGTATAATTATACCATTTTACATTTTTATGGTGAGTTAAGTTGTGCAAGACAATAACATTCTCTTTCACATAAAAATGCTAAATAGAAAATCCTAAAAGGCAGGTTGGCATTTTCAAATAGCGTGTTTTACCATAAGTGTTTTAATTAATTAATTTAAATTAATTAAAGGAGAGTTCATAGACATTATTTTTTCCATATATGAGGAGTTGGCCTATGAGAAATATAACAGTAACAATCAAAATAGATTTTCTTGTAATTAAACAGATATTTAAGCTGAACCATGAGCCCTGGTGCAAGTCAACTTTATGACAACACAGGCAAATATGCTAATTTCTTCTGCCACACATTGCTCTGATACATGATTGTTTTAAATATTTGTACCTTCTTCTGTCACCTTTTTGGAACTTCTAATTCCAGCATAAGCATTCTAATAAAACCTTGGTTATACGCGAGCCTCAATTTGAAACCACTGAATGAGAATGTCAACAAAACCCCTCAATGGTCCTACACTAATCCTGTAGCGCTGATGGTCATTTAGCATTCGACGATCTATTGACACTATTCAGTGAGTGGATGTCCATGCAAATGTGATGGGCCAACAGGAATGCATCTCTTTATTATTGTTGTTGGGAGCAATCCAGACCCGTATTGAAATGGAGACCTGGGGCATGTCCTAAGCTGCATGACCCAGCAGCACACCTTTAACGTAACATGGAACTCAACCTTTTATTTACCTGATTGTATAAATAATAATTTCATTGAATCATTAAATTAAAAAAATGTAAAGAATTTTTTTTCATAATGAATTGTATGTATAATGTAAAAGTAAGACAAATGTCTTTTGGGAGTCTGCTCTTCGGAACAATTTCCATGTCTTTTAAGATGATCAGCAATTTCTTCCTTGCATAGTGTTATCCCAGTAAATACATAGTAATGTGTAAAAACATTTAGGTTATCGTCAACATAATCTAACAAATGTTCATGACACTAATTTAATTTAAGCAATTTAACCTCCCATTATAGGATATTACAGAGCTCCAATGGAGAGTTGAGTCACAAAGCCAAAGCTTTGGAGAAACACCCCACTTGTATTACTTTAGTGATGGGAACTGTGCTACATAATAGTAAGTGTCAACACAGTCATAATATATTAATTCTAATAAATATATTCAATACATTTATGCTCTATATGTGAAGCCTTTTGCAAACCAGAGTTGTTTTGCATTTTAGAGGTGTTTAAGTTGGTGGAGTCTACTGACAGAATTGAGTCTCTCCAGTCTGATCGCACCATACATATTAATTTAATCTGTTTTCAGGTCAGTGAGTTTAAAAGCCCCGCGGTCAGTCCTGTGATTACCTCTTCATTTATATGCACCAGAGACAGACTTTAGCACATTCGGCAGATTAGCAAAATATCCTATTTCATTGACTCTTAGCGTACCTAACTTGCTGGTGGTCTCCTCTCTTTGTATCTGACCACCAAGGTGGACGGGACCCTGGGAAAATGTGCATTGATATGAAATGCCAACAACCACAGTTTATTCCTGTGTCTCAATGTGCTGCTGGCTACATTAAAAAAGTGCTTAATATTTACCTGTAGCAAATGTGTGTTACTTTGTTGTATTAAAGCCCCCCCCCACACACACACACATTAACTGTTGCACTTCCAAGTCTCCACTAGATGGCATCATGTCCACAGACATGCCTTTAATGGGAGGTTCGCGTGTCATTACTTGAAGTCTGAGTTAACTATGGACTCTGTGAGAAATTGCTAATTGATATTTCAGCAGTAATCTCAATATATTGGCTTCTGAATATGTTGATCAACTTCCCCCCAAACTTCAAAGATCTCAAGAATGACGTGTCTGAACTTAAAAAGGAGCCGTTAATGTGTATAATATATTACACTACTGCCTATTATTGTTTTAGTAAAAACATATATGCAACTTGTTATTTTAATTAATATTCAATGCACTACAGGGTCAGTGGTTCGAGACCCGGTCCCTGTCTTTGGGCAAGACACTGAACTCCTAGTAACTCCCGGTGGTCTAGATGAGCACCCTGCGTTGTAGCCATCGGCATCGTGTATGTTTGTACCAAATTACTCTGTAAGTTGCCTTGGATAAAAGCGCCTGCCAAATGACTAAATGTAAATGTAATGAGGCTTCGATCTCATACGCAACTATGTTTGCAATTTTATCCTCTGTTTCCCCAGTGGAGACAAGTTTGCAAAGTCATCATTGTGGTTATGTATGTCCACCATAAAAAAAAAAAAAAAAAAAGGAAAATAGCATTAAGTTGCACACAAAAAAGTCAGAGAAAAGTCAGGAGTGCAGGAGTCAGATGATTTCTACTTTTATTTAAATTAAAATCATATAGGACTTTTAAAGCACTTTAATATTTACCAAAACACTAACTTTTTTCTGAATTAGATTTTTGTTTCTCATTAATAATCACTATATATTCATAGGTGCTAGTTGGAGAAATGAAGAAAAACATAGGCGCACAGTTGGTCAAACAGCACTGAAAGTATCTAGGAATTGGTTGTAAACAGAAGTCAAGGCACAAACATACCGCAACAGACATGGAAATGATACTATAAAAAGTGACCGAATGTTAGAAACACACATACCTTAAATATCAGTTAGAATTTAATTTCCCCCTGCACATGAAGTCATTCTTCTATTATTGTTATTCTGTTTTTTTTTGTTTTGTTTTTCTTTTTACTTTTTAACATTTTTCACTTTTATTTTATAAGAATGTTAGATAATTTGTGTAGATTACAGAGTGAATATTTGCCATGTTGTCTCATGCAGACCAATATGCGGTTTGGCTATGAAAGATGAACTTATGTAAACATTATAAAAAAAAAAAAAAAAACTTTCCTTTGTCAATTATATTTTATGTCCATACCTGTGCTTTGTCTCTTAAAAAATAAGCATCACGTGATTAAAAGTTGAATAATTTGCACATCAGAATCTCTACAAGTAAAATGAAAGCTTTAATAGAAAAAAGTTTTCCTCTGCTTCCTATAGTAATTCAAAATAAAGAAGAAAAAATAAAAGTGAACAAAAATACAATAATAAATGTTGACTGTTGTTGTCATAGCCCAAAGAGTTAAGAACAGGAGCAACTGGATCAGCAATTGTTGAACATCTGCAAGGCTTGTCAGGTTTTCAGTCTCTTAGGTGTCCTTATAAAAAGCAGATCAGAGCAGAAATCGTGGTTGGCCAGTGCAGTCATTCATGATGTGTGTATATTTCTGCATCTTTATGGTCATCAGAACGGTTCAAGTAATCTACGGGAGCACAACACACACAACAAATCAGTCATTTTAAACAGGGTCTATTGCGTACATTTTTGACTAATGCATTTCTTAAACTCACCTTGACTCTCAGATGTCTTTTAGAAGAGGCCACAGTCCTTTAGGTTGTTCTTGATGATGACGTCAGTGACAGCATCAAACACAAACTGCACATTCTTGGTATCGGTGGCACAGGTGAAGTGGGTGTAGATTTCCTTGGTGTCTTTCTTCTTGTTCAGATCCTCGAATTTGGTCTGGATGTAAGACTGGGCCTCCTCGTACTTGTTTTGGCCTGAGGAAAACACGGAAGAGCCAAATGAGTCTGCCATTCAAGCAGAAAACACTAGCAGCAGTGAGAGGCAGTTTCACTTGTTACCGATCCGTGTAATCAAGTAATGATTGCAAAATTGAAAAGTTCGACTTTGAAAGTGTCAAGGAATGTATAAAAAAAAGCATAATAATAAAAATTAGAGTAAAAGATTTTCTCACATGAAGAAACATTTGCAAACATTTAGCTATATATATGTATATGTATGTGTATATATATATGTATATGTATATACACACACACACTTCTAAAAATGGGTGCCAAAAAAGCCAAAAATATTTAAAGGTTTAATTTGATTTGAAATTTGAGAGGATTGCCTTTTGCATTTTAGGCAAGCGACTGTCAAAACAAAGAAATAAAAAGATAGTGGGTAACTAAAGGCCTGTTCTGTACCGGTGTACTCTGGGAAGCAGATGGTCAGAGGGCTGTGGGCAATCTTCTCCTCGAACAGGTCCTTCTTGTTGAGGAACAGGATGATGGACGTCTCCGTGAACCACTTGTTGTTGCAGATTGAGTCAAACAGCTTCATGCTCTCATGCATCCGGTTCTGGATAGGACAGGCACACGTGGAGATAAAGAGATTATTGGAGAGAACAACTAGGGCACATAAAGGAAATGAGTTCACAAACACCCCAACCTCCATCCTCATTTTAAATTATCTTGGGAACAAGCTCTACTATGAAATGAATGTGGAGCTATTGTTTATAAATTGAAGCAGCAGAGGCTTAACTCACCATCTCCTCATCCTCAGCCAGGACCAGGTCATAAGCACTCATGGCTACACAGAATATGATGGCTGTGACTCCCTCGAAGCAGTGGATCCACTTCTTTCTTTCTGACCGCTGGCCTCCAACATCAAACATCCTGCCCAGACACACACAGTGGAGACATGCTGTTTTTATGACAGAGCGGATGGACTGAGCATAGGAGAAAAAAAACATTTTTTCAAACTGACTGAGCAGCAAAGCAGTTCTCCTCCTGGAAAATATGTTCCCTGTCTCCTTTCCTGTGAAAACATCTTTGCCTCTTCCTCTCTTCACTGCACCGGCCTTGTCTTTTTACTGGCATTTGTTGGCATTTTAGTACAGTGCAGTTGCTGTGGTAACAGACAGCCTTAAGACTGTTTGAGAACCTATATGACTTATTCATGAAGATGGAGGGTACCAAGATGGATGAGAGAGAATGCTCATCTGGCTGGTGCCAGCCTGAACAATTTCACCACCTAATAATGAAGGGAAGCTTTTCAGCAGGCAGAATAAGGTGGAGTGCGTAGCTTAAAGTCACACGCTTTTTTCTTGACGTGCTGGTTTTCCTGCCACGTAGTTTTCACTTTGCAGGATTTTGATTCATTCGAGCAGAATTCTGCCTTAAACAGCCAGCCAGCTTTGGGCTGTGTAAGCAAAGCACAGAACAGTGTCATACTTTGGACCATTTATCTCATCGCACACATTTTCAGGTCTGCTCACATAATCTAAATATATCATAGATAAACTGAATTAAGACAAAATGTTATCCAAATATTAAAGGCGCAGAAACACCCAGATCTTTTTCCCCATTTAACAGCCTTGATAATGCAAGTAATGAAGTAGATCCATAGAAAGCATTAGAACTGACTAACGTCTCTCTGCGTGTGGGTGTGTGACAAAATAAAATAATAAAAATAAAATATGGAGTGTCTATTCTAACAGGAATAGGTATGGTAAACTTTACAAAGTATGGACATTATGTTAGCTGTCAAAGAATAAAAAGATTTCATTAAAAACATGAATGACTCAACATTAATGTTCCACCGTTAGCCTTCTTCAAATAATGGTCACTATTGTCAAAAAAAAAGTAAAAAAAAAAAGTTTCAACGGCTCATTTTCTCATAAGATTTACAACTCTGATTGCTGTCACACTAATCAGATATTAATTATTAATAAGGCTTTTGCTGATTTTTATATAGTTTCCATTCCCTGCCGCATTTTTCAAAAATCTGTAAATCCTCCTGACCTATGCATGACAGATCTTTAATAGGTCATCTTTTCTGGTCAATTCAATTTATAGAGGGTGGCTAGAAAAAATTACCCTCATTCATGAAATATATGAATATTTCTGTTTATTTTATATATGAATATTAACAAGAGACAGGATTTCCCCTTGTTCCTCAATTCTTGTCTTAAATAGACCCAACATTTGACTTTGTGTGGTTTCAGGGTAAGCAGCAGTGCAGTCTTGTTCTGCATACAGAAACGTACAGAGTATGGGTTTCCCAAGTGTTTGGAGCGAAAAGAAAGAACAAACACCAACTGAAAGTAAGACCGACCGAATAAAACCACCAGACCTATAAAATAAGAAGTCTTACTTGAAATGCAGCTCCTTGAAGGTGAAATGTGTTTCCACGATGCCAGTGGTCTTGACTCGAGTCCGCAGCACATCTTGCTGTGTGGGGATGTAATCGGACTTAGCTATCCTCTCCAGGTCATTTAGATAGCTGTTGAGAAAATATAAGGAATACATATAAAACCAATATTTTATAAAAAAATAAAATGAGTCACATTTAAATTAACAGACTGTACAACGCACTGCCACAAAACACCTCTGCGACAAGGTTACTTTCTGTATATTTGTGCATAAAATCTGGAAACCTTTATCTCACACTTACATCTCCTGTGAGCTGAACCAGATAAATCATGATAAGAAACTGTTTAGAACTAGATTAGACTATTTAGAAATAGCAGGGTTTTTTTTACAATATCCATTATTATATACATATTATGTATGTTGCTTTAAATTTATTTAAAACATTAGAAATGGGGTTGAATAATTAATTGCCTTTCAAATCTATGTATCAATTTATTAAAGAAATTTTCAAACTACAAAAGCTGCGATTAAAATGTTTTTCTAATCTGTGACTAATAGCACGTCTGCCAATGAGCCAACACTACTCAGGTGTTAATATTCAGTTATTTACCTTTATTGTTCAGCTCTAATTAAAATGTGTGTGTGTGTGTGTGTGTGTGTGTGTGTGTGTGTGTGTGTGTGTGTGTGTGTGTGTGTGTGTGTGTGTGTGTGTGAGTGAAAGAGAGGATTATTGCATGCATTTGGTTTTTCAGGCCAGCACTCCTACAGCTGATAACCAATTCAGAGTAAATTTTAAAAACAACCCCCCAAAAAAACAAAAAACTAAATATAGAACAAAATATCCAACTGCGTAAGAAGACTGTTGTGTAATAAGCTGTGGTGCTGGATAAAATCTCATTCAGACATGTAATGTCTGTATGAGTGTAGATATGCCACATGTCTGACAGTTGATCATACTCCCGCTCCCCAGAGACAAAGATTTAGGCTGTTTTTGTAATCCACATGTCAGATTTTGTCAGATTGCTCGAAAAGTAATTGAACTAACAAGAAAAGGTAGTCAAAGTGTGACAGAAGTTCAGTGTTTTCATTAAGTTATTATAAGAGCTGACGAAAGCCCAACTTCAGTTAAGCGGAGTAAACAAAATTCAGCCAGCCAGACAGCCACTACAGTCGGCTTGAAGAGTCGAAACAAAAAGTGGCACTGGGAGACCATTTCATTTTACACACGGGCTACAGAAAAGGTACAAAAAAATGATGGCTGGACATATTATTTTCAGAGTACAGTAACTTCCCTTTCTTTCAAACCAGGAGCAGAAGAAATGATGTCTGCTATTGAGAGCTGTGCCATCTCTCCCTCATGCACTCCAGTCTTCCCATCCTATCTCTGGCTCTCAGCAGGTGCTCAGGCATGGATTAGAGTGTAGTGCCAGACTCATTTATTCCTCTCTTATAGCAACTGACTCTCTGCACTCTATTAACTCCTGATGAAACACAGAATGTTGTGCACTCTCCTAGCTACTAATGCAGGGCAGTGTTAGTGTGCTTCCAGATCCCTTTGGCTTTAAGAGGACCAGTGAAGCAGAGATGGACAAGTTATGATTATACTGGCCAACACAAACAGAACAATCCCCCTGAAAGTTAAATAATATGCTGACTGTAAGACAATCATTTGTTAAACGCTGCCCTTGGCAGTTTGCACCACATTTGGGAGGTGTCATAGTATTTTCAAAGGCCGTTTGTATTTAATAGAAATCAGTTTACTTTATTCCTGCTGCTGCTTACAGGCAAACAAAGCTCAGTCTGTTTTCTGTGGATAGTGTAGTAGTGCATCTCTGAGGGTCAGCATGATAACCGCCGTGCACATTGGACCAACAGCCTCTCATTTATTTACTACATACGCCTCTATTTTTTAACAACACAGATCACTAATGGAACACTTAGAAATAAGGATGGCTGTGGTACTGTAATTAAGACCTTCACGACTGACTGAAGTCGGCTACACTGTTGCAGATTAGCAGCGTGACTGGTCTTAGAAGTGAAAGCCACCAGTTAAACAAAAAGTAAGTCACTAATTACAGATTTTCCAACAGGCTCTATAGTGACGCTGACATATTTTTGTTAGAGTAAACTTGGTATGGCTTTAAAATATACCTTGCTGGACATAATGTTTTTACTCTTTTAACTGTAATATAAAAATCACAGGAAGAACTAATTAAGTATTATACTAGAAATCTTAATATTAATGTTATTGTGTTTTTAGAGCACTCACTAGGCAGCAGAGTCATTGAGCTGGTACTCTCGGGCCCGTGTGAAGCAGCTCTGGACGCCACCATCAGCCCACAGTCGTTGGATGACGTTAGCCAGGTCCTCTGGCAGGATGCCCTGCTCCTCTGCTGCTGCTGACAGGGCAAACAGTTGGCGGGCATCATCCTGATAAGTAAAAAAAATGTTGTTAACTACAGAAGGTCTCTTGAATGGAAAGGAAAAAAAACATTTCACTTGGCAAAGTTGAAAAATGAAACTCAAGGTCACTGAGGGTAATCAGCATTAACAAACAAAAAGAGGCCGAACAGAGATTCCCCGAGCCGATAATATTCAGCATGAGCTTGTTCGGTCAATATAAACCACATTCAACCAGTAAGTAGACTGCCTTGTAAACATACAACAATCTACTGTTGTTGTGGGTGTTCAGTATGTGCTTGTGGTAAATAGTATTTGCTATCTTGATCTGGTCAGAAATTGTAGATCAAGGATCTAGCCACTTGTGTTTTTGGTTTCTATGATATGAGGGAAAGAAAATCCCACAAACTTGTCATATTTGACCTGCTGTTTCTCATGGTCAAGTTGTTTCTCATTCCTGAAGACTTTAGGGTTATGTGTTAATTTTTAGTTTCGTAGTTTGGTAGTCCTCAATACTGCATTAGGTTTAGTACAAAAGTTTTACTTTATACTCGTTTTTATGGTCTGGTCCATGAGAAATGACAATATATTTTCTTGAGGAAATGATGACGTCATTCTTTACCTTTTAACTAGGAGCAAGGACAAATGCTTCCTCGACCAATCAGATACGAGGATCTGAAATTGTGTAACTATCTATTAAGGTGCATTGTTGTGTATAAACCGTGATATCAAATGCCACACAGTAAAATAAAGAGTAAATATGACAAAAGCACCAGGGACAAATATTGACCATGTGCACTCAGATTAATATCTTATGCATTCACTTGCAGTTATTACTCAGAGCTACATTTAATATTTTACAGTTAGCATTTAATTCATACTTTCCAAATATGCATATCAATGACTTAAATGTCATCTCCTCAGACCTCTAGGGTCTGGACGGACTCTTTGCAGACGACTGTGGGTGAATAAATGTGCCTGCTCAGACTGTCCACAGACCCACCGCATCAACTGCCTATGTGCCAAAAAAGCAAACCAGCTGCTGTTTTCATACGCTGAAGGTAAGTAATGTTTATTTTAACATGCTTGACATTGTTTATGTAAAGAAACTACACATTCTAATGCTTTTCCTTCATTTTTTCACGTTGTTCAGTCCAACACTCCAAAGGAGTGCTTCTTCTCTGTCTTGCCACTGTCCAGAGTTGCCATTGTGTTTTGCAGTTGGCATGTGTAGATATTATTATAATTAGTACCTGTTTTGTTTACCTGTGAACATACACAAACCTAAACAAAGTTGGTGTTGCAGCTATGTGAACTATCAAAAGAAAATCGCCTCCATCACACCAGTCTCAATCTTTATATTTGATACTGGGCAAAGGTTAAATAAACATTTGGTTTTAGCTACTGAGAGCCAACTTCCATTTATTAGTTAACCATTGTCTCACCTGCCACTTCATCTCAGCTGTAGGAAGTTAGTAACCCTTTACTGTGTACAACATGAACACGGGCAGTTTGTAACAGAAAGTGGGTCTGAAGCATTTCCTATTGACCAACTAAAGGAAAAAGGTTTTATCTAAAGGACATAATAATGCCGCCAACAGTTACACTGCAGTCACGCTGACGTCAAGTTATTGCAGTGTTTCTCAAATAGTGTTGCGCTGCCAGGGGGGGCGCGTGAGATCGTGGGGAACATGCTTTTTTTGCAGTACTAGAATAAAGTGTAATTGCAGATCCAGTCCAGTAGTTGGCAGTGGCGCTCTCATTGTCAGAGTGTGCGCAGGGAGGATTAGCTCTATGGTGTCGGGTTTATTTTGCACCGAGTAAACGAACGCTAGTGCTAGCACCCCGCCCGCTCGCTAGGGGGGGCGTCACAGAAAATAATTGAGAAGCACTGAGTTATTGTATGCACACATGAACTATAACTCAGAAAATGGAATGTAAGGAAAATGCAATAATTGTGAAGCTGATTAAGGCAAAGTAAAAAAAATGAAAAAAAAAAAAAAACATAAAAATTTGACTTTTTTGACATTTACCGCCGAATAAAAACAAGCAGGATAACAGGAGTATGCAGTGTACCAAGCACTTTCTCTGACAATCCAACTCTGTCGCATGCTGGTTTCAGAACAATGCTGTGTGCTTCCTACCTGACTGCGAGACAATCAATCTTTTTAAGCAGGATACTGAAAGCTCTCTGCGGTCACCTGCTTTGGGGACAAGGTGTAACTCAAACACTAACTCGTGAAACGCTGATATCTGTCCTGCAGAACCTGTCATTAACAGCTGGCTAGCTAATTCGGACACACAGCAGGCAGTGAAAAAGCTCTTTCCACATGGAGCCACGTTTATCCAAGTCCTGAGGAATGAAGGTCACCCAGGAGAGTACAGAAAGTGTACAAAACATTTTAAGAGCTATTAGAAAATTCTGAATTGCAGTTTTGCATTTTACTTATTCAAGTTCAGTCAAATTAAGATTAGATCAGACTTCTCTATGTAGTATTTATACATCTTTAGAAACATGGGTTTGAGTAGCAAAAGAAACATAGGCAGAAGTTCATAAAGTTGAACTGCTAAGTTGAGTGTTAAAGGCATAAAAATGCAGCTGCATTTACTTTAAACATTTTAAATTAAATTTATTTTGATGTAGAAGTCAGACGGCTTCACCCACTGTCACCCAGGAAATTTTTCTTGAGCTTCATAATTTCTGCCTTGTATCTTCAGGGCTAGACATGTATGGTGTCTAGTGTGGCATGTCTGAGTTTGCAGTGAATAGCTTGGGTGATGATTAGTGGGGAATATATATGACTGAACTTAATATGCTACTGAATTTGTTTCCTAAAGGTTTGTTACAATATTTAGCAATTTCTTACTGTTATCACAAACTAATTTGTTGTTTTCCTTGAGAACAGAGCTCTTTAAGTTGCATCTGTAATAAAAAATAAAAATATAAAGCTGAAATGTTTGATTTGGCTATTATTTTCTTCATGTCCACATGCACAGTATTGTAAATCGTAAAACAGCTTTATTAACTAATACTCTACTACACTCTTTAGCAACATTCTGTACAACCCCCCTTTGCAAAGAGCAACAATATGATAGATTATTGTCCCCTTTACTTTCGGAGACTTACCGCTCTAGCAGATTCCTCATAGTCGATCTTGAGGTTGGCCATGGCTTTGATGATGGCCATAATGGACTGGATTGTGTTGCTGTAGACAACTGCTCTGTACTGCTTACACTCATCTTCTGAGTATCCATCCTCATGAATAATCCTGAAATAAGGAACCAACATGTATTTAGAGGAGAAATCTCAACTTGAACATAAAAACAAAATACTGACTGTAATTACTACACAGTACACATATTGTGGAAGTATTCGAAATCTTATATTCATAAAAAAAAGCATATATAATCCTGCCTCTGGTGGGTAAAATTATGAGAAAATTCAGATGTGTTTTAATCTCTCAGTTACAGGACACTGAATCAAATATTGACTTGCTTTTAGACTTGTAGAGAGAAAAAGATAAAGAGCATGGGGCTGAGAAAGAAGCTGCTGGGCTGGAAACCAAACAGAACCATCTCCCCTGCCTGTCACAGCCCATAGACTGGAGTCACACAACCAGCATGTTCAATGGTAGTTTGATGTGCTGAATGGGACTTCATTAAAATGCAAGTGAGCCTGCTGTGAAACACTGAGGGGCACAGCCAGGACGGCTGAACGCCTACAATTTCACCTCAAACAAACTTGTAGTAATTTCATAAAATCCTCTTTGAGTTGTATCAGTGTGCAAACGTTGGACTACAAAATGCAATTCAAATCCAACTATAACAATAGGCTGGGATATGCTGAAAAATCTAAATGCATGTAGAGAAAATTAAAAATATATGCAATCACATGTTAAAGATTTTACTAGCAAGTACACACAGAACAATACCTCCCTAAAGCACACTCCTTGGAACTACTTTGTTAGAAAATTCACATAGTTATGATTAACAAAAAGCAAAAAAGATTTTTTTTTAAACGTTAGATGTAAATCAGAAAAACTTGAATGAAAACCCAGGTATTATATTGTATGGACCACATGAGCTGCTTCATTCTCATTTAAATTTGCCATTATTTGTGTTAATAAAAAAGCTGCAAATCTAGTGTCATCCATAGGGAAGTTTTCAATGCAAATCTGAGACTGTATAATAGTGAAATCCAATTATTAATGCTGTCACATCCTGTCATATTTTTTGCAAGTGCAATTATTCCTTATTGTCACAGCATGTTGGTCTAGTGTCATTTTTCTTAAGAATTTCTATACTAGATTAATTGCACCCCATAATTTGTAAAATATGTACAATTACCATTTTGCCCATGTTATGAATAGGAGAACTGCATGCATAGTATCTCTGAAATGTATTATTTTTCTATGTTATAAAAGAAAATGACAAGAATGAAAAGATGATTTTTCATTTAACAGTCTTCACAGTTTTTGACTGTACTTCTGGATGGAAGTTTACAATTGAACTTTCATGAAGTAAGTAATATTTGCACTTTAGGTTTTAGTAGCTGCAATAGTTCACTTGTACCCTATATGAGCAAAGAGATAAGGAAGCACATGAAGACAGACTGTGGTGAATTACTTGGTAAAAATCCACATCTGCATACAGAGAAACAATTTAAGCATTTTGGACACATATGCATATAAAATACATGTGTATGTGAACGGTATCTGAGTTCTTAACAAAACTGATATGTCATTGAAGAAAAACTTAAGAATGCTAGGAACTAAATGACAGTCATAATAAATGACCTTTCAATGCAGAGGAAATACATAGAAACCAGATTTTTTTAGAAGGGTTTTAGAGAAGTTGACAGGACTGAAATTACACAGCCAGGAAACAACCTGCAGTTTCATTTAAGCTTCAGTACATAGTAATAAGAGTCCAGGTTTTACAGAAGAAGATAGAAACAAGTGGGCGCGCTTCCTTCCCCTTAAACTTTCCCACAATTTTTAAGACTCATTTTAAGACTTAATTTGACAAAGAACTAAGGATTTTTAAGATTCGGTCAATGCAGATTTTAAGTAGTTCAATTTACCTTCAAGTTCTGACGATCAGGCTATTGAAGGGTTTTTTTTCCCCAAAATATTTATTTAAAAAAAACACACGCTTAAGCTTCAGTTACAGCCTGCAGCTAGAAGCAAGTCCAGTCAGTTTTGACAAGCAGTTTCGATTATAATGTGACTCACTGCTTGTTGAAACTAGTGACAGTCCAGTGACCGTGGATTAGTGGAGGTTTATGTAGTGTTTTACTAAACAAATACCAAGCAGGACCCTGGTACCTGCTGTCCAGGCGTAACAATCTGCTCTGCACTGGAGGCAGTTTGAAGTGTTGGAACTTGAACTTGTTCCACCTTTTCCAAGGTGACATTCTTAATGTATATTATCACTTATTCTGACTGTTGTCTGTTTCCATTGCACTTTGACAGTTTGCTCCTCTCAGTCATTTTGTGTTGTATATATCAAAAAACACATGCAAACACACCCACACACATTTGGGCATTTGCGCCAGTTTTTCTCCATAATTAGCATAAAAAAATGCATGGAAATGCAACTTATGAAATATGATCATCTTGGGTTACATAGAAGCCAAACAAGTTCAAACCTAAGAAACATTGAACACTTGTTTTACTTTTCCACTCCATGTTTATGAAGTTTAGGCAGATCTTTAAATGTTGAAAAAAAACCTAATTTGTTGAAATACTCCTTATGGACTTAGTTGGGTTGTTACACCAACATTTCCAACAGAGGCCAGGGAGCCTGATGGTCCTGCTTAGTATCGTAGTTTGGACTACACTTGTTCCTGGAATCTGCCCTTAGTATTCAAGCTTCCCATGTTGCTGTAACTGGGGATTGGTACATATGTCACTACTGCCTCCTTCTTCTGTTTGTCCACCACTACATCCAGTTGTTTGGCCATATCCAGTTTGTGAGTCTGTGTGTGTCTTTGCTTTTATGCATGTACGTAAGCACTCACTCTTATCCTCATTGATGACATGCCAATGTAAATATAAAGGTGTAAGGTCAGGCTACATTATATTATATTATACATTATATTGTGTCAGATACACAGATCAGATAACAGTTTGTTTTTTTCTGCTGCTTATTTCATTCTGTGATTTTATGATTACCTGTGATTAGTATTTATGATTTTTTTTATACAACAGATATAAATAAAATGTTGAATCCTTAAGTTATGTTTAACTTTTTACACAAAAGCTAACATCTGAAGATGACTTCAATAATTTATTCAAAATTGAAATGGCATATTTTTCATGAACATAAAATTAGTGGATGACCCTCTATATCAGCTGAGGTACAGTTGTTTAAACTTTGTTATTTTAAAAATATACTTCATAAAGAGAAGACATTTTATAACAACAATAATGACATAATAATACTAATAATACTACTACTAATGATAATATTATATTATTATATTTATATTATTATCATGATAATGTTTCTATTAGGCGCTGCAAAATTAGTCTGCATTTTTAAACATGCATGTGAAAAGGGGAAAATTACAACAATTTTAAATTTAAAAAAGCTGTATTTATTAATCAAACTAGTCAAATAATAGCAGTTGTGGAATTTAGCAAATTATGCAGTACGCCTACATACATGGTTTTTACTCAAATATATTTATTAATATCTGCCATTATCCATCCATTCATTATCTGTAACTACAACGGTTTAGGGTCGCAGGGGGGCTGGAGCCTTTCCCAGCAATCATTTGGCTAGCACAGGGTCTACACTGTACAGGACGCCAGTCTCTTTCAGTGCGAACACAGAAAGACACATAGACAGAAAACCATTCATACTCACATTCATACCGACGGCAATTTAAAGTCTTTGGACTGTGGAAAGAAAACTGGGTCCCTGGAAGAAACTCATGCAAGCACAGGGAGAACATGCAAACTCCACACAGAAAGGCCACGGTCCAACGGGAGGCGAATCTGCAAGCTTGTTGTGAGGGGGCAGCGTTTAAATTTGATTTTTAAAACTTTTTTCTGTTCACTAAGAGACTTTGTTCATCATGTTTCTGTTGCATATGAGTTTTTAAATGATTGTGGCACAGGGACCAGGTTACCATTATGTCTTTAACACATTGTCTTGGCTTTTGAAAATGTTTTATAGTTGCATGCATCTGATAATTCAGAAGAAAGAAATGTGTTTTAATAAATAAATTATAAACATAACTGTTTCCCACAGAGAAAGTGAATTATTGAATAAGCGGAACATCTGCAATGCCTTCAGAAACCACCAGAGGACCCTGCCTGGTGATGCCAATGCTGTGGTGGACAGACAACAGCATGGGACACGTTTTTGACAGGTATAGGAACACAGCTTGCTGCACATGATGCTGTGTAGCTGCAGGCCGGTCGGGGTGCCAGTGCTGATCCCCGTTCAACACAACATTAAAACCACAAGGTAGTTTTATTGTTGTGGCTGATGTGTGAATGATTTGACAGATGTGATGGAAGGAAAAGCAAAACAATGTGCATTGACTTACTTCATCTGCTTCACAATGGTGCTCTTCCCTGACTCTCCAGCACCTGCAGAGCAAACAAAAAAGAAACAGGCAGAGTTAAAAATATTCTCCACTTATATAGGAAATGTAAACAGGCAGCAAGCTTAGTCGCCTCACGTCCTCACTCTTGTCTTTCTTGCTTCCCTTTACCCTGTAGCCTTGGCTTCAGCAGTAAACCTGCCAGCAGTAGATATTTCATTTTCACCCTGGACCAGTCCTGTTTTTCCTCACTGTATATCCATTGTGATTCTGCCTCTAGCTATGACTCAGTCCAGCTAAGGGTAATATAAATTAATCATCCACAATACATTTGTCACCTGGTAGTTTTAATGTTGTGGTGAAGAGGGGTCAATATACGCACTCTGACTGGTCTGTGGCTAAGCAGCTTCATTTCAGAGAGCCGCGATATCTCACTCAGTAACTTAGAAATGGTTGAATGATCTTTTTCTCTTTCTCTTCATGGTTTTTTCAGCATCCACTGTCAAGGTTACGTAACTTTCTGATCCAGCTTGTGCACATAAAATTTTTTGCAAGACTGCTCATTAATTGGCCAGCATTTAAGTTTGCTTGTTTTTTTTCCAGAATGAAAGTGGAATGATTTGAGGAATGTATAATACATGCTGCTGGGAAAGCACAACGCCCAAAACCACCTGAGGTCCTGAGTTTTAATGTTGTGTCTGATTATTATTTACTGTAGCAATATCAAGATTGGGGAAACATGGATCACTTTCAGAGCTGAAACCAATGAATAATTTACAGCTTGTTCAGCTTAGTCCCTGTTTGTCAAACAGGACTAGCATTCATACTTTTATAAGCTGTGCCAATTGTACCATTTAACAAATTTTTGTCTTTACACAAAAAAAGTAACAGAACATGTCTGCAAGGCTTGCAGACACTTCAATTTACATTTCTATACAAAAATTGCAAATCGAATAACTGTTTGTAGGAATTAAATGAAACCCCATAAGGAGTTTCTCGGCCCATAAACATGGCAGGTTTCTCAGAGTTTCTGTTCTGGCCAGCATTGCCAACAAAGAAAAACTACCAGGTTTTAATGGTTAAAGCATCATCACTACACAATGGAACGTGCCACCCACTCAAAGAGCTGTGCCATATTGTATAGTTTATAAATTACAAACATGTTGCTTTCCGATAATAAAAATTTCTCAGCTTGTAAAAATGACAAAACGTTTCCATAAACATGGCATCTCGTGTGCCAACAAAGAAAACAATTATGGTTAAAGATTCAACTTGCCAGCTGGAAGCATAGATATATTATTTGACTTTGCTAAATGATACAATTTTCATTTTAATATGTATATGTGCAGTGAAAATCAAAAGAAAAAAGTATTAGAAAAATAAAATAAAAAATATCATATATGTACACAATCATGCAAAAAGAGCAAGTTAAATATAATATAATTTTTGTACCAAAACTGCAGACAATTTATGTCTATTCCTTTAATATATTACATTATATATCTTTTAATATTCTTTTTATATATTCTTTTCATTTATATAACACTCAACTCTACACTGGGGGACAAAAACCACCTGCCACATCCTAATCCTCCCTTTTTCTTTTAAGAAAAATCACTTAATCATGGTTAACATTTTAATAAGAATGTCATACACTGACAGGATATGGACTTTTTTATCCTCTGCTGTGTTTATTCTAACACCCTGAGGTGACTGAAGAGAGCTCATCACAATGTATGTGCACAGGAAACACTGTGCACATACACAAGCCCAGGGGTGCCTGTTAATGCACAGAACTAGGTGAAGTCTTTCTGAGATAACAGTCAACATACACTACTCCACATGCACAGTGAAGCCCCTGGGCAGGAATGAGCCCAGACAGTTGCTACAAACAGCTGTCCACTACTACTCCACCATGGTGTATGAGCTCATATTAGCTAATCAAGCAGAATGTGGCATTTTCCTTTAAATAAAGACATTTTGACAAATATATAGCAGAGTTTGATGGTATAGAGAGATCATCATGTCAAAGGCTAGATCTATGTGCCTAAAATGTGGGTGAAAGTGAACTTCCACGGAAGCACAGATATGACATTATCTATTTTATGTGAACCTCATAAGTCCCTGGTCAAGAAACCAGCTTTTTGGTGGCAAAAACCACACTAAGCTTTTTGCAACTTATACTATAATGGGTTAACCCTCAGTTGATATACAGTTTGTAGGATGTATCGTTCAGAGAAAGGAAAGTGGGGGGTGGCCTCTTGTTCACTGCATACCTCTGTTGAATTAAAACAGTAAACATATTTTCCCAGAAAACAGAAATTACTTGAAAGCAGGGTGATCAGAAATGGGCATACTCCATATAAAATCCGTTAAAAAACTAATTTATTTTAGTTTAGTTCAATCAATGTTAAATAGGATTTAAAGCTGAAATACTTATCTAAAGCTAAAAGCCAACACAACACAAGCTTCTTATCAACTCCCACACACCATGCATAAATTTTCTCAAAAGTATCACTTAGATTTGTCGACTAACAAAGGAACTGAAAGTCTAAAGCAATACTTTGAGAATATTCTAGACCTGTGAGTTCATTAATCTGACTGACCAGGGCCGGGCCAACATGCCTTTTTCTCACTGCACACACAAAGCACAGGGTCACCTGAAAGTAGTAAACGCGCCCTTTGGAGTTTGGCCAGCGAACTTGCTGCTGAGTGGTGAAGTCTTGCACACTGGTAATGCTGCTGCTTTGATTTACAAAGAGGTAGCAGCTCACTTTATTGCACTATATAATGTCCAGACCAACATTTCCAAGGATTAATGCCTAAACTTGCTTAAAAAGCTACCTCCCTTTTACTCTTAACACACAAAACAAACGTTAACATTGGGACCACACTCAAAGATGTACCAACAAGAACAACAAATTTGGGGAATAAACTGGCACTTGTGTGACAGTAATTCCTATAATTAGTACTTATTCTTCCATAATGTAAATTCACCTGAAGCAGTGGAAGTACACTGCACTGCTCTGTTTGGCATTAATATTAAAAACTACAAGGCTACAAACAGATACATTACTGCTTTAGTAATAATCTTTCCATAAATCCTGCAGTAGTGAGCTCATTTTGGGATCAACCAAAAAACCTACACTAGCTCTATCGCACACACA
The DNA here is from genome assembly GCA_033026295.1 of Channa striata. NCBI lineage: Eukaryota > Metazoa > Chordata > Actinopteri > Anabantiformes > Channidae > Channa > Channa striata. The sequence goes on along the minus strand of CM065168.1, from coordinate 14,838,580 downwards.
TTTATTAAGACAGCTGAGACTGATGAAAGATCAAAGTGGACGGTTTTGTTATGGTCACTGCTGCAATACAAATGACAATTTAAAAATGACATTACTTTGCAGCGGTAAATCTTGAGAACCCAAGGTCAGTTGTGACACCACTGATCACTGCTCCACTCACTTTTAAACAAAGAAGAAAAAAGCCCGGCTGATGTGATTCGACCTTCAGATAACCAAAACTAGATGACTGAGAACTTTTACTGACATTAGACAAAGCACTTAATGCTGCATCAACCACAGATCATCTCCATATCTCGCTTTGGACATTTTGAGAATCAAGACTCACAATACAAATAGAAGATCTCATGATTTATCGATACTTGTACCTTATAAAAGATTCCTTGCATTTTTTTTTTATGACTGGATTGAATTAGCAGAGCTTCTCTCTACATTAACTTACAATTGGTGGCCTTGGTGAATGAATACACATCACTATCATAACAGGGCAAACTTAGCATCAAAGTTAAGATTGATTTAACCTAAAATACAAAAAACGATAAGGTTATATAACAGAGTTTTTTTTTTTTGTAAGGGATTTAAAACTTACGTTGTTAGACTGAAAAACATTTACTTGCCTCCTCAAACAGGTATTGGCAGTCTAAACTGAAAGCAACACTAGCACTTTAATTTACTTGTACTTGTCTGTTGTGCAACAGACAAGGTTTTATTTTTATGCAGTTGTCGTAGAGCTAATTACATTAAATGTCATTAGGATATGTAGTACCAGGAAAAAGCAGCAGGTCCCAAAAAGATTCACGAAATTGTCTGATTGCAGATGTGTTATATTGTGCCCAGCAAAAAAGCTAAACCAATATTGAGATAGGTGCCAGAAGAACAGGTACCAGAAAATCTACGGTATGAAGATTGATTCAGCTGCGACAGAACAGAGCTGGACCCATGATGGCCCATGGTAGGTGGACTGGATTCATAGGTGGAGGGATTTATCAGCAGTGACACATCCAGGTCAGATGACAGTTCCACTGAGTCAGTAAGATATTTGTTTTTTTATACATTTTTTCTGCACAACAAATACAAACAGAAACATGAGCAACTTTAATCAGGTCTCAGGTGGTCACAAACTAAAGTAAGCTTCTGCTAATTACAAAAGTGAAGAAAGACTTAGCTATCATGACAGGGGTAGTGGTTTCATAAATTATAATGTTAAAGCGGTGATGAAAGAATTAACTCCTGAGTGTATTTGTAGACAACATTGGGACCTGTTGGTTTTGCACTCCGTACTTAATTAGGACTTAATTGAGTCTATGAATTTCCCTGAACTTACCCCTGTTTGGTGATGAGCACGTAGCCATTTAGGTGGGCCCTGGATATGACAGACAATTATTATTATACAGGAGAATACTGTATTCTCCCACTGGGCAAACAGGTGGTTTTAGTGCTTGGTTACAATTATCCGGCATAGAAGACCAATATTACACTACATGCGAGCTAACCTTACAGCCATGCACAGCAGCTAGTGTTTCAGTGCCGCACTGCTTGATGAGCTTCACCTTGCTAACACAGACCAATCATTCGCTTGATGCACATTTAGTTTATCAGCAGCCTTTGAGCTGTCTGTAGTTGCAAGTATTGGTGCTAAAGATAATAAAAAGGCACACATCACTACCACCTATCACTGTTTAAAGAGGCGGTCCAGATGCCCAGCTGGGCTTTATCAGACATAGAACGCCTCAGTAATCAGCTGGTCTCTAGGTGTGATCTGCACTTTAAGATGTCGAACCCACCAGCACAGAGATTCAATGCATCAACAACATAAAAATCTACGGAGGGTTGGTTCATCAACAAGCCTAAATATGAAGAAATATATATATATTTTTAAACTGTGAAATATTGCACCTCTTAATAAGGACTTTAAGCATTCTTTTGAAGAAAGAGAAGAACTGACAGAGCTTCATCTACTCCCACATTTGACCAGTGATGAAACCCAATGAGAGGAAGAAGTGTGTCAGCCAGCTCTTCTGTGAGAATTCCTGGCATGCTCTCACCGTCTCTAGAGCTTCGTTATTCAGTGAGGCATGATGAAACTGACAAGTCCAGACATAAAAGGAGGAAAGACTGAAGGGTACATCCCACTGTTCTGTGTCAAGACTGAGGATGAACAGCTTAAAACAAATTAGCTTTTTTCTTTATCGTTCTATTGTGCCCGCATGTGCATCAGTAATTTTCAACCACACTCTCATCAAGTTAAAAATTTAGTGATTGTAAAGTGGTGAACTGTGGACCATTTTGGCTAATAGATGTGCATGTGTTTGGATGAAGTCTGACCCATCCTGATGGGACTGGGAGCAGGACACAAAGGCAGCAGTGTAGGCCCCTGCTAGCTGAGAACACAGACTCACTATTGAGTCTTATGCCTTGATCATTCCAATCAGTGTTATAGCTCACACTGCTGTGGCTTCTTTCATTTAGCCTGACAAGTGCCTTCACCAACCAAAGCTAATCATTTTACAACCACTAGTAAAGAAAATGAAACAGGGACATGAATGAGGAAGTTAGAACCCACTGCTAACGAGAAGATACTATTAAAAAAGTTTAGACAATAAGCACTGAAGATGAGGCAATGCTCAGACTACAGTATGTCTCCACTATGTTGATTCTCGTGATAACTCAGAGCGTTTTTAAAAACTAGAAAAAGTCACTTGTAAAAGAGTGAAATTCAGACTACTGCTTAAAGACTTTGGTGCAGTGCTGCAAAATTGCATTATACCCAGTTCATAAGGTAATAAAACAAAGATGCCTTCAGGCAACATAACTGCATCAGGTTAATGTACCTGACTTTCCAGATTCCACATTTCCAGAAATGACCTATGTCTGCAGTTTTAAACAGAAAAAGAAACTGCAGTTGGGTGTTAAGTGCAACTGTACATTACCATTAAATTTATATAAATTTAACCAAGCATTTAAGAACATAAGCAGGACAGAAAATTTCTATTGTGTTTAGATTTCTCATTTACTTTTTTCAACTCTTCCTAGCCAATAAGGGGTTTGTTACAGCTGGCCCTTGTAGTAGCTATGATAAATAAATAGGCATAGTAACCTAAAATCCAGAACAATACACCTGAACATTACTCATTTCAAAAAGATGGGTTTCCATTTTATCACGATAATAACTGCATATTGTAGCAACAATATTTTAAGTCAAGCTTACCCATCCACTCAGTCTATGATGGGATTTTGTCTCAGCTTTGGAGCAGATCTGTTAAACAAATAAATATGACCCCTTGGTGACAGTCTGACAGATGAATATCAACTAAGTAATGACTTCTAAGCTCATTAGAGTCAAACCTAGGATCTCATGGGGTTTTCAAATCCATATTTGCTTAGTGCTTACGGCTCTTTAACTTGGTTGAATGTGATTTTTTTCTGTTTTATTGGAGTGCTGACAAATACTAGTCATATTAATTCTCAGTCTCTTCTCTCACTTGCCCCAGCCTGAAACCTATACTCAAAACAAATAACGCAATAAGAATTTTTCAGAATCATGCCACTAATATACAACACAAACTAATGACAGCTTGTATTAATAAGTAGAAGAGCAATAACAGAGCTACATGAAATAAAACACAATCTAAACAAAAAGGTAGAGAAGAAAGGGACAGATCTGCAATGAAAGTGCTGATTTGCCAACATTAGTATGTTGAACTTCCTCACACACTAAAACAAAACAGCCTTTATCACTTATCCATGTACTTGTAGCCTAACCATCCAACTTTTACATTTTCCACGATTTCTCCAACCCTTTTCTCATGGTCCACGGCCGCCTACATGCCAACCGTGAGTGACCTGATGCCGCCTGTTCTTCTCAGCTTCACGTTAAAAAAATGTGCCAATCTAGACACGAGACCAGAGACCCTCTGACAGACACATGTGGCGCTTCCTATTCTCAATTCAAATGAAGGAGGAAATGGAAGCAGCTTGCTTGAACATGCGTACAATTGTAAACCAAAAAAATGTGCATGTACACACACGCTCGCGTGCATACACAGTCTTCTTATTTCAAAGACAGGGAAGGAGAGATTCAGTCTCATCCAACAGATGGCTACCATGCCTCGGGCAAAGAACAAGTCTGGACCGCACACTGACAACTGTCGCCAAAGAAGTGAGGAATGAGAGGCGAGAAGACCAAATCTATTTCCTCTACATATATTAAGGGAATGTAAGACAACAGTGATGAAGGCAGAGAGAAAAGAATGTCTCCTGCTTATTACATAAGCATTTTAAAAAAGTTTAAAAAAATGCACATTTCAATGACCAATTACTAAAATAATGTACAATCACTTCATTAATTAATTAAAATTAATGTTTTCATTTATAGAAGCAGCTATAATTAGGTGGCTAGCTATAGAGCTGCAAGAACAGTTTGGGAAATTAAAGAGCTGTAACATGTTTTACTGTGTATGGGAACCCCTCTTGAGGTTCATGGGAAAAAACGGAAAAGAATTTTTAAATTTATTGCATTTTGTTGTCTGACATAATAACTATACAATGAAGAAAAAAACAATGCAGCTTGGTTTTGTGGTGGTGGTAGTCGTGTGACTGCTATAGAGGTTAAAATAATTGTATTGGACAGCACACAAACACGCACACTAAACTTTGTAAGAAATTTGACAAAACCAATACAAATTTAATTCTGAATGAGTGTCTTCCATGAAGGAAAAGATGCTCCAGAAATCCTTCTTCAATCAAAAGAAGGTAGAAATACAGAGGGATAATGAGAAGGAAAAACAACATATAGAATTGGTATATATAATATATAAGTATATATCGTTTTGAACAGTTAAGCTAACAGGAACTGTCTGCTTGGAAAGAGTATGAGAAGTATAAAGCTTTTACAAGCTATTTGGACCTCAGGAACAAAATGTCTTTATACTCCCAGTACAGGTGCAAAAAAACTTGAAAAGGAAGGTAGTGTGACAGACTGACAGCTTCCTACTACCATAGTTGACATATTAATCAGCAAAAGCCATGTTTCATTTCCTACTGCTTGATCTAACAGCTGATCAGGGGCAACATTACAATAAACTGTCAATCTTAACTTTATAGTCAAAGGGAAAAAAAAATCTAACTCTCTCATGTAATGCAACTATCCCACATCTTCCTTAACAATATAAGATTGTGACATATGGTATGGTATGGATACTTTTGAGTCAACAGTATTATGAAGAGAAAAGTTAAAAATACAAGTGAAAAACAGTGAAATTAAGGTTGTTTAGCATTGTAGCTTACTAAAGCACCACTATTTCCCAAGTCCTTGCGGTGGTGACTAACAGGTTGGAGTCAAACAGCAATTTTTAGCAGCAAAAAAGTGGAACGAAAACAAATCAGAGATTCATCTAGGCTTTTTAAAGGAAGATTCAGCAGACTCTACAACCTTGGACACATCCATCCATTATCTTAACCACTTAACCTGTTCAGGAACACAGGGATTGGAGTCTGTCCCCACTTCATCCCAGTACACCATGGCCAGTTCACCAGTCTAACTCAGGGCCAACACTGAGAGACATAAACAAACAGACAACCATTCACACCTACAGGCAATTTAGATTCACCAATTAACCTAACATCCATCCATCCATCTGGACTGTGGGAGGAAACAGGAGTACCCAGAGGAAAAGCCACAAGCTGGGAGGGAACATGAAAACTCCACATAGAATTGCTGCAACGAACAGGTAGATTCAGCCATGTACATTATCTGACCATTTAGTGTTTAGGCTGTACAGAATTCAGGGGTGCTACATAAAAGTAAAGCTCTATTAGGAAGTGATAAAGAAGGATAGGACCAATGCTGCAACATTGAAGAAACAGAACCAGGATGGCTTGGTAGGCACAGATACAAACCTCAAGATGAGTGGAAGAGCAAACCATCGTAAGAGACAGGAGAGAGGCCAGTCAAAATGAGCGAAAGGTAAAGAGAGGAGAAGGACAGAGAGTGAGTGAATGGAGCCAGATTAGCACAATTATTTAAATAAACTTCCATATAATTGAATTTAATCAGAGTTTATATCTTGCAGGCACATGTTGAGGTCAGTGACCTCTGACACTTTACTGTTGCTCTAACTAGAGACCTGGGCTGGAATCAAGGATATTAAAATACAATCCCTCTGCATACACAAACAGTCAACATAGTGCACACTAACTGTAGCATATCTATCATCAAAAACCAAATACTTTAACCAGGCCAAACAATGATTTGATATAATGTATAAATTATAGATATAGTGTATCTTTAAAAAAAATTCTTATTTGAATACATGCTTAATTTAAACGTCAATTTTATTGTATTACATGTACTAAAATGTTTGTGTACATTTGATTTTTCTTTGTATCTACACTGTTGGCTGCATGGACTCTGTGTAAAGCCTCTTTGTTCAATTACATTTAATCCCAGTATATTAAAAGAAGGCCACAAAAAGGCTGCCCAAAGAAAGTATATCACTTCAAAGTAATTTCACAGTGTAATGACTTGCTATCTTGTGATCTCATAGTTTATCTGTAACTACAAGTTCCTCAAATCACAAGTGTGTCAACAGCTCCATACACAGGGTTAGGGTGCTAATTTCCCCCTTCTGAATAGCTTAAGAAAACCACTGACAATACTCTTTTCAGTGGGTGACATATTTCAGACCCCTTGTCTAGCTTCACTCCAATTACCCCTCCCTTAGAGATGCCACTGTGAAAAACAGACACAAATTCAAAGTGAGTATAGTGCAGAAACACATTAGCAAGTTATATGACAAAACTGAGCTATGAGATGGAATGCTTGTGTATTATACATAAAATTAAAAAAATGAATCTGTTTCTACTGATTCTTTACTTTGGCTCAATAATATCAGATTTTACTTTGCCATCAGCTGGGTAACATACAGGGACAATTGTCCTGGACTCAACTAGGAAATGTTCTACTAATGCATTATACATGCATCCATTACCTAACTTCCCTCCTGCACTAACCTTTGTCAGGCATGCAATCAGATTTACAGCCACACAAACACAGGATGAAGGGAAAAGGTTTAATGAATTATGGCTTGATGCATCAAGATGTTTATCAAAATTGAATTGTGGGAGATTTTTGGCATACCCATTCAGACAATTTAAAACAAGAAAATGTATAGAGTTGTGGACGGTACAATTCTCTTGATCAATGTTATGCCAAGTGAAGATCTGAAGAAATTATAAAACAATGACAACATACAAAAAAAGAAAAAAAAAATCTAAGCTGAGGTGAGTATGTACTGCAAGTGTCCTTGATGATTGTGCCACCAAGAAATGCAATTAAATTCAAACATAGTTCTATGTCTGAAGATGCATCTCATGATGTATTTATCTGATAATGTTAACAGTTATTTTACTCCCCTGCAGCGAAGAAGGCCTGGGAGTTGTGCAGCATTGTTTGCTTTGTTAGGTGCTGGATTTTATCTGGACAATTACTAGTGACAGACGTCAGTGGTAGCTCTTTAATTTTAATGAATCTTTTGGGTTGTTCAATTTTCATTTTCATTCCTTACAGCAAACATAACACACATAACATCTACATTTTGATCCCATGTCATTATTGTGTTGAAAACTATCCACAGTGTAAAGTAATTCTTGTTTGTGAACAATGTCGGACTGTTTGCCATCATTTGTGGATCTGTGGTTTCTGGGTTATACAAGCAAATTCTATAGCAAAAAGCCAACATATCCATATGTCAACTGAAGCTCAACAGAAAGTGGATAATAAAGCATGACAACCATCAAAATAGCATGCAAGTTATTCTACCACAGAATTGTCAAAGTGAAAGAAAAATGTCTGAGAAATGGCGAGTCTAAAAGTTATTGAAGCAGGTGCAAAAATGTGTTCTTAAAAGGAGGTCAAGCCAGCTGAAAACCATTAAAAAGTTGAAGTTATTGGTGCAAAAGGGAGTCAAGCCAGCTCCATTAAAATGTGGGCGCCTCTGTATAAGAAGCAACTTTTAAAGTTCCTGAGATGCACATTCCTTAGAAGCGGATATTGTAATACACTTTTTTGTTGTTTGCAAAAAGATCATTTAGTATTTCAATCATGCCAATTTCTGACCTTTTGAAATGTATCTGAAACCTATGTTGTGGATCCATGTTGTTTAGACATGCAATCAGAATTTTTAGGTTTATACACCTTTGTGTGGACGTGGCAGAGCACAGATCCACCGGCCTCTCAGTCTGGCCTGGGATAATTACTCCAAACTGAAAGGACATCGATCAAAGAGCAGAGGAAGCAACCAAGGCTGCCTGTGACGACTGGCCTCCTCACAGCCTTAACAATCAGAGGTTGCCCTGGCCTTGAAGCCTGCAGACATGAAAGGCACAACCAGACCATTGCACGTGACATGGCCAGAGCAAACATAATCACTCAGCATTTCAATTAAAGAGTAACTGAGAGACTGTAACTTCGAAAATTCCAATCTGGATTCAATCTTTTTTTGTCCTTCATGAAGAATATTAAACTTGTTTTGTTTTAATTTATATATATATATATATATATATATATATATATATATATATATATATATATATATATATATATATATATATATATATATATATATATATATATATATATATATATATATATATATATATATATATATATATATATTGAAATTAACGAATATTCAGTGCGCAAGAAACCGTAAATGGAAAAAAAAGCCAAAAGAGGACGCAATAAACCACAGGAAACAGACAGGAAGTTTATTCGTTCTGTGTCACTATAGCAACCTCATCTTGCATAGTGAAAAAAGCACAGGAAGTGAAAAGAGGAGGGTTAAATGAGGTTTCTCAACGGTTTACACATTTTTCTAAGAGTATACAAGCTTAAACTTGCCATGCAGAAAGCTTTCACTGAATTAAAAAAATGTTGACTTGTAACATCATGAAAGCAAATAGATCCCCTGGTCTCAGAATACACACAGCTCTGAATGCACTGAACTAAGCAAAGTTATAAACAGCCATTGAATAAAAGGGTAAATAGAGAACCTTCATTTTAAAATTACAATAGAAGTTTTATTGAGTGATGATATGTTTTGATTGAAAAAACTCCAGGTAAGGTTACTAGTGCAGTAAATGATAACAACAGAATTCATTCCTCCATGTGTTTTTCTGGTGTGTGCCATATTCATTGATGCCATAGCTGCAGAGATACTTTGTGATTGAGGAGAGGCGGCCAGCTTGATAAAGTAAAAATCTGCTATTTTTTAACAGCCATAAGTGCAACAAAGAACAGCTGCCTCTGCCCCCTCCAGTGGAGGCAGCAAAGCTGCAGATGTTCAAAAAGTGAAAAGGTGAGGAAATGTCAGGGCGCACATTTAGATACTTTATCAGAATAGCATGGAAACTTGTGAATCAAATTGAGGTTGTATTCACTAACCTCAAGGGTGAAAGTGAAGATAAACACTGTGCAGATGACAGCCAGCCTAAGACACTACATCTATAAAAGTTTTGCCTGTTCCCATTTTAGCTGAAGATCAGTTACAATGGTTGAGACACCAGGAAACTCAGATCCTCACTCCAGTATACCAACCCATCCTCCTTTTAAAGTTCAGAGCATTACACAGAAATTATATACACACACTACTGTTTTGAGCAGTTACCTAGAACCAAACATGTATGCACATTACACTAGGCTTAAAAAAGCTCTCCGCTCACCCCACAAAAAGGAGGTCCCACCTGTAGCACACTACAAAACATGTGCAACAAAATCAAGGTTCTCTGAACAGCCATGCGTGGTCTAAGGAAGATCTCTAGTTGTTCTCACTAGCTGCACGGTTTTAAACACTCAAACAAACAGTGACAGATGGACAAAGGTTGCTAGTCCCGCTGCCCATACAGACCTGCAACTATTTTCTCTCCTGCAAAGACTTATCAAAGCTGTTCTGTTTAATTGTTTAAAAATGGGCAGTGAAAGTTTCACTTCATTTCTATCAATTCTCAGACAATGTGAATGATTATCTGAATTGTCTATAAAACATTTGCCATCCCATCACAATTGCTTCAAATTCTGGATTGGCTTAGAATGAGTAAAATAGAGCATGCTGAAAAAAAATCTGAATTGCTTATATTCTAAGGTTTATCCAACACAGTTTAGCTGTGCTTTCAGTCACAGGATCTCTACTAATGGTCATCACTCTGGTTTTACAATGCTGGCCTTGTGTTTAATAGTCCAATGAAAAGTATAAACTGGCCCTGACTAAAGTAACTGACCTCTTGAGTTATTCCTGCCATTCAGCAATCTCATGGTTCACAGTGTTATATGTTTAAGTAAGGTTTTTCTTTTGTTTTTCAGAGTGTGTTTCCATTTCATGAGATGCAAATGCAAGAAAGAAGAGACAATCTCGTTTCTATAATTATGCCACTCTAAACACTAGGAAAGAAATCCATAACATAGATTTAGAGGTTTTACAGTTTATCTCATTTGCGCTGCAGAAGTGGTTCAGGTTTCAGAAAATGTGGTATGTATGTCCAGCAAAACAACTTTTAAAGCCTGAACAATAGAGAAAACCTATTTAAAGTTTGTCAAGTTGTCCATGAAATTTCTGAAAAGTTACCCATTTTATTAATGGTCATCATAGCCTTATGGTGCAACTGCCACCACAAGGTGGGATATAGCTGCAGGAAAGCACCTTAGAATAAGATTAGAAACAGAAATTAGCTTAAAAGAAACCAAAATGGAAAAAATTAGCATTGGATCTAATAGGTTTAATTCTAATACCCAAATTAATTGCAAAGCAGCTTTAAAGCTGTACAGGACTTCCAGATTTCCTGATAAGATGACAAATTAACCTATTCACCAATGCCTTCTACTTAAATACCCCCAAAAAAATCCCTTGTCAATTCATTCACATCTTCATTATTGCTTTCCTCTATTTTAACTACACTTTGAATGATGACAGCAATATGCACATGTCCATGTGAGTGGCACATGAAAAAATAAATAAAAACATTGTGACAGCTGCCACCGGAAACTGATTTATATGACCATATATGAAACTAGACCACATCTAATGTGAAGATATCCGATTTGGTTTGTTTACTTATTGTAAAAAAAAAAAAAAAAAAAAAAATCAGATGGGAAGATAGCCCTAGGCTGCGTAAGCAATATGACAACACTGCTTATTTTAGAAAAATCTAAATGTAGTAATTCTGTTTTCAAATCAAATAGAAGTTTGTATATATGTGTTATGATTGTGGACTATCTTTGTGTGTGAGACTAAATGAGTTTCCCACAGGAATATGGAGCAAAAACTGTCTTTGTGTGCACATAATGCCCCTGAACCAGAAGACCACCAAAGTCCTGACCAGAGTGACGGACACAGAATGAAGAGTCTCTTGTGTACAGGACACACAACATTAGAAAAGAGGAAACAGTGTTCTGTTTACAACACATCAAAGTCATGTGTCAAATTTAAAAAAAAGATGCTATTGCAGTCGCAGGCTTATTCACTGGCTTAGAATCTACCCAACTATTTGGGAAAGAGCTGTGTGATACTGTAGATCTATGCATATCCTCACTCACATATTTTGACTTTGTATTAGGGGGCTGGCACAATAAATTGTGGGTGATCTCCCAACCGTCTTAATCAATCAGACATTTGCACATTCTGGAGACATTACACAAGTCTGGAGAATTTCTGGATTCCAGCACATGTGTGAAAGAGGCTTAGAAACTCATGGAGACAAATGCATTTAGACAAATGCTATGTAAAGTGAATCAGGGTTTGGCAACATTCTGACAAAGGGTTGTGTTTAATAATGATCAGTGAAACAGCAGCAGCACCACACTCAGTCGTTAACATGAGAATTAGTTTTAACGGTTGTTTACAGGTACAGTAACACCCACTACACACTGTGACTGCCAGGCAGACATGCTAAGTGGGAGTGAAATCAAGTGTGTGCACACAAGATCATTGGATGGGCATCTGACAGACAAAGATTCAATGTTAAAACAGAACAATTTAGACTTCTTTTTGGGACAGATGCAAATGCAGACCTTTGATGAAATTTTGTAAATGTGTTCAGTGTCATTAGTATTTAAAATCCAAAGTTTATGAAAACTTAAACTCATCACTGAATCAGGCACCAAAAACTCATGGCCAAAACTGTGACTCAGCGCACAAGTGTACCTTTAACAGGCACACACAGTCACCCTCATGGCTGCCAGTGACATCCTCCCAGCTGGTTATGGTGCCAAAACAGACCTATTTGCTTTCAAAACACACTCTGCCCCAGTGATAATTGCCATAGTAACCAGAGAGCTGAAACCCTAGGCTATCTGGATCTTTCCATGTGTTAACAATTACAGTTCACTGAACCTGACATGCCGAAGACTGTCATCAAATATTGGGTCAAAGATGACTAGACAAAGCAGAACTCATTAACACGGTTACACTGACAACAATGCTTTGCTTCAAGGAACAAATCATTTGCCTGACAACACAGCTGGGTGACAGCTCTTTCTGGCTTTACCCGGATTGCATAAAGCAAAGGTGGAGATAAGGTCTCTTAACTGAATACATTCAATAGTTCTAGAACTTTTTTCACCTTTTCTGACCTTTATTTGTCCAGAGTAGATTCACTGACCATGTATGTCACTACCAAGTAACATCACACACACCGCACTCACACTGGAAGCTGCCCAATCCACGCAACAATCCGATCTACAGAACTGTTTTACTTTACGTCAGCTGCTACAACTATCTTCTAAATTGTGACATTATTGTAAGTCCCCTACACCCTTGAGAAAGGCAAAAACAATAACCAAACTGCAAACAAAGGAAAAACAAGAAATAGAAAAGTCATTCTTGCAATGGCCCAAAAACTGTTAAACTTCCTCTTCTTTCTCGACAGGAAGTCAGAGCAAACTGCAGGTCACTCCTGTGAAGCTCAGTCTAAGGCACAGAGTCACAAAGCTCCAGAGGTTAAATCATGTAATAAGTCTACAAGTAAACCTCTCATAATCAATTACTTCATCAAAAACAAAGCAACAGCTTAAAATTAATTTTTTTAATTATTAAAATAAGAATTCACAAACGCTGAATTTTTGCAACAGCATGATGTGTTACACCAGCACAAGTTTCACCTAAAAGAGCACGATCCTTTTCTTTACCTCATTCTGTTCAATTTATTAATTTATATTATTTCTTTTTTTAGGATTTTCCTTTGACTCAATAACTCATGTTGGATGCGTTTTTGGTTTTTAGCCCTCACTCCCTCTAATGCAAATTTGATCAAGTGGTGTCATGCATTGTTGCCATTTGCTAACATTTTGGGTTTGATGAAATGGCTCTCGATGCTGAAATGTTGTCACATGGGAATGAAAGTGCTAAAATTGCATTCTAATATTACCACAGAGGTTGACAATAAAAGAGGGCCACAGGTCTTCGGGCAAAAATGTAATCATGACAACAAATAATAACTTTTTTTTTTTAAAGTATAGAAATAGGTTGTCATACCCCAAACTACAACTACCTCCTATCCAGTAATATATGTTTAGAAGCATGATTTTATGTTGTTGGATGTTTTTTCTTTCATTTTCAGTGACCACAAAGATTAAAACAAAAGATGAGTTTGGACATGGGATCCATTTGCTGACTTCTAATCTTAGTGTTTAAAGTAGTTTATATTTTAAAGAAGCACTTCTAGATTGAGCCCTGGTTTCACTCAGCTTCATGCTCTGATTTGAACATAACATTTTGTTTATTCTAGAGTAATGGAAGGATGAATTACTTTTGTTTTTACAAGGGGTATTTTTAACTTTATAGAGAGATGACAAAATATTTATGTACTCGTCATAAATAATAGAATAGTCCCGAATAAACTGATTTGTTTGTTTCCTTCTCTCCGCTGAAAAGAAGAACAAAGTGATGCCATTTCCTCACATCTTTCAAATGACTCAATTTTTTTACCTCTGCTCTGTTCCAGTTTCTTTAACCATTTATGGACATTTTATGGTGATACAGTGGTTTGTCTGGGGTCAACACTTTTATAAACTGCCAGTTTACACTTTTGTTTCAAGTAAAAAAAATGAAAGAAAATCAATGCATTTTTTATTGATTAGAATAAAAAATTATTTGTTCCTATTATTTTGCAAAAGCAGTTGAAGAGGTTTATCATTCAGGCTATATCATTTGTAAATTAAAGCAGTTACAAAACCACAGTGAATGATTTAGAAAGGGCAGAATAAAGTTTGGCATTGACATTCCTCACTGACATATGGACTGAATTAAAAGAGAAATCACGGCATGGAGCAGCTAAACCAACTTTAGTGTAAAATGTAAAATGTAACCACCCAACAAACAAATACCAACTAGTCTAAAATTTGGGTCCAGCCATAAATAGCTCCATGTTCACTAGATCAGATGTTTAGGGATCACGTCAGGAATGACAAGGCAGTGGCTGTTTTAACGATATGTGACATTAGCCACTAAGTTTTTCCAAAATACACAATAACAAATACAACTTGCATTCCATTTCTGACTTAAATGGAAAGACAATTTCCATCACCAAAAATATCCACTTGTGCCTACTCTTAAATAAACCAACATTCAAGACATCCATTGTTAAAAACAAGATCTGATATACCACAAGTAGTAATTTTATCAGAATAGGCATGGAATCAGAGGGAAGAGTACTAGATAGTTTGTTGGGTTTTAGTAGCAGCTGCTCGGAGCAATAACTCGTAGTCCTTCTGTGGTCTGACCCTGCTCACTTCCTGCCTCACAGGAAACACACTGCACAGCCACAGCCCTGCCCTTCCTGTTCCTCGTGCCTGTAATCATACGCAGACATAGTTTACCCTAGTTGATGCTAATTACTTCTTTTCCTTAAGAGAATTTAACAAGAGCAAATCATCCAGGTAACGGTTTCATCAAATGAACACCACACGGCAACAAATCTTTTATTTTACAATGTATGAACCAGTTACAAAAAAACTCTTACTAAAGTGAAACTATGTCTTGTCCTTCCCAGACTGCAAACCCAAACTACTTTGTCTTAGCTCCCGAAACAAAACATGAGACAGAGCCAGTAAAAATGTTGAGACACAGAGCTTGGAAAACATCAGTGTAACACATGTGCCTGAGCTAAACTGAAATTGAGAAGTGTCAATGTTAACAAAACAGTTTTCCTGTAAAGACAGGAAAAGCTGTATTTAACTTCTTCTAGAAAGAGCATGGGGCCCTCCCACACACTGTAGTAGTGCAAAATTCTCCATTGTCTTAATGCTCAGTGTGGAATGGAAAGGACTGGCAATGTTCACCAAAGGCCTGGGCATATTACTGGAACTGCCTAAGAATTGAAATCTACTTTAACAGATGTGTCACAGTGTGTTAATTTAAGAACACAGAGCCAAACAGCAATTATATCGGTACCGGCAACTATAAAACTATACACTTAACCACAAGAATCTGATATTATAATTCTTTGTTTGTGGATGCAAAGTTGCAGACTTAAATGCATGCAGTGTGACACCGAGTCAAAAAAAGAAAGCAGAAAAACAGGAAATCAACCTGCTGAAACTGGCTGCCTTTGTGGGCAGGTCTGAGTCAATGCATGCCCTTCTGCCTTTGGCTCAATGTGCTTTTAAGACCAGACTCCAAGAACAGTGATCGATAAGCAGATACACAGAAAGCCTCTGAAAAACCGTCTATATGCAGCATGCAACTTAAAACTAACTGAACAGCATTTTAAAACAGATTTACTGTTTGTCTTCCAAAGTCAGATCAATAAAGAGCAAATCTCTAAAATCACAAGTTAATTCAGAAAAAGAGCTTATTGTAATAAATATATCTCTTAGTAAGCATTGCAATTTAAAGTGGTATACATTTATCACACAGAAGAGAGAAAGGTTTAATGCAGCTGCCTGCTGTCGTCAACCTGACTAACAGTTTATCATCTCTGCTCTCTCCTCAAGATCCTTCTTTCACCATACATTTTGTGAAAACCCATCATTACTCATGCAAACTGTTCTTCAAACAACACAAGCTTGCAGTAATCTTTAAAAAAAAAAAAAAATACACACGCACATGAATGAAGAAATCATAATGAGATGCAACCACAATTTACTGTGACTTGTATTTTATTTTAGCCATTGATAAAAACACCACAATGATAATTGGAATAACAGAGCTACCAATACCAGCGGTTCAGGGTTTCAAGAAAAACATGTCAAAAGAATGACTCAATACATTTCAAAGTATCAATTCAGCAGATGTATTGTATACTGTGATACAGCCTAAAATTATATTTATATTATTTGTGGGAAATAACATCCAGCCCTACTTAACATGTTACTATGCAGAAAAAGTAGACTATTTGTAATGCCCATTTTACCCACTGGTTCAATACTGTTGTTATATACCCACTAACCATTTAGTTACTGTACAAAACAACATTTAATCATATTCACTTAAACTTGTTACACAAATGTTTCTATACTTTAGTTCTGGCTGTGATACTATAGGGAGAGCTTTTTAGACTAGCCAACTTCCCAAAGACACACATATTGATCTGAGAAAGAAAGAAGGTTGTCCTTTTCCCCCCCAAACATTTTTGAGTTTGCATTTAAATATAAATCTGAGTCATAGCTTCTTCCATGGCTACAGTTCAACACTCCGCAGGAGCTACTGCCATGTCTGCTCATTCTGGGTTTAACAGAAATAGTTAACAGTGACCCCAGCCCCACCCTCTCTCTGTTCTCCTACTCAGTATTCCCTGGCTAAAAAGAGCCTCAGTGTGGGAGCGCACCAAACTGAGGCCCCACAGAAAACCACATAATTACAAATCACAATACAGCCCTCAGTGCTGTGTCCCTGCCAAGGGCTCAGCTGCACCCTGCATTGCTCCAACTTTAGGGCTTTGCTTAGAGCTACACATACCCTCCTTCCTTCACCTTTTCTTTCAGTCTGCTAACCCATGCCCTCGTACCCTCCCTCCTTCCCCCTTCTTTTTCTTGTCTTTGCTGTAAATCTTCTTTCTCCCCCCCCATTTCCTTCATCCATCTCTCTCTTCTTAGTCAAGTCTACCACAGCAAAGAGATACGTGAAGTTTGGTGCCATGTCTGTAAAAAGTCTGTACAAAAGCCTGGTCGACTTTAACTTTACTCTACTCATATGATATCCGGACGTTAGACGTCCAGAAGCTCACCTTCAACAGTGATGTCTGAAGGATCCTAATACAATAAGTGGAGAGAGTGCGGCAACACAGATTCTGTAACTGACCCTTAAACTAACCTTTAGAGAAATGCAGTATGGCAAAATGCCACACTGGCCAATTAAAGATTAAAAAAATAAACAAATCAGTGCAAACACGCACTGTTTTGCTGAGAGTTATCCAGTGTATAAAGTAAAAACTATAAAAGTAAGTTGCTGTAAATTACTCCACCAGAGGTGCAAAGACAAGCTTATAACCCAAGTAAATATAAGTAAATAATTTGATACCAAACTACAGTATAAATAGCACTAATAAGGCAATGCACAGACCAGAAACATGAAAATGTGCTTTCATTAGCCAAGGTGTTCTGCCAGAGCAATAAAGACCCAATACACTAATATAGAGGTAAAGCTGCAGCTGTGAGCAAACAAATCTAAGACAATCATTAAGCCATATTCAAGGGAAAGGGGCAAATTGCTCCAGTGAGTTAAAAGGTAATTATGGTTTAATTATTCCTACACGGCATTAGTGGTGGTCTGTCATTAAGGTCACCTTTGTAGAGTTGGTTATTTAAAACTGTCATGCTTGGAAATATGATATAAAGTCAATCATTACTACAGACGATAGAGTGTAACTGACTTCTGGCACACAGAAACGCCAATAAGAAAAGCGGCACGGATGTATAGATGGAAACAATGTGACTAAACATGATGCTCTCAGCATCTGAACTAATTGTCTAGAGCTAGTGTTGCGTTTTAATAATTTTACTTGACAAAAACAGGCCAGAGGTAGCCAAGGTCAACTTCTTTCACTGTTGTACTTTAGTGAAATGATCTTTCTACTCAAGTACAAAGTCTAATACCCAAATGTTCAGAGGTTAAAAATTACATTTACATTTAGGCATTTGGCAGACGCTTTTATCCAAAGCGACTTACAAGTGAGGAACAAGCAAGCAATAAAATCACCAAAGTAAAGTCCTATCAAAGAAGTGTTACGGTTTCATGAGATGCAAGTAGAGAAAAAAGAAAAAGCAGGAAGGTGTTTTTTTTTTTTTTAAGGTAGAAACGGAAGAGTTCTGTTTTCAGCAGTGTTTTAAATGTAGTGAGGTCGCTATTATTAAAGCAAATGCTCACAAATAAATATATTGTGTTGGTTGTGAAAGATTTTTACATATCCCTGAGTGGTCAGCCATTGCAGTTGTTGTTTAGGAGAAATAGGCCATGAGGAAAAGTGTGTCTTGCTTCTTTCTCAGCAACATAAGGCAAAAACAATTGGTGGGCAAATGCTTAATGATGTCTTCCTTGGCAGTTGTTGTTATTTTCTTTTTGTCAGACTGTAATTACACTGACACAACCATCATTTGAACCACGGTGAACTCTGCCTGTTGGGAGAAATTCTTTCTAATGTGGATGAGACCATCTTATGCTCTACTTGTTAGTTTTCCTGACCTCCGGCTCACTAACATTTGACAACTGTGCTGCGAATGGAAAGCATACATATCCTCGAGTCACTGGCACAGTTGTTGCAATTAAAGTTATTTAAGTGGAAAGTGAAAAAGAAGAGTTGACTTAAAACAAAAATGAAGAAAAACTGAACATTCTGAAGCAGTTTACTGTTACTAAGGGGTATTCAGCTCATAGTAAATAAACACATTTTTACATTTAAATTATTATTTAAAGGTTATATGAAAGCAGCTAAAATGGCATTCTGGATGCTGGTATATTAGTACTGAGCAGTAAAAAATGTTTTAGTTGTTGTGTTAACAGTCAACATTTCTGGTGAGATCACTTCATGGAAACTAATCCAGTTTAAAGAGAACCAATAAACCAATTCACCTGGGAAGTTCCCACAGTTATAAGCCCTTTACCTCAGTCATAGTTTGCAGCAGATGAACACTAACCAGGTTTGGAAATAAATAAAAAAACTAATTAGTGGTGCTTGGGATAGAGAAATTTACACTATGAGCACTGCCAGCTTTGTTACTTCCCATACAAATCACACAAACAAACACTTATGTATAGACATCAAAGACCAGTGCACACAGTGAACACCATAAAAAAAAATTACAAGATAAAATGTGGTTCTGGCATCCAGAGACTTACTACACACAGAGACACACAAACACACACAAAGCAAAAGCAGCTCCAAGGTTGCTAGCACGTCTCATACAAACCTTCCTGGAGGACGTAATCCCTGTCAATGATGAGATACTGAAAGGCAGGACCTGAGTCAGTGTTTTCTCACAATTACCTTGAACATCAAAACTTATGCAATGGCTTGAGTGATAAAGCTTTCAATGCAATTTCGTCTTTCTTTCTTTCCTTGTGTATCTCACTTCAGCCAATACTGGCTAATAATTGGTGGTATGGAATGTGTATTTACACATTATTTTTTGTGACAGCAAACAACACAAAGCTCCTATTCACGTCACATGTATTTTAAAAGTCACTCGACCTCAATGTATGTTATTTGTTATGTTATTATAGTCTAAATAGCATATGAGAATGACCCTGGCTTATTTTACTTTACGAGGGCAAGTGTTTGGGACACCTGCTTTTAATATTTACACCAGCAACTGTTCCATTTGTATAATGTCTCCACATAATGAGTCTTTGTGGGGAGGAGGAAGCAGCCATACTTTGACATGCAAAACTAAGAAATTAACTCTTCTACAGTGATCATTTCCCAATACAATACCAGTATGGAAACCAATACTGCACTTTTGTACTCAAAAAACTTCCCCTTTACTGCATTGAAGTCGGAATGGAATTCAAGCGAGAAGCTAAAAATCAGTGTTTAAGCGTGAACTGTGCAGTCTTCCAAAGTCTTGGCTAACCTCAGATGCATCCGGAGCTTTCAGCTTCATCACTGCTTTTTATCAAGCAGTGTCTGCCCCACATGTCTTATCAGATCAACTCCAACACACTAACTATTCAAATGTATAGTACTCGTACTCAGAGTGTAAATGGCAGTGGGACATCCCTACTTTTTAATATAGAGACACCCATTTTGTCACAACTAGTGTGCTTAATCCAAAAGGCCACTGGAGAGTTGGCATACACAAAAAAATAAAAGGTTTAGGGTGGAGACTTTACATGGACTTTGATTCATTTACAGGTGACTTAACTGAACCCTAACCAAATCTACTACTGTCCTAATCCTAACCAATCCACACCCACACACATACACACACACACACACACGCGAGTATTATGTGTAAAAGATGTATTATAACAAGTCTCACAGTTAATAGTTTTTAAAACTCCAGGCCTGTTATCAGGCACACACACCATACTATTGGCTAATGAATCAGTGTGTCCAGCATATGTCATGTATTTTGCGTATTTATTTTTTCTACTGTGAAGTCTGCCACTAGTATCGTGAAGTTCACACTCGTGATAAATAACAGAAGGCAATAAGATGAGAGTAAGACAAAAGAGGCAGGGCCCCCTTTCCCAAGAACTGGGTATTTGGGTTAAGTGAAGAAAAAAAATCTAAAGATTATAATTGTTTAAGGGCTTCATTGTTGAATGTCAGATAGTGTGCAACCGAGTGGTGCCTACATCTTGAGTATCAGAACCAGACAACTGACACAGGATGGGTGTGCTGGTTTCCTCAACAGCCAAACAAAGGACTGAAATCTACTTCTCTTTTACAAGCAGCCAGCAGAAAGAGGATGTGACAGATGGTGGTGTGGGGATGACAGCCCAAAACAGGAAATGACATCAATTCCATCTGCAACTCAGTTTGCAACCATGATCGAAAATGGCAAATAAGAGAAAGGACACTGGCACAATTTATTATGGCAGCAATTAAAAATAAATAAATAAAATTAAGCATGTTTCACATTTAAACTTGGGGCATTGTTAGGTAAATTTAGCATTGGATATTGTGCAGAGAGGCATTTCGAACATGTACCACACAGTGGGAGATTGCCTGAGTAAGAACCATTCTCACATGTAATACTTGTGATGTAATTATCAAAAGGAAATCCTGTATTTCAAATGTAATTTTTTTGGTATAATTCAATTTCAAAGCAAAAATAAACCTCAAGTCAACTCTGCTGCAACAATGTCTTTGGTTATTCAGCTAGTGTGATTAAGTAATAAGAAAATACATTCAACAATGTACCAGGATCCATAAATACCAACCAGTGAAACAATGTCTAATATTAAACTTAGGTTTAATAAAATAGTATAACTGAAGAATTCGCAAACTAACTATTAAAAGCTCAAAGTTAGACCTTTTGAAAGGGCTAAATTAGAGATTTCAGTCTAATGTATTGATAATATTTGTAAATTTATCACAAAGCACCAAGAACAGACATTACTACTGCAAATTAACTCTTCTGTTACCATCATGACAGTGCAGCTGTCACAACATTATCACCCCGAAAGGGAGGGTGGAGAGAGAAAACATATATTTAAGCTTTCCCACCATTTGTCACCTTAAGTTGGGTCCCTACAGCTCAAATTTATGGTAGTGCATCAAGTGATGTGCCTTTCCCCTCACCACATGGGG
This sequence comes from Channa striata, assembly GCA_033026295.1. Lineage (NCBI taxonomy): Eukaryota > Metazoa > Chordata > Actinopteri > Anabantiformes > Channidae > Channa > Channa striata. The sequence continues at coordinate 14,816,842 of CM065168.1, read as the reverse complement.
TGAGACATCGTGGGTGACTTTTTCATCCCAAACAAGGTCTACATTTTACCGTTTATGTGGCAAAACAACATGAGTCTGCACTAGGAGATTTAGCATGTTGCTGCAACGTACCTTTGCCCACACTGAAAATAAAGAATCAAGTAATTTTCATTTGTAGAAGACAGGCAGGCATACCAGCCACAGAAAACAAGCAAAGAAGAACCTGAATATTATTATCCTTTCTTCTCTGGGCACCATTTGTAGAGCAATAAAACAACACAAAAGACAAGACAAAATTGGGGCAGAGGACAACCAGCACTTGGTTTGTGTTATTGTTTGTCAAAGAACAGGCAAAGAGAAGTATTAATGACTAATTCATTCTACCACATTTGCCTATGGATCTATAGAACACTGTGCACACGCTTGTGTTTGCACTACTATTAGGGGTGCTTCTCTACAAATTCCACAAGGACACTACAAACTATGATGACAATCATGAGCAGTCCCAGTTGGAATGAAAAAGGGCTCAGTGGTTTGAGGTATTTTTCCAAAGACGTTAAAAACTCTTTATGAAACTGCTTCACAAGAATAGGTTACAAATAAGTATTATATACCTTTGATGTAGTTTTGTCTGGAATGTGCAGTCTGTACACTGGCACTATGGAGAGTCCAAACAGACATGTGGGCACAGAGTTTGTACCCTTAAGGAATGTGGGAAGAAACAGGGACACACACTCAGAAATCATAAACTGGCCTTAGGCCTAAAATGATGTGGTAATGCCACATTCATATAAGCACATTCTTACAAAGCTCCACTTTCTACAAAAACAATACTAAGAGGCTGCATTAGAAAAATACAGTTTTAGTCTAGACAGCACACCAAAATGATGAAAAAATAAATAAACTGCCAGATTTGTTAATATGTAGTCTATCAAAAACTTGATAAAACCCATGTACATCTGGGCAGCTGGCAGCTTTCCTTTCCTTTGCAGTCTGCTTTGACGGTTTCACCATTTTTCATTGCAGCAGCTAACTGCCACAGAGAACAGAAGACTGTTACAATCATGCCAACTGATGACATTTGCAAGATTAAATCTCTGATGTTTCTCACCTTATCGGCAACTGGAAGCAGCTTTTCTCCCCTCCCCTTTGTGCATTACTTTTGCTCGCCTTTCTCCAAATGTTCTCTTCTACTTCTGAAACTGCAAATTTGAACTAATATGAGCAACTGTTGCAAATGTTAAAGCCAAAGTAAGAAGACCGAGAGGATGGTTGGGCTGCGAACAAGAACAGCAGTGATAGCTGTTGTTGAGTGAAGCCTCACTGCTGATCATCAGGACATGTGCAATCCTCATCTTAGTTAGATAAGAACTCATCCACCCGCTGCTTGCTTCTTTACCTATGATGTCAAACTCTATATTCTCTATACGCTATAATTTTGTCCTACATGAACTACGTACATTCTTTTGTTCTTATCCTTTCACGCCCAAGTCATCAGTAGCATTGGCTACTTCCTTTGCAGGATTGGTAGAGTAGGATCAAAGAGCCACAGTTGCCACCGAAAAGTGGAATTACTTTTAACATTTTGCCTTTAGGTACGTTTAATTGTACTTTAGCTACCTTCCACATAAATGGTTCAATGCTGATAGTGCAGACTGGCCCCCGGTGGTGCCACAGAGCACCAGACGTTCAAGTGTATAAAAATGACAGGATAACTCATTGACGATGGAGTGGAAAGGAAGTGAGCACATTTCCTATAGCAGCAAGAAGAAGGAAATGGGTTGTGGGAGGGTAGAGATGAAATAATGACTTAATGTATGTGTGTGTTAACACAGACAAAGAAACACCACACCCCCAGCAGCCCAGTCCCAAAAGACAATTAAAAATGTAAGCAATATTAAAGAAGATAACTGCATTTCTGGCATTGCTATGAAAGAGTGGGGTTTTAAGCAAGCAAAACAAGCAGCATTACAGGGAGCAATGTATAGGTTTTACAGATTAATTTAAAATATGCTTGGCTAAAACTGCAGTGTAAACATCTCTCTATGCGTCTTTGTCTCTTTATGCAGACCACTTTGCATTTTGCAACAGTTCCTGTGTCTGTGCAGGGCTGTCTGCATCGTGCAGACAGGGTGCAGTATCTACTTCCTCCTCCTCATACATCAGAGGTAAAGGGTGTCTTGGTGAATTAAGAGGAGTTAATGATCTTGTCCTGTGTCTTCACACATTGTGGTGACTTGAAACCTGGTGTATTCTGAGTGCTGCATTCAGAAAAGTACTAGCCCGAACAGAAAATGGCCAAAATTACTGTCTCTCCATTCCGAAATACTTCTGCTGCCACAGTGCTTTTTGAAACCAGCAGAAATGGAGTAAGAAAAAAAGCAAAGATATGAGCTTTGTGTGGAGCAAGGGACTCAGGAAGGGGTGGAGGATTTTCTGAACTATCCGTATTTCCAGAGCAGAGAGGATAGTGCAGCCTGGTCCCTGTGGACTCACAGTGAGACACACAGTCTGCAGGAGCAGGCTTTATCTTCACAGCTCTCCCTGTAATTGAACGAATTTCAGACCCTCCACATACACACTTACAAACCTGCTATCCAGTGCGTCACACAGCGAATTGGGCAGGACTGTTGAGTAAACAAGGTCAAGTCACCTAAAACATAGGGTGGTAGCTCATCTGATAAATCTCAGAACTGCACGTTTGTCCGACTGTGATCGTATCAGTATGGGCTACAACACACGATGCTCAGAGGGTATCTCTCGAAGAGCTGTGAATGTGTCCTCTCCTGCCCAAACAGAGACTGAGACATAGATCTGTTTATACCTGTGGAACAAGTCAGTATGACTCCAGAGAAACCTAGGTCTCTATAATCAGCCTGCTGTAATTATACCTGACACCCGCTAAAAGGCTTCTGACTTTAATAAGAGGGAGGAACTCTGTCTATGCAGTGCTGACCACATGGGCTGGCTAGCATCGATACCTGTCTCCCTGGTTAGTCATCAAACATGACCATCCACAGTAAATAGGTGACTGTAATGGAGACTGAAGTTTTAACTACAAATTACTTCTAGAAATCTTATTTTATATGGGAAATCTGAACCATTTTAGCATTTGAGAGAAACTGCAGAAACAATCACCAGAAAGTGTACATATTAAAACATTTAAATTTTATTGGACTTGTGTAATGGCTTTTTGAATCCCAATTTAATATTGGCAATATAGGAAAGAATATGGGGAAAGAGCTGGGCCTGAGGGGGGCAACTTTTAAGACCATTCAAAAACCCCTAACTACCAACTGCAAAACAGATAATAACAGAATGTGATCTCTGCTTCTCATACAACTCTTACTATCACAGCAGCTAAAGCTCAGGTTTCCCAGCACAACACTCATGGCAGCAGTGGGTGGGTTAGTCGATAAAGGCCAATTCCTACTGATCAATAACCTCTGCACTGCCCAGCTTTGAGAAAGTTACCTAATCAAAGCATTTCTGACAAATGAAGCCAACTGTTTGTTCTCCAGGAACCCACAGGAGGAGTGACCATCCCAACCTAATAAAATTAGGTGAACTAAAATCTCACCCTTCAGTGTTTTAGTGCTCTTTTATTGCAATGGGGAAAGACAATATACTTATTCATACAGCAGTATGCACGCGCATGTGTGTTTATATTCAAAAGCCAATGCTATTTAATAGTAGGAGTACAATTTACAGTAAACAGATTTCCATCTTTATTTATTGTACTTCTGTCAAAGACTATCATCAAACATGGTTTACAGAAGGTGTTATAAGGTGCTTTACTGCCTGAGCCTTTAAAGGACCATTATTGAAAAGATAACCTCAAATTATTTTCATACCAGAAATTTATCTGATGAGCACTGCAGTTAATCATTGGTTCGGATATGACAACAACTGCGAGACAAGATAAACGCTTCCAGGAAAATCCCTTTCTGACACGAATGGACAGGTTCTAATTTCACAACACTACTGTGGCCGTCTATTAAAAATGGTAAGCTAAATATGCAAATTAAAATTTGTCCTTAGTGCCACCTTTATCATTGAAAATACCTCATTTCTCGCTCTAAATAACTTATGTCACAAAATGTAATTTTAACAGAAAGTAAAAATATATTAACTTATTGTATTAAGGGTCATACATCTCAGAACATTAAAGCTGGATTTATGGCTAGGAATATGTGGACTAATATGATAAGGACTGTGCAACTTGTTAGCGGGGGACAGTTGTGTGTCTAATAAAATGAATCTATTCTGATTTATGTGGAACCCACTTTATCCAGAAACTGTTCACTGAAAGTCCATTTCCCCACTTCCTGAATAAGGCTTAGTGAAGCGTGCAGATTAATGAGGGAGCATCCTCACTGCAGACTGTAGAGGCCAGATATAAAAGAGGAAGAGAAAATGACTGGTTTCATATCATGTGTTCTTTGCTTGTCTGTGGTTAACACAGTCATTGCTGGTTCATAATAATGACCAGCGAAAAAAAGCCAAGGTGCCTTTATTACATAAGTTTAGTCTTTACATTCTTTCTCTACACGTATAACATATGCTTAGCATTAAATTACTAATACTAAAATGAATCTCATGTAATGAACAATGTGGCTGTTCCTTTCATTTTGGGTTAACCATTTGATGCTTTGATTATGAATTAAACAAGCGACAAGCTAAACACTGTTACATGTGGCAACCTCACTGCAGTGACTACGAGGAGCTATGTAATGGAATCCCAGCTAATACAACACTGTAGCAATGACCAAGTCATAAATTGAATTTTGTCAAATTGAAAAGTACAGTTTTATACAGTAGACAAACACATCTACTACCATTGCTGGAAATAAATAGGAGTGCTCTGCATGGGCTATGTAATTCTCAAAAGAAGTGAAACCTTTACTGTGTCAAGCACTGTGTACTGCACTGCACATGTGCTGCACACTTCTTTACATGCATCACACGTCTGCACGTGTATCAAAGATCCTTTTAAAACATTATGTCCCTTCAACATGTGTCATGAGGCTGCATGTATTCATTTAGGGTGACAAAGTATTTACACAGCACTGCTTATCACCTATGTGTGTGAATGTGTTCACGCCAACAGTCAGTCTTGCAGAGATATTTCCTACTATCAGTATAGCGTTCTCCCAGTTTAAGCTGAGTATGCTGCCAAAAGGAACTTTTCATTTGTGCTGAGCTGGAAAAAAAAAGGTTAGCAAGCCAAAGAATAGAGAAGACGTCAACAGCCAATTTTTTAGAGATTAAATGTCAGTCAAAGACCAGAATCAGCAGGGAAACCTGTGTATGAGGGTTTCCTGTTAATGAAAACTGAAGCCTCAACACTAAAACGTACTCACTGCTACATTAACTAATGGCTTTCTGTAGGAACAACTAACAAGACACACAATCTAATAAAGATTTCTTTTGGTAAGGTGTAATAAGAGAAACGCTGTGATTAAGCTTTATTTGGTTCGACTTATGGACAGAAGACAGATAATCATGGCCTTGCATTCCATGGCCTCTAAAACTGATCATTTTTGTCTCTGCCTGAGAGTAGAAATGAGGTTCACTCTTGAACCTAAACCTCACTGAGAGTTGTGCAGCAATCGTTGCATTGGGGGGGGGGGGGTATTCGTGGTAACTGAACCAGGGTTATTCACAACAATCATTGTGTTCCACAATAATTGTGTTCATACTGTGCACAAGCCTCATTCTTATTTGCATTACTGCTCTCATAAACTGCAGCTAGTGCTGTGGAAGAAGATGCTGCTGTTAAAGATGAAACTAAATGTTGAGTTATGTAATTGTGTTAAATCTTTACAGTTTCACTATGCAAACCATTAAGTGCAAGTGAAACTTATCACATGTTCTTTATCATGCATTTGGGCTTTAGAAAAAATGTTTGTTATCTTAGTTTTTGTGCGTGTTGGAGGGCAGTGGAAAAGATAGCGGTGGATTCTGGGTTACAGCTAAAAAGTGTGCCAATCACCTACGTGAATGTGAGTACTAGCTCAGCAAAGTTTCAAAAAATGACCTGCACATTTGGGCTATAATGGCACAATTTTTGGGGCACCCAGGATTTTTCACATCTTTCACATCTTTCACATGTGCATCAATCTAGTTTTACATTTTCTTTAGGAGGGACATGGAACCAAATTTAACAAGTTACAATCGATTGGACAGACATGACAGACTGCTTACAGGTGTGCCATGAAGAAAGCAGTGAGACTTTTCTCAGCTGTTCTAACAGATAGCATAGTGGCAGATGTGAGTGCTGAAAAGCATATCTGGAGGCGTGATGTAGCACCTCAGGATGGATGTCACACCTCCATCACACATACTACTACTAAATAAAAAGGTCTGGATGCATCAAATGCATCCTTTATTCACAGTCAAAATGCAATTAAACAGAAACACTTACAAGACCATTAGATAGTAAAACTAGCAGATAGTGTAGAAAGGTACAAAAAAAAAACGCACCAAAAGGTATTAAGAATACCCAACAGCTATTTAATATTCATGTAAAATGTAAATTTCACTTCTAAAAGACCAGAAATGCCACACAAAACATTCCAGTTTTTTTATCAGAGTGCAGACTTTGCATGCTGTGGCATGTTTTGCCAAACTGCACAAGTCTAGAGAAAACTTTACTTGAATGACATGAGTCTCTGCACAAATTCATGAACCTTGGGTTCAGATTCAGACCTCTCCTATAATTCTTCTCAACCCTCACACACTGTACCAGTTGGTAATTACTGATATGAAACCTGCTGTGCAGAGCAGAGTATGCAATTATCCTTCCAACCAGGGGCACAACTCAACAACCAGCCGTCTCTTCAAAGCCCTAGGAGAGAAAGACACAGTATGTGTCCCCTATCAATTTAACTGGAATTTTCTGGTTTCTGTCAGGAAAGAGGACAACAAATCAGTTTAGGGATTCTGTGATCAGCAAACTAAATGCATTACTTCTGATTTAAACATGCTATATCTAATTAAATGCTAATATTTGAAGTTACATTCACAAATATAAATATCTGTGTTTAGGTAAACGCTCCATATTGAATCATGTCGGACAACATTTATATCAGTTTGAACTTCGTGCGCACAGCACGTGCGGCAAGGTGTCTTCAATAAAAATCACTGTCTATTCAAACATAATGAGTCATTGTTAGTTTAGAAAATTGGAGACCTACTCGAGGCGATAACTGGAGTAACTTATGGATTGTAAAATCAAGGAGTGTGAATAGGGAAACATAATTAAAGCATTAATGCACTTATTCTGCCTTTCCTTCATTCATATTATTTGGTTATGCTGGTCACTACGAATCACTTCCTCCATTCTTTTTGCATCTTTAAACTGCATATCTTAATACTGAGGTAGGCTGTTTATATGACTGACATCACGACGGACTAAAAGGGGTGAACAGAGTTCAAAAGTAGTGTGTCTCCTCAATTAGCAAACACATTTGAAGAACCGGGGAGGCATTTCAAAGCCTGGGAAAGTTGTAACTGATGTTTCCAACCAGTCATTTTGTGTATCTCCGTGTGTTATAGTTAATGCTGGGAACAGTCAGGGCTGTTCACTCACTATCCAAACAGCAGCCCACTCATTATCAAGCAGACCTCGCCATGTCTGACCTCTCAGTCCAGTCCGCTGGGAGGAAACCAGCCCAAACTGTAAGGCTGCCTTTAATTTGGACTGCCCTGTGTTTAGCATTTCACAACTTTCCACATCACTTTGCAGGACGGGTACAGTAAATGTGCTCCGGGGAGCTGTTGAAACTCCAAACTTGGCCAGACGTTCTCAGTAGAGCCTGTATGTTTATGTCAAAACACAATCTCGAAGGAAGACAGAGGACACAAGGACATGCCACTTTCTGAAACCATTGACTGGACAATGGCAGGTCAAGTTCACAGGAGTGGCAGTGGTGGAGAGGGTGTGTGCGACGGATGGAAATCAAGCCACAGATCATGGAGGGCAGAATACCAGCATTCAATCAACATTTGTCTGTTCACGTGTTGCATTTGCACAAACGTTCAAACACTTTGTCCGAGACCACTACGGTGGCTCTTCAGGAAGTCAGCAGCAGTGTTGTGACAGACTACTCACCCAGAAGCAGCAGTTTCACTTCCCTCGCCGCCTTCTCTCCATCTTCTCTCAGGTTTTTATCAATCATTTTGGACCTCTCGGCCGCGGCTTTATCTTCCTGACTCACCGTACAACCCATGGTTCCTAGTGCTCGCTTCAGGTCTGCTGCTTAGTGGGAAAGTATCAGCAGGAAAAAACAAACGACCAGCTGAGTACGAGCCCCCCGTAAAACCAAAAAAAAAAAAAAGAGCAAGGATTGAAGTGGAGTAAGACGACTTCCCGTATCACGAGCGGCGACAGAGCTGACAGAGTCCGTTCATCCGCGACAGGCAAGAATCACGAAAACGCCGAATTTTCTTCTGCGAGCTGAACTTGGAAATTCCTCAATAGTCGCGGCGGTTTCAGTCACTTTTCCCGCATTGGAGGCGTCTTGTAAAGAAGGAGAAAAAAGGCTTGAGGAACTTTCTGTGGGGCCGGTGGACTTTTAGCTAACTCGGTAGTTCCCACAGCGGACCATCAGCGCAGGTTCAACTGGCGAAAAACGGGCCACGAAGTTCAGCCAAAAAGTAATCCAGCTGTCGGCGAGCGGACGCTGGAGACGTACGTCGGCCGCCTCCGCAGGGTTCTGAATCTGTGCCGTTGGCGTGTCGCCGTGTCTGCTTTAATCCCCGTTGCCGCCGCGCGTTCTTCGCCCCGCGTTGAGATTTCTCACGTTTGAAGCCACACCCGTAGCCGCCGTGAAGTTCCCCTCAGCGCGACAGCTCCCGACGCCACAGCATCAGGGCCAACCTCCGGCAGAGTTAGAGACGGAGCCCCGCCCACTGCGAGTGCATCATGGGAAATGCAGTCCGCACCTTCCTTCAACCTTTATGGCGATGCGCTCGTGTGTTTGTTTTTAATGCACAATGACTTTTCAGAGCAGCAGTCAATGGTTTGAAAATCTGTCTGAAAAAAATAAAACAACAGTGGTCAAAAATCGAAGTGTTTGAAAAAATGTAAATGACTGCTATCTAACAAGCAGACTGATTCAATAATAATTCCTCTCTGATATGGGTTTTCTATAAAAAGTTCAGTTACCATGCTAGAAACTCCTTAAATGACTCACTTACAATAAAGTCCACTGAGTGATAATTTGCTTAGACGACATTAGATGGAAAGTTTCATACTCGTAACAACCTACTCATAATTATTCACAATAACCTTTTATACTGAATGACAAATTTGACCCTTTTTTGTAATTCAGTTTTACAAATGTACAAAGGGTGTTTTTGTATTTGAGTAATTATTTCTCTATGTCATTGTCAGGTACAGATTATTAGTACTAATATGATTTTTCCTCTAGTAACCTGTGTACAGAACAGTGGTACTCTCTCTCTCTTTGTGTTGTTGTTGGGTCAGTGGGGATTTTGATTGCACCTTAGTGTTGCATGTTGGACTCATTTTGTTACATTCATTATGTGTGATCTACATTACACGTTATTTACATGATTCATTTGCTCGATGGGATTAAAAGAGCATAGAGTGGATATTTCATATTTATATTCAATCTAATTCATTTTTTTAATTCACTGTGTATTCCTTCAAAGCTTGTTTTGTGTTGGAATTTCCATAATAGAGATTTTTTGTGTTTTGTGTCAAAAACATTGTATATGATTTGAGTGCAGAATCTCAGGAGCTTCTGACAAATACTCAAAAACAGCAAAGAAGCTGCAACTGAAGCACTGGTGGCCAGTGTAATTTTCAGAATCAGTGATTCAAAACAAGGAAATTAAACTTGAAACTGAAATTAAAAATAGACTTATTACAATGTAGAAGGACAAGTCTTATTTCTTAAGTCATAATGTTCAATGAATAGTGGTTCATAGCTTCCTAATTTTTGTGGCTCGATGCCGCCACCTTTTGGACAGATATGATGAAAGCAATCTTACAGTAAATAAGTGAATAAAATAAATGAATAAAATCTAACTATGTTAAAAATACAAGTAAAATTCTAAATGAAAAATGTTTTATTGCTGGCAACTAGTTGCTCTAAGTTCCAAATGCCTCCCATTTACAAACCAGAGTCTTTAAAAAATGTCAAACTATTCAAATTGAGCTCTTTATTTTTAAGATTGAAAAACTGCTAATTTGTTTCTAGCTTTCACATAGGCATGAAAATGTAAATCATCTATTGAAACACTCTTTCATACCAGTCACCTGTTACCAGGAGAATCATATAAACGTCACAAAAGATTTTTCATGACTGTCAAATAACGAACAGAAGTGTTATCTTATTATATTTATTGCAACATTGTTTACGATACAATAATTGCCAACAGCATATTAAAATATATAGAGATACAAGAAAATAGACATGAATTGAAGGACAAAAGAGTTTAAAAGCACTTTAAAAGTGATTACATTTATATTTTTAATTGGGCTAAAACTTTAATTGCTATTTACATTATACAAACTAGATATGCATATACAATATAAAGGATATATATTTATATACATTATTTATAAATGCTGATGACCAGTGCCAATATTTAATATGTTACTATTCAGTCATTCACGTTTCACAGAAAGAAGGAGACTAACAACACTGAGATCTTAACAGAATCATCTTGTATCAGCCATTAAGAAAGTCCACATACTGCCTTAGTTTAATTTTTTGCACATTGTGATGTTTTTACTGTGTTTATGTGTGCACCATTGAAATACAGGCTAATTTAATGTATGGGTATAAATATAACCATTGCACTGGTGAAACACCAAACACACTGGCTGATTCAGATGATTCCCTTTGCATACATAGAGTAGAGACAACCAAATGTCCGGATTTAATCAAACACAAACAGATCAAAAAAGGGTCAGTGTGTAACAAATTAACAAGACAATACTCATTTACCCATACAGCACTCATGGTGTAAGTCTGGCGCAACAGATTTTATTATTAAAAATAATAAAATGTAGGCAAGCACACCAGCTCATAAACCTCCAAGTTAGTAGGTTAATGTCTACCAACAAGCAGCAATGAAGTCAGAAAATTACCCAAACTACACCACTGGTTATATATACTACTCACTTCAAAAGACAAATATAAGAACAAAACACAATCATTGACAGGTTTTGCATCTTGCATTTCATCACACCGATTCAGATTCAACTGATACGTCCAAATAAACACTGAACATGAATTCTAAAGTAACAGCTCTATCAGTGGCAAGGGACAAACACTTATTATACTTCTGATCAAAGTATATGTCCGGGTCTAAAGACACATATGCATATAGGTACTACAGATCAAAAACAGACACTTTAAAACCTCCAACAGTACATCCAAATAATTTGTTGTTTTCACCTACAGAAAGGACCAGGGGATGGAGCTAATGATCACAGGGGGCTCACAGGAAGGCTAAGTTTAACATTATTTCAAGTACTGTTTCAGAAAACATCCATATTACATCATCAACACATGGCAAATGATCTCATAATCTACATTAGAGTCAATAATTTTGTCATACAAAGCAGTCTTGCAAAAGGGAGAATGACTAATTTGCTTGTTTTAACATATTAATGGTCACAAGAAGTTGTGCTTATCAAAGGAAAGTGCTATTGCTAACCACCAAGATTGTTAAAGAGACAGTAATCCCATGTGTGTCATTACTTTCAGGGATCAAGTTTTTGCGGAAATATTTACAGACACCAAACGGTTCTTACCATTTCACCCTGTTGTTGTTTTACACGTGTTTTGGTTACTTCTGATAACTTACAGCAAATGTTCAAACACATCAACTGTTCCAGGTAAAGGCCATCCCTGCCTGATAGTGTGGAACACTGAGTGGTAACTTTCCATATCACTTTCATCTATACAGTCTACTATTGAGGTCTTCAGTACCATTAATCACTGTCATCTACACAGTATTAATAATAACGAAAAACTCTTGCATAATAAAGGCATTCTTTAATGTAGTGATCTACACCGTCCAGAAGCGTTTAAAAATGCTCCTCACCTGTAACCATCCTCATATATTGATCGCCTCAGTAAGCTTCAGCTGAGGTTTTTATCAAGTAGAGAATACTAAAAAATAGACATCTATATGTTATTGTGTAGGAATGTTGCGATAAATGTGCTGATAACACTGCACCACATGGTTTTTGTGGTTTTGCACCCTGCTGTGTCACAGATGGTGATTTCAACACCTCCAAACACTAAAATAAACAGTGATTTCATTCTCAAACGCAAGCTGAGAATGAGTTGGAAATGTCTACGGGACTTAAAGGAACAGTTTGACATTTTCCCGTTTAATGCGAAGCAAACAGGCTGCTGAATGTAAGTTTATCTTTACTGTGCAGACACGAGAGTGGTGTCAATCTCCTCATCTAACAGCAAGGAAGCAAGTAAGTATTATATAGTTCAACAAGATGATAAACTTTTAACTCTTCTATTTGTGCAAAAGCCTTTACTATTACTTTACTCTGTGCGTGAGCAGAATTGTGAAGATGTAGTTATTGGAATAACTTAAAATAACAATAGTAATAATAATAATAGACATAAGAATCATCAAAGAATGTTCTATCATTCAATAAATTCAATACAAAATAGTTATCAGAGAGGTGCCTCAGGTTGCATTATAATCTGAGTCAAAGAATACAGATCACAGACAATTGTAGGAAAGGCCGGGAGCTCAGGAGAAACACAGGGACGGGTGCATGAAGACCGGAGCACTGTGCATTTTAGCTTTTCTGTTTTTCACATCTATGCCACATCAAAGCCATCGTCAGTCTTGATGCACCCACCTTGTCAGTGAAATCACTGACAGCTTTCCAAAAGAGTCTACTGGCCTGGATTAGCAGTCACTATTTGGCAGGATGTGCGGTGCATACAGTTTAACATCATTTGCAAAGGGATACAGAGCTGTCATTAAATCTGTACTCCTCCTCTGTGGCCAATAATCTCTAATGGAAAAGACTGGGCAATTTAATATCAAACATAAACCAATGTAAAAACATGATAACAGATCTAAATTAACAATACAAAACCTTAAAACGATAAAAAAAGAAACACTGTGCCTAGTGACCACTGCTGCTTTTACTGGTGCCTGATGTCCAATCAATGATGATAAAGCTGAGGCTCATTATCATAAACAGGAAGCCAATCCCAGCAAAACAGGCGGCCTGGAACAGAGAGTGAGTAACGAGAGTGACAAACAACAACAGGAGACATAGACAGCATTATAGGACATTTAATTGGAGACATTACTTTTAGAGTCATAACATTTACAGTAACTTCACACACACTTCATGGATGATGAATGGATGGGGCAAAGTCTGCTTTTCAGTGTGGTGTTAAGCTTTTCTTTAAATTAGTTTTTAAATGCCAAGACACAAACTCCAGTCAGTATAAACCCCAGTCAGTACAAAATAATTCACAGTGTCACTGTTTCGACATTGATTTAAGTACCGTAAATTCTGGACTATAGAGCGCACCTAAATTTAAGCCGCACCCGCTAAAATTTAAAAGAAATATATATTTTGTCACATATAAACCGCATGGGACTATAAGCCGCCAATATCCAGGCTAAGAAATAAGATATTTACATAGAAAGATTTTGTACCATAAGTGTTTATTCATACACCTGAACCTGAATGGTGCCTGTAACACGGCAGTAAAAGTGCTGATGTTTGCTGTTGTGCGTCTTGGGTTGCATGCGCTAAGAATAAAAACTGGCGCTTTTTTGTTTGCACTGACTTCCATCTACAGTGCCCATCTGAGGGCTGCAGAAAAATTCATAGAAAAGCCGCATCTCTGTAAAAGCCGCATGGTTCAAAACGTCTGAAAAAAGGAGCGGCTTATAGTCCGGAAAATACGGTATATTTTTTAACTGTCTCTTGAAGTCAGTCCATTTGCTGTTTAGGATTATATTCCCAGTTTTGTCCCTCTGTGTTTAGACAGACCCTCCTCTAGACCAAACATCATCTAGTCTAAAATAAATTAACTACAATAATAATTTTTAGTTTTTGGATTAATGCTTACCAGGATTTTAGGAACAGAGCGCAGGGGCTCCTCTTCTTTGGGTACAATGCGAATGTAGAAGACAGCGGGAAAGATAAAGATGAGACAAGGGGCAGATGTGGCACCTAGGAAGCAGATGAAAACAAATAATTATTCATGAATGCAGCTTCCCACGCACTGCTGTTGTCATTCTGACCATACTGTCGTAATGATGTGGAAAGTAGTAGACAGGAGTGGGGAATTTAAAAAAAAAGACATTGTTAATGTAGATTTCATTCCACTGCTTGCTGGTGATATGAAGCTTCTGAATTGAGAGTGTTACTAAACCTGCTGAACTCTGTCTGTAAAAGTAGTGCTTCACTCTACATCAAGGCCACAGTGCTGGGAAAAAACATTTTAACCTCCTCTCTACATCCTAATTACATACATTATATATTTTGAATTGGAATAAAATTCCTTTGTGACTGTAAGTCTGATGGTGGTTATAGTCTCCCATTCTCTTCTTAATTATATTTTATATTGTTACACTTCATAGCTTAAACTGTCAAATTTACGACTGCTAATCAGTACTCACGTAAGAATATTTCTATATTAATAGATCTCTAACCTTTAATTTAAAATGTAGAAAAATGTCTTTCTTTGCACATTAAAGCCTCATTTGCACCCAGAGGTGGCAAGTACACAAATACAGACTGAATTGTTTCCAGAAAGAGGTTTATTTAAAAAACTTACTTTGCATGTATACATTAAATAGCTGTATGTAAAAAATGTGCCTAAATCGATCATACTTCGAGTGTCATAAAATTTATTAAGGATTTTTCCGGGCAATTTTCCTTGTAATTGAGTTCGTCTCAATGATGTGCTTTTACATCAATACCATCCTTGTCGTGATGCTCTAACCTACCAATGATCCCAAAGATGCCAAGGATGTTGGGGGCAAAGATGACCAGCAGGTTGATGAAAGTGAGCAAAATCAAAGCAATGGCAATGTGGCGCGGCCAGTAGAAAGTCTTGTTGGGAAACATCATCTGTTGAATCGCTCTCCGTA
This sequence comes from Channa striata, assembly GCA_033026295.1. Classification (NCBI taxonomy): domain Eukaryota; kingdom Metazoa; phylum Chordata; class Actinopteri; order Anabantiformes; family Channidae; genus Channa; species Channa striata. The sequence continues at coordinate 14,801,722 of CM065168.1, read as the reverse complement.
CCTTATTTTATCAAAAAAAAGAAGAAGAAGCTGTTTTCAGTTGTTTGACAGAGGTACAGAATAAGGAAAGAAACCTCTAAAACCAACAGACTGTAAATTGTTGGTGCTTAGATTGTACTCACAGGAAAGAGCACAATAGGCACAGTGAGGGTGACAGCAGTCAGCACAGCCACACGCACACACAAAATCAAAGTGTCGTATGGGTCGATACGGCTATAGGTGTGAAGCAACTCTGCTTCCACTTCACCTGAAAGAAATGAAAATAGAGGAAAATAGTTGATGAACCTTTACTAAACCACTAAGCAAAACATCTGCACTGTATTAAAATGTAGCTACAGTAGAATAAAATATAGTAAAATTAGGTAAGTAAAGTATTAATACAGTTTTTCGCAGTTGATTTTGTAAATTCTTGTTGATTTGTTCAAAATCAACAAAGTCCGATGTTTAGTTTCAGCAACAGTGTACTCGGGAATTATTGCCTGATTAAATAGCGCAAAGGAAAAATAACAAATGAGAATTGTAGTTGTCAGAAATATGATGGATAGGTTGATCCTCACCTCACACATTCTCCTTTATTAAAGACAGTCAACTGTGGGCAATTTATCAATTCAGGACTAATTAGCAAGTAAATCGTATAAAAAAATTTACAAAAATATGCTTGATTATGACAATCAATTTAAACATTTAGGTTGAATTGACTTGCAGTCCAATAACGCCTAAATGTTCTAGGAGGTAAGACTGTTCAACAGAGAAACACAATGCATTTTGATCAAGATAGGTAATTCATAAGGTAAGGAAAAACTGTATTAATATAAAAATGCAGAAATCATACTTCATGCATGTTGGTAAAAATGTCTTGTTACTCTACTACATCTAGTAAAAACATTTATCAGGATTTCAGTAGATTACAGTAGCAGTGTAAAATTTTCTCTAGATCTACAGTCTGATCACTAGAGGGAGCAGATGCAACACAGTGCTTTTTTTAGCAGGTGGGATTATTGCTGTGCTACAACACAATTCACAAATGATAACATGGCAATATAAACACTGCAAACTCAATGGAAGCAAATATGGAAAATTAAGAAGTGAAAAAAACAAAGAATAGATAGATAGAAAGATGTATAGAGCCACTCCAGGAGTTTGCAGACATTTTTTCATTATTGGGTCTAAAATGCCTGATTTCGCAAAAGCTTTCCTAAATTACTGTGATGCATGCTGTAATATATTTATGATATTTTAAGTTTTAGGGATTGGTTAAATTTAATAGCTGCGATTGCAACAATGCGAAATTCTGGAAGCACAGCTAGATTGATAAACTGAATTTGTCTATTAGAAATATTCTTAGAGACAGGCAGACAAGTCAGGAGACATGAAGTAAGAGACAGAATATTCTGCAATTAGAGGAGGACCGGCCTCACCATAGAAAGTTAGGTATCCAAAAAGAGCAGCCAGGAAGTACATGCCGTACATGACTGCAATGGAGATGTTGGCCACATGCTGCATCTTTTTCTTTGTGGCGCTGAAATCAGAATATATATCCATGTGATGTCACACACAAACAAACACACACACACACAAAACTTCAGGGCAGCCACACTGTCACACTGCATTATGCCCATAGAGAAAATATGTAGTCCAGTTACTACGAAATACAATATATTGTAGGTAAAGGCCTCCGAGATTCAACCCCACATCCGCATTAATCTTAGGAACAACAAGCAACAGTGTTTCAAAGCAGGACGATCACTTTAAACTAACAACATGCTACATCATACAAGCAGTGCAACTTCAAAAATGTGAAAGCAGTGCATGTGACTAGGTTATGATCAGCCAAGCACAATGCAGACACAGTGGCTTTTCTCTTTGTTATGCAACTGGCTTCTTGTCCAAAACTTAGCAGGAGGTTTCCATTATAAGAACATACTTGCACAGCTCTGTGTAGATGGGCAGGACTTCAGGGTGGCACACAAAGGCGAACGCCAGGATGGGGATGGTGTAGGCCGTCTGAAAATGAACCCCAACAGGTCACCATAGATACAGCAGCGCAATCCCAGACGTCTTACCACCAACCTCATGCTTTACTGCCCATTACTCGCTCAGACACATTACAGAGAGCTAATTGTTTCCCTGTGATTAACTTGGAGCTGGCTGCAGACCAGCTTTAGCCTATTTAACAATGCCTTAAGCAGCAGGGACTGGCCTTACTAGCCTGGGTTAGGAAAGTCTCATAAATCTTGAAGGGATGCACATAGAGACTTAATAGGATTTCATATAACTCAGGAACAACTGTTTGGTATTTGTTAATTCTCTGGAAAGTAAAATTGTTTCAGTAAAATGAATGTTACAGTTAAACAGGTTTGGGCCAGTACCTATAACTAAGAGTCTTTAAAAAGTCCTGTCCTGGTGTGTAGGTGTGTACTGTGAGGAAAAATTAGGCTGCTTAGTAAAATGTCAGGTCTTTCCCATGTCACTCATAACCCTCTCTTCGCCCTATAAAGGGCAAACTTGAAAATCTCACTTTAAGCAAATGAACACTAATGCAATTCTTGTGGTGACAGGTCTGGGGTCACCGTCCAAATTTGAGCCTTGCATTTATACTAGACTCTTGTGTCTGTCATTAACAGCTTGATAAATGATGATCTCCTCATAAGTCCAACTGAGTGCTTTAAACCAAGTGTAATTTCCATGCTTGGCATGTGAACTGTCACCAGCGACATGCTGAAGATGACTGTAACACGAGTGGGTGGCTGTCAGTGGTCATAGCAGCAGAAGTGGATTTGCACTTTCAGACTGAGTGACATGCGTAAACGTACTTGTGAGTTGAGATTGGCCATTTTGGGAATACAGGCAGGGTCTGTCTCCCCACCAAGATCCGTAACACTGACATTCATTACACTGACGGTGGTGTTGCCGAAGTACTCAATTGGGCAACGGACATTGAACTTCTTGTAGATGACCTGCGCAGGGCATAAGAAAGAGGCGTCAAGCAGAAACAAACACAGTGGAATGCAGTTTGCATACAGACAGGGAGAAAACACAGCACTGTGGGAGCCAGAGAAAGACAGAGAGAGCAATACATGGATTACAGCTCACACAGCAAAAACTAGGTCAGGGAAGACAGAGAACCAGCACAGTCTGGAAATGCAGCATGCAAACATTAGCGCATGTAAATGAATAGACAGAGAGAGGTGGTGGGAAGGTGAAGAACATGAAACATCTGATCCCAACTCACGTGTGCTTATCAAGTCAGAGAACTTACCGAAATAAGAAAGAAAACCATGCAGCTCAAGGAGAAACCACTAGTGTATCCCAGGTATCCTGAAACACAGACACTCCGTGAGCATTTCTCCTCTCTGGGATAACAAGGTCCTGCTTAATCTGAAAAATGTTACACACATCTTTTTTATCATAGTGCAGATTTCAATGCTTTGCTCCCATCCATATTCAGATGGACGTCCTGGTCCAACACCATTCAAATCTGAGAGGTTGTCTTGTTTATACTGACTAATCCTGACAAAACCGTCTTCTGAGTAGGTTTTAGATTTAGTTTTGAGGATAACGTTGTTAAATGGACCATATACATAATTCCTTTATGCATTCTTCCTATTTCAACCCACGTGGCTGCAGTGAAGGCCTAGAGGATCATTACCAGGGAGGATACAAAAAGTTTTTGAGAAATTACAAATGATTTACTGTAATAAATTGTGGGGGCAGCGGCACTGGAAAATCTCCTACTAGCTGCATGTTGTTTTAACCTCGGCTTCGTTAACTAGCAAATTTGTACTTTGCAGACTCAATAGTGGGAGTATCCTGCACTCAGAGCATTTCACCTCTCGTGGCACAGAAATCTCTGATTCCTTCCACAGATTTCCCCCAGAGATCCTGAATGGATCAAGTCGTTGCTATAAGAAATATTCAAAAAATATATGCTCAATGTTCTTTACAATGAATAAAAGAAAAGCTTGGAGAAATGCATGTGTTGGATTGTTGGTAAATTACCAGCTCACATAGAGTGTAGTGGAAGTAAAAAAACTGCTATTTTCCCTTATTTATCGGTGTTTACTATGTAAATATTCTCCTCAAACTAAAGGTCCAACAAAACTGATCACTTTGTTAAACCCTATGAGCTCCACAAATCCTGTTCTGCCTCTTGCCCCACAGGATGTTGGGAAAAAGAAAGTGTATTAGATATTTAAATTTATAACATAGTTACACTAACCTTAAAAAACCAACTAGCTCTAAGGAGATTAAATGAAATATTCTTTCTCCATTCACTGCACCCACAGGTTCACGTTACCACAGCCTTACTTCTGGTATAACCACTCATTATGACTGCTACTATTAAAAAATACTATTAAAAACTCACCAAGCTGTTTCATGAGAGCCAATGGTAAGATTACTGCAACAGACACAATAATCACAAGGTAGTTTCCATTCAGGTACCATTCACTGTGGAGAGGCAGAAAGACAAAGTGAGAGACAATCACACGTGTAGTTTTGGATTATCAGCATTGTCTCTTAGGTTAAGCATTTGCACTGGGTCAGATATTGCAAAGTTTGTGAATAGCTAAAAGTCTTAAATGGAAATGTAGCATATTATAACTATACCAAGACCATATGTTTAAATTTACAGCTAAACAGAAGCACTAATCCAAAAACTGTGGGTACCAAGAAATCAAATGTGTGCTGTACAGTGGAAAAAATAAGCTTCTTTCCTCCCTGTACTGCAGGAAATTATTAGGATTATTGCTTATTAAGGATAGAGTGAATGCAGTTTAACCCTAAGTGTGGGTTAACATCATTTTTGAATGAAGTTACCAAATGTAAATGTATTTAAATTTAACAGTTTTACATATAAATATGACTTTTTTCTATTTTTCCACTAGACAGAAAGATGAAGATTTGTATCCATTTAATAAAAATGCTGGTAAAATTAATTATACCATTCACATACTTTTGATGGCTAAAAACATTATTAGAAGGTAATGTTGTAATTGTAAACTACACATGGGATCTCAGTGTTTATAGATATCTGGCAACAAATCTGCTTAGCACTCTTTAAACTTATTAATAACTCAGACAGAAACTGTTTGTGGTTAAAATAAGCAGACGTCAACGTTTGTTTTGACTATCCATAAATTAATATCCAGAAAGAGGAACATAATCACTTTTATGTAAACATCCATTATTACCACAAAGTACGTAAGTTTACTGATTCGTAAAATGGTTCACAGTGGCCCCATATCATCTCACAGTTTACACATAATATACGTTTCATGGTTTTCAGTTTTCCTTACGTAAGATACACAATAAGAAAACTTTAACTGTTAATATCCAACGTTTAAATTTTTGTTGACTTCTAGCCCCTTAGAGCATGTGCTACAGTAACGCAGAGCCACTGGCAGAGCACAAAAATGGAAACAGAGTGTCGACACTGTGTCTGACTAAACAATGTGCAAAGGTTGCATGGTGACTTTCCACTGCTAAAAAACAACAGCGTGAAAATGAGAAGTTCAGAGAAACATATGACAAACCGTCTCCACTGACACATGCTTCGGTCTCATGCATGTCATATTTAGGAAACAACTGTGAAATATTTTAAAGTAGGTGTCATTTGTTGTCCTCCATCAGGTGGGAGACACTGCAGATGTGCAAAAACACATTTTACTCCCATAAGTTTTAATAGAGAGAGGCTTATTTGTCTGTTGTGACCGTTTCCTCTCAAATCACTAATATCTGCAAACAAAAATGAACTGACACACTTAACGCAGTTATATTCACAATCATTGCAGGATTTTTTTCTTGTTCAGGCTATTCTGTTCAAATGTTCCTTTGCTTCTCTTCTATACAGTTGAGCATGAACACACACATTGACCAATTTCACTGGAAAACTCCACCCTGCCATTTCAAATTAACAGTGATTGCTGACCACAGCCTACAGCAACAGGACCTGCTGCACCAGAAAACAATGTGGACATGTTGTCACACTGTGGCACACATCAATCTATTAGCAGGCATAATAGTGCTGCATGCACTTGTGTCTGTTTGTTAGCTCTGTTGTAATATGTTTTTTAAAAGCCAAACATTCCACATTTATATACAGGGCTGCTTAACCACACATACAAATATACAAATACCCCAATCTAAATAGAGGAGTTAACACTTCACTTGTAATCCAATCTAAGGAACAGACTATTGTTTGTCTCTGAGGCAACCGCCACTAACCACTAATATCCCAGGGTTTACATTTTCAGCCATGGAGACTAGTTGTGTTGTGAGCACGTCTCATATTGCTGTGCTGCTCTCGTACTCTGGGGTCACTATCACAGCTGTTCTCACACCAGCAGCACCAGACTCACAAACAACCACATCCTGACAGGACTTTGAAAAATATCCGTCTTCAAAAGACATAGCTTTGTCCTCAAATGTAACAAAAAAACTGTATTAAATGTGTTTATAAGAGATGTAGCCAAGCCTGGTCCTCCCGATTATTCCTGCCCTACACACGTCTGCAGGGTTTTACCGCTCCTGATTTAATCTATTTACTCACAATGTATATTTTCATTTTTTTAGCAAACACATTTAACTAGAAGTCAGGTCTATTTCTTCCTTTAAGGGATATACATCCAAGGTTCCCTGGACAGAAATCATGTTACAACATAAAGTGTATTAAAAAAACTTGTTTGATGTGATGAGAACTCACCCTGCAGGCTTATCCACCTTCAAAAAGGCCTGGATGACCAGAGGAAACTCATACTTGACTATGTACAGGTAACTGGACATGGCTATGAAGGGGAAATACACACATATTATTATTAATATACACTCAAGCTAATGTACAGAATAAACATGAAGGCATTTTACACAACACACACATCAAGTACACACTAATCCCAAGCTAAAAAAAAAAATCACTTAATACTATTAGTATTATCCGAGAAGCATCACAGGATATTAAAAAAATATGGGTAAGTGTGAGGACAGATGGCAGTGTGTGACCTCACCTCCAATGTTTTGCAGTGTGATGGCAATACCTGCTGCCATCTTGCCTGGGGTCCCAAAAGCCCTGTAGCCCAACTGCTCATACGCACGAATACCTGAGCCACAGAAGACAGATACAAGTATATTATTACGTGTGAGTCTATACCAACCTAACTTCAGACTGAAAATCGAATTAGGATTATTCATGGTAAGTCATCTAGTATAAAGCACATGATTGTGTCAAGTGTTTTTCACATTTCAGTCTTATTGTCTGTGATTTAGAGGTTTACAAAGCAGAAGATGTGAGACATACGTACCTACAATACCGGAAGACTTCAACAGTAAATGGATGGAATAGGATGAGAGAACTGCCACCACTGTTAGAAGTACTCTGAAACAAACGTCAGCAACAGTAGATTTATTTATGACAGTGATTTCTGTTTTTGACAAAACTTAGCTTGTTCCCCTGTAACTGTTTATACAGCTGTAGCACAGGCGTTCATTTTCTGCATACTGGCACTGCGTTGGAGGGGCAGAGTTGTTACCCCAGCTGAGCCAAAGAGGCTGCTCTATCAGCCCCTCTGCCCCGTGTTACACTCAGTAAACACACACCAGATGGACTGTTTCAAAAGAAATGGTTCTGACGCAGTTCTGGGTCTGACAGAATGAGGAAAATCCTTTGTAAACATTAATCTTTTTCCTCAGTGCTGGAGTAACTCACTTCAATCACAACGGTTATTCTCTTTATTTTGAGTAACAGATGCTCAAGGACTCTGCCTGCAATCATTCTCCTCCGACCTTCTAGCTTTTCTTTTTATCCATTCCAATCTTCTGTTACGGACCAAGAGCAACTGTAAGCCTCTCCTTGCTTCCACTTCATCTTCTTCTCCTAAATTCCACTGTTGTTCCTATTTGTATATGAGGGCTTAGCTATGTCTAATTTTCCAAACATCGAGAGTGGTCTGTGCTGCGATGCCTGGCGCTTTGATAAAAATGCTCCTGACCGAAAATCTCCCCTAAATCTCCCTGATCACACACATGACCTTGCGTAACTGAATACCATCAAAATTACAACCACAGAAAATTTGACAAAATGTCAAATTTTGAGGCATACACATGATGCCTTTGCTTATGTTAGGTCAAGTAAAGCTGGTATCAAAAGTTTTTATTTGCTGATCACGTTGCTGATTTTGATTATAATCAAAATATTGCTGTGTGTACAATGATTTTATTGGGCAAAGTTTTGTGCAGTTGTTAATGTTTGGACATTTGGTTTAGAACTTTTAGCAATTTCATGGCTTCATTGGCTAAGGGAAAAGTTAATATTTCTAAATGTGAGGTAGTGTACCAAAAACACATCAACAATAGTATTTAAAAATGACTCAACACTATTTTAAACACTGATTAATCATTTTAAGTTCACAACTGTGTACCTGTAAATACATTTGTTAAGGCTTTCCATTAATGCTGTTTATTTGCTAATAAGGTGCAGGTTTGAATTTTTAATCTAGGGTTTATTTACTTTAAAAGGAGATTTAAAAAGCATCACAATTCCAGGAATTTTCTTAGAAGTTCACCATGTGACTCTCAGCATGAGCAACTTTTGTGAATGGACCCCTGATCTACTGACTTTCCCTGACCCAGTCCACCTCTTTCCAACTATTCTGTCTTTTCTCTCCGCTTTGTGATTACCGTCGGCCACATTGACTTTCTCTCACACACACTCTCCTGATTCCTCTCTCCGTTTGGAAATGCCAGGCAGCACGTCTTTCGCCTCAACTGCAACTCTTGGCCAGTTAACAGGGTTTTTTTTGTTAGCTGGACGGACCTGCAGTGGAGGATTTAGTCAAGTGGCAGTGGGAGGACAGATCTGCTGACAGACAGACACACTCGGGTCACTGTAGCTCTGCTCACAACTTTCCACCTCGCTGCATTCATACCCAAGCTGGGGACACTGACCCTTTGAAACCTCTATACCTGCCAACAAATATCTGCGTGAAACTGTGAAACACCATCCCACAAGCTAAAGAGAAACAGAGGAAATGTCAAATAAATATTAGCTTTAATCCATTATCTAATGAGCCACTTTATTAGGTACACCTGTACAATCTGTACACCTCGTGGTTATTCTATACTCTGTTTATTACTGAGGTGGAGAAGAGGGGGTTCTAGTTTTGGCCACCCTATATAAAATATATACTATTAGTCCATGAGTCACAATGTAGCTCTCGGTCGTCATGTCACCTATGGCCTCACTATACTCCCATAAACATACACAATGTTCAGTTTATCAACAATAGATCAAACGCAACATTCTTGACTTTCTTTCTTTTTTTTGTGTGAATATATTTCCAATTCTATATGAATTTGGATTATTGCATCCTGCCTCGAACCAATGTGCTGGTAAAAGTGGATGAACAATTCAATATACATGTGACTCAGGCCAGTGGACATCTAGTTAATACTGTGTAAAAGGTCCACTGGTTGCTACAGGCAATTTTTTGCTGTTGTTTACTTGCCTGTCTTTGAGCAAATATTGTCGCCTCATTTTTAGGTCTTCTGTCCCCTGTAGGATCAGGACCCAAGGTTCAGACTGACATAGTGCATTGGTAGGAAAAAAAGATTAAATGTTTTTGAGGCGATCACCAGCCTTGAGTCCAATGTGGATCACAGAAGAATCGTCAGTATTCCTTTGCCAAACATGTCGCTGACCCTGCCTGTATTTGTCAGTGGCTGCTCTATTGTGTGATCAGGCAGATAAACACACAAAGACACAGCCTTTCATCTATAAGAGGATGGATAAATACACACTAGTATTTGGTCACGTACTGTTAATTTCAACGCGATTACATGCATTCATCGGGGGGAAATGTAGACTAATCGGCTACAAAGTGATTTCAGCACCAGTCTAGCCAAGTGTCAAAGACATTGGCCTGTGGTGACACTGAGTTCAGCCTGTGCAGACAACAGCTTGAAAAACCACAGTCACACAAGTCAGCTCACAATAAGGAGCTTTCTGTAACAGAGGGCAAAATCCTCCAGACATGATGGCTTTAGAAAAAAGCTCAGATAATGGCCTTGAATCACACAATACTTTAGGCCACTGATATCTGTTAAATAATAAAACTTCAGATTTCTCTGAGACTGTCTTGTTGAGATTTTCCTATGAAAACAACAAACTGCCTCTGGTTTGCAACAGAAATAGAAGTTTTAGATTTTCACAGTTGTTTAAATCCACTTGTAATAAATAGCAGCAAAGAGTATATCAAAAACACCTGTAACCTTAGAAATTTGCCGCACTGTAATTTTATTCAGGTGTGTCTGAAAAAAAAACTATTCTGCTTGAATTTCATACATAACACAAAAAAGACACAGCAGTGCCCTTTATTACTTCACAGAAAGCTTCAACACCCGCCACTTTACAGTCTAGCACCAACTAGATGTGGTGTCAGAACAGAACAAGGAAGATGAGAAAGTTGAGGTGTCAGTGTTTCCAGAGATACCTGGTGAGATGAGCCTCCAGAAACACGGGCCTGATTTTGATATATGTGTAAACCTGCTAAAGGTCTGCTTGCAAAGCTTCTTTTTACATTCAACAGCCACTTTTTTATGGTCAAGCTGATCTGCTGAAGTTCAAATCGACCATCAAGGAAAGGGATATAAGTGACTTATTTTGTCATAATCATTGGTGCCAGATGGGCTGGTCTGGGGATTGCACACACATAACCATCTCTACGGTTTGCAAAGAATGGTCTGAAAAAGAGAAAATATCCAGTAAAACACCAGTACTTTGGGTGAAAATGCCTTGTTTAAAGCCAGAGGTCAGAGGAGAATGGCTAGAGTCTTCAAGCTGAAAGAAAAGCAGTAACTAAATGAAGCACTTGTTATAAAAGAGGGATGCAGAAGGAAATCACGTCTAAGCTAAATACCACAAGGGGTTCCACTCCTGTCAGGCTCCTGTCAGCTAAGATCAGGAATTAAATTAAACCCTAAAGGATTGGAAGAATGTTCCCTGGTTCAAATTTCTACCGCAAAATTCATATGGTAAGGTCTGAATTTGGCATAAACATCAACAAAGAGTCTCCATGACTTTTGTTGTACTCTGCGCTGCATCTTTTCAGTTCTTACATAGAATTAATGTTGAAGAACTGTACAGATTCTAATTTTAATTAATAAAAAAATATATTGATAAGGACAATACGGTGGTGAACCCATTGGCTACAGACACTGGAATATACGTGTGTGATTGCAATTGCTCTAATTTGTAGCGCCACCAAAGATTTCTAATATGCTATTAATCCAAGATGTTATTTATGAAATAAATGACCTCTGTGCCCTGTGGAAAGACAGTCAATCAGGAGTCAAACAACATCTGTGAACTGTAATTCTCGGAGTCTCTTATCATGAAGTTATTTAGGTTGTCATAAGATCCAATTTACAGCAAATTATTAACATATATAAAGAATTATGTAAACTCACAAAAACAGGATGACCCCTGTGTTGGCCATGGCATATGCCAGTCCTAGGATTCCACTTCCCATGATTGCGTTGCCCAAGTTGAAGACTGACATGCCAAAAGAGGTTTTTCCTTCAAACTACAACCAAGACAATGGAGAGGAATAAATATGTTAACTCCTGCATATAATTATGATACAAGTGAGAAAAGTCTCTTGTCTGTGTTTTATCTTACATCTGTAAAGCGTGTCATCTTCTTGTCCTCTGTGCCTGATAAGAACTCCTGGCTCTCGGGGAGGTTGGCCTCTGTGTTTTCTGTCCTCTGAGGACTAAAGAGAAGAAACTCTCATACAAATATGAAGGAACAATGCAAACAACAAAAACACTTACCATTTACCACAAACAATGCTGTTTTTTTTTTCCAGACATGCTGTGCTTTAGAAAACTTACATTCACACAAATAACAATGGATGCAAACATCATATTGTCTGTTTATTATCACATACATACCTAGCATTCTGGGCACTATTAGGTACAGCTTCCCTACAAGCAGTGTAGGGAGTGGCCATCCATCACCCAATGAGAGCACAAATTAGAAAAACAACACCCTTGGTTATAATATAATAAAGCAATTAATGGCGTGAACGGACTGTGTAGAAACGATCATCTACAACGATCCACAGCAACATTAATTCCACCCAGTGGTGTTCATAAAAAAAAAAAAACTAAAATTATATTGAAATAATAAAGGCTGATGTGTCATTGTGGGTGAAACACTTGTCAGTATTTCAAGTGTTAAAACAAAAACCTTTACCTACAAGTGATCTCTGACCCCAAATTTTTGATAAATATTGTAAAGGTTTTGGAATAATTACCATAATTAATATTGATTTCATAATGGAGTACTTTTACTTTGTATATTACTGTATGTAAAATGTTCATAAACTGTTTAGTACTTTTACTTGAGTAAAAAATGTGAAGTTTATTACTGTAGCCTCAGACTGCTCAGAGCTGCCATGCTGACCCTTGTCCACCAGTTAATGTTGTGGCTGATCAGTAAATATGCTGGAGAGAGATGTTTGAATTAAATTATGCATTTTATAGAACAAGGGGCACAAAAAATACTGACTGACGACTAATGACATGATTAGGCACTGAGCTCACTCTATTAACCAGAACAAATTCTAATAAAATGAAGTCAATTTATAGGTTGTATGTTTTTTCTTTAATGCACTCCACCTGGCAAATAATGAACATTATTTAATAACGCTGTTCGCTGTCAAAGACATTGTGTCTGCAGCCTCACATTATGGGACAGTCGCTCTGGTGGTGCAGCTGAACTGACACTCCAGCCAGCAGGGTGACATAATCAGTCTCACCACCACAACACGCACAGTGACACAGCTGCTATGTCTCCCTGTTGTCCTGTGAGCTTGAAGCCTTTTATTCAGGTAATATTTTAAGAATCCCTCTAGTCCAGATATACAGTAGTACAACTTATCTTGTTGTGTGCAAGTGAGGGACAGGTGCCTCTTGTGCTGATAGAACCACGTGCTCTTGATTAGTAAAAAAAAGGCACTGAACGGGCACTGGCAAGCTACACCTGACACTGATTTTATTTGATGTCTTCTTAACACACACCACACAGCCACTGATGTGACGTAACATACAAGAGGAGAAATGTGAGCCCTTCAGTAGATGGCTAGTTAATAAATAAAGGCAAGCAGTGAGTCAAATCACCTCGTTTAAACAAAGGTGATAGAGAACAGGATGTTTTAATGAAAGAGAAGGTTTAACTCACAGGCTGTTCATCACTGATTATTCCCTTTCTTGTTTTATTAAATGCCAATAAACAGCATTACCCTCTGGCGTTTGAGATGTAAACCAATCATAAGTCAGAAGTCGGAATTTTTTGACTGTGTAACTTCACAGGAGGAGTTTAGATTTGGCATGGGTCACAAAGGCAAACAAAAAAACAAAAAAACACTGAAATTACTCTATTTTATGTATTGTGAAGAGATCACTGTACATGGGATTATGTAGGAACATTTCTATACTCACTTTCCTCCATCCTCTGCAGGTGTCTTGGCTAATGCTGCAGTCTCCTCCCCGGGCTCATGGCCTTTCCCATTAGGAATAGCATTGACCTCAGCAGGAGCTGTTTCTGCAGTCTCAGATGGTTTATCTTCACTCATATCTGCTCAGGTGCCTCGCTGTATATATATATATATAATGTGTCTTATGAAATGTGTGTAAATATTGATACTGCAAGGCTGTGAGGATAAAGTGCAATGACAATGAAGTTCCTGTTTTCCAGTTGAGACCTGTGGTAGAAAAAAGGGGAAATTAGCATGTTAAGAACATCACAGTTTTGATCACCACTAGGCATCTCATCTAAAAAGGAACTTTGAAATAGTAAACATGTGGGACAGAGCAACACAGGAAAGAAGGGGAGAGATAAGAATGTGACGTGCAACTAAGGTCCCTGGCAAATCAAACCAGAGGCCATGTTGGCTTTAACACCATTTAGCCATCCAACTCCAAATGACTAAAAATAACAGGGATGATACAGCTATGACTAGACAGAAGAAAAAAATCCCTGCACACCTGCTTATTTAATGACACTACTGGGAATTTCTTGTTTGATAGTTGGCTCATTCATTTGACAGAGAAAGGGCATTTTAATTAAATATTTTTAAAAATGCCAGAGTTAGTTGGGTGTACAAAGATAAAACACAAAATTCCATTCTAAGAATACAGTTATGTGCAATAAAACAATGATGTAAATGCTTTTTTGTACATTAAAACATTCTCAATACAGACCATAATGCACAAATACAATTACATAATACTACAATCAACATTAAAAACGTTGGCACTTTCGTTCTGAACTTTACAACTTCAAACTCACCCCCACCAAACAAATATCGAACGGAGCTCACGTTCTATGACTTAATTAAATATCTCAAACCATAGTTGAATCACTTTGTCTCCAAACTGAGAGAGGACTGGTGCGGAGCCTTACGCACATCAAACAGCAATTTCACTTCCACAATAGTGAAATCTTTTGCAGAGACATTGTTCTTTTGTCATCATAGCTTTTCTGCACAGCAAACAGGAAGCTGCTGCACATCATTTAACAGTCCTTACAGTGAAACAAGAAACATGTTCAGAATACATTAAAAACGTGACATTTGGAGCACGATGCTTGTGCATTAACTACACTAAAGGTTGAATAATGTGTACGTAATATGTACGTGACACACTCCTCAATTCATACAAAGACTGGGGCAGGCTTATATTTATAAATGCAACAGTTAATGAATTGAGAGAGACAGAGAGAGTGAGAAACTGATGGGAGGATCTGTAAATATTGATAACAACCAGAAATGCAGAGGCTGAATAAACTGTGGCCGCCTACAGACATTGCACCTGTCAATTACTTGCATTTGTTTCTGGAGTTGTTGACTTTATTAACAGTAGTAAACAACAGCAAATGCAAAGAAAAAAAGAAAAAGAAAAAGAAAAAAGAAAAAAAAATATGCTTAATTGTGAAACCATGTAAATCAAATGCCTCATAACCAATAGATGGGTTTAAAACTGGTGTAATTAATAATTAGTGAGGTCTGTTGTCCACAGCCATTTGCACGTATGAAAATGAAGCAATTAAATATAGCATTCTCTAGGAAGTGTAATTTAAATGTAATTGTAGCTTACCCAACTTCTTCCTAAATTCATTTTGCAGGTAGAAATTTTAAATTATTATCAATAAGTCCGACCTTTAACTACTACAACAATAGTGATGTTTAATCCCTCCCACCCTTCACCATTCCCAATCTGACCACTGCCTAACACTAACACTTCTATATTAGTGACGACATTGAGTTGAACATGAATGGATGTTTAGCCATTCCCATGAATAACTGACACACCAAGTGACGGGTCTGCGTAGAGGGGAAGCAGAGCTTTCACTTAGCTGTGGCACACTGGGCTTTGCATCCGACTTCATCTTCCTTGGTTTCCTGATATAGTTTCTTGAGTGACCAGCTGGCTGTGGGGCCCAGAAAGGCCCCTGTGACGCGTTTCTCCTAGATGCTGTTGACCAAAGCCCCCGATCCTGCGGGCCCTGAATGATCTCCTTTGCTCTGCTTCATAAACAGAAGCGGAGGATACAATGGACAACATGTTGGAAGCTGTAGAAGAGGAGCTCACACAAACGGCTGATCCCCCATTACCAAGATAAAAAGAGCAGAACCAGCTAGGACCAGCTACGAACCAGCTCTAGCTCTCTTTGTGCCTCCATTTTTCTGCTTGTCACTTTTCTCTTGGTTTCCCCTTTAATTGAAGAGGGTTCAACAATGCTCAGGGTTTTCTGTATCACCATTCCTGGCAACCGCTGAACTGGCCTTGTTCCCTCAGGCTTCTTCCGCTCCACAGCCTGCTCTTATAAATGTAGCTTTATGGGATATTATTTCAACACTTCAAACATAGTGTGAGGTGAATACATCCTGAGCTAATCTAACAGCGCTCGGAACCTGTCTTACTGACCACATTGCTGTGAACTTCCCTGCACAGCCAGGACTCACGGTGTCTCTGGCTAAAGCCAGCCAACGTGGTTGGGCAGCAAAGCACACTGCACAATGGCACATGTTGTGCGGTTTCCTGGGAACGAGTTGGAGAACAGTGGTACTATTGTGCCAGGCATCATTATACTGCCGGGGCCCCCTTGGCTGTAGTTCGCCAGGCCACTCGAGAGGCTGAAAAGGTATTTCACTGGACTTTAAGTGAAAAGACGCCACCTTGAATTCAGCAAATGCCAGTATCCTGTATCCATGCACAGTTGTAGCAGAGCTGCTGACAGTAGGGATGGCAGAGGCAGGGCCCTTCTCGTGGGACAAACCACGGCACAGGACCACACTGCCACTCACACAGTTCACAAATCACGAGGAGGTTGAGGTTGAGGCCATTCGAAGACAATGCACGATGGACTGTCAGGCTACGGGGACGCCTCTACAGTGGCCTTGCACTGTAGAGCTTAAAACAACAGAGGTTTTATGGTTGGATTTTTATTTGTTGTTTCAATTAGGTGCAGGTTTTTATTATTTATTGCTAAAGTACGAGAGTTTGTGATAGTTCTCTCTGGAGTGTTTTTAAATGGTTTATCTGAGACTTTGTGTTGTTGCTTGTCTTAGCCAGGACACTCTTTTGTTTTTAAGTCACTGGGGTTGTCTTGGCTATAGACAAGACTGGAGTCTGGACAACGATAGTTTATTACTAGACACCACAATTTCTACTTAGATACAAGGACATCAATTTAAAATATGGTTTTCATGCTGCAAATCATACTGCAGCTATGAGGTTAATCATAATTCAGTCTGCTCAGTGAAAACAACTTCAACCTACGTCTAAACAAAAAACTAAGATAAAGAAAAATCACCAGGAAAATAATTAAGCTTAGCCCTGCAGGCCTAAACCCCAGTTACCATAGCACCACTGTGGTATGAAACAGAGTCAGAGTTGTGAATCCGTAAGGAAACATTCAGGCCAAGTGCAGGCGGCGTAAACACATTGCTCTGTATTCTGTCGACGCAATGTCATATAAAGCATCAATGGTGAAGTTTGCCCTCATTCCAAAACAGCTTGTTTCCAATAGCAGTAAATTGTAAACACTTTAGTATAGCTCACATACACGCAGACATTCAAATTAGGGATGCAGCATTGCTATTGTTTTTATGTTATAATAATCGTTTTTATTATGGATTAATCTGCAGCTCTTGTTTGTTTAGTGTTTAAATCAATTGCTTTGATTGAACAGTATCGAGCGAGAAGGCAACTCCCGAGAAAGCGAGGATGAGAACAAGAGACAGCCAACAAAGAGTTAATATTGGACTCGCTTTAACTCATTGTAAAATGTCCACTACAATGTCAATATCCTAGGTTTCATATGTAAGAGAGGATTTTGAGAGGCCTTGGCCCCAGATGATCACAAAATAAGACATTTGCTATTAAAATCGTAGCATGCATGGGCGTTTGAGCTGCCTTCATACATACATGGTCGTATCATTTATTCATTATTTACTATCCTATTTAAGGTCACCAGGGGGCTGGAGCATATCCCAGCTGTCATTGAGAATGAGGCAGGGGACACCCGGGACCAGTCTATGTCAGGCTCAACACAGAGACAAACACAGGCAGAAAATCATTCACACTCGCTTTCACACCTACAGGCAAATCAGAGTCACCAATTAACCCATACAGGCACAGCGAGAGCATGACAACTGTTCCTATTATATGAAAAAAAAATGAATTTGTCTCAGTAGTCTTTGACCTTTTCTTAACATGTCAAACTTGAGTTTGGAGTACAACATGACACCTATATAACCTATATAAATGTATTGGCTTTATCAATTTCCTTTTGGTCGATTGGTCAAATTTATCCAGCGTGTTTTTTTCTTCAGTGTAATGATAAACGAACAGAAACTGCTTTGATATCATTTAAACACTGACCAGTTCTCCGGTTAACGGCTCTGCAACACAATGTGGACTTCTGCTGTTACATAAACCATTGTTTCATCTGCATAAATTGGCTCGCCAGCCTCCTCACAACATTCAGGTGGATCATTTATTTAAATAGAGAAGGATTAAATGATAAACCTTGAGATACACCTTACATTTTTGAAGTGGTTGATTTTAACACATTGCTGTCTACAATCCAAAGCAGCTTAGAATCAGTTGAAACAAGTTTAGTTGTTTCAACTTACTTAAGAGTACTTCTGATTGACAGTATCAAATTCTGTTTTTCAAAAATACTGTCCCAACCACATCAGCTTGATCAAAACGACTTTTCATGGTTTCTGTTAAATGTGATTGTTTTCATTATATGTTCAGCTATTAACTTTTTAGGAACCTTTGAGATCACTGGCACAGTTAAATTGAGTCTATACCTCATCACGTCTACCATACTTAAAAACTGGGCTAATCACAGCTGTTTTAAGATTACCAGTTTTAATAAATTTACCAAATGTGAGATAAACCAAATATATCTTTAGCTATGTAGCTGACTAATCATTTTACCTAAAATTTTTGTCAAATTTTCACTACAGTTTAAACTTGTAAACTAATGCACATACGCTGTACCATAGACACCGCACTGGTAGTTACAGTTTGCAAAAGTGAATGACACTCGACAATGGTAGGGGGAGACAAACTGCACTAAAGTAGAAAATCATGCTTAAAGGGGCTTTGATTTTATTTTCATTAATCATTTCTATATTCAGTAAAGCTCTAATTACAGTAAAGTTTTACAAAACAAGAAACAGATGGGAGAATATGAAATTCAAATACATAACTGAACCACTAGATGTAAAACAGAAAGACTACCTGCAGGAATTTATTGTTTCTCCACTGATATCCAAACATCTGAATCCTGTGCAAGAGTTAATGTCCCAATGTGGAGCTCTTGGTGGGAGTAAATGAGCCTTTTCACAGCAATAGCAAAGGCTATGTTTATTCAAGCACTCATCCAAAACATCAACTCGGTTTGCCAACACACAGCGAGTGCGTGTGCCTCAGCTCACCAGCCCCGACGTCAGCAGCTCAGCTGAGACGTCATTCCAGACACAATGAGGCAAACAAGAGGCAGAATGTTTCACAGACTGACATTAAAAAACAGATACCTACACAACCAAATCAATGTACATGCCGATTCATCCTCAGGCATTGCTATGCATGTGTGCCTGTGAGTTTGAAGTTCTTTTAGTGAATAATTAAATGTGTGGCTTTGTGCGTGCGTGTAGTTTTTGCAGGGAGAGATTGCAAACTGTAATTCTGCCTCCTCTTCCACTACTTGATGACATTCTCATAGGGGCTCTGGTCATATAAGCTTTCCTAATTGATCCTCTAGGTTCCTAATCTGCTCGACTTCATGTGGGCGATTTTTACAGCCATTTAATTTCTTACACCCATTTGCCAATGATTAAAAAAAGCTGGGCTAACATTTTTTAATTTAAAGACTGAATTATATTATGGTTAAATTGATTTTCACAGCACAATCACATGTAGGTCATTGGACAGACATCAAAGCTCTCTCAGTGAATTTGAAAAGTATTTTTTATGCTACTATAGCTTCTAAACATGTTTTGCTTGTTTTTATTAGTCTCTGGACTGGAAAAATGACAACATCAAATGTAAATTATCCAACCCTCCCTTCCATGAAGAGGAAGAGATTTTCTGCAGATTAAGGGATTACATATGCCCACAATTTCAGTGATTCACAGCTAATAGATCTATCAGCAAAGATTTTGTCCTAAAATAGTAAGTAAAGACCTGGGACCTCTAACAGTCAGGATGATAGAGGAGATCACAGTAGGGCCCATCTCGGTCAAATGGGAAACCAGTATCAAAGAGGTCACTGCATACAGTTCTGCATACACACTCTCAAGTACAAAAATAACAGCAGAGGCGTGAATAACCTTGCTGTAACCCAACGGCATGTCACACAAAAAACTGTGTTTAAGTGCTGCTGCATGTGCCAATGAACACAGCAGCTGCTTCAAATAAGCAGTAAACACCAAGTGAAAGTGTCCAGCGACCATCTGGCTGTATTCTGGTTCTTCGCACACGGGTGAATATGCGCTTAAATTAAAAACAGTCACACACACACACATATACACACATCCACACAGAAAGACATGCAGTGTATTTATGGTATAATATCAGACTGTTGTTGATGGAATAAAAAAACAAGCAAGCAGAGAATATTGCTTTCATAGTCACCAAATACTACAACTGAAACGAGAATTGCAGTACGTTTGTTATAAAACTGAGGCATTTGCAGTAGATTGAAACAAAGCATTTTATTATTTTTACCTTGACTACATTATATTAATTGAAATATCAGCAGATAAATGAAGAACCAGGAAATAATACTGAATACAGCGCCTTTAAAAACTATCCACCTTCGATGTTTCATTCTTTTATTGACATCATAAATCAATCCTTGTCAATATAATTTGGTGACTTTGACAAAAACATTTCCGGAAAATACCTCATTAACGTCAAAGTGAAAACCGGTTCCTATAAAGTAATATCAATTACATAAAAATGTTTTAGGTGAAATAAGTGTTTGCATAAATATTCACCCCCTTCAGGTCTGTATTTAGTAGATGCACCTTTGGCCGCGGTCACAGGATGGAGTCTGTGTGGACAGGTCTCAGTCAGGCTTGCACATCTGGACAATGGACGTTTCTGGCCCTCCTCTTTGCAAAACTTGTCACATCACGTGGAGATCAGGTGTGAACCTTTTTCAAGTCCAACCACAAATTCTATATTGGATTGAGGTCCGGGCTTTGACCCGCTTCAGAACATTCACCTTGTCAATAAACCGCTTGTGTGTTGCTTCGCAGTATGCACTGAGTCATTGTCTTGCTGGAAAACAAATCTCCCAAGATGTAGTTCTCTTGCAGACTGAATACGATTGTCCTCCAAGATTGTCCCAGATTTTGCCACATTCCAACTTAACACGTCGTCCTGGGCCAGCTGCCGAGACGCATCCCCACAGCAGGATGCTGCCACCACGTGTGGCACAGTGGTCATAAAACATAGCGCCTTGTCCCATGGCCAAATGCACCATTTTTGTCTCATTAGACCAAACAACCTTCTTCCACTTGACCATGGAGTCTCCCACATTCCTTTTGGTGAACTCAAGTCTTGATTTACATGAGGTTTCTGCAGAAGTGACTTTCTTCTTGAGAGTGAAGAACCCGGGCAACAGTTGTTGAAGGCACAGTCTTTCCCATCTAAGCCGGAGAAGCTTGTAACTCCCTCAGAGTCTTCGGCATGTTGGTGGCCTCTCTCACTAGTCTCCTTCATGCTCATTTCTGAGGACGTCCTGTTTTAGGCAGATTTGGACATGTGACATAATCCTTCCATTTTGGTGTGGATGGTTTTGGTTTTACTTTGGTTTGGATGGTTTTCATTGAACTCCAGCTTATGTTCAGCGTCTTGGAGATTTTTTCTATCCATCCACCGATTTATGCTTTTCAATGACTTCTCTGTTCTCTGAATTATTTGAAATATTCTTTTATCCTAATGGTGTAATGGTAGCTAGGAATATTGATTAGCCAGTGATTTGACCTTCCAGACACAGTGTGACACGTGTCTCACTTGAAACACATTCACTGCAGTCAGGTGATCCCCATTTCACTAACTGTGGAACTACTAACACCATGTCAATTCATAAGGATTTATTTTGAGACTTGTCAATTAAATTAACATTCCCTGTTTATATCATTGCATATTTTTAGAATTTACAGACAGTGTTGTACTATATCGTAATTAATGCAATACATCCCAAATAATAAAGATAATAAGAACAGATACCTAGTAGTTCTCAAGCAATAATCAAACAAAAAAACTGGTAAACATCTTTGTCACGAGATGCAACGTCATATTATACTACTTAATTGTACTTGTTCCACACATTAATTTTAACTACTTTTTAAAGATGAGAGTTTGGCATGTTTTTAATTCATCCTCAACTTTTTTCCATAAGTTCACTTCTCTGACTGAAACACATCTGCTTTTTAAATTTGTTCTGGCTCAAATGTTCTTGAACTTGTTTGAGATTATAACAACTTTCTCTCTCATGAAATCTATTTTGTATGTTCTTTTGTACCAATTTTTTACTTGCTGTATATAATATGATCAATTTTAAATGTCATTAGCTGTGATTTGAGAAAAGATGGTTTGAGGGTTCTCGATAAGAACATCTATTGGAAATTTTGGTTGGTCTAAGTCTTGCAAGCATTTCTCCAAACCTCTAAACAATAGATGATGTATGGAACAATAATTGATCAGTACAATATATACAAAGCTTCCTCACATAGAAGATCTTTGACTTTGACATTGCAATTAATTTTTATTAATTCATATGTGGTTTCCAAGTTATCTTATTATCAATGATACGCCCAAAGCTTTGTTTCATTTACCCCTTCAGTGTCCATCTATTTCTTTTTTCACATCCTTCTTGGGACCTGTGTTGGATTAGATCTTTCGTTTTAAAGGTAGAGATTATTTATGCAGTAATTTTTTCGGTTGCATATTTTTATTTAATTGACATTACTTTGTATAAACCTGTTATTTTACTTTGACATTGAGGTATTTTCTGAAATGTTTTTATCAAAGTCGCCAACTTATATTGTCCATGATTGAATGTGAATAAAAAGGTTAAAAATCCAAGGCCATGAACACTTTTTATAGACACTGTATATGCCAGGCTTAGTTTCTCAGTATTCTCTATTATTATAAGCTACACATTAATCATAAATAAGTGTTTATAAAGATTTATTTGGTTCTGTTATTTTCTGTTGTGAAAGATTACACAGTGCAGAAGTCGAGTTAAGCGGCTAAAATCATCTCAGTGTAGGATCTGGTTCAATTTTGCTTTCAGCCTTCATTTGGAACATATTTAGTGACCATCAGCAGCTAGTTTTAGAAGTTTCACTGTGGATTAAATTCATGCACCATCGTAACTTAATCCTACCATGTTTCCTGAAAACAGGCTTACCTGCATAGCTTATTTTTTAAGGAATTGCCAGTAGAGATGTTACTGTCCTTTTTGAAGACACTATGTCCACACATCTCAAGTCCTTGTGACAAGTCAGCATTGACCAGTCTGTCAGATATGAGTTAGACAATATATCAAAAACTAAAATGCACTAAAATTACAATGTCTATAATTTCCTTTTAATTTTTAAGTACTTTAAAATGCTTGTTATGAATAATTATTATTAGCAACACAGGTTGAATGTCTGTCAGATGTTCAGAAAAAATGGCAACCTTGGTAAATGAGGGAACTATTTTCTACTGTGTATTACTCTGTTAAAAATTTCCTTTGTGCCACACAAAAACTTTCAGAGAGGAAAAATGACAATTTTCACAAGATAAGATTTGTAACTTTGTCTGACAGGATTGGTACCAGATGATTCTCTTTCTTCATAACATTGTCCAACCATCTCTCTCTGCACTGCTGGCTCCTGTGATTAGTTAGCTCGAGAATAGGAGATTAGCTCCTGAGATATTTGAATGTCCCCATTTAAGATGCTCTTCATTTCCAAGATTCCTATAGGCTGCTTTATGATTTTAATTTCAATATTCACCATCAGGTAAATATGTCACAAAAAGTCAAGAATTTCTGCAACCAATTTAGAATTACTTTTTACGAAGCAGAAAAAAGGCAGTATTTTATCTCTTTGGATGATTCAATGACCTAGATTTCTTGCCAAAATGTATGGATGTGCAAGTACTGTATATAATGAGGACTGTATGGACTGTAAAAAAATTACGAAGCGTAATATACACAACATCTCATGACTTGCTCAGGACATAAAGAAATCAAAAGAAATGTTTCGATGCTGATAAATTGGTCAGAACAATGGTTGAGGGTTTAGCGCTGTCGCCTCACAGCTAGAATGTGCCCAGTTCTAATCCTTGGCTGGCTGTGTGGAGTTTGCATGTTCTCCCCGTGCTTGTGTGGGTTCTCTCCATATACTCTGGTTTCCTTCCACAGTCCAAAGTCGTGCATGTCAGATTAATTGTTGACTCTAAATTGCTAGTAGATGTGCATATGAGTGTGAATGGTTGTCTGTCATGTGTCCTGTGTCTGTCCAGGTTTTGCCCGCTTAACACTCAATGGCAGATAATGGGTGGATAAAGATGATTTACTTCTATAAACCAACAAACACAAACCTTAATTCTTTAACAAACAAAAGCCCACAAAATCTCCAAAACTCAAACTAATCAATAGTTAGTCCTTTTAGGATTACTACTGCTATTCTTGGGTAGTCACTAGTGTTAACGCAGAATGATGTATTCCTTTTAGAAAGAGGCCACGTGCCTACTTGTTTGTCTCCTGTCTTGACCGGTGTGCTGAAAATCAGAGATGACATCTCTGCACTTCAAGGTGAGACTGGACTTAGAAAAGAGTGAAAAATGAAGCAGTGTGTTTTGTCTTTAGTGTGTAGTAACAAGTTGGAGTGGGAGCACCAACCTGATGACTCACTAAAAGTGATTCATTTATAGAATCACACAACACTGTATTTCACACGGACTCAAGTCAAAGCCAGGACAGCCGAAAGACAGGAGGGACCAACAGATTAAAATGTATCTACATAAATGAAGAAAGTCCACTAAGCTTTATGACAAGGCAGACAGGGCAGGGATACAATGGATGTGCGGCTTAAATAGTTAAAAGTGATCTTTGTTTGATTTGATTACTTAGTTAAACCTGAATGTAAGATCTAGATTCCTTTAAATAATAGTCACTCATCACAAACCAGATTCATCCTCATCTAATCAAATCTCAAATATGTGATTTACTATAATGGCAAAGTCTCATCAGTATCTTAATGCTCAAATGATTTGCATTTTTACTTCATTAAATATTATAGCTGACTTTCTTTTGACGGCTTCATAATTAACTATCTATCTGGTGCAGCTTTGCCTTTTGATCTAACAGGTTTATTTTGATGTAAAACGGACAAAATATGGCTTTCTATTTCCCCCAATTAGTCATCTATGGTACTATGGTGCTGCAAAGTAAAGTGTCAAGGGACTGAACATAAAGGACAGCAGTGACACAACCAAGGACACTGCCTCATGAGGAAAGCTTGTGCCAGCTGTATATTAGCAGGGACAAACAATTGCCTGTCCATCCAGCCAGTCCTCCCTCACCAGAACTCTGTCTTCTCTCAACCGTGTGCCAAAGAACAAAGTACCATCCTGTCCTGGCATTTGTCACTGGTCTCTCCTGTTTCCTCCTCATCACATGGGGAGAGAGAAAAAAAGGAGAGTGCATCATAGGGACGAAAGCATTCATTCAGCTGAGAGTACAACTCACACAGTGTGTGACCACTATGGTGGATGTTGCACTGCTGACTCTGTCACATGCCACTGCACCAAGGAAGTCCAAATCCCAATCCACTGCCACAGACCTCCTGAGTACTGCAAGCATCCACTATAAGCAGATCAATGTAATGGTTAAGCATCAAATCCCTTATGGAACTAAGATTGCAGAATCCCAAAAAATTATAAATAAATAACAAAACACACATTTCTAGTGAAGCTCAGAAGTCCTGATGAAGTCTCTTTGGTAATTCATTCAAATCCTCTGAGCACCAGGACAGTCATAGCAACTAAACCTATACTACGAGGGAAAGGGAAAAATGTTGGCTTGGATCCCTTGTTACTAATAAATGCTGTATGATTATGTAATACCTCATCCATTACATTTCCTACTACACTACTCACAACTAGTCATTGTTTTGGATTAAATAGTCTGAATGACTGGGATCCCCTGGACCACTGCAACTAATAATATATTGTTGTACATGCAGAAAAACACAGATAATACAGGACATAAATTTCAGCCTCTAAAAATTTCAATAACACAGGCAGCTAAGACATGGATCTGAGACTCTCCTTAATCTACTGCTGATTACTGGACAGCACAGTGCTCAAGGGATATTAATTTTCATCTTGTTAGAGCTCATCTAACCAATAGACTAGCATTTATTCTTAGTGGTATGACCTTATATCCAAGCTCGATATGTCTTTAGATAAATGTTTCATTTAGTCATTATGAAAAAAAACTTGGGTTGAGCTTTTTAAAGACCAAAATGAAATATCTACAAATCCACAAAGACAGGCCAAGGCTCATGTCCTTTCATTGTTTAACAGAAATAAATCACAGCAGCAAATTCTCACGGTGAACTACATTGTACTGAACAATCTAGACTAAACAATCCTGTTATGTTTTCTTTGCATTGCCACAAAGGTGAAACCATGCTGATGCAGAATATGAAAATGGGGTGGTGAAGGAAGCAATGACCTTTGCTGCATGCCACTCCCTGCTCTTTCCCTCTTTTCTTCTAAATGTATATATACACACACATATACCTTTTCTTCTCAATGCAAATACATCACAAAGGGGGAATGTATTAAGTAAATGTTTTCTTTTTTTATCTTATCATTGTCTATGGTAATATTAAGCTGTGTGGAGGCTTGCTACATGTGGCTTCTCTGTCATACACTGTACATGACACACAAATGTACAAGATGAAAAACTCTGCACATGCAATGACAGATGAGTCTGGGCCGCAGCACATGGGCCCATGTCAAGCCAGTGTGAAGTCCAGCCAGGCCAGAAATGAGCTCTCATCTCCTCCAGTCTGTCACATTCATCAGTTTCAGCTTCACCTGCTGGAGAAGAGAATGGTGCTGCAGGGGCTCCAGCAAGCATGCTGCTCTTAAGAGTTTTATTCAATCAGTAGGATTTTTTTGCACCTAGCCAACACTGATTGATAATCACATGCAATGCAATTATTTAGAAATTTCTATATTTCTATAAATCAAAGCAAATTAAAGCTGAGCATGTAGATGATCTACAGTATAATGTGATTCGAGAGCTGCTTTGCCTCCTTTCTAAACATCTCCCTCAAACTCATAGGATCATTAAAGATGAAGAGCAGCTGGCACCTGTAGCCAGGCTGTGATGTGGTCTGAGCCAGCTGTGGAAGTACGACTAAAAACACGACAGGAAATCTAAAAAATGAAGCTGAGCTGGAAAACATGTAGAAACCCAGTCACTGAAAGCCTGAAACAGGCACCGTTGGACGAAATGTCAATTCAGGGAGTTTATTTGTCCATAGATCATATAATAAAAAGTAAAATGAAGACTTCCAGCAATGGTTGACTGGCAGGATTGGGTGAATACACAGCTGGAGCCTCCAAAGCCTAAACGGACTCTGACTCCACCTGGTCACAGCAGTTTTCCTCTGTAACACACAGTGAACATTTACCCGTCGTGTCCCAGATCATTAGACAAACCCCAAGAACCGAAGCACTTACGGAAGGAGCCTGTGTGATCCGAACGTCACGCACATTCACAGCAGCACGTTTGTACCGTGTCCTCAATGATCAGTGTCCTGAGCAGGTGGGTGATGCATAAAATCTAAATTAATTCTCCACCAATCTCCATATCTGTGGGGGAAGATGATTGACATCTGGGTTTGTCTTACCAGAGAAGTGTTGTCCTCCTCCAACTCCAAATATCTCCACACGGATCTCGGTCTCCGCTCGCCTCCGTCCGACCGCGTTCCCTCCAAACGGCGTTAATGTCATGTGTTTCCCAGCGAAGCGCCCTCGTAATCCCTCCAACGGTGGCGAATGCGGAGATCACGGGTTCGGCCAACCTCCAATCAAATCGCGTATCTGCTGCGCGCCTCTGTAACCGTTGGGAGATGATGAGCAGCCGGTTAATATCCAACTGTCATCTTACACGGTGACGACGGCGGGCTATGGATTTGTGGCACGGCAGTGAGATATTAATGAGACCGTGAATGCGCACCATTCATTCACTACCCATTGAATTCATCTCCTCCATGGTGTTTTTTTCTTTTTTTTCGCTAGTTCCAAAAATAAAACTCACGTAGAGCTTTAAGAGAAATGATCCAATTGCGGCGCCGTTTTCTAACACGCAATCGACAACGTAAACAGCCGCCATGTGCCGCCGGAGCTCAGCGACGCTTACGCACGCACGCTGCGTTTCTAGGTCACCGGGGGTATCGAGTTTTGATGTCACTCGGCTCCAGGGATCATCGCGTCCCTCTCTCCTCTGGATCGTGTTCACTACACCTGCCCTAGAATTAGACCAGGTTTCCTCAACCCGAGCACGTCTCCGTGTATTCAAGGAGGATCATCAGAGTCACCAGCAGATTAACACCACACGTACCTGTTTGCTGTATTATATCATTGTTCTAGACATATTTGGAATCATGGCCCAAGACATTCTTCCTTTAAAGCTGTCAAAGCAAACGTGACCTTGTGGGGAGGCAGAGGACGCTGAACCTCAGGGGCCTTTAAAGCCCACCACCTGCTCTGACGTTGTCCCAGTGGGGGATGGCTGCCCATAGAAGAAAGGGCCAGAGATGCTGAGCGAGGGGCTTGAGCATTCCAGGGGTCAGTGAGGGAACACAGCAGATGCATGCTATAGGTCAGAGAGAGAACCCACCGAGGACCGTTTAATGTCTGAGCACTTCACTACACTCTGTGTGTATCGATAATTATCTTTATATTTGTGTGTGGGGTGTATTTTATTTAGTTGCTTTAAGCATTATGCTGTCAACTAATAACAAGACAAATGCAAAGACATCTGGCAACTGCTGGAGGCACAAGATGCAGCATTTTTATTCAGCTGTGTGATCTCCTCCTGTTCTTCTTTTAATAGTGTGTATGACTCTCACCTTGACTCACCTATATGTCAGGTTTAAAAAAAATCATGTGTATTGCTTCAGAGGACTTTCTGACTGCCTGGAGCAGTGCTCTGCAAAGTGTAACCATAGAAACTGGGTGTGAAAAGGTCTGCGTCACAAGATGACCATCGAGCAGAGCTAACGACAAATGAAGTGTCGTGGTAAAGGTGCAGTTTAATTCCCAAGTGACATTTGTATGCCGAGGTAGCACATTAGTGTTTAGCAGATGTAATATTTATCATGTTGGTTTACTATATTGATCTAGCCTGTTATCATCCTAACCGTTGCTAGATCATTAAATATACACTCATTATGTACACCGGTACAATCTGAAACAATGTTCTATACGGTGAGTGTATAGTACAGTTAATGCGGACAGTATGTCAGTATGTGATTTGCAGCTATTTAACAGTTCTGCCAGAATAAAGACCAAGTGATCATTGGTCAATTTTTTGGCAAGCTGTAATTTTGTTTTTTCTTTGTCAAGTGGTGGCTCGACTGACCAACATGGTAAGTTGGCAAGCAAGCATCGGAATGTTAGTTAGTTTATTGCAGTCGCAGGTCCTCCAGGTTTCTGTAAAATGCCCCTTATGTTGTTGTTCTGTGTCGACCATAGTTAGAAAAATATAATTTAGGAAGTTGGACAGAAAGTAATTGAGAAATTGTAAATTTATTGAGTTTGTTGAAAAAGGCAAAAACAAAATGAGATTGATTTTTCACACGTTGTTGTTTGTGTATTGCTGTTATCAGACACTGTTGACTGTGATCTGCGACTTGAGAACAGCTTGGATTTATGAAAACAATAGGAGCCTGTGATTTCTGGGTGTAAAAGCATTTATTAACTATGGAAAATACAATAGGATTTTTACTTTCAAAACAGATCTAAAAAAACTAAGCCTAATATTTAAATATAATAACAATATATTATAATATAATAAACTTTACAAAAATCCCTCCCATTTCTGAAAATGTATTATCGTCCATTTTAATAACAATCTTCAATGAGATTTTAAAACAAACAGGTTTGTACTGAGGTTTTCTGTGTTTTTTTAATGAGGGTCTTTTGCTATGAGCTTATTTCACAAGTATGGTGCGTGATTTGTGGCCTCCCATCCATCCTCCACACTACCACAGCCGGGCCACGTAAATAATTAGGAGAAACGGGTGAAAAGAGCTTATTACAGATCAGTAAGCCCATTCAATTTATGTTGCTGAGCCTTGCTGGAAGATGCTGCAATCAAACTCAATTAAGGTCAGTCTCCCAGCGTTTTCATCGTCCCAGTCACCGTGTATGATTATCCAAAGCAATGCGGTCCTCTCGTGTGCAGGAAATAGCCATGCTGTGGAAATCATGTTGTCACACACTTACCTGAGAGCTGGTTTCACTGAGACAAAGCTTTACAACGATTTTTTTTTAGATTTTAGTAGAGATACAATTTACTAAACATATGTTGACATAAAGAGGTCGAGTGATGCAGACAACAAATACAACCTGGCAGCAGAGTGATGCTCAAACTTCTAACCAATAATGAATGCCAACATTCTTAACTAATTTCACAAAATGAATACCTGAAAGGCAGCAGAGCATAAATGATTGATTTTTAAGGTACCACTTTAAAAGAGAGAAGATTTAAGCCATATAATAGTACGTTTATCAAAAAATTGAGTTACACCATCTGAAACACAGGCTTTGTATTCTGATTTAGTACTTTTATAGCACTTTTAGGAATATCTTTAAAGCCCGTAGGACCATTATTTCATAATTGTAGGACAGTTATTTTCCCAGCAGAAAAAGTGGACAACAATATGAGGCTGTCTGATCAGCAGATGGAGTTCGTTCAGCTGTTATTGATTAACTGATATTACCACATATCATTGTCATCCCATTTTATGAAGTGATTTAGTTTGTACTTCATCACAAATATAAGGCAATAAAACACATTAAAAAGCATATTGCACAATAATGCATATTGTACATGCAACTATGTATACGGTAAATGTTCCATAATG
The DNA here is from genome assembly GCA_033026295.1 of Channa striata. Taxonomy (NCBI): domain Eukaryota; kingdom Metazoa; phylum Chordata; class Actinopteri; order Anabantiformes; family Channidae; genus Channa; species Channa striata. The sequence goes on along the minus strand of CM065168.1, from coordinate 14,770,967 downwards.
CTACTGTAAACCTGGATAATCAGGGCGTTTCTAAAGCTTTTATCAAGAGGAGACATCTGTCATACCAGAGGATTGATGTTTGTTATTTTCTTCAGACTTCAATCATCTGAGAAAGTTTTCACAGAAGAAGTTCACAAAATGTCCCCTCTCCTAAACACACAAACACATGCTTGAGCCATCTGCCCATTCTCATCTTTTGCCATCAAAGAGCCTATTCTGTAGTACACACACACATACCGCACTGCAGGACAATAAGAAGTCCTGAACATTATTTCCCTCTGCGGGGGGAATTCCTTGAAGGGGCTCTCTGGCCATTCCAGACGGGAGCTGAAACATCAAGGTCCAAAGTAGGAAAAAGTTCAGTGAGTGTAAGAGTACAGGCAGCAAAGACGAAGAAAAACACATTCTCGGAAAAATGTTTCAAAATGCCTGTGATTTAGTTGGCTTAAACATCTAATGGATGGATTACCACATCCCAGTGTGTATCCCTGACAATGTTGAACTCTCTAAAGACACCGTAGGGTTCACATTTGTTCCACGAAATGTCTCAACAAGTAGTGGATAGATTGCAATTTAATTTGTACACAGTATCTTCTGACTTTTCATCAATTGCCATCTTTATATCAAATTAATAACTTGTCCAAACAACGACAAAAATGACCTTTGCTGTGCTCTTTGTGCTCATTAGTTAATTTTGGCTTGACAACAGCGAACACAAGGTGATGAGTAGTTTGACTTGCTAAGCACCAGCATATGAGCACGGTCACTATAAGAATGGTGGGCTGCTGGTGTTTGGTTTTAGTTCAGTCAACTATCGTACAGATAGCCAGAACTTTACACTTTTCCACAATTTCTCAGTTTCTTGAATTATTGCATTTCTTTGATAACCTACATTTAACATCCTGTGTAATCTGATTATGACCTTGTTACATGTGATTATCTCCAAATTCATTTTTCGACAGAAAAATCTCAAGCTGGATTAAAGAACCGCTTTACTCAAGCCTCAGGGGATTCTCACTGTTTACCGGCATGTCTTTAAGTTCATTAAAATTTCACATAGCACTTATCAAATTTCATGCCATGGTCAGCTGCCAGCTGTAGTCTTGGGGATCCACCCTACGCTCCAGCAACCTGTGACAAACATAAAGGCTTTGACAAGCACGTCTCAAACAAGAATTTCCAGCTACAAATGAACTCTGTATGACTCGCCACTCAACTTTGTTGATTGTAGAAACAATTGTGAAGCGAGCTGCAAACTGTTTTTAACAATACGGGCTAAAGAAGCAATGCAAAAAACATAGAATACTCAAATATACCCTGTGTTGATTAAGACATTCAGACTCAAGTGAAAAAAAATGCTTTCAGAAAGTTGTCCTAAGGGCCCTATGAAAGAAATATGCCAAACATTTTTGGAATGAAAATCAAATAAATCAAGACATGTCCCATTTTATGAATGCTACATTTTAATAATACATCTAAACTCTTTCCAAATGAATGTGTGGATTGTAAGGTTTCCAGTTATTAAATTCACTTCTCTTCTGTTTGGACAGCTGGCCACAGTCCTAAATGACTTGCCTGCATGGGACAAGTGTATTACCGTTGTGGGTTTGTCCGTTGGTTGTGCATTTGTTCTGAATATATTCTTAGATGTATTTCCTTTTAGATCCCAGAGGAAAGGAACACAAACATTTATGTGTAGACAAACACAATAGTGTACAGTATGTCCTTCGGATCACTGTGGCTTTACCACAATCCACCCGACACTGTGACACAAAAAAGCCTCCGTGTTTAAACTAACAACATTTGCTTAATTCACACTTTCCATTATTCTACATACACAGTTAAAGGATTTTTTTCCTTGCAGTATGAATTACACTCCCAAAAAAAACCAGCTCATTCAGGCCAACATGATAAATGTATTTATGAAGTTTCCTTATCATAGGCTGAGTAAGGTCAGCAGGTCACAGATCACTGCAACAATTTAATGAAAAGACATGAACACAATTTATTTTTAAAAACCTGATTTAATGCTAACATTAACTAGACGATTCTGACTCACTAAACCACACATTTATGGAAATTTAAAATGACACTGAATTTAACTTTTAACAGCACATATGTAACAGGTTAAACTTTACACGTGGATGTAATACTGGTAACTGCCATTTAGGACCATTCCCATAGGGCCTCATTATTTGTTGCTTTTGCCTAAAAGCCAAGTAACAGTGGGTCATGTTTGATATAATGTTGATATAATGTTATCAGTGGCTGCAGTTCTGAAATGATTATTTTAATTTCCATGCTGTAGTTTTAAACACATAATTTTCTTTTGCAAAATCGGTTTTCTTGTAGATATTTCAGAAATTCTCTCCTCACCCAGACTTTTAACTCTACATCTGATCTCAGGCGGACATGTGCATGGGCTTTAGGAACCCTGGACATCGCTGAAGGTGAAGTTGCACATGAGCTTCAATCCTGTTTCTATGACACCACAGGGATGTAAGGGCAATGATGCTCTGTACATTTTGAGTATGATTTGCAGCACATGAGCCAACATCGTACTCTCACAGTTCTTTTCAGTTCAAGTGTGGCCACTGACTGTGTTATGCAAAACAGCTTAGTCAACTGACACAGATTCTGGTAAGCTGAGCCAGTGCCACACTGAAAACTGAGTAGGCATTCACAAGTGTCCCTGTGAGACAGTGGGCAGAGTTCGGCTTGTGCTGCAGTATTAATCAACAGGGAGATCAGAGCTGTCACTCTGCTACTACAGAGTTAATCTGCACAATTTGGCATCTAAACGGAGACCTGGGTCTCAAGATCAAACATCTGGCATCTCTCCAGTGTCATTCTGAAATTCTGATTTTAGGGACAGAGAAGCCCCCCCCAACAGAACACACACGCCCTCAGCAGCAGTGAGGACATCCTAATATCACTGTGGTACAGACAGTGTGAGCGTGGATGCTGATGTAAGCACATGCAGAGATATAAAACTACAATCACAGCAAACTCGAGATGAGATTTAATGTGACAAGCAGCTATACATAACAGGTGCTCTAATTATCAGCATGAAGACATATTTGTCAATGAGCTATAAGATAGATGAAAGCAAGCATATGCTAGACGTTGGCGAAAGAATATTTGTGATGTTTTTTTAATCTTATGTTCAACAGTTATTAAGAAAAAATGTCTTCTAAAAATGTACACTGCCCCCTAGTGATGAGAATAAGGGCTTTTGGACTCAAAATGTCTGCAAACAAAAAAGCACCAAAGCACAAGCACCTACATAAAATAAACAATAACCTGGCACCAGACTTTTACATTCAGATAGTGATCCAAAATGTTAATCTGAAAAGATCTGTACATTTTTAAATATTTAGCTAGATCAGATTCTGCCTCGGGAAAACAATCTCGCTCTGGACATTACAGAGCTGTGAGGAGTTCTTGTAGAAGTCGGAGTGCCTCAAACAACAACAGATTCTGTGGCAACTTTAAAAACACTGACAACCCCAATGAAATGAGAGCTGCCATTAAGCCCCAGGAAAAATGGTATGAAGGCAGCCATATGGGATCTGGCAGAAATAATGGATAGCATGTCTGGAGGAACTTGAGAGATGAATACTGCATACAACGCAAAAAAAAATTTGTTTATACCCAGTACATTTATGTAAGACTGTGAAATCAGTAAGAGAGAATATGCTGTTAAACTACCTCACAGTATATCTGAAACCACTATAGGTTCAATGTGCATTTAATGTTGTTTGTTATAAGACTTATACTTGTAATGTATCATCAAAACCAGAATTCAAAATGTCTTCAAATGATCTGCTGGTTTAAATATAACTGCATATTAGTGTATAATTATACAGTGGACTTTGAGGCAAGCACACAAAGTACAGAATGTTTAATTGTTACAAAAGTACTAGCATTTAATTTCTGTTTTATTGACATACCCAGAGATCACAATCACGCACACCTGCACTGAACAGTTCAATAATCCAGATTATGCAATAGCCAAGTTGTTCTTCCTCTATACTTTTTCTATTCTAAAAGGCAAATTACATTTTTCAGACAAGTATGTGTGAGAACCAAGTTCAAGTTTAATTATGTTGATTCTGTTAAACTCTCAGAGAGAAAAAACACCCCAGTATTTAAAAAAAAATGTACATCCTGATTAAACTGAAAACATATTTAGCTTGAAAAATTATATACAGAGACATGAAATTCCAATTCATGTCTGTACAAGGTGGGACGAGGGAATCAATTTTCTTTCTTGTCACAGTAACATCATTTGGCCACAAAATGATGATTTCACAGTTCATTGTGACTACTTTGGCAATTCACTCTATCTCGGTGAAGCGTGCAAACATGGCTTTGCGAACAGCATCTTTGTAAGTGTCAGATGGTGAGAGTTCATATGAGCTTCCTTTAATACCCAAACCTGTGCCCTTGGTCCTTAATGAAGCCTGTGGGCAGAAGAAAAAGACATTTATTAGAAGAGACAGAGTGGACACGGGTGCCCCTGAGGTAACAACGCCAATTACTCTGAGTGAAAAGGAACACACTGGCATGGATGTGAGAGGTGAGTGTTATTTCAAAAGGGGGAGAACAGATGTAAAAGTGCTGTCATTACTGTTGGTCTCCTCACCGAGATGGGAGTAGTGATGCCTTGTTGGTTGCGCCCCAGACCTTTGCCCTCTTGCCAGCCCATGGCTTGTAACATTTTGTTCCCAATATTTTCACTCGTTATACCATCTTTGGTGGGCTGTTCATAGTTCCTGTTGGAGATGATGAGGGGTGTTAACCATAACATAAAAAGATGCTGACAAAGGTTCCATGTTTTATCAAGAAAAAAAACAGTAATCTGAAAATACAAATGGCTGGCAGTATGTGCCATTATATTTACACTATTGGGTTTGGTGGTTGATAAAATTTCTTCTTAGGTGCAGGAGGTTCAGTCACCCCATACTTCTCCCTTCTCTCTGCAGCTCTGTCTCTGTATTTGAGCTGTTAAGGTGAACATGAAGCCATAATGACTGTGCTTGTTTTAAAAGATATTAAAAAGGAAAACAAACATATTGATTATTGATTCAAATACCTCAGTCTCCTTCCTTTCCAGCTCCTCGAGCTCAGCTTCTGAAAGCTGTGATCTTCTCTGAATTTCCAAATTTTGCTAAAAAAATTAGGAAACTTTAACAGCCATCAAATGCAAAGAGAAAGATATACATATACACACACAAATATATTTTTTTCACACATACTTATAGAACAGTTCCCGATCTTATAACATCTTTTCCTTCTTGTATTTGAGGATTTATACACTGACCAGATGGCAGTAGCTACATGCACATTAAATATCTGCCCTTCCTCACCTTGTGGAGGTCAGAGAGCTGCTGGTGACGCAGCAGACCTTCTTTGGAGGGGAACTGACGGCGACACAACAGACAAACCATCTTCTTCCAATCTGTTATTTTTCCTTCCTCATCCATTCCTCTTCCTGAACTGGTTTCTTCTGGGTCACTGTCAGCACTGTGAGCAGCAACCAGAGAACTCTGTAATATGAAAGCAGAAAGGTGTCATGATATGAGATTTGTTTTTTTAATAATTGCTCCTTCGTGGAAGAACAGTAATAGCACGTCGAGACCTTAGCTGAACTCTCCAACTCCGCAGTCTTGAATTGTTCAGTCATAAAAGATGGGATGTCAAAGCCCCCCATTTGCTAAAAGGAAACAAACAAAGGAAATCATGATAAAATAATAACACAAAAGCCAGCAGATCCATTGATACTCAACAAGAAACAATGGCTGATAAAAATGTATTTATAATAAGCACTAAAATTTTGCTAAAGAAACTAAATGTAGTTTAAATTATTGTCTATATATATAAAAAACAGGTAAAATTGACGTAGGTGTGTGCTCCCAGTTTCTATAAGCAGTTTTTCATACACGATACAATTTTACTATTTCTTCACTACCTTCTTCTCGAAGAGGGAGAAACCTGCATCAGCAGCTGCGGACTCTTTCCTCTCGTCCTCCTTGGATGGTCCTAATCCTTGGAAACTGCACTTAAAGCTTTCTTTTTGCTTATTTAAGCTTTTTGCCCAGCGCTCCATGTCTTTTGCAATCTGCAATTTGATTAACTCGCCATTATTGTAAAGGTCAAGATAACAGTCATTACTAAAAACTGATTTCATAGTCGCATTTACCTGCTGTGCGGACTTGCTTTTGGGCTTCTCTTTTTTCTCTTTGGGCTCCTTGCTTGTGCTGACGGCAGCTGAGGAATTTGCTGCGGCGGTAGCTGGAGATGTCTGTTGGGTGCTTGTGTCCGTTGATGCAGGGACGTAGGTCTGCTTCTCATTGTCCCAGTAGAGGTACTGCTGAGTCTCAGCGTTATAGTAGTACTGTTGATGATAGGCATGAGAACAGCTGGTTAGATTAACAGTTTTTTTTAGAAGAACTAAAAGCTTCACAACGTTTGGGCGTTATATTCTGAGCATTCAAGTTGTGAACATACCTGGCTGCTGGGATCATAGTACAGGCCAGTCTGTTGATCATAATAGTAACCTGAAGACTCGTCATACTGGTACATGGAGGTATCAGGGGTATCTAAAGAAGTAGAAGGCACATATAAAGCAAACATGCTTTCTACATGAAATAACTAATCAAGTTTGGCATCTCCATCACATACACGTGGAATAATCTGTAGCTATCTAATCTTACCTGTTTTGTTAGTGGCAGCACCACAGACTGTAGTCACCACAGTAGAATCTGCTGGTGTTATCGATGATGAGGTGCAAACATTAGACGCCTGTTGCTCTACCTCAACTGGCCTTGCTACTGGATGTGACTGAGAACAGGGGAAAAGACAAACTTTTTCACTCAAAGCAAAATGACACAGAAGTAAATTTTAAAAAAAAGAATAGTTCTCCCTGCTGCACTGAGATTCACTGTGGCTTAATGGTCTACCTGTATAGCAGGCTGGCTGATAACAACAGGCTGGTAAACTTGAGCTGTCTGAGATATGACCACTCCCGTGACTGCAGGGATCAAGGTCTTAATTCCTGGAGCAGCTGCAGATGGTAATGATAAAAACAGCAATTTCACACTTAAATTTTCACAGTTTATAAGGGATTCTAAATATCTGTGGGTGACTGGCACCTCATATTACCTCCAAGTAATCCATCTCCCATGACAGGACCCAATCCTGCAGGCTGCTGCCACACTTGATAATTCTGCCCCTGCATCCAAGAATGAGTAATGCTATTGTGGCCAAATCAACAGAATACATTGTGACAGTAAGACACACTCTAAACTCACCTGTGTTTGTTGTGCATATCCATCTGGAAAAGTAATGTAGTCAGAGGTGGCATGTGAACCTTGCTGTATCTAAAGAGATAAATGCAGGTATGAGAGTCAGTTAACAATTAAATTGCATTTGCAAACTAGTAAATTCTGCACATTAAGCTCAACTAAGAAAATGTCGAAACAAAACAACAAAGTCAACCATTTCAAATACTGATAATGTCAATGAATATCAACACCCCACTTTGCAAATTTATATAACTGGTCATTTGTTCTGATTATTTTGACTGATCTATCAATATGTTAAAATACCCCCACCACCCACATGGTATATTTCAACAAAGTAAAAGTCAGACGATCTTTTGACAGTTTATAAAACCAAGGGCTCTAAAGAGAGTCTCAATGGTATTTGTATCAAGTTTTCTACACCTGTTATTAAATACAATGATTTGATATCCTTTCATAAAGTATACTGCTTTCTACAGTGCTGAAGCATGATTTTGTTTTTTTGGAGGTGAAACGCCTTTGCCATAACTGCCCTATGTGTCAGGTTTACACATAATATGTATAAAGTCTTTAAATTAATCACATCACATTCATAATTTGTAAAGATTTTATATTTTGCCTTATTTAAAATTGGTTAATAGTGTTTTAAAAGGCCAGAAAGGGATCAAATTAAGAGAATTTTAAAGAAAGTAAAACAGACCTGGCTGGATGACCACTGTGCAGCAGCAATAGCTGTGCTTGCAACAGAGAGAGCATTGGCTCTGATCCCATCAGGCTGTGCTGAATCTCTGAAAAGGACACAGTGATTAGTTAAACCCCAATTTAAGTCCCTTATTTTATATACTGAAGTTTAATAATGAACCTGCATGGAATGCAAAGTGAGCAGCCTCCAACAGACTGTTTAGAAAGTGCATTTTACATTGTGTGGATCCAAATCATCTTATATATGTAACATATTTTTGCTCACGGAAAGCTAAGACTGCACTGAAACAGAATTTGTATGTGACTCACTTCCTCGCACTCTTCGCATAATCCACACCAATTGTTTTTCCATCTAGTTTTAGAGGTGGCTGAAGGCTCTGGAGAATGGTGAGAAGCTGTGACGCTTCCTATAAAAGTGAAAAAATATCACATCATATGCATGTACTCACCCCCCAAAAAAAAACTAACAAAAACTTAGATTATGACAACATAAATAAAAACAACATACCAAAGCAGACGTGAGCTGTACAAAGGCAAAGCCTCTGTTCTGTCCTGTTTGTTTGTCTTTGATGAGGCGGATATTGCCCGTGGATAGGTTGGCATATGGTGCCAGCATATTTAAAATTCCATCAACAGTTGAAAGAGGAGCAATGTTCCTTAAGATTATTGCTGTTAAAACAAAGCTCGCGATGAATAACTGTAGAATAACTGAGCAGAAAGAATGACATATTTCAATATTAGGTGAAAAACACACTCACTGTCTCCACTGTAATCTCCTGGCTGAGACTCTACATTTGAACCACTTATTCCGTGAGACTCTCCTTCTGTGCTCAGCAATAAAAGTGTAACACATAAGTCAGTATAAACCACTAAAACAATCCAGGACAAAGCTCAAGACAATAACACACCAAAAAAAACTTTGGTTTGGTGAAGTAACAACTCACCGACTTTTGCTGCCCCACACCTGAAACACTTAAGCCTCTTTCGAAAATTGTACAGACCGCACTGTAATAAATCAATGAGTTTTATTTTTGTTATAAATAGCAATAATGCAGCAAAAGAAAAAAAGAAAAAAAAACTCACAGCACTGCAAAGCCAATTTTCAAACTTCTGTCTCCTGTTGCTGTAGTGCACGGCAATGCTTTTCCCCTGGATCGCCAACTTGTTCTGTGAAGTGAAAAACCTCCAGTTATTTCAAATTTTGACAGGCTTAAGCCAAAGGGGCAGATGAGGTCGTGCCACTAGCCCACCCCATGAGTGAGAGCAGCTGGAACAGGAAAGAGTGGCTAGGCTTACACACACTGCTTAGGTAGAGTGTCTCAGGGAGTACAGGGGAACAGAGGTGGAAGGAGGCATTCAGAGAGAGAGAAAGTTTCAGTTCTGTGTATGAGGAAAGTAGTTCTCAAAAATGGTTCTAAGCGTGTTTGGGACCGGAGTGCTGCCAGCTCATTCCTGTCTCACTCCAATCTTCGGATTTTAAATGGAGATGAGAAAATATCCAAGTGACTGAGCTGGAGCAGAATGTGTTATGAAAGCACAGGGTAGTCAAGACTAAACAAGTCTGTAAAGTCTGCTCTTGATAAGATAGTCTCTCATAGGCTCTTTGTTAGCAACTGCAACAGAACACACACTTTATTGCATTTGCAAAAAACATATAGAGCGATTCAACACCAAATTCAGTATATTCAGCAAACTAAACCGATGAAAATGAACCTTTTGTTTGAAAAATGTATCTTAAAATGCTTTATCAACATGGTATTGGTTAATTTGGCCTCTACACTCCAAGAATATTTCTAGACTTTGTGATTGTTAAAGCAACCTGATTGGTCTCCATCCATCGAGTAGAATCTTGCAAGTGATAAAACTCCACGAAGGCGAAACCTCGGCTTATACCTAGAGACAGCATTCAAATATAGACGGGAGGTGTGTTAGTTAGAATGCTTTGGTGCAACATTCAAACTCACAATGGGCTTGTAATCTAAAGTAAAAACGGAAGTTGGTAGGATGCTTACAATGTCAAGGGGATGGTACTGACTTTGATTTAACGTAGCTTTTAATGTCGGTTCATAAACAGAATATACAGTAACCTCTTTACCTGGTTGTTTCAGCAAACTGGGCAAACTCTGATGACAGAAACGATTCTTGGACAGTTGCAATACAGTATAAGCCTTCTTTTTCATGGACAGCGATAAAGGAGGTGAAGAAAGTTAAGAGACAGAGCAGGGTGGGACATTCCTCTGAATATCAACACTCACCTGTTCTTTTTTTCATCAAGCGGATGTCCACAGGCTGAGGTCCAGGAAGCTGCTCAAGTGCTAAGCGAATCTAGAAAATATGAGCACAGCGTTAAATTCATTGAAATACAACAGCTTGTCTTCCCCCTATTTGCCAATAATTGGAACATTATGCAAACAGTTTGTATTAATCTATACATTTCATAAACTGTCAGCTGCATATTTCATGCCAAGTTGTGACAAAAAAGCTGTTGTAAGATTAATTCCTTTAAAATCTACACAAGTTTTCTGAGAGACACTCAGAAATTAACAGTATGGTAAAGCCAGAGAAAATGCAGAAGAAATTAAAGAAGAAGGCAGCTTAAACTATCAAATTTAATCTAACATAAGGACTGTTCAAATAAGTCAATATATATGTTAGTGATAATGGAAAAACATCTATAGTTTTACATTATGCGCCATTGTTTACATTTTTTTTTTACTGTAACACACATCCCACTCTTTTTTTGACAGATGCAACAGTATAGTCACATAAAAAGACATGAAGGACAGTGAAAGTGGAACAGGATGTAGTAATTCATAACAGAAGGAGGTATACACAACAATATGCCAAACTAAATATTTTTTGTGCTCCATTACTTGTGCCGAGCAAATGAGGCAGCATTAGTAACTAATTAAGATTTGCTAGCAACAGATACAGCTGTTAAGAGGCTACAGGTAACTTATAAGGTGTAATGTTTTCTTCTTAACTTATCTTAAATTTGAATACCAACAACTTACGCATGTTTACAGTGCTTCTAATGCAAATTTGTCATTTTACTTATGACTGGCTCTTAAAGTACTTTCAAAAATGTAAATGAATTACAACTACACTTTGTAAATTGTTCTCCACGTTCTCCAAAAGCATGCCATCTCTGTGCATCACAACTGCACCTGCATCAGACGAAGCATTAGGACAAACCCTAAAAGCGCTACCAGAATTACCTTACAGTACAGAGTTAAACTTTGAACGAAAGCCATAATGGTTAGCTGTCCATTTTGTTAAATGGTTAACTGAAAATTTGCAAATGGATTAAAGCTAAAATTAATTATTAAAAATGAGGAAGTTTTAGCCAAGTATATTATTAAACTTTTTATTGTTAAATGGTCTTCCCAAGTGATATTTTTATTGAATTTATATAATACATCCTTTATCATGATACATGTCATTATTAGGATATAAAATCAACTATATCAGCATATGATATTTTGGTTATATCGCACAGCCCTATAGTGTGTTATGTTTAAAGAGGGTGAGTGGGACAAAATAAGAACTGTAAGCTTACATCGTCCTCTGTGACATGAAGAGAAAGACCCCTCAGCATAACTGTTTTGCTCTCTTCCTCCTGCTCCATTTTGTAGTCCTGGTCTGGATAATCCCCTTCATATTCATCATCAGATCTGTCCCCACTTCTACGTCGTTTTCGGCTCCTCTGTTGCAGACAGAACGGTTAGTAATGAAGTTACAACAAAGACGTTTTTCTATCCGCTAGAGGTGAGTGTGCTATATTAAAATTCACTTACATCTGGACTGTCTCTCTGCTCATCGAAGTGCTCTCTGTGTCTGTTATCAGCCCATCGTCGTTCACAATCCCTCTCCACATCTCTACTTCGCTTTTCATACCATTCTGAATCATCTCTTCTCCCATCTGAACCATACCTTCCACTTCGTTCACCACGACTGGGCCTAAAATCATTATTGATTTTTCTTATAAGGGCATCTATTAAAAACATAAACACACAAAATATCCCAAAACACTGGATCACATTTGTTTTACCCTTTATCAGTCCCCATGGTTTCGTGTAGTGGAGTCACTTTTAATCCAGAGAGTCTGTATGAAAAAACAATTATTTTTAACCATTTTAGTCAAAGACAAGCATTTATTAACAAAAAGCTTTAATAGGTAAAAAAGATTTGACACCTTAAGATATGTTGTTTTCTAGAGTTCGGAAATCTAATAATAAAGTTGTTCAATAATCTGCAAGTATGGCCGACGGTTTGATCTTTTCAGTCTGTCCCCACGTACTGCACCATGACAGCACAATGCGCAAAATTTGTTTTTCATCTATAGTTTGTCAGAACAGATTTAGTATAAATACTTTTTCATGCTAAGCGACAGAAACAATGAGTTATGTAAGGTAGCTAGGCTAGTTGTGGTAACGTTAGCCACAATAGCTAAGTCACAGAGATAACTGTTATCACAAGCCTGACTTAAAATTCATATTAAAACAGCATTGTTTTAAACTGATTCCTGATGGTAAATACATTCAGATTAAATAATATTACTAACAAATTTAATGAAGATCGTTATTTAATCTAAAACAAGTCTTAACGCTCATTGCTAACGTTAGCATTACCGAGGCTAAGGAGCAAACAGGAAACTCTATCTACGTCATGTGCGTTTCGTGGATCCTATCTCGTTAAACATCAGCAAACTCACGAAACAAATCTCCAGCAGAAAACAGAGATGAGCAAATAATTCCGGGCTCCGAAGCTTGTGACACTCTAAATGAACCGCCGTGTGTCGACGCTAAGTGTGGGAGCTTTGTCCAGCGACAACTGTCATGTGACTTATGACGTCAGAAGCTTCGAACGTCACTGGTGCTTAAGGAAAAGTTTCATATGTTTATATGCGCTTTACTATGTTACATATGATTTCTCAGTGACTCTCCAAGATGTGGGGTTTTCACCAATATAACATAAAACTAAAAAACATATAATTTATATTTTTGCATACATGTATGAATGAAATACAGACTAAATACCATAATCACCCGAAATTTGACAGCTGAAAACCGTGCTGGTTTAGTTCTGCAGGTTGCATTCGGGAATTACGTTTTTTCTCTTTGGGCGAAGGATCGAAGGCTGCCATCAATACAAAGCATTATATGTTTGTCTAATATGGACATGTATTGCCATAGAAATAGCAATAAAGGTGAACATTTCTCTATTGCTGAAAGCAAAAAGTTGCGCTATTACTTTGTGTGTTGATAGCTAATGCAAAAAAATAATATAATAATTTAATTATGTTTTTATTTTAAATGGAGTTCTATGGGAGTCTTTCATGTGTAAAAACGCACATGACAGAAATGAAAGTCACGTGGTTCGCACTTGTTAAGTGGAAATGCAATTGTGCAGAAAAATATTTTTATCATTACTTTCATTTTTAACTAGTCAGTGCTTCAAATCTCTTGCCTCCAAAGTTCTTCAACAGCCGCCTGCTAGAGCGTTACGAAACGAGCGTTATTTCTTTTCACTTCTAAATTTTTCAGGCCTTCCAGTCTTTCAGCAGCCAAGGCTACCAGCAGCTGGCTTTCAGCAATCACATGCTTTTTCTCCAGGAAATTTTAGTTATTAAATATTATGTATATTATTATTATATATATTATATATTATTATTGATACAAAGATGTTTTGTGCTAGCGCTATGGTCAGAGTATGAAGTAGTTGCTATAGCACCGGTCTGCCACCAGATGTCACTGTTTCTCCTCACAGTGACGCCCCAAAGTTTCTAATTAAAACAATTTAAAATGAAAGCTCAGTGCTTATTAAGGCTTCATTCGCTCATCACCAGCATAAAAAAACATGTTACCCAGTACATTTTGGTATTACGAACCGATTTACTGACACAAACTGGTTTGTCGCATAAATCTGATAACGACCTCCATGGTCGATGGAGGTTTTCTAGAAGCCTTAGTTTCCATCTTCCGGTCTGTCAGCATGAACAGCGCATCCACGCCACCCACCGATCAGGACGATTTAAAATTTGGGACGACTGAACAGATCAGCTAATCAACAAGCAGGATAGTAACAGAATTGACTTGTTCTTGGCCACTGCTTTGTAAATCTAGGCTTTATTGGCCTCTTGGACCTATCCACCAATTAAAGCAATCTGATCCAGGTAGTGTCTCTCAGGGCTCTGAATACCCCGCCTCTCACCTAATGACTGTTTCGACCCCGAATAAGAGAAATGGTTAAAGATAACTGACGGCTGGAGAGTTGCCTCTGTCTCGGCTTGTTACACACTGTTTAAAGAAGTGACAGACCTACTAAAATCAGCCATTCTATACATCATTTAATAATTATGTAGCATGTATACAAAAAAGCAACAATTAATACCATAAAATGTTTATAAAGGTCCAAGTGTGTGCATAAATAGAAATGGAAATTGTGAATGCATTTAAGTCTAAGCAGATGTAGACAGGTGCATGTTGACCAAATGGAGTTATGTAAGCCTACATAGCCTAGAACATAATATTTCATTTGCACTTTGGTTCCTCCCTTTTCCCTTGTGTTCATCTTGTATCTCAGCTTTAAAGTATCACTTTAACTGGTACGTAGACATTGTATGTAGCTGTACATTTGTTCATCTATTTTAAACATAGGATTCTTAAATCCATGTTGCGTTTGGGTTGTGGGCTGTTCTACCCGTTCCCCCACATCTCCCCAGCCACACCCGATGCAGAGGATGTTAGAAAAGGGGGAGATACAACAACACTGGAGACACTGGAACCAGTGGTGGCCCGGACTGACACGCTCCCGCATCACCGCGGGGTGGCGCTGCAGTGCCACTGATTGCGGTGCGGGTGAGGCGCAGAAGCAGAAATCTGCTCTCATCATCATACAATACAATACAATAGAGCAATGGCGGCGGCAGTGGATGCGAACCGTTAAAGGCTGTTGAATATATTTAACTAACTAACCCTGATTGTGTATGATCTGTAAATTTCCCAATCGGGAAAAGCCCTGCAAGTGGTGGTCACTACGAGAAGACGTCTCGCCAGCTCCCACTGACTTTGACCCTGGTAACAGGAAGAAGGTAGCCAGCTGGCTAACGTTAACATTAGCAAGCTGCTAGCATTGTTATTTGCTAATCGGGAGTAGTTCTGAACATCACTGCTGCTGGTGTATTAAGCTAAAAGAAAAAACGATCGTTTCAATTTTGCAAAGTGAAGTAAATATTATGTTGTTTAAGTTAATTTATTAGCCTGACAATTATCGTTAGCTCTAATGTTACATTTGAGGTCCAAAAAGACACTAGCCTCAACGTCAACTAGCTAACCTGGTAGCCAGATGAAGTGACAACCAATCGCCTCAGTTCTCTCAGCCTAACGCTCCTTCTTTGTCATTTACCAAACTATTACCTTATCGCCTCAGCTGTTATTTTAGAAGACAGCCGTGGTAAAGTTGCTTGTTGTCTGCTGAAAGTACAGTTATTTTCTTTGCTGTGTTTTGATCAGGCTGGATGGCCGAGCCGGAGCTTTTGCTGGACTCCAATATTCGACTCTGGGTAGTGTTGCCCATTGTCTTCATCACTTTCCTTGTTGGGGTGATCCGGCATTATGTCTCTATTCTTCTTCAGAGCGACAAGAAGTTGACGTTGGAACAGGTTTCTGACAGGTATGGCTACATGGTGTGGGACTGTGAAATGGGAAAATCGGGATTTAAAAAAAAAGCTTTGCAATAAACATGTTTTTCCCATTTCACAATCCAGCCAGGTTCTTATTCGGAGCAGAATTCTCAGAGAAAATGGAAAATACATTCCCAAACAGGTAGATTTGTTTCCAATGATTTTTTTTATGTTATGTTATTCTGCTTATGTGCAAGTTTGAAACAGAAACTATTTGCTGTCAAAACTGCAGTGTGTAGGACAGTGTTACTGAAGATCTCTCTTTTTGGTTTAGTCCTTTTTGATGAGGAAGTTCTACTTCAATAATCAAGAAGATGGATTTTTTAAGAAGACCAAAAGAAAGGTAGTCCCACCATCTCCAATGACAGGTAAAAAATTTGAGTGGATTTTATTGTGTAATATTTATTATTATAACCCCCTCTGATACATAGGTTATTTAAACGGCTACTATAATAGGGAATATCTTTATCAAGTGTAAACAAATAGACTAAAATTTAATGATGTTATTTTAAGAGGCTTACTTTGTGGCATGTTTTACTTCCCTCTAAAAATCGTGTTCAGAACAGTTAAACCAAATATAATCTACAATTAGGTTTAAAATATCTAGGTGTTTTGTGCTTTATGTGTATATTTACTAAAATAAGCTCTTAAAGTCATTTAGAGCAGTCACTCCTTTTGCATTCCTAATTAATTGAAATGAAACAGATGTGCAAAACTTACTGAGTTAATTTGTTATTTTATTTTTCTGCAGATCCCAGCATGCTGACAGACATGATGAAAGGCAATGTCACCAATGTTCTTCCCATGATTCTCATTGGAGGCTGGATTAATTGGACCTTTTCAGGATTTGTAACAAGTAATGACACAGATCCTGCAGCTTGATGTGACATGCACAAAAACTACTTTATGTTTGTGTTACTATCATATAAAACATTGTGTGGAGTATTACACTGAGTTCTTTCTGTACTGTTCTTTCACACAGCTAAGGTTCCCTTCCCTCTCACTTTACGCTTCAAGCCCATGCTGCAGCAAGGAATAGAGCTGCTCTCACTGGATGCTTCCTGGTAAACTAATAAATCCACATTTTTTGAGATACACCATAAAAGTTGCTTATCTCCAAATGTTGACCTTGTGTTCCTTTTTTGTATGTGTGCATGAATTTATGACCTAGGGTGAGCTCAGCATCATGGTATTTCCTCAATGTGTTTGGACTGCGAAGCATGTACTCATTAATACTTGGACAAGACAATGGTATGACAATTGTTTGTTGAATTCTGTTTATGCTTTGCTTTTACAGACTGAGCAAAGCCTTTTGGTGAATCTATAATTGCACATTGTAGGATTCAAATAAGATGCCTATTCCTAGATGCTAAATGGTTTTTTATGCACTGCATTCCCCATAGGTGCAGATCAGTCGAGGATCATGCAAGAGCAGATGAGTGGTGCAGCCATGGCCATGCCAGCAGATACAAATAAAGCTTTTAAGGTATGTAGTTGGCATTTTTTTGTTATTTAGGGTTGATTTTGGTAACTTTTTCATTTAACATTTGTTCTGGATTTTAGGCTGAATGGGAGGCACTGGAGCTGACTGACCATCAGTGGGCGCTGGACAGTGTAGAAGAAGATCTGATGAGCAGGGAGCTGGACTTTGATGGCATGTTTAGCAAGGAGCTGCAGAGTGGCATCTTCTGATGGCATGGTCACTTTTACTTGAAGCCTTCAGTTTGGATTATAATTATTGCAGGGATTTGTTTTGCGTTGAAACAGATATCAAATCCTTTCATGTTATGCAAAGTTTACATGACTTGTTTGTGGCCCTTGTCTAATCACATGCATTACCTAACCATTCCTCTTCATAAAGTCTTTGAAATTGCTATAAATACTCTGATTCTGCTGCTGTCTCATGTGTGTTAGAAAGCACTACTTTCACATATTTCACCTTTGACCTGAGGGAACACGTAGGGAAAATGTAAAACTTTTTTACTCAAACACATTACTATTAGTTTCCATCTATATATATATACCCTCATAATGTCATTATGAAATAGAATGTGAACTATCTAGTGCTTATTTTTATTTTGTGTCAAACACAGCTGCACTAGCTATTATGTCTCGTCATGTATAAATAATAGGAATTATGCAGTTTTAAATGTAGTTATGTTTAATTAATTATGCTTTTAACTGTCTTTGTTGGATTAGAGACCTCTTCTGGGGCAACTCCATAATTTGAAAGTACACCCAGAACGGATTAGTCGTTAGCAGATAAAATGTATAATTGAAATACTGAGATTTTGCAGTATGTACACGGTTTCTTTTGTAATGTACCCCCCACTCCCCCCCGCCCACACCAACACACACACACACACACACACACACCTGTTTTGTACAATATAAAGTCTGATTTGTCAAAACACCTGTTTCGTTTGTTGCAATGCTCGTCAACACAAAAATACAATTAACCATGTTATCATCTTGTGCACAAAATGAGAAGTCAGTGTTGGAATTTTTTAATGCTCTAACGTCACAACAATACATGGGTGTTTTTGTAAAGAAGCCACGGCGTAAAAATTTAAAAATAAAAGATAAAAAAAGCCACGGCTGATGAAGGAGGTTTTGCCTTTTGGCGTATGTGTCGTATATCCCGTGACTGACTGGGCGCAGTCCGTGGAGTAGAACAGCAGCTCCGCTCCCCCGCGGCTGGACAGCGTCGCTCCCTTGATCAGCGTCGGAAGCTCGTCCGAGTGCGTCTCTTCCATTTGCGCGTTCACGATACCGGCAAACTCACTGCATGATGGCCGAGGGAGGCGGACCCGAGTCGGGTGGCACGGCAGACTCCGACTCGGAGCCGGTTGCTACACAAATACCAACCCCTTCAACGGAAAGTCAAAAACAAACTATTGGGTCGCTTTTGAAAACAACTTTGAAAAAGGGCGACGAATGGTAAGAATCAGCGGCGGCCGACGTTATTGCTATCTGGGTGTTTCAGCTAGCACTAGCCAGCTAACGTTAGCCAGTGAGAAGCCGGAAATGTTAACGCGCTAACGCTAGCAGGCGAACAACGCCAGTGGTGAAATATCTGAAATCGAAAGCTGCGTTGCTAACGCTACTGATCCTTTGGACAGCTAGCTAGTTAATGTTTAAGAAGTTAGCACGCTAGCAGCTAAACACCTCGACTTTAGAATGTTAAGTGTAAAAGAGTGATGTCTGTGGTAACAGACAGCAGATCTTTGAATACAGACGGGCAAACTAACATGTTTAAGTGGCTTATCAACGTTAATGCCTGTTTCGGGACAAATTAGCTGATGTGGCTAACGTTAGTCATTTGCCAGATTAGGCCCTTCGACTCAGGTAGTGGCTTCTCCTGCCAGTTTAACCGGCTTCTTGCTAGATGAGTAGTGATCGAAAAATGGACCCGATGACACGAATAATAAGCTATGTCGTTACTTGCTTGAAATGACGGGCTAGTCATTGTCGTTTTTTAGCTAGTTAATGTTTTTTTCAGTCATTGCAAATTCTTGACTTGACTATACTGCAAGCAGGTGTAGTCACCTAAACAAACAGGCAGGGCAACATAAAACCACCAGGCGATCATGTGTTCCCTTTATTGGTACAAATTGATATTAAGGTTAATTAACATGTCCAAATAATTAATGTTAGCATTAATACCATGTCTGTCAGCTTCTAGCTTAAATGCCACCAACATGTTCAGAACAAATTGTCAGGTGCTGTCCATGGCGAACTGAGACTAGTTTAAATGACATTGCAGACTCAAGGTAATCGAGTTTTCCACAAACGCTGAGCTCATTGCATAACTTGGGGAAACCTCTGGTAAAAGAGAAAAGATCAAGAATGTTGGATCATCTCTGATATTAGAGGCGCTATGACTCTGTGTTACTGTGTTACTTTAATTATGTGAATACTTGCTAGCAAGCCTATTAACTAAAGGGGATTCTCACCTGGGATGAGATTAAGTCAGACTAGCTTGCTGTTACTATATCTGGGGACAGCTGTGGCTCAAGCAAAAGAGTGGGTCATCCACCAAGTGTAAGGTCGACAGTTTGATCTTCAGCAACATGTCCCTGAGCAAAACATTAAATCCTAAGTTGTTTCTCTGTGTGTGCGGGCAACACTTCCTTGTAAGTTATATAAGAGCATCTGCCATTTGACCGCAACTGAATATAAAATTTTTCTGTGCATGTCAAGACAGTTTGGTGTTGCGTGATTTTCTGTTTTTCACCTAATGTCATTCATTGCGTCATCTTTGAATGACTTTTCTTTTCTGTTTTCGATTGATAGCCTGTATTTCCTAATTGGCTAAAATCCTTTATGATGAAATGTTAAAAAGTTTTGAAAAGAAACTGTCATGGCTCTCAAAGTGTGATATGTTTGTTCACTGTTTGTAACCAATTTCTTTTAGGTATCTAATAGACAGCCGGTGGTTCAAACAATGGAAGAAGTATGTGGGATTTGACAGCTGGGACATGTACAATGTTGGAGAACGGAGTCTCTATCCAGGACCCATTGATAACTCTGGACTGTTTTCAGGTATAGAAATATATATATATATATATATATATATATAAATATATATATAGTATATATATATATATATTTTTTTTGAGTACATTTTGGGACAGCACAAATTCTACATAAAGATTAAAAGACACACTAGCAAGATATAGAAAAAGAACTTTTTGCATGTTAAACTTTACTTTCCTCAAAAAAAATGCCCTGGTGGGCAGTGTTCCCAGACTCTTCGGTCAAGTTTGGTGGGCTTCAGATCTGGTGATTGAGCTGGCCAGTTCATCACTGAGAGTATTTTAGCAGCTGTTTTATTTTTTTTTGTTTTATTTTTTTTGTTTTTCCCGACAGATAATTCTAGGCCCAATGCTTGGAGTTGTTGGTTGCAAAATGAAGTTACCCCTAGTCAGTTAGTGCCTTGAGGGAATGGCATAGCCCTTTAGTGTGAAGTGGCATCCATGCTGATTGAGGGTTAGGATCTTTCCCAAAATGCAGGTCACCCATCCTCTCACTGCCGTAGCATCTCTAGATCATCATGTTTCCATCTCCATGCTTTTTCTGATGGTTTTAGGCTGCCATTTTTTCTGTTGTCTTGAGCCTGGCGTCTTACATACTGTACGTTCTTTGTTTGGATTAAAAGTTTTGACTCATCTATCATTTGTTGACTGTTGTCTTTTTGGCCACTGTTTTATGCATCTTGGGTCACTGTAACATTTTCTTCCGAATTGCCAGCCTTGTTAGGATTTTTTTTTTTGTGGGGACTCGGCCCATGATGCCACCTGACCCAAGTTTCCTATTTAGCAATTCAGCCAATTCAGGACCAGTAAAGCATTTGTTATTTAAGGAGGATATGTTTCTTGGGCAATGCATCTGTTGTCCTGACTAGATCTAGTTGTATCATGTCTCTCGAGAACATAGTTTACATCTTTTTAAAGAAATCGTAATTTCTTGGCTATACCTCCATATAGAATAACCTTTCTTTTCTAAGAGACATATAGATTGATATGTTTCTTAGGAAAATTGTTTTTGTTTAGCTGTTTTTTGTTCAGATTTACAATGTAAATAACAGGTTGTTCTAACTATGGAGGAATAGCAAAATATAAATTCATATTTTTGGTTTTCTTGATAACTTATTTTAAGATATTTTAACACCTGGGAGAGACATGGTCAATTTAAGAGTGTATGCCCTTGAATTTCTGGAAAAACATCAGTAGAATGTCACAGATTTGTGGGGCTGTTACTGCTGAAAATAAAGTTTAACATGCATGATTATAGTTTAACATGTTCTCTGCTCGAATGTCCCTAAAATGAAGTTTTGTTTTTTTTTAATAATTGTTGTAAATTTTTTGATCCATTTACAAATATTTTATTGAATACAATCAACAAAAGCTAATAGAAATACAAAGGTGCACACGTGTTTCAAAACTTTGGCTGGTGTTATATTTATAAGCCTGATTCTAGCCTAGTTTTTTTTCCTTAAAGCCCAGGAGACTCAGGCCCTGAAAGAGCATCTTATAGATGAGTTGGATTATGTCCTTGTACCCACTGAGGCATGGAATAAACTTGTCAACTGGTATGGCTGCCTTGAGGGGCAGAGACCCATTGTCAGGAAGGTAATGCTGTCTGAGATATTTTTCCTTTTAATCACTCATTTGTGGTATGGAATCTTAAATGTCTGCTTTTTTTGTAGGTTGTTGAACATGGCATGTTTGTCAAGCATTGTAAGGTGGAAGTATATCTGCTGGAGCTGAACTTGTGTGAGAATGACAACATGGACAATGTAGTTACACGGCATTTCAGTAAAGCTGATACTATAGGTAAGGGTAAGGATCCACATGAGTGTTCTATGTAATACCAATTAAAGGCAACTAAGTTTTCAAACTTTTTGCTTCCCAGATACTATAGAGAAGGAGATGAGAGCGCTGTTCAATATCCCCTCAGAGAAGGAGACACGACTTTGGAACAAATATATGAGCAACACCTATGAGCAGCTAAACAAGCCCGACAGCACTGTACAGGATGCTGGTCTCTTTCAGGGACAGGTAACACAGAGCTGTGCTATTGTTACGACTTTCATATAATGGATGCTCCATTAATGGATGCATCTTCCTCTTCTTTAAATGCAGCGGTTATCAATATTAATAATAAAGTTTAATGCGATAGGCCTGCATACATATATAGTGAAGTTTAATATGAGGTCACTGAACTCTGGTTTAGGTACAATTGTATTGTCACGAGGCCAAATTTAGTGTGGGGATATTGTCTAAAGTTGTATAGTATGAGTAGTATTTATGGTCTCTTTATATTCATAAATACGAACTTTGCAAATTGTATTTTTTTTTTTATTTAACCTTTACTTAACCAGGGAAATCTCATTGAGATTCCCAAGTCTCTTTTCAAGGGATTGCTGGCCAAAATGGCAGTGCAGTTGATAGACATACTCTACCTGCAGCTTCTGAAGTTTGGCAGTGTTTGGCCCCTCTATAGTATTAAAGTCAACCCGGGGTTATGATGGCTCTAACAAGGCAATTTGTTGTGCCAGCATGGCTCTAATTTAGCCTGTTTTCCCACAGGTGCTTGTGATTGAACGCAAGAATGAGGATGGCACATGGCCCAGACAAGCCTCTCATTCTAAGTAAGCAAGTATTTTTTTGTTATCCTTGTCCTTCAGCAAAATGTATATCCTAGCATTTAGTATTTAAAGTAGTTTAAATGTGTTTCAGCATCATTATAATTTGGGGTAATTTCTAGAAATGTGCTTTTCTGACACATGCCTTTTCTTTTGCTCATCAGATCCAGTACCACCCCATCCAGGAATTTCACTACCTCCCCCAAACTCTCCTCTAACTCATCGGCCAGCATCTCTTCAACAGTAACCAACGGAGACAGTAGCTGTAGCCCTGGCTACACACTGAATAACAGCACCTCCTCTGGCAACAGGCAAGTGATCCTTTCTCTGATATGTATTTATCTCCCATCGCTGTTGTCTCCCATGCACAGAATACTGCCCTTTACCTCACCTGGGTATTTACTCCCCTGTGGCACAGAACCAGTCGTTGAGTTTTCTTTTAAGTTAGCAGTAGCAATCGACCAAATGGAATGTATTTTTATGCCAGATAAGCTTTCAAATCTTTTGTTTACAGATCTAATTATTTGTTCTATAAGTCTGATTGTAAACTCATAATCTAGCAGAGGTGCACAAGGTGCACAGCCAATATCTGGTGGCAGTTTTTTTTAAAGGAGACTAAAGATTTTCTCACATACTACACTTTTATTTAATACGTCTAATTAATCACTATATGGTGTTATCCATACACATTCTGTTGAGAGGGTGAGGTCATTGTTGAAAGAATTTTAGAAAGAACAAATAAATTATTTGGATTGTCGAGTTGTACTGGAGTGTATGAGCTGTAGAAAATACAACTCAAAGAAAATACAACAACCGTATGATGTCCATTTCATCAGAGTATTTGCTTTATTGCAGAGTAGTGGCTTTATGAGCTAAACATATCTGTTCTTCCAATAGATTGGGGGGCTACAATTCATACTCCTCCTACAACTACAGAGAGTCACAGTCGCAGCCTGGCCTTTGTGGTCTCAGTAATTTGGGCAACACATGCTTTATGAACTCTGCCCTCCAGGTAAATATAATAATGCTAGAGAAAGTGTTTCCATTCAGAGATATTCAAAAACATGTTTGTGTACCATGCACAAATTAAAACAAATCTTCTCTTTCTCCAGTGCCTGAGCAATGCATCCCCACTCACAGAGTACTTCCTCAATGATCAGTATGAAGCCGAGATTAACCGAGAGAATCCCCTGGGAATGAGGGGCGAGATTGCGGAGGCCTATGCTGATCTAGTAAAGCAGATGTGGCTGAGTCGCAGTAGCTATGTGGCCCCTCGCAGCTTCAAAGTGAGTTGTTTCTAATTATCTTGTCTTAAGTTAATCCAGTCATACAATCATAATCTTAAAACTATAAATGGAATTTTAAATAGTAATATTAATGTCCCATTTTTTTCCCCCAGACACAGGTCGGACGCTTTGCCCCCCAGTTTTCAGGCTACCAGCAACAGGACTCTCAGGAACTGTTGGCCTTCCTCCTCGATGGGCTTCATGAAGATTTAAATCGTGTTAAGAAGAAACCTTATCTGGCCCTGAGGGATGCAGAGGGCCGTCCAGATGAGGTACAGCATATAGAAACAGCATAATAGGCTTTGATACTGTTCAGGGGCATGTTGTGTCTTTCAGAAGTTACTAAAAATATTACTCAAAACCTCACTTGGATGACCCAAGAACCTTCACTGACATTTAATGGAACATTTTCAACAATGTGATTACAGATTGTTGCAAAGGAAGCCTGGACAAACCACCGATTGCGCAATGACTCTATTATAGTCGATATTTTCCATGGTCTTTTCAAATCCACGTTGGTGTGTCCAGAGTGCTCCAAGGTGTCTGTAACCTTTGACCCCTTCTGCTACCTCACACTGCCTCTGCCCATGAAGAAGGACCGTACTATGGAGGTTTTCTTGGTGCGAACAGACCCTCATTCTAGACCAACACAGGTTAGTTGGAATTAAGTTTCATGGTTATGTCTCTAAACAAGAACAACTACCAATAAACTAATTCTGATTCTGTTAAAAACTAATACTAGCATTCCAGTATTTTTAAATTCAATAGAACACTGTTGTCCTGGTTCTTGCAGTTTGAAATACTTTTATTTATTTATTTATTTTTGTCTCACAGTATCGAGTGGTGGTGCCCAAATTGGGTACGGTAACAGACCTGTGCAGCGCCTTGTCCAAGCTCTGTGGAATCCCTCCAGAGAATGTTAGAACTTAATCCTTTAATCCACATCATTATGAGGAATTCCAATAAATTATTTGTCTTGGGTTGAAATGAAAATAGTATGTGACAACTGTTTCAATTCCCTTTTTTTTCTAGATGGTGGTTGCAGATGTTTACAATCATAGGTTCCATAAAATTTATAGACGAGATGATGGCCTCAACCAAATCATGGAAAAAGATGACATCTTTGTGTAAGTTTAGTTGACCAAGCGATGAGATGTCTTTAGTTACAAGTTGGTTGTGTTTAATGTGTCCGGGGTTGGTGTTTTCTGCAGGTATGAGGTACAGGAAGAGGACAGTGAGCGTATGAACCTACCAGTGTATTTCAGGGAGCGCCACCCTAAGCATGGGGGAAGCTCCTCAAGCACCATGCTGTTTGGCCAGCCTTTACTTATCACCGTGCCCAGACACAACCTCATAGCAGATGTTCTGTATGACAAAATCCTAGAGAGGATTGGGTAAGAACCGGCTGTGTGAATGGCAAAGGAACAAGGCTGAATAGCTGAGTGAAGTGATGGAGTAAACAAATATGTAATGATTAGTACAGCTGGAGTCGTACTGGAGTGCATTATGAAAAAAGGTGGTTCTAATGTTTTGGCCACCTTCTTTTTTAACTAGGCTGGTCAAAACATGAGACCTTAGAATCATGTTTTCATTCTCTCCTCAGTTGAACGTACAACTCCACCACACACTTTGACTTCAATAATAAACAGTAAAATTTTGTGACTGTTTGAACTTAAGAACCGAGAAATTTAAACCTTGTAAAATTCGTGGCTGTAATTAAATTGCACAGGTTTTCATAATGTAATGCCTGATCTGTTTGTATTCTCACCACATTCTTGCCACGTTGGGTTTAGGCTATTGCGTGTTAACTAATCTCATTTATCTTGTGTTGCAGACGCTATGTAAAACACACCCAGAGCCCTAACAGTGAAAGCAGAGCCTCTGCCTCAGCCACCTTTGCCAGCTGCAGCCAGGCTCTTGAATGTTCCACATCATCTAGTCTTAATGCCAGTCTGGGTGGTTGTGGCAGCCCCCTGTCAGATGGGGCCTCCTGCAGTGCCAGCTCCAGTAATGGCAGCAACCACTCAGGGACCTGCAATGAAACCAATGGCCTATATGATGGTGAGCAGCCGATGTTATTTGTCCCCAGATTTAAGTGAATGTAAAGGAAACGTAGGTTAGAGAGATGCTACCCAACAGAAGATTTTCAAATTATGTAAACCAGGAAAAATAAAAAATGCAGTCATGACTTCACTTGACAAAACTTATGAGATTTTGTGGTTGCGTGTGTGTTTAGGTGAAGAGGCCATGGACCACCAGGTGAGTCCAGAGCCAGAGAATGCCCAATCTGAAGAGGAGGAAGAGGAGACCTCTGACTTGGAAAATGGATCTAAAGGAGATGCCAAGTTGTGCTCTCCACTCTCAAAGCTCTTCAGTTTCAGCATAGTCAATTCTTATGGAACAGCGAACATCAGCCCGTTGCCTTGTGATGGAAATGTCCTCAAACTTAATCGTCAGTGTTAATCTTTTAAATTGACAAATGCATTAGCAATTTTTTTAGTTATTTTGTGTTGACACAGCTCTTCGTCTTTTTCTCTCTGCAGCACATTCAACAGTGGCGATTGACTGGGACACTGATTCAAAGAAACTATGTTATGATGAGCAGGAAGCAGAAGTCAGTGGATTAACATTCACAAAATACTGTGACAGAATATGCAAACAGTATATTTATATTTCTGTAAATATTGTTTGTAGGCCTATGAGAAGCATGAGAGCATGCTCCAGCCCCAAAAAAAGAAGGCCACTGTGGCTCTGAGGGAATGCATTGAACTCTTTACAACCATGGAGACACTCGGAGAACATGATCCATGGTAAATGTTTATTGCATACAGCATGGGTCAGTGTCAAATCTTCATTTGTAATGCTGTAACACAAACCTGTTTTTGTTTTTTTTTTTTGTGTGTGTCTGTTTTTTTAAATGTAGGTATTGTCCCACGTGTAAGAAACACCAACAGGCCACAAAAAAGTTTGACTTGTGGTCACTGCCTGGCATTCTGGTAGTTCACCTAAAGCGTTTCTCCTACAACCGATGTTGGAGGGACAAGTTGGACACAGTTGTGGACTTTCCCATTAGGTATGCAGGCAGGATTTCTAAACACAAAGAAATTGTTTCTTTTTTGCATGTCTGGAGCTTGAAGTTTTGCCTAAGGAACTGTGAACCACTAGTGGGGTATTTGCACTAGAGGGAGCTATAGTCTGAAACTAATTGAACCAACTGAGTGGAAGTACTATATGCGAGTCATTACTCGTGTGTGTGTTTTTGTTTTTGTTTTTTTTTTTGTTCCTTTGTTTTTTAATTTTACTTGGCATAGTGCAGGGTTTTCTGTTTCAAAGTACAGACATTGCCTCAGAGTTATGTGGCCAAATGGCAACATGTCTCCATATACTCAAATCTGTTGAGGGACTTGATCAACAAGAAACCAGGAAGTAGAAGAACGTGCAAGAAATCCCATTTGAAAAAGGCAGTTATGGTTATTTGTTTGTCTATTGCTTAAGAATGTCTTAAGCAATAGACTAACATGCCCATATCTCTCAGGGAATTTTGTGTTAGTGTTTGTATGTGAGAGCATTAGAACTATGTTAGTGTGAGAGCAATGCATTTGTTTTCTCCCTGTCATTAATGGTTCGTACATTTACAGGGATCTGAACATGTCCGAGTTTGTGTGTGACCCTAAGGCTGGCCCTTACATATATGACCTCATTGCTGTGTCAAACCACTATGGAGGAATGGGAGGGGGTCACTGTAAGTAAACCTATTTCTTTTTTCTCTTTTTCTTATTTTAATCTGCTGAATTTGCTGTTTTTAAAGAAAATACATTATTGCCCCCATCAAAATACCACAAATAACTATTAACTTTAAAAAATGTTTTAACCATTTTATTATTTTTAAATAATAAAGCCACTCACACGATCTCTGGGCAATACAAGGTGTTTAGCTATGAACAGAGTATGTGTCAGCAAATGGGGTGCTGAAAAACAACCTTCTCCTGGACACCAATTGGTTAAAATTTAATATGACTAGGTGTCTGTCACATCATTCTGTGAGTTGACTTCTTTTTTTCATAAGTTTTTGTGTGTGTGCGCTTGCTCTGTCCATTCACAGTAAACTGGTCTGATAAGATTTTTATCTGTTCCTGGGTAAACAAATGGTCTGAATGGCTTTTTGTTTACACTGGTTTTGCTTCTGGCTGACAGACACAGCTTACGGGAAGAATAAAGTAGACGGAAAGTGGTATTACTTTGATGACAGCAGTGTCTCATCTGCCTCAGAGGACCAGATTGTGGTGAGTCTTGACTCTTAAATGTTCAAAAATCTGTGTTTCTTGTAGCTACCCTGAGCTTACCTTTTGTTAATGTTTTTTTTTATCCAACGAATGACATTTGAGAAACCCTCTGCCTCCTTGACTTTCTGTCATTGGTGTCAAATATCCTTGTTTTGTTAAGTAACACTATCTGTCAACTGCCCTTGCAGACTAAAGCAGCCTATGTGCTGTTCTATCAGCGCAGACATGAGGAAGCCCTCTCCAAACCTCAGCCATCGGCATCTCTGGGAGGAGCCCCTGAAGCAGCAGATGACCACATGGACACAAACTGAGGAGCCCTGACGTGAAGGGAAATGCACTGAATTGCATATGGCAAATAGAGACACTTGGGCGCGCACACAAAGATACTGTAGTGACAGAGGACTCCACAAATGTAACATTATTAACCCTACCTTGCCCCCATTTTATTTTATTTCTGTCTCATATGTTGTACAGCTAGAGCCAACAGCCTTGTCAGAAGAGTGAACTGACTTCCTCCCTGCAGCAAGTGGCCTACTGCTTTTTGAACTTAGTTAACTAGTCTGGAACTGAGAGGAGGATAAATGAAGATAGTTCCTTATGCTGAATGAACATAATGTTAGAAGTGCCCTCAAATGTATAAACAGTCAGAAAATTTTTAAAAAGCCAAATGAACATCTTGTTTCAACCAAAGCGATCCAAGATATTTATGAAAAAGTCTATAGACACTAATGACAATAGCAGGATACTGGCATTGTGCCTAGATTGAGCTTTGTGGTGAATGCAGTGTGATGTGCACGGATCAATACATGCCATGCTCATTGAAAGAATCCTGTGATGTTACACCACCTGCGTAGAGCTAACTGGTGATAGGTGTGGTAGTTGTGCTCCTCACCTGCTGGTTCTCTAGAGTCTGAACCACAAAGGGGATGTCTTGTTTCAAGGTTTTGAAATGAAGTGTGGCAGAAGCTGTTTTTCGGCCTTGCTCTTCACTTTCTGTTCTTGTGACACACAGCATGGGCTCTGCTGTCTTTCCTACACTAAATTTGCAGGAGCCGTGTCTTGCTTCCAATTTTTATTTTCTTTTTTGTTATCACACTGCAAACGCGGCCTTTTGATTCCTGCAACCTGAGTACAAAGGAGGCACTTTGAATTTTTCTCCACCTAAGTACATTATCTGCCTGCTTCTGGTATATCTAGATA
Source organism: Channa striata (assembly GCA_033026295.1). NCBI lineage: Eukaryota > Metazoa > Chordata > Actinopteri > Anabantiformes > Channidae > Channa > Channa striata. The sequence goes on along the minus strand of CM065168.1, from coordinate 14,741,355 downwards.
TGACAGACAGTATTGTTTGGCCTTCACATTAAGGGTTATGATCTGCCATAGACTTCCAGATCATTTTAACTTATCTTTTAAGCATATTTCAATTGCTGCCTGATTGGTCCCCTAGCTCACATGCAGTGGCTCATTAGTCTTGTACATTATTGCAGCTCTGTATTGAAATGGCAATGTTGATACCTTCAAAGCACACTGAGTGAAGCAAAATAAAGTAGTATAAAAGTGGTGCTTTATTCATGAAACTTGAACTTGGTCCTATTCACGAGGAGCATTCATCTACGTCATCTAATGGGAGCAGGGCAGCTTTACCAAACGAAATTCTTGGCCAATGTTTTTCCTTCTAGCGATTTTAGTTCACTTTTTACTGAGTTAAATAAAAGGCATCTGAATTGTTTCTGGTGTTGGCCTGAGAAAATCATCTCATTGTTTTCTCTTAGTGGTTTTAGACACAACATTCTCCCAGGTATATCTTGAATGTGATCAGTTGAGTATAAAATAGAAATGTATTTGTACTCAATATCAATTGTGAAACCAGATGCCAGTTGCTTTCCCATCAGTCTTGTTCTGTGACTTAAACTCTGAACTTTATTACATAAGAGCATGTTGATTTTTTTAACTCAACATCTGCCCCATTACTGGTTGATCTTGCTATCATGATGCTCAGAGATGACTACCTAAATACAATCATTTATGCCTGTGACTAAAGAAGCTATACATAATATCTACTTCTGAATTCAGCTGGCAAATACAGCAAGTCATGTTTTCTTCTCCCTAAAGCATAACTGCAGTTCAACTTAAACGTTACTGAAGACGTGTAAATAAATCACACTATTTTAAATAGGTGTACAAATTCTTGTCCTCATATTTATCTAATTGCCAATATCTACAGTATTTGTTTTTAACTGAAAAATATTTCAAAGTACAATAAAGACTGGAAGCCTCAACAAGGTGCTTTGCTTGGACTAAATGCATTCACAAAGAAACATGAAAGCTGGTAAAGTTTTATTGGAAGTTATGATTGAACTTTGAGCTTTACTGCAAAGGCATCTGACCTATTTGCAAATGCGACAAACTTAATTACATGCTGTTTATGCCAGTGGGTTGCAAAATGACCTATGATCTGTAATCGTGCAGTCACAAGATAAGCGTGATAAGAGATCACATTTCTACATGTGCCATGGCTCTTATCCACAAACCCATTTTTTGGTTCTTAACATGAGAGTGAGTTTTTATTTCAGTGGAAGTTATGAAATACCTCTTTGTGTACTGCAACAGTATCTGATATACTTGCAGATGCTGCAGACTTAAATTACATTTGTGATGACTGATTGCACATTAAACTATGATCTGTAATCCTCTCCACTTACTAGACAAGTGCATGTAGACCACACTTTTCTACAATATGCAATGGCTGTTATCGACAAGATTATCCTAATTTTTCATTTGCCTAACGTAGGTACACTAGCAAGAAAAGACTTGCAAACACCTGAACACTTTACTATTTTTGTTATGTTTTGTTGGATTTATTCAAACAAATGGTTGTAAATCAATTGCAAAACATCAGTATAATCAATTTGTGAGCATATTTCTGCACAGAATAATGATCAGATCAAATTTGCACAAAAACACAATTTGCTGCAATAACTGCCTGACAACTGCTAGGCATCCTACTGCTAAAGTTTTCGCAGCTATTCAGGTGTGATACCTTTCGAAACATTCTGCACAACTTCCCAGAAGTCTGCTGTGCTGGTTGCTCAGTGTTTCTTAACTCTTTGGTCCGACTTCCTTCGCACCAGTTTGAAGGAGTTCAGATCTGGCGATTGAGCTGACCAAGCCATAACTTTGATCATTCCAGCAACTTTTTCTTCTCCTTACCAGCCCACAAGACTTTGTTTCAGTCCACTGTTTGTGCATCTTGGCCCACTGCAGCCTTTTCTTCTGATTTACCAATCTTAGTAACTGTTCTTGATAATTCTGCCAATGAGTACAGCTGAACTAAGTCCTACTCAGACTGAGTCTGCTGCCTAGTGTCTTTGATCACCGATTTTTTTTTTTTTTTTTAGTTCTTTAAAAAGATGCAGCTAAATTCAGGAGCCGCAACGCCTCTGTTTCTCAACGATGACCCTTATAAGTGCTTGTCTTCTTGGACAGACATGCCCTTGGGCCTTTCACTGTGTCTTCTGTCCTGATTTGATCCAGTTGCAGCATATCTCTGGACTATAGTGCACATGCCTAAAAAAAAAAAAAGCATCTTTAATTTCTTGGCTGTATCTCCTGAAGAATGAACTTAATAATAATAATTATGAATTAGTAGCCAAATAAAAGATACTCATTTTATTGGAGAGTTTTTTTTTAAATCTGGGAGAGCATGCATGATCAATTTCAGAGCATCTGCACTTGAATTTTTGGAAGAACAATTGCGAATTTCAAGTTTAACAATGACCTGACAAGAAGCAAATGGTGGCTGTTCTGTTAAAGGTAAACTGAAGTTTTAGGTGGATTACCTGCTGATTAAATTGTTGCACATAAACATGTTTTGGTATTTGTTATTGTATGTTTATGTCCATATAAACATGCAATAAGTGACAAGAATGTCATTTATGTAAATTTTAAACATGTATCTAAATTCTTATTAGATGCAAAGTGATTTATGCAAGTCAGAAATGTTTGATAATGAATTTATTGGTAATACATCAAACCACAGCAGTGCTTTACATGAACTCAATGAAGCGAAGACGTTCACTCTTTTACATTTTATCAGATACCCCCCTCACATCTTGGTTTCAGGAGGTGCCTTCATTAAGTAAAAAAAGAACACAGCCATCAAGTACGAGAGAGCACAGTTGGTCTGGAACAGTGTTGTAAACCATCTGCAAAGGCTATAGAGAGAAAACGTTTTGCATTTGTGCTTTTCTAGATGAACTAAAAATCACACATTGGCAAAGTGATGACAGACTGGTTTAAGTAAAGGCTATAAGATGGTTAACAACATTTTGGAGGACGGCCATTAGTTTGCCTGGTTGAGGAGCTTCTTGATGTCGCCCTCAATGTCGCTGGTGAGGAACCTCCTGCTGTAACGCTTGAACGGCACCCCATCTGGGCCGATAAGGAACTTCTCAAAGTTCCAGGACACATCGTTCCTGCACACTGGGCTCCAGATGATGAATTTTGGGTCAGTCATGAGGGCAGCTGGCTCATCACTGGGGAATGGGAGCATCTCCCTCAGGAATGCAAACAAAGGATGAGCATCCTTCCCATTCACGTCCACTTTCTCCAGGAGCTGAAACTTTGGCTCAAAGCCGTTTCCAGGACGGACATGCTTCAGGGACAGAAGGATTTCTTCATTCTTGCAGTTTTCCTACGTGGGTTAATGATACAGTTAGTTATGGTGAACAGTGAATTATTGGCATGTTCCGAAAATAAAAATAGCACAAAATGTTACCTCAGCAATAAGGCTGTCTACCTTTTTAGCAGTTCAACAGCACAATTTGCTGCTTTTTACCAATTCATGTTGTCACAGTTGATAGTTTAATGGCAAAAACATTATTTGATTCTTTTCAAACCAGTAAACCAACTTTAGTAAATATTGGTTTACCCTGTAATAAGGAAACAGTTACTGAAACAGCTGAAACTAAGTTGATTAATATTTTATTACTAAATTAGTTCAGTGCTGTGGTGGGTGAAGCAGAACAAAAGCTGCACATAAAAAGGCACATCTTAAAAAAACAGTTTTTTTTTGGGTTTGGTAACCCACAACTTCCTCTTTCCTAAAATTCTATCATTGCTGCAACTATTTACAGAAAACTGTTACTTAGGCCTAGATAAAAAGTGTATCATTGAAATTGAACTTGTACTTTTAATATTTAACCTTCATTAATTACATATATTAATTTAAAAATGTTTTATCTTTTCAACTAGTCGGTTAGAATAAAAATAAATAAAACAAGCAACTTGAAAACGTAGCTGGAAACAGAACACGCCAAAAACAGCAACAGAACTTCTATCGCCTCAGTTTACAAAAGCTAACTTTAATATTTAAAGTACCAGAACAAATGCGTTACTTCCTGGAAATTAAAGTAAATGACGCCACTAACACAAAGTACCCAGACCTAATGCAGACTAATGAGCTGCTCTGTGTGGAACATGCAGCAGGTCCTGGCCTCACCTGATGGCCGAACTGGTTGCAGGGAACTCCCAGGATCACAAGCCCCTTGCTGGCGTAGCGTTGATGGAGCTCGTTCATCTGGGTGTAATCCCTGACGGTCGTACCTCAGAGAGACGCGACATTCTCAATGAGGACGACTTTTCCCTGCAGGGTGGAGAAACTGAAGAGTTCCCCCGATAACAGGTTTGCAGTGAGGCCGTAGAACCTCGCAGCCATTCTTGTGCGATCGTTGAAGCGCTGCTGACCCTTAGCTCCTGAACTCAGTCTGCGTCTCACAACCTGTGGAGCCAAGCTTTCAAACGCGGCCCAAGAGTTTGTGTTCAGCTGCCAAGATAGTTCACACCCAGCACGCTGCGAGACGCCCAACACGAAGCCTCTAGTTCACCGTGACAGGAAAACGCAAGAATCATACAAGTTAGCATGTGAAGGTATTAATATTATTGAAAAATTATTTACATGTTTCAGTAAATTAATTATACCACTTTAATGTTTTTGATGTAGAATAATCTGTCCACCGTTTATAACTGAATAGTTTAACCTGTGGTAAGCAGGGAGTCAACGTCAAAGTGTTTTTACTCTTTGGTGTAGTTGCGCGGTTACGTCGCTCTGTGGGTATGAATGTTTTGCTACGCAGCGTAATCCGGCGAGACCCTTCGTCAGGGGAGTCATTACCCGCCCGACAACGGGAGAGCTGTTTGTGAAATTGCAACACTGGATCCTTGTCAACTGGGGACTGTCTGAAATACGTTGTAATACGAGTTGCAATGTGCAACAAAGCAAAACAATATAGACTAATTGATTACACTGGAGTTGGATACATATAAAATGTGTTGTTGATTTATGGTATAAATCTTAGACTTGTAGGTCATTTGTAGCTCGTTAGCTAAGCTATAACATTGAGTAAAGGCCAGTCTGATACTCTATCAGTACTACGTAATTATTTGAATGTTTCATCTGCTGATTAGGCTACATAATAGAAATCTGGATATTTATTCCCTGCACAGAAGAACTGGAGTCATTTCAATTTGAGACATTTTATTAGTTAAAGCTGAAATACGAATTAGTTTTAGGGAAAATATGCAGAAAGCCTCGCAAGAATACTGGAAAAGCTGCGCTACAGGCGACATCTTTATTGTATATAGAGTTTGAGTTAGTAGAAGACAGCACTATGACCGGGGGAGGAATAATTATGACTTGTCTGATGATAGGTCACACAGGGCTAAACTATATACTCTACGGATTAGAAAAAATAGCAGCTGGGCTGTGCACACACTGTAATCAACCGGAAAAAAAGTATGTACTTTAGCGAGTATGTTAGGAAGACGTCGTGTAATTTACTGTGTTGATGAAATACCTAAATGAAGCAGACATAGCAAAGAAAACACAGTTGGGTTTTTTTCTTCCTGCTTTTTTTCTGGTCCCCACTCCAGTCCAGTAGGTGACGGTAATGTACATTGAAGCTGGCTGACAACCGCCAATAAAAACCTATATATTAAAAGGAGAATCTGGCGTTTTCCATCAGATCCCCTCTAGAGATGGGGAATTCGGTGCGTTTGACTGACTCGGATCTTTAAATCTCGAACAGTAAATTGAACGAATCATTTTGAGTCATTCCGTTCATTGTACAGCAGGTGGCGCTGTAGCCCTCTTGTGTGTCTTGTCGGTTCTCAAACACTATATACTGAAGACGACATGGTTTGCATCAGCTGACAAATTATAATACACAAAATGCCACAAGCAATTCAAACCATGTGAAAACCTAGGAAAGCAAATACACACCACAATAAAGTGACTCGTGTCCATGCATTCTCCCTGACATTGCTGTTTAACAAGCGCAACAGTGACTTGGTGGCTGTCACGTGACAAATGAACGCAAGAACGATCCGTACGAACCGTTTCTGTTTCCGGTCCTGCTCACTTAGCTCATGCAGCTGCCGCCGTGTGGCGAGAGAAGGTACTGCAGGAAAATGAACGATCGTTCTCTGAGAGGACGCTCACAGTCGCAGTCTCATCTAGATGAACGGTATTAAAACCGAACTAATTCACAATCAATCTATAGCGGTGCTTTGTCGCATGTTAAAAGTCTCAAAATTCCATCAGCTCTGAGCTTAGCTGAAATTCTCCGCCAACACTGCAACGCGTTCTGGGACACCTGGCTACCGCAAGTCCACTCAAGTCTACGGAAAAACCGTTTGCCATACTAGTCAGCTCCTAAAGGAGATTGATACCATGATGGGTGAGGAAGAAGAAAGATGTGGCCTGATGGGATTTTCAGCAAATTTAAATCAATGTAAAGGAAACAGGTCAGAGAGAAGCTGCCCATCAGAATATTTTTATACTTATGTAAACTAAGAAAAATAAAAACTGCAGTCGTGAAAATTAAACAAAAAACTTGAGATGTTGTGGTTGCGTGTGTGTTCAGCTGAAGAGGAGGCCATGGACCACCAGGTGAGTCCAGAGCCAGAGAATGTCCATCTGAAGAGGAGGAAGAGGAGACCTCTGACTTGGAAAATGGATCTAAAGGAGATGTCATGTTGTGCTCTCCACTCTCCAAGCTCTTCAGTTTCAGCATAGTCAATTCTTATGGAACAGCCAACGTCAGCCTGTTGCCTTGTGATGGAAATGTCCTAAGCTTAATTATCAGCGGGTAATAGAAGGAGAAAGAGAGAGTTGGAAAGAGAAAAATGTATTGTACTTTCAAGAAATGGATTCTTGACTTAGTGAACTGATGCCCTTCACATAACAATTAGGCCTGTCCTGGACATTTTTGTTTGTGTAACCACTCTATGTGAATCATTAGATTTTATTGTTATTAATTTGGCAATCCTCAGGATTAAATGGCTAAATGGTTTCATCTCACCATACACTCAGCTCTGCTAAGGGACTTGATCCAACTAGAAACCAGGAAGTAGAAGAACGTTCATGTAATCCTGTTTTGAAAATGCTACATCATGCTTACTAAGATGTCTTAAGCAATAGACCAACATGCTGTTTAACTGTAACCTCAGAGCTCGAAATCCAAGTCCGGGCTTGCCAAGTTCGGAAGTCAGCACTTAGCGTATTTTGTATGGAGAAACGCCTTCTATATTTTAAGTATCGATGGGGGTCGACATATTCAGCCCAAGTTGTTGCTTAATATGTCAATTCACGCATCGTATGTAGATGCATTGGAATCAGGACTTGGAATTGACCCTGTCCGGGGGGGAGTAAATGCACCTGGGACACAGAGATTTGGAATCTAAGACAATAGAGAAAATCACCTCACAGTGTGCACATCTAGTTGTTAAAGTTTAACTAGAGCAAGAACATATACCTATCTGTGTTCTGAAATCCCAGGTTATGGATTCGTCAATACACCACTCAGATTAGCGAATAATAACATATATTTGAGCAGCTTCTCCTCTCTGAGTATGAGCGACATTGGAGCTCAGCCAGGCGTCCCTGACTGTTGAAGAGAGGGGGCAGACAGCTCGGGTAAAGTGAACTCAACCAGACAAAGTCCCTGCTCGTTCGGGTACCTGCGTAAAAACACTCTGCAAATTAACCATCTGTAAGAGCAAATTATCAAAGCACTTCTTAAAAAAGACGTGGATACATTCATTTTGACTCAGTTGTCAGTTGACTGGGCTCAAACTAAGTCAGTCTAATCTGACAGTCCTGCAGTAAATCCTTCTTCATGATGGTGTCTATGTTCAGGCTGTCTTTAAACTCAGAGGAGTCCGTTCAGTTTTGGAAGCTCTTTTTTGTGCTGCTGTTGAACTGTACTGAAGATGGGAGATTGTGTTTTTCTGTCTCTTGAGACTGTGTGAGGAGGAAAAACATTGGGGAAACCTAAAGGAGATTGATACCATGATGGGTGAGGAAGAAGAAAGATGGGGCCTCCTGCGGTGCTCCAGCAACAGCAGATGGGATTTTTCAGCAAATTTAAATCAATGTAAAGGAAACAGGTCAGAGAGAAGCTGCCCATCAGAATATTTTTATATTTATGTAAACTAAGAAAAATAAAAACTGCAGTCATGAAAATGAAACAAAAAACTTGAGATTTTGTGGTTGCGTGTGTGTTCAGCTGAAGAGGAGGCCATGGACCACCAGGTGAGTCCAGAGCCAGAGAATGTCCATCTGAAGAGGAGGAAGAGGAGACCTCTGACTTGGAAAATGGATCTAAAGGAGATGCCATGTTGTGCTCTCCACTCTCAAAGCTCTTCAGTTTCAGCATAGTCAATTCTTATGGAACAGCCAACATCAGCCTGTTGCCTTGTGATGGAAATGTCCTCAAGCTTAATTATCAGCGGGTAATAGAAGGAGAAAGAGAGAGTTGGAATGAGAAAAATGTATTTTACTTTCAAGAAATGGATTCTTGACTTAGTGAACTGATCCCCTTCACATAACAGTTAGGCCTGTCCTGGACATTTTTGTTTGTGTAACCACTCTATGTGAATCATTAGAATTTATTGTTATTAATTTGGCAATCCTCAGGATTAAATGGCTAGATGGTTTCATCTTACCATACACTCAGCTCTGCTAAGGGACTTGATCCAACTAGAAACCAGGAAGTAGAAGAACGTTCATGTAATCCTATTTTAAAAATGCTGCATCATGCTTACTAAGATGTCTTAAGCAATAGGCCAATATGCTGTGTAACTGTGATTAAGTACTTGTCGTTTTGGACAGATTTGCATTTGGGTCTTTTGTCCTGATTGGATCCAGTTGCAACATCTTTCTGGACACAATAGTTTACACCTTTTAAAAAAATCTTTTAATTTCTTGGCCATGTCTCATTAAGAATAACTTCCCTTTCTTAGGTTTAGTCTGAAGAGTTTTTAAGTAAATAGGGTTTTTGTTTGCCCAATTTTAATTCTACACTGAAAATTAGGTAACTAATTATTATTGGATGTTTCAATCCCACAGGAGAGCATGCATGATCAATTTAACTGGATCTGTACTTGAATTTCAATGATTAGGTAGCAAATGGTAATTTTTTTTTTAACTAAACTTTGAAGTTTTAGATGGTTTACCTGCAGATTAAATTATTGCAAATGAAAGAGGTTTTCCTGTGTTTTGCCATTAATTTTTACATTTCAGTATAAACGTCTTTGTATTTAAACTTTTTCTTGCCAGTAGCTCTTGTCAGTTTGAGTAAAATAGTTTATCAAATCTGTTATCTAAAATTTAATAAACAAAATTCTTCATATTGGACATAAAAATTAAAAAATATTTTTAGAAGGATAGAGGAGGTCTTAAATGCTTAATAATGCATTTATTGGTAACACATTAAACCACAGCAGTGCTTTACATGAACTCAATGAAGCGAAGTCGTAGCCAAATACAAGATACTCATTTGTTTATTGGAGAGTTTGTTTTTTTTAATCTGGGAGAGCATGCATGATCAATTTCAGAGCATCTCTTGAATTTTTTACAGTTTATCAGAAACCCCCTCACATCTTGGTTTCAGGATGGATGCCTTCAGAAATGTTTTAATGAATTTATTGGTAATACATCAAAAAAAAGAAACACAGCCACCCCCTCACATCTTGGTTTCAGGAGGTGCCTTCATTAAGTAAAAAAGAACACAGAGAGAGCACAGTTGGTCTGGAACAGTGTTGTAAACCATCTGCAAAGGCTATAGAGAGAAAACTTTTTGCATTTGTGCTTTTCTAGACGAACTAAAAGTCACACATTGGCAAAGTGATGACACACTGGTTTAAGTAAAGGCTATAAGATGGTTAACAACATTTTGGAGGACGGCCATTAGTTTGCCTGGTTGAGGAGCTTCTTGATGTCGCCCTCAATGTCGCTGGTGAGGAACCTCCTGCTGTAACGCTTGAACGGCACCCCATCTGGGCCGATAAGGAACTTCTCAAAGTTCCAGGACACGTCGTTCCTGCACACTGGGCTCCAGATGATGAATTTTGGGTCAGTCATGAGGGCAGCTGGCTCATCACTGGGGAATGGGAGCATCTCCCTCAGGAATGCAAACAAAGGATGAGCATCCTTCCCATTCACGTCCACTTTCTCCAGGAGCTGAAACTTTGGCTCAAAGCCATTTCCAGGACGGACATGCCTCAGGGACTGAAGAATTTCTTCATTCGTGCAGTTTTCCTACATAGGTTAATGATACAGTTATGTTAAGTATGGTGTACAGTGAATTATTGGCATATTCCTATTATAAAAACAGGGATATACATGGATTAAGTGATAATAAAAAAAGGTTTGCTGCCAAAGTCAGAATAGAAAGGCTACCAGCAGGCCAAAAGCATAATTTGCTAGTTTTACTAATCCATTGTCACACATTTTATTGCTATTTCATTGTCTTGAAACTTTACATAATTAACCTCTAACACGTAATGCATTCATTTTATTGTATATTTTTCCAAATTTTAAACAAAAACTAAACTAAACCAACGCAATAACACGGAGAAACAAATTCTAATAACTCAATTTAGAAACGCTAAACTTTAATATTTAAAGTACCAGAACAAATGCGTTACTTCCTGGAAATTAAAGTAAATGACGCCACTAACACAAAGTACCCAGACCTAATGCAGACTAATGAGCTGCTCTGTGTGGAACATGCAGCAGGTCCTGGCCTCACCTGATGGCCGAACTGGTTGCAGGGAACTCCCAGGATCACAAGCCCCTTGCTGGCGTAGCGTTGATGGAGCTCGTTCATCTGGGTGTAATCCCTGACGGTCGTACCTCAGAGAGACGCGACATTCTCAATGAGGACGACTTTTCCCTGCAGGGAAGATAACTTGAAGAGTTCTCCTGTTAACAGTTTCGCAGTGAGGCCGTAGAACCTCGCAGCCATTCTTGTGCGATCGTTGAAGCGCTGCTGACCCTTTAGCTCCTGAACTCACTCTGCGTCTCACAACCTGTGGAGCCAAGCTTTCAAGCCCGGCCCAAGAGTTTGTGTTCAGCTGTCAAGATAGTTCACACCCAGCACGCTGCGAGACGCCCAACACGAAGCCTCTAGTTCACCGTGACAGGAAAACCAATAAGGATTATTGAAAAAATATTAACAAGTTTCAGTAAATTAATTATACCACCTTAATGTTTTTGATGTAGAATAACCTATCCACAGTTTATAACTAAATAGTTTGAGCTATGATAAGCAGGGAGTCAACGTCAAAGTGTTTTTACTCTTTGGTGTAGTTGCGCGGTTACGTCGCTCTGTGGTATGCATGTTTTGCTACACAGCGTAATCCGGCGAGACCCTTCGTCAGGGGAGTCATTACCCCGCCCGACAACGGGAGAGCTGTTTGTAAAATTGCAACACTGGATCCTTGTAAATTGGGGACCGTCTGAAATACGTTGTAGTACGAGTTGCAATGTGCAACAATGCCTTACTTCAATAGAAAATAATTGATTTTATCGGATGTAAATAACCCAAAAGTGATTGTGAGGAGGATTGATTTATGGTATAAATTTCAAATGTGTTACTCATTTATTTCTAGTTTGGAAGCCCATTGCCAAGATAATCTACATGACGACGATCCCTTACGTGACGTCGGTGACGTACAAAGCACATTGGCGCGGAGGTTTGTTTTGTAACTTCAGCCCGTGGTCGTGGTTTGTGTGTTTTTCTGTTTCTTAAATGTATGTTTTATTTCTATTATTCATAAGCTAATACCATAACCCCGATACAACTTTATATAGTTATGTAGTTATTGAACTATCTTTCGTAGCCTGGCTTTCTGTAATATATTGTAAGAGGGGTTCACTTAAAACAACAGGACGTTAGCTTGTTTGTTCCAGTTATGCTAGCGTGTTCTATTAAACAGTTTGACCTTCACATGTTACAGGATGATGCGCAAAAAGCGACGCACGTCTGTGGATAAAGGGGAAGGAGCAGCGGTTTCCACCAGTAAGATTTACATGAACTGCTTCACACAACCGCAGTTCATCACTGTGGACGTGTGTCCCATATATGAACATATGAATTGAGAACACACAATCATTTTATCCTTCATTAACCACTAACACAAACTATACAACTGTCTTTGTGTGGGAATGTCAGTTGTTTTCCTACAAACATGTACTGGACATTCTTAGACGTTCTTAAACCTTCTTTCCACAGAGGCAAAAAAGAGCCGCAGCACCGGTCGTGAGCCCAGGGAAGATATTGCAAAGAGACCAACCAAAGTGTGTTCGCTGTGTTTCTGAGAGAGGCCGGTGTCACTTTGAAACAAGGTGGCACATCTAACGAAATAGGTAAAAGTAATCAATTCCGGATTCCAACATGCCGGACTATAAAATACAATTGAAATTACATGAAATTTGTCTCATCAGTTTGGGTGTTTTTCTGATCTGTCTCTTTATTCCCTATTTCAGCTGTTGACCAAGTAGTTTTTCATAAAAGGCTGCAAAAACAAATACAGAAGAGTCCGAGGTACCCTGAAGTAAGTAAACGCATCATTTTTATGGACACAGAAAAATGAAAATATTTAGCACTAGATGTTTGTGTTAAATTGACTTTTCATTGTTCAGATTATACAGGAATTCATCACAGGACTGGAGGCCCATATTGAGGACCCCGAGAAGTTTAGAAACTGCCTTCTCCCATGTGTTCCACAGCTGTCTGATGCCGCTGCAGGGTAATTGTTAAAATACTCAGAACTTATAAAGGGTATTTCACACAGTTGTTTAATATACAAAGGCGTCTGTTACACACAAGAATACGCTTATTACTTGTCGGTCTGGTTCAACATACTGACTTTTCTCCTGTGGTTTTTTTCTGTCAGCTCATTCCAAGAAAGTCTGTTACGCATGCTTTTGGGGATTGAGATGCTACAGGTAAGGTTGTTTTTTTGCATAGATTCTGCTAAAGACATAATCATCTATTTTTCAAAAACAGAATGTTTTCTTTATGTCATTTGTGTGAATGTGTATTGTTCACAAATTTACTTTCTCTTTCATGCAGACTTTCATTATTAATACTTTACTCGAGAAAATTCCAGAATTTATGTTGGACGTGTAAGTAGTTCATATTTCATCTGTTCTCTCCTTATTCTCTCTCTCTCATTTTTTAAATGATGTCTTGTTTTGTCCCACACAGGGCTGGAGAAGGAGGACTCAGTATTCCACACATGATTATTAACCAGCTCAAATGGCTTGACAGAGTGGTGAACAGCAAGGTAGTAACTTTTGTGATTATTGGTTGTGTGGCATGATCACTTATCACAGCCATTCAAGTTTTACAGGTGTTTTCAGTTGTTTTGCTAATTTGTTCCATTAGATCTGTAATTATGTAATTTTTTTAATGTATGATTTTATTTAAAAAATATATTTTAGTTAAAACTTAGTTTTATTTGATTTACATAAAGTCTCTTTACATCCTGGTTCTTTCTTTACAGGAATTAGCAGCAAAGCTCATGGAGCTTGTCTCAGTGGCACCTGTTGAGGTTCAGCGTGACATTATCACCAGTCTGCCAGAGATATTGGAAGACTCTCAGCACAATGACATAGCCAAGGAGCTCAAGTATATAAAATACATTTTTACTACAGATCTGTAGTTCCTGAACTCAATCAGTCACTTACAGTATTACAGTGTACATACCACTGCTCTCATTACTGTTCCCTGTAGCTCTTTACTCCAGGAGAACACTCAGTTGACTGTCCCCATTCTGGATGCCCTCTCCAGTCTGAATCTCCCTTCCCCTTTATTGACTGAGGTAGTTCAAAGTGTTACATTGATTAATTTAAGGTACACCTGGATATTACTATTTTGATACCTGTTGTTGTCTCTTATCTTAGGTTCGTGGAGCAGTTATGTCCACATTGGCTGCTGTGCAACTAGAGGACCTGCCTGTGGTCGTCAAGTTCATCCTTCACTCTCTCTCAGCCTCTGATGCATATGAAGTTAGATCATCGAATTATTCCCCCAGATTTTGCATTTGAAATCATATACTGTATATACTAAGTCTTTCAATTACTCAACACAATTATAATTTTCTTTTGAAATCAACGTGTATGGCATGTGTTTCCTTTCTGTAGGTGGTGTGTAATCTCCGTAAAAAGATAGACTTGGAACAATGCGTTCTTCCCACAGTGCTGCAGGCCTCTCAGAGCTGCTTGAAGAGCAAAGTAGCAGCAATGTAAGACAATACATATTCCAGTTCAATAACATCTCAACATTAATACATGATCAGAGATTTACAATTGATTAAACCAGTGGGTCTTTCATATTGTTTTACTTCTTATTTAGTCCATTAAATCTAATAAACTTGGTTTTGGACCAGGACTGCTTCCACAGCAGCAGCAGCAACAGCAACAGCAGCTGGCAGACACCAGGACAGTGTTACATTGACACTGGACTGCATCAAGTCAGCAGTCCGATTCCAAAAGACAATTTCGGAAGCTTGGCTGAAGGTGTTAATTTGTTTTTCAAATTTTTATGCTTTGGAGTTATTCTATTTTTATTTCTTCTTTAACTTTTATTTTGTTTTTCATTAGGCAATAGAGTCTGTGGACGAAGCACAGGAACATAAGGTGAATGTTGTCTCATGTTGTCTTATGTATTTTTATGTGACTAAATGTATGTCTCTTAAAAGCCTCTACTGTTCTACTTTAGGTAATAGATCTGCTGCTGCTGTTTATCCTTCATTCCACTAATGCCAATCAGAGCCGACGTGGGGCAGAGAGGGTGATGAAGGCAAAGTGAGGAATGGATTGATCCAAGAGGCTCTGCTCCAGAAGACTTTCAGAGATTATTCTCAGGTGGGTGAGTCTGCAGACATGCACATGTAAGAGTTTGTATAAACAAAGTAACGGAGTGAAATATTTTGATTTGTGGATCTGATTCATTGTCATTTGATAAACCTGCTGTATTTATTACTGATTATCTTCTAGGTTATGCGAGGGTATTTCCCATCCATAGTGGCTGTGGCTCAGAATTTGTTGCGCTCCCCAGACCCCTGTGTGGTGCCTTTTGGTGGACACATGTACAGACACTCGTTCACTGCATTTGATTCTTACTGCCAACAGGTGGGTTTGGGATAGATTTTTTTTTTTTTGTGGTTTATAATTATACTGTAACATAAGTGGATCTGAGTTTTTCCCGTGCTGTACAATGTTTTGTAGGAGGTGGTGGGCTCTTTAGTGACCCATGTGTGTAGTGGTGTAGGTGGGGAGGTGGACATGGCGCTGGAGCTGCTCTGTGGACTAGTTACAGAACAACCCTCAGAAATGGCTCTGTATGCTGTTTTTGTCAAGGTACATGTGTGATTCAAATATCTTCTGTTGATACTAATAACTAGAAGTGCCTTGAAATGAAACCAGCATTTTGCAAACTGCTTGTATCTAGTTTGTTTTCATAATCCACTTCATGGTTTGTTTGGTTTAGTAACTAACTGAGTGTTCTATTGGATACAGGGAATCTTGGACTACATGGACAACCTAACACCACAACAGATCCGCAGACTATTTCACCTGCTGAGCAGGCTGGCTTTTGGGCAGCAGCATCAAGGCTCTCACATTCAGGTGCAGTGCAGTCACAGGCAACTGATACACCTCACACTTTCAGACCTTTTTTTTTTTTGTCATCATTCCTCTCTTAACCTACTCCCTGTACTTCCTGTTTGGTTTTCTCCTCAGGATGACGTGCACATTGTGATCCGCAAACAGCTCTCCAGCACTGTACCCAAGTACAAAAGAATTGGCATCATTGGTGCAGTCATGATAGTCGGCAGCATGGGGGGCTTTATGTGAGGGCTGTTTCTAATAGATACATGTGTTTGTTTATATAGATGCAGAGTATTTTGTGTTCATTCTGTCACTTTATCTCTTTTTTTTGATCACACACTCTAGGCCAAAAGTAAAGGACTCACAGAATGGATCATTACCCCAGGAGACATTCAGACAGGTATATTCACGAAGAATTTAAACACCCAGAACAAAATGTGTGCTTGGAATTTGTGATTTGTTTAGTTTATTTTTAGTTCTTTAAATTTTTGTTTACCTGTGGTTATGGCTTAGTAGTGTGTTAAAGCTACAGTCCATAACCTTTGGTACATAAAGGTAGCACTAAATGTTTATTTATTTATTTATTTTTTTTATTATATTGCATAGTAAGTATCCTGTTTACTGTTTGGCAGAAGGGTAACAAATCTGTGGTGGAGTTTTAAATTAGTTGGCTCTCATGCAGCATTTCTAGAATATGTCTTGAGTTACTCTTAATTTTAACGCAAAGTTCTCTCTTTGGCCTTCCTGTGAACGTCGTCAAGCAAAAACTTTAGCATGTCCCAACTAACTCTCATGTTATTATTGCTAATTGAGAGCTAAAATGTGACAATTATTCTTTTGTTACTCTGTGCTATTATATCACATGGTAATAGTAAGCGCAGATTTTTGTTCAGTTAATAATGTTATGTTTGTGTTGGTGGCTTGTTGCAGGTGACAGGCCTGTTAGAGCTGGTGAAGTCAAGCAGTGAAAGCTCACCTGAGGCTGCAGCACTGTACTACGATGAGCTGGCTAGTCTGATCCTGACCTCTACCCTGGACCCACAGGTGCAGGTGTGTCTTTTATCAGACTTTATCTCATAATAGCTCTTTTGTTAATTTTGGTTCATTGCTGTGTGTCAAGTTTATTTATATATTTCAGTCTTTATTTATTGACATTGAAATTTTGACCTGTAGCCAACTTTGTAAGTGTAATTACTGCATGACTATGACTCTTGTCAACAGGACTATATTGGAAAAAGTGTCTTAGATGACTTTCAGGATGACTTTGTAGTGGATTTGGGACCAGAAATTACAGGGTGAGTGATGAACATCAGCATCGGAAAGCTATATTCTTAATTATATATTCCTTCAATTTGTGTAATTTTCCCCTCCTAACTCTGTATTTCAGTTCCTTTCCTTTTTTGGCCTGTGTCAAGTATAACCTGGATGAGGAGGAGAGTCAGGGAGGCATTGCTATCAACCTGCTGCCTCTAATGGCTAAAGACATCCAGAACAAAGCAGAGCAACAATGCCAAACAAAGAAGGCACAAAAGTCAGTCTGCCCACTCCCAATTTCATGAAATATAGAATTTGATTTCAATGTAAGCAAATTGGGAAATGTATATTTCACCCACGTCAATAAATTAGATTTTGGATTTATGTTTTGCTATATTTTGTGCAGGCGAGTGTCTCCTCTCTGTCTGTCTCCATTTTTTCGCCTCCTAAGACTGTGTGAGGAGAAGCAACATCAGGGAGACCTAGAGGAGATTGATGCCCTGTTAGGTGAGGAAGAAGAAATTATGAATATCTGATAGAAAACATTTTTTTCTGTGCCTGAACAATAACTTGTGTTTGTTTATATCTGCTGTATCAGGCTGCCCTCTGATCCTGACAGACATGGATGGAGCAGTAGAGAAAATAGAGAGTCTCTCCAAAACGGAGAGGGAATTTCTCTGTACTTTGCTCTTTCACACCATCAACTGGTTCAGAGAAGTAACTGCACATAATTTTCAGTTAAATCTGACTGACTTGGCAGAGCTGTTTCCAGAAGTAAGAAATATGTCACTGATGCTGTGCCTTGTCTTTGTTTTTGTTGTAGGTCATAAATGCATTTTGTCGGCAAAAGGAAACTGAGATGAAAATAAAGGTGATCACTCGTCTGCAAAACATCACCAACCTTCAGACGCTTTTAGAAAGGGCTTTGGCTGGTGGGTTTTGATTCCATCAATATTTAAAGGCCTTAAAAAGTTAAAACCTATTAAATGTATTTATTATACTCACTTTTCTTTGCATTTTCAGGCACACCTGGCTATGTTCCTCCTGTTGCTAACTTTGATGGTGAAAGCACAGATGCAGTGTTGCTGAGTTCCTTTCTTCCTGTAAATAAGCCAAAGAAAGGTAACAGAATAAAATAAAGAAAATAAAGAATAAATAAATGGTAAATAAAGAATAGTTTCTTCTGTGACTATATAACTCATATGTTTTTTAAAGATGGCACAGGAAGGAAGAGGAAGGCTCCTGGTAAAAGCTCATCAGAAAGCAGCTCGCAGCTTGATGAGGTGACTGAAACAAATGAAACGCAGCAGGTAAGCCTTGACTTTTCACATTAATCAATTATTAATGTAACCAAGCTTAAAAACAGTAATTCTGCTTGTGCTAAAGGCTCAACCAGAGAAGGAAAAAGAAAAGGAGATCTGGCAAGGGGTTAATTTGGTGTCCTACAGACAGTTCTTCAGGGAGCTAGACATGGAGGTGCTCAGTGTGCTGCAGTGTGGCTTGCTCTCTCGCTCACTGCTGAACTCTGAGCTCCACACCAAGGTAAGAGAAGAAATAAAATCTTTAAAAAAAGCAACAACATAAGTTTATTAATAGACATTATCTAAATATATTACATTTGAGTGAAATTACATAATTTAAACCAGTGATTCTGATATTCTCACATAACTGAGGTGCGAGAGGAGGTTCTGCTGGGTCCTGCTGAACTGGTTTTTCTGCTGGAGGATATGCTTTGCAAACTGGAGTTCAGTCTTACAGCTTCTCCTGCCAAGAGACCCCTTTCCTTAAGGTACAGAAAAACTCCTACAACAAACAAACACAGGGGCATGCAGAATCAGAGCAGATGTGGTATGTTGTAGTAGGCATGTCTATTTGACAGGCACATTTGTAAAAACACTTATGGTAATATCCAGTATAAGTAAACCTTTGTCTTGATGTAATGTCTTTATAGGTCATGGCACAGTGCAGTGATTGTCGGCTTTTAACAGTATTACTGTACATATTTTATGGACTGTGGTTGAAATTTCAGTATCTCATTATTTACTGTATGTTTTGTGTTTCCATGAATATTATCTGCTTTATGTGATTGCAATTGTTTTTACTTTGCTGTAGAATACATTATTATACATACATACATACATTATTTCTCCTTGTTGGGGACAGTGAAGTTGAGTTGCATTGAGGAACATTTTCTTTTGCAGGGAAGGATGGATAAAAGTGTGGGGTTCTCCCATCTCCAACAAAGAAGCACCAAAGATATAGCTTCCTGCTGTGTCCAGCTGCTGCCAGCTCTTTGCTCACACCTAGAAAACTCCCACAACTATTTCCAGGTACAAACTAACATATTTGTAAATGTAAAAATATATTTTGCAGCTCTCATGATAAATGCAATTTTACAGCTACTGCTGTCTGAAAACAATGGTGTCCTGGATGGGCCTGCAACAGATGTGCAGGAGTACCAACTGATGTCATCTGGGTATCAGCTGCTGCTGCAGGTCCTGAACACCACCTTCAGCTGGTGAGGAGGACCACCTGGCTTTAATGTCAAACATCTTTTACTGAGTTCCCTGAATTCACAGTATTGTGTGTATGTGTGTATTTGTCAGGTCTGGATTCAGTCAGCCAGGTCAGCGGAGCTTACTGAAAAAGGCTTTAGGAGTTTTTGCTGGAAGACTTAAAGAAGGGGGTGCTGAGGCAACCCTGGAGCAGCTTGTAAAGTAAGTAGTAAAGATCATCACTCACAACATTATGACCACTCACAGGCGAGTGAATGATACTAACAAGTGCCCTTTTGCCACGGCGCTATGAAGTGGTTGTATTTTAATAAAGAGCAAGTGAACATTTTGTCCTTGAAATTGATATGTTTGAAGCAGAAAACATAAGGATATGAACTCTAACATGGGGCAATGGAAAAGGGTGATCTGGGGAGGGGATGGCACCAGGATGCACTATATAAAGAAAACCAGCAGAGGTAGTGTGATCCTTTGTCCTAACAGGTCCCACCTACCTAAATGTTGTTGCTAACGTATTACTTGATGGCAGTGACATCTTTTAGTATGGTAATGAAATGGTTCAAGACTGGTTCTGAAAAACCCAATGAGTTTGAGGCCTCTAAAGTCTTAAGATCTTAATTCGTTTCAACATCTCTGGGATGTGCTGGAAAACCAAGTCAAATCCATAGAGATCCAACTTTGCAGCATTCAGGAGTTCAAGGGTCTGCTACTGACAGCATGGTAACACAGAACAGCTTCAGAGATCTAGTGGAGTCCATACATTGATTGTTCATGGCTGCTTTAACAATGACGAGTGGTCGTTATGTTATGGCTGATGCCATGTGTTTTAATATCTATACAGTAAACTGAATCACAATTGTTTAATATTAAAGTACACGCGGTTTGATTTGTGTTTTTGAAGAATAACATTTGTTCTTCCCCTTTTCTATTTAGACACAGCTTTGAGTACTTATTAAACTTCTGCAGCACAATGCCAAGTCTCAGCACAGCATTGTGTCTCTCCCAGCTTCTGTCCACTTTGTCAGAGAAAGGAGGGAACCCTGCTGCCTACAGAGAGCAGACTGGTCAGTCTCTAATGCTGCCGCACTTATGTCCACTTATATCCACTTATCTAATGTCTCTGATGTAATTGGGTGATTTTTCTTTCTAGCTTCTATAGCTAAACGTTTTCTGAGCCAAAACTGGGTGACAGCCAGTGGAGAGAAGGAGCGAGGGACCAAGTTCAATGAAGCTCTTCACACTCTCCTAAGGTTCATAAATGTTACATGCTGAATCACAGAAAGCAACCAAGAGATTTTCATTAGAGTCTGACTGAAATCGCCATGATTTAAGCTTATTTTGCATGTAGTATAATGTATGGGTACTGTATGTACAGTATGACTGATCAGTCAGAAATTGCAGTACAGAAATTATGCAAATAATATTAGAATGATTTTGCCAATATTTTCCTCCCAGAGTTTTGACAAATTAGTATATTATTAAACTGTAAATGTGGGAAACAAGGAAACAAACAAACTCCAGATTGGTGTGCTGCAGTCAGTTGTAAGAACTCCATAAATGAATCAAGCAGTCCTTTTAGACGCACCAGGGTGAATAATAAGAAGAAATGGTTCTAATGTTTTGGCCAGCCCATTTAAAATAAATGAGGTTGCCCAAACATTAGAGCCACGTCTTCTTATTATGATCATAATGTTATGCCTGATTGGTGTGTATTCTCAATACCTAAATTCTCAACCATATGTAGTTTCTCTGTGACCCAGTTGGTACCCGGGGAACAATAAGTGTTCACAGTTTCTCAATGATATCATTATCACCTGTAGTTCTGTTATAATTGGAAATATTCATTTCCATTTTTTTATTATGTGTCACATTGCAGCATTTACCTGGAGCACGCTGATGATGTTCTAAAGGCAGTGGAGGAAATAGCTGCAGAAGGAATCCCTGAGCTCCTTAATGCATCAAAAGATGAGAGCTCTGCTTCATGGCCTACTCTCAACAGGCAGCTAATCATCTATATTGATCATTTTGTGTTTATTTATATTAGAATGAACTGGAAGGTCTCTTAAAGAGTTCATAATTTGTAACTTAGAATCAGTTAAATTGCTGCCTCATCAACCATGGCTACAGTTAAGAGTATATTCAGTCTTATTTTTAATATTACATTAATCATTCTTTAACTATTTTCTTTTTTTTCAGGCAGACAATCCTTGTGTTCTATAAAGTAATGATGGCCGAGCTGGACAAAGCTACGAGGAAAATTCCTGCTGGTAAAATCAGTGACAACACTGAGGTCAGCATATACTGACTGCATATACTGTACATAGCTGTATAAAATAATTCGAAACAACAACAACAACTAAAATATGGAACATTTTTAAATCTCAGTATGTTTATAACTTACATCCTGTAGAGCCTTTTTGAATGTGCAGCATTAATGTATCTTCCTCAACAGTTTGTTAACACAAACATTTACATGTGTTATTTTTTTAGGCTCAGAGTGAGAAACTGCTGACATGGAACCTTGCTGTCAGAGACTTTCACATCCTGATCAACCTAGTTAAGGTACACAGTCTCTGAGCATGCCCGTTACCTGTAAATATACAGCAATGGTATTCAAATTTTAGGCTCATTTATGTTAATCGCTTTGATTTTACCTTAGATTAACAAATCTTAGTTTGTCTCACCTATTTAACCTGCTCTTTCAGGTGTTTGATTCTAGGCCCGTGCTCAATGTGTGCCTTAAAGTGAGTTGGCTCTGCATGCAAAAAGTGATTTCACATCCAGTTGTAGCTGCTGATATTTTGCATTATCTAATATACCTACAATGTTATTATTTGTAGTATGGTCGCCTTTTCTTGGAGTCTTTTCTGAAGTTGGGGATGCCACTACTGGACTACAGTTTTAAAAGGCACAAGGTACATGTGAAATCTTTGCAAATTCAACCACTAAATGTCATTCTGAAATTGTATGTAACTGTGGAATGGATAAAACAGAAAGTACTCTTAAATGTATTACTCCTAGAACCAATTCATAACAATAATACAAATAAATCGTCACTTTTCACTCTACATGAGTTAATATTGGTGAAAAGACCTCACGACAAACCATTAAAACAGTGCTGACAGTGACTGTACAGTATGTGATTGTGTTTAAGGAGGATGTCCAGAGCCTACTGAAAACGTTCCAGCTCAGCACCAGGCAGCTGCATCACATGTGTGGACATTCAAAGGTAGCTACATATACTGGTCTGGACACTGCATACGGAATGTTAATCCTCAGGCGGTCAATAACTAATTATTGTCAAATGTGTTGGTGCTCAGATTCATCAGGATACGAGCCTGACCAACCATGTACCGGCCTTAAAGAAGAGCCTTGAGCTGTTTGTATACAGAGTGAAAGCCATGCTGACACTCAACAACTGTCAGGAGGCATTTTGGATGGGTAACCTGAAGAATCGCAACCTGAAGGTACAACTTTGCTGGGCCTAGTCTTAATGTGTATGCATTTTGTGCAAAAGACTTAAAGGTGTGATATATGCTATTTGATGCAGGGTGAAGAGATTCTGTCTCAGAAGTCAGAAGGAAGTGATGATGATGAGGATGAGGATGATGATGAAGAGGAGAAGCAACATTCACCACTGCCTCAGGAACAATCAGGGGATGAGGTGCTTAGCAGTTTCAGAATCTTTGAGGCAGTAAATTGAATGCAAGGATTTTTCAATTTCAAAGCAAATATATCACAGAAGATTGTATTAGTGTTTAGCATGTGAAAATGGGAAAAAAACAATATTGCTGTTGGTTTAGATATTGATCTAAACATTAAAAGTTTGATTTTTGTTTTTTTTTGTTTTTTACCCAAAATCAGTTGACAAAACTAAACAATGGCTACAATCGACAACTTTCTGCATTACGAAAGCAGGTTTATTCCAATCTACATATAGATATGTTTGCCAAATGTTTCTCATGTGGTTTCTCCAGGCTCGGGAGAGTGACTCTGCACAAAGTAAACAAATCAACAGAGAGGAAGATATGGATCAAGATGATACCACAGATGACTCTGAGTAACTCAATTAAAAGAACCATAAACTTTTGCTGTGACTGTATCCTTTCATGGATCACCATTTCAAGTTTTGAATGTCTGTTTGTGTCTTTTACATGAACACTTTTCAAAGATATTGAGTTCTTTTGCACAGTGGACAATGCGCATGTAAACTGTATATCAGTATCACCTATATGTAGTTACAGTTCTTGTATTTTTACACATATTGCAATAACAATGCAAGCATGTTAAGTAATATATCCTTGTCATTTAAAAGGGTCTTTCCTGTTTAATATAAAACACCTAATTAGGTGTTTTTTAGTAAATGTTTTTGGTAACAAAATAAAATATGATCTGTTAAATATGTTTTATTTAACCAGGGAAATTAGGTTTGCAGCCTTTTTTGTCTGTTTATATAAGGAAAGATCCTACCAGAACGGCAGCATTGTGTTTCTGAGAGGACAATGCAGAAATTGCAAATATTATAAAAGTTAAAATGTTCATACATAACAAACAGACAGAGTTAGGTCTTGTAGTCATGGAGTTTATCTATGTCTTGTAAGAGCATTGATATTTCCTCAAAACAAGCAAACATTTGTGAAGTGTGGGAAAAGCCCACTACAGTACAGAGGCTTAACAGTGAGGTCTGTGTTTTTGGCAAATCCCATAGAAAGAGACAGCAATAATTAGTCTGAGCTCTAAATGAAGGCCAACAATCCCTGTGGTACTCCAAGGTCTTTGGGAGAACTTTTGAGAACACTTTAAAACAGGACTGGAAAAATTATTCAAATTTTCTAGACCAATATATTCACCCTTTTCCCTATGCAAGTTATGCACGTACAGCTTGTTTACTAAAGTAAAGGTTTTCTTGTCCACTGCATGACTGTTCATCGGTTTCAATGTCCAACAATTTTGGAAGCATTTGGTTGAATATGACTACATAAAAAAGCCCTAAACACAAGAAATTATCGTGCTACTTTTGTGTACAATCATGTCATCAATAAATAGAAAACCACTTCCTGTTTTTGTCATACACGCCCACATTAACACTACCTCCAACATGCTTCACATCACTCCGTTTGATGATGTTCCAGACCTCTACAGGCTTTAACTTTTTTTTTCTACAAACTCTCATCTGGTCTTCCTATTTTTAAGATCTGTCAGTGTTTACATTTACATAAACTTTTAGAATTTTCCTTTGTAAAGTCTTCTTTTGCTTCTTGACATTGACACAGAAACACCTGCTTCCTGGAAGTGTGCTTTTCCTCACCAAGGGAAGAATTCTTGAATTCTGTCATTTATCACTGTTCTGTGTGGCATTGAATCCTGGCGTTCCTGAGATAAACTATAACCTATAATAACCTTTTTTTTTTAAAGGATCTACCAAAAGCTTTTCAGCCTTCAACAAAGGCTCCAACTGAAAATACTGCACTTAAAATGAGCTGAAAACCTTTCCTCTGTTTACTTCTGAATAAACTACATAAAGAATAATCACAGCTGAGCAGCCGTCAGTGGAAATATTTATGACCAAAATTGGGGTCTATGAATAAAAATGTCTTTCAGCAATATTTGTCCAATATTTTCAACCAGTGAATGAAATGATGAAATTAAAGCTGGTAGTCTACACTTTAAACATGATCTAAAGATTAATGTTACATTGGTTGATATTTTGAGCTGCCAGAATGGGTTTAACATTTTGGACTTCTAAAATTTTTATTCAATATGGCAATGGATTCATCATTTAGCCTCATTGGTCTTATCAGAGGTTCCTGAAAGTAGATGGTGAATTTAAACAAGACCCACTTTGTCAAGGAAAAACACTCTAAATCTACATTGGCATTTGTTACAATAGACTGTAACTTTAAACAGTAAAGTTGGTATTTTCAAATCACTGTCCAGGATAATCATGTATTGCTGATGCAGTCTGATGACTTTAGATTAGAGACCATGTGGACATGTGATACATACTGTATGTAAGAAACAAATGTCCCCATAGCCTACTTAAGTCTGTTGCTGCTTTCTTTAATATACGAACTGTTACATTATATATCGAGAATCAGTAAAAGAACAGAAATTTTTAAAGAAAAGTCCACAAACACAACATTAACCTTTAAAAAAACGGAGCCTTCGAATTTAGAACACAGCTAAAGTCACAGCGTTGGAACGTCTCCTCTGGGGTAAACCACAATCACGACAAGCAGGGGTGTTGTTGGCAAAAGCAGATATATCATGGCCACTAGCTAAGATTTAGACCTGTCAAGACGAGTAATATTTATTTACTGAAGTTCACTTTTTCTTATTTAATATTTCTATGCAGTATTTTATATGTCTTATGGCTGCTGGTTTAAACGCATTCACAGCTACCATCTCCGGCAGACGACAGTGGTATATCCAGGAAGCATGTTCCACTGTTTGGGGAAATACCATAAACAAGCTCCCTTCTCTGTCAGATGAACCAACTGTTTCCTCTTTCGTGTTAGGTTATTACCATAAACGGATTTAAAGCTTTCGGACCAATAGCTAGTGTTTCGTGTTGGCTTTTGGACCTACACGGCCACAGTGTCACTGTGTGTAACCCGCGGGGGGACGTGAAGCTTGGGCAGATTTTTGCAGATTGCACTGACTGCAGCTGCACCGCGTTGAGGAATCATGTCTGATTTCATTCTGCTGCTCCTGATCATAGTGCTGCTCGTGTGTTTGACTGTGACCGTGGGGGGGTTTCTTATGTACTCGGGGCTGCTGTCAGACATAGTCATAAAGACCGGGCCACCTCCTATCAGACAGGTCACCATTGCCTATAAGTTCAAAGAGGGGTTGTACAAGGACTGCGGTGCAGCCTTCACAGAGACCTGCAGCATCGGGCCGAAGCTGAGCGCCATCGGTGTCTTTTACGATGACCCCAAACAGGTGAGGTGAATGTCGGCTACTTATCAGCTGTTCGTCTCCCCAACAGCACCAAGTCTGTGTTTATACTTGACCACATGACATAACCAGAAAACCCAGTGTACTTTGCTTCCCGATAAGATGTTAGTAAGATAGTTTCCCTGTAAAAGGGAAGGTCACTTAAGCCTGAAGGCTGCAGGGCTGCAGGTATTGCCAGCTCATTTTATATGTAACTCCTATAGTCCATAAAATGTCTGTAAATGAGAAGTGAACATCAAACTTACCTAGATTCAAACCTGGCATCTTCAAATGTTTTGTCTTCTTCAAATGTTTGAACGTCTTAGACTTTTGGGCAGATCTGTAAACAATGTAAAGCATTTAAAGATTTCACCTTGAAGCCTGGGGAAGTGTGAAGGACTTTTTTTGTATATTGTATTAGACAACTAATAAAGAAACTAATTTCACAGAAATCAGTAATGTTGCACATATTTGTTTAGGAGCAGCCATGTAGACAAATAAGAAAACTAGAAATTAACTATTTAATTGAATTATTCAATTAACAATTGACTACATTTGTAAAACGGAAGACAATAAAGTTTACTTTCAGTAGCTTACAAAAATTTTTTACAGTTTAATAAATTGTTTTCTGTTGGCTGGACAACAGAAGTGACAGCAGTGTCATGTACAGTTGAAATGGAATTAATTCATCAGCAGGTGTGGCTCAAAGACTTAAAAGTACCAGCAGCATTTTGATGACGAGCTGAGCCTGAATGATGAAACCACTCACAGTCAGCTGTTCACTGCCACGTTGCACTGATGATATTTTTTTCCCTCTGATCTTTGGCGCCGGGGTGCTTCAGCACTTCTTAAGTCACATATAATAAGAGGACTCCAATCTAAAGCAATGTGATGAATGCCGTAAAATGTACCACTTCATGTAATTACAATCCTAATGCATATGCAAGAAGCAGTGAATGTAATCCTAAAAAACTGAACATCTGCGATCTATGGGTGTCTTTTGGTTTCATTTCACATGCTCCCACTGACCACAAGTGTTTAGCACCAAAAAAATGCCTGCACATCAGCTGCCTGTTAGATGGGATTGATTGAGTTTCCAGCTGATGTGGAAGGAAAACACATATACATGCAATGTGGTCTATGATACCGGGTTCACTACTACATCATAGTGCCAATTGTTAGTCTATAACAAGGTTATAACCACTAACAACAACTACTGGTACCTCTACCTCTTATGTTGTATTAGGTAATTTTACAATTTTTTACTGCTGATATTTGAGGTCAGGTCAGTTAAGCCATTTTGACAAACAGAATGACAAAACAGAGTCAAAAAGGCAGAGTCGCCCAGTCTGTAACTAAGAGTAGAGCCTGGCCCACTACATTGGACAACACGGTATCTAGTGTTGAATCTGTTGTCTTTCATTGTTTTTGACACAATAGTTCAGTCACGTCAAATGAAATTTTAGTTTCCCTTTGTGGAAAATATCCTTCTTAGCACAGTGGCAGCACGTTTTTTTTCTTTTTTTTGTCAGTACTGTTTAAATAGAGTGCGTGTGCCAGTTTTTGTGTGGCACACAGTCCTTTTTTGAAGTAAAGGCTTTAAGTAGACTCCCTGATGGTGAGTCATACCAGTGGAAAGTTTTGGCAAGAGACTCATTGAGTAGCTTTTAAAACTTTTCTGCTAGTGTCTGCTATATGTGGAGCCTGCATCATTATGAGCTATGTTCAGAGGTCTCTGCAACAGCCAGGCTGAAGAGACTTACTTTATAACAATGACTATGTTTTGTGAGCTCTGTCCATTTTGACATAGTCTAAGATGTATTCATGTCCTATGGAGATAACCTTGTCAGTGGTTTATTATTGTAACCCTCATGACAACATGGTGCAGTAATAGTATTTAGTAAGCACTAAATCCTGACCATTACAGCTGCAAAAGGCTGTAATCATATCTGTCTGGTGTTTTCAGTGTTTGGTTTGTGACGTGGGAATATGTTGACCTTTTTATTTTACAAAGACCTGGAGTCTGATTACTTAAGAGCAGCCACAAAAGAACGCTCACTCTATGATGGCACCATTAGACTGAACTTTGAGTGAAATGTCCACTTAATAGTAATATTTATCTTAATGTGTCTCAGCTCTGAGCTTAATATTATTATTACAGTAAAGGCAAATGTTGTACATTTAGAAAAAGGAATGGACTGGTATTTTTTGGCATTGTTTTAGTGACTACATGAGTGTTATGTATAAATATTGTCCATTTTAAATATACTTTGGACTCAAACTACCACACACAGGATTTACATTACACCTGTCTGGTGGCTGTATACACATGGCCACTAGATGGCAGGATTAGCATTGAAATAGAGTTTGTGTGGGAGGCAGGAACATCTACAAAAGCCCATTGATCTTTATATTTAATTTATTACCACGGAATAAGTAGTGTGACTCACCCACTGCTTATTCTTTCAGTCGAAAATGAGTTTCGTCATATTAAAATAAAATTGGATTTCAAACCTGCGCAAGTTGTGTGTATTAATGGGTCAGTGTGGTATTTCCCAGTGGTTTTCACTCCAGGTCCTGGATCAAGTGTACAGCCGGTCTTCAACCAGCACTCATTTGCCATTACAGTGCAGTCACATTTTAATACAATCCCATTTTGATAACTAGTAAGAATTCCAATAAGGACTCTGGGCCCTGAGGATCAGGATTTAAAACTTGACTAAAGCAACCGATCAAAGAGCAGGCTTTCTGTTATTGTAGCCAAATCTTTTTCTGGCAAGAATCTGGCAAATCAAACACTGTATGATATCAGTATGGTCAAAAGCGGCGGGTTGAGAGTCTCACCACACTCTGCTGAAACGTTTAAACCAATTAGCAATTATCGCTCTTATTGATGCCTCACACATCTCCATTTATGCATGTGTGTGTTTCCGTGCAAGATTGTAATTGCCTTAAGTTTTTACCACAAAGGCCTGAGTCATTGAACAGTTAAGTAGTTTTGTTCACAGCGGACAGTTAACTGGACATTGGACCATAACGTTGGAGATTATACTTCTATCAACTTAATCATTAAAGAGGTGCATTGCCTAGGACTCCGCTGTGATGTTGCTCTGACAAAAGTATTAAATAAATTCCAGACTGGATCCAATTTTTTTTTTTGGTTGTAGTCCTTTGTTGTGTAGTGTAGTAAATAATCCACACGCAGACTGTCTGTCTGCAAAGAACCTCCAGAGCAAAATGCATTAATAAGAGTGGGCAGCATTAAATGCTCAGAGACAAATGCAAGTGTCATGAGTGTTACAACGATAAACTACTGGGGAGAAAGGAACTTGCAGATAAATGTCATTCCAGTATTAGGGTGTAGTTAGAGATTAATTCAAAGTCAAGAACGGACCGGACCCTTTCTTTTAAACCACAATATAATGTGACTATAATCAACACCTGTTCGTGGAATTACACAGCAAATGCACCTTCGTCTGCTACTGATAACATGTTTTTATATCGAAGCCAGAGCTGCCATTTGGTTCGTCCTCTGATCTACTCAATTCCCATTTTGTTTGAGTTCTGAAGCAAACCCACTCGTGGCTGCCTTTGACAAGAAGGAGAAAATGAAATGTCATGTGTGGATGTATGTGGGAGTGGCAATGAGAGATGAGCCGAGGTGTGGAAATGCCTTGAAAGAGGGGTATAAATTGGTAGGAGTGTGACTCACCTTGAGTACCTTGCAGTGCTCCAATTCATCAATCGGAATTTCAGATCAGAGCAGCAAGCGTTGCTGTGCTCTCACTCAAATTTATTAGCATTTTACTGACGCTTGTCTTGTCTGTTGACAGCAACAACATTTGGGGGCTTCTAGCAAGAAGCTGCTGCTTTTTAAAGATGGATATAAAATGAAATAAATATGCTGATACTCTGAAGTCTGGTCCCACAGGTCTTCAAGTCAATATTATGCAAGATTGTGGACATGCTGGCTCACTCATAGTGAAGCACCCTGTGAATGTTTATGAACATCTCCACATTGAATAAGATACTACAAAACAAGGACGTGCTTGTTTATCCTCAGCATAATTGAAAAGTTTCAGTGTATCCTAATCGGTGCAGAAAGAAGCCCTTACTTTCCAAGCTGACATGTTAAGATTAGTTAGTGAAGGGTGTTTTTAAATCTTTTGCACCATCAGGCCTGTGACATGTAGCAGCTTTTCAGCCTGTGTTATGTTATGATGCGCAAGATATTGGATCATGCTGCAGAATATTTATCGGAACAGCTTGCAGGGAGAAAGAGAGAGGTACAGTTCTAGAGAGGGAAGTGAGCCTACATAGATGCGAGGAATTCATTCATTGCTCCTTTTAGAGAATATTATCGCCCCGCTCAGTGACATTGGGCTGGAGTGGTGCCACATTGTGTCCAGCTGGCCAAGGAGTGGTGAACCAGACCCCCATAACCATGGCAAAGGAAAACTGTGTCCTGCCTCCAGCATGCTGCTTTATCCTCGCCAATAATTACACATGCCAGAACACCCAGGATGCCATGTGTAATTACCAACTAAGTCTGAGCACAGCCTAAAGGGACAGAACTCCACTTGGTGAAAGAGAGAGTCGGGAAAAAAGTTCAACTGGCTCCTGACCCAAAGAGGCCATTGGGGTCCACACCCCATCACTGCATTCAGACCTGTAATTTGAGCGTCGGAGGCCCTCCTTCCAAAGGAGGTCGTATGGATGTTTTGAACTTTGTAGTTTGAATAAATATTGTATTTTACCTTATCACCAGCAATATCACTTTCAGGTAGGTTACTGTTTACACAGACTATACTCAAATTATAAAGCAGCTGTCCTCATTTCCTCGTTAAATCATTTAACTTCAACATGTTCACTGCAACTTCTGCCTTATTAATTCAGGAGCAAGTTGCCCATCACAGCATACCTGGGGTCCTGGCGCTGTGCAGCCTTATTAGTTTCATTTTCCATCCTGCTGAGTTTGTCGCTGCTGCCTCGCCTGCCTGTGGGGGGCGAATGGCTTACAATCAGCTGAGACAGGTTATGGCTTTGAAACACAGAGGCAAAAGACAGCCCTTGTTGAGAGATGTGCTTATCGTGCAGTCCTCTGTTCATCTTGCTCCCCATGTGTCAAGTCTTTTACGTGTTGATGGAAGTGCCCTGAACACCATCTGTCTTAGTGGTTCAGATATAGAAAGAAAATGATCTGGTGAACCTCTCCAGCAAATGTGCAAATCCAGTGCAATTGGACTATAGATGAATGGGGTGATTTATTTTTATTTTTATTTTCTTTGTGTGTGTTTGTGTGTTTCAGAGTATGTGTGTGTGGAGTGGGGCTTTTTCTGCTCTTTACAAACTTGGTGCATGAATGCTGAATTTGCTGCATGTCATGCTTCACTGCAGA
This sequence comes from Channa striata, assembly GCA_033026295.1. Taxonomy (NCBI): domain Eukaryota; kingdom Metazoa; phylum Chordata; class Actinopteri; order Anabantiformes; family Channidae; genus Channa; species Channa striata. The sequence goes on along the minus strand of CM065168.1, from coordinate 14,709,623 downwards.
CAGTGATGTGAAGATGGTGTATAGGCCCAAAGAGGCTCCAAATTTGCTGATTTATTGACTGCAGCGCACTGAAGGACCCTTGTACAATACCGACTTTTACCTCCATTCTAGCATAATGATGAACCAACTTTGCCTACAAGAGCGTGAAGGGCAAACTTTCCCGTTCTTAACGTTCTTCAAAGGTTCTTTAATTTCAGTGGCACTTTTTAGTGATTACTTTTCATGTGTAGAATTGCATACTGCAGGGTAACAGAGTAACAGGGTAATAAAAAAGAAAATGTATTCCAGGTTTATTCGAAGTCCTTGATTTCTGCTTCATAGCAGTGTCCATTTACAGCATTTGCTGTATGTTATATGGTTCATATAAAGAGAGCTGATTTTATTCTCCGTCAATGTTAACTGCTCCCACTCTCCTAATTTAGATTCACATCTTGTTGATTGGTTGCTTGGCAGCTGTGTTTTAACGAGTGTGGTTATGGTCCTACGTCAGGCAGGGTATGGTACGCTCCTTGTGATTCGGTCTTTACATTACAGTAAGGCAGAGTGTTGGCCACTTGCCTCGTTTGTCCCTGTCTACCATAACCTGCTAACATGTCGAAAATGAGCAATTGTAAAGGGGGCAGCACTCAAAACAATGCATCCCAAGTGGTGATATCCTGCAGGGAAGCAATGCGGAGCCAAGAGCAGGAGAAATGAAGGGAGTAAATCCTCATTACGTGTCTGCTAATAAAGAGTTACCTCTGTCTGGCATACCTTTTTATTGTTGAAGAGCTGTCCTTCATCAAAGAAGGCCCTTGTAGCCTCAAGCAAAGAATTGCTTTTGAAATTACTTTTTCTCCCAACAGGTCTATGGAGACCAGGTTTAGAGGAATCAGGTAGGAATAGGAATGGCACCGTTTGTGAGGGAAAGCCATCTTAGTGTCCCATGGGCCATGAGCTTTACCAAAGTTGGCTGTACGTATCATTTTTTTCCCCCCCGAAATTAAACAAGTCTGCTTCGCACTGGGAAATATAGCAAAAGAACTCTTGCTGCACTTAAAATTATCAGAGCCTTTTCAGATAAACTTTACATCTTGCAGAGTGTCTCATTGTGCGTTCATTGACGTTTACGAGTCACTACGAATTGAATAGAATTTCTGCAGTTCGGTACAGCAGCACAATATGTCAGTGTTACTGAGGTGAAGATCCTGCACTCTTCCCATTATGTGACTCTCTGCTTCTCACCTGGTCCAATCAAAAGCCACAGTAGACTTTCTTCAGCTACCTGCGAAAATGCAATCACATGCTGTCTTTCAAAACACAGCTTTGGCAGCAGATGACTTTTAGAGCGCTGCTGCCCAGCGTGGACAGCATCTGAGAATTTCCACCTTCTGTGGTGTTAAAATTTCAGGCGCAAACAAATCCAAGTGTGGTGGGGGAGACGAGAGAAGTCAAGTACAGGTAGTGGTGTTCCTCTCTTCCCTAATTGCCTGTAGTCTCTAGGGTGTGTTATCTGGAGGAAAGCAGATATGAGATGCAGTCAGGGCTGCTGTTTGTTCTCGCTACTGTGTGGGATGTGAATGATAGCTCCAGCCCTGAATGATATCATTACTGAACTACTGGTTTGGCTAACACACTCTTGTCTGTCAGTGCAGTACGCCTAAGAGATAGTGAGATGGTAAGATACTGAAGCAAAACTGTGGGAGGAAAGTTGTTATCCTGTTTATGTTCAAATGGATATTGTGTCTTATCATAGACCACCGGTGTTGACGGGAAGTATCGCGGTACAGGAGCTTTGTGTACAGCCAATACTTAACTCATGTGTATACGAAAGAGGCCAAGGCTGTCAGCCCCTCCACTGTTAGACTGATTTACATGACAACATATGAAATCGTAATGATAATTAGAGGTTGATAATTTCTGATGATATCATCAAGTTGTGTCACTACACTGTAAGAACTATATTTAATGTTGATATAAAAAAAAAACATTTGAGTCCCTTTCACCTAATAGAGTGCAGCTGGTTTCACAATTAAATTAAATTTCATTTTAAAATGATTAAATAATTGATGCATTTTTTTAATTGAAAAACTCCAGTTAACCTTTTAGGTAAGAGCAACAAAAGCCAAAAAAACTTTAATGAATTTCACTAAATACACACCTTTTTAGTTTGGTTTTGACCACACTAGGTTCTGCCTGTTTATAAGGCTCAGGTACAAGTTAATGTTTCCAAGAACTGTTTAGATTTTGGCTGTCCGATGCTGTCCACAAAACTGCAGAGCTACCAGTGAGTGCTAGGATTGTCAATGCAAAATGGTCAAACAGTGTAGTCACAGTTTTGTAGAAGCATACACGACTTGACCCAATAAATGGAAGTCATAAAAATGTTCGTTGCAAATTTTACCTGTAAACACAAAATAGTTTTTAGGGTATAATGGTATAAAGTAAGTATAGATTTTATTTAATAATTTGTATCCACTAACGATATTGATTAAAAGAACCAAAAAATAAATAAATGAATGAATTAAAAACAGGTTGGCAAATACCTTAAAGGAATAATATTCATATAATGGTTCTATACAACCTTCTTGCTTCCTGTGAAACTGGCCATTAATTGATAATATTTATTATTGCAATAAAACTCTAAATAAACATTTACCCAAATCAATTTGATTCTAGTCATCTAAACATCTTGCTTTTAAATTTATTTCTAAAAGTCTTGTAAATGTTCAGTGTAAGTAGAGTTTTCTTGCAGGAATTAGTTACTTAAGCCATTTTGACTGTTTATGCTTGCCATGACTCTTAGCTTTACTGTAAGTAGAACATGTTCTCTGTCAAAAGCAGGCGATTTGTGTTCCCTGTCTTGCAGTTAAACATGGTGGCATGGGTCTCTGTCAGGCGACAGTAAAGATTATCTGTTCATTTTGAGCAGGCACACGATGCTGACATTGGGAGGCACTGAGGGTTAGGGGTGGGGTGATCAAATAGATTTATCTCAGCCGGATAGTCTCACCAGCAGCCACCAGCTTTGAATTATGGCACAAAAGCTGCTGTATGAACAAAGTAGAACAGCGGGAATGGTGCTCTGTAGTAGCAGCACAATGCAGTCAAAAATAGCCCTGAATGTGAGAAATGAGATGAAAAAGTGGAGAAGGTTGTGGCGTTTAGATGTGATAATTATGTGTGGATGCCAGGGATGTGAAGATGAGTGTCGCTGGCTCCCATCTGTGCCCCCTCAGTGCCAGCCCTCCACGGACATCCACCGTCACAGAGCAGAAACCAGCAGCAGGTCTTAAAGGCCTGGGCTTAGCTTTTGAAAAACACCCATTTGTTAAAAATCATATGAAATTAATAGACTCATTTTAGACTTGCATCATCTTAAAACTTGCCTGACTTTAGTAACCTATCACTATAAGATTATGTTTCCTTTTACTACCATGGATGTCCATAGAACATTTTGCATCCATGCACCTTAAAGTTAAAGGTCACACTGCACTAACTGCCTGTGATTTCCTCAGTATTGATCATCAGTATTGATGATAGTCAATAGTATTGACTGTTCTCATGTCACTGAGATCAAGAACACAAGATCTAGAAAATGGTGGGAAGAAATTACAGACGTAACTGTGTGGTGTTCAATAAAGAAATAGCTGGTGTTATGGTGCTTTAGCAGCAGCTCCTACTCTCCATCTGAAGTGCTAGAGACAAACCACAAATTGTGTGCAGATGTCAGTGGGAGAATAAGATCCTTATGTGGATGACAACTTCCTCACCGATTGTTTCTCTGTCCCTTTCTCGTCTGCCTGCAGTTTTGTGCGCACGAGAAGCATTAAAGTAAAGGAGGCAAAAAGCTCTGTTTGAGCTTACGTCTGATCTCAAGTGTCACCAGAAAAGATCAACAATCCCTGCCAGTTTCAGGGACGCTGCTCTGTAGCCGAGCAGACCACTATCACAATGTTACTGGCAAAATAGCTGTTTTAATACTGTTATTAGTGTTTCCTTATTTCCATGGAACATGCAGGCAAAGAAACAATTACGTGGTTGGTACATCTGTTTCAGTGACCATTTTTATCTGACTAACATAACTGAGCAGCTCCTTCAGTGACAGACTGTTGCATCCTAAATGTCTAAAGGAGCGATATCGAAGGTGTTTTCTCTCTGCCACTGTCAAACTTTATAATCAGAGCTGCTGCCAGTGAACCACTATCACTATAACTCACTTTAAAACCGTGCAATACAAATGACCCGTGGTGCAATTACTTGTATGATTGTGTACATGTGTGATATATTTTCATTTTTTGCTTGTATATACTGTATTCTTCTTGGCCGTACTCTGAACATACGAATGAAGGTTTATCTTATCTTATCTTCTCTAACATGCCATCCAGCAGAGACACAATTTGAAATGCCACATGTGTGACCTCACTGTCAGATATCTGGAGCAGGATGTTTTACCAGAGCTGGCAGCCCTCTGTTCAGTGACAGTTCAGAGTATGTGAAGGTGCAGCGTCTCTGCAAGTTTAAATCAAACGGCATCCGTGCGCGGTTTTGTGCTGATACTGCATTAAGTTCACCAGTGACAGACCGGTTACATCATCCCAGGAGCTGCAATTGTGAATCTCCGTGTGTGTTTAAGGACTTATTGTGTACTGCAATCGAAAATAATGCAGATCGAAATAATCGAAAATTGATTTTTATACATAATATTGAAGTGTTTCACTGATAAATGCAGTGTTGTGTTTGTGTCTTTTGAAAACTAATTTAAAATAAAAAGTAAACATAGTACAAAAACAACTGTTTCAGCTGTCCCCCAAACTGTAGATATAATGTGATATTTAGTCTTAAGTCATAATAACAGGATTTTGTTGATATTGCCAATATGTATCCACATTGGACTTACGTCAGCTCTTCCAGTGTGTCATATCTATCAGCTTTTATGCTTAGAATTTAGCTTGAGTAGATAAAATAAACTTTAGGGCGAGTACAATATGCATCTTATTTGCTTTCACAGTAAACAAACCTGATTTCTACACTGGGTTATTTTCTTTATTTTGCTTTAGTTACTCATTTGGATTTCCTCAGTGTAGCAGAAACTCAAACATAAAAAAACTGTAATATAAGCTGTACATTAACATCTCTGTATCTGAAATCCAACAGAAGCGTTTTACATCATAGTCACATTGTTACTCCAACAGAGGGCGTTACTTTGCTGTGTCTTTGATGGTCGCATAAATATGTATGAGTTACTACTGATCGAAAGTGACTCACTGAAGGGCTTCAAGTGAATATGTGGATGTTTAATATAGTGTATATTGATTTTCTCTTCCTCTCTGTCCTCTAAGAGGCCATCAGAGAAATGCCGTTACGTGGTGGGCAGCGTCCTGTCCGAGGGTGAAGGGAAGCCAGATGAAGAACTGCAGAAGTTGTACGAGAAGTTTGGCTTCAAGGTGTTTTCCTGCCTGAAGTGAGCCATGCTGTGACCACCAGCTTCCCCTGCACCACTCCTCTATCCTACGTGCTGGGACCACACAGGGTTTACCCCAGGCTGGCTTCCTACATTGAGGTACGGGTATATGAGGTTATGTTAGACATATACGACATGGGCGCACGTGTGACTACACAAATAAATCTCTGGGCCTTTTAAAATCAGGATTAATCCTTCCTTTAAATGAGGTATGAAGGTTTGAATAGTGTGTACATGTCTGTGCACCCTCACTGGTGTGTTGATGAGGTCATAAAACTAGATTAAGAATAAATGAGTTCCAGGAAATGAATGTATTTGAGTCCCACAGCCATATGCCTGGGCTCCATGTCCTCAGGACAGGCCTTTAAAAGCTATTGACATTTACTGGTGACATTTACACACATGGACTTATTTAGGGGCATCCCACTGCATGAATAATGCTCCACATTTGCTTTTGGATGTGCACTCGTAGTGTACTGTATGTACATCTGCTTATTTAAGCTTCTGTCTTTTCACAGGAGGTCAAAAGGTGAAATTCATTGATATACTGTGTAATGCTGTGGATGTTTAATCAGTAAATGGCAGTGTTTTGAAGAATAATCAACATGTACAAATGTGAATGGGCAGGTTTTTTGAGTTGTGTCGAGCAAAAGAGTTTAAAGTGGGCAAGGACCCCACTGATTGACGGACTCCTGCTCTGCAAAGCATATCAACCTTATAATAAAGACGGCTGTGTGTTTGTTCATTCAAAAGACAATAGCTCTACAACACTTACTGAGCGGTCAGCTTAGAAATAAACGATGAAACTGTCTTTTGTCGCCCAACTTGGCTTGACTCAACTCTGTTTATTCTGTTAAGTGTCCGTGCTTTTTAAGTATCTCACATTGTGACCAGCTGCTTTAATTCACCTTCCCTGGGGGTCCTACACGCAGATTTCACCACCCTGACCCCGGGCGCTTTGACCAATTACTTGACGGCCAATTATTTCAGTTGTCTAGCTCTCTAATTTTGTACATTCTTACATACTTTTTTTTTTTTGATTTAATGTTGACATTAGTGTGGATTGTAGGCCTCAAAGACGTACTGTCTGCTCAGATTATCATTGTTTACCAGCTTTCTCCTCTTTTTTTTGCTCTTGATGCTTCGTGGCACTCTGCATACTGTAACACCCCACATCAGAGGGCAGGACAAATTCTAACATGTGCACTGACACAGTCTGAAGGCATAGGAATAGCATCCCTCACTGTTAAACTGTAGCAGAATTCCCTTTCAGGCCCTTGGGCTGTTACATAATCACGACCAGTGTCACTGTGCATCTTTTGTAAGTACAGTTGCAGCTCTGTCTGTCAAGCCAGCTAATATCACTATAGAGAAAGCATCAGTTTTCACTCCCTCACACTTATCCACAAAGAGGCAGAAGTGCTGGTCCTGGTCCATCAGTTGACACGGATGCTGTGACCGGTCATTAAGGAGGTATTCTAGTACACCAGATAGACTAATCACACACTAACCTGAGTCGTGGAGTGGTGAATGCACTATGCATTCCAGCTGCAGCAAGGCGAATGAATAATGGAGTGGGGTTCAGAGGGTGGTATGTGGATGTGCTAGAAATGGGTGCATGTATGCTGCATGTATGATTAATTGATTAGGTTTGTAGTATGAGGTACTTTAAAAGGAGGATCACCCATGTGATTTAGCTTTGTATTCTGTGTCTACTATAGGAACCAGGAAATATTGAAATAGAACTTCAACTGTACGTGCTAATACATCCAGCTGAAACAGCAACGTTACTCTTAATTTAAGAGCAGGTTTTGTATAATGGCTTTGATTTTTCACTGCACCAGCTGAAAGCATGCTAGATGACAATGGTAACACTAAAACACAACTGAACATTTTGAGTTTGTTAAACCAAAATGAAATGAAATTTGGTCTAGACACCTTTTACATTAAACAATGTCATTTGGTGCATGGTTCGACTGTTCCTACAGCTAGATGGATGGAACCCAGTTAAACAAACGAGACAGAAGCACTACAGTTATTCATTCATTTATTTTGGAAAACTATTCATTCCCAAATATTTTGAAAGTATGAGAACCTTTAGGATTCTTAATTATTTGAAGAAATGTGAGTTTTTGGTTTGTTTACTTGGACTTTATTTACGTAGTTTTAGGTTCAATTTGTTAAGATATTTTGAACATTCTTATAGTGTAGGTTCACAAATTTCCAAGTGACACTAATAAATTGTTAAGTGCAGCTTTACGCCTTTGAACTCTGAGGTAAATTATGCAAACCAGTCTCACCAGCCAGTGGAAATCCAGAATGGAGAGGTGGGTGTACTGCCTGGCCCTGTGCCAAGCCTTCAGTGAAAGTGTTTTCTCAGAACCCCTGATACACCTCTTGAAGTGCTTTAGTAATCATAGAGCAGGTTAAGCGCATAACTGCCCTTTGCAGTGGAACACTTTCTCTACAGTCCAGCAGCTCTGTCTCCACACCAGCTTACCAAGCCATGTGCTTCCAAGAGCAAGGCTTACACACACACAGAGCTGTACGTGCATCCTAAAACATATTAAGTTGCTGGTAGATTTTTGCTACAGTATCTTAAATCCTAATGTTATTAATGTGCTCCTAATGATTGGAGGGTATCAGTAATTTTGTGGTTACAGTTGAATGTCTAAGAAAGCATCATTTAACATCAGCAGCTTTGTATTATAGATGTTCGTGTCATTTCAAAGGAAAGCAGTGAGTGCGTAGGTATGACTGTATGACTGGATAGAGGAGTGGCTGTCACAATATTTTAAGGAATTTAGCCAAGTCCTGGATGGTCTTTCTCATGATGAATATGAAGAAAGCAAACTGTTCCAGTGTATTAGAATCTTTACTGTCGTCAGTGAGCACATATACATATTGCACATACATGTTCTTTCTTTCTCTGCCCAGGTATTTTAAATCCAGCAGTGTGTCTACATTCTTGAGTAGTACCTTGGTCTCCTGCTTCTTCTCTGTCTTTGCTGAAGCACTGCGCATGCACACGGTGGTCCGTTACCACCACCTGTAGATCAGAGGAGCAGGGCGATCCTTTTGCAGGAATGTGCATCACATCAGCTGTTTACATGCATATGTGCATTTGTGGAAACATTTGCCTTTGACTTGTAGTCCCATGTCCAGAGGAATTTTCCAAGTGACCAAGCAAGTGGTGACAGTGCAGTTTTACGTGGAAGCAGGTGAGGGATAAAGCTATGATGGTGGTGAGTTTGAGTTTTGGTGTTTGTTGCTGGGAGTTTCCATTTTTTTTGTTAGTGGCACCATTCTGTAGCTCACCTCCATTGTGGTCATGGTTTATTCACCAGCCACTTCTCTCCCTCTTCTTTGAAGTTATTGTTTGCTTAATTAAATATAGAAACTTTGTTATGCTTGTCCACGGCATCTATGTTTCATGCAATGGGCTGATTAGTAGGTAACGAGTGGAATTTGTGCTAATTTCCGGTGGATGCACAGAGTAAACCAGAACTAAGAACGCTGTTGGTGAAATGCTAGTGTGGGAAAATGTAACGGTCAGTCTTTGTCTTTGTGATGTTGTTAGCAACATGGATTGTATCTTCCTGTATAGTCACTGACGGTTTACATCTGGGTTTGTAGAAGATTCTCTATTCTTAGCACAGAGCATATTCTGCGTCTGTCTCCCTGTATGTCAGACTTTGTTCCGTCTACGAGTGTGTGCATCTGGAACAGTATGCTGCCTGTCAGTCAGCCAGCAGGGTAGTGAATAGAGAATTGGGGCACTGTAGTTCAACTTGCCTGTACTACCTATTTCAGTATAGTTCTGTCAGTCTATATCTGTCATTTTTGAATACATAAATATAAGAACATTTAAAAAGGTCAACAAAAAAATATTTAAATAATAATCCTAAATCATCTTACAGAATTTCCTTCCCAAATTCAGGTAAATAAATCAATGCATTCCAGTATTTGTGAATATCATGATTACAACCTTTTACCTGTTATCTGGCTAACAGAACTGCACGTACCAGTTTGATGATTGCATGGTTATGTAGATAACAGCTATTAGACAACAGCTGTTTTTAAGCGTTTTGACACCATACACTCAGAACCATCTGGGTGCATAGATAAGTATAGCTTCTTAAAGGCACTCAGGGAATTTGGGTATAAATGTATCTGATTATCTATTCAAGGCTATTTCAAAGCATTGTTTAGAGATTCTTTTTTACCCTTTGTCTTGCCTTCTCCACCTGTCTCATTGTAGTATGTGGTAATAAAATATGCTAATGGGCTTTTCTTTTTAGCAATTACATTGAATGATGGTGTCCAACAGCAGAGACTTGGCTTTTCAACCAACATTTACCAGGTAATACTGGTGCAATGCAAAATAAAAAGTGCAATGCAATTAAGTTGATTTGTAAAAGTGTAGCCTTTAAAAGTAGTCCAGCTCTAATATATTTCATAATAATTTATAAAATATTGCTAATAAGATATAATGAGATATAAATGAGCTAATGAGATATAAAAAACATGATAATGAATTTGTTGTGATCGTGAAACATAGCAAGAAGTGATTGATTTCATTCATTGCCTTCTGCACAGCAGAGCCAGTGTTACCTCTTTACACTTAATTTACTCTTTAATGATCATTACAACTGGACCACAGATCCAAATGCACTGATGTTTGTCTGCAGTATCCTCAGCAATGACCAGGCTTTACACGATTCTACACTGACCCTCCCAGCTCCTTCTGTCAAGCAAAGAGAACTTTAAATAAGCCCAGAGGGAAATGGAGGTGGGGGTGTGGCAGGATTGCACCTGCTTTGATCCTCTTCAGCCCATCTTCATCTTTAATGCCTCCTAGGCTCAGGGCGACAGACTTCCCTAACTGCTTTCTGTTCAGTGATTTCTGAAAAAGATGGTGTGGAATCACAGGCGCTGTGGTTGTGATGCCATCAAAGTGCAGAAAGCAAAGTGGGAGCCAATAGCTGATGTGAGTCTGTGAGGAAACGTGTCAAATTGTGGGGAAGCCTATAGTAAAAATATGAGTTAGAAGGCACATAGTCTCGAAAAAAGTCGCTCTCCACTTTGTGGGTAAGGGTTTGTGAGCTTCAAAACGCAAGTTTTGGTGAGTGCATGATAGACTCTTCTTCATTATTAAGGCTGTCGTTCCACAACAGTATTCCCTTCATTACATTTTTTATTGTTTCGCACAATTTTTTTTATTTCTTCAGGGATCTCAAAAAATAATAACCTTAGCTTAACACAGAGCAACAGTCGCGGTGGGGGTGGAGGCAGCCTGTGACCTGCAATATTTTGTGTTTGCACTTAATATGTCTCGTTATCCCTTCAGCCTGCCATTTGACAGGCATTCTGCCTGTGGAGGAAACACTTGGCTGTAGATGCACGAGGTTCTATTTAGACTCCAGTTTCATCAACACCAGTTATCTGTTAACACTGAGCCAAAACATGCTTAAAGAGCCACTGAACCCTAAATCCTAGGCCAAAGTTTTTTGTACCCATTCAATTATAACCTAGAGATCTGTTGGCATTTGCTTTCCATACAGGTGATTATTAATATTATTATTATTGTTATATATTTTTTTAACAGCAAATTCTTTTTTTGTGAGACTTTTCCCCCTTTTGGTTAAAATTTCCTTTGTCGGTCTGAGTTTAAATGTTTAGTTTTGTCAGTTTTGTTACCTATTTGTGACAAAGGGAAGTATGTTAGTACCTTCGTCAAATGGTCGTCAGGGAAGAAAATGACACTTCTGATAGAAATCTATTATTTTTTCATTTTCCATCCTGTCCATCTGACTTTGTCTGGCTTTTAGATGTAAAGTTTTCATGTTTACCTGAATTTTCTAAAGGTTTAAGTATAAAGGTTTAATGTTTTATGAATGCATTATAATTTGTAAGACATCACAAGACTCAAAATATTTTTCAGCTGAAATTATTCAGATATCCATGGTGTCTACTGCACCGGAAAATATTGCATCTCATATCTCATACATTTTAAGTCTTGTGGTTGGGGGGAAAAAAACCAAAATAAAAAATTAAAGTTTTTAAAAAGATTTTTTACAGGGCTATTTTATTTTAGTATTTATGCTAAGCTAAGCTAATCATCTGCTGCCTCATGAACAGACATGATATTGTTTTTCATCTTCTTATCTAACCCTTGTCAGGAAACAAAACAAAGTGTATTTCCTAAAATACTGAACAAATTCATTTGTGTGTGTTGCCTGAACCTCTCAAGACGGCCCTGTAAACATGGAAGGAGTTCCAGGCTTTAATCATTCTGGTAGTCTTGTATTGCCGGGTCTGAAGCTCCTATTCTTAGTGACAGCCCAGTGATGCAGTAAGTGGAGTTGATTGCAGACAGAAGTATTTGTGGTGTTTTTATTGATCCTTGCTTCCCTCTGGCTCTGGGATAGACTTCCCTCTGAAACTCCAACTGAGCATCACGCACCATGCTGCCAATTAGACCCTGTCTTGTATGTGCACTCTGACAGCTCGTGTGTAAATTTGTGTCTCTTCTCTATTAGCTGTGAACACGATTCCCATTCATCTGAGAGTTAAATTGGCTTCTCGCATTTTTCCGTCCACTCTGCCTCACCTGTATTGATATGCGAATAATGGTTGCTATAGCAATATTGTTGCTAAGGCATGGTTTATTTGGGTTGTTTGATAAAAAGGTGTAAATTCTGAATTTAGGTTTTTGGCAAATGTGAATGTATGTGTAGGTACAAACATGTTCCCAAAATTCAATATTTTTTTAAAAATTTGGTTTTTAGCTACTGGTTCGATGAATAAATTAATAACACATTTTATCTCCTTGATATTCCGTACGGTCCCTTTCAGTGTGAGATTAAAAATCGTGCTTTGACCTCAATCGTGCCTTAGTCCCCATTTAACAATGGTCTGTCCGAATGTGTCGACCTGCCCTATTAGATCTGCGTGAAGAATGGAAGCTTGAGTGTGTGACTGAGGCAGAGTATTGAAGCCTGATAAGGTTGGACTGCAAGTATCTGTTTACTGTCCACGTATCACGGTTACTTTAGACACACACACACACACACACACACACACACACACACACACACACACACACACACACACACACACACACAGAGTTAAGTCTCTAACCCTAACCGTCACAATTGAATGCCTAAGCCCAACCAAAACCTAATTCTAATCCTGACCCTAAAACCCAGCCTCGACCCTCAAAAAGCCCATTTTTTAAAATGTCCTCACAAAAAAATGTTTCATCACCAAACTTTGTCCTAAAGACATGCCCCCCCCAAAAAAACACAAACACACATTGTGTTTGACAAGGAGCGTGTTCATCAAATAACTCAGTGAGGTTTATTGACTTGATTTCAGCCTATTACATCCATATAAGTCGGCAAGGACAACTTGGCCTTTAAGTTGAAGATTGTGGCCTTTAAGGAGCATTTCTCTTTAAGAACTTTGAGCTCCATCTACCTGTGCCTGTTTGTCTTTGCATGATGTGGAAGATTGAGTTTGTGAAGTTCAGGCCTGTCTCTGTCCATGAAACGGTGCACTCAGCCTGAACATGGGAGCATGAGTAAAATGAGCATTAAATTGTGTCTCTAAAATTGAAAATCTCTGCAGCTTTTACACTACTCCTATTGTTTTTCCACCCCTAAATTAAATACATTTTACACTTGTATTATTTCATGAAAATTAGTCAATATGAATATTAAAGATGACTGGTTGGTATGTTTCAAAATCAAGATGTTACCAGTAATAACTTCAGTCACAATGAAAGCGGATTACACAGTGATGGCCCAAATCTATCATCATCTGGAATTATTTGTGTGCACAGGGAGATTCCATGTTAATGCAGTGGTACCTGAGGGTGCAAAGATCACGGGCATTCAAAAATGATTTTCAGGAATTGTCCCCTGCTTATAGATATTTGTCTGGATTCTCTGAATCTTTTAGGAGTTCTGTAGGTGATAAAATCTACAAATTATTGACAATATTATAGTTGCTGGTGCAGTCTTCACCCCATCCCTACTTCTGAAAAATTCTCAGAGTTACTCTATTTATCCCCAGTCATTATACTGACATGTTGCCAGTTGTCCCCACTTCTAGAAACATGTGTCATTTGCTTTTCTGCTTTATATAAATGGTCTGTCTGAAGGTTGTGGAGTGGGTGACTGCCAAATTTATGCGGATGACACAATCTGCTAGAAAAAATATAAAAATTAAGGTTTGAAAGCAAGAGGGGCAGTAGGTGGGACTGTATTGTTTGAGAGTGCAAACATACTTTAGCTCAGACGACTTTTGCAGTAAAGGGTTCACAACTATGGATATTTTTATTTATTTAAAATGACTATATACACGACATTGGCTGGTTAGTTGTAACACTGTTTAGTTGGACTGTCCTTGTAAAAATAATGAAATAAAAAAATATTGGTTTAAAGATAGATATGTTTCTATTTTTATTACTAAAAATTATTTCAAATGATTTGTAAACCACTCTTTGTGTTTACATTTTACACAGCATTCCAGCTTTTGTAGGAAACTGTTTCCTTGAAAACTTTGTTATTGAATTGTTTGAGGTTCATGCTGCCATCGAGGTCGCTTCCAAATTGCAATTTAAAAAAGCATTTTGAGAAAATAATTGAATTTTTTTTTTTTTGTTAGTTCACCATAGGCCCATTGACCTTTTACACATCAGAAGTAAAATATTATTTACACTTATCAGAATGCGGATCATAGAGGAAAACTGGGTAGTTCCAATTTAAAAAGTCTTCCTAGCGCTGAGCCTAGACCCAGGTGAGATTGGACCAAGAGACTCTGCCTTTTAGAGCTTTACATGAACTTATACAGGCTTTGTTCTCAATTAGGAATAGGAAAAGCCGAGCTAGGCGCAGGGGAATTAGTATTCAGATCTGTTACTGAGGTTGTGACCACTAAGAGATCTGAGACCATGTAAAGTACTATGCAAATTCTTTCTGAACCAATAATCACAATGCAACAGCTCAGTGCTCAGCATCACTGTATGTCTGCACTGCTAAAGAGCCTCCACAGCTCGGTGCTTTATTCACACTGTGGATATTAATTATCTGCAGTCCCCGTTGTACAAGCACACACTCGCCTTACCTCTTGGCCCAAACTGTTTTCAGCAAGCAATTACATTCGGCATTAACACAATGTATCATGTGGAGAGACAGACACAGCGTTACAAGTGTTTACTGCTTTAGAGTAAAAATGCTTCTCACTGAAAACAATATATATATATATATATACCAACACTAATTATGCACCTTCTTGTGGCCGTTTTAATGGGACTTTCCATCAGCGTCATGGATGGACAGTTACACTTGCACATTTTACGTGTACATTTTAATGGTTTGTGAATTATCATCACACAGTAGGTCTTTGCTGTGTGTGATGACTGGTTTAGCACTCAGCAATGTCATCCCTGTATAACCAAGCAACTCCTGGATGAAATATGGATTTCTGTGTTCTGTATTCTCCCTAAGTCGGCTTCACAGCCCGCAAGTCTCACTTCAATAAAAGGTCTCTATATTTTCCCAAAGCTGATGGTCAAATTGTAATCTTCATCTGGAACATATTCTTGACCTCCAGGTCAGAAGCATCGATGGACTACATGAATTCAATCCCCATAATTATCAGGCTGTCTCTCTGGCTGTCCTGCAGTGAAAAGGCCACATTGGCTTGTCACTCTGTGCAAGCAAATACCAAATAGATACCAAATTACTGAGATGGACCCCTCTGGGTGAAAGATAAAGCAGTTGATCCACAACCCTGTGGCTGCTGAGAAACGGGGGAAGAGCAGGATTGTCAAAAGAAATCAGCTGTTGACATTTCCTAAAATGTTTTACAAGTTCTGATTTTGGTTTTTTTGGTTGTTTCACTGCAGACCTTGTTGTCATTTTGTTTGTGATTTTGTTTTTCAGTGATCCATACTCAGATGCTGCTTATGTTAAGTAGCTACACAGATAGTGTGCACCGGCCTTTGGAAGCTTCTGTACCAAGAGCGGGGGGGGGAAGTAGTATTATTATGGGAGATGGAGCATTCTGTGTTTGTATTGCACAATTTGTAATATTGTGGTAACATTTGATTCTTGTAATTGTGACTTGTTCAAAAACAATACTTTAATTCTCTTCTCTTTTTACTTTGCATTTGTTTTCTTCAATTAAAAAAAAATGCACGGACTGAGAAACTAAGATTAAAAATGACACTTTTCATAATGTTGCTGGAAATACAAAATATCCCTGATATAATACTGATCTAACACTCCCCTCCCTTGAAGAGGAGTGTTTATACACTAAATAAATCATGACTTAATACATACAACTTACCTTTATTATAATTTACCAAATTTTTTGTTTGTTTTGTCAAAGAGTATTGTGACAATTGAATTACAGTAACGGTACCCCTGATACTAAAGCCCATTTATCCTCTTCAATTAATCCTTACTTCAGTTGATAGGTGTAACAGGGAGGTCATGTTATATCAGTGATTTAACAACAAGCACTATGATGTCGCTAACTTTCAAGCTCAAATAAATAAAGCTGAGCACGCGTCTTATTCTAAACACAGTGCTTATAACATTAAAGATGAATACAATATGTGTGTTTATTTAAATATAAAGAATAGGTATTTAAATACGTGATTTTTTTCAGAAAGGATAACTATTCATGAAGTACAATCACAAAAAACCATTAAAAACATCCGTGCATCTTTAGCAGTAAAGAGGGACATGTAGGTATGCTGAGTTAATGACACAGACACTAAAACCAGCAATAGATTGCTTCCACTCACCTTTTACCTCCGTCTGTCTGCAACATAGATTTGCTTATTTATCTGTGCCGTACATTATCGATGAGTAGAGGGAAGTCATTGGAAGTTTTAGCATTTCTATGGGAATTAATAAAAAAAAATATGGAAAATTGGCTGAAGTCATGTTTAAACCCAGATAGCAGGGGCAGTGTATTGTCTTGATCTATTACCAATAACCAAGGAATTCAGGTCTGACACAAGAACTTTAGGCATGTTTCTGTAAGGCTGAGACAAGGTGTTTGGTGTCTCAGTTTCACGACTTATTTGGTTGAAGTTCAGTGCTCAGTACACATTTAATTAAGCCAGTTTAATAAGGACTCTTATCTTTATCCTACTTTATGTCTAAGTGTATTTTTGCTTGTCTGTGTCATGTGTACTACTGGGGAGCCAAAAGGAAAACCTGAATGAAAGAAGTGAAAGACCAAAGATGAAATGAAGGGAAAAGTTTAAAGTTAAAAGGAAATGAAATAAAGATGAATGTGCCTGAATGATTTGATAATTGCTTCTAAAGTCTCATATTTAAAAAAACAAGTAAAAAACTAAATTTAGAAAGAAGATGATGAAGGAAAGACTAGAGAATGGAAAGACTGAAAGACAGGAGAAAAAGACGAGTGGGCAGAAGGAAAGCTGGGGTAGGACAGGAAAATTGAAAATGTGAACTTTTTTTTGAGTTGCACATGACTGATTTACGACTCAAGACATAAAGTTTATTACTTGGACTTGACTTGTGACTTTGTGGTCTTGACCTGGACTTGTTTCTGTTGACCTGAGACCTGACTTGGACATTCGCAGTCAAGACTCAAGTCTCAAGACTTACGTGAGACTTAATCGAGGATTTGCAACTGTCTATAATGTTAAAGTAGTAACTTCTCAGGACACACGCAGTAGAATGGATTAGAGGAGAATCAGTTAATACAGACAGACATGTAGATCGGTCTACCGAACATTCATGTCTTTCCACTTTGGAGGAAACTGCAGCACTTGCAGAAAAGCAATGTGGACACCAGGAGAACATGCAAACTCTACACACAAGACCCACAACCAGACAGACCATGTTTTGGTTTGGGTTTAAAAGAAAAACTCACCATGACTTATAAAATAAGAGACCACAAAAGTCTTATTTGCCTCATACGGAATTCAGTGTTAAAATCTGAATAAATTTGTTGTAGTGTCAATTCAAAATCCAACCTTCTCACGTCATCTTTTGCGTTGCACCTTTACTACATATTCACTTACACAGCGTTTATGTCAGTGTAAAGTAGTATTTCATATTCACTAGCAGCAGCCTGCATTAGGAGTGATCTATGTGTTAGAGATTCCTGGTGAGCCACCCCTTATGAGACATCAGTGGTTTGTACTGTAAAGACTAAAGAAATGTTTTGTGGGGGCAAATATTGATTCTGTTTATTCTCTCCCCGCGGGATGAATGTTGTAGATCCCTGTGGTGGAATATTTGCTGTTGATTAATGATCAAAGACTGAGGTTAGTATGATTTTGCTCTAACATATCAAAGATACTCATATGGTTCATTACTTTAAATGTTTACTAAAATTGGTTGGCTTTATTTGTTAATCAATTAGGAACTTTATTAAAAATGTCAATATAAAGAGCTGTGTTAAGGTTAAAATATATATTTATACTCAGGTATATTGCACTGCATGTATTTGTTTCGTTGCATAAAGTGACTCCGGAGCATCATCCTTATTTGTGCTTTTTAATAATTCTTGTAAACCATACACTAGTTGTAAGATGGCATGCTTATTTTGTTTAATTGCCCAAGCAAAAACAATGTTTGTATGTACAGAAATGAAACTTTCTGCTTCAAAGTTAAAGGTCATTATTGTTCAGTGGAAACTGGCGTTTAAAAGGAACAATAAAGCCTTAATCATTCATTTACTAATGTTCAAACAACATCTCATATTTATTTTAAGGCACTGATCTGTGTGTGATTTCTCTGAAAGAAGGGAAAGCACTCAGCAGCCTGCAGCCTATTAAAAAAGAACCTCACTGTTATTCAGTGAACTTCTTTTTTCACGCAACAATCGGCAGAATAGTGGTGTGTTCACCGCCTGTCCCACTGTGGAGCTCGGCTCCTCTCTCCCTGTTTGAGAAGCTGTTAAAAGCATGCTTGGGAGATGAATGGTGTTGATTAAGAGGCAGTGTCAACATCATCTCCTGTGTACTCGCTGATCTACATCTTAACCAGCTCCTAAGAAGAAGGCAGGGAGCTCCAGGGAGAGGCAGAATTGTTTATTTGGGGATATAGTGATACATATCCATGAGAATATCAGTTTTAGGAAAAAGGGGTTTTTGCACACATGTGCTTTTTGTCTGTGTGTGTGTGTGTGTGTGATCTCTTAGCTGTGTTGCTCATGTTTTCCATGTCAGCAATTGTGCAAGAAATAAAACCGTGCACGGAGCTGTGTGTGAGCTGCTCGATTAGATTTGGGTAGCTAATTGATTGTGAGCGTGTAGTTGTCGCCATCGGAAAGTGCCAGTGATTGCAGAGGCGGGTGAGCATGCCAGCACCTAATTTGATCACTCAACAGCTAATGCAATCTGTGCCATGGCAGCTATTGCAGATTGGGATTAATGTACCAATAGCTCGAGCAGGAATAGAGAAGCGGAGTAAAGTTAGAAGGCTGGAGACCACACTCAGGTCTAGGATCAATAGAAGTTACAGAAGGACAGAGGCCCCATCCACCCCCCCTTCCCTCCATGTGGCTGACCATGGAGTCTCAGTCTCTCAGAAAACAACAGACAGCTTGACTCCAGTCAGAACAGTTAGACAAGTTTCATTCATTATCACTAAGTCAATCATGATCACGTGCTCCTTAGTTATATCATAAACATTTTAACATTATTTCCTATCAAATTAAAGTATAAAAAGAGTTTTTTGCAAACATACACTGGAATGTATATAGTCTGAATTTTCCATAGGGAACTTTCTCCATGTGTGAAGCAGATGTGCCTCCAGTCCAGCTGTGTGGAAAACGTCATGCTTTTTGCCCGTTGACATGTTATAACAGAGTTTAACTGTCAGTGTCTTTCTATTAGTGCTCCTGAAACATAGATTGACAGACAGACACAGACACAGCGAAGCCAAGAAGCCTGTGTGCTATGGAAACTGTTTGCATGCTACAGCCACAAATAGTGCAGGACCATGCTGCATATCTGCATGCTGTATATCTACAGAGCAGTAAATCTGAAGATCACATTTAAATGAGGTTTTAAATAAAAAAAAGTTGCCTTTTATATATAATAAAATATTTGGTTGTTTTTTTAAATTGATTTCTTTTACAGCTCATTTAATTGTTGATTTATGTCAACACTGTGCCTGTCATGTCAAATTTTGCTTATGTCCATTTTTGAGCTTGGTGCACACACTAGAAGAAAATACAAATACAGCCAACCATTATTTTCTGTAAAACCAAAGTGGCTTTATATCTATAAAGTCTATAAAGCCAGTCTTTCAGACATCCCTAGATTTTGTTTAGGCAGGTCCTTATTCCTAATTTTCATTTCAATAATTCTTGGAGGCTAACTGCATCCTAGTTAAAGATGGGCATGTTTGCATTGAAACAGCTGACATGAGTTACATCAAATGAAATAAGTGAGAAACAGCTGGTTATCACAGTCATAATAAGGAACCTCCCTGTCCCCTGTCCACTCCCATTAGCTCGTGTCACATACACCTCTGAACCCAAATGCCACATTAGCATGCCTGAGATCCAGACCTGCAGTTCCGTCACACTGACACCTCTGCTCAGCCTACATAGATCTCCTATACAGTCAGGGCAGCAGCTTCCATCATGGTTTATGCATGTCTTCAATCTTTGTGGAGCTTCAACAGTAAATGGGATACAGTAGAAGACGTGTGCAGTGTAAAAATCATTGAAATGTATAAAGATAGATCTCTGCCTGGCAGGTAGTTCTGCCAGCTTGACTTAAGAAAGGGAAGAGCTGGGTATTGCACTTTACAATGTAATAAATACAATGCAATCAAGGATAAATTTATAGTCACCCATGTTTAAAAGCATTTCATTTATATGTGTGTGTGTGTGTGTGTGTGTATATATATGTATATATGAATAAATATTGTATTGTATGATTATGATATATTGATATTGTAATATTTATGCTTTATGCATGGCCTGTTTGCATTAACTGGAATGGACTGTCCTGAGAGGACAATAAACTAGTGTTAGGTGTACGTGTGTGTGTATTATTAAATACAATCTGACTTATAAGAAGTCTGTTAAAGCTCGCACATACTGTCTGCTGCTGGAACTGGTATTAAACGGATTACGACTACCTTGATGGTTTAAAAGCATCATTATTAATTAGTATTTTTTTTACTTATGTTTTGCTGGTAGCACAGAAAAAAAACCAGTGACCTACAGTGAGTCGCTCGTAGAAGGATGCACAACAGGAACTAATCCGGGAATAACAACCAGCTGACGCGTAAACACGTGTCCCAATCACTGACATGTAAACATGCGTCCTTTAACTGGCACTCAACCCTGGCACTGATGTTAAATCATTTAGCTGTGGGGAAAAAAGGGGGAGGGAAGGGCTTTTCATCTGAGGGGCAGACGTGGTATTTTAAAATCAACATGCCACAGGTTAAGGATTAGCAGTCAAAGGCACATCCCACTCCACCCACACTGCCCTTCACTTTCCTCATAGATCATCTCTCGCCACTACTACCACTGTATGTGTCCTTTCTTTTTTTTTTAACCCCTTTCCATGTTCACTCTAATCTTTGTTTGTCTACAGGGGCTGGGAAAATTAGGAACAAGAGGAAAGGTTAATGTTACAGAGAAAGGATGTCAAAGTGTGAGTGTGAACCGAGGCGCACCGTGAGCCCTTTGAGAGATGAATGATTAAAATGTAGGTTTTCACATTTGGGCTAATATCTATAAAGTAAAAGAGCTTGTCTGTACACACGCACAAAGACTACACTTATGAATACAAATAGAAGCTATTTAAAGGTGTTTAAGCAGCAGTAAAATTTTTGGAACATGATTGGTCGAATGGCTGCTTTGAGAGTGAGTGAACTTCTTTGAGCTTAGTGTTCCTCTGCAACAGATGCAAAGTTTTGGACGCGTGTTTGGACGATTGTCAATCGAGTCAAATTCCATCTTCTCTAAAAGAAAAACAAGCCATGCAACTATGACCTACCATGCCGGTAGCCGACTAAATACAGATCAGTGTCTTACTGACATGATTATGTAAACTAACACTGCTGCAGTATAATGAGAAATTAATGTGGTTTGCAGGCGTGTGCCTGTAAAATGCTTCAGACAAACCTAACCTTCTGACTCGAGTTCATGAATTTAAGTTTTTTTTTTCCTCTGTGAACTGAATGAGGCAGAGGAGGGCACGTGACATACCATCATCATCTTTATGGCACCGAACACAGTTTGCTGAGCAGGATAGCAGGAGATGATGGAATGTGCCCGAGTGCAAAGAAGAGTAAAACCTCAGTAAAGGCATCTAGAGCACCCAGTGCTACAGACCACGGAGGTGTCGCTCCCCATGCGCCTGTGACTGTCATGGGTCCACTGGCTGTCCTTTCTTGGACCTCTTTTTGGTACTGACCACTACAAAATGGCCACATCCGACAACACCCTTTGTTTTGGAGAAGGTCTGATCCACTTGTATAGCCATCACTATTTGGCCCTGGTCAAAACCACTGAGCTTCTACCACATCAACTTCCAGACCTACCAAACAGATGTGTTAAAAAACAACGGACATGCTGACTTGAATTGAAATGTATCTCCATGATCTACAGTCTCCACAGTTGCAGTATGTCATTCATTCAGACGTAGCTCTTTCCCTGTCTTAACTTCCATCACTGGCTGGGTGCCTTGTTGGGACCGGCTCCACACCACACGCTGGTCAATGTTCAACTAAATTAAACTTTGACCTCTCTGTGCAATTGCCAACTCACCGAGTGGTGACAAACCACTGTGAAAAACCTATCAGAAGTAATACGTTCAGAACTCAGCTGAAAGCTCCAACAAACCGTGTTATTTAAGACACTTGTCAGTGTTTTCAGTGGTGTTGTTGATTTAAATGAATTTTTGATCCATATCAGAGCTCATCTGACTACACCATGATCACATTCTGCAGTAACAGATGTTTTTCCTTAAGATATACATCTGCAGAGTCCTTGTAAATGGGATTGAAAGTTTAGCTGAAGTTAATGTGCTTTGAGTTTTGTGTAGTCTTTTGAGTGTAAGATTCCCTCTTTGTGCATCCCCTTGCAGTTTTCAGCCTGAGCTGTGGCAGAGATGAGAACATAAAGAGGTCATTTTGTACCACTAAGACAGATTAATGAAGTCTTATTTTAGCTTTAGCTGAACTTCACAATGCACTTCTGCACAAAAATATAGACTAATATTTTTTTTGTCCCATTTGTTAGTTGTATTTGGGAGGTATGTGTTCACAGCAGGTATGAGGAGGGATAATTAGTGTTCATGTGTTTAAGACAGACCGGGGAACAAAACAGGCATTAAAATGCAAACCTCTTCTTATACCCAGTTTTTATATCTCTTTATTTTTGACACATAATGAAGCAAGTGTTTGTCTGCTATTCAGATATATTGGTATTTAATGAGCTCACTAAGTAGTATCTACAGGAACACACACACATATATATAAAATCCCCACCTGTCCCTTCTTTGGAGGGGTCTTATTTCTTCCTTCCAGCTCGGGTCCTTGGATCTTGAGGGTCCTGTGCAGTATCTTAGCTGTTCCTTGCACTGCACTCTCCTGGACAGAGATCTCAGATGTTGTTCCTGGAATCTGCTGAAACTTGTCTCCTAGTTTGGGTGTTACAGCCCCCAGTGATCCTCTCACCACGGGTACCACTTCCACATCCTTTTCTAACTCTTCTTTCAGCCCTTGGGATTTCTCGAGCTTCTCATGTTCCTTCTTCCTAATGTTGCTATCGCTTTGAATTGCCACATCCACCACTAAAGCCTTGTTCTCCTGTTTGTCCACAACTACTATGTCCGGTTGTTTTGCCATTACCATTTTGTCCGTCTGTATCTGGAAGTCCCACAGGATCTTAGCTCTGCCATCCTCAACCACCTCTGGAGGTGTGTTCCATATTGACTTTGGGACTTCCAGCCCGTACTCAGCACAGATGTTCCTGTACACTATGCCTGCCAATCGGTTATGGCGTTCCATGTATGACCTGCCTGCTAGCACCAGTTATGTGCTGGATTGTTTCAGGGGCACCTTTGCACAGCCTGCACCTGGGGTCCTGCGGGGAATGGTAGACCATGGTATGTCGATTATCACCTGATTAAAACTGTCAGATAAAGTAATAAAAGGCATAACTGGCTCCAATGAGAAACAAATTCCGCTCTCCACTTAATGTGTGAAGGTTCCAGGATAACTCTATTTATAGCACAGTGTCTCCAATTAGCGGAGATGCAAAAGCAAACGGCACACTATATTTTATAGATAGACAGATAAACACATTAAGTGGAGAGTGGAATTTGTTTCATATATCCCCCAACATTGTGAATGTGTCTGCAGGAGCATCGGAGCCAGTTGTGCCTTTTATCACTTCATCTGACAGTTTTAATCAGGTGATGATCGACAATCCATGATGCTCCCTGTTTACTGTACATTAAAAACAAGACATAATGGCATCCCTCTGTCACTCCTGAGAGCACAACAATCTGCTCTGCTTTAATTCATCTCCTTCCTGTCATCAGCACACCCTCAGCTATGAGAAAAACTTTTACTGTCCCCTGAGACTCGTCAGCAGCTTATTGTTCTTCAAATTTCCACGTTGTGGGACCTTTTTTATATTCGGCTGAAATTAAGATAAATTGTTTCTGTCTTATATGTGGAGAGCAGGGAACAAATTTACATTTTCCTCTATCCCTGAATAATTTTCATATATGCTAATTTTCTGTGTTTCTTTGCCCATAGGCAACTTGGCTGTATTTTTTCTGTTTACTTTAGTTAATGCAGAGAAATGATGTAGAGATTCAAATGAGCAGTTTTGCTTACATCTTACTCCCATGTTTCCCATGCTCAAATAACGCTATCTGGTGACTAGGCATCTACTTTTATTTATTAGAAAATGTGCACCAAAAGTATTTAATGTCATTATTCCTGTGTCTGTTATTAAGTGAGAAACTTTAACACTTTACTGAAATTCTTTTCGCGTGTGATGGGTTTTCTGTGCGTTTGATCTTATTTCGGCAGCGATCCACCGATCTTGCAAATCATCTGCTAAATGTTTCATCATTGAACTGATATATATAACATAATTTTCAAAACGGTCACAAATCCTATTACAGTTATCAATTTGACTCAGGCCCAAACCTTTTTTAAGTGACTAGGGATGAAAATCATTAGCTAAAAGAGTGTTATTGTTGGAAAATTTTGACTTTGAGTCTGACAGATTAAGAAAGCAATTTTTCTGGACTTCTAGAAAGAATAACTTAATATGTCACGGAGTCAATAAAAACATTAGCATGGTAGTTGGAGACATCCAACTCTGTCACTTTGCATATTTCTTATCGAAAAACATATTTATCTGTGATATTTAAAGGTTTTTAATAAGTGGAACCAATGTAAAAATCCACATACAAGTGTAAACAATGAAACAAAGCATGACCGATATTTTTATAAAGAAAATTAATCAGCCTTCTCCATATTCTCTTCTACAGTCTGTTGAATTTCAGAATAACACAGAAAAAGAATAACACTCAAAAGATTTTATTTGATCTTTTACTGCTTTACTGCAGTTTGGAAGAATCCTGAAGATATTAACGGTTATCTTCATATTCAGTGATATGAAACATTGCAAGCTTCTGTTGAATCCTTCACGCGTGACCACGTAATCATGAACCGTACTTTTTATTTAATAGAAAGAAAAATAGAAACAAAACATTGCTTACAAATGAGCGGGTAACAGAAACGTCGACATCTTAATAACGCACAGCATTACTGGTGGCATTACTTCTTCTCTCATTTTGCTCTTTTGAGAACAACTGTGCTTCAAAAGACATTTGGCAGCCACTCCACACTCCCCCCACGTCTTCTGCAATCCCTCAGATTATCAAAGTATCCAGTCTCCATGGAAAACACAGAGGGGGGATTCTGGCAGAGGCGGTTGCCCTGGCAACAAGCTCAGTAAAGTCACTTGCCCAGAGCAGACGTAAAACACAACTAAAGACTAAACCACAAAACTGGAAGTTGGCAGGTAGTTGACAGGATATAGTACCAACCTGTCTTGGCGCAGGGAGACGGCCAGCATGAGGAGAGTGTGAAGAATCCTCTACATTAACATCATCTTCTCGCTGATAGATCTTGCACCTCTCTAGCTTTTGTTTGCATTGTAAGAGTTTCCTGAAACAATTATTCTCTTTTCGAAAAGTCCCTCTCTTTATTTCCTACTATTTTTTGACCTGCACTGACAGCATAAACTGTATATGTAGTGCTGTAATGACAACTTTCTCATTAAAAGTATTGGGATTTTCTTTCCGTTGCTAATGTGCACTAGAACTTTTGACATCTGCAGTCAGACAGACGTCAGCAGCACGTTGTCTGGTCTTGCACATGTGGACGTCTGCTCTCAAGCTGCTGTCATTCACACCATATTGTGTTGTTGGTTCTTACGCAGAGCTGCTGAGTGCTTCAGTTTTCATCACATTCTTGTGCCACAGCAACTTTCAAGGAACACTGTCAGGCTGAAGTCAGTGTTGTGTGTTTCACTATAAGAACCAGTCATTGTCAATTTCATCCATTTCCTATAAGCCCCAGTAGAAAACCATAAAAAGCTGTACATGACAAGCTCCAGCTTCCTTTTCGTACTTTCTTTCTGTCTGAGGTGCCACAGTAAAACGAAGTCATACCACAGAATATACAACTACATCCTATGGACTGCCCAAAGTACATCCTCCCAGGTAGAGAAAGTTTATCGATTTCTCTCTTTTTATCTTGTTTTGATCAGCATCCAAAACCATGGGGACTAAATAATGTATGTGCAATTCATGTGGATTGATAGCACCTCTGATTTTGGCCTATGGCTCCCTGAAGGTTGCTGGTTTTGGGGCTTGACTTTGCTGCTGACACAGACCTGTCTAAGTTCCTGGGGGACCCCACAATCCAATTAGTAGTTTGTTGACATGTTGGGAATGTGAAGCATGGAGAGACTTGAAGGTGAAGCTCTAAAATGAAATGTCAGCCATATCAAATGAAGCAGGATCTCATCAGTGTCACTGGGTCTGCAGTTTGTTTCTCCTGGGTGGTTATAAGTTTTAGCAAACTGCCTCAAAATTATAAAACTCGCCGTATTACATATTGAAGCAATGCATCATTGTCAATCTACAGTTTAAATACATCATTGCAGAAGAGTTTTCCAACCCCTTTTAACCAAATCAGTGAATTGTACAGAAAATGCAAGAAAAACAAATGCCACTGAATAGGAGAGTACAATGAAATTTATTTGATTTGATGCTAACCAGTAGGAATTTAAAAGAGGAATGCTCACTCAAGTTTTAGAATGACAGACACGGAAAAAGCAAAGCAAGTAAAGAGTTTACCTCAAAGGCGAGTCCTTAATGAATACCTATTAGAGCTGAAGTGGCAATAGTTAGAGAGACACTTTGGACTGATCGACAAGAATGGTGTCAGAAAGACGTGAAATGGACGTGCTAATGGAGGGGCTTTGCTCCAACACAAGCCTTTTCTGACGAGGATTTTCTTGGCTATTTAACTAGTAATTTAGACTCAGTGAGGTGTGGCTGAACACAATGGGCTTTAGGGAGGCAGACCTGTGTGTCCTCTGGAGCAAGGGGATATGCTCCTTAGAGAAAAGACGTTGGAAAGTACTGTATGAATACAGTGCAGTAATGAATAGAAATGTTTGAAGTCTTTTGTTTTCTTCTGCATGTTTTTTACATTTAAATTGAATCATAACAGGAATGTGATATGTTCCATCTCTGTAAAATAAACCTATAATAATAAATAAACTAATAAATGTAATAAGTGACCAAATGAATGAAGACATTTTTAGATGCACAGTACAGTAGCAAAGTGAAGTTGGCAGGAAAAATAAGATGAACTTCATCTTATTCAGCCAACTTCGTCTTATCCATGCATCTGTATGGAGCCAGCCTGTTAGTCTAATGAGGGATCAAACAACACAAGACTTTTTTTCCTCTTAATTTTTAATCGGTGTTGCTAGACTGATCACCAGCCCACTGGTCAACTGGCCCACCAGGAAAACTCCCACTCCTCCAGATGGCCTGTCTGTTGCTGGCTGCCAATATGCATATACATGTAAGTGTGATTCTGAATAACTAAATAACCTAAAGTGTGGCCTAAGAAAGCAAGCAATTTCCCTATCGTTTAGATGAGAACATTTACACAACCAAAATGTATGGAACATAAAGATTCATTGAAAAAGAAAGGGGATTTCTTCTCTGAAAAAGTTAAAACATTTTTAGAAATGTTGCATAAAATCTTGACTGCAGAACCAAGTGTGCCTCTCAACTGTTCGATTGAGAGAGAGACAGAGGATTGGAGGAAAACTGGCGGCCAGGAGGATGGAAACAAACAACACAAAGCTGGTGTTTACTGTGTTTTTCTCAGCTCTTGTGGGAGTACCTGTTCTCTCGGGTTCACTTCTTCAAACAGCAGCAAACTGAATTTAACAAATAGTGGAAAAATGTGAGCCTTTCTGATATCTCAATATTGGTTTAACAGTAGAGATAATAAAAAACAGGCAATCGCGTTAATACGACTTTTGGTGAAATTGTGTTTATCGTGCCTTTATCGTGGAGAGTCTTTTTGAACAATTGCTTGAGGTCATCATTGCAACAAAACTATCAAACAGAATTGGTTGGCAAATTCTTTGTCTGATGTTTTTCTTATAATGGAATATTGCTGTTCTTCAACGCGGGAACATTTGCAGCCTGTAATATCACTGCATACTTCTGCTTGCTCAAAAACCCAAGTGTCACATTCTCTGTTATTATCTCAAAGCACTTTTAAATATTAAATGCATATTAAACTTCAGTTTCATTTTCTGTTTTTCCCTTTGTTTGTATAAATTTGTTCTTCCTTCCCATTCTTGCTCCATCTTTTGTTCTGGGTTTCTCTTTCACTGCACCCATAAAACACAGTGATTAGTGCGTGATCAGGCACAGAGGGGGCATTCAGATAGGAGCTCTGTCAGCAGAAGGGATCCTTAATTGTAACCATTAGGCTGCCGTTGTGCCACGCTGACAGAGCTCTAATAGAAGGTGGCCTGGGGTTTAAACATGGCTCTTGCCCAATGGACAGCAGCAGGGCTACAGCAACTTTAACCCAGACCCAACAGCTACTGTCTTGTAGCTGACACTGGATCATCCCTCCCTGTGTTTTTTTATCCCTGGTCTTTGGGGATGGAGGCGTGGAGCGAAAAACAAATTGTTATGTTTGGTAACTCTTAAAGACATGCCATTAGTCGGACAATCTTTCCCAGTTTCCTGTTTTCTTCTCTCTCTTCCACTTGCAGTGACTGTGGCCGTAGAAGTGAAGTTTGTTTGCTTTATTGATCGCTGCTCTGCAGGCTGTATGTGCAGTTTATAGGGGTCAATTGACCGACTTAAACAGAATTAAACTCTTATTAGCCACTGTGTTGAGCCATAATTGGATATTGGCAGTGCAATTGCTTTTAGGAGTGTGTATTATGATTGGTGTCACACTGGTTCATGCTGACCTTCGAGAGAAGCTAGGGCTGAACCGAAGGGTTGTCTTTTAGTCCACCGTCACAAACAGCTATGTCTAGACTGTCTATCTAGAGGACAAGAATATTGTGGTTTTCTAGTAGTCTTTAATAATTAGTTTTTCCTACACATTGTGTTGTATGGACAAAATATTTAAGATTTTACTATTGAATTAAATTTGTAAGTAATATTTTCTGCTTCGTGACCCGGCTCATGCACGTGTCATTCAGAAGTGTAATTGGTGTAGCTATGGGGCTTGGCTCAAGGGATGCCGGTGTGAGTCTTTGGACATATTCAGAGCTGGGTGGATCAATTTAACCATCAACGTGACCTGTCAGGGATTGTAAAATGGTTTAGATGTTGTTCTCCATTTCACGTCAGGGCTCTCAAGTTAAGGAGGTGCTATGTTTTGCTGCAAGACACATGGAGGATTTTAGAGGTCTTAGTGTTCTGTTTTGGGGCTTTTCAATCATCCGTGTGCCAGGCAAGACAGTGGAGGCAAGGGATCAGAAAAACAGGAAGACAGGGAGTTTACTGTCTTCGAAGAAGCCGAGACTTATGAGAATTACTTGCCAGTCGGTGTGGCAGCACTTTTAGAAAACCACAGCGTCTTGTTTAAACCCATAGAATTCAAAATTACACTTAAGGATCCAAGGTTACCAAAGATACCAAATGTGTCAGGTTACATCAAGTATAAACTCGTGTGGGCTTAAAAGACATGTAGAATTTTTTATTTGATGTAATGGTCCTGCTAAAAAAAATGATGGTGTCAAATAAATATTGAAACACACAGATATTGTACAGAATATTTAATCATATTAGATTTTCTTTAAATTGAAAGCAAAGGATATTTAGACAGGATAACTGGGCTTAAAAACAAGTCACTATTTGCTGTATTCCTGTTTCTTGCATTCATTTTTGTCTGTGCAGGAAAATCACATGTTTGCTTTGGGTTTGTGTATGCCCTCTTCCTGTGTGAATGCCAAGGATGGGTAGCCATGGTTTATTCATGGAGAGGTGGTAGAATGCCTGATGGCTCATTTTAAGGTCTACAAGGCCAGGCTGGCAGAGACTTTATGAAGGATAATAGATGTAGGGATTCCTGCTTCACTGAATTTAGTTTCTGTCCCTTGACTATTTATTTGAATGTGCGAAAGGAATGATTTTCATCACCCATTAGTTAGTTTCAATTTTATGTAGGTGCTTTCTTCTCGCAGTACTTTAAATAATGTGCCCTGTCTGTCATTTTGTTCTTTGGCCAAATCTCACAAAACGCTAGACAGAACTCATTACTGCTACATTAATTACATCGCTGCTACATTAATCGCACATTTTTCTATCTTTGGACACAATACTTTTTTTTCCTGCTTCTGCCTTTTGTAGCTTAATTATGTCTGGACAGAATGTAAACAAAAAAAAATGATTGGCTGTTCTGTACAATGTCTCTATAATGATGCCACAGGGGCAAATTTGTAATAATCTGTGCTTTTTTTTTCCTGGCACATCATTATACTGCTGAAACTTAACAAAATCGCACTTTGTAGAATTACGCCCCCTTTACTTGACCGGTCAGAAATATTTTACCAATATGTTTTTTTGTCCCACAAAATGCCTTCAGTTTTGCTGCTGCAGAGAAACTCGAGCAGTGTGTCGAGACTTATTACGTGGCATCAACTCAAAAGACTCTGTACGTACTGTAGGAGAGTTGCAGAGAAAAGAATAAACAGTCCAGTCTCTCCCCATCATACAGTCACACAGCCAGTGTCTGAATCCCCTCCTCCTTCTTGTATTTTATCCGCACAGAGATGTGAATAAATCCGACATTAGACTCTCAGATTAAGATCTCAATTAGAGCAGGGAATATGCCTGCCTGTTTAATATCAATAACCCCTTCATATTTATGTGTTTCTATATCCCTCTTACCATGCAATGGTTCACTGAATGTTAAAGCTTTAACGGGGAAGGACTAAAGGACTGCAAACATCTCAAATGCCTTTTCTTAATGAGCTACTCAGTTTTCTGAGGAAAATCTCAAAGCCATTGTAAAAATCCAGTTTGTTTTTTAGTGAGTGTTTACTTCACTACCTTGAACACATTCAGTTTTCTCTTTGACGACTGCTACAGAAGAAGGACTCTGACAAAGCCACTCAGATAGAATGTTTATATGCAGTGAAGTAAGCTGAGAATTATTTTTGTGCATAAACCTGATTTCCTAAACACTATGTACAGTAATGAGAACAAATATATTTTTGTAAACCAGTAAACGGTACAAGATATATCCAGTCAACATCGCCTGAGCTTTACATACATGTGCTGAACTGGGAGATACATTGTTTTTCAAAAAAGCAAATTACTAAAAAGAAAAATGAAAGATGAAATAAATAGGAAGATGAAATAAATAGGAAAGCTCATTACTGTTAGCTGTGCTTTGTTGTCACAAAAACAACTACTTGCGAAGTTTGAAACTAAACACTGAAGAGTCAGTTTTCATTAACACTATAGTTGGACAACAAGTCAAATACAAAAAAATGTCCAGGTTGCATGATTGAGGAGACAATACAGTTAAATGTCCTATGTTCTTACTATTCACAAATTTCCAGATAATGAAGGAAGTGCAGGGTGGAGTTTATTATGCTCAGCTGGGAGGCTTGCTGCTCTTAGTGCCTCTCACCTCTTTCCAGATCCCCAGATCAATTGTGGAGGACCTCTGGAGACCACAGTAGCTGCTGAGAGTCGTATTGATCAGATTCACAGAAAGGTTGCAAGGAACCCATTGTCCTACCTTTTGCTCTTCTTATTCCACAGTCTTAATAGCCATGTCTTTGTCACCCCTTAGATATCTGCTACCTCCCACCTACAAAAAGGGCTGGGAATTAAAACTTACTTCCCAACTAGAACTGAATTAAAAAATGCAGAATTCGGGTTAGTGTAAAAAAATACTTTCGGTCTGCTTATTCGATCCGTACAAAGGCTCCATATCTGCAAGGACGTGTGTAGCATGTAGAAGAACCTGTCTACATGACGTCTCACATCAATGCTACGGTGTGTTTGGATTTGAATTAGCAGTCATAGTTAACATTAAAACCTACAACACGGTGTTATCACAGCAAACTGATAGAAATTCAAAAAAAGGAGGCACAGCTCAATTCATGCTGGAAGCTACTTAGCTGTGAGTCTGGTTGCACATCAAATCTGACCGAACCTTTAAGGCAGCACAACATGAGAGTGAAGGACTAGCCTCCATGTCTTGGAGTCTCCTACCCCTGTTCTGGACTGTCTCTTCACTGCATAGGAGACAAAAGTCCTGTGCTAACCTCATCCTGTCCTCTAACAAACAAAATCCTTTTTTAATACTGGATTTATCTTACAGAAACAATTAATAAATTGCTCTGTGGTAACATGTAAAGGCAAACAACCTGAATGCACGTTTGCAAAACCAACCCCAAGGACACGACTGTTGGTATCTTTGCTCTCGTAATAGTGGACCACAATGTTTGAAATAGCTTCTAGAAATGAAAAAAATCTCACATTTGTGTATTTTTAAATACAGTGTCTTCTTACTACTGCCACTTATGATGTGTGTGCCGGGGACACCCAGTGATGTCGCAGTAATAATCAACAATGCACCACAGTGAGAAACCGAAACAACAACAAAAGAAATGAAATAAAAACTGTTAACCAAATTGAAACAGAACTGAAAAACTGGAGTTGAAATCCGAACTAATAAAATTCAAACATCACCCAATTCTACCCATGACCTTCTTTGCACAGCTCCACCAGGGCATGGATTCAAGCAGGAAATGGAGGAGGTCTGGACTTGCTGAGATGGATGCAGAAAATAGCCCCATGGCAGGCAGAATGAAAATACTCTGTTCTGGGGAAGTGTGTGACCATAAGGGACAGTCTGAATTAGACACCTCTGCAGAAGTGTGAAGTTGAGTTTTTGTCTCTTTCCACAGATGGGAAGGGGAGGAGGAGGTTATGGTGGGTGTGAGGACGCCGGACTGTGTGGCTGTAATAGTGCAGTGGGAGTAAATAGACCAGGAGAGAGGGAGCGAGCTCAGGGGACTGTCACCAATTGTCACCATGAGTTGCCCAGCTTAATTTTCCTTTTGTGTGCCTGGGGACAGGGGTGAAAAATCATCCACCTATAAATAGATGTGTGTGTGTGTGTGTGTGTGAGTGTTTCCATATGTTTGTGCGGACAGTATATGGATCAGTGAGTGTGTACGCACAGGGGCCAGGGTCTTCCTCCAGCTTTCCGAAGGGTCCTCGCTCGTTGTGGGCTGTCACTGCGAATGCCGAGCTGAATACATGTTCTGTCTGCCTTTCATTATTCACTGCCAGTCCTCAGCCATATCTCACGTCTGTCCCCCGAGGGGGAGGTGTGCTGTCAATGATTTTTACTGCTGGCAAGACAACAGCTTTTTCCGCCGTAGGATCAGTAGTTTCTTCAAATGATAGTCGGGGAGAAAATCCTGAAAGTCCTCCCTTTAGGTATTATCAACCTGTGGTGCTCCGTTCATTCCATTGTGAAGTGTTGTAATTTAATTTTGGGGTGTGCATGCTTCCCCTCAAGCTACCTCATTATTTTCCACTTCAGGCGATGATTTGCTAATTTCTTTTAGTCAGACCTGTGGACATAACCACATGATCTGTGATCATAGCCAAACCTATGTTTTAAGTATTTTAGTGTAAAAGGAACATCCCTGCCTTTTCATTGACAACATGTCTCCATATCATATCAAACAAATCATGGTTGCTCTTTGTTTCCTTCCTGACTGTGTCAGCAAAGCCTTGACTGGCAAACTATGGCGGACTATACGGTATCAGACCCACGCTGCCATCCCTATAGAGACATGCTGCTAGTGAGGCTAAAATTATTCCAACCGTGCAATTAAACAAATGAACAAAATTACTTAAATGTAAGACACAGTGGTTTTTAACAGTGGTGTGAGTGTATTTTTCCTACTGCACTGCAGTCTGTCATCATGGGCTACCAGTCACAAATTGAGTTCAGTCATCTATGGGACAGTCATTTATTGGCTTCTCTTGTGGCAAATCCCTTTTGGTGGCTAAAGTAAGTCATTGGTTACTTTTCGTCCAGGTAGCCCCAGGTTAGTCAGTGCTAACATTTCCTGAGACTATGGGACTTCAGACCAGTGGACCCTGTCTTTGTGAATGTTTTCCGAGTATAGAGGAAGGAGAAAGGGACTTAGCGGCTATGAAGTTGTCAAGAAGCACGAGAGGTAATCTGACATTTCGTTTGTTCAGTAATAAACTCAGTTAGTGGGTCTGCTTTAATTTCGGGCATTGTGACATTGTTTTCGGCTATAACAGTTAAGGGAATCACCTTTATGTGGTGGAGCAGTAGAACAGCGATTAATCGGTTAGTCTTGACCTTGATGTAGAGGAGGAGTAAATGCAGCCTGCTGACAATGCTTTACAGCGTGACGACAGAGAGACAGATGGAAGGAAGACCTTTAGTAGAAAGCAGGGAAACCTTGTAGCTGTATAAAAATGCCCGTTCACATCCTTTATTTCTGTTGGTGTTGGCTTATATCCCAGGGGTTGTGATTAAGTGTTTTAATTTGCCTCTTTGTTGCATATGTTGCTACTCAGTCTCCCTTGCCTACTTCTGTTCAAGTTAGTGATTTCCCAATTTTCCTAGAATACCTTCAGGCGTCTCCTAGAGAACTCGACAGTACCTGCCAAGTCCAGCTGAGCTTTATGTGTTGTGCAAAGAATAAATAATAGCAGGATAGTGGATTTCCAGTATAAACGAATGGGCAATGGCTTTACCTCCTTTTTTATTTGCAGTTTTAGGAATGTTTGCCAAGTACATTTGTTCTACAATTGCTGTTGAATAGGTACAGTATGTAATTTTCCTCTTTGACTTATGCATGTATGACTGTTGAGCAATAATTTTTAACAGCGGCCATTTTACTGCTGAATGTAAAGACAAACAGAGAAAGAGAATGGACTGCCATAGCACTTCCAACCTTCACCATATTCAATTTTAGTGAAATCCATGCCCTAATCAACCAAAGTAGTGCTTTCCTGAAAACACTCAAACAGACAGTGATAATCTCCCCTCTGTCTAGGATGATCTGTGGTCAGCCCTCTTGATATTTGCTGTGCTTTCCTCCTCGACTTTCAGCCTGCTGGCCTCTTGAGAGTGAGATTATCCAACGTCTGCCTGAGCAGCCACTGAACAGAAGCGCTGAGCTGAGAGATGAGACATGAAAACTATAATGAAGCTCATGCACAGTTCTTTCAAACAGACCTCATGATGTTAAGTCTTTCAAGATGTTGAAGTCGAAACAAACAACATTGTCATGTCACCGGCATGTGAAAGACTGCAACACTACACACAGTCTGAGTATTGAGTTTTTCCATGGCCATGTTTGTATGTCACAGTTAGATGAGCAGTAGATGCAGTAGATCACCCTTCAGGTGTGGTGGTTTTATCTATACTGACCTTTATCTTAACTGTATTTCTATTGGAGAAAGAGGGATGCTATCTACTGCTAATGGAGCAGCTGCCAGAAAGCCCAAAGTCTCTGCAAAGCCCCATGAGACACAAGCACACACACGTTGACGGTGGAGCCTCTTCCCAGACAATTGTCCTAATCATTCCTGATTTACCTCAGCATCTAGTTTAATCAACATGTAATGAACTCACCAATTACATAAAGTGCTTTTAGCAGCACTAATTTCTTCCTTAACAGGGTTTACTTTTGTGGATAGAAAATCCTACTAGGTATAACACAGCGTTCAGGAGAATAATTTGCCACAATCAAATTGTGCAACTTGTGCTTATTTCTTATCTACGCTCTGTGTTTGGAGATCACTTTGTTGAGTTTGCAAAAAGAAATTTGGATGTCTTCTGCCACCTGAAAGACTGTGAAGATTAGAAGGCTAATCGTGATTGTTAAAATTGCATTATACCATTCCTAGGAGGCTAGCTGATGAGCAGTGATAATACATTCCTTGATTTAGAGGGAAATTACTGTTTGCAGGTTCCAAAAAGGTAAAATGTCGACTGTCCAGATCGACAGAACCCCTGCTTGAACCAGATTCCATCAAAATAATGTCTCTTAGCCAGTTAAAGTCACCGTCCTCCACATTAACTTGCTCAATTATTTCTGTTCCATGCATGCCTATCAGTTTAGTTTTCCATCTAAAAAACGAATGATACAATCTAGAAAGTTTACCGGTAATTGAATTATGAAAAACTGTGTTTTAGTCCAAAATCTGAATTATTTATTGATGTGACAAATAAGTTTTTCATTTTTCATTTGACCTTATTTTGTTTTTTAATAAAAGTTG
The DNA here is from genome assembly GCA_033026295.1 of Channa striata. Taxonomy (NCBI): domain Eukaryota; kingdom Metazoa; phylum Chordata; class Actinopteri; order Anabantiformes; family Channidae; genus Channa; species Channa striata. The sequence continues at coordinate 14,673,258 of CM065168.1, read as the reverse complement.
ACCTACAGAGGCCAAATCCACCTTTTTCTCACTGACTCTTAAATTCAGACATGTCAGATATTAATATTAATTAGGCATATTATTAGACATAATTAAACCAAAACTCAGGAAATAGGCTCAGTTACAGAGCTGTTTTATATTAGAAATGTACAATCTGCTGTTAAAGTAATTGATATTTCTCTAACCAAATGAAGAATTATTCATATTTCTTTTCATGATTAGCTAAATTAGGTTATTTCCTCACATTGACTACTGTGACTACTGACAATAACCTGATACAAGCAGAGAAGTTACTGAGGAGATTTGTTGTATATACTGTACAGACACATCTGTGACTGGTGAAAAACTTCATCACTCAATAATAAGTCATATAACTCATTATTTATTAAAACTTAGGTTAAAAAAATGGAGAATAGGGTCAGGGCTGAAAGTGACCAGTTTTGTAGAACTATTATTAAGGTTCGTTCATCGGTTGGTTTCTGGCCCATAATGTTGAAACAGAATAAATGCAACTTTGATGATCATGAATGTTGAATTTCTGAGGTGGCAGGGAGGAAAGTCACACTTGTTTTCAGAAGGTTTATTCTCATCTGACTTCATGTCCTGCAGGAGAGAATATTTCAATCACAGCAGCTCCCACTACCATACGCAGGTTAAGTGGAAGCATGTTGACTCCATGACAGACTATAGGGAAATAGATGGCACCCAATCAGACAGTACACGTGGAGGCAGAGACCAGAAAATGGCACCTGTGAGGAAATAGAATATCTTGCTCTTTATATAATTAAAAAATTCAAGCCAGAAGGAAATTATGATGGGACATCTCCCTGCTACCTAATTCGTTTCATTCCATATTGATTTCTGGTCAGAAAAATGTACCATTGAAAGATAAAATTGCTTGAAATTAGCAGTTTTTAATAATCAAAGGTCTTCTTTATTGCTTTAATATATATGTTTTTATAGCCTGCTTACAAACGCTTAGTGCAGTGTGGGTGGGTTTTTCAGTCCTGCAGGTATTTTTCTGAATCACCAGCTTCAAAACATTATGTATTTAACTGATGACATGCCAGCCCTTGGTTCTGGAAAAATACTAATTTTTGCCAGTAGTCAACTATACATTTAGCATTATTTATGTATTTATTTATTTTAGAGTGGCACAGGATGCAGTAGTACTATCAGTAACTAGGTTCTGAACCTGCTAAGCGGTTAAAGCCTTCTTTGTGAAGTTTGCATGTTCCAGTCCCAAGACCGTGTCAGTTTCCTGGCACGTCTAAAGTACCTGTAGGTATGAACAAGAGCTTTTTTATTCACTTCTATTTGTCACCATGATAGGCAGGAGATTTGTTTCTCCCCACAAGCCTTTAAAGCATAAGCACTGTAGACATTTTTTTAACAAATAAAGGCATAAAAGATTTCATATTTATAAAATGATTGTCTGATTTGTGATGGTGTATTTCATTTATGCCCTTCAATAAAAATGTAAACAATAATTGTTAGACTGTCAAGTCCACTGAAAAACAAAAATGATATGGTTTCCAGTAGACCTGACAGTTTAACAATCACTGCTAATTAGAATTCTGAGCGGTTTCACTCCTGCCACTTTATTTTTACAGATTTTGAACTCATAGAAAAAATCTTCTTTGTCATTTTCTGTGCTGAAGTTCCTTTCTGACTGATGGTGTGTTAATTAAAACAAGCAGATGTAGCCTCTGACAGAAGAAAAGCCTGTGGCCCCTTCTGGCATGAGGGTTACCACAGAACGAATTATGAGAAAGTTACTGTTTTAACAACATGAAGTGACAATAATCCTGCTCTTATCTGTGACATTAACCCTTGGAGACAGACGTGCATGAATGTTCAGTATGCATGGGCCTCCAATATAGCAAACGGCTTTCGTTTCGATTTCCGTGCTCATTATCAGCGCAGGTTCAAGAGACGGGTTCTCATTTGCATCGGTAGCCCTGGGGCTAGAGCCCCACTGTGTTGCAGCTAGGTGATTCATACCAGTTTTATTTCACAAAGGATTAAATTAAAACAAATCCGTCAGCAGAGATCACCCTGACCCAGAGGAAAATGAGTCAGATGACTGCTGTTGGTCCATCCAAAATGTTCCTTGCCCTCTCAAAATATCCTAGAATAGCTTCTTGTGACACGACCATGGCCACAGTACAAGTCTACAATTACTTAAATTTAGAGACTAGACCTTTTATGAAAGTCCAGAGAACAATCATGCAGGAGTGCCATAAAAATTCAAATATGAAAAGGTGTTTTCTCACTGGTAACATGTCCATGTGAGAAATTATACTGTATTTGGGGGATCAGTGGATGGTCCAGAACAAAGGAAAGTGAAAGACAAAAAGACATTTATGTAGTAGTTTTGTTGTAATCATAATCAAAATGAAAAAAAGAACACGGGTACCTTGTATTTCCAAACTGGGCACTTTGAAATGAAATATATTATACAGTACCAAACTTTGACATAGGACTCGTCATCTGTAGAACAGATGATGTACTGGAGTGCTGGCTAGTATGTTAGCAAGGCTTATTCCGCTTCCAACTTATGGATTTCGACAAAAAAATGCTTTGTAACGTTTATGAATAGGTCATGATCATCATTAGAAAACCTGCACATTGGCATTGATAACTAAAGCCATATAGGTCCCTCAGTGAAACAGTTTTGTGTGACAGTAGCAATACAAATAAAATTATAGTAACTGCTATCTAAAGAATTCCCATAAGTATGTCCAGACACATCTTACTCCGTGTTATATCTCTGCACCAAGTCTCTGCAGACGTGTGGCAGAAAATAATTGCCGACAGTTGTTGACTTTGATGAACTGACAGGGCTTTCATCTGAATCTATTGTCGAGGCATTTTATCTCATACTAGAACATTAGCCTAATTTGTCACTTTGCGAACAATCATATAGGAGACAGACCCGTGCAGCTCACTCAGGCCTCCGCCAGCTTCACTCAGATGGGTCATTGAAGAGCTTCTCTGCAATCTTTGCAAACTATATTAAAGCATAACACAAAATTATGCAAGGCTAATGTCCTCTTTTGAGAAAATAAGGTATAATATTGGATAAGCGTCCCACTTTTTACACACACTGTGGGGAGTGCAAATGTAGACACATAGATGTGGATGGATAATGCAACTTTAATGGAGTCACATGGTTGGGCATATATTCATATAAAAGTGTCAAAGACGTGCAGTAGTGTTATATCAGCAAAATGAAGATCTAAAAGTAGGTAACACGGATATTCCTGCTTGTCTGAGGGATTCCAATCTAAGAACATCACATTTATCAAGGCTGCCCATGTTTTCATTTCAGGTTGCTGTATAACATCAGTTGGTTAGTTGTTGTCACTCTTTCCTCTTACGTGATTCACAGTGGTCATATTTGAAGTTTTGTGTTAAGCCCACCGGGAGTCTGTTTAAACATCATGGTGTTTCCAGCTGTTTTAAGGATGGATCTCAGCATGAATCTGCACATGGGAACGCAGGGGGGGTTGGTCATGTCAATGACATCATTAAAAATGCATGACCACACATGGCAACACAATAAGTAAAGAAAAATGAGACTTTTTCCATTTCCATATGAAACATTAAATTTGAGGCAGTGAAAAGCAACTTCCGTGGTTGAGTAGACTAGTCAGTTATGATTACGGACTGTAAGACGCTGAGGGTTGGACAGATGACAAGGAATTTTAAGCACTGCTACAAGTTAATATCGAAATTGTCTTTATTATAGCCCAAAGCTAATGTGTTAATTATTTTATTGCACCTGCTAATCAACTTTTCTTTCTAAATTTAGGCACAATGTAATTTTAACGGTTAACACTTCGTTAATACGAAACTTTGATAAGTTGTATTTTTGCAAACATGCATGTGAAACTTGCATGTGATCTTTTTTTGGAATACTTTAAAATATCATTCAGAGCGACTGGGTGACAATGCCTCGTGTTTTCTTCCACAGGAGAGGAAACTGTGTGCTTTCCCTACTATCGAGGTCTATAGTTCAGATGTCATCAACTATATGGTTCCACTGTCTCGCCAGATGGACTTCTTTGTTCCTGAGATGAAGGAGGAAGTCAAGCCTGATGTAAAAGAAGAGGATTCTGATGAGGACAGAGGAACTGATATCACAGGTAATATTTTAATTCCAACCAAACACTTTTGTTATTGCTGAGCCCCTCTTCAGGGAATGACTGAGGATATGGAATTGTTTTCACCAATAACCAATTAAACAAAACTCAAAACAGATTTATTACATAGCAATTGGCCTTTATTTTGATTTTTTGGGTCATTTAATTGTGATCTAACGACGTGTGTTAATAGAACATACGCAGCTTTCTGCTCTAACTACAGCTTGTGTCTGTGAGGAGCAAAAAAAGAAAATGTAGAGCAAGTCCCCTTCTACACTTGATGATTGAGGACATTGGATGTCTGAGACTTTAATTGTTCTGTCACTGCAAGTATGTGTCTTCTCGTCTGTTATTACTCTTTCAAACTTGCTGGACCTTGACCCGTTGTGGTATTGACTTTGTCATTGTACAAATCAGTAGAGAAAGTAAAACGATGTTGTGCTCATGGGCGGTGGAGGTGGGCCGATGTGTGCCTTGAGTTTACTTCACGTGACATCCCTTGTAAACATGGCTTAAAAAAGAAGCTGTGTCCTTCTTGATCTGTATATGTTTACTGGTTTTGGCATGTTCAGATTGCGGTCGCCGTCGAAGCAGAGTGGTTGTACCTGAGACAGGTAGAAAGCCACAACAGGATTAGCCACTGCAACATTCTGTTGAACTAAAAGTCAAGGCTATTCACAACTTTAAATTAGTTTGTCTGTGTCACCGGACCAAGACAAAGTTTTGATTATTGCTTTCTTTTCTAACAAATGAGGGTGTTAATGGCAAAGGACTGAAGTGTTAGAAAACATTTCAGCAGGGTAATTTGGATACAAGCATTGTGCATGTTTTATAATCACATGAAAAGGAAGCATTTAACTAAATGTGTCTTCATTCCTTAATATTCACACACAGACACACACATTCACTTGCACAGACAATTTCAACTAATGTGTAGTAGATTTCCATTTTCCATTTTTTTTTATAACCACTCATCTTTTTGCCCTTAGAATATAAAGCACCTAATGCTGAATGTTGTTTGTGAAAATATAATTTTTAATTTTTGGTCTCCAGAAAAGATGTTTTTTAAAACATTTACACCTTGTGCAGGACTGATTCAGCATTAAATAAGATCTGTCCCCCGTGTCTGTGTGAAACTGTTTAAAGGATGTGCTAGTGCCCCTTTATTGTTCGCATGAGAACTGAGAACTATTGTGCATTTGGTCGTTTTACAAACATAAATGAAATTTCAAGATTGAAAGAATTTGTATTTTAAAGTAAGGTGTTGAATGTAGGCAGCTGCTCTTGTAAAGTATTTATAATTTGTACAGTCAGCACAGGTGCTGCAATTTATGTTTCAAGAAAAAGGCAGGTGTGAGGTTACATAAATATTAGCCTAAAACATCCTACACTATAAAATATGTAATTCTGAATTATTATTGGTATAATATATGCGTTTTAGTTTAGCATTTTGTTAATCACTTAAGGACATAGACCAGCCTCGATTTAAAGGTGGACATTCATTTCAGCCATAAAAAGAAAGACACACAGAACATAGATTGAGCTAAAATACTGTACAAGACAACCATCCAAAATGATTTGACTCAGACTGATTGTATACAGGTGTAAAATGTTCACGCATCATTAGGGAATATTGCTCAGTAAAGGTGTTTGGTATTTAACATCAGCCTTTGTTTTGAAGCTAACTGTCATCCAACTAGCCCAAACCCTGCGGTTTTTGTTCATGTTGTAAATGTTAATGCAGGAATAAAATGAAAGCATGTGATTATTCTTGACAAAGAAGTCATGATGAACAGATATGGCATTCAAGTTGTCTTACTTCTTCACAGTGGTGCATGTGACCAAAACTTTCCTCCAATGTTCAAACACCCACTGAAATGAAAGATAGGAGCATATTAAGACACCACAGCTCTGAAATGTTGACAACACCATCATTCCACCAATTAATACACAAAGCGCACATGAATGAATTTCAGCCACTTCAGTTCACTTTTGTCTTTTTTTGGCCGGTGCTCTTTTAATTGCATCATCTTACACTGTCCTCTTCTTCTGCAGTAGTTTATTGGTACCTGACTGCAGAGTTATTTTATCTCAGCTTGGCCAATTGATTAACAGTATCGAGTGGAAACTCACTTATTTTGATTACTGTTATATGAACATGTACTCCTTAATATTAAGAAAAGGCAACTGCACACAGTTTCTCATGTTTGTTAAAACATGCTACGAGTTTCGCTAAATGCTCCCTTTTCCTGGCTTTTACTTGTAAACAAGCTTCATGTATCGTATAACTTCCTAACTTATGATTATGTATGTAATTTCCAGTCACACTTCTCTAACCATTCATTCAGAATCTTATTCTCTCTTAAACTCTCAGCATGCCTCAACACTGTCCATGTTTAATTGCCTCCTTAAAAAAAATCCTCTTCACTGTTTCAAACAGTTTGAAGAACAAGACCTTGATTCTCTGCTAATAATCTCAATGGGCCCAATTTAGCAAATAATTTAGGCAAAAGTTATCTAAAAGGCTTTCAGAGGCACAGCTGGCTTCCACCAGGGTACCAATTTTAGAACTTGGAGTTGTAGAGGGGGTGAAAGTTGTGTGTGGAGGCACGTGGTTCACCAAATTATGCTAAATGGGCCCATTATTTCCTGTCAAATTCCTTATATTTCAAAAATGGCCTTGCTGGTAAAGTGATTTTACTGCAGCCTGCAGATGACGTACATGTAAATGGCTAGTCAATCTCCATTTACCGTACATGCATTTTAAAGCAGTACCTCCATGTCCCATCATATTCACACCGGACCCGTTCCATTGAGGACCAATCTCAGGGGTTTTGTTTGGATCTACTCACAAATCAACAGCCCTGTAAATAGAAAATATAAATAACTATAATGGACTTTCCGTATATAATGTTCTTCTCTGCAGTCAGGATCAGGTCTGCTGGAGGTGATAATTGGCTTGCTGAGTGATATTGACATTTGACTGAATGAACAGACTGACCTCAGCCCAGAGCTCAGGAGACTTCCTTTTTATTTGGATTTGGGTACCTAATGACACACACTTTGATGTGTGGATGAGATTTATTTTGAGTGTGAAAGCAGAGGGAAAATGGCTCAGACACCAGCACCTCAGTGTCCCGTGGGGTGGTCAAGTCAAGTCAAGTCAGATTTATTTGTGGAAGACATCCATTTCAAGTAAAATAATACAAGTATATTCTGCAAACATAATACAGTAACATGGCTGTAAATTGACTTCAACACACACATACTTAAACCTATAAGTCTGCTTTTTTGCATACAGTAGCAAATGTTGGCAGATGATGAGTCACCTGGACTTATAATAGAACAGTTATAAACATTATTTTTACATTTATTCATGTGCTGTTGTTCTTAATTTTGCTCACATATTCTTCTGTGGATCTGTGGAAAGCATAATGTTTGTTGTTTACGTGGGAGGTGTGATGTGCTTCCTACATTTAAGTCCCGATGCCTCTTTCCATTTGTAATTTAAGGCAATCTAAGGAACAAAGGCCTAATTTCTGTCATTTATCTAATTTAAATTGAATCATTTTTTATCTTGATCCACCTCACATCCAGTCTTTTTGTTTTTTGGCCCTTTAATTGTTACAAATTTATAATTTCATCTTTCTTTAGTTGTCCTCACATTGCAGCTTTATCCTGTGCTTTTTAACTAACGAGACTTTCACATTGCAGTCACATTCCTCATAGCTAACACAGAAAACCTAAGAATAACTAAATTCAGGGATAATGAACGGTTACCTTTTCAAATCAAAAAGGCCAATTAGAATCACGTTTAGTATGAAAGTAATAGCAAGCTGATCATGTGGGTGAGAAAATCTCCCTCAGTTAAGCTAATTGACCTTTTTTATGAGAATTTCACATATGTCTTATGTGCTACAGATGGCAGCAGCAGGACCCGTTCCTTACGGTATATAGTTAGCTGCACAGAAGCACAATACAGTGTAATTAGATGCAATTAATGTTACTAACAAGGTATGACCACCCTGTGACTTTATATGAAACTTGTCTAAATTAATCTTTATCGAGCTGAGCTGAGATGAAATCAATCCTGACTCCTAAAAACGATGCTCCTATCCAACTGAACAGCAAACATGTTTTTGTGGGAAATACACTTAAACCATGTCGCGAATATGTTGACACTGAGCATATTAATAATGTGTTCCCAGATTATGTATTTTTTTCCCTGAAATATCTAATCCTATTGCCAAACATCCTGTTCTGTTTTGTACAGTGTCCAGCTTGTCTGACTGAACTCTCGTTAACCTTTCTTTTGCATTTAGGTACTCAAAGCAGTTGGTTAGGGACAGAGAAAGCTTGAACTCTGGCTTAATAGTGAAAACTTTCATCCACTCTCAGTGATATTGTTGACTGAAGCTTTCCAGCATCCCTGTAGACTCACATTCCCTTTGATTCCTTCTCCCAGAAATCACTGATATCTCCACAGGTATTAATGGAAGTCACCAGTTCTTCTGAACATAACTCAAAGTATTGATATTAATGTTTTTTTAGGCCTTGTACTAATTCTAATCAGATGTCCAAACTAGCCTGTAATGTTCCATAAACATTTTGGGGGATCAGTAACCCTAACAGGGTTTGTAAAACTTTGTTTTGGCCTGTTTTGTCAGAATTATAGCGGTTCAGTTTACAATCCCACTTACAAATACAGCAACCGTAGCTCACTTTAATTGAGTTTCCCTTGTCTGTCATCATTTATTAATTCAATTGCTTTTACACTGAAATCACTCATGCAGCCTCTTTTACTGTGTCTGTATTTTTTCTGTGCTGCTGCAGGTGCAGATTCCCACAGTGACGTAAGCTCAGTGAGCGGCGGCGTGCCCTGGGACAGCAGAGAGACTTCCCTGGCTGCCTCCACAGCCGCCTCCCTGGCCTCTTCTCTGCCTCTGAGGGACGTAATGGATGCAAACGAAGACATTAAGCACAGGGACCACAGCGACAGAGGCTCGAATGAGTCAATGGGCAGCGGCTCGTCCTTTGAAGAGCTTGACATGGATCAAGAGGAGCAAGAGGAGAGAGAAGAGATGGAGGAGAAGGAAAATGTTGATGGGGAAACCTTTCCTGAGGGTGACGATAGAGCTAGAGAAGCAGTTGAACTGATGGATGAGAAGAAGGAGCCTTTGGGGGACGGCGAGGAGGAGGATGGATGCTGAAGAAATAAGGAATGAGGCCATCTAGCACTGGCACGCTAAGAAGTCTCTCAGTTGTTGCTGTTGCTGGCTATCTGTCCTGTAATCTTGTTGGGGCTCTAAAGCTATTCATGCCATGACCAACATGCCATATTTCTGCGCCTTCTAATTCTCTTTTCTAAGTCTATAATTTTTTTATTATATATTTTAATTTCATTTTTAAAAAATGTATTCCTTAGCCTATTTTTAAATTGTATCAGGATAGAACAACAGGAAACCCCCATAGGGTTAAGTACTTAAGAGTAAATCTAATTGCCAGTGCAAGTGGTGTTGAGCACACAAGATTTGATTAATTCTATATTTAATTTTGAAATGTAATCCTGTTTATATCATCTCCATTCCAGTTTAGACAAAAAGTGACACTGCAGTTTAACATTGACTTCAAAAGAAAAGACTCTGACGCCTGCATCCTGCATCCTGGATCATGCAGCATCTTTGTCTCCATGTGTGACAGTTGATATTCTACCCAACTTTCAAGGTCATGCCTTGAGGAAGTTTATGTCATGTGTTGGTGTGCATTACCTGACGTTGGTGTCTTGATATGTAGTAATGGTTGGGTGCTGGTGTAGATTGAACCTGTTTCATTGTGTTATTAATTTATTTTTCCAGATTGGAAATGATCTGTCGAACAGGGAAAACTCTGAAGTCTGAAGCAGAGAAAAAAAATGTTACCAACACCAATGAAGACAGCAGTAATGTAACTTAGACAACATAATCGTGTTAGTATCACGATAAAATAAGAGTGTTTTCCCCCTGGATAATGTATAGAACAATGAGTTGTCAATGTGCGTTCAAATAATTGCTTTTTTTTTTTTTACATAACGTTTGCCACTGTAGTAAACCTCTGTACAGTTTTGTTTGTAGCCAAAATTCACTCACTTCCAGAGACTCTTTGTGAAATGCCTGTAGGTTAAAATCGCTGGTGATGTGAGACATTGGAAATAATGTTACAGCACGTTGCCTTGGTTGTGTCTTTCTGTATCTATTAAACTTTTCAAATAAAAGGTTCAGTGGACAAGAATCAGTTGAGTTGTTTTGCACAAAATATAAAACTTTGAAATTTTTCAATAGGGATATCTGTTGAAAAAAAAAACAACCTCAGTTTTAAGTTTTCCAAAAGTAAGTCACATCATTACGGCTCTACTCTAAGGGCAAAATGTACCCAATTTTACTTCTCTGCTTCCCAGCAGAGGCAGAGAGATGCAACAAAGTGTTGGTGCCAGAGGGACACGTTGTTGTTCTGAAGTTATTGATGAGGCAGTAAGTGCTTAATAACTTACTAAGCTCTTTCTCAAATGCGAACTGCTTTGATGGTTTCACATTGTGTTGTGAAACAATGCCAGGCCGTCAAAGCCACAGACATGTATAATAGTGTGTTTTCTGTGCAAATTGAGCACATTAAGCACTGCCGTTTTAAGATTTTCTTGAGGGAGCAATTTCCCTCAGTGCACTTAAACTGTTTAATCAATATGCAAGTGGGTGCCTTTGGCAAGAGGAAACACGAATTACAAAACAATGTTTTTGTATCCAAAATTCTGTCACCTTAGCAGGAGCTGTGCAGATCTGGTCAGCATTTCATTGAATGGTTTGGCATGTTCATCACAAGTCATTTAATCATTTTTGCAGACAGCAGAAGAGGAAGAATAGGCTCCAACAGACTACTGATGGACATTAGTGTTCTTTACCCGTGGTGAGCCAGAGAAAAACCTCCTTGTTCCTGGTCCTGTCCAAATAATGGCAGATTCGCCGTGTACACCGACCAGCCTTAATACACACACACACACACACACACACACATATATATAAAATGAAGTAATAAATGCACATGAGTTAATCAGCTGTTTTCAATCAATTGTTTTCTTAGAATATTTTTACTTTTGTACTTAAGTAAAATGTAATAATCAGTTTAGGACATTTAGTTTTGTAAAAAAAAAATGTAGTGGGGCATTTTTGCGGCCAATAATTGCAGTTTTACTTGAGTATTGACTTTGTCCGCCTCTGCACACAGTGTGTCATATTTTTCTGTGGCTGCAGACTGCTCCCAGTGGCCGTGCTGACCCTCGTCCTCCATGACATTAGCAAGACCACCACTGGTAAAGTTGGGCATAAGATGTATATGTTTGTCCCGATTCTGTTAAAAAACACCTTTGTTTATAAGAAATTTGTATTGTCAAATAATTTGTCACTTTCAACTCTCAAACCGAAATATCAATAGAGTATCTTAACTAAAATGTAAGTATTGGTGTATTTATTTTTTCCAGTCTGCAGTGATGACCACAGTCTTTAATGGAAGAAGATTTACTGAAGATTGGTTGACAATTAAACAGAATGCATTCATAAAGGAATCACTGCACTGGTCAGTGGATATACAATTTCTGTAATCCATATGGTCTTGACACTGAAGAGATTTGAGACGAATTATAGTATATGTATACATTTACAAACTATTTGGAAACAGACTTGAAGAGTCTTTGGGCCTAACCACTGCAGCTCATAGAGGATCAGTTATTGCTTCAATTTATCCCTCATCTGCACAGCAATGGATAAGCATCATCTCTGACAGATTTACTGTACATCACCTTTCTCAAATCAAGCCTTATTGCACCTAACACACAGCAGGCAACACTTCGTACCCTGCAGACGGAGGAGAGGTGTGATCCGTCCGCAGGGACAGATGCCCTCAGCACGTCTCTGCCACTTTCACCTTTAATCCCGCCACTCCGACCTTTATCCGAAGGCAGAAATGAAAATCAGCCTGGAAGAGGCTGTGATGACACACTGGGTCAACAACTGATTTAATTAATTGTGAAACCTACAGGGGTGTCATGCAGCTTTGAGGGCACGGAGATTATTGCCTTTCCATGATGTTAATTATTAATCTCATTACACTGCACATGCAGAGGGATATTAGGGAGACGTCAACAACGCGCATTCAGACGCGTGTCTGAATCTGCTTTTGGGCAGGAGAGAAGAAACGGGGGTCGCAGCTCGTCCCTCATGATGTGGGACTGACCTCACACTCTCCCGGGCCGTGTCAAAACTTGTTTGCGGATCCCGAATCAAATCTCCGCTGCCGCAGATCAGCGGTCTCCAAAGATCCGTTCCGCACAAATAGGGGGCGAGTCCCGTCGCTCCCCCCGTTGATATTCTCGTGCAGCCCAGCTGAGAGACACCGCGCTGTCTCCGTTACATAATGGGAGTGTGTCCCACAGCTGGGATGAGACACGGTGTCTCCAGGACCGATCCTTTGTTCCAGTGTCCAAGTCCGAGAGTTGAGACTCTCCCAGCGGAAGCTCGTGTCTGACGTTCCCGAGTAACAGGTAGAATTTCAACTTTGCGCTGAAGCGGATAATCCGGCTGCTCCACGTCATTAGAGGCGAACCGCGTCCACAGCAGCTCGGTGACCCGGCTGTCAGCTCGGTTCGCTTTAAGACTCTTTAGGAAATGTGACTTTTGAGCCGCCGGCAGCAGAATCCGAGCCCCGGGATCCAGCGGGTCGTCGAGCGGATCGTTTCAGCACCGCGGACAGATCCTGGTCCGCGGTTCAAACTCCAGGCAGCGGCAGCCGCCCCCCCTTCAGTCATCCATCCAGCTCCAGTGCGGGTCCCGGTCACACGGGTTTCAGGCTTTTCAAACCCCCTCAACACCGCTGCGAGGGACATGCCGTGATTCCACAGGGTTCATTCACTGGAAACCGAGGAATCCCGCACAGGTAAGACGCCTGAAGGCGCTTATGGCGTTCACCTCCGCAGCAGGTTTGATTTTTAAACTACTCTTTTTAAAGTAGTGTCAGTCTGAATTGTAGGAAATGAATTAGGATGTAATTTTCTGGAAATATGAATAATTCCTTTTTCATTCATGCTGACCACATCCATGTCTCCTACTGTCGCCACTTAATGCCAACACTTGCTGCACATGTCGAAGGAAAAAAGTCCTAAACTGCAGCTGCAGAACAGCACAGCCGCCATGTCTCCAGCCTTTGTCTCGTTTGGGAAATTACTTATGAAGAATAAGAAGTAGGAACCTCTGCCGCCAAAGTCAGAAACTTGAGAGTTGGTTTGTTGGAATATTAAGTGTGATGAAGAGGATCTGAACGAGCATTGCTCATCTTCTCGGTGAAGACATTCCTTGACTCCCCTGCACACAATGCATGTTGTTATCACTATTATCTTTTTCCTCTTGTCAAATAAACTTCATATGTAATAATCCATATTGTTAGACCACGTCAGTGTTGTTGTAAATCAGTGATGTACAGAATGTGTGTTCAGGACAGAGCGACGGTCTATTTGCATTATCATATCTGCGAGGATTTATAACGGATTTGAACACACGGAGTAAAGAGAGGAATCCTTCAAATACTGAGAGGCTGCGTCGCTAATAAGTCATTAGGGAAGCAAAATGCAGCAGCAGTGGATGGTTCCGATAGTCCCTGGGGCATCTGCATGTTCAGCAGATAGAAGTCAACAGAAATCTGTTCAAGACAGAAAGCAGGCTCCCACACACTGATCAGCCTCAACACTCAACCTGGGAATGTGGATGAGATTGATTATCTTGTTACTGTAGCACCTGTAAATCAGTGGGATTCATTTGTCATCAAGTGAACATTCAGTTCTTGAAGTTTAATTGCTCCAAACGTCTTAGGGAATTTGACAAGGTTCAAATTCTGATGGCCGAAAACGCCCGTGTGAACATCATCACTGTAGTATAATTGAAGGAAGTGGCCTGGTTTGTGTGAATCACGTTTATTTTTGCTTCATGAGAGCAGCCAGGTGTGTGTGTGCGTTGTCTGCTTGGGAAAGAGATGGCACCAGGATGCACCATGGGAAGAAGGCGAGCTGGCGGAGGCGTGTGATGCCCCAGGCAATGTTCCGCTAGGAAACCATGGATTCTAGCATTTCTGTGAATGTTAGGCACCACCTACCTAAACATTTCTGCAGAAAAAACTACATGTCTTTATAACGATGGCCTCAGTCCACACATTAATCATAATCACCTTGTCCTCCATGGTCCCCTAATCCTAATCTAATGGTACATCTGTGGGCTGTGCCGAAAAACCACCTCACAACCATGGGACAGTTTCTCATGGAGTGAAGAGCTAAATGGTTTCAAAAGGCTCCTGTTTTGGGGGTCAGAGCAGGACCCACTCATTATTAGGCAGGTGGTTGTAATGTTGTGGTTGACTGAAGTAAATGTTACCGTCAATAATATATTCATTGATCATCAGAGCATCAGACAGATTTTCTTACTTCATGGCTCAAAGCGCATAAGTAAAGTGAAGTGAAGTGTGAGCATTTCTCAGTTGAAGATTACTGCAAATTCAGGTCACGGCTGACCGGAAAACATCATCTAAATCCAGAGACAAACAATGGCGAGCGGCTGGAAGGCCGTCTGACCTGCGGTCCCTCCACAGCTCAGTCGTGCTTACAGTACGCCTCACCTGTCATGCTTGGCTTGATGCTTGATAGCATTACATAAGGACGGGGATTCGTTTTAATTAAGTTGGGCGCTCGACAACCAGGGCCAGGCAGCAGCGTGTAAGAGTTTTGCGATAATGCATGCGTGACTCCTTATCTGCAACGAGAACCCAAAACAGATTAACCCAAACGCCACTAATAGAAGCAATTCAATTATAACAACAAGCCTCTTTAAAACCCTTTAACAGCATCATTTCTCTTTGAACGTCGACGCGAATGTACAGTGGTCAACAAAGTGGTTGACTATTAGTTATAAGTGAATATTAGGAGCAATTTGTGGCTTGTCACCAAGTCAACAGAACATGGCTAAACTTCGTAATTTTAAATTGAGACATCTGCCTTGTTGCTTCCCATCACTCAGAGCTCTTACAATGCACTTGGGCCGTATCAGCTACCAGTGATCCCTAATTACATTTCTGTATGATGAATCACTCAAGTCCCATGAAGAAGGACAGCTTGATGGCTTCCTTATGGTCGTGCACGTAATTACATGAGCACACACAGGTGCTGATGAGGAACATCCCTTGGATGTCTGCCAGCGGCGTCCATATAAAGTCTATGCTGGACACCTGATGCCCATAACAACCAGTAAATAATGTCCATCTGCACTGTTGTAAATACACTGTAGGTATTTATTTACTAATTTATAAGACTATAATGTGAGATGAAGATGTTGAGGTTCTCCTTAGGAGTGACAAGGTTGGACAGAATTAGGAACGAGTTCATCAGAGGGACAGCGCACGTTGCCTGTGTTAGCAACAAAGTCAGAGAGGCCAGATTGAGATGGTTTGGACATGTGCAGAGGAGGGATAGTGAATATATTGGTAGAAGGATGTTGGAGATGGAGCTGCCAGGCAAAAGGGCGAGAGGACGACCGAGGAGGAGATATATGGATGTTCTAACAGATGACATGAGGTTAGCTGGTGTCAGAGTGGAAGATGCCCAGGACAGAGTAAAGTGGAAAAGGATGATTCGCTGTGGCGACCCCTGATGGGAAAAGCCGAAAGAGTAGTAGTAGTAGATAAGACGATAATGAACTCTTATCTTATGTACACCCGTGTAATATATATACATTTGTGTGCATGCAAGGTGACTTAACAATAAGACATTTCTAGCACTAGTTTTTGAGACACAGTCTTAAACAGAGTTTATCTAAATTATTTTCATTTTTTTACTGCATTTAGTCACTATGCGCTGAGTTTCAGCTCAAATGTCATATTGAAATCAGCACTGGCCATGCAGCTAAACAGCAAAAGCACTGTATGAGATTTCAACTCAAACTAGAATTTAAACCAGTTCTTACTCAAGTGAAAGCACAAAGGAGCTTCTAATTAATTATTGATATGTGTACAACGTTCGAATGATTAATTTCTTTTTACAGTCTTTTTGTACTGTACGTGTGAGAATTTCTCAGGTGAGCTCCAGGTCAGCTATGTCAATTATTTCCATTGTGAGTCATAATGAAATGTTTCTGGGTCTTTCTAATTAGAATTTTCAGAACAGAATTAGGAGCACTTGAAATAATATTATTAATAAAAAGATTTTCAAAAGATGTCCAAGCTCAAAGAAACTTAACACAAACTATCTGAAGGTTTTACTTCAGGTAGTTGCTGTTAATTTAGGATATTTGGTGAACAGACACACACTGTAGTGAGCTGGTTCATATGGTTCAATATGTAAATCAGAGGAAGAAATTCAGGCAAACTGAGCTTTATTTGCGTATGCTGCTAAAATACTGTTAAATGTCCAGAACAATTAGACGTTATCTATGCTATGGTGAGTATTTTGTGACCCAAATGGTCTCTACACTTCTCTTTCAAACTTGACGCTCAACAAAAATGCAGCTTAAATGATGCTTAAATGCATCAGCAGCTTCAAATGTTTTCAATCATTTTTAGGAGGCTCAATTTAAAACTACATTATAACAAAAAAGTCTGAAAAATAGACATCATTTTGTGTATCACATATATTTTTTAATAATCTTGTAACCCACTACACTGATCTTTGGAGTCATTGTAGAGGTGCTAACCCCCAAGTTGTAAACCGCTGCAGTAAAATATTGCGACTCCAGCTTCTCAGCAGTGTTGTGGTCGTTATAGACTGACATCAGACTCATGTGGACTATTCAGCCACATGTTGTTAGAAATGTGTAATGCGTCAAATGTCTGAAATTAAGTGGAAAATGTAAAAAGTCTAATTAAATAAGAACAAGACCAGATTACTACAGCTGTGGATGTGTTTGCTTATGTTTTCCAGCCAATGCCAATTGTATTTAATGACACTACACTGTCCTGATGAACCATCAAACAAGGCAAAAATTGTTCATGTTTGACAGAAATTATATATATTTATTGTTACTGGCGTAAAATAAAATTTGCTTTCTGTTTGCAAGAGAATCTGAAGTTATGAAATACTTTATAGTAAACGTTTTCTTATTTACTTAAGTGTTTTTTAAGCGTTTATTTTAAACGTAAATTTTTTAACACAAGATCTAAAGTTAAAAGAACTAAAATTTTTAAAATGCAATGCAATAAAAAACTGAATATGATCTCTTTATTTGTCTAATTTGAAATAATGTAACTGAAATACTCTTGTAAATGTGAATGTTAGTCCAGAACCAGTAGTAGTGACTGTCTTTTTAATAGATAATAATAAATAAATAAATAAAAAGCAAAGGTGATAAACGTAATGGAGTTTCAGGCCACTTTTCTTCTGTGGTGTAATGATGAATAATGCAAAGATACAATAAAAACCTCTGCATCATGCATCCATCACAGTGTTCTGGCCAATCACTGGCTCTGCAGTAATGATCTCTGAGAGACAAAGAGAGAGGATGAATACTTGATGAGGGAAGCAGAATTGGGCTCCTGGGAGGAAAAGGACTGTTGAACACATGCAAGGGATTCCCTCATTTACAGGTGGAGAGAGACAGGCGATGGATGAGGAGGAGGTGCGGTACATTTGCCTTTGACAGATGGAGCAAGCTGTTTGTGATACAGAAGCATCTACTGTATTGTGAGCATGCAAATAGTAAAATAAGGCGAGAATTGACTGGAATAGTTACAGTGATTCCTTCAAATTGACTAACATCTTAACTGCAGCAGATGCTACTCAGTAAATGTCTTTTTTCAGCAGATGTTCAAACTTTCAAGAACCTCCTCAGTTTTTAATTTTTAATTTTATAAATGACCTAATCAGAAAAGAATAGTTCTATTGTTTTATGATGTAACTCCAGGGTTAATTTTGAGTTGTTCAGTTATTCATCTGCAAAACATTGAATCATTGAACAGGATTTAAATACAGGATTGCCCTTGAACAGGGATGGCCCTATTTTTTTGTCACCATATGTTTATTTCTTCTTGTTGTGGTTGCTGGGGAACCTCCATTCAAAAAAAAAGATGGAATATCAATAAATATAGTAGTGTTATATCATCCTACAAATATACATATAAACTACCAGATGAACCCACTGAATTAGTTGAGTTACTCTGTGTTGTATGTTTGCGTGCACTGAAGATAGAAAAAAAAAATTTAATTTACTGCTGTGCCATGTGTTAAATTGTACTGAAAGACATATGGGTAGTGCTGAAAAACGTCCGTGGAGACCCTTAAGCCAGTTAAAAATCAAACAAAGTAAGTAAAAACACCAATCTAACCAAACAGTTTGGATATTTGGAATAATTAATGTCTCTTTTCTTGTCTAAATTGAACAGTTTTTTGCTCAGGTTTAAAGTTGCAGCTAACACTGTGTTGTGAAACAGCTGATGTGCACTGTTGAGAGGCGTTCAGGGATAGCACAGAATGTGGGTCATCCCTGTTTCCGATACTCAGGGGACAGTACTGTAAAAGCCTTTAAACATAATCACTGAGCTGACAGCTGGGTAGCCAAATGTGATTTGACTTTGATCACTTAAAGACTATATTGACTATAGGCCCCTTTTCTGTAAACATGTTGATTTTTGGGGGACAGAGAATAGCTGGAGGCTAAATAATTCCCTCAACAGTTTAGCTGATGCTGGCAGCGGCAGCTGGTATCCAATAAAACATAAAGTTAGAGCCATTATTACTGTGATTCTGGCACTGAACAACACAGCAAAATGACATTTTCAGTAAGTGATGTAGCTTCAGGTGATTCTTGTTTGCCTCCATTTTTCCTTTCTTTAGCCTCGAGCTAACACAGTTTCTATTTAGATGTATGTTGAATACACTGTTTCCTAAGAAGGATGGTTGTTGGACAGTTTTGGCTTTTCAAATAATACAACTAAATATCAAACAGTTGATTATGTGAGTTACATTTGTTATACATGCCTTGAAGCTTGACCTTTATGTATAGTTTGTGACCAGTAACGTGTGTGTGTGTGTGTGTGTGTGGTGTGTGCTCGTGTGGGCCTTCTTTCCCATTAGCAGACCATCTTCAGGCTCCCCCTCCAAGGACCATTCTCTTTGTCAGCTGGAAATGTGGTTTTAGGGAGGTCTGACTCCCATTACCTTTGCTTCCTCAGTCCAAGTCATTCCACTGGGGATGTCTAACCTGCTCCTCCAGGCTAAGGGCTGGATATACAGTAGATGACCTCCACTCTTCAACAGTTGCTATTGCCTGGGGGGATATTACCATATTAATGCAGCGCTGCACTCCTGGGGCAAATGATTGTCATAAAGAAAATCAGCTTAGATAGCATCTTTCTCACCCCACCCTAAAGCCCCTTTTTCACTGCTGCCAGTGCTGCCATTTTTCTGTTTTTTCTGCCCTCTCACATCTGCTATCTTCTCCTGTATTTATTCAGCCCTCACCCACTCCTCCCATTCCTTCACACAGTCTGGTTTGAACTGTTTAAGAGGCTGGCAGGCTTTTTGCTCTTGAATTAAAAAGGCCATCTGGTGGAGAGGGAAACAGGGATGGTGGTACAGGAGGAGAGAGGAAAAATAACGTGCGTGGTTTTTCTTTGAAGTTACTGTGTGTAGACAGAATCTTGGGAGGGATTTTACATCCAAAGTGTAAATATGGCTTTTAGCATCTTAGCATCTGCATTTATACATACATTTGGGATATGTAATACTCATTTAGTGTTAATTGTGAGTTACAAACACAGTAATCCCTCCAGTATTAACCCAAAGCTATAAAATGTTATCACTAGTTTTAGGTGTTTATCATCATCATAAGAATAGCTTGTGATATAGACACGGTTTAAGTCAGACAAGTGAACTGATACCACTGATACCACCGTCATGACTGTTTACAACTAGAATATGAAGCTAACACCAGCTTAGCACACAATGTTAACCAGTGGCTCTGTCAGTAGATAACAATCCCTCTCTCTACTCTATATTTGGATTAAACATCATGACACAATTCATCATTAACCTGTTTCTAGTTTCCCATCTTTGTTGTGCACATGTGTTATCAATTTTCTCATAGAAATCTTGATCAGATAGTGTATACTTTATATATACCATATATATATATATTTTTATATTCAAATTTTATCTAGTTAATTTAACACAAACAATTCAGGCAGTTCTGGGCTGGGAGTCCTGACTCCTCCTCATCTTTTCTGTGTTTGCTTTTAAGGAGCAGAAGTGTTTTTGCAATAGTGCAAAGAGTCTGTTGTTCAATTTGTTCAAATCTAGCTTTAATTGGCAAGTGTTCCTGGTTAAAAATATTTGCACTTTGAACAGTGCAAGGCTCGTTTTATTTAGATTTCAACTGTTGCTAAGCCACTCTCGAAATCCTGAATCTCCTAACTCTGTGATCTCCTTAGTTTCCCTGTAGTGCCCAGTGTTTCACATAGATATTTTCTTTTAACTTGTAACAAGAAAGGCAACGTGTATTTTAATCCACTGAACTAATGATGAAGTAAAAGAAAACTTGAACTCTACAATGAACTGTTTTGGTTAAGAAATAAAGAACCATAGTAGAGGTGAAAGATGAGGAGTGTGTGCTCATATCATATCACATGATATCATATCATACTGGATATTTGATGACAATGAACAAGGACAGAGATAAAGAGTGCACAGGTGACATAGACATCACCTGCAGGATCAGGAGGAAACTCCCAATGTGTCATCTGGAAATCCTTTTGTCACTATTCTCTCTTGAGCCTGTGTGTCAAGTGCTTTACCGGCGTTGCTGCCAAGAACCACGGTTAGTCCGTTTACAGCCCAGACTTATAGTTCACTTCACCGTTTAGACATTTATGATGGCAGTGTTTTACATGCTGCCGAGCTAAACAGCTACACTCCCCAAACACGGAAATGCTCTTGTTGTACACAGACTCATTTCTTCGCTTGTCTGCATTTGCTTTTCTATGTGAGAGAAGTAGAAGTGACTTAGCCCATATGTGATGGTTGTTGCAATGGACTTTCACTTGTTGACAAGCTGCTGAGGGAGCAAATCCATCGTCTGACATCCAAACACTTATTTTGTGTCGGGGAAAAAAAAACGACCCTTTAGGTTTTACTGACGGTTCATCAAATATAATGTGACGCATCACATCTCATTTATAATTAAAGGCTACAGTGGCTGCACCAGAAGCATCTCTAAGACAGTAAGTCTATCAGACAACTACCGGACGACTCAGACACAGACAGATAGATGTAAAGAATATTTTATTGCAACGTTTTTGTGTGTCCTGAAACACACTTGTGCAGTTGCCGTTTTATTTGGATTTCTGAGATGCTCGACTGAAGTCTGATCAGTTTGGTCGGTTCACAGTGCGGGCTTCCCAGTTCTCCCACAGGACCCTGCACCATGCATGGTCAGACTGGCCCACTTGTCACCTTCTCCATCTACTGGCAAGTTTCCATGGAAACAGGAAGAGAAGAAGGATAGAGAATGAGACAGAGAGAAACAGAGAACACCCCAAAGCATGGGATCTGTAGTCTGACTTGTTGAGAGCTTCATGGTGTTTTAATTGGTGTGCCAGTATTTTAAAACAGAAGCAAGGAAATATGAGTGTAAATATTCCCTTGCTTTGTTTTGATAATGTCCCATTGTTACAATTAATTACTGCTTGTCAGCCTACTTGACTTGTTGAGACAGTGGATATGAGACAGATCATTCTGGCTCAATGATTTACTGCAATAAACTTCTTCCTCACTCAACACTCTGCTTTGTTAAGCCTCTGGGATTTGTGGGAGCTGATGCCAGGACTGAACAGTAGCTCTGCATCTCTTCTGTTCACCAGTAACTTCTTACCAGTGTCACATGAATTCAGACCACACAGTAACTCAGCACACGTTAATGCCAAACCTGTGATTTTTTTTTAAAACTGGAGAAAATACACTTTTATTTGTTATGCAATTTTTTAATTAAAGGAAATGACAATTTGCCATTTGCAATAGAATATAGAAATATGGAAACACAATGGAGACACTGTGTTCTAAGATGATTTAAAGTCATAGAAACATTTTTAAACGTATTTGCTTTCATGATGAGAATTAAATGCAAAGATTAATTCTGTGTTCACGCTGTTTAGCACAAGTGGGATAAAAGCTCACCTGCCTCTGCTGGTACTGCTATCTCACATGCTAACAAGATCAGGTTTGGTAAGACTCAAACAACCGTAGCTGGATAAAAGACAGCTTCTTTCCTCCAGGGAATCCAACCCAATCCTGCCGTAATCTGGCTCGGCTAATCAATTGTGTATCATTATTTCTTTAAACTTATACTCTTCTTCACTGGCAGGTCTCAACTTCAAAACTAAACTCTAAAATTGATTTTTCAGCGACACTAAAATTAACCAGTTTGAGTCACAATTTTACAAACTGTGACTCAATACATGCTTTGAAATTGTGTTAGACTTTGTATTAAAAAAA
The DNA here is from genome assembly GCA_033026295.1 of Channa striata. Taxonomy (NCBI): domain Eukaryota; kingdom Metazoa; phylum Chordata; class Actinopteri; order Anabantiformes; family Channidae; genus Channa; species Channa striata. The sequence continues at coordinate 14,650,572 of CM065168.1, read as the reverse complement.
GGCAAATTACACAAACAGTGAATTAGTACCTAGTTAATGACAGTATTTCAATAAATTCAATGCTTGAAATAGAAATATTCTAATTGCTTTTTCTTTATACACTTTTGCCATAAATTTGGAATACACTATATATTTTACCTCTTCTTGTGAACTCATTATGACAATGTGCTTTATTCTTGATAGATAAAGTGTAGATCTTCCAAAACATGAGTCATTGCTAAATCACTTCCAAACTTATCAAAGTGAAAATGAAAACACCTTTAAGCTTTTCAAAAAAGAGGAATATGTCTGAAAACAAAATAATTCCAAATTTACAGGCAACAGTGTATTTACATGTGGATTTTGCTATTGTTGTATGTGTTTGTCTAAGAGTGTAAGTAGTTAACAGGAGTGGAAAAACCTTCCTGGGGCCATGATTTGTCAACTCTGTAGACCTACAGTGTTCAGGAGCATGTGTATACGTGGTTATAAATGGGCTGTACAAGCAACATATGATCAGAAAGACAATGAAAGGGAGAATATGGAGCTAGAAAATATAGCAATTGCCCTAAATGAAGTATCTCAAGATGAGAAGTGTGGATGTTAATAACATGAGAAAACCTTTAAAGGTGATGTTTGTCAAGTTTGCACTAATGGTGAACTTGGTGACAAAGGGTTTAGTTAAAATATAAAGTATTTGCCTGGTCTATGTGCTGTATAACGAAAACATTTTAAATTCCAATTGTTCTTGCAATTTTAAAATAAATTAAAGATCAAAGTTTATTCAGGTTGTTTATAAATGCTCTGTATTTTATTCTGTCCTGCTTATCACATCCATATTCAATCATCATCAACAAATAAAAAATTGTGACTTGCTTGTGCAGATGTTAAAAATTTCCACAGGACAATTCAGTCCGTGGCAGATGTGATGTGAGTGAAACAAAGAGTTTATTGTACTGGATCTCAAAGGCTGTGACTGAATTTCCTTCTGTTTGATCTGCAGGCTGTAATCTACAAAAAACTCTGAAGAAGAGAAGGATGGAGAGGATGGCACTGAGGCTGTAAATGGCCTCTGTCAGAATAAAAACAGTTGTGCTTTGAGACCCGGTGCTGCTGTTCTTCTCTTGAGTGCCACTGTCATCAAAAGCAGACCGGACACCGACCAGAAACCACAGGCAGGACGGTGACCTTGTTTTGCCCAGGGATATGTCATTGGGGAAATCCCCTGTGGTGGGGGTGCACCCTGTGCCCCGGCCCTTCTGGCTGTCCCACCTCAGCCTGCTGTGCTTTTTTGTGTTTCTCTTTGCCCAGGCTCCCCAGGGTTTGCCTGTGGTAGGTTATAACACTGACTCCAAGAGAGAGATCACACTGGACGGAGATTTGATGATTGGCGGCCTGTTCCCCGTGCACCAGAAGGGCGAGGGGGCAGAGGACTGTGGGAAGATCAATGCTCAGAGAGGGATCCAGAGACTGGAGGCCATGCTTTTAGCACTAGATGAAATCAACAAGGATGAGCGCATCTTGCCTGGAATCAGGCTGGGAGCGCATATATTGGACACTTGCTCCAAGGACACCTACGCTCTGGAGCAGTCTCTGGAGTTTGTCAGGGCGTCCCTCACAAAAGTGGATGACAGTGAGTACACGTGCCCAGACGGCTCCTATGCCATCCATGACGATGTCCCTCTGGCTATATCGGGAGTCATAGGAGGCTCCTACAGTGATGTCTCCATTCAGGTAGGAACTAAAGAAAAGGCACAAACTGAGCGGATGGGCTCTGCACCTTCCATCTGTAATATCATATTCAGTTTTCCGGGTTGTCGTTTTGAATAGCCATCACTGCTGGTAAAATGCTACATTAATTTGATTACTGTAATTAGTGCTGCTGTATGCTTCAGAGAAACATAAAATACAAGAGTGAATGTGATATATGGTCACATATGGCAATTGTCTATCTGGGATAGAGCACATGTACCATGTGCAATTACCCCTTGTGAGATGTTAACACAGGGACTTAATGAGTATCGGTTCCACAAGGAGGATCTGTTTACCTGAATGAACCCATATGCTTGGCTGATCTAATTTAGAAAATGTGTGTTTTTTCCCGGTAATTCTCACTTTAGGCCTGTCAGGGGCAGACACGGTACAGATGTTTCGCTATAGATGGGCTGCCAGGATGGCAGCAGTACTCCTTTCAGCTCACTCAAGACGATGTGATGAAAGCTCCGATAATTGGGTCTGGAGATCTACAGCTGTAAAATGGCTGCCACATCTGTGCAATTTCAAGTCACTTTTAGAAGACATTTGTAAATATCCCCATATATACATGCCTTAAAGCATTAACTTAACCTCATCATCCTGGCTCACTCAGCCATGTCTGCTGTCTCGCCTGAGTACAGTTCACGATTACGGTTCACCTCACTCGAGACCCACAGCCTCATGTTCCAATATCTGCTTGTCTGAACAAAGGAACACACTCCTGCCCAACCAGAAATAATGACTGGCTTCAGATCATTAATAAACCATAGATAACTCCAACAGCTTGACCAAACATTTTAGTCATGATTTGTAGACAACACTGGCCAGCAGTAACTGTGTCAGCACTGAGAAGCAAACAATAAATTAACCAAAACGAATAGCTGCTCCACGTCTGCTGTCATAGCTGTTTTCTAAGTTTAAATAAGTGTTAAAAATATATTGATATACTGTATTTACAGTTCAATTCAATTCAAATGCGTAAATGCTACACTTAAAATTGTGTTAAGCTTAATAGTCCCTGGTTGCTCAACTCTGCAAATATATAGTTATTTGCAGTTTGGAAACAATTTTTTTCATCTTCCTGCTGACAAAACACAATGCCAAAGAAACACAGTGCAGTACAGTAATGCATTATACAACTCGAAAGCTCCTGGGAAACGATGTAAGAGGAGGATTCAGAACACCTATAAAAAGGGATTCCTGGTGAAAAGGACAGTTTGAAAATAACCGATTTGATAAACGAGCTGTAATTTTAGTGAAATCCTGCATCTGGGGCTCCTCAGAGAGCGCCCTTGTCTTGTGCTAATTTATAGGTGTACTATTACAAGCCTGAGGTCTGAGGTCTGCCCTAGCTTCTCACTGAATCTTCCTCACCATTAACACTGCACCACGGGACACGGTTCCCTTTCCCACCATAAATAACCGTCTAAATAACCCTGGAGTATATATTGTCATGCAGTTCATTTATTAGGTTCGCTAGCCCCCGGCTAATCACGGCAGACAGCTACCCAGGTTTTCAAAGTGACATGTCATCGCGTTATTATCTCAGTTTAAAACACATCCCCGGCTGTCCTTGCCACTAATGTAATCACCGTGAGGTTCCACAGATTTGCTGTGTGAGATTTGCCCTTTGAAAACAAGAGGTGCCATTTGCGTACACACGACTGTCCTACTTTTTTCCAGGCACAATATTATTGCACAGAGATTTTTGCACCGAGGCTTTTGGGGCATGTAAATGTGTGGCATTTCTTTGCTGCCTGTTGTTCTGTGGATACAATCTCCACATGATGCTTCTGTTCTTTGTGGCTGCCTGGCTTGTGCGTTGTCGGTCAGCCCGAGTGGGTAAGAGTCAACCATGCCTGCTCATACGTGCGAACAGCAGGCAGTCAAGTCAGATATGTGTGCTTCACCCCAACAGCAGGGCACTTGCAGGACAACCAACAAAATTAGCTTAAAGACCCCAATCGCCATGGTGACACGGTGGAACATGATGAACTGACAGGTGGTTAGAACGCTAAGTGCTGTCTAAATCTGTCACAATGAGGGAGTGTGTTGCTCTGTTGCTGGTGTTGTGGTGTGACAATCACAGATATGGGGGTGTATCTGGCTGCAGGCCTAGCTATGCTGGCGTTACATTGGCACAGACCGAGTTAAGTGTGGAGGCGAAGTTCTATGACGCTTGTGCAGGCTAGGCCCTGTCTTCCCCATCTGTGGATGCAGCAGGGCTGTCTGGTGTTTTGGCAGAGGTGTGCACGCACAGAGAGGATATGGAGAAAGTGAACGGCGGATCATGTTTCACAGAAACACTGAGACAGTGACAGGCAGACATGATCATGGAGGGAAAGAGATGGAGTGAGTCACATGGCGTCGTACGGCATCAAACCATTTGACAATCAAAGCCCCTCTTTCACAGTCAGACGGAAGTCTGTGATGCCATCTGGACAGTTTGAAGGAATCTATCTGTAAAAATATTTCTTTGATACTGATGTTTCGCCTCAATCATGTTCTCCAGAAAGTCCTCCATCTAAACAACAGTGCAAGGTGAGCAATGACCTTCTGACGACATGTTCATTAGGGATTCAGCATCTTTAATCGCGTGTGAAGACTAGAAGCACTGACATGTTTACAATATATTCATCAGTATTATCCCATTCTGAAAATAAAAAGATGAATACTATAGAACCTCCTCTGGTGTTTTGATGCTTTATGAAGGGGCATTATTGTGTATGGTTCTAAAAGGTGAAGGTTAATCATCTCGATGTATGATATTCTACAATTATAGCAGAGTCACATCTGGCCCTCGTTTTTGGATAATAAATGGAAAGGACTCCATGTTTGTTATCGACAGCAGTCTGTGCTGCTAAATAAGATTCCCTGGTATTAGATCACCACAAGGCAAAACATCACAGTCACTGAGGCACTTTAGAAGAACACCACCTCTGGAATGTCAAATACTCAAAGTTCACAAAATATCTATTCACAGGCATGAAACAAAGATAGAGGAAATTTCTGGAACTAATGTGCAAACAATGAAAAATAACCTACTCTGATCTTTCAGTGAGGCACGAAAATGGCAGAAACCTGGCTTGTTCTGCGACATTTGGATGATAGCTCTTATTGTATAATGGCACCTTTTTGATAATAATTGAAATATTTTAGCTCACCGCTGAGATGTGATCATTTTTCCTGATAATTGAAATAGAAGACACACTCACAAGGATGCATGGCGGAATTTAAAGATACAGATCCTGAATCAAACAAGCTGTTTGACATTTGCAGACTAAACTGTGAGCAGAATAATAAGGTAAACGTATTAGCTTTCAGCAAACTTTTTTTTTTTTTTACCACCCCCAAACACCCCTATTTATAGAATATCTTCATCTGCAGGTAGTGAGTGCCAATGTCTGGAGAACGGATGCGTCATACAAGGAATATTAACATGGATACACACATGACTTAACTCATGCAAGACAGAAGCTGAAAATCCCAGTTTTATTTGTCTATGTGGAAGTTTCTTGTTGGGCCTATGATGTATCTGTGACAAAACAAAACTAATAAAGACATAATAATGCAAAGATTCACAAAAAGCAGACGCAAATGAGTCAAAGTCAAAGCTCAGTTACTGACATAGCCAATGAATGCAAGTGCAGCTGCAGCTTAACATGTGCTGGGTGAATGGTGGACACTGGGGGCTTTGAAAAACTACTGTAGCATAAAGGAGATTCCTATTATGCTGCAGTTTGAGGGGGTACAACTTGATCAAAAAAAAAAACATCCTTGCTCTAGGTAACTAACAGTTCACCCTTTCAAAGCTGTTGCCAAGCAACTGATTCATAAATAAACTAAAAAAAATGATTCATTGCATACTCTAATTATGATCTTTGTGTGTGTGTGTTGTATGTGCGTGCATGTCTTCTCCTCATGTATGTGTTTGCATGAGTGTTGCAGTGGGCTGAGTATGTGTGATAATGAGTGGAGCTAAGGACTGCTGCTCTGGGAATGAAGAGTTATTGCTGTAGAAGCACACTGAGTCAGTCTTCTGGGAGGAGCAGATGGGCTTTTCATGTAGAAAAAATCATGACATCTCTACAAAGTAGGCCTGATATTTCCTGGACCAGGAATCTCTCTAAGTCTCTTATGTCTTGGTTCTAGCTCTGTTATTTGACCACTGCCCAAACGACGTGTGATCTTGCATTTTTATAGTCAAAATAATTACAGTTCATAATATGCACTATGGATGTGCTGCACCTAAAGGCACATTTTAAATAACAAACAAAGTCTTTTGATTTCATTATTATGAAATAGAAATAAAAATGAGAATTGTATGATTTATCACGGTTTGTTATGTATAAATAGTGTGTTATGCTAAGTCAGTCTGAAAGATTCTAGCTCATTGTTTTGTGCCATAGCTGTATAACTCTGTCAAGTCCAGCTGACCAGCTGCTGTCTGCTGTCATTATTTAGGAGGAAACCACTTCCAGTGTAATCTCCTCAGTTCCAGAACTTGTCGTCAAAAGCCACTTTTTAATATTGTTAATTAAATAAAGTGCAGTTTGATCAGGATGATCCCTAAAGCTTAATTCGTAAGGTGGTTGGTCGTACACTGTGGCACGGAGCAATCAAGAAAAAATGGCATATATATCATATATATGTTTTTGTTTGATCTTGTAAAAATGAGACTTGATTAACATGAAGTGACTGTCAGAGGGCAGAAGTTTTCATCTCTGGCCGTACTCTTCCTCCTACCATTTTTATTTAATATTTATATCATATTTTTATTGTTAAAACTAAAAGATAAAAAAAGATGTTATTCTTATACATAAATCAGTTCAGTATAACTGATACCAAAACCAAAACTTTAAGTTGCTGCTATCATTGATCAGATCAAATCCAACAGCAAAATGTTGAGAGTTCACAGTTTCATATTTTTATTTCATTCCATAATTAATCATTTTAATATATTTGGAATGAAATGTTTTTTCATGTTAGAATTATTTAAGCTAATGCCAATGTTAATTCAACTCCTCAGAGATGTAATTAAATTCCGACCACACTTAAACTTCTGAGATTGGACATGTCTGTGCCATTAACCCCCCTGGTTTGCAGTTTGTGTAATTACCAAATTTACCAGAAATTTTTGCTTTAACAATTGAACTCACACAAAGAATATCTTGATTGAACTTGATAAATAAAGGCTTTGCGTCTGTTTGAAACCACACGTAGACCTGCACTGTGAGGGCGAAGTCGTCTGCTGTTACAAAAGGATGGAGCTTGACCCTTAAGGCCTTTGCATGTAAGGAGGGTTTTAAGTTCTATTCTAGATTTTATTTGGCTAATGGAGAGAAGCTAAAAATAGAAAAAAACAGGATCTGTTCTGCTAATTCCGGTGACCACTTCTGCTGCAGCGTTGTGGCTTTTTAGAGACTTACTAAGAGTGTGGAATTATACTAACTCTGAAAATGTGTTGAAATCAGCTTGATGAGCTCTCTGCTTTGTGGGTTGTTTTTCAGCAGTGGAAAGATTAAACTAGACCAGGTGTACCATAGATCTACTGTTGTAGTAACAAAATTGTAAAGGTGAATTATATCCATTCAAAAAACAAATTACAACATTTATTACACTACTTTTCACATCTCCAATTTTTACTAACACACATGCAGCATTGCCTAAATTCACTGTACAACACAGAAGCAATGATGCACAATCAATCAGACCATACTGTGTCGAAATGTCTGCGCATTCTGAATGCTTCTGAATTCTGTTGCAATAATTTGATTTGGATATTAGAAAACAACATTGTCACAGGCTTCTTAAAAGCTCCAGCTGTAACAAACTCCAAACACAAATTGCTGAACAACGTCTGCAGGCTACACACTTGCCAGAGAAGCCCTTAATGCATTGCATGCTTCACCCTCTTTTAACTCAGGATCTTTGGTGTCATGTGAATAATTCCTCAAGCTCTTCTTGTCTACTCTTCTTCTCCTCTTCCATGCTCCTTTGAACCTGTCACTGTCAGGCTGTTCAACTAAAAGTCCTCATGCTTTTGTTACAAGTTAACAGAGGGTTTCTGAGGTAAAGTAAACATAATTAATTGTAAATTATTGTAAGAAATCACAAACCAAAACATGATCACTGTCTTGCCTGTAGACTGACGTCTGTCCTCTGATACATTCATGATGTGCTTGCGACAGGCCTGGGCACATAGAAAGGTCTTCACTTATCATGTTGCATCTTGCAAATTAACTGCTAACAATGGATTATTTACTAGTGTAGAGCAAAACCTTATGATGAGTATGGATGAGTAACTTTGATTTTTTTAGTTTTGAATTTGTACCTTCATGTGAAGAGACCATTTTGATGTTAAACTAATATTTTGATGACTGATTATTAAATCAATCTTTTTTTCCTAAAATATCGTATATATATATATATATATATAAAATCGTTTTAATGTAATATGTTTTAGTTAAATTTTTTTTTACTAAAACAAACCAAAACTTCTGATAAGTGACAAATTTTGCTAGTTTTTTGACATATTAACATACTCAAAGTTTATGTGTGTACACATACAGCACATCAGTGTTCATCACTAAAAGCATGTATCTCATCAAATTCTTTTCTTTATTTCTCAAAATTTAATTCTTATTTTAATACATACATGTCAGCCCTGTCAAACAGAAATGTTCTATTAACATTGTTTCAGTCAATGTTCTCAAAATGTGTATTTGTTTTAGAGCAATAAAACACTTGCATATTTTCAGTAATGTGTAAACTTTACCTGTAATAATATTATAATAATACAGTAAAACAGAGGGGAAAATGAATATTGTTGTAGCACAGTAATTACATATTACAATAATGTACAGTTATATTTCCACAAACAAAATAACTACTGTAGAAAGAAAATATGTAACACATGGTGTAGCAAAGCAAAATTACGATACAAAAACATTGAAGGATTGAACATGTCATTGTGTCTGTGTTTGGCCACACAGACACAAATGACATGTTCCTGTCTTGGAACATGTCATTCCTGTCCTGGAACATGTCATGTGCAATGCATTGCACATTGCCTTAGTGCATTACAGTGCACCTACTCTTGTTGTTTTCATTCCTTTTATTGCCTTTCATACTCATGAGCTGTGTAACAAGTGAATTTCCCCGATGTGGGAACAATAAAGATTTACCTTACCATACCATTTTAACACACCTAACATTTGATATTCTCCCTCAGGATACACAGAGGAGAATTATCTGGTGTTCTGCTCTAATATCATCATAGGCATCAAGCAAAGTTATTTGGTATAATGGTCAGTGCTTTTCATTGCCTTGCAGAAAAAAAATCTTTAATTAGGTTCAAGAATGGAAAGTATGATGGTAGGAACTCTCAACATCCGTGTGTGTGCATCAAACCTCCCTTTGATGATAATCAGAGCAGTGGACACTGAATATGTGCACAGTTCGCTAAGCTTCCTCTCATTACTCCTGTCTCATTTTTGTTATGTTACACCAAAGGAAGCCAGACTGTGTTCTTCCTCCTTAAAGTGAACTAAAAAATGTTCACAGCATTAGTGGGTTATTCACATATTTATAACCTCTTACTGTTCAGTCAGCACCTGTCTAACTAATCATCCTAACTGTAGCATTGCCTGACACCCTAATAAATAGCATGTGGTATTTTTCATATATGAGAACATGTAGCACTAACATGCCGATGTCATCTTATGTTCTTAAATTCTTAGTCAGTTCATTTAATTAAATCCAAGAAGTGTCCTCAATTCTAAACACACAGCCCATCTTTTATTATGAAAAGTATTCAAATGCAATTATGTGGGAATGATAGAGAAGAACGCCATTAGGAATGTATCATAACGGGAATTGGTTTCACAGCTTTTAATGAAGAATTGAAGGATGTGAAAATTATTAATTACTGTTTATGTGTCACTTGCCGCTTTAGATCATACTCTGATTTCTTCCTAAGAGATCAAGCACACTGCTGCCAGCTGTTTCGCCACATGTTGAGAAAGGCTGTCAAGGCAGTTTAAGGAGAGAGACAATTCAGTGTGAGAAAAAAGAAATGGGATCATTAACCTGCCTGAATAATCAGGGTCTCTGACCTGAAACAGGCGGTTTTAGGGGAAATCAACCTTTGAACTGATTTGAAATGCTCACTCTTGCATTTTAATAAGCTGGAGTCCCATATTGTATTTTAGCTGCTTCCAACAGAATTAGCTGCAATGTCAAACCGGAACATAAATTCACCATCACCTCTTTATGATTTTGTTTGGGATGAGGAAAAAATATTGAGTCCAGTTGCACTTGATTGTGCTGTTGCATTTAATTTTTTTGTGTAAGACATTCTGTCAATAACTCAATAAATATAGTGCTCTGGAGATCACTGTGACTGGCTTATTTAATATTCATCTTTCTGCAGAGTAACAAGATTCCTATATGCACACCACAGTAGATTTACTGTAATGTCTTTGTTTACTGCCCCGTTTTTCAGCGAGGATCCATTCGGATCAATTCAGTGTCTGTGTAACATGTTCCCCTCTGTGCTGGAGTATTTGATTAATGATTTATGTCGGCTTTAATACACTGTTGACTACTATGCAGTTTTTGTGGTCAATACCACAGCAGTTTTAAACTGGCTGCAGTGAGAATCTGTTTAATTGGCCTTTTACTTGTCCCCTTTGTACCATACACCTGCCTGACTATAGGTGACTTTAAATTTCGACTTATTGATTTACCATTATACCTTTTTTCATGTGAATTTCCCATCACCATTTTTCCCTCGTAATTTCAAGCAGTCCTTTGCTTTAAATCCACAGCATTTATTCATCTCATTTTGCAAAAGATAGAAATGCAGAACATTTTTTTTTCTGCAGTTTGAACATTTTTATCTGTTGATTAAAACCTGGAGAGGATGTGTTTCATTATGAATTTACTCTCTTCTTTAGTTCCCGGGGAGTGACTCATTGGCATTCAAGCTGTTGTGCCATGAGTGTGTGCTGGTGTGAGAGCCGACATTAAAGTCAACCAGATTTAGGTTGGCATTCTTCTTGAGTGATCAGACAGGCTCCCCTTAGGCTTCCACAGAAATGCCTCAAGCAAAAGCTAGTCAGTAACTCCTTCAGCACACTGTGTGCCATGTCACGACACTGACAAAACCTATTACATGGAAAACAGAAAGTCTGAAGATTTTTTGATACTTTTACCCCCTTCCACCTCCCAATCCCTGCCCCCGACCTCTCTGCGTCTACTTCTCTCCTCTCCAAAGCAAAACAAGAACTTTTTGTTCATTTTGTAATACAAAAAGTTCTATCCACTGTGCCTAACACCTGCAACCACTGCGTCCTCTGTACATATCGTTGGGTTAGTTTTGTTGACAGCAGTAGAGATCAGAAAATAAGGTAGAAAATAGAGCAACTCATGCGGCTGTTAAATACACTATCTCACCACTCAGTCAGCTGGAGTGTTGTGAAAGTCCCAGCAGGGATCCGGTGAAGAAATGAAAAACTGAATGGCGTGCGACTAATTGCATCTGCAGGGGACAAATATGTAATGTAGCCAGATTCATTAATTTATTTAATGACAAACAATTAAAACAATTCCCACGGTTGGCAGGTGTGTGACCTATAATAAGTTAATTCCCAGATTTCAAATTAATGTATCATAATAGTATGCTTATTTACTCTAATGGATGTTAATTGATGTGAAGTCTGATTTAAATAACACACGTTATTCATCTGGTGTCTTTCCCGTTTTTACTAGGTTGCCAACCTGCTGCGACTCTTCCAGATCCCTCAGATCAGCTATGCTTCCACCAGTGCTAAGCTCAGCGACAAGACCCGCTATGACTACTTTGCTCGTACCGTGCCCCCCGACTTCTACCAGGCCAAGGCCATGGCAGAGATCCTGCGTTACTTCAACTGGACGTACGTATCCACAGTGGCATCGGAAGGTGACTATGGTGAGACTGGAATTGATGCCTTCCAGCAGGAGGCTCGTGCCCGCCAGATCTGCATTGCCACTTCAGCCAAGGTGAGCCGCTCCATGAGCCGATGGAGTTATGAGAATGTGATCCGCTCCCTGCAGCAGAAGTCAAACGCCAAGGTGGTCATCCTGTTCACGCGCAGTGAAGATGCCCGCGAGCTGCTGGTGGCAGCCAATCGCATGAACGTCACCTTCACCTGGGTGGCCAGTGATGGATGGGGAGCGCAGGAGAGTGTGGTGAGGGGAAGTGAAGCCGTTGCCGATGGGGCGTTCACTATCGAACTGGCCTCCTATCAAATACCCCAGTTTAACGACTACTTCACTGCCTTGCATCCATACAACAACACAAGGAATCCCTGGTTCAGGGAGTTTTGGGAAAACCAGTTCCAGTGCAGCCTCCATGACCTGAGCTGTGGGAAGCAGTCACTCCGGGAGGTTCCTTTTCAACCCGAATCCAAGATCATGTTTGTAGTCAATGCTGTCTATGCAATGGCCACCGCCTTACATAACATGAGGCAGGCCTTATGCCCCAACTCCACCAAGGTGTGTGATGCCCTTAAACCTGGCAATGGTAGAAAGTTCTACAGGGACTACATTCTCAAGGTCAAGTTTGAAGGTGAGTAACTAATGCTTTTACAATTTTGATTCAGGGATATGAATTTTCATGATGTAGCGTGGGTTCCCTTTGCTAATTATTCCCTCATCTGTTTAAACCCCCAAACAAACCTCATTTCAATCAGGAGAGACGCAGGGAAGGGGAGACGCCAAAGTGTTTTAGCATTAGACCCCACTGTGACCGTGTTGTAAGACATGAAAGGGAGTCTAGACTCTGTGGTGGAGAAGAGTGAGGGTTGAAGATAAGGAGGCAATAGATCTGAATAAAGCAGGAGTTTAAGGTGCCAGTGAGGAACCTTGTGTGTGAAGGTGAAGGAGATGTGATGGCTGAACGTGTGAAGGAAGGAGACTGATGAACAGGAGGACAGAATTCAAGGAATACTAAGCTGATGAAACCTGGTCTTGACTGAGACGGAGGAGAGTTGCATCAACATGACAGTGAAATGACAGCTGACAGCTGCAGAGAGAGGAACAGGTTCAACTTTGATAGGTATGAGATGACTGGGTCATGGAGACTGGCAGAAGCCGACTGGTTAACAATAATGAAACTCTTTCAGTCAGCGGATAGAGCTGGAAGAGGAGAGAGACTAAGAGAGACACACAGGGAGAAAAAGAAAGAGAGTAAATACAGAATAGTGTCTTACTGATTGAACTTTTGTTCAGCTTCATCATCATTTAATCTCAGTGCACTCCACACATACTGTATCCTGACAAATGAGGTTACATCAATTCATTGTAGCAACTGATATAAAATGTGAAATTAGGGCAGGAGTAATTCTGCATGTTTATACACTGCAGCTACTGATGAACTCTGTAATAATTCAATTTGCAAAGATGAAGCCATTTCCTCACCCTCATGCTTGGAGGCGTCGTTTTTCATGCATCTTGACTTAAGTGTGAATGCGGAGAGCGTTCTTCAGCTTAAACACAGCAACACAGCAGATACACAGATAAATCACTTGTCTTCATGCAGAGAGAACATGTGTTTTCTGCTTTTCTGCACAAAGCTGAAGCACAACATTTTAAAGAGAATTTGTATTAACACATTCACATGTTACAAACGATAGACTTCAAACCCTTCACTTTAGTGAATGACCTGTAACGTTTTATCCTGTAATCTATGGAAAATCTGCAAAGAAATAAGCAGAAAACAAAACAAAGAATCACAGAACAACTCAGAAGACTTGGAATAGAGATGAGATTAGTCAGTCTGTGGGCAGCACATTGACAGAGTGGGTAAACGTCTGTGGTCTTTCTGTGCGGAGTTTGCATGTTCTGCCCAGGCTCGTGTGGGTTTTCTTCAAGTGCTCCGGTTTCCTCTCACAATGCAAACACATGCAGGTTTTGTTAATTGGTGACTCTAAAATGGCAGTAGGTGTGAATGGTTGTCTCTCTGATTGTGTCTCTCTGTGTTGATGGCTGGGATCGGTCCCACCACCCTGTGACCCTGCACAGGTTAAGCAGTTACACACGATGGATGAACAAATAGTCGGTCCCTGCGTTTATACACTATTTCCTGACTAGTCATTACTGAGTCACTGTTACAAATAAAATTTCAGCAAGTAAAGAAACATTTATTACGACACCTCTCATGCAGTGACTCCCTTTATGTTTGCTGCTGTTAATGTCTAACAATATCTTGTTTCTTCTTTTCACCTTTAGCCCCATTTCGTCCACCAGACACTGAGAATGTAGTCCGCTTTGATGCCTTTGGAGACAGTTTGGGCCGTTATAACATCTTTCATTATCACAAAGAGGGAGGACGTTACGTCTACCGTAATGTCGGTTACTGGGCTCAGAGCTTGACCCTGAACACTAGCCTTATCCCCTGGGCTGGCCAGGTCGCCCCCACATCCCAGTGTAGTGACCCCTGCAAGAAGAACGAGGTGAAGAGCATGCAGCCTGGAGATGTGTGCTGCTGGATCTGTATCCCCTGTCAACCTTACCAGTACTTGCAGGATGAGTTTACCTGTGCTGACTGCAGTTTTGGACAGTGGCCCCTTGCCAACCTTACAGGCTGTTACGACCTGCCTGAGGAGTACATCCACTGGGAGGATGCCTGGGCCATTGGACCTGTCACCATATCCTGTCTAGGGATAATGTGTACTCTCTTTGTCATTGGCCTCTTCCTTAAATACAATGAGACACCAGTGGTGAAGGCCAGTGGACGTGAGCTCTCCTACATTCTCCTGCTGGGAGTGCTGATGTGTTATTGCATGACCTTTATCTACATTGCCAAACCGTCCACAGCAGTCTGTACGCTGCGCCGTTTGGGCTTAGGTACCTCCTTCGCCGTGTGCTACTCAGCCCTCCTAACCAAGACCAATCGCATCGCTCGGATCTTCAGTGGGGTGAAGGATGGAGCCCAGCGTCCTCGATTTATCAGCCCAGCCTCCCAGGTTGCCATCTGTGGCGCTCTGATCTCCTGCCAGCTGGTAGTGGTGGTGGTCTGGATGCTGGTGGAGGCCCCAGGGGTGAGAAAGGAAGTGAGCCCAGAGAGGAGAGATGTGGTCACCCTTAAATGTAACAGCAAGGACTCCAGCATGCTCGTGTCTCTCACCTACAACTGCGTCCTCATTATTCTCTGCACGGTCTACGCCTTTAAGACCCGCAAATGCCCAGAGAACTTCAACGAGGCCAAGTTCATCGGGTTCACCATGTACACCACCTGCATCATCTGGCTGGCTTTTCAGCCCATTTTCTACGTTACTGCCAGTGACTACAGGGTAAGTTCAATCAGTTGGTACCTGAATCATACATGCTGTGGTAATAATTCATATGAAATTATTTAGGTGGATTTTTTTCTCATCTCTAGCAAAATAGTCCACAGCAGATATCGACTTTTTCAGGAGTTAAATTTGGATTTGATCCGCATGAAAACACAATCTAATGTCAGCTATTATTGACTCAGCAATCAGCAGTTTCTGTGTTGCCTGTGGCTTATGAAATACGTCATAGATTATCTATCACTGCCTTGCTTTTATTCCTCATTTGGCTCCACATTTACCATCGTGAAAAAAAAAAAAAATTACCAAAAAATGTACCATTTACAAAAATGACCATTGTCACACTTACTACTGATAGCAACTTTGACTCTTTTTTGTCATGAAAAATTAAAATATGAATGAAGTAAAAGTAAATTTTCAAACATGGATTACTAATCCATGTGTGACAAGAATCGAAAGTGCGAAAAAAAAGCAATTTTTACAAGTCAAAAGAGCACAGCAGTTTCTTTGTATTTCTTGTAAAGTAAAACTTCCTAATGAGGGACATACCATCCAAACTTAGTGAGTCCACAACTAAACACGACTGCGGAGTCAATCTAAAACACTCCCTCTGATTTAAAGGTCCACCGAATTGACACTAATTAAGTCACACAGTCTGTTTATTCTACACAGTTTAATGATGAAAATATTACCTGAAAGCCTCTGTCACTGTCATATCATTTGCACCAAACCAATGTGAAAGGATGAACAGAGATACAGTAAACGTATAGACCAATCAATCCCGATCATCCGTGCTGGTGGTCATCCGTGGAAACAGCAGCGTACACTGAACTCATGGAACATCAGAGAGGACGCTGACCTGAGCCGAGGGTGTTTATCCACCTGGGACATGAATGGCATGCAGGGAAACAGAAGGGAGACATCCACGGAGGAATCCCCTGACGCAGCTGCCTCTGCAGAAACATGGGGCAGGGGAGGCAAGACCACGAGGGCTGAAAGGGGACTGAACGTCCCCGTGTGTCCCTGTGTGTATCAGTGTGGAATGGAGTGTGAAAGACTGGGATGCTGAGTCCCAGCTGTGCCCTCTGTCCTGGGACTACGGTGTGGCTCAGAGGAACCCTTCCTCCAGGCAACGCCAGCAATTCACAGCCCGAGCGGGCTCATCACAAACACAAAACTCCCCTTTGAAAGATGAATAATTACTGAAGCAACTGAGCTGGCACAGTGTCTCAAGAACATATTACTACTGTTCTCCTAGTTTTACACCACTTCTCAAATTGTTGTCGCAGCCTGATGCAAATTTACAGCTCAATAACAAATACAGATTTGATTGTGGTCTCTCATGAAAAGTTAAAGCAAACTAAACACAATCTACCGAAACGTGAATAATGCATTTGATTATTTTATGAAATATTAAAGATGTTCTCTTCACCCTGAGGGACAGGGCTCTCGTCACAAGCCAGTGCTGGTCATCTCATCTGTGCAGCACACACAAGTGCTTGAACTGCCAGTAAAGACAAAAGTCACAGCACTTGTATGTAAACAGCAGAGGGACAGTCCTAAAAGACAGACAGGTGACAATTATGTTACCTGCTCCTTCAGTCTCGAACATTTCTGTTACTGAAGCTGTTTTACATCAGTTCGGCATCGTCATATCTGCTATCTGGAATGCTGTAGTAGCCCACTATAGAGCCCACTTACATTATTATTTTACACAATTTACATGTACAGTAGTGCAAACATCAGCTCTCCTCGTTCCACAATCACACTTGACCACGAATGGAAGGAGGAAGTGCCTAAATACAGGATGTGCAGCCCTTTGAGAAAATCCAGCAATAATCCCAGCAATGCAGCTTTAGCAGACAAAACCTTTTTTGTTTTACAATAAATGCTCATTAAATAAACCCATACATTAAATTTAAAAACCTTTGAATCACACACTGGCCAGTAGGTTTTGTCACCCAAATGTTTTCTGCCCGCACTGGTTCATCCAATAAGGCATTTTAATAAACTAAAGTGCAGTAGAAGCCCAGCGGCCACAGGAATCTCATCCCCTGTGAGAGGATCTCGGGGGGAATGAAGCTACCTGAACACAGCAGACATTATTTATATCTAAAGCAGCCGCAGCGTATTCGTGAAATAAAATAATATCTTCAAAGGCCAAACAGTAAAAACAGAACAGGACAAGCAGAAATTGTAGTAGCCATGGTGTACTTCCTGTTCTATACCCTCAGGCAGAAGACATCTGGAAAAATATTACTACAAAGGCAGATTTCATGTCCTCTGCTCTTCCAAGCAGCATCTTGTGAATTATTGAAACCTCTCATGCGGCACTGGCCGTGATTTTATTCCAAACTTTCGGAATTAAGTAGAGGACATTTAGCCTCTGTGCACTTTTTATGAATTCCCGCTTTTCCTCAGTGTGTTACCTTTATTCCACGTACCAAAGGAAGATGGTCATTTGGGGGAACTACCATTGCAACCCAGGGGTGTGTGTGCTCTATTTCAGAGGTGACACAAGTTAACACAAATTTTATGATGCATTTAGGACAGAATAATCTAGTGGTTTCACATTTGATTATGTGAATTTTAGTCAGTGACCACTATGTTGCATATCAGACTTACATATCATTTAGTTCTGCAGACATTTCACAATAACTCCCTTTATCATATATTTGAAAATAATTGGTATTATTATGATTACTACTTCAGTAGGAATATCCAAGAACAATGCCTCTGATAGACATTAATGTGAGGTGTTTAAACAACGGTCTGTGAATAGGGAAACTGATTCTGTGTCAGTTTGTCTAAACTAATGTCATGTTACCTTTGTCATCTTTGCTGCAGAACAGTGTGTGCACAGCACAATACTTGGTTCCCACTTTATTTTAATACCAATATTAGCATTCAGGGTGATGACAGACACCTGCTGTGCCTTGTGAAAATGAAACACACCTGCCACACACTGCAGCTTGACTATATCCTGTTATCGGGAAAAACAAAAAGAAAGCTGCAAGAGGTTTGGAAATGAAAGAGCAGATTGATGACACATAGCAATGCTGAGAGGCTGATGGGAAAAGCGGCGAGGGTTGAGCAGTTGATTGACAACCAAATTAACAGAACTCTTAACACCTCTCTTTAGCAGTCCCAGGTGATAACGTCCTTCATCCTCTTCTGTTAGACCTAGCTTTGGTTCTGAACTCTGAAAGATTTCCGTATCATTTCTTTTCCAACTCCAGAGACCCCTTCTTATTAAAATGAATATTGCTGAATAGCACCTCATTTTTAATCAGCAATGTTAATTTAACACTTTCTGGTAGTCTCAAAGCTCCCCCTCAGAGCCATAGCAGTTTTATGGATGAACAAATATTTGAATAAACATTTTTAATACCAAAAAATATCACTGAAAATATCAGCATTAATTAACACCAGGACTGTGTGTGAACATTATTACTGGCACTGTGTGAAATTAAGATTGTCTCTTTTGCTGGGGTGTGTAGGAATTCAACACTTTGGCATAACTGTGGGTGTACGGTTCTTTTACATGTTTATTACAAAAGAGAACAAATTGGAGACCTCATCTCATAATTATTATTTACAGTCTCCTACTTATGAGAACAGGATCCCTTAACTACAAGCAAATATATCATAATTATAAGGTCCTGAACTTGTTATTATGAGAAGCTTCGGAACTTGGCTTCAGAACTTGGAATTATCAAGTTTTTAAGTTTTCTTCAGTATCTGAAAGTAGTTCACTGATAATTATGTCTACATCCTGTAGTGTATTTGTATTTAAAGTTCCAAAATGCCAACATACGGGCTAGAAGTCCACGTTCCAGACCAAAGTTTAACTCTTCTACGGCTTCCTGTTACTAGAAAAAAAAGAAGAAGACAACGTTTTAAGCCCATTTGTTGATATCTTGGAACAGCAAGTTTAATGAATTAGCTACTAACAGTTACAAGTACTGACAGCTGTCTTCAAATTACTGATTCTGATTACATTTTTAAAACTTGACGATTCTCTCTTGCATCATTAAATCTATTGTACATGATCATATAATTTGTCATTGTTACAAAATACTGATCTCACTTTTTCTTTAGTAAATGATATTCGGACCATTACACATTTGTACAGGCTACACAACATATAAGAAGACTCACATCATCTGTTTATACATACAGTAGATTCCAATATGACACCTTATAACCCCACTGCCCTCAAGCAAGTCATGGTTTTGGTTTTTATGAAAGTGTTTCTTCCCACCTGTCTCTGCTCCACCAGGTGCAGACCACCACCATGTGCATCTCTGTCAGTTTGAGCGGGTCAGTGGTGCTGGGCTGCCTCTTCGCTCCCAAGGTCCACATTATACTGTTCCAGCCACAGAAGAATGTCTGCACCCTCAGGGTGGCCACCACTCGCTTCAGTGTTACCACTGGTCCAGGATCCAGTTTCTCTCAAGGTACCACATGACATGCAATATCAAAAAGCACATAAACAGAACCTGAAGCCCAGTTATCACTGCACATAAAAGACTTCCTCTCTGTCTGAACCACACAAACTTTCACCATTTCTTTTATCTTTATACATTAGACAAATGTGTAATTAATATACGTATTTATGAAAAAATAATTCAAAATGTGACATTAAAACACTCATTCACATAGATGCAAATCACTGGAATTCACTTAATTTCACATAATTCATTATTTAATGACTGTACTGCTAATTCTTCTGTAATCAAATGATACTCTGGCATGTTACAGAACAGAGCTGTGTTAAAAAAACATGGCATCGTGTTATTTAGTTTTTTAAAGTCTGCTTGGGCAATCTAAAAAAAACTTCTTTTTTTATCTTACGCAGCATCAGCCTCCAATGTTGTTCGAACAGTGTGCAATGGGCGAGAGGTGGTGGACTCCACAACATCCTCTTTGTGAAGATCAGCTGAGTTCCTTTGCCAAACATTGTAAACAAAGTTATATAATCCATAGTCCTGAATCAGGTGTCTCAGATATTAAAGAGGTCACACAGACGACTGTCCTGACTTTGTTGTCCTCAAAGTGCTGTGAGTACAATGTCCCAGTTAATTTTTGTTCTTTGACTCGTAGCAATTTTAAATGAGATGCCAATAAAGTCACATATAGCCCTTGTTTATATTGAAGAATCTACTTGCAACAATGGCGTAAATTATAGTAAATCTGTTAAATGTAATATATACAAGACGTTTTTAATGTAGATTTTGGTGGACCAGTTTGTGCTTTCTTGTAATTTATGTAAATAAAATGTGTTTTTTATTAATACTTAAATGACTTTTACATGTCTATTTCTTTGTATGTATGACAACATTCTCCAGCAAGTTATAAATGCACACATGCTTTGAGATGTTTATTTGTTCAGCTTGACATTATAAATCCCAGCAAAGATGAATTCACATAATTCAAAGATGAACTCTTGCTGTAGTTTTGGTAAACTGCACAAATCTGCCAAACGTTTTACATCATATTTCCACATTCATTCATGATCTTCCCAGAGGAAACCTAAGCATGGGGAGAACATAGAAACTCCAAACGACCTTCTAGGTTATAAGTCTGCAGCATGAACCATGACGGGCAGCACGGTTAAACTCATGCACATGTTATTTCCTGCAGGGGCTACACCTACACCGTATAAATCCACTTTAAAGCACAGATAATATACATTTTGCACTTTGTTACTATTTTTCTTATTTATATCTTGATTATTGTAACAGAGGTGTCACACAAGGTGCTGACTGGCCCATTGGGCAGGAACATGTCAACATGTGTGCAGAAGGAGCTAAAGAATGGACTGTCAAACTGGAAAAAGGACGACTGGATGTCCAGCTGTAGCTTCTGAGACACAGTCCTAAATGGAAACAATGTAAAGTTATAATTCAAATGTGCAATGAAAAATGTGCAATTCCTTGGCAATTTAAAATATGTGATGATGTCAGTGCAGTTCAGCTTTTGAATTGGATGGGTTGAAAATCTGAGCTGTATTTATCAGCTTCAATTTACACCATCTGCCATGACCAAACAGGCTCTGCATAAAAATTACCAGTGCAAATATCATCATCTGCTGAAATGGGATAAAATCCACCAGAGTTGTCCTAGGAGTACACACAGCAGTCAGTGCCACTGTGTACACAAGCCACATCAAGGGGAATGCTCTGTGACCTAACACTGCCATCTTCTGTCCAAAATATCATATCATATCCAGTAGGATCGTCATGTGCTGGAACAAGTGTTCTTTCTTTTTATATAAAATAGATGTAGTAAATAAAAACTGGGCTATTTCAGTACAAATCCTGCACTAGCCTGTGATTAATAATGTACATTTGAAATCAACTCATTTTCCATCTGGCATGTATATTTTTCCAGCCAGATAAATTAATGACAACCAGTATTGGTCTAAAAAATATCCACTACAATTATAACTTTAAATCTGTTAAAAGAATTGCCACATAAAAGTACTAGCCCGATTATCTACATTTTACCTTAAAGTAAAGGAAACCCACTAAAAAAACTATGTATTCCAATTAATCCTGATTATAGCAGTTATGGAAAAACAAAGGTCAAGGGTCACTGTTGGTAAAGGTTGAGCTGATTATAACACTGTATGTGCTGACAGGAGGTTCACCCATGAAGATAAATCAGCATTTATTAACTTGTAACATTTTTATAAAACGTAACATTTTTTAATATTTAAACCACCACTCAGTGTTAATGTCATGGCAGATCACTGAGCGTGCACTCTACCCAGTTTAAATATGCAAACTGATTTCTCTGGGCATCACTCCATATTTGAAACTAGCTGTCATACGTATTGTATAATGTGGAAGTTTAGTCTAGAAATCCAAGACATTCAGGCCTTGATACGTTTATTTAATGTACAGTTTCACTGCGACGTGCTTAGTTCATGACCACATATCTTAATTAATTAGTTGTATTTGATAAAGCTGTGACTTACATGTAGTGAATAAAAAGTAAGTTATTTCCCTTTTATGAAGTAAAAGCAATATAAATATTGAAAAAAAACACAATTAGGTCAACATCAAAGTTGTACTTTTGCACAGTCTTTAAGTAAACTGAATGACTTATCATACATGTGTATGATATTTTCCTGGGAAAGAAGCACACGCTCTGCCATAGCGCGCTGTGGCCGCCGGGCGGCGCTGTGGCCTCCTGGGTGGCGCTGTGGCCGCCGGGCGGCGCTGTTGCGGCGCTGTGGCCGGTCATGTGTCTCTGCCGGAGCTCCTCCTCATCCTCACCCTGCGAAGTGACAGCAAACTTCCCGAAATCCACTCACTTTCCCTGCGTTTCCTCTCTGAGCTCCAGCGTCTCTCTGCGTCGCTCCGCTTCACACCGGTTCTAAGGTGAGTTTCCAGCCGAAGCTGCCGGGGGAAGGTCCGAGTGTTCGGCCCAAAGCCGGGAGGGCGTCGGCCGCTTGTCCACACACACAAACGTATAAGTTGACAGTGGACACCCAGTGAGTCCGCACATGCAGGCGTGAGATGTGAAGTGTGTGGACAGCGGGGACATGTCCGAGCTTGTCCCGTCCCCGTGATCACTGACCAACACGCAGCTTCTTGTGCTTTGTTGTCGAGCAGCGCCATGGCACCGAAGAGGCGGGCCGCCGCCGCCGCCAAGGCCGGTGGCAAGAAGCCGAAGGAGGAGCCCGAGGCAGCGAAGCCGAAGGACATGTTCACCTCCACCAAGGAGGCTCTGCTGGCCGCAGGCCCGCAGGTCCCGGGCAGGAGGAAGGTGGACGAGCACTGCCCGCTGTCCTCCTTCGGACAGGTAAGACACGTCCGGGACAAAGGCTCCTGAGAAAGGCCCCGGTCCCGGTCACGTCGGTAATGTTCCGTCAGTGTCTCCGGCAGGTTGTCCAGGACTACGACTGCATGCTCAACCAGACGAACGTGGGGAATAACAACAATAAGTTTTACGTCATTCAAGTTCTGGAAGACGGCAGCAGTTACTACACGTGGAACAGATGGGGCAGAGTGGTGAGTTTCATCTTCACACATCAGTTACAGCAGGGGGGTGTTTGTAAATAACAAGCTAATATGGAGTGATATTCATGTCATAACAATGTAACAAGGTTATTATGTGAATGATGAAATATACATGTGTTATTAAAATAAATAAGTGATACTTAAGCAAACGATATACTGAAATAATCGGAGGCCAAAATCACATGGGTAATAATGTGATGACCAAGAGCTGCAGCTATTCTCCATAAACCCACATGGTAGTTTCTGTGTAATGACCATGAATAAGATCTGTAAAATATATTCCATAACTCCATGTTTTTAATTAATTTCATAGTGATAAAGGTGGATGACAGAACAGCCCTTCAGAAGTGAAGTGGCCCTAAGCCATGGTCGCTCTATAGGTCACAAACCCTGCCTCTCCTTGTCAGCATATCAAGCGTTTTTCTTTTAAGTCCATTTTTTAAATATAATAAAGGCCATATTTTGCTATAATTGAGTGTTTTGATTCACAGGGTGAAACGGCATGTGTCACAGTCATTACCTTGAATTTTTTTAATTCACTGCAAACAGTGGCAGGGTTTATAACCTGTATTACAACCACTGTAGACACCAGCTCGGGTCTCAGAAGCCTTTGACAGTATCTCTTTAAATTAAGATGAATTACTTAATATTAATTATTAAGCTGTAAATTATTACAGCTAAAGACTAATTTTAAAAATTTCATATGGCAGCTTTGAATTGTAGAAAATGTTGTACTTTTAGTATTGGAACGAAAACATCCATTACAGAAACATGGTGCTGATATTTTATGATGTTTGAAGTTGTTGCATATTATAACATATGAAGCTTTGCATTTTCTAATGGGTTTGTTGACAAATATGTCTTTAATGTTGTCAGTCATCCTTTATTGGTTACAATAATTGCTGCAGTTATTACTTGCAATTGAATGTACAGATTATCTTGATTAACGGTATCAGCAGCATAACAACTGATGATCAATATACTGTAGTGATCATGCATTGATTTATTTATTTTTTTGCAGCATGTGCTGCTTGTTGGTGTGTTTCATTTTGCCGTAAAAAGCAAATTTCCCTTGATTGCCTCATGTGTTTTTGAATTCAGGGGGAAGTGGGTCAGTCCAAACTTAATGCCTTTGATAAGCCTGACAAGGCTGTCAAAGACTTTGAGAAAAAGTATAAGGACAAGACCAAAAACAACTGGAGCGATCGGATGAATTTTGTTTCTCACCCTGGGAAATACACCCTAATCGAGGTGGATGGGGAGCAGGATGCTGAGGTCAAGGTAATTAAAACGCAACAACAAACGCTGACTTTAACCAGAAACCATAACCATGACAGATTTTATCATGTTGCTATTTCACATATTTTAAACATTAGCAGTTTGTTAAGTTATCAAAATCTCACTGGGTATATTTTTGCAGGTGGACAGTGTGGATGGAAATTCTGCCAAAGTCACAAAAAATACCCTACCTTGCACCCTTGACAGCGCAACACAAAAGCTCATCAAGCTCATTTTCAGCAATGACATGTTTGCAATGGAATGTTTAAAGTGGGTGTGCAACCCTTTGGAGGTTCATGTATAAAATTTTAACATGGTAGATAGGTTAGATGAACTGGACTGTTAATCTCTGATTTTTACAGATATTTATTTTGACATTCACTACTGCTTAGAAATAAACACAGATTAAAGAGTGCTGACAATGACATAAGAATGAGTGAGCACTGCTATAAAGAAAGAGTGAATTCTGCATTTACACAACACATGGTCTTATATCTGCATTTTGAGCATGTTTAATCAGTGCCTGTATTCTAACAATGGAAGTAGTTAAAGAAGGAGGTTGTTCATTAAAATGAACAAAACATACTGTGTTAGATTCAGTTTCTTAAAAACAAATAACTATGTACAATAACTACTTTGGTTAAGATTTGTTTTCTTCTATGCATGTGTGGATGCTAAACAGACATCAAGAAGATGCCTTTGGGCAAGCTCAGTAAATTGCAGATTGCGAAGGGCTTTGAAGTGCTGGAAGAAATCGAGGCAGCCATGAACCAGAGCAGCAGAAGGGAACGCCTGGAGGAGCTCTCCTCAAAGTTCTTCACCACAATCCCACACAACTTTGGACGGAACAGACCTCCAATTATCAATGACAAAGAGATTGTGGACAAGAAGAAAGAAATGCTTCTGGTCTGATATGGTCTATATTGGAATGTGTTTTTTTTCACTCTGTTGTCTCGGCCCTGAAGTCACTCTCTTTTTACATTCTCTATAAAGGTGCTGGCTGACATTGAGCTTGCCCAGACTCTGAAGTCAGAGACCGAGAAGGCTCAGGAACAAATGATAGAGACAGTTCCTCACCCTCTGGACCAGGATTACAATTCTCTGAAATGCAGACTAACATTAATGGACCAAAAGAACGAAACGTTTAAGGTACCGTGTCAGTCAGTAATTGATAATGAGGAAAAAAAAAACAAAGCCCATATAATGTGTATTTATTGTTTTTTTTAAATTAAAGGTGATAGAGAAATACCTGAAAGTGACATCAGGTGGCTTTCATACCCCAAAAATTATCAATGTTTGGGAAGTTGACCGAGAGAAAGAGGTAGGAACCGCCAATTTTACTTTAATATAATACAGACAATTTACAGTGTATAGAAAAGAATGTGTAAAGAAGTTGTCATCCTCTTTATGTTTTTTAATATTGTATTATGGCTGATTTGATTTAGCTGTTTTTTTGCTAAAGCGTAATAAACAGACTCATGTCAAAGTGAGAACAAATCTCTATAAAGTAATCTAAAACATAAAAATGAAAACATGATTGCATAACGATTGTTTTTTACTATCGCTTCAAGTCCCATGACCTAACAGATATGTTTCATGTTGCAGGGAGAGCGTTTTAATGAGCATGATCACCTGGGGAACCGCCGCCTCCTGTGGCATGGTACAAACATAGCGGTGGTGGCAGCCATCCTGAAGAGTGGCCTGAGGATTATGCCCCATTCAGGAGGCCGCGTTGGTCGCGGTATCTATTTTGCGTCTGAAAACAGCAAGTCTGCATGTTATGGTGAGGTTGCATGAAAAGAAAGGCATTAAAGAAGATAATAATATAATAATATCATGTGAATATGCAGCTAGCTGATTTTTTTGCCATGTTTTATTTTTTTTAGTGCGCACATCAAATAACACTGGAGTGATGTTTCTGAATGAAGTGGCCCTCGGCAAAGAGCATACCATCACCAGGGATGACAGTTCGTTGAAGAAGGCTCCTGCTGGCTGTGACAGTGTTGGTGGCAAGAGGGCTTGTGGAACCAGGTACAACAACTCGTTCAGAAACCTATTGTTCTCTCAGGGTCACTGCTAGTTCACTTATGTCGTTTTTCCAGATCAACTCAGCTCATGACTGCCCACTTCTGGTAGCACGTTAGTTTTTCACTGCAGATGGCACCACCTCGTTGTAGTGGGTTGTCGTAGCAACGGCGCATGAAAACATGGTGATGTTGTCGTCATTGTTACACACAGAAACACTGGAGGATATTCAGGAAATCCTGTTTTGGATTCTCAGTATGTGGCTGTTAGTCACAGTGAGGGGTTAAATTATGTTTCAGCAGAAGGCGGCACGATGAAAGACTGGAAAAGCTCATGAAATACTTCTTCGGAATACAGAATATGAGACGGATGTGGACACTGATCGATGAGTTGTCTGCACTGTTTAACCTCACCTTAGTGGCTCACCACATTTAAACCTCCGTCTAAATGATAAAAAATAAACTACCAGGTACCAAAACTTCTGCCTGAGGAAAAAACTGTTTAATTTAATTATTTTAATTGTACACAGTCAAAATAAGTTTGTGATTAATGACACTTTATTTGACTTAGTTTGGTAAGGATGTTACAGGATTAAAAATGTAATGTTTTAATAGCATCATGGACATGGGTAAATAGTTTTAACCTCTTTGGTTTCAGATCCCTCCAAGGACATCTTCATCACCCTGGACGGGAACAAGGTTGCGGTGCCTCAGGGTGAGCCCGTACAGCAGCCCCAGTTCTCGGACAGCTTCTTCTCTAACAGTGAATATCTCATATACAAAGAGAACCAGTGTCGCATTCGCTACCTGCTGGAGCTCAATATGCAGTTCTAATTCAAATCAAGGATGCCTTTTAAAAAAAATATGTTTCTTATTGCTTCTAAACAAGAGTCTTCCCAATGCTGTTTTCTAATCTAATATGGTTATTGACAGTTATTGTGCAGATGTTCCTTCTGTGATGCATAAACGACTCACAATTCGCTGTGCCTTATATTTTGCACACTATAAACGGGCGTGTTAGATTTGCACTTTTGATCGATTCATACCGACATACTATGGAAATGTTTTCCATTACATATCACTACAAATATGGTGTCTTTTCACCATATATTTTACTTGAAATAATATGAAATGGCTCTAAATATTTTACAGCTGCTTTAAAATAAACACCACACGCCTCTGGTTTGAGTAGCTTATATTTTACTTATGTTTAATTATATTTTTGAAGTTTTAACTACCCGTCAGAAGGAAGATATATTGGATATTAAAAGATGTTTGCTGCACACCTCCATGGTGATCTAAAGACTAATGATTGTATAGAAGAGAAGTTTAAAGTGTGTGCACATGTTTACAGGTGGGAATGCAACTTGTGGTTATGTTTAAGCACTTGCATAATTCTAACATTTTGTTTTTCTGCTGTTTGTACTGTGGTATAAATAATCAAAAACTTCAATGTATGTCAGGAATAGCTGAAAGCACAATGACTTGATATTGTGTTAGAATGAGCAACTCCCTTTAGAATGTAATTGCCACAGCATTTTTGCATTATGATGCTATTTACTGTAAAGCCATATTTAGTAAATAAACAAATTAAATGCTGCATTACTAACATTTTTTCAAGTAATTAATCAAAAAACATGCTTTTCTCACTATGTTTGTTTAATATGTTTAATAACAGATTTATTTTAGCATTAGATGTTTTGCTCCAGTGAAGATTATGACCATCAATAAA
Source organism: Channa striata (assembly GCA_033026295.1). NCBI lineage: Eukaryota > Metazoa > Chordata > Actinopteri > Anabantiformes > Channidae > Channa > Channa striata. The sequence continues at coordinate 14,622,434 of CM065168.1, read as the reverse complement.
AAAAGAACATGAAAGAACCACTCAAATCAAAAAGGGAAAGAAGGAAGGAAAATTACATATCCTGTGTCATTTAAAACAACATGGACAAAACAAAGTGCTTTGTAAAACAATCAGAACATTATAAACCCTGTCAAAACTATATAAACCACATTTATGGACACAACTAGATTGCTAAATAAGAATTTCAATATTATCAGTGAAACAATTTTCTTTCTCTAATCTTACAGTTACTTTGGTTTTAGTAAATAACATAAGACACAAGATATTAGCGTCAGGTAACTGTGACGTTTTCTTTGAACTTGTGGTTATTAGGACCCAGAGAAGACAAGGCTCTAAAGGGAGACAGTGGAGTGTGTGTCTGTGTGAAAGAAAAAAAAATCAATCACACACAACACAATGTGTGACAGTCACTGCCATACACAGCACAGGACAGGAATGAGAGTGTTACTGGAGGAGAGACGAGGACAGACAGGAAGCATCATCTCGCATCTAAAACAACCGTGAATTTAACGTTCAGCAGTTCTTTAAATAGAAATATACGTGTGTGCTATGTCTGGACATTTGGAGCGTCACCACAGAAGAAGAATACCTCAGACGTGGAGTTGAGTGGACTTGATGACATGGACCTTTTACTTTAATGTTTTCTGATAACTTTTAACCTATAAAAAATACATAAACAAACAAGATGTGGGAATTCAATAGGAGCTTTTTCACACCTGGTCAACCTCTGTTGTCTGAAATGAATCGCACAAACAGAGATTGGATTATGGGTAAGTGACTGTACAGGATGCAGAATTAGTGATGTGCTTTATAATTAGCTTTAACGCATTTTTCTTCTGTTTTTCATAAACACAGTCTACACTTGCATTTAATTTTTGTTGTCAGAGCAAAACTTTGTAAACTAAAGATTATACATTAATTTAAAAAATGTGTGTTCCACCCGTGTGTGTACACAAAGGTGGAAGCAGTGACACCCTTGTCAGTATTTAGCATTTGATGGAATATACAGACTTTTATTTTTCCATTATTAAAAAATCTAAATCTAAACATTATTGTAAACAAAAAAAGTGTGCCAATGTCATCAAACAAACCACTAATTACAAAATCAGAGGTTTGATTCCCGAGCTTCTCCTGTCCACATTTGAAATTGTCTTAAGGCAGGACACTGAGTCTCAGCTGCTTTTTGAAAATATTTTCTGTCATAAGACGTGCCAGAAGACTAAATGTTAATGTTAATGGAAAAAATCAGCTGTTAGTTGAGACGACGCTACATTATATGAACAAGGCAATTTATTTCTGTATCATATTGTACAGTTTGCACTTCCCCCCTTAACTGTAAATATGTGTTAAATGAATTGCAAGACAAGTAATTTCATCAAATACGTCTATTTCTACATACATTTCTATATGAGTAAAAGCACATACAAATACTTTTATTTTTAAGACAATAATTTTACAGTTTTTACTCAAAATATTGTGTAATTGTGTGGACAGTGTGTCTTCTTGCATTTACAAACTGTGTCTGTCTTTTCAACACAGGACATCCAAACACAACATCTGAGACACAACTTCAGGGTATTGAGAAGGAATAATGGCGGAGAAAACGGATCCCATGATTGTGCCAAACTACTCAGTAGCAAATCTCACAACCGCCCTGTGGGAGCAGGATCCAACAGTTCCTGCTGACGTAGGCGTCGTCACAAGCTCCCAGTCGCAGATCAAAGACCTGTTTGGGCTGTTCTGCATGGTGACCCTTAACCTCATCGCTCTGTTAGCCAACACTGGTGTGATGGTGGCTATTGCTCGTGCGCCTCACCTGAAGAGGTTTGCTTTTGTGTGTCACCTTTGTGCAGTGGACCTGCTGTGTGCCATCCTCCTCATGCCCCTGGGCATCATATCCAGCTCGCCGTTCTTTGGTACCGTGGTGTTTACCGTCCTGGAGTGTCAGGTTTACATCTTTCTCAATGTTTTTCTCATCTGTCTGTCCATCCTCACCATCACAGCCATCAGCGTGGAGCGTTACTTCTACATCGTGCACCCAATGCGTTACGAAGTCAAAATGACTATCAACCTTGCTGTCGGTGTAATGCTCCTCATCTGGGTCAAATCAGTCCTCCTGGCTCTGGTCACACTGATTGGGTGGCCAGCCTATGGACATCAGAGCTCTATTGCTGCATCTCACTGTTCGCTCCACGCGAGCCACAGTCATTTGAGGGGAGTGTTTGCTGTGCTCTTCAGTGTGGTCTGCTTTCTGCTTCCTGCTGTGGTCATCTTTGCTGTTTACTGTGCTGTGTACAAGGTAGCTCGCTCTGCAGCTCTGCAGCAAGTTCCCGCTGTGCCAACATGGGCAAGTGCAAGCCCTGCTAAGGATCGCTCCGACTCCATCAACAGCCAGACCACTATGATCGCCACCACCCGCACTCTGCCCCAGAGACTTTCTCCAGAAAGGGCATTCAGTGGAGGCAAAGCTGCAATTACTTTGGTTTTCATTGTGGGCCAGTTCTTGGTTTGTTGGTTGCCGTACTTCATCTTTCACTTGCAAATGTCTCTGTCTGGCTCCATGCAGAGCCCTGGGGACTTAGAAGAGGCCGTCACCTGGCTAGCGTACGCCTCCTTTGCAATTAATCCGTTCTTCTACGGCCTGTTGAACAGACAGATCAGAGAGGAGCTGGTAAAGTTTCGGCGCTGCTGCTTGAAACAGCCTCTGGAGATCGGGACATCCAGCCATGAGGGCTCCCTTCAGGAGAACTTCCTCCAGTTCATCCAGAGAACGGCCGGTGTGGCTGAAACCCACTCTACCTGTGCCAACTCTAATTCCAGCAACAGCGTGGACAAAGGGATTAAGATCCCTGGACAAATACCAGAGGAACAGGCTTAGATACAATATGTGAACTGAAGTACTAATACAAAATATAGGCCATGTCTTTTTTTTTTTTTTTCTTACAGGATTGTTAACTTTTCAAGTCTTTAAAACAATTTTTAAAAACAGTGCAGATAAGCCCATGTGGACAATGAAAATATAACCCCCAGACTGGCTCCAGACATCCCTTCCCTCATCACATTACTTCATTGTCTTTATGTCCACTATAGACAAGAAGTCATTACAGTGAACAATAGTCCTTTCGGTGATCATCTAGACAGTATTGTTTTATGAAACAGTTCAGAAAATATGAACTTACTGTACCCCTTTAAATACACCTTAAACAAACAACTTGTTGTTTTATTCAGGTTAGGCTTTCGTATTATATGTCAAGATGCTTTTACTGTGCTGTAATATGAAATTTTGAAATTTTCCCCTATTTACATTACAACTGGCTACATTTTGATGATGTTTGTTATAGCTCATGAATGGATCAATAATGGATCATTAATGAAATGTTTTATTGCCTTTATTTCTGTCATTTGAAACATATCAATAACAATATTCTGCCCCTGCAAGTGTTATACTGGACTCTGTTGAACTTGAAATGAAAATAATGAATGTTACTGTTGCAGAGCACTGGTCTGTTATATCTAAGGAAGAAGTTGAATAACAGAATAACAGTAACATGACTCACGCCCTTCACTAAATTATGCTTTTATCACACTAACATATGTGCTGAGCTCTCATGAATCTGAGGACAATACCTCAAAGTTACCCAGTGCAACAGATATGCTGATAGATGGTGAATGTCATCTGCCCCTGTCGTCATGGAAATTGAGTGAGCTGGTGATTCACGTAGCAACGGGGGCCTTTCAGCTCGATGTATGTGTTAGCTTTAGATCCTGATTGGGCTAAACTAAGTCTGGCTCATGCCTGGTTTTCACATGTAAACTCAATAAACAATGTATATAAGTTAAGACAGAGGCCTATGAGCTGAGGGTAATTCCCTCTGAATATAGACTGCTATGAAAGCTGTGGTGAGGCGGAGGTAGTCAATTTACAATGGAAATCTTTACTGGGCATTGATAAAGCTCTCAGACTGGTCCCAAAGTGCCGTTTTATGGCCTCTGCTGTTTGTATTAATCAAACAAAAGAAAAGACGGAATAGTGTGGCAACGGCAAATAGCATTTTGCTGTATGGCCACCACTAACAGCAATAGACAGCAGTCTTATGCAATTGTGATTGTTTATTATACTTATAATACTTTGAATGCATTATGTGGGAGCTGCCGAAGCACATTTCAAAATTGTGTTGTGAGAATATTTAATCAGTTAACAAGAATGCATTTCAACTTATTCATTTTTGACGACCATCTGCTTCTCTGTCTGCTGCTTTTTGGATTACTCACATTTATAACTCTCATTTATTTATCTCTTTTTCAAATGTTTACCTGTTAAATAGAGATGATTTCTTTACCCCAACATGACAAAATTGACACTGTTCATGCAATCTCATCTCAGAATTCATGACCTCACAGCTGCCGGCAACAAAGGTTAAAGTAAAATCCACATAATTCCCAGTGTTGACGCTAGACTTGGCTTGGACTAACCTTTGTGTCTAAACAGTTATACATTATAACTAAATATTACTGAATATGCATTAGGACATCTTTTCAGGAACATTTGACTCACTACCAGTCACTTCAATAATCACTGTTATCAGAGCTCTATGTTCATTTAACAGCTGAGGGAGGCATTAGTATGTTGTTCTAGAAACATCTGGATGGACAGATGTGAATGTTAATAAGCTAAGTGCTTTATCCTTCTAAATTTTAATTACATCTTTTGTTTTCTGCTTCTTTGTTAACATTGCTTTTGTCTGAAAATGTTAGGTGTTTAAGACCTGACCGTGGTTCATATTCAATGGGAATCACAAGGTCTTTATTGCAGAGAGAACATACTGAGCCAAACACCTTCACTCAGTTTTCTGTGTGTGAGTGTCATCCTCATCAGCCCATGTGGCCTCTACGTTTTAAGAATTACGTGAAAAAAACCTAACACAAAACTTACATTATTATTTTACTTTATTATTTTCCTGTGCTATTTTAATGTCCTATATTGTCCAGATTTTAAAGTGGCAATTTTTCTCTGTGGTTAATAAGACCCAATGTTTAAATAAAGCTATTATTATACAATCCAGGAGATGTACCAGATGAAACTAAATAAGCTACAGGCTTCAAACACTAACACAACACATTTCTCTCCATCCCAATGGTTTCTACATCTATCATTATTCTTCAGGTAATTCTCCATCACACCATCACTTCACTACCACTGCAGTACTGTGGAAGAAAGTATTTTGGTATTTTGTAATCGGTAAAAGAGTGAGAGAAAATGTGCTACTTGGGCATGTGTCACTGGAAAATGCAGTAATGTGTGACCAACAGAGAGCGCTATGCACCAGTGGATCCCCCCTCTTCTCTTTGGACAACTCTGACAAGGCATCTGGTAATTTTCATTTAACAGTGAGATGTTATCTGCACAGTGTCTGGCCAGGCTATGTTCAAAATGTGAAACAAGCGCAATACACACACTGTACAATCATGAGATTAGCCAGGGTTCAGTCCAAGCAGGGAAATGTGTAGGTTTAGCAAATGAAATGAACGAGTGAAGACAGAGAGTTTTGTGTGTCTGTGGAGCTGCTCAGTGAGAGACACTACTGTCAAACACACACGAATTTGCACATGTGAAGCTATATTAATGGTTTACCATTTGCACATTAACAACAAACATATAGCACACACATACAGTGAGCACACAGTGTGTCATGCCTGCAGGTAGTGTCGCAGAAAACCACAAAAAATGCAGAGTGAACACAGGAATAAGTGGAATTGCAAGCATTGATTTGTCTCAGGGTAGGGCCTGGGATGAACTGTTATCACCAGGGCTCTTGGCAAGAAGCTCTTAAGGTGACAAGCAGTCAGGTCTTCGTGGCCTGCCCTCATAATAGGAGGACTGCACAATCATGACGGTGCTACAATACTGACGCTGATCATCGTTGCTCCCCCACTAGTTAAGTCAAGTAAAGCCCACTGATTGTCTGTCAATCTAAAAGAAATTTAGATTTCTACAAAAGACCTTGTAGTGTGTCGCGTGAAAGAGGCCAAGAAAGACAGGCCTGTAAAAGCCAATAATGACATTCCTCAACCAGGTAGTCAGCGGGCCGTGTTCCACCTGAGTGTCAGCGACAAGCCTGCAGAGTGGTTAGTCACGCTCCGGCTACACCCTGCTCAGTGACATGAGCCCAGCAGCTCACTGAGGCAAAGGCACAGCTCACCTCAGTAGAAAGGGAGGAAGAGAGAGAAGTAACAATGGAAGTAAAAGGTGATGTACGATCTGAAAACTAGAGGTGACACAAGATTTAGTCAAGGTTTAGATCCCAGCTGAAGGCAAAACTTCTCATCACTGGGTTTAATTGACATAAAGCACATATTAACAGAGGACACACAGCACAGGCCTCAAACTGAGGCTCATCATGATTTTACAGTCTAACAAACCTGCTGCATATGATCTGCAGACCACGTCAAACAGATAAGGCTAATCTGTGGTTCCATTCATGCAATGACCTTTTATAAAAGATTTATGATGATGTGATTATACATGAAGATGACAAATGAAACTTCATCTGTGAAGCAGTTTGCACAAAGGTTTATTTTTTGCATGTTGCATCTCTTGTTAATACAAGACTGGTAACGTGGAATTCTAGATAAATGTCAATGTCACAGTGTCCTCAAGTGGACATGATCATTTACACACTATTGTTTTTGACATTTCTGTAGGTGCAGTACCTTCATGTATCATAATCATCAATCTCATTCTTCAAGTGATGATTTTGTAATAAGCCCCCAAGCTCCAGTGTCTGTAGATGACGTTGGAGGGTGTGACTGCAGATTCTACTGTGGCACTGAGCTTTGACAGAGTGTAGCTGCAGAATCATGCCCTGTTTGAGGTGTCTATGCTGTGGTAATGGTAATTTATTCAAATCTGTTCAAATTTTGAACAGATTTGAAATGGTAATTCCTGCTTTTAATCACCATAGACCTTCTGTAGTAGTATTTTGGAAGGCCTTTTGATTTTTATATAAGGCCATGTTGTGTCCACTTCCCCGTATATCTCCAGGCTGATCATGCCTTGTGTGCAGCTCCTTCTCATCAACATGCGCTGGGTCAGGACAGTGTGGAGCGGCATACTGAACATCCTCACCTGCTTCTTTTGACCTAGAATTACAAAGTGCTGTGGCCAAATCATCGTCTGTGTGGGAAAAAAATGATGAAAAAAGGAGAAAAACTGAGAAATGTTTATTTACAGAAATTCTTAATGCTAGTTGATTTTTTACTTATTTTGAACAGGTGACTTATGATGATTGTTTTGTCATTTGGCATTTTTGCTTACCTGTTATGATACTTGGCATGCTGACACAGATATCAATGGTCCTGTATGATGTATAGAGCAAACACTAAGGCAGAAGAATATGTAGCATAAATAACATTAAATTGTTGATTGTTGAGACCAGAGAAGATGAACGTCAAATTATGAATGGAAAACATGGCTAAAACTGATTCTGAAACAGAGGAAATGCTCTAGTCCCCTGGATTAACTAGTGTATTCCTGCAGGAAAGGCTATAAAAAAGTCTCTCCTCGCTCCTTTTTGGGGCTTCTCGTGTTCCTTCTTCCTGATGTTGCTGTCACTTGGAATTGCCACATCTACCACTACAGCCTTGTCCTTCTGTTTGTCCACAACTAGTATGTCGGGTTGGTTTTGTGTCGGGTTGGTTGTATGTCGGGTTGGTTTGCCATTAGCAGGTTCTTGTGGCCTCCTCATGGTTCCCAATTGCCTGCAGGATCCTAAGATGTCCTCAAAATCTGTTATGCTTCCTCCTGGTAGTAAACTCCCTCATTTTTGCCTACTTTTCTTTTCCTTGCAGCCATCACATAACATTGTAGTACTTCTTGTAGTTCTGTGAATCTTTTCATCTCGATCTTTCAGTGATAAAGTATGTTCCTTCTTCCTGATGTTGCTATCGCTCGGGATTGCTACATCTATCACTACAGCCTTGTTCTCCTGTTTGTCCACAACTACTATGTCCGGTTGGTTGGCCATTACCAGTTTGTCAGTCTGTATCTGGAAATTCCCACAGGATCTTAGCTCTGTCATTCTCAACCACCTTTGGAGGTGTGTCCCATCGTGACTTCGGGACTTCCAGTCCGCACTCGGCACAGTAGCTCCATTTGACTGGTAGGATTTTTAGTCATGATGGATCCTGCTCTTCCTGTCCTTGCTCCTCCTCTGGTTTCTGCTGCCTTCCATGATGGCCATCCTGCTTAGTTGTTTCATCCTGGATAGTGGCCTGATGCTCCTTGCTGCCTCAGTCTCAGGGTGCTGGATTTGGGGTGAAACCCTCCATGCATTGTTGAGGTCCATCTCCTCCTTTGGCCAGCTTATTATGCCAGCTGGGTACCTGATGACCGGGAGGGCGTAGGTCATCACCGGACCTTGTTCTTCCCATTCAGGCCAGGATCTTCCTGATGTCACTTGTGGTCTTCCCACAGCTATCTTGCCTTCTTGTTGGTATGTATCCGTTGATCTCGTTCAATGCTCAGGGTTTGTCCTTCCATGATGGATCCTGCTCTTCCTGTCCTTGCTCCTCCTCTGGTTTCTGCTGCCTGAGGTATTCACTAAGCACGTCATCACTTGGGGCCATCTTCCTGATGTATTCACGGAGCTTAGTTGTTTCATCCTGGATAGTGGCTCTGATGCTCACTAGTCCTCGGCCTCCTTCCTTGCGCTTAGCGTACAGTCTCAGGGTGCTGGATTTGGGGTGAAACCCCCATGCATTGTAAGGAGCTTCCTTGTCTTGATGTCAGTGGCTTCCATCTCCTCCTTTGGCCAGCTTATTATGCCAATCTTGACCTTGTGCTGAATACATTTTGCAGATATTTGAACACAACAGATGTTGGGTTTTGAATTGCAGAAACAGCAGGGACAGGGCATCTCCTTGGTATATGCCGCACTTGATGTTGACTTGGGTCCACCTTCCCATTGAGTTCTGGATGAAGGCTCACTCCTGTTGATCTTGTATGAAACGAGTCGTAGGCTTTCTTGTAGTCAATCCAGGCAGTGCACAGGTTGGTATGTCTGGTCTTGCAGTCTCGGTGACCGCTTTATCTACCAGGAGCACTCTTGTTATTCCTTTCTGTGCTTTGGTCATGTATTGATCCACGTGCCTGGTCATCATGATATGTTGTAATTAAATGGGATCATATCAGTATATTAGGGTGGGTTCCATCCACTATTACGTGTTCATTTGTGCCGCCAGTCGCTCATGAAGGGAAGTTAGCTTCTTTAGCCAGTAGGCATGGATATATCAGGCCCTGGTGCTGTCCAGTTCTTCATGCCTGAGACCTCTCTTGGATGTCTGCCATTGTGATGGTTACTGGATCTTGTTCAGAACTGAAGGGCTGATATATATGTGTGTGTGTGTGTGTGTGCAGTCTCAAGGGTTATATATATATATATATATATATATATATATGTCCCATGTCTTGCCTTAAGGACACTAATGAGGACACTAAATCCAATAACTAACCCTACAGTTTATGGACAACCCTGTACAGTATTTTGTTCAGTGTCCTCACCAAGTACAGTGTACACACCCAGCTCTGTTCGCTGCGAAGGAAGTAGCCACCTGCACTTGTAAACCAACCCGTGGTACTGATACCCACTCTGACCATTGAATTCTATGGTATACAACTCTAAATATAGCTCTGAGACCCCTGCGTGTCTGTCTACATTAAATGGAAGACTGGACCCAGTGCAGTCTCAGCTGATTGGCTCAGGATTCATAGAGACAGAGGTATGCCACACCGACTTGCTGCTGAGCTATTTCTGTCTCTCTGCCACCATGCCTGAATGGCCTCTACTCCCTCCACTGCCACACCAAGAATACTCCTCTAATTGGGTTGGCTCCTGATCACATGCAGTCTGATCCCACTGCACCCCCCTTCTTATCCCCATCTCTGCCACCAGGGAACAGAGCCTTGGAATCCAAATCCACGCTCTGAAGTCGCACTTTCTTTATTGTTCACACACTGTGGGTGCTGTGAGCGCTCGTAACACTTCTCTTTGGGGACTCCTCCTCGTCTCCCTTGTTCTGGTGACACCACTCTGTTTGAGCTTGTTTATGCACCATGCTGATATAGAAAGTTATGAGTGATAGCAACAACTGTGCAGCTTAAGCATGACTGAATCAGAGTTTTATTTTGGGAGACTATTGAATTTTATGTATCGGGCCCTGCTAAAGTCAGAAATATCTGAGGAGGCTCGGGACCTTGTGTGAACTCACTCTATTGTGCACCACTAAGACGGTGAAACAATGAGTCAGTTTATTAAGACTGAGACATTTGACAAATTATGCTTGTTTCAATTGACACCCTGCTCTTAATATACTGCACACCACATATGCATACTTCCCAAAAGTTACATTCTGTTTTCGAAAACAAAAATACTGTGTCCAAGTTATAACTAGACAGGGAGTGTTTGTGCATACTGTCTCATTCTGTAGTGGAAGTTTGTGCCACTGTGCAAACCCTGCCCAGTTAGCCCCACAACTCTGTGTGAAATGTGACACAACCCTGGGTTCTCCTTTAAGTCATGCCTTTTCTGTCTGTGTGCACTACATGTGTGTGTGTGTGTGTGTGTGTGTATACACACTGTTTCTGTCAGTGTGTGAGTACAGGGCGGGTGTCAGGCCTCCATTTTTACCAGGACGCCTGCAGCAGCTGTCCCCTGGCATGTCAGCGGGAGCGTCACAGTGGTAATACAGGGGTTCAGAAGTGAACTGAGGCGGCTGTGTGCAGTGCGATCAGGAAGATTTGCCCTCACTGTCTCCAGCCCATCAAGGACCTGCAGTCCCACCATGACGGACCAGTACGAGTACAACACCAACGAGGAGAAGATTGTCAAGGACAGCAACACCAAGGAGATCGATCTAATTAACAGAGACCCCAAGCAGATCAATGAAGACGTTGTGAAGGTTTGTGCAGCGTGGAGACAACACCCTGTCAGAGAAAGGATTAGGAATGTAACCCCCTGTTTTGACAAATGTAAAAGCATGTGGAGAACATGCAGAAAGTGAAAAACTAGGAGAACATGTTGTTAAACTCTCTGGAAAATCCCTAAATAGACCAAGAACTATTCCTGTAGCCTGTGCTGATCTCTGAGTTTATTTTTAGAATGGGGAAGAAGTGTGTGAAACTGATACTCTATGCCACTGAGATTCATTTCGGTTTGGCCAGTGTTATTGTGATTATTGCCATGTTATCACGGGATATTTTGTGTGAGCAAAAAATCGAACATACCTTTAGATTAGAATTATTTTGACTAAGGCTGATTTGTGTAAACATGTTCAAAGAGTGTGGAAAATAATCAATAATGACGTCAGCATATGTCGACATGTTTTAGTTTGGAATGATTCTACTTCTACCCTTGTTAACATAGTAAGAATTACAATAAGTGATAAATTAGAGTTTGAATCGCTCTAATCATTCTGTAGCAACTGTTCCAATTTATATTCTTTCTTTGCATTGCCCTCAAATTAAAGCGGATCGGTAATATCTATTCATTGTCCCTAATTAGTCAGGGAATCTTATCCTCTGAGCAATCAGATTTACCAGCTTCAGATCACATAAGCATCCATCTATTGTTTCTAAACACTTTTGCAGAAGTTGAGTTTAGCAGTCCTCTAAGGGCTAAAAGAAAGTAGAACTTGCTGAGAAAATATAAAAGAGCAGGACATGTCCAGCCATTTATTCAGAGGATGATCTCTGGCTGCTGTCTCTACGGGAAATGAACACAGAGTCGTTACTTCTCATACTGATTCCATGTGATGGTCTGGAAGAAAGGAAAAGGTTTTAGGTGTGTGGCGAGTTTGCTTGCATTTGATTACTGGTGATTTAACTATGATTTTCGAGCTCAGAATGTGAAAAGGAAGCTCTTTTACAATGAGCGGCTGGTACATGCTGAGAACTGAAAACATTATGCAGTTGCTGTCATGCATTTTACATGACGTGTCAGTAAAACGTGCTTGAATAGAACTCTGAGAATGATTGGGACTGAGCAAAAAGCCACTCCACAACTCTGCCTGTATGCCATCACATTATTTTTATGTTTAATATTATAAAGAGCAGTTGTTCTCTGTTTATATTTTAGACTCTGAAACATGTCCCGGCAGAGATTTGGTGCAATGCTCTGAAGAATGTCTTTTAATCAAAGCCTCTTTTAAATATTCTCGTAGGTCGAATTTGAGGATGTCATTGCAGAGCCCGATGGTACACACAGCCTGGACAGTGTGTGGAAACTCAGCTACACAACCTTCACTGTGTCCAAGTACTGGTGCTACAGGATCTTGTCTGCTGTCTTCGGTATCCCTGTGGCTCTGCTCTGGGGCTTCCTGTTCGCCTGCATCTCCTTCTGCCACATCTGGGCTGTTGTTCCCTGCATCAAGAGCTGTCTAATTGAGTCGCAGTGCATCAGCCGCATCTACTCTCTCTGCATCCAGACCTTCTGTGATCCTTTCTTTGAAGCCCTCGGCAAGATCTTTAGCAGCGTGCGAGTGGCACTGCGCAAAGAAGTCTAATAACTCACACAGTAGTGTTTATAATTTGATAGGATGAAGTGTGGTATCTTTTTATACAGCCGAATATTAGTCCTGGCGTCTTTGCTTACTCCCTGATACTCCTTCTCCTCCCTTCACAACATGCTGTTCCCCACCCTCCTATGCTCAAGCTCTCTGCGTTGAGTTCCGACATGCCCCGTGCGCCTTCTGCCACCAGAAGCTCTGTGACAGCTGCAACAGGCAGCATGGTTCTGTGACAGCTCTGGCACTCCTGGAGCGCTCAGTGCTCCTCTCTGAGGAAGAGGAGGGCCACCTGCCATGAGGAGGAGCTGTCCACCTTCATTTATGTGTATTTGTGTGGCTATTCATTCATACCAAATGAAATTAATCCCCCAATGCTGCTGGACCGTGTTGTCCATATGCATTATATTCAGCTATGCTTAAAAGTTTTATTGATATTGATGCTGAAAATGGTGTGTCTGGTCTTGTTTATGTTGATTTGGAATTAGATTTGACACTTATAAATCCAGTATGTATACTTGACGTCATTAGAACAAATCTTAATTACTCTGACAAATAATGTCCAATTTTTTTTATGTATGAAAATAAATGTGTTCTTTGAATGTGTTTTTCCCTCTTAATTTGTGGTGATGCCACATACTTGTATATATGTAAGAAATATCTGTTTAGAGCATTTGCAATATAGACCTGACAATTGATGGAGTAAAGAAACTCTGTCTGTATCACTCTTATCCTGCTATTTTGTAGGTGTAGAAAGAGAAATCAGAAACTGGTCACAGCCTCTTCAAACACTTCACAGAAGATGACTGTTCTTATGACAAGTATGTGGCACCACACACCAAGTATGTGTGTTTGAAGGGAGCTATATTGTGTGTTTTACTTTCAATTCATTCTGACAGGTTTAAGGAATAAAGTTTTGAGATTCATCAGACATCTTTTGTTCAGCCAACAAAGAAGCAGTGACCTGCTCTGACCCACTAGAGGTTGCTGTGGTGTATCTGTCTTGTGCTTCTCTTTCATGTTTAAGGTCCAATATTGGTGGTTCATGTCACCACACCCTTCTGTATTTATAACCCCAGTGCGTTTGTTTCTGCTTGATTCCAGAATCTGTAAGCTGAGTAAAAGCCTCATTTTGATGGACAAGCTGTAATAAACAGTGTTATTAGTACACAAGAGCAATTCATGTTTGATGTTAAGTGGTCAAATTTCAGTAAATAAATAACACGTCCAGTATATATATATATATATGCTCAGTATTCATCATGCAAATACAGTACACTTCATTTTTACATAGATGTTTCATGTTGAAACGTTTTAAGGCAGTTTAGAAATGCAAAGGGATGATACATCAGATGCTTTATCCACAAAGGCAACTAAACTGATTCAACAGCAAATGAACTTTACAGAGTACATAATTATTATGTTCAGCAAACCAAAATTAAGACATTTTCTATATATACAAATTAATAATTTAACACCCTCCTCAGCACAAGATTAAATAAAATTGTACAAGCACAGACACAGAGTACACACACATTCTCCTCCAGAGTTTTTTTTTTGGAAATGTATAATTAAATAATATAATCTTTCATTATATTTTTATTATTAAATACATAACAAATGTGTTCATGCCTCTAAAAATATGTTTTTTAAAATTACGATTTACTCCAGATTCAACATTTTCTACCAAAACAAGATTGCCTTACGTCAGTATCAAGGGAAGTAAACAACAGAACCGCCAAACAAAAAGAATATGATTGGCAGTTGTTCAAGTCAAATCTTACTTTTGGCACTTTTGGATGGATAATTTGCTGTGGCAACCCCCAAAAGGGTGTGGCCAAAAGAAGAAAATGAAGAACAAGTAGAGGAATTCACCAATCCTGCACTCCACAAATAAAGCATCACCGGTGGACTACAGTTAAACATCCCTGCATTATACATAACTTGTATTTTTTTAAAGGTCACAGTGGACTGAAGCCTATTCCAGCTGTCTTTGAGGAAGAGGTGGAGTACACCCTAGACAGAACACCAGTCTATCACAGGACCCTCATATTAATAATCCATGTATTGTACTTTGTAGTTGCTGCATTATAGTGCATATTCAGTGTCAGGTGGCAATAAGACGAGTTGAATTATAGAGATAAATAAAAAAAAGCTAAACACCTGTTTCAACTAAAACAGAACAAACTCCACAAAAAAAATACTTGTTCTACGCATGTTGTGCTGGGTTATTTTTATTTTTAGCCAGGTCACACCTCATCATCGAAAATAATACCAGTTTGGTCTAAAATTGAAATAACAAAGGTGGCTCACAGATTTACAGTCATTACAAATGAACAGCCTCAGAATTAATTGGGGTTGGAACAATGAATGTGGAGCGAATTCATGACTTACTAGTTTTTTCAATGATCTGCACCGTGTCCAGACCTCAGCCCATTAATCCGTTTTGGGGCTGAGCAGGATGTTTGCAGGAACCCAGCACAGTTATTGAGCCAGTGGGGACAAACATCCCCCTGGAACAGTTCAAGCAACTCTGCCAAGGATTTCTTCCGTCTGAAAGGAGTGCTAATGAGCATCAGACAGGTGTGAATATTAATGTCCTGGGTGCATTTTTGCTGCTTTAGCTATTAGTGTTTCAAAAAATCCATCAGATCTTATGTTTAATAGCTTTAAACAATCCACTGCAAATGTAACAAACAGAACAACGTTGGCACACAATATTTATGACAGGTAAGCAATTTCATTCAAACACTGACTATTACAAGCTTTGCTGGTGACAACAACTGAATCAATAGTACAACTAGCCGGGTTGACCAAGCTGAAAGAAAAAGAAATATTTCATTTACTTTTGTTCTCTTTACACTAATATGTTAATATTTCTAAATACTACAATATACTTAATATACTTAATAAAAAATCAAGCGTGAAAACGAGCTCAGCTTGGTCTATGATTATCTCACATGTTTCATTTTTGCGATGTAAAATTCTGTACAAATTCTAAGCAAACTTGATCCAAGAGGTATCTGATGGATTTGGACTTTTTTTTGGAGCAGCAGCTTATGGTGACAAACTGCGCGGGCAGCTTGTGAGGAGGAAGAGAAGCTGGGGTGCTTACGTGGTCGAAGTCTGTGTGATGCTCCTCTGACTACTAGTGCTCTTAATGGCAAAGGTTGAGGAGTTGCTTTTGTGGCTGGAGTCAAAATCACGCTCACATTGGCACTGGGATGACTTGAGGTAGCGAGTGGAACAACACAGAAAGTTCTGCCTCAGATCCTGAAAAAGGTGCCCAGCAAAGCACATGTAGATCCAGGGGTTACAGCAGCTGTTGAGGCTGGCCAGCAGCATGGAGATGATGAAGGGAGTGGCTGCAGGAGGGGACAGAGGGAAAAGTTACTCTGAGGTCACAACAAAAGCAAACAGTACCTAACATGTGAAGGCAACATGGCTGCAGGTACGTTCAGTTCACCACTTCTCCGCAGGGGGCTTTTCTCTGTGGGGTTTGCATGTTCTGGCTCGGTCTCCTAGTGTGTGTTTCCCTTTTGCTAATGTAGAACTACAAGTTTCAATCACGGTTCTAACTGTATTAGCAGAGATGAATGGATTCTCAGTCCTTGAACTCAAAGTCAGTATTAAAAAAGGTAATGCTTTCAATAAACTAACTGTGCCAAAGCAGCATAATGTTTGCAGTTCAAAGGGGAGACATAAACACCAGGGAATTCATATGATGACGCTCTCAAACAGACATTATTGTGCTTTTTGATTTTGAAAACCAATGAATGGGATAAGCGGAAATGTTTCTCACACAAAATTGTGGTGATACATCACAACAAGTCACCTGCAGTGGCATGTTGGATGACATTTACGCTACATCAACTCCAGCCCCTCCCTGACATTTGGCAAATGAGGTTTAGATTCATGTAATTGGTTTTTACCCCATATTTAAACTCTTCTTAGTGATTGCTAATCTTTCTTGTGCAGCCTATCTATGCTCCTGCTGTTCTCATGTTGCCGTTAATTATGGTGCCTGAACTCTAACAAAAATTGCTCAGCGTCAGTGATTTCTGGAAGGGCACAAGCATGATTAATAAGGATTGATGATCAGTCATTCATTTATGAGACTAAAACATGACTTTAACTGAGTGCAGAATACTCACTTACCCTTGTACTACAGTGTCATAGGTTTTAAGATCCACTTTTGGGTAAGTGTTGCACTTTAATTTCAGATAAACAAGGAAAAGTGACAGAAATACATATTAAATGTTGAATGTTAAGGCCAGCAAAACCACTGTCACCAGCCAAGCTTCGGCTTGCTGTAGGTACTCACTTGAAAATAGTGATACATTTAGAGATGGTGCAAAATACCAACTTGTGGCCCTCAAGCACTTTAATCAGGCTGGATGAGAGCACAGCCTGGATCTAATTTGAGTAATAGAGGAGACTTTAATGAAAATGTCCTTATTGAGCTTATGGAGTCTTGCAGAAGAGAGCAAAAAAATCATACAGCAAATGAAAAGAAGATAATGATCCCCTGAGTGATCCTTACGTCTGACTGTGAGAGCAAATGCTGATTTTCGCCCCAAGGTAAAACAAGAATCTACTTTTGATGTTTACATTAAGAAAATGCTTTTCTCTGTGTTTGACACTGCGCTGCTCTCACTCCTTGTAAGGACACTTTATAGAAGCTGACCTTTAAAAAAGATGTAGACTTTGAGGTTGGACACTGGGCTTTGTGTCCATCAAGCACTTAATGCAAATCAATAGCACACAGATTGTGAGTCAGCGTCTGAGGGCATCAGGCTCAGCAAGGAGAGATGTTTGTGTTCACAGATTTTCTTTGGGTGCCTGTATGAGTGCCTGAGTCAGGTTCTAACCTTCAGGTGTTTTTGTCCTCCACATAATGAAATCTGTCTGGCTGTTAAATGGGAAAACACAGACTCCAGCGATGTCCCTACAACATAGCTTGAAAGAATTGCTTGGTTTGCCGTCTTCTGACATTTCCAAGCATTGCACTGATAAGCCTGACGGGGTGTTAAAATGGGAACTTCCAATCCTTGACAGGTCCTGCCACCTTCACTGGGAAAGTAATAAATCAAATCTCTCAAGGAACTTTGGATCATTGTTTACAAACTGACGTTGTGTCCTTTGTCAAACTGCTTCTGGTCTAATCCAGCATCACTGGAGAAATGATTATGGGACTTTTAACTATACTAAGTTACGCTAAGCTGATAAGCTGCTGGTCATAGCTTCACACAATTCAGGGGTGGGACTGTTCTTATTATCAAACTCCCAAGAAGGAACCATATGTTTCAAAATGCGTGATAATAAGTGTAGACTTAAGACGAATTAAGCATGTGGATGTTGATTGTCACAGGGGATGTTTGAATCATTCATGGCAGACGACACAATTATTTTAGTAATGGGCTAGGGCAGCCGAAGTGTTAGAGTCTTCCTGTGAAATCCAACAAAGAAAGTGCTGCTTGCACGCCCTGTACCTGCTGAGAGTGGCCTTTTAAAGATAGACAGGAACCTTTAAGCAAATCTCCGTTTATGTTGAGGCGGCTGCTTGATTGATGTTGAAAATGGTGCAAAAAGATGTCTTTATTAGGTGAATCTCAGCAGACGGTAATAATGTTCCATAATGGTGTCAGTCATTCAGAAACATGCTGAAAAAAGTAAAGAAATTAATTTTTCGGACTGCTAATAATGTTTTGTTTTATAAAAGTTTCACACGACATATTATAGCCATATTTCATGTATAATAACGAAGGTAATTGTTGGGAATGATCAATGTCAAATAATAATGTACCACACACTTTGAGCTTACTAGTTAATATTAAAGATTACACCTAATTAGTTGTACGGTTTTTATTTACCCTTAAAGCTGTGAACTTGGTTGGCCTGCACACAAAAGTCAAAACAAAATTTTCATAACCGAGTAACACTTTAATTTATGACTGTCAGAACTCACTCTACAGCTAAATCGAACACAGTTTATGGTTTCTTTACATGGTCTGCTTTAATCTGTGTGATCTGGGCTCACTGTTACTCTAATGGACACCTTATCTGCACACACACAAACACTGGCACATGTTAATGCCAATTCCGGCCTTTGTGACTGCTGTTCATGTGGAGCAAAGCCAGACATTAGCCTTCTCCCTGCACTGATTGGGGCTCTGCAACAGAAAATGAGCAAATCACTTTCTTTTCCATTCACAGGCACCTTTGTTGCTCTTTTCTGGCTGTGACTATTGTAATATTGTTGTGAGATATGCATCAGGGCCAATTACTGCCATTTCTCCTGTGCATGAACAATGCGCCTCCTAAGTGCTGAGGACTTCACTGACAGCCGAGTGCACCGTGCAACTGTTTAGCTCCAGCGTGTAAATAGCTGGTGTGAACGAGGCCGCCTGTGGAGGATGGCAGCGACTCACAGCCAGTCAGGTGGAACCTTTTACACAAATCCACAGAGGCAAAAGAAATTATCCAAAAACTTCAACACCCAACTCTGTCTATCTACTAAACAAAAAACATCTTCCTATTTTTATCTTTTTTTAACATCTGATCTATTTGTTTTCTTTTGGTCCATTTTTATAGGAAATGTGAAGTGTTTACACAGATAAAAGCAATGAAATGCTTTAAAGGTTTGTGTTGTTTTGGAGGAAACATTTCCTTTACACTCAACAGGAGCTTCAGACCCATTTGAAGACTGCTTCAAATGAATCCGTCTCATAAAAGTTTACTTTTGCTTTTTCAATAAAACAAAGGTTTATTCAACAAACAGACAAATTATAGAAACTTTTGAATCAACAACTTGTTTCACTTTAGCTGAGTATTACATGGCTGTGTCGTTTTGTTAATTCTTCCTCAATCTCCAATGTTAATTCAACTTCTTGTGTAGTGTGAAGTCAAGTTTTCATATTTATTGTTATATGGGTGTGGCCACGGCAGATCAGATTCATAAATACAGGGAGCACATACAGGTGATCAGTGCCCCGGTGTGGAGGCATGTGCACAGGCATATCAGGCATATCAGCGGGTTCTGCAAAATCTGGGAATCTGAGACCTGGAATTCCATAAGCAGTATTTGTGCCCAACGTTTTTTTTTTCTTTGCTGTAGACGTTTTTTTCACTTCCTGGTAAAAACGACCCGCATAATTATTCCATAACTAAAGGTTTATGGAATAGGTTCAGAAATGAGTTGTGTCTTTAAATGATTTGTATCGTGCAAATGTCAAATGTCCCATTTACGCACGTATATGCAGACAAACACATGCATCGACTCATGGGTCGTTTTGTCCCCTGTGCCGTGCTGAAAACCTGGGCGGGTCCCAGCAGTGAGTCGACTAACCAGGTTAATCGGTGAATAACGACTGTTCGAATGTGTTGTGTCAGATTGTGCCGTTACACGCTGGTGGGTTTGTGCGTAAAGATCATCGCTGGCTCTGACTCCAGCCTTGGAAATGGCCCCGGTACTTTGTTCAGTCCTGGATGTGGACTGTAGAGTTTACGCGTGGAATTATGTGGGCATGAACCAAACGGCGTGGAACTTTCAACATACCCTCACGAGGCGCTGCCGGATCCCACGCAGACCACATCTGCACAGAGAAGAACGGGGTCCAGCAGACGATGTACGCCACGACGATCACGAAGGTCATTTTCACCGTGGTGATCTTCGCCTTGGAAATGAGCTTGACGCTGCTCACACGCGTCAGCGCGTTGCCTTTGGATTTCTTGGGCGTCAGGCTCATACACTGCTCCCGCCTGGTTTTCAGTTTAAAGTTCTGCCATATTTTGAAGCTTATCAAACCATAGCAGACGCTCAGTATGGCAACTGGAATGATGTATATGGTGAGACTGATCCATGTGATGTAAGCTTTGGCTCCCCAGGGCTGCACGAATTCGCCCCAGCAGTCAAACACTCCGGATCCGACCTCCCTCAGGGAAAAGATGAAGATCTGCGGGAGGCTGAGGAGCAGACTCAGAACCCAGGAACATATGACATAGAACCGGTCTGTTCTCCTGTGGAGAGAACGGAGGGGCTGGCAAATGGCCAAACATCTGTCCACAGACATCAGCACCAGCATGTAGGTGGAGGCGAACATGCCGACGACCTGCAGGTACTTCACCAACCTGCACAATACATCCGGCCCATAGAAGCGAAAGGTGATGTCCCAGATAAGTTGAGGCAGGACCTGAAAGATCGCCACAACTAAATCGGCAACACTGAGATGTTTCATGAAGTAGTACATGCGGGACTGGCTGTGCTTGGCGCTGTGGATGGCCAGCAGGACGCACAGGTTCCCCGCCAGCGCCAGGAACAGAACCAGCGCGAGCACCGTCACCTCCACCTTCGCCACCTCCTCATTCCGCTTCATGGGGTTCGTCTGATTCAAGCCCGCGGTCCCGTTCGGGAGGCTCGAGTTCTTCCAGGAGTCGTTGAATTGCCAAAAGTCACTTTGGTTCGAAGGATTTTCCATCCCCGCGGTTTTTTCCTCTGCAGATGCGTCAGGAGAGTCCAGAGGACAAAGTCTTCGTTCTCACGGAGGAGAGGCTGGGGGGGACCGGGTTCAAAACATTTCAGCAATAAAGGGCTGACTTTCTGCTCAAGCCCAGTCACCCATGATTTCTAAAAACCCCAGAGTCCAGAGGGGGGAGAATAATATTCCATTGGTCGAAATAATATGGAGAAAAGACAAAAGGGCAATAAACTTGAGATACAGGCGGCTGCAGCGAGGAGTTAAAATCAGAAAAAGTGATAATAAAAATAATGTGAGCAAAGGTAATTGGCCCGTTGATGGTGGAACAAAGCTATTGTCCTCGACATCAAAACTGAAAACTCAAAATTATAATTGTAAAAAAATCTGCGGAAATGAAAAGGCCCATCTTCATCTCTGGTAAGAGCCGGAATGGCCAGCAGCGCAACACATGAGCCCCTGTTATATCCGTCCCCGGTTCTGCCAGAACAATGAAGGGTCTTACTGGGTACCACCACCGAGGGGCGATGTGCGCCGTTAATCAGGACCCTCCGTGGCCTTTTGCAGCTGGGAGCCTCAGTCCTCCTGAAAGACATGAACCCTCAGTCTGCTCTGAATCATAGATTTCATTTATTATCTGAGAAGATTTTTGCTGTTAGATGATCTATTGCATGTTGTCGACCTGCACATCTGTTTATACTGACGCTGCAGGTAATAGTGGCTTCACGGTGAAGCCTGTGATAAGAAAGCACACATCATGTTTTCAAATTATGAAAAAACTGTAAGGCAAATGAATATAACTATAATTCGCCCTAATAATTTAGCCAGGTTGTACAGTGGTCAAAGTAGTGTACATGTCTAAAGACTTTCTTTATGTAAGAGCCTCTGAAAGTAAATGTATTCTATAGTCTGACATCAAGTATTTTCCTTCAAATCTGATTATAAAAGGAGTCATGCTGGTAAATAAAATATTTGAGCCTTTGGCTTTCTGAGGAAATACACTAAGACAAGGGAAAACTGCACAGATCTCTTCAGATACTGTCACAACACGTGGGTTTGGTTGATCATATCAAAAGGCATTTTGAATTGGATCCATGACTCAGTTCTTTTAGGCTTTAAAGAAGTTTTATTAATGCACTGATTTCACAAAACAAGAATAGTATAACTGATCTGAGAGTTGATTGTGTTTCATTGACACAGGAAAGTAAGTAGCATCATTATCCAGTTATTGTAGTATTCTGTGCTTACTGATAGTGATCAGGTTATTATACTGTAAAATAATGTGACAGTTATTAGTTGACACTTCCCTACAGGTGGGAAAAGAAAACACATGTGAATCAGACATTTTATTGGTAATGGTGTGTGATTCCAATGTTAATGCCCTTGTGCGACATTCCTGTGATTGCTGTGAACACATTTCCTCCTTTTTCTCATTTGAGCAGCCAAGTGCAATGTTTACTGGGGTTTGGGGACTAAGATGACAATGGTGGTAATTATTAGATGAGGGTGATGATGTAACTCATTGTAAGAAATCTAACATGGAAAGAATGATACATGAACATAAAAAGCATAATGCATAAATTCCTTAGTGAATGAAGGAGACCTTATGAAGATGGCTCATAATGGAAAGACAAGCAGAACAATAACTACACTAAGATTTGCATCAACCTCCACAAAAAACAACTTCTGTTTGTCAGATCTGCTGCTTATAATCTCTTTCAGTGGCATACAAATAATAAACACCAAATAATATGTTAAATGCTGTAGATGATGATAATTAGTAAGGAGTAAGACTAAAAAGTCTCTTTGTTAGGGTTTGACAGTTTGCACGGCTCTTTTTGCAACAACACACAGTTGCAAACCCTGTGGGAAAAGGCCTGTGGTCCTAGTTATTTTCTATTTTTATGGCTTTGGGTTTGAAAATGACAGACTAACTGGAATGTCAAAGCACTGACTGACCAGAGATGATTTAGCGCGGACTGAAAATTAAGAAGGCGAGGAAAAAGATCAATAACAATTCACTAAATCTAATATACTAAGTTGTTAATTTAGTGGGAAAATATTTAAGGACCTCTCTAAATACATTTTTGATGAGCCACATTAAATAAGCCATGACATGATTATTGAAACACAATATAAAACCATAACAAAATAACAAGTGTGATTGTCCATATGTATCAGAGTCACCAGGGAAATCTGGAAAGCTTGGTACATTCTGAATGTTTTCAAAGGGCAACAGAAAGTAATTAGTGGATTACTGAGTACTAACCTTTTCACTGGAAAATGACATTGCTCATAAATGTCATTTTGAAATGCTTTTATGACATGTGATAATAAAGCATCTCCTGAAGTCTAGGAGATCATTCAAATTCTATAAAGTTGTTTGCAAATGTTTTACAGAAGGAGTAGATTTACTATAAAATATAAACTATAATATAGTTATTGCAAGAAATAATCTGGAAACCATTTCAGGGCTGACTGTAGGTCCTGCGATATTTGTATTTCTATGCTAAACATGTCACAAAGATTTGGTCTCTGCTATGTCAAAGATTCCTCATTGTTCCCCACCTGCATTGATTTTACAGCCCTCAGTAACCTACAACCCACAGTGTGCTGCTAAACTGTTTAATGAGGCATTCATGCATTCCTTATCAATGTAAATCCACAACAATCAAGTGACCTGATCTGATCTGAGGAGACCAGGCTTCCTGATGATAAACCGCAGAATTATTTAGCTTTAGGAGTTGATAAGGAGCACCTCAACACTGAAAGATTTCTTCTACGTGAGGCTAATGTTAAGCATATTTAAAGGATAATTTTACATTTTATAATTTAACCCTGTTTTTAACTATGATCATATTGACACACACCACATTGTCTCTACTCACAGTATATATTCAGTCATTTGTACCATAGACCTCCATTTTTGTCTAAAAACTAAAAAACATAAAAAGCAGACACAGTTACATATTACTTTATTTCATCAACACTGACCCTAGTGTTTCTTTATATGCTGCACGAGATGCTTCAAAATCTGTTTTTAACCAAGGTTTCTGTTATAACCACATGGACTTAGTATTGGTTAATTTTGGTAACAGATAACTTCAAATAAAGTACAATTTAAAGTAATCTAAAATATAAAGTAAAAAAAGAAAGAAACGTCCGGACCAGCGAACTTCCATCTTTTCTACAAATCCTCTCTTGTGTTTTTAGTGGCTGGAAGCAATAAAGAGGCTTTACCCAAAGGTTACTTCATTCTTAACAACCAGGACTCATAATCCACGTGTGTGAAGTGACCACTGCAGAGATGAGGATTATAAAGGAGAGAAAAAGGATTATATATACCGTTGAAGCAGGGAGGTTTTCCATGGCTGCCACCAGGTCAGAAAGTGTGACGACATCTTTGACACGTCAGCAGGTAACAGACTGTTACTGTCTACATGGTCCGTGTATCACCCGTGAGTAGAGAAAGTTTAATAAAGTTAGCCTTCAGTCTACACTCAACTTTAATCTGATGAGTTAACAAAGCAGAGTGTAAATTATTAAATGAAATCTTTCATTTTTTGAAAGATCTAACCATTGAACAATGGCACAGATAAAGAGTCAGGTTCGGATTTGCCTTCCACAATTATTAATGACTCAACATTTAGCCTGTGCAGCTTTGTAGAACTTTAGTTAAAGACAAGTTCTTAATTATCAAAATTAATTGTAGATAGATACAACCACATGTGGAGCAATGTAAATTCAGGTGAACAAATGCACATTATTAAGTGTCTGCTGACAGATTAAAAGGATTGAAAGCTGCAGAAATAGGCATAAATACTATAGGACAAAAAAAAAGACAGGAAATTAGGATGACAAGGCTGAGAGGTTTCTTGTGGTGAGCAAAAGCATCACGGATAATAGAGTCAAAGTAAGAAAGATCACAGATGAAAAAAACATGCTGTAGGATTTTCTGATATTAAAAATGTCGGCAGAGAAAATCTTATTGAAAAAATATTGAAAGGGATTTATATAATGTCAGGCTCAGTTTGCGGAGATGACGGAGCAGTTGATAGATTAAGTCTGTAGATCTGTAATGTTATAATTTAAAATGACCTCAGGAAGCATAAAAAGACAACAATTGAGGACATTTCCGTGTCCTACTGTAGGTCCAGGGTGGGTTCCACTCACTCACAACATTCCTGATTGAACATGAGCTGCAGACGTTGATGCATGTTATACGTTTCACGCTCTTTCCACTTCCCAGTCTATCTTGTGGAAGGACAAACCCCGGCACGATGGGTCTCACCAACAGATAGAAGTGACTGATAATGAAAAAAACCTACCAGTGCCTGGACAAAGCTGGACTGAAAGACAGCACAGAGGCACTAATCCTGGCAGCACGGGAGCAGGCTTTAAGTACACGATCAATAAAGGCCAGGCCCCACCATTCCAGGCAGGACTCCAGGAGCCGGCTGTGCAAAGATGCCCCGAGACAATCCAGGACATAACAGCAGGGTGCAAGATGCTAGCAGGCAGATCACACATGGAACGCCATAACTAGGTGGCAGGCATAATGCACGGGAATATCTGTGCGAGTACGGGCTGGAAGTCCCAAAGTCAAAACGGGACACACCTCCAAAGGTGGTTAAGAGCGACCAGATACAGACAAACAAACTGGTAATGGCCAACTAACCGGACAAACTGACGAGTACAAAGAAATGCTACAATTCATTTGGGTGCAAACTTTTTTTTTTTGCAAAAACAAAATACTACAGCATTTGTATAAGAAGCTCTGTTATATATCACTTATATAAATATTAGTTATTTCTATTATAAATAAATAGATTATATAGTTTGTTATGTAAGTTATTATCATTCATACCTCACACATCATGGCTTCTTCAGTTGCACTACTTGACTTCTTTTGCACAAATATTTGCGTATTTCAGGGAAATCACTGTGAGCTGACAGATGTGTGTTGTTTGCCCAGTCACACAGCTGATACGGTGTTAGGACAGCTGTTGTTAAAATCAATACGAGCTGTTAAATTACACTCACCGTACAGTGAGCATTAGAGGAGTGTGTCTTAAACACTGAAACATTTGCTTGTGATCACTTCCAGAGTTATTGAAATGAATTTACAACTGTCTTCTCCAGCTGCTGGAACCTGTGGCGCACACAGTGTGTATCTCACCCTGCCTGATTCCAGGGGATCAGCACTTCTTTGCACTGTTCCCACAGACACTGGGCTTTGAGTTGACAGATCTAATTAGAGACAAGGTTCAAGCCCAAGTCCCAAATGAAGAATGAAGATCCGAAGGATTAGCACAATAATACGTTTAGTGCCCGCCGCTTATGTAATCACTCAGTACATGAAGTTCTCACCACATCATTTTCCTATGGGTGATGTTGTTCTATAGACCGACACACTGTAAAGTCAGGTGCTGTCACATTTCTGCATGCTGACATCACGTAAACTCAATGGCAAGCCATAAGCTTCATAGACAAGGTGGTGTTGATTTTTTGGGGGCGGTTATAGGCTTCAATGGCAGTTTGACAGTTGCTTAGAAAAACTTATTAGGCTCATTAACAATTCAACCTAAATGTAGACCGTGTAACCTAAAGTAGCACTAATGTGAGACTCATCAGTCCCCTCTGCCATGTCCAGCCCCCCTTTCCCTGCCCTGAAACTGATTTACATCACTTGTTATGCTCCACTATGCTCCGTGCAGCCCTTCAGGTAGCTATACTTAAAAAAATTATAATAAATAACATAACAAATTTACTAATCAAGAAGAAGCCATTGGCATGTACTCAATTTACCAAATTGAAAAAGTAAAAACTTATTTTTAAAAGCACTGCCAATCTATTAAAAATTTAAACACCACATGTTTAATTTATGAAAGTATTAAGACATCATTGCATTGCGGATGCCCCTGTTGCAGAGTGTTCTTCAGTTTTAAGATTAAGATAGTTTAGCTTCTCCTTCCTGATAGATATATTCAAGCTCTATCAGATTAGAGCAGATGGGAAGCGTCTGTGAACCGCTGTCTTGTCATTGCGTAGTTACCTCAGGACACATACACCCCTAAACAGATGCATGCTCCTAATTCTAGCCAGGCTCCGTGTTGCAGAGAACCCCATTTCTGCAGGACTTCAGAAGCTCTGCTGGGGCGACCATGGTGTTCTGACCCAGGCCCCTCGTGCCCAGTTACCTTGTTTGGCCTGATGACGAACTCTAGAAAAGTCTCGTTTGATCCAAATTTCTTTCATTTTGCAGTTATTGAAGCTACTCTGCAGCTTTAGTCCTGTTATGTTAATGTGTACATACCGTTGAATAAAATGATTTAAAGGAGATATCCAGCTTCAGAGTCTGTGCAAGTGTAAATTTATTATTGCTGAGAGTGAGATAATATAAACTGCCGCTCTGGCTGTAAACCTGATTTATATTTATTGCTAAGTCCAAGTAATGCCAGTTTACAGCTGTTTAACCACATTTTTTACACAGTAAGACAAAACACATTGTGTTTTAGATAAAATGATGTAATAATAAAGAAATTTTTACATTTTAGAATTTGTTTAAATGTCATTTTGAATAAATTTGTCAAAGTAGTAGAAACACGTCATTCTTTTCCTCTTAAGTAGTTGGTAAAAATTCAACACTATGCATCAAACACTCAAACATCATGAAGGACAATCATGTTTATTGTGTCTTTAAGATCTTGGGCATTCAAGGACATTATGGGAGCAGACGGAGAGAAAAGGGGCTGCAGGATATTAGCTAATAGACAAAGGTTTATTTGGATAGCTGCAATGGGGAAGACAGCGCCACAGCTGAAGACGTCAGAGTCAGAGCGGTCGACACATTGATAATATGTCAAGGTCTCGGTGTGACATTGTTTACAATTGTTATTGCTCCAGAGAGCAAGAAGCAGAATGAGGCTCATGCCTCTCACGTGCACCAGACACTGGCAGTAAACACACATGCCTCACAAATCATTTCCCTGCTCACATGCACTTACTGTGGAGATAAAGCAAAAACAGCTTGTGCTGAAGCAGTTAACGTGCACTACGCAAACACTGGACACAGATGTCAAACGGCTTCTAAGAAATCTCTCTGCATAACATTAGGTTGAAAGAAGAAGATGAAAAATATATATAACATTTCATTAGAGAAAAGTTGTTTCCTGTAGGGTTTGTCATCATGACAGCGAGGAGCCGTTTGTATGTTCATTCCACATGAGCAAAAGCTGCTTTTTGTTTTCCATCATAGTGTCAAGAGACTTTTTTGTAAGAGGAAAAGAAAGAAATTTTCTGAAGAAATTCAGAAAAAGTTTTATTTGGGTGAGAAACATTTATATTTACAGAAATACAAACATCATTAAGTCACGGATGAAAAGGCCGATTTGCTCAGCATTAGAGTACAGTAACAATTTCTACTTAGGCAGTTTTTTTTTTCAAAAGTCATGCAAGAGGAAGGAGAGGAGAGTTTGTGAGAGGAATTTGAAATAACAATGACTAGAGTTTTATGATAAGGATGTTCCTAACTGAACTGAAATGAAAACACACGCTATGTGCAGGATTTCAATAAATAAGCTTGATATCATCTGCGTTTGCTTTATTAAAAAGCCTGAGAAAAGGGCCACTGCAATGTGGTGGCAAACTGACTAATACCACTTGTGTATCTGCATGAATTGAAGAAGGTTATGATGAAGACTGTCTGATAAGGACACTTGTCTGTCTCTTGGACATTCAATTGTGTCAAGACAAGTAGTCCTGGCACAGAGCAGGAAGGGAGAGAGAGGGAAATCAGAGCTCTATGAAATACACGCAGTTCCCTTCTCTGGGACAATTAGCTCCTACTGGCCATTGGACTGTTTGTGTTGTGTGTGTGTGTGTGTGTGTGAGCTCATCGATTTGAGAGTTTATGGCTCTGTTTCATGCATCTAAAAAAGTGTGGCCTTCATATCAGATTAATTCTGGCACCAGCCCATTAGTGACAGTCATTTTAAAAATGATCAACAGCAAACCGACGGTGTTTAAGGTGGACAAAATGTCTGTGTGGTTTCTAGTCTTGGATTTGTGCTACTGTACTTTTTCCTGGAATGAATCTAAAAGCTTCAAGCTTATCGGTGTACACACACCACTTTCCACAAGCAGCTTAAGTATTCACACACAAACATCATTTGATTTGCAAATACAGAATCTGAGATGCGTCCATGTAAGACATATCTTTGACAGTTAGTTGGTGCAGAAAAAAACACACATCTAAAATAATATCAAAGACAAATGGGTAAAAACACCAATATAATAATATAAAATATAATATATACTATAAATCTTTTTTTGAATTGTAGATGAGGATTATTGCAGGACTTTTCCTCTTAGTCTGATAACATACAGTATGACACTACTTAAATATTGGTTGAAGTAAACCACAGTTATCTACTTAAGGTTTAGCAGAAATTACAAAGATTTACTTACAACAACAAAATCATGTTTCATAAATCATCTGAATAGACTGAAGTCTTTGTTTGGCAGTAGGTGACAATGATGAGAGTGAACTCTCTTGTCCAACACTAAGGAGTGATTAATAATCTCATTTAGGTGTAACAACACATAATCCTCTTAGCAAGTGAAATTTAGCTTATTAGTCAGTCTTCTTCCATCCCATTAAGACGGGGACTGAGGATTATGCTCACTCTGCATTAGTGTCAAGTTTTCCATTTAGTCCAAATAGCTCAGTCCACTATGGCTGCGATGAATTTCATGTCATTCTCTCCATATTATCTTATTTTGCAGGAAAACATACAAAGTTGTTTCAAACTAATTTAAATTCAATCAGCTAGTCAGCGAGAGACTGAAACTGAGGTTGGCTGGTTGTTCTTTTGTTTGTTAATAAAATGTTGTCATGATATGTTACGTTGTAAAGTTTGGGGAAGAAACGAAACATTTGACACTATATTTCTTAAGTTATCAATTTCCCCATAGCAATAACCTGCTATTAACACAGATTAATTTAAAAAAATTCAGGAGGAGAAAACATTTCTCTTAATGGTCAGTGGCTGCATTCCCAATCTTGTTGAAATAATCTGGAAATAATGTCAATACTGACTGCGATAGGCAACACAGAAAAGGCAACCTGGCACTTCAGTAACTGTTGAATTTATAATGAACAGATGTAATGTCAAGTTATGCCATTACTTGAACGAGGACAATTAGCAGACTTGTCTGCTTTTAGTTATGAACTAGTGCAGTGCCTTTCATTTTTAGGGCAATTTTACATTCAACTGACCTTTTACTTTAGGCCTGTTGCTCCTGTAGATATTATAATGTTTCCAGCTGACTCATTTTAACGATTACAATCCTCTAAAAGGGTCTTGAATATGCACTTAATGGTGGCTGCATGATGTTAGTGCAAAAAGACTGAGGCTAAAGCGACATGCAAGCATCACCATCCTCACCAGAAAACCGAACTGTAGGAACAACACTGGTTGTGGATTGCAGTGTACAGTCGCTCTAGATGCAGTTTGAAATGTTTGAAATGCTCCCGGCACTGGAGGTAAATTTGTCAGCTAGTTGGCCATACTAATTTTTGGAGGTTACATCACAACATATTTCTTTTTTTTCAGTGCAGCAAAGTATTTTTTTGTCGGTTCTGTGGGGAACCCTGTGTTTGTACCTTCTGGAAAAGAAGTGAATGTGATAGGTTACCTTTAGAAGAAGTGGTTTCACATTCACCCATCTCAAACATCTGGTATCCAGGACTTCAAGAAAATCAAATAACAGTTTCTGGTCATAAAGCCATAAGCAAAACAAAAAACAACACAATTATTGTCCATATGCTGTGACCATTTTCTGAAAACGTGATGCCTAACTGGGAGTCTGCACTGACATCAATTTATCCACCATTTTGTGCAGTAAACTGTGCTGCTGTCGAACCATTAACCACCAGAGGAGGTAAATGCGCTTACATAAAGTCATCAACCTGTTCGAGGTCCCAGTAGAATCCAGTGTGCCAAGCTCCCAGGCAGCTCCGCATCTGTCATGCTGATTGATGGGTGTCTCCTGGTATCCTACCCTCCACGGGACATGAAGCAGTAACTGGATCTGATTTTATTTGTTAATTCATTTCCTGTCATAGTAAGTACCACAACAAACAAGGATTGGCAACAGCTAAAGCTGCAATAAACATGCATCAGTGGACTGATTTAAATTGGTGTCAGCTAATTGAGAAACTGCATAAGTTGAAAGAAGGGACTTACAAATGCAAATTAGCACATTGACCAAAAAACAAGATTTCCCCAAAGAGGAATCCATGTCGTTAAACAATTTCATTACTGATTCCAATAAATAATATAATAGTTGTGAAATGCAATCTTTAGAGATGTTATAAAATCTGTAATAATTAAAAGACAATGAAAACAGATAATATTCATTTTAAAAATTAAATGGAAAGTTTTCAGTCTTTTGTTAGTCAAGGGAAGAACACTTATCAGAACCCCACAACCACTGCTGCATTTTATGACATGCGATCAAAATACTTCAACACACTGATTAAAGATTTAAAAGGCACAAAATCTGAAAGAAAACCAGAACAGAAAAACAAGAAACTCCCCAGCCATGATGGACTGAATATTACACAGTATAAAGAAGTGATTTTAATCGACAAAATATTAACACGGTGGACATGAATATTATTGTGATACTAAATATTCAGTTGAGTGTATGAGTATGTGCCAAAAAAAATCCCATTCAATGTGAGAAACGTAGACCCAGGCTAGTGCTACTTCAATTATTCATCAAGTTTGCAATCACAGAATGCTGAAATTCTGACAATGTTTTCAGAGTTCCTCCATAACGCAACATGAAGAGAAACGTCAACGGAAACCAAAGAAACATCATGAGTAATGGAGCCTGGGCACTGTTCACTACATTTAGGAAAGACAAGAGTAGAAAATGTAATAAACTAACATCATTTCCTCCTATGGATGACAAGGACCTGTGAGCCATAACTTTTTTGCTGAAGATAGGTCGTGATGTTGCACTCAATTCTGCTGTCAACATTCTTCCACGTTATTCCACGTTTGTGTCTCAGTGGGGCTGAACCTGTTAAGCTATTCTAAGCATGTAAATAAATAATTCTACGATAGATGCAGACACAAATCCCAAAATAAGTGAGTACTGTAGGTTTTCTCAGTTTCATAAAATCATCAGAGTTACATTAAAAAACTAAAATGCATTTTAATGACAATGTGTGAGACAGAACTTCAGCCGTCTGTGCGACCAAAACAGACACTGCGTCCCTACAGCCAGAGCAATGAGCTTTGCAGTGTGGCTAATAGAGAAGAATTTCCCCCGAATATCGGTATGAGCCATAATGGAGAGTTGAGCAGTCAGAATGTGTGAGTGTCTTGGCTGTTTTCTGTCCATGTTTGACTTACAGACTTGGTTTAGAGTTGCCACCTGGGAAAAAAATACTTCCACGCATGAGTAATGTGGGGCCTAATTAGTTCCATAGAGGTTAACATGATATCCATGAACACTATTTTCGGAGTATCCTTTTCCATTTGGAGTGGTTAACTTACTTGAAGAGGAACAACATAATTCACTAATGTCTTTGCACCTCAAACTCAAACAAAATACAGGCACCTGACAGCATTTTCTCATGCAGTCAACAAGTATTTGGTGGCTTGGTTATTGGCAAATTCTTAAATCAAACAAAAAGATCACTAGATTTTCAACTGCTCCGAATGAAGATGGAAAGATGGAAAAGGTTATGCATGTCTCTGTGTCACAGGGTGAAATTCACTGAGAAGAGGAAAATGATTGGCACGATGAGCCCCAGGGTCTGACTCTGTAATGAGCACAGATTTACACAGTGGGTGAGAGCCGCGTACAGACAAACCAAATGGACACGTTTGGGAATAAATATATTTATTAGGACTTTACCTTCTCACCAGACTTTGTAGAACTGGTAAATGTCTATGCTCCTAAAATTCAGTCCTGTTGGGTTTTATTGCTTCATATACAGCCTGACGCGTAGCACACTTAGCTGCTGAGACATTTTCTAAACTGATGACAAACAGCGCACCTACAGGCTATTTTCAATTCAAACTGAGTCAGTCAGCTCAGAGCCATTTTGGAACACAGAAAGACAGACTCACATCACAGAGCAGGAAATCAGACAATAAATTGCCTCCATGCTCGAGTTCATCGAGAAATCCCACAGCACAGCCTTCCACTGCAACTTAATTGAAATGTTAGTCAACCTACTCCAAGGCAAGTGCAATGCAATGGGAGAAAATTAAGTTTATTTGGATTTAATTAAGGATTTAATTCCATAATGTAAGATTTATACAGCCTGTTTGATATTTTTTGACACGGGCACAGTGTATGGTTAAAACATGTGTAAAATGAAATTCAGCTGCTATCAATTAGACCATAATCCTACTGTTGGTCGGATGTTATTGTGAACTGTGAAAAGAGGCTGTTCACTTCAAATTTAATTACAATATTTTTCATTCAGATTTCATCTCAGATTTATGACATTCTAAACCACATGATATTTAGAACAACAAAAAGCAAATTAAATGTCAATTTTGTGTTTCATAAGTAGCAAGACTGTAGTTGAGATGGACACAGCAAAGAACTGATCAAAGTTGGAATGCCCCAGATTGACTGAACTTAAAGCTAAATGAAAAGATTATGGGATAAACTAAATGCCCGTGAACATGTACATGCAGCATCATATGAAGACCTTTGTTGTCTGTATTGGGCTTTTCCAGATTGTGGGTGGGAGGATGTAAACGCATTTCCCACTCTGAAAGATCCACCAGTGCAGGCAGCAAAGGATATTTTTTCAAATGGCTTCTCTTTGGTCCTAAAGCACGATGAAGCCAAGAACAAAGAGCAGAAATCAGAGGGAGTTAAACGCAGGGTAACTGCGGACGCTTACAGTGTCACAGCTCACAGGATTGTGTAGCTGGTCCCCAGTGGCAAAGCCTCTTGTAGATAATAGATTTGACAACACTGTGTGCTGTCTCTGAGGAACCATTTAATTTACAAGCCACTGAAATGATTACATGCACAATGTTCTGAAAGTAATAACGCACAGCTGATATTTTCTTTCTCCCGGTTGTATTATGCTATTAACAGTCCCCTTGACAACTGGAAGTGCTGAGATCCGGCTCTATTAAAACTCATGTCACTCGTTATCCATTTCACGGTCTGACAGAGAACGTTTTGGGGCATGTCAGGGAGAAGACAACAGAACTCTATTGGAAATGGCAATGAAAGGGTTAATAAAATTAACTCAATCAAAATGTCAGCAGTCGAAGAAACACTGAGCTGTGATTGAGTTAAACTGTTTATAAAGTACAACCTACAATCTCAATCCAGCTGCAAGTCAGTCGCCTGTTTTTGGCTAATTATTGAAAATCATAATTTTCTGTGGTGTTTTGCAAATCTCACAAATGGGATTGATAACTCCCGCACCGTGTTGAGTCTCAAACGATTGGCTAAAATAACAAATACAATCATTTGTGGCGTAACAGAGGAAACATGATTAAATGATGTTCATCAGTAGGTCATCAGTTTTTTTCTCAGTAACGAATGAATGACAGTGATTATGCTGCGAGGGTATTAAGAAACACAAACAGAAGGACTGAGAAGGAAACAGAGATCGCTGCTCCTCTAAAAGACTCTCCAACTTTCAGCTGTGACTCTCACTATAAAAATAACCTTAAACATGTTTTTTTTTCACTTTACTTCAAGCTTTTTTTTTAAGTTTCTGAAACAGATTCATTGTTTATATTCATAAAAAAGTAACATTATTGCACAAGTAAACAATAAAGACGAGTCAACCTGTCACTCAGAGTTTAACTGAATCACCATTAAATGTCTTCAATTTGCTCACAGGTGAAAAACTGTAGTCAAATTACCAGAATCTGTCTACTGACAGAACGACCACACTGTCCCCGTCTGTGGCCTGAGCGCCTGGTTTCTTGCCTTATTTGGTCATTTTCCTGTAACATTTTTCAGGTAACCAGGTCATTTACACCTGAGCACCTTCTCTGACTGCCTGCTGTGCCCGTCCAGGTCCCCTCTATCCCCACCTGCCCAAAACATCACCACCAGTTTAATAAAAACCTTTCAACCCGGTTCTGTGTTGTCTCCACCCGTCTTTGCCAGTTTCGTTCCTGTCATAGCAAATGAATAAGCTGTTAAATGTTACTCTATATGTCAGAGGCTTCTAATCTACATCTATACCTAAAACTTACTGATGAAATAAGAATAAATCATCACATTCTTATACTGCCAAACCACATCTGCAATCTTTACACATTACTACAGTTACTCCAGAGTAAACAGAAATGATGAGCAGAAAAATCCAGCATACCTGAAAAATGTCAGGACTGTGAGTCTTCAAAAAAAAAAAATCAAAGACAGACCAGTCACAATGTGTTTCCTATGACGTGGGAAAGAAAAATTCATGCTTCTATTTTGTGTTCTTCTAATAGTTCTGTAAACACCAGGCCTGTGTACAAGACAAAAAGGAGAAGAATATTCCATGGCCTTCACACAGAGGGGGGAACAATGGAAGGCATACATGGTAGGTCTGATGTTTTCAATTTCTCTATTTTTAATTTAACCCTGAGTTATACCTAATTGTTGTATAATATGCATCAAAGACATATGGTGACAGCCATAAAAAGGGCATAAGATGGAAATGTGATAGCAGGAGAAAGTCTAACATATACTGTTTAAAAAAAACTGCAATAATAAAATATGTTTGCTAGGAAACAGTGTTTCTTAAACACAGACCTGAACGACAGAGAGAAATTAAATTGCCATGCAGAAATAAATTCAAGAGCCTTTTGAAATTGGTTCCATTTGCTGAGAGCAGCAAACTAAAACTGGGAGTGGTGGACGTGTATTTTAGGCACATGGTACAACAGTCAGATGTGATTTGTGATCACGTTCTACAGGGAGCATAAGAGACAACAAGACCTTATGAATATCAAGCCACTCAACCGCAGCCTCGCAGGCAAACGTGGATGAACATCAATTGAGGCCTTTAGAGCAACATCGTGGCAGGTTTTCCAAACACCATACTCTGAGTAATTCTCATATCAATTCAGTTAATTCACAGGCTCGCTGTTTGTTGGGAATCCACTTCTCCCTCCGGTGAACCTCCTTTGGGGAATTTTTCATCCTCTTGCTGAGATAAGAGTACGAGTATTTAACAGAGCAGAACTCACTCCGCTGCCTTCTATGGCTCCGTGTACTCTCTGTTCCATGCTATCTTCACACTAACTTAAACATCCCCGGCTGAAAAGACCAGCATGTACTATAACCAGTGATAATATTTTTTTTTTTAAGAACAGTTCTTTCACTTCAAATATGAGAACAGGATGTAGGCTGTGTTCAACTGGAGAGTATACTGATATATTAGCCACTGTACTGCTGTAATTTTAAGCATAAAACTTAGAATTCAAACTCAAGCAGCCCTTTGAAAGGGTGTGAGAAAATAAGGATCGTCTCCACTTTGTCATCGTCCTCATTGGTTTCCTCACACACAAGAGCAAACATGCACAAACACAACTGAAACTGAAACTCATATACTAAACTCAATAAGTCTCTTAGAGGAATGATTATCTGAACCTACAGCTGTGTTGATGCTCAGTCTAACAGTATATAATCCAACATTTCATAAAACACGGACATTTCAAACAATGCAACAGGTAAGGACAACACCGCGTTGGTACAGTGTGTGTGTGTGTGTGTGTGTTTCTTGGTTTTTCTGTTTTTACAGCACTAGCAGGACATTTTCCAACAATAGATATTCCTGGGCTGAACACTGAACACCAGTAGTAATGGACCCAGTACTCACAGTCTTTGCATGTTATGCTGCTCATTACGGCATGAAAAGTGAAATTTAAAACCATCTGCATGACAAGAAAAATGTAGAATATTGAGCTTTCAAAACAAATCTCTTATACAGAAGACAAAAGCAGGGGTAGTTCTCAGGATTCAGAGAGGAATTCGTGTCATTTCAGAATAAGCAGTATTATCAGAGGGGTAACACGATCTTAAGAGACGGTGATAATCAGAAAAGAAATGTTCACAGCTGTAATAATAATGTTGTGATTTACTGACTGAGGTACTTTTGAGATGCATTTAAGATGTCGAAGGAGTCTAAACAGGTTGGGTTGTGATTTAAAGCTGGGGCTGAATGAGAGTAGAGCCAGTCCACGTGCAAATGGCAAAAAAAGAAAACTTTTATCTGACCACATGTTAGTAGAAGGAGCGCCGGATCAAACATTCAGTATATTTTATCGTGTGGGGGACAGACAGACAGATGAGCACGTTGCAGGTTAAGGGCCTTATGGATATGCACTTAGTTTCAGTTATTTTAATCTAACATTGCAAAACCTGAAGTATGTAATGCACAGAACTTATGGATATTCTGAAATAGTGCTTCTTTTTATAGTGCGGTAAGAGCTTACTTTAAAAAGAAAGAATATTCACACTTTTTCAATATTGTACACTAATCAACACACAGAAAAAGACATTCCCAAGATAATGAGAAGGACAATCAGCATGAAAAATTACAGTTCTTTATGTTCCGCTGGAAGAGATGGAGCCGTACTCATCATCTCTAAATGTGTCCCAGTGTCTATTGTTAAGCTTGTCGGTCTCATTTAATTTGCTATTATTCCCCCTGTACACAAACTCTCCACTGTTCAGCATCACTGTCAAATCAAACCTTTTTTTTTTCGATATTTGAACTTTCTATGTTTAGAAAAAACATAAATGCGTCTATTCAGTATATTTAGTCTTCGTCAGTGTCCACTGAATTCTCCAGTGTTGGAGAATTAAAATTGGATAACTCTGGATTCTTCCACGAGAACAGCAGGATTCCTGCTGTTCTCCCTAAGTTCTTCATGGTCGAAGATATACCACTTCCCATAGGGATTTCTGTGCAGTTAAAGTGTATAGTGTGTCTGTGAGAGTTAAAACCACTGTAATGAGTTCATGCAGCCAAGGCCAAGACATTTAAACAGACTGTAATGTGACACATCTGTGAAATATGTTTGGGGCTCATTCCAACATTAATTATTACTAAAAGAGAGACAAGAGAACATTCACCATCAACAGAAGGTTCCCTGATTAGATTTCAAAAAGCATATTTCAAAGCAGTAAGAATTTTGAAGGTTGAATGTGGGGTCATGCTATAATGCTTCATTGAATACACTGTGCAATTTTGTCCTGTGGCACATGTTCATATCTCCCAAACATGTCGGTCTTGCAAGTCATTACAGAGATGCTGAGCTACACAGGGATCCCTTGAAATCTACCAAAGTCAAAGAAGCCATAAATAAAATGATGACACAGTAACAAAGTTTACTTCTCCCAGAGGGGCAATTAGGTTCTAAAAAAAAAATTGCTTGGCACACTCAAAAATCACTTAAATAGGTGGAAGACAGAGTATGTTGACTCCAAAAATATACAAGCAATGATTATTCAGCTGCCAAAAAACAAAAAAATCTAATGATGTCAATATCAGAATTAGATTTTTTTTTAATCAATATATAATATCGATTTCTTTTTTTTTTTTTTGGCATTCACTAACACACAATCCTCCTACCTAATTACTGCTTTCCTCTCATTAGTTTGAAGAAGCCCTGTTCAAAGTGTAATCCTGTCTGATGCTACATAAATGCTGCTTAGTCTATTCCCGTTGAGGATAAACGCAAATGCCAAAGATCATCGAGTTAATTCAAAAGGATCTAAGTAACGTCTATGGTGTGTTTTCTTTAGTGATCTGGAGGAAGAATGCACAGTTACACTTGATTATGCAGAATCCTCCAGTGTATTTATGCAAATGTCTTCTTGGGAGGAGTTTTCATTTTAAAATGCTGTGTGCTGGTTGCACAACCTCCCACAATCTCTGAATATGGGACTCGTGGCTGATAAAGAAAACTGGATCTGTCTTCATATTAAACAGGACCTGTTTCTCTACAGGTCGCTGTGCTTTATCTGTCATACTATTCACAGCCATGTATACTTACTGCAGCAGTATTGCATCATGTTGTTTATGAATTACAGTATTCATTATGGAAACAGACACCCTAAAAGTGTGTGTGTGCTCCCTTTTTAATCCCACTGCAGCGTTGTTACTGAACATTCTGTTTGAGTCCAGCATCTGCCAGACTGCATTAACCCTTTTAAACATATGCGCGCTGTAATTGCACGGCTGATGGCTTTTCCTCTTACTTAGGGTTCAGCTGAGAAAATTGCCATCCACCAATAAGGTAGTAAGCTAATGGAATTTCATAGATGCACGTTATGTGAGGCGGTAATCACTTTGCAGGAAAAAAATAAAAAGATATAATTAAAGTTATGAAATTTATAAAAAAAAAAAGGTTTTTTTTAGTATGGTCATGTTAAATAAATTTGGGCAGATAGTTTAACTGTCGCCTTTTTCTTTCTTTCTTTTAAAACCTTTATTTTTCCAGCAGAGTTTCCCTGAGTTCCCTGTATTTTGAACTGATTCAGACTCAGAATAAAGTAACTTTGAACTTTAATCACTTTTAGAATCCATTCTAAAGGTTGAGGTTTCTCTTATTGAAGGTCTTATAGAAATTTGTGTCTCTCAAACTGCTCACACTTTAAAACAGGAGATACACTCTCACAAGTCTTGATTATTTTTGCATTATTTGCAAGTTAAACTAAAAGAACATCCCTTTAATACTACTATACTATTAAAGTATATACTGTACAGGTCATTATGTAATTTTAGTGTTAAAACCAGAATTCAGTCTATCGGGGAAATCCTCAGGGATGCAGCGAGAAGGTTAGCAAGCACAATAATGGAATAAGGCAGCATAGTGAAGGATCTGTGGTTCCTTAGAAAATAATAAGATTTAATTATTTTTCCTACTAAATGGCAATGTGACAAAAGCCCAGTAACTCTGAAGCAAGACTGAGCCACAACCCATCAGATGGTGGTTATTGTTAATAAATGAACGCACACACTTGGCACAGATCAAGACTTAATATAAGTGTTTTATAAAATTACAACTGACTTAAGATTCCCAGATGATGTAAAGGTACATGTATAAAGTGGGGATGGGATTTGTGTTACAGGGGATTCAGCACATTTTAGTGGCAGCTATTGAGGCAATGTACTTTATACAGGACAGTTTAAACTTTCTTGCAATAATTTAAATATTTAAAATAATATTATTTTTTGTCATCATAAATTGCTGTGAGGAATTTGCAAAATAAGCCGTCACGTATAAAGTGGCACATATAAAGTGCTGGTGTTGTAGAACCCTCTTGTCAGACCATTGCACATAAGCACCTGACTGTCAGCAAAAAATATATAAGAAAATTGGAAAATAAATCTTCTTTGTAATATGTTTTATGGTGAGGTTTAGCTTAACGAGCGCAGTAGTCAGGCTTGAGCAACCAGTCCTAAGGGTTAACGCGCACCACGAGGTCTGCAACACTGCCTCACTCAAAGACCATGACATTCAGATTAGTCATCCTGTCTCTGGAGCTTTAGGAAGGGGGACGACTTTAGTAAAGGTTGTTACAGTCTCTGACAAAGATGTGAACGTAGATTAGGGTCAGGGAGAGCAATGTTTGCGAACTACTACATATTTAAGAGGTACGAAATCAATTTCACCTCGAGTCCTCTGTGGTTTTCAGCAGGCGCTTAGGTTTACTGCTCATTAAGCCAGAGACAAGCAGCATCATTAAAGAGTAATGACATGCGGACGTAGTACGATCCTTAATACTGAACGAGGCCCGTGATTTCTGTCGGTGTGTCCTTATACTTCGTCAGTTGAGTCCCAAGCAGCATGTTTCTGACTCCAGGCGAGCTGTTTTAAATCATCCCATTTGTGCTCCAGCTCACGCTCCCTTGCCATGGATATATAAACACCACCTCCCCTCCTTAAGTGTTTATACTCTTGCTTGGTCCGACCTGGGATTTCCACAAGCATTGGTTTTATTGAATTAAACTGACCCCAGTTACTTTACCTCCAAAGAAAGCAACCAATTTGAAAGCTACAGATTTGCTGTAGGCTTTGAAATTGCAAAAGACAGAGGAAGCCCATGTGGCTCTTAATCGAAGTCAGGCAAACCGTTGTCCAAATATGAGGCAAGTTATTGAAGCCAGTTGTGATAGGTTAGCAGACATCCAACTATTTTGGTATTTTACAGCTGCTAATTAAATACACCACAGCAACAATGTCTAGAGGTTTATTTCTGTAGACTGTTTCCAGAAATGTCAGCATCTATTTGTTACTACTTTGGAAGTAGAGGTTGATATAAGCAGCAATTGAGTAATCCAAATTATGCACATTTACTGAATGATCCCGTCACAAAAATTATACTTACAAGCAAAAATAAAAAACAGAACTAGGACATTGGCTTTGAGAAGAAATTCTCTTTTATCTGCATTTTAAAACCATAAAAATGTATAATGGTTTTAAGTTCGCACTTAAAAGGACACCAAACAGTTGCTCTCATAGCCTAGCTCAGGACTTTTCAGTGACTGCAAACTCAAACCAAAAATCCAACAGGCAATATTATGTCATAATGGATCACACGACAAAATATGCTAAAATATTAAGCATTTATTTACACCATGAACCTGAGTAAACACGGCATCTTCAGAAAATAACATAATGCCAAAAAGGAATGTGCATTAAAATACTTTGAAATGGCTGGAATTTAGTAAGAATAGTACTAGTATTGGTCACCAAAGATTTCTCCTAAATCCTCTGTCGCTTCGCTCCATCTTTGCTTATGATTTACGGCGTCGTTTTCCAAACACAGGCGATGAAGCTGTGTGGTCCCCTCTGGAGCTTGATGTTCGCTTCTGCAATGGGGTTCTCTCTTCGTCTCTATGGAAGAACATTTTCATTACTTATGGTATATGACAAGAGAAAATGAGCATTATTCTTTCTGTAAGCCTCAGTTTATGCCATCAGGTAACACCCAAAATCATTTCACTCTGTGCAGCTAATGTGAAGCAGACTCTACAAATTGACAGAACAATCGACTAGCAGGAAAGGAAAGGATGCTCCGTACCCTGAGTGCATTTATACCTGACTTTCATGCTGTTGTAGTGACAGAAATAATACGACTTTTCCCCCACAGAGTGCTTGACAAATGCATACACCAGTTAAAAATCTATTAAATAGATGTTTTGTCAGAACAAATTACACATATAAAAGATCAGTTTACTCAAACATACGAACATGACAAGACACACAAATGCATTACACGGTTATCATAATTTTGTGAATGAGCTACTTTTGCAAAGAGGAATTGTATTTAGTTTGGGTGTAAAAACCCAGGTTTGCTAACCTTTGTGCACTAATAAATGCCTTTTGAAATCTTTATCTTTATGTAGCTGGTGGATATTCATTTATTAACAAAACCCGGTAATCGTTTATATGGCATGTCCCTCTTTGGATTATAAGGCATTTATCCTCTCAGTTCAGTCTCTGGTCCATGACAGCAGTCACCATTGTGTTTATAGTCGGCTAAGTTTTGGTGATTTTAGTAATGTATCAAAAACACTGAACGTCCTGTTATGTAACTATTGCAAATGTGCATATCACAATGAAGATACTGAAACAATGTATCTTACACTAGACATTACATTCTTCTTTAAATAAAAAGCAGGAAGAAAAGAATATGTGAAGGTACCAATAAATCCCTTACAGATTACAGCAGCTTTGTGGAAAACCAGACTGCACAGCTGGAAGATGACAAAAATTTCTACCAGAAATCCATCCAATCACTAAACACTAATTATGACACAGCAACAACTATACATCAATCCCTTGGTGGATCGTTCAGTGCCAGATCAATGTTTGCAACCGAGGGGTCTCGGATGAGCCTTACAGATCAGCATGAAGCCTTACATGACAAAGAAACTGAAGGGGAGCCCTAAAGCTACACCATCTTACATATGGAACCACTTTCAACTTAACACTGTCTTCAGACGATTACGCTGCTGATGTATATCACCCTTCAGCTAGTGACCAGGTCATGCATCGCTTTGTCACGAAAGTATAGACTTGAAAAACAAAATTCCAGCACTGGAATTTGGGTCACAAGTTCATATGTGGATATTAGAAGGATAGGAAGGATGAACTACAGTGGATTACTGCCAGACTTGGTGACTGATGAAGCATTGCAAGGCCCAACAATGCTGGTGGAACACGGCTACATACAGCGAAGTGCTGTGTGGTTAGAATAACATTAGAATGAACACTGACAGGTTTAGGCTTAGCTAGTGGGTTATTCAGGCAGATATGAAGAACACAGTCTGGATTATCTCTGACAAACATGAGGTGACATGATGTTTAAACTCGTCTGCTTTTGTAGTTTGGCAACTGTGTGAAGGTAATGCCCATTTATTTTAATAAAAATTGCATTTAGTGGGCAGTAAGATATCTCCTCATTGAATATTCTTATTGCATTTGCATTGCTCATCCAGTGAGTAAGTGGATGTGGCCTGAACCAGACCCGTCATTCTAACTGGTTAAAGTGGTCCATTAGCCAATCAACACTATGTCTCAGCATAATTTCTTCCAATTTATGCAAGTCCTCTAAGGGTGAGAAGGTAGTGCTTCATCAATTTTGGTTTGGTTTCCAACGAATTCTAATAATTCAAACAATCCCGTCCTTGCTGCACAACATGGCGGTTCAACTGCTTGTGAAGCCTGTTAGCATCCTGTCACAGTCAGGCAATGTCATTTTCACAGAACAGCCAAAGGAACAAACCCGATTACAAAAACAATTGTTAGATCAGTGGTTAATGAGAAACTACATTCCAGGTTTGGAATTAAAGAGGCTTGTACGCCAGCGGCAAAGTTTCACATCATCTCCAATTTTGACTAGATTTGTTTTTCAAAGATGCAGCCTGGCCATCTTCGCAGAAATGTGTGAATCTTCCTCTTGCTGTGTTTTATCCAGACGGTCGAGTGACAGCAGGTATCACACACAGTAAACATTAGAGCTTGAGGCTCGGAAATAGAATTAATTGATTAGGTAAAGTTA
Source organism: Channa striata (assembly GCA_033026295.1). Taxonomy (NCBI): domain Eukaryota; kingdom Metazoa; phylum Chordata; class Actinopteri; order Anabantiformes; family Channidae; genus Channa; species Channa striata. The sequence continues at coordinate 14,578,323 of CM065168.1, read as the reverse complement.
AGGTTTGGGTAAAGAATTCATTTGCCCTGAAATGTATTCCTAAGCCTTGGGAGCCCAGTAAAAATGTTCTGCTATGGTGGTTAAAGGAAATATATAGTTATATAGTTTAAATTTCTATATACATAATGTGTTTCATAAGCTGACTGCATGAACAACGAAATTTCTGCCTACTTGATGCAGCTACAATTGGTATAATTTGAGCAGAGCTGAACCAAATCAATTAGATTAATTACTGACAAAACTCAGCCCTCAACAAAGTTTAAACTGATAAAATCATCTTTACAAGAATATTAAATTCCAAAACAATCTCATGGATTTCAGGCACACTGACTATCTCGTGTCTGGCAACAATGCTCAGGAAGCATAAATGACTTGCTGTTCCTTCATGCTGCCACTTATAAAATCTGAAATCATCACTCATGTAAATGTTTTGCATTACAGTACATAGTCAGAAAATAATGAAGAAAAAACTCCCACCTTAAGATGCAAATGAAAAGCATTATTGAGATACTGAGTTTGGAAATTCCAACATGTGCAGTAAATTCTAAATGTGTGTTAAATATGTTTTATTTTTAGATTATACCCAGAAAATTCAGTTTCCTTGATATTAAGAGAAGTCACTGCTATGGTATAGTTTTGAATGAGGCTCACAATAATTAATCTTAAAAAACACACAGGACTAAAACAAGAACATACATGGATAGCACATAAAAACAACAAATGACATTATTTTGAACTTGAGCAATCGCGGCAGAATCACTTACACAAGGTTTCCAGCAGACTCTGGACCAAAGATGTCAGAAATAGAACTGTAAAGGGGGGTGGAGAGAAGAGGGGAACATGTCATTTAAAAAGATGAACTGATAAGGGCGTTTGTCATTTTCTCTCTGCGCTGACTTGTACCAGTTACAAGCTTGTACCAGAAAGCTAATTCCTTCTCAAAAAGTAATCTACTGGTCTGTATGAATGTTATCTATGGAAGAATACCCACATTAAAAGGCTGAAGTGCGCACATGCTTAGTTTTGAGCACTACCTAATTTGCAAGTCAATATTTGAGACTGCGCAGGCACAGATTTTTAGGACAGTCAGACTTGAACATGACGGAGGGATTTTCACACTAACCCCGAACTGTCTATTCAGTGAGAAGAGAGGACCTGTTGAATTTCCCTGGAAATGAAGGGTCGACATGTTATTTCTCATAATTAAAACTTGATATATTGTAATATCATAATTACTTGTCTCCAAGTTACTCTACAAGATGACTTGTTGTTAAGAAAATTATGCAGCTATTATCATTATTACCGTTACCATTTTACAGGGACCTCATTAACTCATTTTGTTCTGCTTTTATGTAAGTGTAGACTGGAATGATAATAAAACGCTGTGGACGTGTGTGCTTTGTTTGAGCTCACTAGCCAAGACTGTCAACAAATCTCTTTGTGGATAATTTTAGGTTCAGAAACCACCATAATACTGCATGGAAACAAAGGGAGCTCACTTGTGTACACTACTCGAATCCAACCCTGCTCTAATAAATCTGTGCCTGTGCACTCTCGAACGTTGACTTGCAAATTGAGTAGTTTCAGAATTAGGTTTGTGCAGTTTTGGCACACATATACTTAATAAATATGGGGTTTTTTAGACTTGTATGAGTGGGTGTTTTTACTGTATCATACATCCTATATAGACCCCATTGTTTGCTTTTTACCAATTAGTTTTGTTGCTGACAAGATTGACAAAATGACAAAAAAATGCCCAATGTTTTACTTTGCAAGAAGCAAAAACCACGAAACATGTATCAGATTTTTAACATTTTAAAATGTCCAAACAGACCTCATTTATCTGCCTGACTTTCAGCTAGAAGCTACAGTTGTGTGAGGCTACCTCAGACAAATACTTTATGAGTCTTATTAGGTGGCCTTTATAAAAAGTACCTATTTATCTTCTCCTGTCAGTCTGGGAAATACTAAAGCTAACATCTTGGGGATTTGCATCTTATTTTAAGCTGCATTTACAGTTAGCCTTCTGCCATTTCCTCTATAGTTCATACTATAGTAAATACTGTATTGTGCATTCATGTGTGGACAGAAAACCATTTTCCCACACATCTTTTGCTTTGGGTGAATATCATATAGGACATATTGAATTGTCTAGTTCTCTCTCCACAGGATTCAAGACGACTAATCAGATATTTGTATTTCAGTGTGGCATCTTGAGGTTTTTTGTTTTTTTTCCTGATGTTGACTTTGTTGATTTTATTTGCATGTGTGATTTTAGTTTTAAGCAGCAGAGAAAGGGAGAGTACTGAAGTAACCATTGACAAAAAAAAAATTGTTGTGACCTATTAGTCTAGAAAAGCTGGTGTAAGAGAATAAGAAATGAAAGGGAATCGTGGCACCAGCACAGCACAAAGTTGAATACAGATTACAGGACACATTTGTCAAAGTTCTCTTTAAAAGTTTTAAAGTTCACTGCATGCAATCTGTGCCGGAAAAAAGATAGCAAGGGCTGACAAGTAATTAGGCTAAAACATGATGGAAATTGAGGTATGTAGTGAGAAACACTTGTCACCCATTAAAGCCACAATTTATAAGCATAGTCAAACAGTTTTACATATACACACTTAACTATATGGTACGAGATTAGCATTTTACAGCCGTGGTATTTCTAACTTCAAAAAGGAAAGGTTGCCTGATTTACACAGCATTGCAAAAGCATGTCAAAGGGTTTAAAGTTTTTTTAGCTGTCTTGGTTCCTGAGTCCCTGATGTAAAGTGTGAATGAGACAGCAAGCGATCATTTGTAATGACTTAGCTCCGACCGCACACCTGTGGGATTTCACATGAATGCACTTCATGCTTGATTAGGAAGGAAAAAGACCTGAAAAACAGTACATTATCAGATCCTGTCTGTATTTATGAATGCAAAGTGAGAAAACAAAAATGACAGCTACTGCCAACTACTGTAATTTAAATTCAAGAACATCAACCCACAACTTTAAAGAGAATATTATACATACCTTTCGCAATTGAACTACACACCAAACATCCATAGAGTTTTTAAGAAAATATTGCAAACAAAAATTTAATAAAATGTTATAGTTAGTTGGGAAAACCTTGAAAGAGAGCGTCCAAGACCTGGTGTGGAGTGAAAGCAAGTAATAAGTACTCTCTTCAAGGTTCAAAGAGAAATTCTATGTATTATATTGTGCATGACTCACCCATATTCCTTTTTATTAAACCAGTGATGTATTGTAAACAGAAGATGTCAAGCAAGTAAGCACACATTTATTTGGTTATAATGACTATGATGTAGATTACGTCCTGGTAGTGACAATTGAATTGCTTATATCTAATGAATATGCTCACCTTACCTCAACATGCAAAGGTATAATGTCAGTTTATTAAAGACATATGTATTCTAAAGCTACCACATGTGTAATCTTTTAAGCGAGGAAATGTATTGTTTTAATTAGAGCTGAGCAATATGGTCAAAAGATTTTATCAAAATTATTTCAGGGTTCTGGTTGATTCATGATTTTAATAAGATTTCTTTCTGTCTACACGGACTCAAGACAAAACATAATTTTTAAAAGATGATTTAAAACTACTAGAATTATATGCTTACATCACTAGCAAGGCTGCCATCCGTTTAGACATTGTAAAAAATTATAAAGAAATAACACTAGGAGCAACTGTGCAACAATAACTAGAATGCTGACTTTCCTGAAGAAAATGCGTGTGATTGATTGAAATAATTAAAACATTTCTTCACACCTACAGTTTTCTATCTCTACAGTTTTACAACCCTCAAAACTAATTGAGTAATCCCGAGATTGAACGCCCTGAACAATTTAGCAGTGGAATGGAATGGAGGTCTTTGATGTTATTCAAACATGAAAGAGATCAAAGACTTATAGACCTTAATTCAAAATAAAATTTTATAAAAATATTTATATAAATTTGCAGTTTCGTAATGCTCCAGCACGTGGCCTTTAAAGAGATTTGAAGCACTGACTAGTTTAAAAAGAAAAAAAAGTAACTGCGAATCACCTGACGTGAAAGACTTGTCACACTCTGTACAGTGTAACATCACATAATACCGGCTACTACAGCCTAAAAGCGAAAAACATTTCCATATCACTAAGGTAACATGACCTTGCATCGGTTTTATTTTTTCGTCGTTACCTGCTGCAGCATTACTCCAGCTTGTTGAATAGGAAAGCTAACACACATGCAGGCGTTCCCTAGGTAACGATGACAACTGACTGAACTGTCATAACTCCAGAGAACTGCTGCTGCTGCCATTTGAGTGACAGAGAAAGTAATAATCTCAATTTTTAGATTTAAGCAGTTTTCACGTACTTCAAAAAATATTTTTTTAAAAATCGAATTCATTTAATACCACAGCCCTGTGTTAAATGTGTTGGGCTATGTTCTTCTGAATAACAATAATATTCAGACGGATTGCATATGCTGTTGTCATGACAAACCAGGTCTTGCTTCCCCCCCAAGGTGTCTGCATCTAAATGCAATTGCCTCAGATTGGATTACCACAGTAATTGACATTACTAGGAAGGAGTTAATAATAAATGCAAAATCAATCAGATTGTTATGCCACCCTGTGTATGCCAGAGAGGAGCAATTAAGATAGCCAGTAATTTATTCAAAAATTAATTATTAAGCAGCTACAGGAGAGGCACGCTTCCTTTTCAACAGAAATCAAAAAGGCTCTAGGTTCCATGCAATCTTTTACAATCTTCACCGTGAAATTATACTTCACAATATAATTATAGAATAGAGAAATAACCAGAAACGGGGTAACCAAAGTACAAAAAAAAAAAAAAAAAGAAAAAAGGTTTGACCTACTAAACGTATACACTACCCTTGACTTGCCTGCTGATGGACACGTCACTGTAAGTGGGGCTGGGTGAAATTTCAGTCTCACTTGCTGACGGTTCCTGACTGTCATCTCTGTCTTCTACCATCATTATTAAGGAGTTCTTCGATTCTTTAACTTGACCTGAAAGAGGTAAAAACATATATTATCATTTATGATATCTAGAGGAATTAACCACTGTAGAAATGCCTGTCAAAACGAGTATACATAGGATGAACGCCTCTTTTAAGGCTCTTTTGGACACCGTATTTTTACTTTTTGACATAAAAGCAGATTTATATTCAGAGCCTGAGTTATATACATACCTAATCTCTGACACAATGGACAGTGTCATGCAAGTTTTGTATGCCTTATTATACACAAATTAGCAAACAGTGTAACACCATTAGAATTGCTGAATAAGAAAAATATTGCAAATAAATAAACATTCCACAGACCTTTAAGATAACAGTAAATTTGAAATTATCAACATAATAAAAAGTATTCTAGAACTGTGGGTTGATGGTAATGTAATATTCACCACTTGCTTTAACTTTTGGCAAATCTTTTTCTATTACTTTGCAAAGCATTGACTCCATCTACTGATACACCTTTATGGAAAATAAACTTTAACCTACATAAACAGGAGGTCTTCAATGCAAACGTTGGTGAATAGTTCGGATTTAGTTTGAATGACAAATTTTACTAGAAAGAAGTTCAACACTACCAGCCAACTGATTGACGGGTATGAGAATGTCTCCTGTGCCTACAGCGTATTTTATGCTTTCAGAAATATACAGCCATTGCATACCTGCAGGGTGTGTTTTTTGTGCACCCTCTCCCTCCACACAGCTTTCCTGTTTGATACAAGTCTGTCTGGTAGTCTCTAAGCGACCACGGACCTGAGCAATCAGGCGGGAAAAGTCGCTGCTGTGCTGCTTCCCTGTGGCAAAAAAACAGACCACATAGTGAAACAGGTATATATATATATATATATATATATTTTTTTTTTTTAATAAAGCCATTCCCTAATGAAAAAATATCTGAGGTATGCACAACTTGTCATTGCTTAATGTTCTAAAATTAAAGGCTAATGTTACATAATGCTGGATGACTGGATGGCATGTAAAGAGGCTAGGAATCAAAACCTCAAATGAACAAATATACACCTGTTCAACTGCTCATTAATACAAATATCTGATCAGTCGTTCACATGGCAGCAACTCACTGCATTAAGGTATGTATAGCTAGTCAAATTGATCTGAAGTTCAAGAATGGAGAAAAAGTGACCCATTAAAGTCCCCTTTTCCCCAGTGTCCAAGACAAGGCGTTGTCTAAGCATTTCAAAAACAGCTGATGTACTGGGATTTTCAACAACAACCATCTCTAGGGTATAGACAGAATGGTCTAAAAAGAGAAAAAAAAAAATTCAGTGAACAACAGTTCCGTGGACAAAAATGCCTTGTTTATGCCAGAGGTCGGAGAGAATGACCAGACCTGGTTTGAGCTGGGAAAGGCCAAAAATAACTCAAATAAGCACTTGTTACAACAGAAGTGGTGCATGCAGATAGCACAACGCGTTGAACCAGCAGAACAGCAGCAGAAGACCACTGCTGTCAGCTAAGAACTGGAAACTGAAGCCACAACTTTAAAAGGCTCACAAAAATGGAGTAACTCAACGCTGAAAAAACCATCACCTATTCGGATGAGTCTCAAGGTCTGTTGTGACATTCGGATGGAAGAGCCAGAATTGGGTGCAAACAACATAAAAGCATGAATCCATGTATCCATGTACCATGAGCCTGAACTGTAGTGGTGTAATTGTGTGAGGGAAATTTTCTTGGCACCTTTTGGGTCCCTTGATATTAATTTAGCATCATTTAAACATAACAGCCTACCTGACTGCTGCTGTTAATTATGTTCATGCCTTTATGACTACAGTGTACCCATCTATGATGGCTACTTCCAACAGGATGACGTGTCACGCTAAAAAGCTAAAATCTTTAACTGGCTTCTTAAACATGACAGAGGCACTATTCAGTACTCAAATTTCCTCCACAGGAGATTTGCATCACAGATCTGAATCTACATCCAGGATTTTAGATTCCTGGCATATTTTTCAAGAACCACACAAATGACCTATTTGGCCATTAAACATGTGAGAGATGACAAGTCTGCATCCCTGATTAATATTTATATCAAATGCAGAATTCAATGGAATGTAATTTTTTCTTTGAAAGATAACACTATTCATCACATGAGGCCCATAAGATTACCATTTGTATTTACAAATGGTAATTTTGACTTTGTAAGGTTGAACAGATTTGGAAAAATATTATTAGATTATTAAGAATAATATTATTCAAAATAATACAAACTGCAACATGAGATAACAATGGTAAAAAAAAATGTAATACTGTGGTTGAGGCCAATTAGTAATTGAAACATAATGTAGTTGACTGAATGGAAAGGACAAATCAAACTTGTGTAAACCTACAGTACAATATGCAACTTAAGCCCTCAGCAGCCTGAGACTCGATCGAGGATCAATCCATCCCCTTCAGCCTAGCCATCGCTCTTCCTGCTCTGCTTCATTCTTCACCTGTAATGCTCTGTACAGCACTTCAGTTACTAGCCATTAATTAATAAAAATAAATAAGAATGCTGGAACTAATGAAGCAGTAATTATTAAAATTCTCAGAATTGACAAGCCTCGCTCAAACATTTGTGAAAGTGAATATCTCTGCAGCGCTACAAATGCTGTTGTTAGGCCAATTTATTTTAATTGGGATATCATTGCTTATATAAGTGCAGGCTTGCAAGGTTTTAGTTCTACATTGAGGATCAGAATGAGTTCTGCATTGGAAAGTTTTGGTTAAGGTACCAAGGTTTGCCCAGGTTATTTTAGATATAAGGAACGAAACAGCACTAGCAAACACAACTGTCTGAGGCACTGCAAAAACTGTATCACAGTTTATTAAAAAAAAAAAAAAGAAACCGTAACATGTAACCACTCAGGATGATGATGGTTAACTACTATAACTGAATTAGTTGAACAAAGTAAGCATCATAAACAGACCTTGAATAATTTATAACGGCGACCACTGAATGAGGGCTTAGGAGTAATCCATGTCATATTTTTATTCCAGTGGCAACTGTTAGGAAGTATTCATGCAGTGTACAGATCACACACCAAAAAAAAAAACAACAAACAAACAAAAAAAAAAAAAAAAAGCAGGATTTTCAGGTTTTACCTTGTACTTATATTTCATTACGATAATAATTTCTGAAATACCAGCTACGTAATATATTAACACTAAAAGAATATCTCACATTTAGAAAAGGCTGCAAGCTCCTGGTGCATTCACTTTCCTGTCTGCTCATTCAGCCCTCCCCACACTTGCCGAATGAGTCATCCACATCCTCGGATAAATCAAGAGGTTATCACAGCAGTGGAGCTATTTACAGAACCCTCTCCCGATGAGTCACATCACATCCATTTTTCAACAACTTTTAAAGTTATCTGAACAGAGTTAATTCCAACAAATATTTTGTCTCCTTCAACCATGTCCACATAACTTTGGACAGTGTTTGTTTGGTGGATATTTGCACCCTCAGCATAAAAAAAGTCTACATTTCGGTTTATCTAATTTTCTATAAGCACATAACAAATGGGACAAAATAATCTTAGACACTTGAGCCAACTAAGTCCCAACTAATCTGATGGTTCATAACAAAAGAATCTACTATTTTCATAGAGGCAAAAACTCAGCTTGTCACTTTTGCATTTTCATTTCACCCCTTGCTGCTAAATTGCTCAGTGTCATTTTGCTTGTTTCTATTTCTGGTAGTGTGTTGGGAAAGCATGTGATTCTCCTAATAGAGAGCTTCTTGAGTGAATAAAATAAGAAAATTAAAGCTGGTGAGACAGACACTGAATTTGCAAAATCATAATGATCGTTCTTCGAAATCCATGTGAATACTGTTTGTTCAGTTTGCAAATGAGCAGCCTCTACTGTGTCATAGCATTATCAGCCTTACTCAATTTTTGAGAAACAAAATCATGTAGTGTCTGTGATGGATTACCTCTCAAGCAAGAGTCAGGTCACAAAGTGGAAAAAATAAATGCTCTGATCAGACTAAAAGCCTTTGGTTTGCTGTGGACTGTACCAACAGGCTGTCATCAAGATAAATAAAATATAAAGATTAGCTACATTTTATTATCATTTCAGACATTAGTTTCTTTAAAAGAAACACCAAAAACATTTGTGGCCCAACCTTTTAATCAATGGTTTTAAGAGTTTTTTAATGTATTTTATTTATATGCAATGTTTCTTAAAGACACAGAAGATCAGAATCCTCATAGAGGGTTTCCTACAGCATTTTATGGGTATGATAAAGGAAAACAAGTTTGGATCTGCCTTCACTTCACTCCTTGTCTTATGTGTACATGAGAGTAGGGCAAGGTTTAGCACCTTTCAGACAAAAAGCATTTCACTGAGCAATACATAAGGCAGAGAAAAAAAAATGAAATGGAAAATCAAATACCTCAAAAGGAGACACTGGCAGGGAAAGCTTTAATGTAGTTTTGAAAAAAAGATATAAAAAACAGATCAAGTGGTGCACGAATGTGTACAGTGCATTTCCAGTTTTTAATGGTGCTTTTTTGTATATATGAATATGTTGTTACAGTAGCTAGACTTAAATGTGGCTATATTTGATAAGTTATTTTATATTACTGTTTTTTGTTTTAATTCAGGTCACTGTTATCTATTTCCTTCAACATCATTAAATATGGCATTTATTGTAACCTGCAAGCATTGGTATTTTAGCAAAATGCATTCCAAAGAAATCTTTGACCTAATATTAGTCAGAACCTTATTCATGCATAAGAGAAAAAATTAAACCTTATATTAGGATGCCTGGTCCCTGGTACTTTGTTTTGGTCATCTTTCTGTAATTTTTTTTTTTACTTACTCTAAATCAGTGCTCTGTTTGCCCCTTTTCCTTTTCTTTTTTTCCTCCATTTCTGTTTTTATTGTTTTCAGCTGCAATGGATTTGAAGTCCCAGTTTAAGAAAATGCACTCTGTACAAGTAAAAATGACTTTAACTCCATTGTATTTAGAAAATGCACTTAAAAATGACTTACTGTATTTAGAATGCATTTCATCGATCTCCTTCTCAGACTGATTCTTAGAAAAAACCATGACCTGCAAGATGTTTAAAAGAAAAAAGAAATTAACATAAAAAATGATCAAAAACAGGACTTTACAATTTTAAACATGAAGATTTTTATGTAACTGCTTCATGTTAGCTTGGTACAAGCCAGCAGTTTATGACGGCTTAGCTACTGTGAGTGTAAAGTTAGCAGAGACAGCTGATTTATCTTTGATTACTTAGTTAAACACACCGGTTTGGTTTTCCCCTGCAGTTGATTCTTCATTTTCTCATTTGCCTCCACTTCTCTGGCTATATCTTCAGCTGTTACCAGAGGAAAGAAAAATATATTTTACTCCTTTTAACATCACAAAAATTACCCCACATAAGTGTAGCTGAAACACATAAAAATGTTTGGCATGTTTGGTCACTGGAAAAAAAAAAAGGTACTTCTAGAGCAGGCAGCATAGACAGAAAAGTATGTGTATGTATGTACATATATATATGTGCATACATACATACACACACACATAAATAAAGATGAACATAGTTCAAAATATTTCTGCTAAATATAATATTAGCATATAATATAATACTCATTCTCACCAGATTTTGGGTTTAGGGAATCACATTGGGCATTGTATATGTGGACAAATGCTTGGTGTCTTTTGATCATCTGGTCCCGAGAACCCTGCATAGAGAGATGGCATTCCTTCAGCCTCCTCTTCAGCTCCTGCATGGAAAGCAGGTTGTACACCAACTTGGTCATAGGACGCCTCGGGTTGCCTAGGGAGCTGCAGAAAAATAGGTTGCCTAATTTATATCAGGAACCATGAGCTACTTTTTGGTAATGTCTAATGAGGTGTATCTGGACAGCAGTAATAAACTTCTGTGACTGTACATAATCTGAAAACATTTGGACATTATAAACACAACAATCAAATTTATCACTTGGTAGCCACATCTGTGAATCTCATAACAAGATTATGTTAATGGATCAGAGTTTACACTTGTTAGTCGGGTCTGAAGATCAATAGCCCTGTTATAATCACAGAAGTCAGTCAAATTTATTTTTTACTTGTGTCACCATAGTAGTGTAAGATATTAAGGTTGGTAGAAAGAGGAATCTTCTATATGCAGGTCCAGAATATTAAAACCTTAGCAATTCATCATTATGAGTTAAAGGACTACTCAAGATGAAGTATACTTGCACTTTTATACAAATATGATCATTCATGGTACAACCTCATAATTGCGGCAGGAGACATTATTCACCTTGAAAAAAACCATGTCTTAAAGACCACTCAAGGACCAGTCTCTCATTTTGTGTCACATTATGAAACTATTAGCCTGTATCGATGAAGAAATATAATTCTCCATCCTTCAGGCTTTGTTACTGAACACTGTGCAAGGCTATAAATACACATGGGTGACAAAGTAAAGAAAACGACTAGATAAAGTGCCATGGTAAGGTTCTGGGCCACCATATGCCACCAGAACCGGTTGATTGCACCTTGACATTAGTTCTACAAAGTGGCAACTCAACTGGAGAGAACACTAATATTCCTGAACACATTCCCTCAATTTTGTGTTTTAATGATAGTGTTGAAGGGTGCAGTTTAAGATAGTTGTCCAAACTTTCCCATAGGTGTACAGCTGGGTTGAGAGATAGTGATTGTAAAGGTCACAACACATAATTCTCATAATTTTGATACTTGTCAAACTACTCAGTGACCCCTTGTGCCCTATGGAAAACACCACTCTCATAAGGATACAAGTGATTCATAATAGGATAATGGTGATCACAAAGAACAAGTCTGTATTGATTTGCAGTGACCCTTTGCTCTAAATGGACAAGTCAATCCATGCCATTTCAGCAAAATGCTCCCACAGTATAACAGTCAATGGATCCCATCACTGTAGGGGTCATGCATTCAGAGCTGTACTGTTCTCTTGGTGTATGCCACAAAAGCTCTCCCCTCTTGTCCCAAGAATTGACTCATGGCCATATCACTTTTTCCCCACTTCTCTGGAGACCAACGCCTATGATTTTATTTATTACGGAACTCTCAATGTGCATTCGTTTTTTTAATCATGAAATGCCAACGTACTGTACTATTAAACTTTATGTTAACTATTGAAGAATTACCCGGCTGACACAGGCTGATCACTTCCTGCATTTACATTCTCACCTGTCAACACAGCAAGTTGCTCTTTGATCCTATTAACTAATGTCTCACTCATAGAACCAAATAAGCATGTTTCTATTCCTACCATACTGAACAACCGGGCAGTTGATTCAAAATCAGAATAACCTCGCCCACCTCAGCATTTTTATAAATCCTACAGCGTATTACTGGATGTTAATTGCACAGTTACTTATCAGTAGGAAAGTTTCACAGACACCACATAATTTCATTATGACAGACATTTCAAATATCTTCTTATAGAACAGCTTCATCTCAGGGATCTTAGTTTTCTTCCTTGCACCAACTCTCTGATTCACGTCCTTTCACAGCATTTTTTGCAGGAGTAAGGTTCGGCTCAGCCAAAAATGACATTGTTGTGTTTAACAGTTATTTGTTGGATTTAATTGCGTGTTTGCTGCATGATCCATTTTCTATTAAGCTCTACTTACAGACGAATACATTGACATTTTTTTTCCATATCCTTGAACAAGACAGACCTCATAGCACCATCAATAATGGTAAGTTATCCTTGTCCAGACACAGCAACACTGGTTCATTTCTGTGATTGGTCATTGCCAAACATAACGCTTATTATGGCAGACAAAAAGATCTACTTTGGTCTTATCTTTCCACATAACAGTCTTTTAAAGCACTAGTTTATCCAGTTAGTTTTGAGCAAATTGTAGATGGGCGGCAACGTACTATGAGAGTAGCAGCTTCCTTCTCTGCATGTATACCATTGCTGTTCAATTTTTCTCTGATGGTGGAATTATGAAAAATTATATTAGACACTGTGGGAGACACCTTTTGTTTTCTGGAGATTAGCCTGATTACAAATTTAAAACTGTTTGAAAATTATTTTAACCCTAACCAGCCTGGTGAGCACCAACAATTCTTTTTTTAAGGTCTCTTCTTTTAAAGTTTAAATCTGACAAACTTGTACAAAACTGTGTTGTGAGACATTATCAGACTTTGATTATAAAGACCCTGATTTTTCTTCACCAAACAAGGCATGGCTTCCCAGATTCAAACCATGATTGTCATGCCATTGACTAAAACACTATACTCTAATTTCCCTTTCAAATTAAATTATAATCTTAAAAGTTCAACGCTTTGCCACACAAAAATAAAGACTGGATGATTTTCCATAATAACTAAAGACTTGAGTGATCAAGTTTTAGGTCACATTCGTGCACAGTAGTTTGAATGGGCACACAAACTTTTATTCACCACTGCATATATAGCCCTATTTTTAGAGCATTATGGCTTGTGCAAACAACAGCAAATTGTTAAGTGGGTGATTTACCTCCTCAAGCTTTCTTTCTTCTCTCCACTGGTAAGACATGTGTCCAGATGCTTGTTGATAAATTGCTCTGACACACAGACAGAACACACAGGGCAAGCCACTGCAAGAAGATACACAGGACAACATTAATATCAGCCTGTTAACAAGGTAAATCAGTTTTTTTGTCATGACTCAAAATACATTCCATATTAAATCAAACCACTGCCTTAGCTGCACCTAATAAGAAATAATATTCATAATAAGAAAACATCTACTAATAGCTAAAACATTTCACACTTTGATTCCTGTCACCTATAAATGGTACCACAACACAGTGAAAAAGTTGCTTATAAAAGTACAGTCCATGTTCATGAATCTCATTACTACACAAAACAAGAATGACTGACACATATGTATGTATGAGCTTGTTGAGGGGAAATGGATTGCCCATACCAAAAGTTTTTTCTCCATGTGTAATTTAGCAACACAAAGATGTAGAGGTATTAGGGAAAAACAAAACCAATGTAGTTGCACTAGATTTTTAGTTCTGAATTACCAACTAAATCTACAGGGAAACTAATATCATACATACCTAAAGTTTTTGACAACAAATATTCCCACCCAAGATGAGAGACAAGCTTACTTCTTACATTTAACTGCCTGTCAAACCTAATTTTATGATAAATTTATCACTTGCACAAATGCTAACGTGGCATTTTACTGCCACGTTAGCATTAACATTAAAAGCTGGTGACGCATGTGTCAAATGTAAAACTATTAAAAATGCACATACTTAGCAAAAGCTAAAATTGCATTTCTCATTGGGTGTAGATGAAGTGCATGGTAAATTACAGCAGTTTTTCTTTCTTTGACTGTAGACAGCAACAACAGGGCTTAATTTGAATTTCTAAACATCTGCTGGTGTTACTTTACAGTTTTATAGCTATAAAACCAATATCACAGTGGTCAAACAGCTCTCCCTTGTGGAGATCTGTAGTCTAGAGAATGTGAATGAGTGGAGGTGAGTTCTTAACCCGCAAGTGGAAGAAAAGATTCACCTTTGACTAAAGGTTTCACATCTGCTGATGGCGACGATGAATGAGCCATTTCAACCCCAGTGTGGATATTTTGTGAAACTGTGTCTTCCTGTTTGACTGACATCAAATTCTGGATTGAAGCCTCCTCCGCATCCATAGGCTCTTCTTTCACAGCAACCAGAAGCTGATCACTTGCTAAATGTAGGTCATTGCCATTTGCATTGCGGATGAGTGTAGTCTGTATTTTTCCTCTCTGAGCAGAGTGAACACCATACTGGTTGGCTTCTCTAGCAGGAGAGGTTTTAGGCCTCTTTTGAAAATAATTACTCAAAACACTGTTGCACTTCTGGTCCTTCTCTCTGGGAGTTTTGCATTTGACAGTTGAAACCGGGGTCTTTGGTGATATTGGAGGAGAGTCGAAATTTGCTTTTGACAAATGCTGCCTGGAAAAAAAGAAAGTCAAAATGTATGCAGATGAAGATATGTATATGATATAGAAACGCACATTTAGGAAGATTAAACACATTTTTACATAAACAATAGCATGGTCTTTTCAACAAATGATCTCCCAAAAATAGAAATGTATGATTTCGCTTACACTAGTATAGTAAGTATATATGTAATAAGTAGATTATTTAAGGTAACAAATGCAAGTTGCCTTTAAAAACATATTGAGTCAATTGAAAGAAAATAGCAGTATATATGGCAATAGATGACAGTAGAGCTCTTTAATGGTAAACTCCATCTGTTTCATTACTGTTACTCCTTTTAACTGAGTGAGAAAAAGATGTTTTGGCTACAGCATTGGAAATGTGGAAGCAAACAAACTGCAGCAGTGCTATTACCTGGCAATAAGGCAGAACCAGTGAGGTGTGTGAGGCTCTGACTTCC
Source organism: Channa striata (assembly GCA_033026295.1). Classification (NCBI taxonomy): domain Eukaryota; kingdom Metazoa; phylum Chordata; class Actinopteri; order Anabantiformes; family Channidae; genus Channa; species Channa striata. The sequence goes on along the minus strand of CM065168.1, from coordinate 14,562,885 downwards.
ATATTTAATATTTTTCTGCCAACTGTCCCTATTAATCCAGGTTCATGTAGACACATGCCAACACACCAAAGTTGCTGCAAATTAGCTAAGTGTTATATTTAAAAAGTAAAATAGGGGATAGGATAAAAATACTGATGTTTTTGATATTCATTTAATATTAATCCTGCTGTAAATTTGTATGTAAGCAATTACTTTGATTGATACCTGCACTGTTACTAAACAGTCCCATTTCCCATTACATTGGTTTGTTAAATGTTCAAAATACTGCTATTCCCAAGTAATTCACCAGCTGTTGCCATAGAGAAGACACATACAAGTAAATGAAACTATATCTAAAAATGTACTGCAAGTTTTGTACAAACTGTATCATTGTTCAGACTTCAGTAGGACCACTTGGTTCCATTCTGTTGCATTTAAGGAGTGCTAAGTTCTAGAAATTATTACGTACTGTAGTGTTTCTCCATCAGAATGGCATTGTGCACTTGGTGATGAATTTAAAAAGCTTTGGTGATGTGAAGTTTCGTTGTATCAGTTCCATCTCTACCTTACTAAATATGTTCACAGGGCAAGAGAAGAGACTGTGAGGTAGTTTGTGTGGCACGGCAATAACAGCTGATGGTTTGCTTGAGAAATAGGCCACTGACTGAATGGCAGTGAATTAATTCCATGTGCAACAAACTACCAGTATTTAACTGTGACAAATATGAGTGTGCCCCCGCCTAAAAAATTAAAGGGCAATCAACTTGCTAAATCAGAAACAACACCAACTAAATAGGCAGATGCTTTCTTTATTCTTTCCTAAATACTCTGCATTTGTGGTATGTATTTTAGGAACTTATCTACACTATATTAGTTGCAAAATGTCTGGTGCTACATAAAAGCACATCAGAGTCACATCTGAAGGAATCATATTTTTCAGGTGCTCAATGCTAGACAACAGGAAATTAAAAAAACAGAGGAAAAGGCAGCCACTCATTCAGAAAAATGATGACAATCAGAAAGTGCACACCTGTAATGAAGACCTTTCACAGTATTGATGACATGATTCATAGTGGGCCGATCAGCTTACTGACTGATAACAGCACTCACACAATATGTCAACAGCAGCCCACACGTTGAAGAAATAATTCTGATATTTTTACTCTCCTTTGTCCAAGCATAATGTCCACTGATTTTTATTTGGTTATTCTTAATATTTTTTTCTTGGAAGAATCATAGATGGTAAATGGTCTGCGTTGATAAAGTGCTTTTTACCTTATTGGTACCCAAAGTGCCTCACACTGCTTTTCATTCACCAATTCACAATCACACACTCACACAGCATCAGGGGAGCTCCCGTGCAGCTGGTGGACACCAGGAGCGACTAAGTTGGGGGTTAGCGTCTTGCTCAAGGACACTTCAACATAACAGGCAGTGGGAGCCAGTTATTGCACCAACAGCTCTGGGACCTTTGGATGACTACCTACTACCTACTCAGCCACAGCTGCACCTATTAAAGGGCACCTTCACCTACTAAAGTCCTTGCTTAGACAAGAATCTATTATTCCAACAGAAAGCATAAAACACAAAGCACATCTTTAAGGAGATGTCTGTCCTGTTTTCATTTTCTAATTGTCATTTCTTCATTAACAGGGGCTGGATTACCTAATGAGAGTGGGATTGTGATTCTGAGGCAAGGATAAATGACCAAAGTGGCCTGGGTGATACACTCTACCTTAATATATTAAAACTGTTAATTTTCAAACAGCATTAGAAAACCTCAACATTATCAGTCCACCTCAAGCAAGGATATGACTAACTGCACCAATGTGGCCAGCTCTACTAACAAGAGGAGGAAAAACTACATTTATGGTACCAAGAAATTTCCTGGACACTGATCGCCATGTCTATATCTTGCACTAATGAGAAAATGTCGACCCTGAAGATAAACAACACACATGTAAATATAATACAAGATGAACCTAAATGATCTCAGTCGACAAAAATCCACGAAAATCCATGTTTGATTTACAGAAAATCCCTATGTGAGGGGCTCATTACTTATAGGCAATTGTAAGTGTTTCTTCAGTGTTATTGAGTTAAAATTAACTGAAATCTTTTCCCTCATTGTAAACATACAGTATTAACAAAAGGATCTTCTAAAATCACCACAGAAATATTTTTTCTCTTCAGTCAAAAAAACAAAATAAAAAAAAAGATTATGCCGAATATAAATAGCTTTCCATGGGTTATAAAGTAAGACACTTTTCATGATCTACCGCTTTCATTTTACTCTGCCTAAAAACAAAATAAATAAAAGTAAGACTAAAAATATTAAACAAGCTCAACAAGCCAGTCCGTGACTCCAAAATCAGGTATTTGTCAACTTTTTTATATGGACAAATCCAACTAGGGCAACAGCCTTAGAAAATCCTGTTATGACTGCAGTACCCTGGGTTCAAGACAGATAACAAAACAGCACTTTGTTCTATACTTGTATTGACTTAGGCAACACAGTCATCACTATTTGAGCTTTTCCATGCCTCAGCCTAATAAGTGTAGTAAAAAAAAAAAAAAATCGGTTACTGGTGATGCTGCCGAAAACATTTAAACACACACTTTAAAACAACTGGTAAACGGTAATCATTCATACTGTGTTGCCTGTTACCTTGCAGCTTGAAAGCTGACAACCAAGTCATCCAATATTCGGTTGTTTCTTAAATCTTGTTCTGTTGCTTGCTAAAGAAAAGGAAGGAGAGAGAAATTAAATAAACCCTTGTCATTTACTAAATTAACACAATTGAATAAAAAAAAGATCACCTGTAAATGTAAAATTGTTATTGAAGTTTGATGTTATGTTAAATCCAGATTTATTGTATAATTATGCACTAAAGTTCCTACTTACTGCATTACAAACTGGACACTGGAGTTTATAGGAAAGAAACTTTCTGATGCACAGTGAGCAAACTGTAAAATAAGAGCACACAATAATTATGCTTTACCTAAATTTATGTCTTTAAAATTGATGGGAATATACAAATGTTACATAATCAAAAACAATTCAAGTTAAATGTGCATTGTAACATGGATGTGCAAACTTAACTGTACACCTAACATAATTACAATGCACATTCAGCCAGTACAAATGTCCCTCGTCATCAGATCCAGGAGTCAAGGAGTGTAGAAAAAAAGTTTTTAAAAAAGAAAAATAATTTTTTTATACCCCTTGATAAATAAATTCAAAAGTACTTTAATTTCTGATTATCCTGAGTATAAGAAATGGCTCCTACTCAGTCACTCACCCTGTCAAGCTCTGCATAGGTGGAAAACTGTTATAACAGACCCTGCTTTAATGGTGTTCCGAAAAATACTATCATTAAAGGGAATTGTATTAATTTATTATTGATGCATTGATATTGACAGTCCTAAAAAAAATAGAAAAGTCCTAAAAAACATATTCCTCAGTGTACAGCTGTATTTATTTCTCATACGAAGATGATGCATTTCATAATTTGAGAATTCCTATCATATTGATGCATTTACATACAATGAAAAATATCTGGGGCAAAACAAACATCTTTGTATGCAGATTTAGGGGACGATACCTCCACCCAAAATAATTTAGCTTCAACTTGAGCAGGAGGAAAGCAGCAGGATTTTGTACTAAAAACTCTGCCAAAATATGCTGCTCTACTTGTTACTTACAGTTGTGAGAACATTTGGTCATCACTGAAATATTGAGGAAGTCAAAGCATATTGGACACCGAAGCAGAGCATCTACATTCTGTTGATGAGAAAAAAAAAAGACAATCACTTAACAACAATGACATAATTCGTGTTCATTGTAAGGCAATAAGCAAAATAAAAAAACGAAGGGCAAGATGGTCACAACATGTCGCAGTTGGTTCACTGCCATATTGTGCAGCATCCAGAAATAACTTTGCCTTTTTAGTAATTAGAAGATTCTCGATGCATTATGTAAATCAATTAACAATAGAAAATGTTAAAAATACCTGAAGTTGTTTTACTGGCGTAAGTTATGAATGACTCTCATATGGCGATGTTTTTACCTAATATCACATTAACACTTAGCAACGAGCAGCACAACAAACAGTAGCTATTAATACAAATTGTAATACCACGTCTTATTAAAATTGTAAGTTTTACTAGCGATGTAGCGTTAGCTGTTGTGTTGTGTTGGGGGTTGATTTAGCTAACAGCTGCCACCACCTAGCTTGTTAGCACTGTGGTTGCGTTTAGAAGAATAAAGAGCAAACTTACTTTCAGACATGCGAGGTTAGGAGGTAAATCGGCTTCAAGCTGAAAGGCCATGTCATGGGAATTGAAGGAAGCGCCTCAAGAAAGTCGCCGAGTGTTTTGTTCTTGTCAGTGGTCAAAGTCCCGCTCGAAAGGACCAAAGGCGCCTCTTACGCTATTTGACGACTTCCGCTGTGTTCCGGATTTTAGCGTTTCAATCAGTGGCACCAGGAAGTGGTCAAATGTTGTTTGTTTGTGTGTGTGTGTGTGTGTGTGTGTGTGTGTGTGTGTGTGTGTGTGTGTGTGTGTGTGTGTGTGTGTGTGTGTGTGTGTGTGAGTGTGTTGTTTTCTTAGTCACATCTTTTAATAGCACTGAAGAAACTGTTTATATTCAAATTTTCTAATTTTTTTTCTTCAAAATTTTAACTATTTTAAATCTAGCCATGCCAAACCAACCAGCAAATCTGAGAATGGAAAATGGTTTTAATGACTTGCTTTCTATGCCTATTCTGTGCCAGAGCTGCTGTTTATTTCAGTTAAGAAGGAGACAAGTGTTCTTGGGCGATAAGTTTGAATATGAAAAATATATATAGGTTTAAGTAATTCCAAGCATAACTCGAAAATGCTATTTGTTATAGTTTGCCTATAATGGTTGTACCGTACCCTCAGCTCATAAAAAGAAAAAATACTACCATCAGACAACCTCAGTTTCAAAATAACATAAATTGGGGTTTGCAGAACAGACTTCCCAAGAAATGCTGACACTGAAGATAAAGCCACTGTGGCAATAAGAGCTGGAATTCCAGTATCAGTTGATAGATTGTGGCCTTTGTCTGCTACAGTCCTCAATATCATTGATCTTGCATTTTTAAATGCATACACAGCAAGCTACTGTATATTGCTTTTGCCACATACTGTATAAAATACAGTAAGTTATTGCAAGTCTGAATTTGTTCTACACCATCAGAGTTGTACAGTGTACAGTTACTCTCTCAGATGAGTTCTGCAATGTTACCACACATTAAGACATCACCAGAAATAAATACATAAATTGAAACACTGTTTCAAGAAGCACCTTTCCTTACATGCACACACTGTGCATAACCAGCTAAGTTTTAAAAATGTATTTACAGCATAATGGACACTATCACATATGTACTTGAACATGATGTGTTCAAGTCCATACAAGTTCCTTCCTAGTTGCTTGTAACCGGCCCTGGTCATGATTCACTTTTCTGCCTTATGCATTTGCCTGTGTTTCTTATTCTTACTGTGTTCTTCGTGTGTTCTCACCCTGACACTCAGCTCACCTTTATCCCGCCCTGCCCCGCTGCTGGTCCCCATCCTCCCAGTCACGTGCCTGTGGCTCATCCTGAAATCACTGCCCGCTCTGAAGCCTGTCACCGACTCTCTGCCTCTGCCTTGTTTCATCCTCCAAGCTATGGCCTCTGCTCCTGTTGCACTGCATGTTATGGATATGGTTTTTCGTTCCTGCTCAAGAACTTAAGTTTTTCCATATACCTTATTCTCTACTTGACTTGCTATATTAATAATTTGAGTTTTATATTATAATTGTGTTGCTTGCTGGTTGTGTTACCTAGAAGGCTCCTTGTGCTTGTTCAGGCTACTTCATCTCATGTTGGTTATGTAAGACTCTGGCCTTGTTATATATTCCGTTGTAGCTTTTTGGATTACAGACTGTTCTTTTGCTGAACCCCAGACTTTTTGTGTCTAGGGATTTGGGTCATAAAACAGAGCATTTAAAAATGTCTAGTCAGGAGCAGCTCTCCCAGACAGTGGGGAAGAATGCATTTGGTATCTGGAACTTACCCCATTCACTCTAATGGAACAAAAAAATAATTTCAACATTGAAGATTTTATTGATTATTCATAAATTGTTTGTTTTAGAAAATACATTTAGGACAGACTCTGAAATTTAATGATTCCCTAATGCTTCTCTTTGAACAATATCGCTTATGATTTCAAATCACTTGTAATTTCCAAACAGTTTTCTTAAAAGCAAAAAAGAAGATGAAGGTGAAAATGACATACTAGTGTATTTCCTCATACACATAGTAGCAAACTTATGTACATCTAGCTAAAAAGTCTAACACAACAATTGTTAATGCTTTTATAGAAACAATAATTCATAAGATAAGCTCTTGGTATATGTTATATGATTTCAAGCAAATTAACAAAACCAAGATCTGGAGTAACATCTGCAGGACCTGCCACAAGTGGGAAAATTTAGTCAATTTTTTCATCTTGTACAATGTGTAGCATTTGATGTGGAAAAAAAAATGCATCACACTTAAGAGACCCATTAAGAAAACTATGACTGGTATTTCAGGTCCATGAATCTATTGTGCTTTGTAGTGGCCTGTTGCTGCTTTTGAAATGTGTTTCAGATGACAAGAGTAGAGAGAACATGTATATTGTCTTTTACATTTGAAAGTGGGACAAAATGAAGTAACTCTTATGCTATACTGTAACATTACAAATGAAATGAGATAAATCTAAGGTTCGTATGATCTCATTAACTGTGTGATCAATGGGCCTTTGCAATATCTGCACTATGACACACATGGTGCTTTTCATTATTGCTGTTATACTGTTACCAGTGCATCCATATCTAATAGGACCCTCAGCAGGTGAGTCTGCAGCTCTGTGTCACCCTGTGTACAGGACTGGACCTGTCTGGGATGTTAATAATGGCTGGATCCGGGAGAAATGAGAACAAACATGTAAAGGCAGAGTTGCATTTGGTGTTGATCAGTGACCCTAAACATGTCAGCGAGCCGTTTCCGTGAACATGCTGCAGGGATTAGTTTGTCATTCATTATTTATGTTGATGCACGTGTTTTGCCTGTACATTGTTAAAATTGTTGAATATTGTTTATGCAGAAGCAGAATGTAAGCAGTGACCCATTTGGCATTTCTGATATACTAATGCAAAAGGAGGTATGTGCAAAAGTCTCAAATATATGACAAAATGAAAATGTTAGGCTATCCTTGGCTGTTTATCCATTTTAGTTTTATTACCTTTATATTCAGTGAGGCTGTTTTGCTTTCTAGTTTTAAACGAATCATATAAGCACATCTGTACTTATTTTGTAGTACTTCTGCCATAATTGTGAAATCTTTTACTAACTTATGTCAAACTTGAGTACTCGCTTTAGGCAGAGTGCCTAATAGAAGAAGTTGATTTACTTAGTTATTATACAAGTAACATGAATATTTCACCAGAAGGTATTTAAAAGGTACAGGCCCACATAATTGACAAGTAGCTACTATGAGCTGCTATAATTTGTTGTTATGGATTTGTTATGTTGACTAGAAAGGTTCTTAAAAAAATAATTCTGTGTAAAAACACTACAAATATAAGCGCTTTAATGTTTAAAATCAGGAGTTACAGTATGTGTGTTGATCATGTGTGTGGATGTGACTGTGTGACCATGTGCCCGGTCAATGCAAAAAAGGAAAGAAAACACAGCATTTATGTCTCTGGATTAATTTTATTAATTCATGCCGTCTGCATCCCTGCTCATCACGAGATAGTGACCTAGCTGGAAATTTCACAGAATTCAGTATTGTCCATCATAATTAGATGGAAATGCCAATGACAATTGTAGCATGTGTAACTGTAATTGGGATCAAAGGAACTAATCCACCTGGAAAATCTTAACGTTTCTGATGTAATATAATCAGCAGACAAGGGGATTAAATGATGTGTTCATTCATGATGTGATAATTACTCTATGTACATTCATACAGAGCACATGCCATTCTTGGTAGACAGAGACACGTGTTTGTGTTGGTGTTGTAATTTAATGTACCTTAACAAATACCTTTCCTCATGTTGTCCTAAGAACCATCACTTCATTAAAATAGATTATTAAATATCATTTAATTTTACTTCAAATACATCTGAGAATCTGAATCTGAAATCTTCCTGACTTGTTTAGACAGATCTATAAGCCTTGCACATAACATTTTAGGCCCACTGGATATCAGTAAGCAGTATACTACTTACAGTCTTCCCAGTTAATTTACTTCCAGACTAATGGAAACTGCAAACACAGCCACTTGTTTGACATGATCTTCTTCAATTTGTTCCACCTGAGTTTCTCAGGTGGAACAAATTGAATTTTGTTTATGCTCTGTCGGCGTGAGCTCCTTGTCTTACACTCTCTGACTGAAGATCTGGAAAGCCAATTTCAAAGAGAGATGATCGGCTAACTTATGCAAAACTCCTTCTCAGAGTGGCAATCACTGGCCTGTTTTTAGAGAGTCACCAGCAGAGGACTAACCACAGGTTCAATTCTTTTTCTGATGCAGTTTCTCCATCAAGTGGTCACATAATGAATTACCAGCTGTGTTTTTACATTTGACTTGTGTCTTTGTCTGTCTCTAACTTTTCTCTGACACATGTATGTATCCTAGTGATGTCAATTGTCTAATAAACATAATCCAAATTTTTCATGTAGTGGAATGAAGTAAAAACTGAGTGTCTCAAAATCATACTTGACTTGCAGAACAGTGATGCTAAACCCATCAGCAGTCAAACTAAACACTACAAATGAAATCACTAAGAATATTCAGATCACAGAAGAAGAAGAATGGTTTTATTTGGACGAGGGGGTTTTCAACATCCAGTCAGTGGCATGGTACTTTACATCACAGGGTTTCAACCAACCAGACACTCGTCAACGAACAGCATCACTAGACAAACAATTACAGAGAAGCTAAACTGCGCGGCAGCAATACGTACTCCCCACAACATGACAGCTGCTCAGTCTGCCCTTTGCTGTGATGCTCTTTTTCAATAATAACCTAAAATCAGCAAACTGTGTTATCCATTTCAGCATACACTCCAGGAAAGATGCATGTAATGTTACATGTAAAGAAAAAGAGAGTGTGCCAAGTTCCCTTATAACATCTGCATAAGGAAATATCAGTCTTGCCCCTGCCAAGAATAATGCATTGATTTTTCTTTGAAAGGTAGTCCTGGAAATGACAAGAGGTACGGCTCAAACACAGCACAAGCATTTCACAGAGAAAACAAAAACCTGAAAGAAATATTCTGAGATGACACTACTGAATCTTACCAGTAGATCGTGTGTACAGTAGTTTTTTATAACCCCTAACATTCAGGAATCACCCAAACACAAACAAGCAGCTTGTGATGATGATTATTCTGTAATTCAGGAGAGGAATGTCTTTACAAACGTATTCCCTACTGTGTTTGGATGTCTGTGTAGCAATAGAAAGAAAAGTTAAAAAAAGCAATTTCAGTTTTCAATAAACTTGACAACTAATACTCAACATAGTTACAAAAGTAAATATACAAGTTCAATAAAAAAATTATGTTGTGCACAGAAGGCACTCAACTTATCTGCTCAACTTCCACATAAATTAAAAACAAACAGTCTAGTCAAATATAATAATGATAACTTCACCCTTTAAAATCTGTGCTCTCTTTGTATTTCATTAAACATGTTTTTTTGTAACATTATCCTTATAGATTTCGACAGCAAAAGCATAACAGGACAATCAATAAGAACTGTATGAAGAACCAGGTGATTGTGTTATCAGCTTCAGATCACCCTCATTATGCCCACATGAGGTGACGGAGTCCAATGCGACTAACAGTACCATCAGGAACCAGCAGAGGATGTGCGAGCACTGTATGGGCATTATTGGTGCATATTCTGGCTGTATGAGCTCTCCGTTAGTAAAACTCGTCCTACTCTGGATATTTATACATCTGTCTAAGACAAACAATAAGCACATGTTACATTGGCCAGAAGCAAATATTTTCAAATCACAGCATGTCTCTCAATACATCTGCAGATTGAACTTGATTACTGCAGATTTAACAGCGGAATCAGTGCCTGGTTTACATGCTAATATTTTCTTTTCCTCAACTAAGCTTTTTTTTTTTTAACAAAAATCTTTTTCAAACCCTCTTAGATATTAAGGCCGTCTTACCCAAAAAAAAAAAGGCCGATATTTAAATATTTGTGCGTCTTTACCAAGGCAAGGCACTGCATTCAGTCATAGTTTTACTGCTGCATAACAGGAGTCAGATATTACAGCGCAAAACATGCAGAGCAGAGCAGGCTCTTTGGGATGCAGAGAACAAGGTGTCTGAACTAGAGCTGTAAAATGACAAGAGGTACAGTAGGTGTTGTACAGGTAGAGAAGAAAAACAGGGATTAGCCTGTACAAGAAAAAGACTCCAGCCATCACAGCATAACAGTATCTATTACCAAACATAAGAAAAAGGGGGGAAAGCAGGAACGAAGGAAACTACTTTGATAACGGTTTGCCACAACATCTACTACCTGATCCACATCCTCTAGATAAGGATTGCAGTTTAAACCAGAGGGTATTTTAATGTCTCATGTGCAATAATAAACATCACCAAACCACCGACCTTCAACAGGAAACAGCTCAGATTTTGCGAACCGTATGAGCATGTCAGAAAAAAATAATAGAGAAAACATCTATTTAGACTTTGTGGTCTGTTCATCAGCAATCTGTTTTCTACAGTACAATTACCAAATGCATTCTAAGCCCACAGTACAAGGTTAAGGATTTGAACTTTATTTTACACAGTCAAAGTAAATGTTTGCCGTTTACTGAGGACAATAAAAAGATATTCATATTTACAAGTGCCATTCACATTAACCATTTGTTGTGTTTTTTTTTTTTGTATTAGCCTATACAGGATTAAAACTTAAAAAATTACTAATATATTAGGTACAAGTTTACCACAGGTTTTCTATTTTAATTGATGCATCAGTCTTCTGCATTTCACACACAAGAAATGGGGAAAAAACATGGAAACAGCCATAATAAGTCTGCCAACTGCACAGGATGTTTGCCCTGTAATGTCCTGATTAATAATGTTTAATATTGCAGACATCATCTTCATGCCAGGATACTTTTATCTTTAACAGTGAACTGCATGACTTTCAAACTCATATTTTATGCTTACAATGACCGGTGAAAAAACTCATTACAAGTCTCCTCTCAATAATGCAAGGCCTTAATATTGTAATTATCGTCTCCAAACCCTGCATGCGGAATTACATACTGTCACTACATTGTCAAACATCCACTGGACTATATTGAAAACAAAAAAAATGGCAACTTCAAGTAAGTTTGTATGCCCAGCCATAAGGACTGTGACCAAAATAATAAATCAATGTATTATTTTAGCCCAAATGTCTAAACCAATCCAGATGTGGTGTTTCAAGCACATCAACTGAAGTGACCGAAACATCGTCTGCACAGTTTCTGTGCTGGCTAGAAAATAAAACCAAATTTCGCACACAAGTATTGCTTCACTTGAAATGTACGTAATGAAATGAACATTGCAACAGACGTTTATAAATTGAGGTAAAACTGAAACACGTGTTCTTAAACATATTTACTGTAATTTAATTAAGTTTCGAGAGAGTTGAGCTTTACACTATAACACCTCTACAACTTCTTCCACCATTTTATCACCATGGTAATGTGTTGTAAGTTCTGATGAGGAGCTTCCTGAATATATCAATTTAGTCGGGCAAAACAAAAAAAAAAAAAGAGAGAAAAATACCCATATCTGCTTTTTACACATGAGCACCCAATTCTATCAGCTTCCCCCTCACTCAGAAGCAGATTCCACCTTTGCTACATGGTACCAGATTTATCCCCAGCATCACTTGATGCGTTCAGGCTAGAACCAGCAGCTGGATTGTTACTTGGAAACATCTTCTCAGTAGGAGTTACAGCAGGACTGCCAACACCCGAAGAGCTTGAGCTGCTCGAGCGGTGCTGCGTTGGAGGAGGGCGCATCGGTCTCACGGGTGGGGGGCGTAGCTGAGCCCCGACCAGTCTGGCAGACAAAGCAGGTTTGAAGGTGGTCATCATCTCAGAGGTGGAGCTGCTGTTGCGGCGCATGGCTGCATCTGGGTCACGGATCATGATGGTATGCAAGGGGCTGCCGGGTTCGGAGCTAGCTGGGTTTTTCATCGGCTCCAGCGTGTCCAAGACCACATCAGGAGCCTGTTTAACAGTATTCTGTCGCTCCAGCTCACGCAGCTCATGGAGCGCTGTAGTCATTGTCTTGTCAATATCCTAGTAAGAAGGATGAGAACAGAACAATACTGTATTTATAATTATTCCAATGTATTGACAAGCTCTACATTTAGAGAGCTGACTCTAACTGTTTGAGTTTAAGTTGTGTAATCCATCACACTGAACCGCAAGTCACAGTATCTTCTGTCACTGTGATTTCTTTTGCCTTTGCGAGTTAAATTATATCGATTTGAAACATTGCAATATCCACAAAAACATTTTAATTTTCAGAAAAAAATAATACTGATTTTAGGTTACACTTAATACAAACTAAAGCAATTAACAAAAATCTGCTTTATTATTGTTATATAGACTTGAGAAATACTACACAGAAATACACAAAACCACCAAACTGTTTGGGTGCAGAGGTCAAAAGGAGGACTTAACTCTTGTCCACCATAACATTAAAACAACAAAGCTGTTTTAAAGTTGTGACTCATCACTGTCCATCCACTATTTCATGGTTTCTAAAATGGCTAGTTATTGGGATTGTATGTGCAATAAATGGGCTAAAATATATTGAAGATTTAATTTGATCGTGTTTAGGCCTACAAGCTGCAGCCATCAGCTGATCTGAAGAATAAGTAGCAGAACCTTAAGTGTCTTTATGTTGTTATTCATGTCCAGGCCTCTGTGTCCTTTAAAAAGGCAAATTAGGTTTTTTGATAGGATTGTTTTCACCATTGTTTAATTAGCTGAATTCCCTCCATACAAATCCCTCCAATAATATTAAATTATATATAATTATTAATTATCAATAAATAAATGACTAAATTGTTATTATCTGGGTCCGATGGCAAAAAGTATAGCAGTAAAGTGGAAAAAAGTCCAGTGCCAGTGAAAGACTCTCATAGATAAAACGAACAAAATAGCCATGGGTTGACTACAAAGTCGTACCTCAGCTAGAGCCTCCGTTTCCAGTGATTTGTGGTCCCCGAGGCTGCTGTGACGAGTTGCCCCGGGCACTGGCCTCAGCGGGTGGCCCTCAGGATAGGCCTTTCTGTCTGGGTAGATGCTTCCTGCACTGCCAAAGGTACCAAGGCGCCTCTTTTCTGGGCTCTCCATCCGAGTCTTGGTTAAGGACATTTTGTGGGGGCTGCTGGGACAGGCTGCAGCTTGTGGTAGAGAGTCAGTCACTCTGGTTGGGCTGTGGGTATCTGGGCCGCTACGGCGACGTGGGATCGCAGCGCCATCAGACCGTAGCCTCACCCTACAGAGAGGGATCAGGTTAGACCAACAGAGACACTGAAAAGCTCCTCCTCAGTAACAAAAACTTTTGAAACAAGAAAGGTGCCTCTTCTTATTTGTAGCTACCTCCCGATGCCTCCTCCAAAGTTGTAATCTGGTGACTGTTCACATGGAGAGAGGACGTCATTTTTGGATGAGCCTTTATCATCCAGCAGTGGTCCACTGCTCGCTTCACTATCTGCTTTCTGGCTGAGATTGTCTGAGAAAGCATCATCCCTAAGACAAGTATAAGATATGTTGAAAAAAATGTATACATACTGCAGAACTTAATGAAATATATGAAACTAAATTAAATCTATACTTTTTGCAAATCATATAAATAACATCAACGTAAAAACATTCTGCTGTTACTCACAGGTCTTGTACTACAATGTACTGATGTGGTATGAGACCATCCACACCGTTGTGGCGGCCCTCCCACCAATCTTCAGATGCTCTGTGATACAAGAGAAGAGAGGCTCCCTTCTTGAAGGACAGCTCTCTAGGACTGCGTCCCACATAGTCAAACTTGGCAATGGCCTCAATTTGTTCGACCTCTAAAAACACAAACAGACAAAAAATGTAAACAATCAAATGCATGCAGTGCCTAATAAAGCATAACATGCATAATGATAACTATAGTCACATTGAACATGACAAGGCAAGGCCATTTCTTTCTAGTAATCAGTCATTTGCATAATTCACAATCTTGGCTCTTGTTAAAAAATATTAATAAAAACATTGTGTATGTATGTTTCTAATTTGACCTTTTCAGCATTTTTTTGTGTGATTCTTGTGATCAACCATCAAATCCTAGGTCTAAAAAGTTTAACTGTGTCTTTCTTTGAGTTAAAATAAAAACTAATTTGCATTTAAAACGTTAAAATTACACACCACTCACAAATTACACACTGATCTTTTTTTTTTATATTGCTGTGCAAACTGTTAATTAACATGTCCTTAGATTTAAAGTCCGATAAGCCTGCTTAATAATGCTATGAGAATAAAATAATATTTGCTTTTATAGAGAGGTATTGCCTACAGTGTATTTCAACAAGTCAACCAGCAGGGGTCAGTCCACATAAGGCTGTAATTGTAATCCATCAGCCCCCAGCTTTCAATGAGAAATCACATTTTTCTTACTGGCAATTTCAAAACTCCTTAGGTGGATGAAAGGATGTTTAAGGGGAAGTAATAGTTTGTTTTAAATTGTAAAGCAATGACATGAGTTATTGTTAAGACTGAAACTAGAGTTACTGCTAGAGTTCATGTCACATAAGAATCCCAGTTATAGGCCAAGCAGGCAAGCCGCCTTTGTTGTCTTTTCCAAGAGCAAGAAAAGACAGAGAGGATCAGCATTTATTACACACCCGGCCAACAGCACAGATGAAGCTGTGAGATACAGTTACCCTATTCTGACCCACTCTTACACACTCCGCATTTCACAGGCCTGTCTTCACTCTACGCTGACGCCACAGCAGATACTATTCTGTGTATTACCTGTGATTTGGTTTTTGTACCTGGCCCAGTTATGTGTCTGAAGCTCAGAGGAAAGAATTGGGAAATACTGCACAAAGGAGAAAGTCCCAAGAGAATTGCTGAGTAACACTGAACAAAGAGCAAACGGGGGAGGAGGGAGCGGGGGGGATGAGACAGAGGAGTCTCTCTCTCGCTCTCTCGCTCTGTCTGTCTCTCACACAGAGAGACGGATCAAAGGGGCAGTGCTGCATGCCAACACTGTTTACTCAACTTGCCTTCAGCTTCAAACATCACATAAGCCTTTGCAATCATGAGCTGTTGCAGCACAAACCTTGCTCACCTCTCAATCAAAAGCACTTCAATAAGGTCAATCTATATCTAACGCCTTCTCATCCACAAAGACTTCGAAAAATCAAATCAAACATGTGTGTAATACACACTTACTGCCATGCCTTGATCTTGAAACTATCAAACGACCAGGCAATATTATCTATAGAAACATTATTTCATGCTTGTTTCTAACACAATTGTAGAATGCAAATCTTCTTAATTACTCTTAAGCTTTCGATGCTAAACTCATTTTTTTGTGTGGAAAAACGTGCAAATGTTGCAATATGTCCAACATCAGAGAAAATTGTGGTAACATCTATTGCTAGGTCTGATCTTGATTACAGTGCACACAGACAAGACCCATTTGTCGGTTTTTATGGCTACTAATATTAAATGCAATCAATAAGGTAACATAATGTAGCTCTGTGAGGCCACATTTGCAGGTATATAGTGCAATATGTGTATCTGTAGGCACAGCAGTGGCTTGAAATACTGTAAACGCACATATGTATTAACATGCTGACAACAATACTATCGGGTTAAGGGAGAACAGTACGATGAATCTAAGTTTAAAATGCTACAAGGCTAACATTTACCTGATTACACTGAACAGGCTTTCTAATTAAACAGGATGAAGTATTTAGTCATAGTCATACATACTTTTGTGTCCTTGGAGAAATATTTTGTTTGGATTAAATATGAAACTAACACTGCCATTCTCAGAGCAGTGCTCTTATTATAGCTAAAAACAAACCCGAGGGGTAATAGTGAGCCTTCATAATAAAAATTGATGAAAAGTGATGTACAGACCTTCATCACTAGTGTGTGGTTCAGTGCCATTGTCAGCTTCATCAATAGTTCCTGGTTCACTGTGGGGGCTGTCACTGCAGGAGCAGATTGAAATGATCAAATCACTGTTAGGTGACATTAGACCATGCCAATTTTTAAACTAATAAACAAAAAAAATGTTTAACCAGGTGATTCAAGTAGCAAATTAAATGTGATAGTTCCTTTAAAAACCAAATCCAACCTTGCAGAACTGTAGCTAATCTAACTAAGTGTTCTTTGCTCAGGTTTACAACCTGGTTCAGCTGATACTCACCAGTATTCCTCCCCTCCAGTCATGCACTTCTCATACATTGGTCCGTCCAGCTCACGTTGACTGGGAAAGATGACTTCATTGTGGATGATGATGGTCTTTATGACTTCGTTAACATGTGCCTGGCATGCTACAGGATCCTGCCCATCTGGGATGGGCATCAGGGTTGGACCAAAGCAGATAGCCAAATTGTATGGGTCCATCATGTTCTCATCGCTGTACTGGGAGAGACTGAGGGACAGAACACCATTTTTCATATGTCCTGTTTCTTATGTGTAATAAAATACCTATAAGTCAGTTTTTGTTGTCATCCAGATAGTTACAGGCTACCATTTTAAATACTGCATGCTGCATTGTGCAGCTTAGTTTAGCAGAAAACCCTGTGATCAGCCAATCCCTTCAACAAATCAACTTAGCCAGCCCTTATCACATCAAACCCGTAACTAAAGCATTCTGCCATAGGATGTCATAATCAGTATTCACGGTATAAGTCACAGCTGGAATAGCTCTAACAGTGAATTTGGGTACATGGTGGGAGCTATAAAATCTTTAATAAACTCTGTAATCTGCAGGCAAACCCAGTAAAAGGAGCATTAATCACACCCAATTTTAGCAGACAGGTAATTTACAGGCTTGCATAAGAGACTACAAAAATGTAATGGGAATCAGCAGAAACTCACTGGTTGAGAAAAGCAAACAGGTATCTCATGACTATTATAACTGTCCGAGGAAGAGTAACAACAATCTGCTGGATGTGGTGTGCTCTCTCAGCTCCAGACTCCAGTTCTGAAAGACACAGGACAAACATACAAATGTACCACCGCTGGTTTTAAACTACAACAAATAGCAAACGTGGCTTTGAAACATCCACACTATATTTTTAGGCACCAAGCTTCTAACAACAGTGTCCACTAACAAAACTGTAGCACAAAATAGCGATCAAAGTGCTGAAGCAAAAAGCAGAGGAGTTTGTGAAAAGTGTTATTGGAAACTTTAATAGATGCCTCCCCCTGCCTTTCACCAGACCTCTAAGGCAAACTGAGTGATCAAACTATTACAAACGGCAGGAAAGCAATCCTGTGGCGAACTCGTACATGTGGATCACACCCTCCTCCTCCTACTGGCTCTCTGTTAAATATCAGGCAGAGAGCCCCGGTGTTAAGATTGCTTCCATGTGCTGCACTTCATGCCTTTCTCTCCTCCAGTAAAGCCGAGCTCCTAAAAAAAAAAACTGCTAGGCATGTTTTCTCTTTTCTATTTGACCAGTCCACTCACGACTGTGACTGTTTTGAATGTTTTCTGCTGTGCGTGACTCACTGATGGTAGAGATGAAGTCCAGGAACCGCTCCTTTGGAAAGAGGGGGTTCTCCAGTCCTCTGAAGTACAGCTTCAGCACCCCAGCCACTGAGTTAATATCATGCTCATTTTGGTCATCGATTAAGGGATCTTCACCTGAGAAGAGTTGTGCTTTCAGTGAAGGCATTCGATGAGTTGTAAAAGGCGTACAACTGGTTTATTCTGTTCAAGTATGGGACATGAAACCAGGGAATACAACAGCATCTGTCTTTGATACTCACCCCTCTCAAATGAGTTTTTAATATCATTGACCTCCACCTGTGATCCTGGCACGCGGAATATGCCTTGCTGCTGCAACCCTGAACGAAATAAAACCAAAATTCACAGATTCAGAGCTACACTAGCCAATATTATCTCCAAGCCACAGTGCCAGCTTCATGAAAGCAGATGGGAAACACAGAGCAGAATATGTAATCTAGTCATAAAGAGAGATGCGTATTTTTCCAGGAGAGGGCCCCTCAGTGAGGCTGTAGCATATGGTTTCAGTTAGAGGGTTCCTAATCAGTTTTCTGGAGTTTCATTAGGTCCAGATCCAGGGGAAAGGCCTGTGGGCAACAGCAATGAGCTGAAGACAGATGTGAAGGTAGACAGGGAGGAGTTACAAAAAGGGTGGGGGGGTGGCTGACCTGACTCTACAAACGACTAATGAGACTTTCAAAACTCTTTGTGTGTGATCTATTGATATGAGCTTGTTAAATCAACAGCAGCCAGCTGTGAGGCTGAGGTGGAAAGCAGAGCAGGTCAGTCTGTACCAGCAGCCATTTGTGGAAAGAGATTGATTCATCAAATAGCTGCTGTCACTTCCTATGAGGGCAAAGGAATTTTCAAAGGACTTCCTAAGTTGCGTCCTCTCTCTGCACTGCAAAAGCAATAGTCCTCGTAACACGATGTGATGATGTGACACTTACCATATAGATTGATGTATCTAACACAGCTTTCAACAACAAGTGGAATTGGTTGACCTGAATCCTGAAATGAAACCATGTGAAAAAAATATAAAAGACGACACAAACAACAGCTCAAATAATTGTACAAACAGCATATTGTCTAATTGATTTTGCCTTCACTAAATACAGACAATATAGAAGCAGATCAATTTTTAAAACTGAATAAACAAACAAAATGTAATTACTGGACCTGATGGCCCATAAATATTTTATGAATCAGATCTCAAGAGAACCATAAACAATAAAAGACAAGCAACTGTTATTAATGGCACAGAAAACTGAGAGGAAACCAGCAGCATGCAAGTGAAGCTGTGGCAGTAGCAAACAACTACTGGCTCAACAGTTTTGCTTTGCCGTGTGCCCTGACCTATATTCTCTAACAACAGAGGTACCTGAATGCGAGTACGGGCATTCCTTCTTCCTCTGGGACAAAAAGCAGCAAAGCACAGAGAAGCAGAGGAAGACAGGGCAGAGAAGCACAACGTTAGAGACGCTTAGATGACAACCAACCTTCCTGGAGGTTAAAGGAGGCTAGAAACAGGGACTGGCACTAGGAACATTACAGAAGTGCAGTAAAGAACTGTGTGAGGGAAGATGCAGCTCCACTGCTGTCTCCTGCCTCTCAGACATCCAAACAATGACTGGGTTTAGAAATATTGCCAGAGATGGTAAATTGTTCTTGAGGGGAAGGAGGAGACAGCTGACTGCCGTTCTGTCTGTCAGCACTGGCAGAACCACGGAAGGGAGGAAGGAAGGATTAGAGGTTAAACAGAGGTGTTATATTATGATCAAGGGCAGCCGGGGGAGGCAGGAACAGAACGGCAAAGTGAGGAAGAGAATGAGAGCAAAGGCTTTAAACAGCCTTCCCCTCCGTGTCTACAGGGGCCGCTTAGTCATACACCACCACCACAGGGTACCTTGATGAAGGTCTCCATATTGCCATTAAACAGCTTATGGTTATACATGGAGCGTGGCCTAGGCTTCCGCATTTTCTGTGGTTTAGGGGGAAGGGTGGGGGGCCTGGGAAATGATGGACAAAGGGAACAAAAACATTGACATTGTGTGAAACTAAAAATGCAAATGTGGTTCAAGAGCAGGCATGAAAAACATGTCGCTGAAACAGATCAATAAAAGAGTATTCACTTTAGAAAGCTCGAAAATCTTAATTTAAAAGTCGAGGAAATACTTAAGGCGACATGTTATTATAGAAGAAAAGAGTCTATAATCTTTGGTGGTTGGGGTGGACTGGAGTCTGTCTGGGGTTTCAATAAATTACTAAAAAGGAACATTGACAATGCCACTAGTATTTATTTATTAAATGTTGTTTATAAATTAAAACTGCAGAAATTATACACTCCACTCTGAAAAAAACGATTACATGGTTCATATGCATATTCTATTCATAATAAATATAAAAAACGCTACAATTGTTTTATCCCCCCAAAAAACATCATACATTTATACTTCCATAACCACGTGGAAACAAGCAAGAACTTTATTTGACAAGTTCGGTGAGATGAGGCTAAAGGTTATGTAAATATTTATACCAACATACTGCAATTTTTTTAACAGAATTTTCAGCCATTGCAAAGCCATGCAATGATTTGCACGCAATGTTTATTGCAGTTTGGGTGTTCCAACAACTGCTGAAGTACTTTTGTTTGTTTTTTTCCCCAACAGTGGAATTAAATTGTAATGATGCGAAATTAATGGAATAGGCAGATGCTTCCTGGCTAATAGGCAAGCAATCAAGCACAGCTCACTTATCAAAGGAGATCTTACCTCGTAGTTCCACATTCAGCCCTTTCCCCTGTGGAAACACAAGACACAAGAGGGACATGTTGTATACTAGTGTCTTTATGGGAGACGTTCCAAAGACCCCAGTCACTGCTTAGCCTCAGTGAGGGGTTTCATGAGAGACAACACGACTATTGAGGGAGAGATGAATTGAGCAGCGCTAATGGCGTTCATTGGATAAAGCTATTGAGCAGTCATCGGTGAAGGCTCAGGGGACCCAGAGGACCCTATGGGGTTACTGGCCTCCTCCCAGAGCAAAGAAAAGGGGCTTGCGTTTTACTGATTAGGGAGGGAGGAGCCAATCAGTGTTGAGACTCTGTCTGTGCCGGCTCACTGAGCCCATTGTTGTGGCTTTCAAACAATGAACGCACAAATGACAATACACCATCAGGCCTAAGAGTAGATAGTAGTTCATTTTTTCTGTTTGTGATAATGCACATATTAAGACAACATTTGTTTCAAAGATGACCTGGTCTTAATAAAGGGAGAACAAGAGAGACTATATTCGATGCAAAAGGAGTCAAAATAGAAAAAAGCGGCAGCTCAAAAGTCCCAACATTATTTCTTCACTCCACCTAACAATGGGCAGAAAGAGCAAAGGCTAACCCATTTCTCAACACATTAGTCTTTCAGATGGCAAGGGGTCTGTGGAGCATTCATGTGAAGAAACAACAGCATGTGTCCCAGACTTCATTCTTCTGAGTGATAGCCCGATCTACCTCTGACCTGGTTTCTCAAGCATAAGCATAAAAAGTCCCATAATTTCATATCTAAAAGTGCCACAGTTCCTCCGTGACAGAGGAGATATCCATTACATAAACACAGAGAGTGACAGCAACAAATCAAATCCATTAAACAAGGGAGTTGGTGACTCATTATCTGGGAAACAAGGGCTGGCAGATATTCTAGCAGCATCTTGACATTATGTTTTTATTAATACATGCAGCAAGATGTAAACGCCATGTGGCACTCACCAGTCTCATCTTGTTCCCTCTGTCACGCTCCCACACAACCGCGTACATACACAAACACGCTATTTTGGGCGTGAAGCAACGAGCTAATGAGTCCTACTCAGCCTGATTGATCAGCTGAATAATTAAACATGGGTGGTACCTGGAGACACCATATGTTGTGTTCATACACCTCTCAGCTGCTCTAGCGTGGACATACAAACAGATCTGTCAGGAGACTCGTGAACTATAATGCGAGTGTTGCAGCATGCTGTTGGTTGCTTGAGCGGCCAGAACACTTTGAGACCGTGAAAGCCTAACAATGCAAAAATAAATGATTAATTAAGGCTTGGATTACAGAATGAGTAATTTCAATGTGTAAAATGTAGAAATGCGTGCGTGTTTGCGTGTGTGTATGTGTCGTGGCCTCAGCTGTTTGTGTCTGATGCCATTTTCTATTAGGCGAATCCCTGATGCAAGTGCAGCTGCAGAAATGGGCCTGGTCCTGCTGATTGATTGGGCGTAAACTGTTCATGGCTGAGGTGACAAGGGGACCTCTTGGGAAGGGAGGGGCTGAGGGATGGAAAAGGGAAAGCCTCCTCGCAGGGACACCAAACTGAAATTAACTGAATAATGTTCAAACCAGGGGCGAGATGGAGAAATTCATTTCTCAAAGTAATTGCTAAGACGTATTTTTCATTTGAAAAAAGCTTGTCTGATTTGAAAATGTCTGATTTCTTATTGGCAATCCTAAAGAAAATCTGCATCTGTGCAGCTTCCTATAGCTCATCCCATGCTAGTACCACCGTTAGTGCCAAAGGCAGCCATTCTGCAGAGCTGTGGCTTGATTCTGTGGGTCATAATTACAGGACTAAACTGTTGGTAAGGCACCATCTGAGAAAAATGGAAAGACTTACCTTCACCCAGTGTCTGCTTCAATAAGTCATGCTTGGCCTGCAGCTTAATAATGAGGTTACTGCCGTTCAGGTACTCCTTGAATTTCTAGACAGGCAGACAGATGAAGGCAGCAATGAATGAAGAGCAGCACTAATCCAGTTTAACATGAGCCCAATCAAACAATTTTGTGCTGCTCAAATCAGCATAAATCCAATCTGTTATAGTTGTAATTTAATTTCCATTTTCAGAGCATGTGGAAATGATGACTGATAGCTTAATTCTGATAAATAGTTCAAAGCTGAAGTTCACAGCGGGCTAGTCGGCAGCCATTAACATGGCTTGGACATTTAATATCTAAATATCTGAATCACCATAAACTCACTGAAAAGTAGAACATTTCAGTCTCCTGTTGGTTTGCCCTCCTCTTGGCTATATTCAGCTTGCTCATGTAGGACTCAGAGGCCACAGACTTAATGGATTCAGTGGAACGGCTATGTTGGAAAGCATCTGACACGTCAAAGTCCTCCACCGTCAGCATGTCCTGCAGCGTTTGCATGGTAGCATCCAAGGTCTTTCTCACCTGGACACACGAAATAAGAAAAGGAAAGAGGATGACGAAGCATGACGAAGATGAATGAAGCGTGATGCTTTGCTACTCACTCTTTATCATTGTTACTTTTTGAGGAGTAAATGATTTTTTTCCCCCAAGCCTTAATGGATGTAACTGATGACATTTTCAAGGGCATGAGTGAGTAATGTATTTATATGAAATACAAAATGATCCTTGAACAAAAAATGACCTTGAAATGTACTGTGTGGATAAGCATCAGAATATAAGTCAAGAACAATCTGCAGGTCGGCCCAACGTCAGGCTAAGAGATGATGTTGAAGAGTTCCACACAAACACACAAACTGTCTGAAGAAGACTTTCTGTTTAGGGGTAAGATTGATAAATCTCATTTCCAGGAATGGCATGCCTCATTCATTATAGTGTCCTCTATTACACAGGACAGGGAAGAGGCAGAGCCACTGGCTCAGGCAAGGCTAACAGACCTTGGTTATTATCCCTTCATGTGCACCTTTGTGTCTGCAGCTCTGAATGAGAAAGCCCTCTCATTATCATAAAATTCTTGATTTTACATAGAACTTCATTGAAAACACAACCTTGGTGCTTTGACAAGCTCAGCTCCCGCAGAGCAGGGGTCATTGGAGAATAAATGCAAAGAGAACAGATGGTGATGTGGCCCTGCTACTTGGCTCTGGGGAAAATGAGGAAAGCCTTCCTGTTTTTAAAGTGGGGGGTGGACCTGAAGGTGAGGGCTGGCAGTGGTGCAGAGAGACATCATAAATCGTCACCTCCTCATTCTCAATCTTGAGCGTGGCTAAACGTGACTGCAGTTGGTGGTAGCGCATCAGGAGTTCAGTCTGGACAGGCTGCTGGGCGCTCACCTGACACACCTGAGGACGAGGCGGACACATGGGTTAAGAGTCACTTTATAAAAATCTAAATTCATAATTCAGTCGGTGCTAACATAGATCTTTCATTGGAGCTGCAGCATTTAAAGCATCTCACCTCATCTCCCATGTGTGGCAGGTACTCAAAGCGCATTGGAGGACAGAACACCTGGTTATGCATATCCATGATCTTGTGCTTGTCACTGCGAGAGTCCAGGTTGTCCACTGCATTTTCTATGATATCCAGTCCCTCATGGCGTGATGTCTCCAAGTTGTACTCAGCAGATAAGTAGGTCCTGAGGGTGCGTGCCAAACTGGCATGGTAGCCCAGGTCACAGCACTATGGAGATAAAATATTCATTTAAATAACCAGAAAAACACAATAAAGACACTATAGAGGCTGTTGAATAACTACTGTAAAAGAAATGTAACACCAGGTTTCATGGCCCTCTCTGAACATTCTTGTCGGTTTCACCGCTGCTGGATGTGGTTAGGTGTGGACAGATGTGCGTGTGTTTTATTGAAACCATACTCAGTAGTGATGTCATGATGTAGAAACCACACTGTGACATCACTGTTGGGTATGGTTGCCCGACCATAGTCCACGTCTACAGCGCTGCAGCAAGCTCAGAGGTTTTCAGCGGATGTTCAGTTGCTTTAATTTAATGCAAATATGCAAAAGGTAAAATAACATTAAAGTACAAATGTGAGTTGCAAAGTCTGTTAGTTTGAGCACCTTTGTTCATGTTCAGATGTAGTTCTTGAACTAAATCCCAAATTACATCCTGCTACAGGTTATCTTTCAAAAATAGAAGTTGAGTTCAAAGAATTACAGGAGCTAGCACAGTAGGACACCAGGGATAATTACAGAGCCTTATCATGCTGAGCTGTATGAAGTAACCTAATTAAGCAGAGAATGGTGGCGGGGGGGTTTAGGGGCAGGCTAGAGGCAACTGACAGCTCCGCCAGTGACTAAGTAAACGCTCTTTAGCACTCTTTAGCATTAAGGAAGTATTTTTTCTACTTTGGTGCACA
Source organism: Channa striata (assembly GCA_033026295.1). Taxonomy (NCBI): domain Eukaryota; kingdom Metazoa; phylum Chordata; class Actinopteri; order Anabantiformes; family Channidae; genus Channa; species Channa striata. Next base: position 14,537,947 of record CM065168.1, on the reverse strand, counting down.
AGCTTCATTGCACCACTCAGTCAAAGTGGCTCAGAAGACTAAAGGGAGTAAATTAGCTTCTCTTTAAAAAAGCAAACACAGTGAGAACTTATTCATATGTGACTGCCACAGCAGCCTGCAGCAAGAGAAAAGGAGGGAAGGGGGATCATACGCAGACGTACATTAAAATGATGTAACTACTTTGATTTTAACATTCTTAGATCTTCTCAGATACCAGTGTACATCTAGTACATTCACAGTATACTAGTATACTATATAATATTATACTGTATACTAGTATGTTAGTATACTGTATAAATACTAATATGTTTCATATATTACAGCCTACAAGTATTATTTCTGTTGTAAAGTCACGTTTACATTAGCTACATTTCTTTTATTACAGAATGTAAACAAAATACTGGTACAACAGATAACTTAACTACATACTTATATTTTATACATACATACTTATATAATAAAATATATATTGCTATATTCTACATTTTTGTTTAATTTTTGGTTTTGAAAAAATCCATTAAGGTACAATAACTTAAGTATGAGCATATTATTTTGACTTTATCAAGCCGACACCACTGGTCAACATCATTAAATACAGCATTCACCATTCACCGAACATTCAAGTGTCGAAAATCACATGTATTATTTCGTGTGTTATACAAGTTTCACAGTATGTGGTAGTTTGGCCCCAAGCAATTTAGTCCATGGACAAAGGGGAAAAACATATGTTAAGAGCTAAAGGGTTGTTGAAATTGACAGAAATATATAGAGACAGAAATTGGGGGGGGGCTTCCAGACATAAAGCATGTAAATGCTATTTGACTTTGTGGAGATTGTCCTAAATACAATTTAAACCCAAAACCCTTGTTATGGTCACAATGGAAAAAAATACACCAGTTCAAACTGGGGCTTTCTTTGTCTTACTTTTTCTACACTGCATAATAGTTGAAATTGGAGCAAAAACATCATACACTGAATTTCTGAACGACAGTAAGATTGGACTTTAACGCCCACAAAGCTCCTTCTCCTTAAAGATGTATGCCTACACAAGCAAAAGGCGCAGATACAGGACATTTTTTAATATCATTTTGTGTATTGTGCATAAGGGTGTCGTCATCTTCATCTGTTTGTCTGCAGGGTAACTGGTAGCAGGTCACTGAGGCTGAGAGCCCAGTGCCAACCACATTAACCGCACTGATGCCTGCATAAACAGAGCCTGTGCTCACCAGCTGACTTTGACCAGTTTCCAACCATTAGCGGTCCGCTAAACAAATCACCCTTTTAAACATTAGAAATCAGAGTTTCTGGTAGTACTACCAATTCAACATATAAATAACACAGATTTCATTTTTAAGTAAGTGGAATGATATAAATTGAGCTGAAATAAAACACCTAATTAAAGTCACTGTTAGAAGGACTGCTTCATGCCGTCTGACCCATGAAAAAATACATAAAAGACAGAAACAGAAAAACAGACAACAGACAAAAGCAAAAGTGTGTGTGCGTGTGTCCTGGTTGTTTGTTTTCCTTGGTGACAGTTAGAGGTGGACAATCACAAGGACATGCTGTGTTTGTACCATCAAAGCTCCCAGAAGCGGCATCAACAAAAAGAAATGAATAAGGATGCGACTGAGGAGAGGGAAGCAGAAATCTTTCTGTCAACACTGATGAAGTCCCTTGAAATCTCTGGTGAAAAATATTCTTCTCTAGCTATGAGGGAATACAGAGCACCACTAAACTAATGTTCATGTCAACAGCAGTCAGTCACAAGTATATCTGTGATAAAGTTTGTTATGCAGTTATTAATATGAAAAACATGATGGCACCATACAGTCATTAGGACCAACAGAACAGCCTGGAAACAAACAACCCACAGGCTGAGAGTGAATGAGACATAGGAACAGATGGTGAGAAAGGCAACAACACTGCAGAGTTAAATCAACATCAGAAATCCCAGCTGAGAGATGTAAACAAACACATGTTCCATGCGCATACTTACATCAATCATATCGGAGACGTCATGGATGTAATATTTTGCCACAACTGCATTTGTTGCTGCCAGGTTCAACAAATAGTCATTCCGGGCTTTTGTGCATTTTAGCTTATTCTCAGAGTACTTGGCTTGCCTCTGGGGAGAAGACGAGAGACAGAGAAGATAAAAAAAAAAAGCAGACATCAATGTGGCAAAATCAGGCAGCGGTTTGCAGGTTGAGTGTGTGCTTAGTCAGCTGCAGCACTGAGATCATCTGACAGCTACAGATAAGAGGGAAAGTTTGGGAAAACAGCCCCCAGAGAAGCTGCATCTGAAAAGTATGTGTGGCAGAGCCGGGCCTCACTCTGTCATTATTCTGTCTCTCAACACTAAAATACCAATCTACAAACGCTGACAAATAGAAGCAGAAACATTTTCCAGATCATAAGAGCATCATCCCCTCATGCCTATAAAGTAAAACACCAGCCCCCAGTTAGATTGGCTTAAGGAATGAAAATGAGAACAGCTAGTCTGGGTCGACCTGCTACCTACCAGAGCATCACAAACTCACTAAAAAGCATCTTATCATATTTGTTTAATCTGTGCAAAAGAAGGCATATTTCAGCTCGTCAGAGGGAATTTGTGTCCAAAAAGAATGGATAGAAAACCTTTGGCTTTACTCTCTAGTATGAGATACTTGTAAAATGATTTAACTAAAATAACATAAAAGAATGAACCATGTTATTGACATGACATGCATTAAAAACATACTGATTTAGCAAACGTGTGTTGAACAGTTTTGACAAATTGGCTACTAATAACTCTAAGTATGCTAAGTAATAACTTTTTGAATTTAAACAAAAGCATGATCATTCTAGTGCCAAGAGTTTTGCTCATTATGTGAATTGCCTACAATTGTTTGTACGTTTTGCTATACATGAACATTTCATTTTCAATTTCACAAAGCAATTACAATGCTAATTCCAGCACTGAGTTAGAGGAAGGAGATTAACGTTTTTTTCCTTCCCTTCATCTTCCAACCTGTTTGCAGGCAGAGTAATGAGATACCAGCTTAGAAACAAGAAACACACGGGAAAAAGTAAGACTATTCATTGCCACACAGTGTTATAAATAGTGTTTCCAAGGCAGGCAGCATTTCTGAAAATACCAGCCTGAGGAGAGGGAAACACTGAAGTCCTGACGGCATTTTGATTTCCTGCACCTGAGAGATAATAGGAGCTTCATTTGCATGAAAAAATCCAGAAGAAGATCCCCAATAAAAAAAATTGCACAGGTTCATCTTAAGCCGTGAGCTCCAGAGACCAGCTGAGAGAATCCAAACAGAATGGAAAGAGGGTTTCTGGCCGTCTGTGTGTCTGGCTACAGATCTCATCTTATTGTCGGTTTTACCCTTTGTCTTAGCAGAACTTATTCTGCATTTACAGAACTGGACTCTCACGTTTGGAGGAGAAGCTTCATAAAAGCTTTTATTTTGGCTTAAATGTGGAATTTTTTGCCATGAATACAAACAGGGCAGTCATGACACACAACGCTCATCAGAGCATATTCACCTTCTCTTTCATCTTCTCTATTTTCCTGACAGAGCTACGTCTCGGCTGGCGATCTTCGTGGCGCAGGAGGTTTACGTTGAGGTCTCCGGATTTGATAAACTGCTTTTCCTCCTGCTTCTCTGCATCCTTCAGCTTGCTCTCTGCGCTGATGCTCTCAGTGTGGTACATGTGATATGTTTTCATCACCTGCAGGAGGAATGTGAGAGAATTTCCGCAGACTGAAATTAACAGGGTGCATCGTCATCCCATTTTCCAACATAGATTATAAACCAAATGCTTTGCATATGCTCTGAAACACTGAAGGATACAATTTGCATTTTAAAAAAATATATACAACAGACAGAAGAAAGCAAATCCAGGGGCAACAGTTGCTTAGTGTGTTGCACTTAAAATTTGGTAAATTTTAAATTCAACACTTTATGTGAGATTCATTGTTCAGTAAACGGGCAGAACAATCTGGATAAACTTTAGTAATTTTCCACAAAAATACAAATATTCTTTGGCTTTACAATCTCAAATGTGACTATTTTGCTGCTGTTCTCCATCGCTTTTTAAATCTTTGGGTAAAGAAAAATTAGCAAATGAATCCATTGTGAAAAAAAATATTACTTGCCCTCATATATAAAACAATAAAGAGTGACTGACAGTTATGCGTGAGGTTTTCTGAGACCTGTAGTAGAAAGGAATAACTAGAACTTTTATGTGAAGTCTGGACATGACTGGGAATTTCAAAATGACACATAGAACCAGAAAACGCAGCGTTTTGAAAACCTTTGTGCAGATGAATCAGCTTGGGAAGAGGATTCTGTTTTTTGAACAATTTGCTACCAACCCTCACCCAAAAATATTCCACAAACACGTGTGCTATTGCATCATTGTGCATGTCCATTCACAAAACAGCCCATTCTAATGAACCGAGGTACTTTTGTGCTACTATTACTGCCATACGCCCCTTCTACATGTGACCAACAGTAAAGTGAAGAGAGAGAGAGAGACCAAATCTGTCCAAAATCTGGTTTTGATGTTTTCTTTCACAGTGAGTGGATCAGTGTCAATATGGCAGTAACACAGATGTCACTTCATGTGGAATATTTAAGTGAATCCAGGAGTGCAGGGTTGTGTGTGGTTTACTCTTAGCTGTCAAATCTTCATTTCACTTTTTCATTCCCTCCTCACTGTGGTTTTCCCGACTTTTACACCATTTCTACAATATGGCTTCATTTTTTTTAACTCTTTGATGCAGTAAAATGATGGCATTGCTTTCTGCGGTTACTACTATACGTTGGTGTTCAGGTAGACATTCAGAGACCTTCCACCTCACAGCACTGTATTGATGACAGGACTGAAGAGACACAAAACCTGCATTAGATAAGACAGAAGCATCCAGCATCTTTAACTCATCCCACATGTTCACTGAGAAGGTCACTCCTCCTGGAAGCTCACTTTTTTAAAACTCATAAAGGAACATACAGATGAGAGCCACATGCTTAAGTATGTGAACAGTCAGGTTGCTAGGCAGTCAACATAAACAGTAATTTTTTTGTTTATTGTGATAAATTGATTTTCACTTTAGAGTTGCACCAAAGTTGTAGGGTTCCTTTAATCTCTATGAGAGCTACTCATCAAAATCACACAACTTTATCTTCCTGCGACCTCCAACCTTTGGTGCTAATATTTATCAGAGGTGGCGCTTGAAGTTGCTCCACTTATTCTCCTCCCTGTGCTGCATATAAACTTCTCTCCAAGCAGTGCAAGAACACTTTAAACAGCAGAGCAGTAAAGAGCTCTAAGGCAAACACCTGAAAGGTAAAATACATAAATTGCATAAAAGACACCAGTCTATTCTCAGAGTGACAAACCTGACACTGATGTAGCTACACAAAGAGGGAAACTAGGCTAAACTCTACTCCTCCCCAGGCTGTCAAACAGTTTTTTCCAATTCCTATTTAAAACGGGCTCCATAGCCCATCTGAATACAGGAACTGCAGCTGAAGACACAAAGTAATTTGCAGGAAGACTGATCTTCAGCTGCGTCTGCATGGAGTGTGTGAGAAGTCCTCTGATGACAGCCCAGGGCTTTCTACCTCCTGAGCAGGGACTCTGAGCCTGGGACAAAATCCAGCGGGGAAAGAATGGCTGGAGTTTTTCATAATGGATGCAAGATATGAAGTAGTTGCTACAGCTAGTAACAAAAACTTTTGGAGAATTGCTGTCAAAGAGGTGCCATGAATTCAAACTCACAGAACAGTCAGTTGAAGCCGTGCAGAAATATTCACATTTAAACGATTAACGTTGCAGCAATAGTAATAACTATTAGCTGAAGGGCTGTGCAGAGCATGGCAGTACATGGCAGGGAGTAGCAGAGCAATGGCATAATGGGGCAGGGAGGAGTGGACTGATTTCAGTATCATGTTAGTCCTAGTTTAAGTGTCAAGCTTTACCTTTAGGTTTAGATACTGTGTTAAAATATATTAGACTAGACCAAATAAGTTCATGCATATGGTATATTTGAAAAAGTAAAATCAGTTCAATCATGCATAGAAAATTTGATTTAGTATTTTAGAACACAAATTATTAATTTTAGGATGTTTGTCTAACGTGATGTAAATGTCATAACATGTAAAGATGAATGATTACGATATGAATGAGTGAAGTCAGCATCAAACTTGTGACAGAGCTTAGGAATGAGTGTTGTCATTAATAAAAGAATAACTGTATGAGAGTGAGGAGCAGGCATCACAAACAAGGTGTTGGATCAGAAAGATAAGATGAGCTAAAGCATTATTGATCCCAGAGGGGATATTAAGCCAGTGGAGCAGGAAATTAACATAGATTAAAGCAAAGAAAACTGAATTTTACAGAGTCCTATTGCTGCAAGCAATGTCAGGAAATGATTGTTCAGATATTCAGGTTTTTGCCCTCATGTGTCATTTTAGATTTAGCACCACTGACAAAGCCACAGACAACAGGCTCTTTACTCTCACTAGAACTCATTCTGCAGCATCATACAATATTTGAACAATAGCAGTCACAGGGACCCAAACAGGATTTCACAGTTTTTCTTCAGCAAAATGAGTTTTTTGGCAGCCACTGAAAACTGTTACCAAAATAGGCACATAGTCACCATGTGGCCATCCGATCGATTTAGCTATTTTTGTACAGTCAAGTACAAACAAGGGTGTTAGATGCAGCTTATGGTAGTAACTGAAAGATGCCTTTGCTCAGTCTTATTAACAGCACATCTTCACAGTGGCAACAAACAACTGTTAGGTGTGAAAAATCTACTACATGTCTTTTTTGACAAGCATAAAATCATTAACTGAAAGAAATTATGTTTTTTGTTATTTCAGCAATGAATTTCCTATCTTAGCTGCAGTTTCATGCAACTCCACAAACTCTTAAATAAAAAAAAACACATTACAAGGCTTTACATTCACATTTGGATTTTTAATTTTTGGCCAGACTGTAGCTGAGGCCAAGTAGAGCATGAAATGTGGGACCATCTGAGTTTTATTATGCAGCTTTGAACTCAACCAGAGAGAGGAGAAAGGATAAATCAAATATATGGCAAAAAAGCATAATAATTATCAATTTACAAGTACTTCTGGATGCCACATTGAAGCTGAAGTACACCGTGCCACTGAAAACCAAACTGGCAATAGCTGTCAGGCATAACCTTCGGACTAACTGCATTTTCACTTCTTAATATAAAGACCACAAACTGTATAGCAGCCTTGGTCAAACTATCTGAACAATATTACAGTACTTTTCTATTTATTGATGTAATTAACATAACACACTTCTGCTTTTCATATGCACCCCATAACACAGCCTGCTTCTATGTCCAAATGTACAGATGGCAGGATCAGCGAGTTGCCAACTCTGTCCTTTGGTAGTTTGACTCTCATCACGCTGCACAGATTAATAAGTCATATTAGGCAGCTCTGCCATCTCTTCTGTTTCACCTCAGGGGGCAGAAGATTGCTGAAGTTGCTTGGAACTTGTCCAGTTCTGGGCACTAAGCCTCCCTCAATAACAACTCATCTCAGAGTAATACTGCAGCACCAGTACAGTGTGTCCTTATCCTTAACATATGTCTGTCAACATGCAAGGTTTCCTGCAGCAAATCCCATTATTAACAAATCAAATCCTCAGCTATTGATGTGCAAAAAATTTTAAATAGATGCAAATAGCAAAAACAAGTGAAAAAGTGCAGCTACAGCAATGTTAATTAGAAACATTCGTCACTACTTATTTGTGATTTTTGCTTATGTTGTGAAACAAACTGCCTTCATTAAAATGACCCTTTAAGTCTATGTTCTGATTTCTGATAAAAATTTTACTTGTAATTTTAATTCAAATAGAATACATAAATAGAAGCAAGATTAACAATGGTACAGTATAATTGTTTGTGGGTCCAGCCACCCCACTTCATATTGAATACAACTGGAAACATCCATCCACACATCTATTCACCACTTTTTTCAAAATGAAAGTGTATGGGCAGCAGCTGATGCCCAGAAGCTGCTTGGGAGAGAGAGAGAGAGAGAGAGAGAAAAACTTTTTTTCAAAACTGATCAATCATTTTGCCTCAACAACAAAGGTAAAGAAAAAGGTTGTACCGGTGGAGAAACTGGTCATTGAAGCAACAAAGGAAAGTGGTGGCATTGGATACAACAAAGCGGCTGAGATAGAACCGGTAAAATAAATGAATGGTCTATTGTTATGGAAACAAGATGTGATCTGTTATTAGTTCTCCTCAAGAGATCTCGAACACAGTCCAGTGAATGATACCGGCAGGTGTTTAGGTATTTCACAGAAACAGCCAATGATGTCAACTCCCCATTTGTATTAAGCAGGCAAACAAATAAATGCTAGTTGTGGTTTAAAAATATAAATAAAATCAAAAGAAACCATTTATCGTAGTGGCACAAAAAAATGCACAAATATTTCACAATGTACAAATGAGAGTTAAAGCAAACTATAAGTTGTATTAAAAGAGAGATACAAAAGGAACTTTGGATAAGATGAGAAGAGGTGTGAGAGATCGATGTGTTGGAGACAGCCTGCATTACTTACAGTGTAGAGTTCATTTGTCACCTTCACCAGCTCCTCGTGCATTTGGATCCCAATCTCCTTGCTCTGAAACACACGAGAAAGAGCAAGAAAACAAATCATGTTTTAGCAGTGGCCTGCTGCAGCAAAGTTGGTCGATCGCACGGACAGTGTGACTTTGGTGACTCATAGACCAATATGTCCACAATTATTGATGGATGGCCACAGAAACTGTTACAGATATTCAAAGACTTACAGGATGAGCCAAACAGACAACACACACACACACACACGCACACACGCACACTGCAGAACGGATGTGCTCATCTGTTAGTTGTTGAATTGCGATGACATGTACAGTAACTACAAGCAAGTGGCACATTCACAGCAAACATCCTGTTACTATGGCATTTTATTCTGCACAAAGGATCCACTTTACCAATTTTCCACAGGTACGTTTGTTAATTTGAGAAGGCAGCGTGTGAAATGTGTGTATGAGTGTGTGCACGTTTCTAGGCAATTAAGGGGTGAAAACAATGTGTAATTTCTAGAGTCAAATATATTTGACTTCCACAGACACAAGGAAAAATCTATATTTTATTGTTACAGCCAGGTGTGTGCGGTTTCATTGATGTGTAGGGAGGACGCTACATCTATCAACATGTCCCATTCTCATTTTTATTTAATAGGCTTTCTTCATATTATAAACGAGCACAGTTAATCCATCCCACAGCTTTTAATACACACGTACGTTGACTTTTTCCACAGTCATTATACTGCACAGCACGTATGGTGACTAAAGCATGGGACACACTGGGAGTAGAAGGAGAAATACCTGAGACAGAGAATGTTAACAACATCTGTTTGCGTGAAAGAGTCTTCGGGTTGAGAAAATGCACCAAGAGCATCAGCACGTCTCAGTTTGATGGTCTGACACATTGGGAAAAAACAGAAGCTAAACCTCCTCGAACTTCACACAGCTATTTAAAGTTTAGAGAGGGTGATACAATAAAGCAATGTCAGGAGAGTTCCAGGACTCACAACAATACGACTATAGTCTGTTATGAATAACATAAAATGTATATTTACCATGAAGTATAGTTTAGTTTCTGCAGGATTTTGTTTCTTTTATTTACCGTGTACACTGACAAAAGTGGGAAATGTGACGTCTGTTAAACCCACAACTGGGTTCTCCATGCAGCTGCAGCTTCGCACTTTAATTCCACCATCCAGCCATTAATGCAGCAAATGTTCGGCTTTTGTTTGTCTAAACCCAAGGCAGGCAGAAATACTGGTCAAATCTAGAAACAATCAAAGCAAATCCAACTTGTCAGTTGGATTTAAAGGCTCTTTACTGGAGGGAAAGTGAAGGTTGTTTAAAGTGAAAATGACCTGACAATTACCCCTGATGCAACCAGGTAAATACTTAAGATAAAGTGAAAAGTTGGTGTTTTGTGCCCAGTAGCTTATTTAGTCACATTTTTATCAGAGTTAACAGGGTTTAATTTCTCCCCACAAACCTGTGACATGTCCATAATGATAATTTCACATAAATCATAAAGAGAAGTTTAAATTTCTGTCAGATGAATATACGTAGGAAGAGCTGTGCTAAAAGAATTCTTGTCTTGGACAAAGAGTAAATGAAAAGAGACAAGGCAAGCACACATCCAATTTCCCAGACTGCCAACAGCAACACATGCCACACCCTGCCACTATTCAGAGGGACTCACAAGCAGATGAAGGTTAATATTTTTGTCCACGCCCTGCTCAGCTATAATAAATGTGCCTGTAAAAATGTGATACCGGTGAGTCACAAACTAATCATCAAAGGTTGAACTCATCAAGCTAAATCATGCTCCAACACTTTCCTCCTTAAACTATGATAATGCACCTATGAAGACAGAACGCGGTGGATTTGTTATTTTTGCTTTTTTTTCCCTTTTGTGCAGGCATTAAGTCTCACGCAAACAAGCACTGGACTAAATGTGATAAATGGGGAAAATCCTCGGAGGGCTCCAGCAGCTGGTAAATGGTATCTGTATGCATCAGACAGACTGCAGCATGTACTGCAGAGGCTCGAGGGGAGCAGGTAGGGTTCAACCAGCGAGGAAACCCATGTGATGCAACACGCTGTAAGAGCTGCAGCAGGTCATAATCTAAAAGCCTTTATAGAATATACAACTTTTAATCTCCCTCTATGAAAGACAAATGCACATTTGCCTCCACTACGATTCGCTGGTATGTCTTTTTTCATTTATTTATATGTGTATCTTTCAAACGATTCATATAGCATTAAGCATGTGATCAGCCTTTCAACAGAGTCATGACACCAATAAAGAATAGAGAAGATCTGGGGAATTTTTTAATATTCTGGTTTTAGTGCAGTGGGCCTTTATCAATACATACACAACATCTAAAAATGCAAGTTCAAAAAACAAAGCCCTTAAACACGGTTTTGTCATCTGCAGCGCTTTTTGTTCTTTACTTCATTTTTAATTTTCTGTCCTCCGGTGAGCAGCAGCTGAGCCACCATTCATACTTTCAAATATAGAAAAAAAAATACCTGAGGCACTTGACGCAAAGAGGATGGAATGTTTTCCCCTTTGGAGCTCTGGCGGTGTTTCTTACAAACACAGGCATCTGCACAACTACGCACACACGCCCAAACACACACACACACATACATGCGGACGTAGACACACACACACACCAATATGTGAATGGAGCCTTGTATGTGGAGTGGAGCTCACCTACAGGAAGGCCTACAAGGTGAAAACATGGGATCCGATGTTTGGATAAGACCTCAGTCATCCCTGCTATGTGCTGACTGCGAGCCAGAAACTGCTCACACAAGCAGCAGAGCCCCTTTTACTGTGAGGAGGGTCTCCGCTCCAATTTGCCCTCTTGTTGCTTCCCCTGCTTCTTTTTCTTTGTGCTAACATCAGTCTACACGCAATGAAGGAAACAGTCGTCCTCCGTTTCATGAGCTACAGCTTGTATTGTGCATGTTTGACTTTGCAGCAACTACATGCCTGACAATAGCACCTTGAATGTAGAACTAAGATGTCTGAGAGATGGAGTTGTTTTTCTCAGCAAATCAAAGCTCAAACCAAATTGCAAGATATTTAAGTCCTTCCTGGGGTCAGACACTAGGCGCACTAGTGATTGGAAAGTTACAGTAAATAAAGAGAGAGAAGATAGTTCCACTGACCTTCTTGAAAAGGCGGATGACATCCTCACTGATCTGGGCCAAGCGCACGATGACATTGTTTGTGTAGATGTCACTGAGTGTGGCGTGGTCACGGCTTTCACGCCTCGTCTGGTTTAGCACCAGATACCAGCAGTTAACTGTAGAAAGCAGGTGCTGGTCCTTCCTAAAGGAAAACAAACAGGAGAGACATATGATTATTACAGACCATTGTTAGTAAAGTTCAAAGTTATTGTTAAAGTGCAAAACATAGATTGAGCATAATCCTCTGAAAGAAGACATCTTTCTTTCTATTCTACATTTCTGCTGCTGTGAGTGTTTTTCCCACTCACTCCATCATTTCCCTTCTTCTTTCACCACGATCCTAACAGTGTTACACTCTTGTGAGGCATCCATTGGTTGCACGTATAATAGTGGTGACCATAATGGTCCACAGAGTCATGGGCTCTGATTGATGCATAATCAGTTTAAACTGTCTCCGCCTCGGGTTATTTTAGATAGAAACACCAAGGCGCACACACACACACACACACACACACACACACACACACACACACACACACACTCCTTTAAACCCTTACTCTTGTCTAGATCAGCTATCTGAGCATTAATCAATCAACTAAACCCCAGGAAGAGACAGAACGGGAGAGAGGGAAATGGGAGCAAGGAGGAAGAGAGACGAGGCAGGGTGGGGGATCGGGTTTCAGCGTGAAACGGAAAAAAAAGAGATGAGCTGCACTGACATCAAAGAACCTCCCTTCAGAGAGCTTCCATAATGCTAATCACATCTAATGAAGTTGATATCTGGCTTCTCCAGAGTGCTTTCCCCATTATTCCTTTACTTAACTCTGCCCTTAAATACACTTACACCAGACTAACAGGATACTAACACCAGAAAATCATCCCATAATATCAATGCAGGCCATAAGATGGGCAGGCGTGTGTAGTAGTAAACACCATCTACACATTTATTATTCTGCCTGTTTTATCAAGTCAATTCATTTGTAAAAACTGAAATTGTATTTTGGCATCAATTCATATTGTGTCGAAAAATATCCCTGACTGTGCAAAAGATGCTCAGAAGATATGAGATATGCACAATTTAATAACATTTTCTTGACTCCTCTGCAAAGGCCCATCTCTGCTGTCTCGTGGTCCCTGATATTGTACCAGTTCTGCTTGACTGACCTATTTGCCTGTAAGGGACACGGCTCCTCTGGGTATAACTGCTGTCTGGGGTTTAGGGAACAAGCGCCTCCACTCTCTGCTATTCCCTAAAAGTGGTCAGAGATACGCTATCACGTCGGCAGGCTCCAGTTTCCCTACCCTTTTATTGGTTTCACTTTCTTACCCAAACAGTGCACGCTGGAGGTAAATTCTCCAGGCCTCACTGTTGATTTGAAATACTTGTGGAACTGTGGTCCCCAGTTTACTGTAAGACTGCAGTTTAAGACACTTTTCCTTTTCGACTATTAACTGTTTCACTTGACTGGAGTACAGCAACTGTTTTTATTTTTCAGGCCAGACTGACAAAATTACAATGTAACCTGTGATTATGAAACAAAAATCTGTTGTGTTATGTTGGGTGTTATAATTATGATGCAGCAAACAGAGTTTACAGCCATGGCATCCTCTCTGTTAGAGCTTAGAACTACACAGGTTCCCAGTTCCTACTGTGAGTACAATAATGCTAATGTGCGGATATAATGTTAATATGCTGAATTTTAACAGCCACAGAATAAGGTTCACAACTTTAGTTTAATGTGCTAATTAGCACTGCTTAGCATTGAACACAGCTAAGGGAGATATGAATTTATGTAGTCTGAAAGTACTGTGGATGCTCATAAAACAAAGGCAGAGAGAAATCAAAACTCTATCAGCAGATCCAAGTAAGGGATCAAAAAGTTAGAACAGTTCATCCTGAGGGATGATCCTACAACATGTTTTTACTATCCAGTCAATAGTTAATGAGATATTTCACTAAAAACAAGAAATATTGTGCTCATTAAAAATGTGTGATATTTCAGTCTGGAAGTGAACTAACACCACTACTTCTACAGTCGAGCTGCAGGAATGTATTATTTAATGACACTGAGGGACTAACTGTTCTATACAAACACAGAGACCAATACACTGATCAGCCAAAACATTAATACCACTGGTGGTTTTAATGTTAAAATGTTTAATGCTTCTTAGATTTTTATATAAATAAAGAAATTATGAATTAATAAATGCTGGTGGATTAACCACGTGTTAGAACACAAAGATCACTGTTTCTTTATGTTATCTTTTGATCTTTATGTTTTAATAATGTTCACATAAATCATAATGAGAAGTTTAAAAGTGTTTTATCATAATTAAAATTGTATAAAATACATTGTTTTCTTAGTGAAGCAACTCTAACCTTTAGAACCACTTTAGTACCACTTCTGCATACAGTATCAAATTTATCTGTGAATCTAGGTCGCTCAGAGTGGCCATTCTGACATTATTAATACCACCAGTGTTCATGTTGTGACTGATACTGTAGACGTATATCACTAAGAAACAAAATACACCAAACTCACTCCTCCATCTCTAGCCTGTACCCACTTGTCCTTGGTCATTTCCAATAAAAGACTGTAGGTCAATTAATATAGAGAGTGTCGCAAGCATCGCTTTTGGATGGCTCCATGCCCTTGATATTTATACACAGGAAATCATTAACATGCAGAAGGCAAACAATGAGCTCTGAAGGTCTCCAGAGAAAAGACAAGACAGAGGAGAAGGAGAGACAAGTGCAGCTTTTTGGCATCCTATTACATCTGTCTCATCCTGCAAAGCTCTGCCTGACTGTCATGGATTTTCCAATCTTTGCTCTTCCTGCATGAATGTGCCTGCCTCACTGAGAGGCAGGCACATTCATGCAGCATAATCTATGAATGCAGGGAGGAGAATGAAGGAGATGAGACAGTGTAAGTGAATAGGAAAACAAAGAAGGAGGTTGAAGAGAATAAAGCATAAAGTGATGGCAAACTCCGTCATGGGCACACCCTAAACACTGTATTGTAGAAACCAGTGCCTGCTTTAGTCGTGGCTGCACTAAATGCAAACATCTAATCACCAAGACTACGATGTGTGTGAGCCAGAATTTCCAGAAATAAGCGTTTTTTAATAAACCAGGACTCCGATCGGTGAAGGCTTTTTATCCCCTCCACGCTGCCTGCTGCTTATCAGAGAAACGGCCAAGGAAAAGGAGAAGAAGCCAAACACAATTTCAAAAGACAAAGGGCACGTGGGCGCACACCAATGGCTTTGCCACTTTAATTCTTTTTCCACCCATTTTCAAGCAATGATTCAATATTCTATATTGCTGACTTGGACATCATTTAGCAGTTTTTCTTTTTTGTGAGAGGAGACACACGGCCAACATTTGATAACGCACAGCTGCACAGACACAAGGGCCAGAGCAGAGCTGCAAACAGTGCAGTGTGAATGAAGAGAAGACAAGGCTTCGACAAAATCTGAAAAACACGCGGTACAAGACGTACGGACGTTGGACATGCAGACTTTCACCAGCTGGACCGCCTGACGACAGCAGCGATTAACAGCTGTGTTCAAACAACCCAGACTTCAAGAGGTTTAGTTAACCTTTAACCCTTTGCTATTGCATTTTAAAATTGTAAAGACCACTTCTTGGTGCTCCCCCCAATCCTTCCACTTGGTTGCACAGAGATTAAAACAAATGCACGCTCACACACACACACACACACACACACTAATTTAAACACCACTAAGCCCTGTCTTATCTCTCCCAGACAGGTTATTCTCAACATCAATGTTGCATGAGTTGCCCTGCTAATGGTGCTATATGTTACATCTGAATATGTCTGTATGACAGATGATACCAATCTACTCTAATTTAATGTGGTACATTATAAAGCCCATTCATAATATACCCTGAAACATCTGGTCCATAATTAAATCGAATCAGCTGCTGTCTCTAAGATGCTGTGGACCAGTGAGCGGTGCACAGCAACTGCAGCAGAGGATCTAAGTAACCCTTTGGTATTTCTCTTTTCACTGTGGCAAACGGAGTAAAGTGGAATAGGAAAATGAGCCGTGGTTGGTTTGCCGCGATGTAGCTGTAGCTGCAGTAGCTGTAAATCACTCTGACATTCAGCTTGCTAATGAATCTGCTCTGAAAGGGTTCAGCTAACGGACTGTGGGCTGCGATCCAGCACGTATAGAAGTCTGCCCTGTCAGGATGACTCGCTCTCCGGTTTGTTCTGACGAACCGTAAAAACATAAAGATATAACTAGGTCACTGTTACTAGGCTGCTTCGGTCGGGCTGAAATCTACAGTGTTGATTTGTTGTTTTCTGGGTTTTCGGTGGTATGGTTGGGCCTCGAGTATTTGTATGTTGCACAAACACTGCATTTTTCTCTCTCAGCCCGTTTGGTCTGTTGGTGGCTTTCCAGGTATTAGACTACACTAAAGCAGGAGGAAAAGCACATTAAAGGGCGTGTCCCAGATGATTAGCAGGATGTGTGGCTGCCTGCCTGCTCAGACCAAGTGTATATGGCACAAGGTTCAATCATGGCACATATCTGAATCCACACAAGCTTAGAAACTGACTTTAGACAAGACATGGGTAAGTTAATTGTGCATTGGACGGAAAAAAGTAAGACACACTAATGTGTAATAAGAATGTCGTGTAACTCTGACTTACAGTCTGACAGAGTATTATATCCTCTGTACATGTCAAGTATGGTAACAGCCTCCCACCCACACTTCCTCTGTGGTCTCCTAGTGCTTAACTTAGCTTCTCTAGCTTGAACTGTTTTGCATTTTTACACATTACCTAAATTAAAAGAATTTAATGAAGCCAAATAGAGTTTACAAGGGTTTGCATGAAAAGTCAGTGCATTTTGTGTGTCATATCACGGTAATGTCTATGTGTGGAATTTGTTGTGACACTTCGCTGAGACTCCTGAATGCACCTGGGTGCTTTGTGCATCCTGATGTGCCAGTGTAATGTGTAATATTATTAAAACTTGTATCTGAAGAGCAGCTGTTTTTCTGACATCTGTCCCACACCGGATAAGATCAACTTTACAGTCCAAAGGTCAAGCCACTGTGTCACAGTTCTGTCTCCCATCAGCGCAGTCGTAGATGCCAAAGTGAACGGACGCCTCCTTCAGTGCAGCTGGACTCATTTATCCAGTGAAATTGTCATCCACTTCACACACACGTGCACACACACACACACACACACAGGTCTGACACTTACAGTACGAGCACACTGGAGAGTCAACGATGCTAAAATATTCTGAATTTTTAAAGCTGTTTTTATTTGCTGATAGTGATCTTGTCTTTAAAATTTGACAGTGGAACTTAAGGCACAATGCCCACTCTGACAGTCGCCTCCCTAAATTATAGAGCCGAATTTTGATGCACCAGACTACTCAATAAACCATGTCATTGCCATCAAAAAGGTAACTCTTATAAAAGGGTAAAGTGGGCAGCTATATTTCAGAGAGGTTTGCCAAAGAGGTAAGCTGAACCACTTTTCACAGAGTCAAACTGAAACTGGAAGGTATTGTGAGACTCAGTCCACATTTTTCTTTTATTGATAGCGTATCCTATGTCAGCATTTTTGTCATACTAACTTTATTGACTAATTGTATTCCTACAGTAAATACACATCTGTTTGGATAATAAACAAGGATTTGGAGAATTGTGAAAAGTCTGAGTAGCATTTTCACCCAGCTACTGAGTGAGTATTTGAGAGTGAGACAGTCCCTTTCACACCACACATTTCAACCTAAAAATAAGACTTTAAATTTGAAAATGTTTGGAATGCAGTCCTGGTGTTCCCATTTGCAAGAGTCAGACCTGGGGCCAGACTCCATATATGCCTGAGATGTGCTGCCAGATCACAGCTGGTGAGAGCTTCTGTTTCACACACTGAACTAAGCTTGCCTGCTCGCCCGAGGTGCTTGATTTTGGGAGCGGCAAAACTTAATTTCATGCCCTGCGTGAGTCATGTACCAATGTGTTAGTGGTGGTTTGTGTTCAGACAATCCCTTTTTTTCCATCTGTGGACATTTTGGTATTTCCAGAGTTACAAATCTAAATGGGTCAAGGCTTTAGGTGAGCTGATTTTGACCTGATGACATCATTTCCTTTGATATCAAGAACGTTTTGTCTTTTCTGTTCTGGGTTTACTCTTCTCTTCACCACACAAATAAAATATGCCTTTGGGTGTTCATCTACAAAGATTCATGTAGCTAACAATCAAGCAAACACATTAAATACCTATACCAGTGTATGGTTATAGATTATATTTCCATTGCAATAATTGTCCATTCTTACAGATTTGATTCACACAATATTTCTTAAAAAGATTTTGGTCTACCAAATATGTTTATAAGGGATGTCATTTAAAACATAAAGCATAAGGACGTCTCGCTCACATCTTTCTTCTGAAAACAGCTACAGTAAAGCACCAAGAGTGAATCTGACTCTATTATGTGCACCTCTCAACAGTCTTTACTGTATTTAATGAAATCCTCCTCATGTTTGAAATATCTGAACTTTGAACACATCACAGAGATCTTAAATAAGATCTATTAGGTGTTAAAGATAATTAAGAAGTTTGTCGCATTGTTCTGCACTGTATTCAAACAAGACACCGTGAGGAGGATCGGTCTGGCACACAGATTTCTGTGATCTGGTTTCACATGAAGAAACTGGTAAATGGATAAACGCATTTAAAGAACAAATGCAAACACACAAGTAGAACATAACATCAAGGAAATCAAACCTAAAAATGTTTCCACAACAACAACACTCGTCTCAGTTACTCAAACCCACATGCTGCCGTTCACGTGACAACTGCAGGGAGGGACACTCACTTGAACTGCTGGTGTTCTCTGGAGCTGCGGATCTTGGAGGAGAACCTCTCGGCCAGCTTCTCTAAGCTGCGGGAGTATTCCAGTTCAATCTCTGCTTTTCTGCGGAAGAACTCCTGCAGGTCCTGCAGCAGCTGGATGCGAGATTCGGACTGCTGCTCCAAGCATTTGAACTGCTCCACCAGCTGGTTACGGATTTCTGTCCATTAGGAAAAAAAAAAATCAAACAAAGATTGTATGAGTCAACTACACACAACCCTTCAATTTTAAAACTCTACCTTGTTAGAACTGCACTACAGAAATTATCTGTGGTTAGGAAGAGTCTACATGTCCTATGAAGGCTGTGATAAAATGTTTTAAATAGTACGTGAGTGATACAGAAATATATTTATAATAATTAACATTTTTAAGACTGTTGCTTTTTGAACAGTGACAATAAGCCTCTTCCTGAGAGCAACAACAAGTAAGGCTCAGTGTCACATCAGTACAATGACCTGTGCCTATGACCTCCTGTAAGTGTCCACCTTGATCCAACATGGACCTGAACCTGCCAGGCAGAATAAAGATATTCAGTCGGTGGGACCCTAAAAGTGAAACCCCATTCCTCTTTGTCGTGCTTCCATCAGCACCAATGATGTGGACTGATTTAAACTAAGCTACAGAATTAACTACAATAATTTAAGACTAAGGCACAGCCAACAGCAGTTTCTTTCCTGCCTTTATATGTTTCAGTGTTTTCCTTGTGATCTTTAAGATTTTTAAACTTGTGTGAAGCAGAAATAAAGGCAAATAAAGGCACAGTAAGTTTCTTTTTTATTTGACTGGGTCACTCAAGCTTATAGGCCTTTTATATCTTTGAGTTTGTCGTCAACAAGGTTTGCGAGGAAATGCACTTCAATTTTGCCACAGAAAAACAGAACTTCCAAATGTAAGTCACTGCACATTCTAACATCCTTTAGTGAAAACACGAGTCACTGCATGCAATAAACCCAAAAACATGAGTTCTGAGGATATATTTTATGCATATCTGAGCCACGGCAGTGACATTGTAGGCAGATTAACTAGTGACTAAATGGTAACATCACAGCAGTGACACAGACAGTGTTTCCGTGCTATTGGGGGTGTTATTTGGTCAGCCAAGCCACATAAATATATGTAGGCTCTGACTGATGAGGAAGCAGTGAAGTGCAGGGGAGCCTTTACTCTCCCTGTGATGTCGTGCCGCCTGGCCTCAGCCTCGAGCGGCATGCTTCACTCTGTGGTTAACCATTGCCCCAGCCCTCCCCTTTTTGCAGGGGCCTCCCTCTTCCTTCCAGCTCTGAGGTCGTAAAGCTCAGTTTTTAGTGGAAGCTCTGAACCAGAGCTCAGGGAAAAACACCACTTTGCTACATCAATCATGTCAGGAATGTCTTGCCTTTCCAGACATGCAGATATGTTCCCCGTTTGCAACATGTTTTGTTCTTTTTTTATTTTTTCCAAAACAGAAACGATGCCAAAGCAGGCAAGCCAAGAGAAATGCCCCAGGAAAATGTGACACCGATGTGCATGAGTGACAGGGAGGACTTTTGAAAACACTCCTTTACAAAAAGGGAACTCTGAGCAGTTCAGAGCTGCAGATCTGCATTTAACAAATGAGTTTTGAAAAATAGGTCACACACACCAAAAGTGTGCCCTTCCCTCAGAGAAACCATGAGCAATTGGAGAATAATTCCCTAAGTATTTGCAGCTTGTATTGGCTTCAGTTGCTGGTTTATTCAAACGCAGGCGCTCAGCGGTTCGTTTCTATCTGTCAGGAGGAATGCTGTGAATGTAAATCTCTAGTAAAAGTAAAGAAGATTGTTTCTCTTTTTAAACACAGTATTTACAGTGTAACCTAAATAAAAATACGGATCAGTGGTTCAGAAAAAATACAATTTTTAAAATATATTCTTTTATTCTATAGGGTACATATGTACCCATATAACCTTAGTATAAATGCATCTGGAACTAAAGCCAACCCCTCACACTTCCCCTTCTTCCCGCCATGGATCTAACAAGACTACAATGTCTGTGTAACCATGGCCGCCCCATTTTCAGATTAGTCTCTCTGGTTTTCCTGTTTGTTTGTTTTGTATTATTTTGCAAATGCACTTTTTGAAAGTGTGTGTATATTCAGTGCTCTGAAAAGAAATGATGATCATGAAAGGAAACAAGAACTTTTAAAGCCAGTTTACTATTTAAATATGTGCAGGGCCTGTTGGTCAAAAGCAGAGGTATTAAACCACAGACTCTTGTTTAATTCAAAATGAACCTTTAAAAGTTCAACCTTTAATGCTGGTGTTTGATTAAGCACGCAGTTATTCTCCATGGCAGACCTTCTGTGTGCTGCATCTCTGGGTTTCTATTTAGAGATGGTGCCATCTGCTTTTTCAAGTAGGATAAAGAAGGTGGGGGTCATCTTCAGACAAAAAAAGCTAATAGAGGGAAGGGGGAGTGAGACTGGAGCAGCTGAAATATGGTCAAACTCATGAACTGATTCATCTGAGGGATGTTATTTCCTTTGAAGCCTCATGATAGTCTATAAATGGATTAACAGAATATGTGCGGCCATGTAAAATGTGACTGCGTGTTTAAGAGCCTAAATTTGAATTTTTCTAACTAATTTACTTACAATATATCTAATGACAAATGTTTCTGTTAAGCAAACAGTTTCCTTCTCCCATTCATTAGGTTATTTACCATTAATAAACAATGTCCTGAACTGTTTCATCTTTTGAACTTTGACGTTATGCTTCGCAAAAACAAAATTAAACCCTATTTCAAATGTTTAATGTTTTATGGAAAACTGAACTATTGGTGGAGCTGTGTGATGAGATATCTGCAATCAGAAACTTTTTTCCTTTTAAACTGGAGTTGCCTGCTCAGAACAACATTACAACATGGAATTAAACTTGTAAACTTGTAATGCATGCTATAACATTAAACAATGTTATACCATACTATTGATCTTAACAACAGCAAGCGAGATGCGGGGCTCCACCCTGGACAGGCTGTCTCAGGGCCAAAAGAGAAAGACACACAACCATTCTTACTCACACCTACGGGGTAATACGCTTCACCAACTACCCTAACATGTATTTCATTGGACTGTGGGAGGAAACCCACACAAGCATGAGGGGGAGACGCAAACAGAAAGGCCACGGTTGGGTTGAACTGCAAACCCGCAACGTTCGAGCTGTTAGGAGGCAGCGCTAACCTCTCCACCGATATGCTGCCTATACAGTGTTCATGCATTGTATTTTTAGGATGTGAAAAAAGTATTTCTAAAGTGAACAGTCAGCTCTTAATGCTCTGCACAAGGGGCTTCATAACTCTTCAATTATGGCTTAAGGCGTAAATGAAATATTACATGAACAGAGAGCTTACGGTATGTTCACGACCTTGTGTCCATGCATCATCATTATCAGAGCTCTTTCTCTTCCGCTGGGCACCTGCTCTACAATATAATTTCTTCGATAACATTTAGGGACAGGAAATGAAAGAACAGTGAACACTTGTCATCTCACAGAACAGGAAAGCTTTGGAAAACAATAGTAGGATGTTGGAGATCCCTGACCTTTGACCCTCACAGACAAAATCCTGTATAGACAGCTAGGTTAGGGCAGAGAGTGGGGAGATTCTAGCAAAAATTGTGGGCTGCAAAACAAATTCAGCCTTGGAAAGAGATTTAGAAGGACTGAACCTAAAACTGTGACCTGGAAGTAAACTCCAGCCCAAATCTTTTGTTAGTCACTCCCTTTGCACTAAACAAATGTGAAAGGTTTTGTCCACAACAGCATTGAGGTTATAAGCCTAAAGTTATGTTTCCATCTCACTTGTCCTGCATTTCCCTGTTGTGTGTTGTGTGTTATTTCCAATGAAAGTTGCACACTTGGTGCATATGCCCAGATCCTATTCAGGTTTGACTTGAACTTGAATCACCTCAGAACGCAGCACAGTTCCTTTGCACACACTTGCAAAGCTGCAACACCCATTTTTCACTCTTCCTTTGATCAAGACATCTGTCTGTCGTGAGGCTTGTGTTTATTGAGGTGGTAATTTGTAGTGTGAACATGCTGACTGAAAAGTCAGTGCTGACATTCTGAACTGTACTACAAGCTGTACACAATGCACCTTAAATACTCTGAATACTCTGACTGCACAGGACATTGAAATTTATTTCCCATAATTTTTGGATATTTTGCATGCCTTACTGCCTTAAGTTGCGGACATTGCTGGAATTTGTGAATTTCCTATTGGGACATCCATGCATCCATCTGTCTATCAAACAGGAAACAAAGACAGTGATTCTGAGCAGTAAATGTGCTGACATACAGCCCTGTCTATACCGACACAATTGTCTACTTGCAAACTTAAAGTGATCCAAGTGGATACGAACAGATGCAGTGTACCTGCCTCCCAAAACACAGTAGTATAAAGAAGGGACAGACAGACATAAGAAACATTAATTATTTTGCAGGTATGAGGTTGGTGAAGCTCCTCTGTGATGTTTTATTTTTGCCTCCATCAGAGATTTTATTTTTTAAAATCAAACTGGCACCCACTCCTATTTTTAACAACAGTGGTGATTCACTAGTGGAGCATTTTATTGCAAATCTGCTGTTTAGGGGACAGTGTGAGGTCTTGACGCAATGAAAATTGGACAGCAGAGAATGAAAGGGATTTTCTGCAGAGCATCCTGAGGGAAGCAGGGGATATCAAGCTGTACAGGACTGCAGGCTGCTTTAGGAGGAGCCTGATGTACAGTATCGTTTACTGTAACTGGAGGACAGAAAAGCTCAAATGTTATGTAACATACTGTATTGTGTTGTTTGGCAGTTAATATATTTTCTGAAACTTGTTTAGTGTTTAAGTGAAATAATAAGAGCCATAGATTTCAAATTCTTTTGAGCGAATAATAGAGCAACGGATGTGGAGGAAAGACCTACATGTCTCTGTGTAAAGGGGATAAATTCATAGCTAGCTTTAGAAGGTATTAACCACTTTGAAAATAATGTCCTTGGACATCATCACATCATTGTGTGTTAAGACATACACACAAACAGTATCTAGACACAGGAGAAAAGCAACTGCGAGCCAAATTCACTAACCTAATCCCCAATTTCAGCTCTGCAGTATCTGACGTCTATGCTGCAGAGTCGAAATCACATGAAAGCAGAAACACAGACAAACACAACCCTTATCAAGACCTTAATTCACTCTCGCTGTCCCTCGTACTGAGTCTTATAATACAAGTTCCAGTTGTTGAACTAATCCCCCCACTTCTCTGTTCTTTCTTAATCCTCTAATGATTAATATTATTTTGGATTCAAGCAGGCATGCTTCTGTTGTCAGTGCAGGTTCTTCTCTGTCTCTATCTTGCCTAGTTCCTCATTAATCCAGATTGTTTCAGCACAACTCAAAATTAAGACAACAGGAGACATGAACAATCAGTGGCTGAGCAGAGGTGAACTGATGCAGCATCCTGCCGCAGGGTGTCAGCTGTCAGTCTCTGGATCTATCTTCATAATTATCTGCCAGTTTGTCAGATTTTCCATTGTCTTTTCTGTGAAAGTAAAGTCAATCTATAGAGTACAAATGTTTTAATTTACTTTGTCTTATACATTATCACTAATTTGAAACATCCGCAGTTAGACCCTCCACTTCCTGAAAACAAAGGTTCTTTCTATAAAGTTTGATAGTGAACAAACTAATGGCTCATTTAGGACTTTAAACCCAACATTTTAAAGGAAAATACTCCCATGAAAACCCATTTCTCAAACCAAATCTCTCGGTTGAGTCCAGGCAGAAGAAAGGCATCCCTTACTTCACACTCTTTCTCATTGATTTCCTCTCTGGTGTCTGTTTCGTCATCACATCAGCATGTTACACAAGTGTGATACTTCAGGGAAACCTGAGCATGAGCTACGATCAAAAACACACCCTTTCAGACTCCAGCTGTCCATTATTTGCTGTATGTAGGATCCAGCAATGCATGACCAGGCTGAGAAGTATCTCCATGGCAACACGGGTGTGCACCACTCCCTGGGGACCAGCTTATTGGAGGAGAGGTGGAGTCTCATGGATGTGGATAGGTGGCAGCAGTGAGTGAAGAGGCACTTAAGGGTTGCATTCAATGAGACACACGATACAGCTGGCTGCGAAGCTGATCAGGTAACCATAATGCAGCAGCAGCCGCAGCTGATCACAGCAGTAAAATGAATTGTACTACATCCTTCTGAAGACAGATTGCATTAAATAAAAAGAAAACAATTTTGCTGCATGGTGTAGCGCTCGAAGACACTACACGATTGAAATGATTCAATTCATCAGACAACATTTAGTTGCACATAAGAGGGCATGAACATTTGAGCAAGCTCAGTTACACAAAGACAGCTGTTCAGTGTCTTCAAGCGAGAGTAACAGAAAGAGAGAGATGTCAGTTGGGTGAAAAAGTTTGCATCCCCTTACCTTGAAATGGCATGTAGAGGCATGTGAACATAACTCTAAACCTAACATAATACCACTGCACATTCAGGTAGCAGTAAAAGAAGTTGTCAAGAAGTATATAAAAAGAAAGTTAGAGTAAAGGAAGGAAAAATCACAAAAGTGCATAAGTTTGCATTAGCCTTGATAAATTAATTTAAAATGTACTTTTTAAATGAAGAAGCAATTTTACTTGAAGAATGTGCATTAAATATTATGTAGATGAAATAAAGTTTGGTTTTACTTAAAGAGGATATTAACTCATGCACCTGACTGAGTTAGGCCACAATTCTCACAACCAAAGCAACCTAGATGTTTTCTACAGGTTTAAGGTAAACATTTAAAAAGTCAAATTATTAACTATTTTGACCGTGATTATTTATTCCAAAGACAACATAAAAAAATGCATTTCCATTGGATTTTTTTTGCTTTTCTTCATCCCAAGAGAGTGTAAACTTATTTTCTTTGAGGTTTGGGCTATTGCTCAGACAAAACAAGCAATTTTATGGTTATAAATACAATAGAAATGCTAGATTAAGCAGAAAAAAATCATCAGCAATGTACAGTAAATAATACATTAGCTTGCATATATCAAAATTCCACAGTTTTATGCTCCCAATAACTAATAGGCATGTCCCACATATTGGTTCTATTTCTATTATCAGTGTGGATGAGAGGGATCAGTGAGCTGCAAATGGGTCGCTCCTTAATTGTCTGAAGTCTAATATGGGACATGGGCTTTAGTGGTACATGATAAAGTTAATCTTTCAGGTCACACTATGACATCTAATTAATTTCAAATAGTAACTATTTCAAACTCTCTTTATTGAGTTACTCTTGTGCAACTCACTGCTTCCTCTGTTTCTAAGGTTACTGTCTCACGGCAGGAAGTGCTTTTTATATTCTACAGACCGTATTGTGCGTTGTATTAACTATTTCTAAATATCACCATGGATACACAGCAGACAATAAAGTCAAAATAATGGCAAACTCCCCTTTCACTTTTGATTTCTCAATATTCAAACTTTTTATTTGCTATGGTGATGGAAATAAACTTTGGTTTGAAAGATTAGGGGCAACTGAACAGCCAGTCACCTCTTTACTTATTGCTGTACCTTTCTTCTGAAACTTGTGAATGTGCTACAGCATACAGTTACATAAAACATTATCTACTATTAAGTCGTTTAACATAGTGACTTTAAAAAAATCCATAAAAAATTCTGTCTCAGTTTCAGATTATTTAATGTTTTATTCACCTAACACCAAGTTATAAAGTGAATGATGTCTGAAGCCAACCACTTCCAGTCAGAGGTCCCAACATATCATGTGGGACCGGAACTGGAGGGTCTAATTACAAGCAAAGAATTACAGATACCTTAAAGATGGTCATTGAATAGTGTTTCACATCCCTCCTCTTTCTAAATGTAGGCATTACAGCACTTGCCCTATAACAAAAAATGTGTTGTTGAAAGCTACACTTCTACAGAAGTGGTGATTGAAATTCTTTTAGCATAGACAACTAAATTAAGTGAAAAGTGAAATCACGCAGTGTCTAGCACCACATAACCAAGAAAATGAAAGCGTTTTTCCATTTAAATAGATCTTTGTTTGCTTCATCAATGCAAAGCACACAAACCCAAACAACTATTGTGAGACTGTGTTAAATGATAATCTATGTCTGGCAGATCAGCCATTTTATGAAAGGCTGATTATCTCTTGAATCCTCATGAAAAGGACAGAACAAACTCAATTTATCAAGCGGCAGCTGCACTGCCCATTCTGCATTTATAGACACGACACCCGGAAGTTAAGTGAAATCGAAGGAAAAAGCGAAGGGCATGTAGATCATTTGGTTATATTGAGGTGCTTGCTAAATTCTATTGGTCAGAGAATAGTTGTTTTTCCATTTCCAGTCTTAATGCTGGTGGTAGCGTCATACTTAAGAGCACAAACAAAAGCGTGCTATTAATATATTCATCTAACTATTGCAAGAGCACAAAATGTCACGTTGAGACTCTGCTGTATGTGAATAGCATTTGAACCTACATCTTAAAAAATTAGCCATGGATCTTAGTTTGTTGTCAACTCTATCACCCCAAGCAAACAAAGTAACACTTAATCAAGCCCATAACCACGACATAAGCAAGCTGAGTTTTATTCTGCTAATGGATGACTTGTCTTTTTGTTTTTGAAAATGTCCTCTTAGTTAGTGGCAGCTTTGCCAAACAGGCTGGCGGCTGGAGCATCCTCAGCTGGTGACTCAGTCTGACTTTTCCACCAACTGTCAACTTGTCCATTTATACACGACCAGATTCATACTCCTCAGCAGGGTGTTAACAGTTAACGAACCAAATCACACCATGTTGGTGCCAAAACCTGGTCTTGTGCATTGCCAGTAACAACTCATCAACACATTCAGTATCTGTAATAAATATGAATTGCCATCACAGGTATTCAGAGTGCAAAGAGACCACAGGCTTTACTCAGCCATCACGGTGGTTCTGCTAACAAACACCATGAAGCTGAGTTGAAGAATCTTGACCAGCGTTTATCTCCCTCCACAGAGATGTCTGCTGCTTTCAACAACAAACAGAAACAAACCTGTGAATTTTCTCATCAGCACTCATAACGGATCCATTTTTAGAGAGATCTTTATAGCATACAAACAAAAATGAAGTTTTATTTTAATATCAATGTTAAGAACCACATTACACATTCGCTGAGATGAGACTGCTGTTACCATACAAGGTGACGAATAATATGTCTCACAACATGACAGTTCTGCACAATATACTGTAATGACTCATTGTTCTGTGTGGTAAATGAGACACAATCGCTTGGTTTTATTTGACCTGTTACTTGGACATAAAGAACCTCTCACAGCCTGGTAATGAATGCTTGTTCAAATTACTTTCCAAGAGTAGAGACGGGCAACAAAAAGAAAGCTGAACCCAGTGGTGTAAAAAACGTGCTTTCACCTGTGTGTGTGTGTGTGTGTGTGTGTGTGTGTGTGTGTGTGTGTGTGTGTGTGTGTAGGTGTGTGTAAGGCTGGCATGTGTTGACATCAATGTTTCTGAGTGACACCTGAGAATTCCCTTGAGTTGTTGCCTGCATTAATTCCTCTGATCACAGCAGTTGCTTCCAGCTTGGGAGAGAAAATATGAAAGCAGTTTGAGTCTTGTGTAATTTTCATCACATCAGAGCTGAACTTCCTCTACAACGCAATCCATTTATGTGTGTTGGTCTGTCTGTGTGCCCGCCTTGGTGTGTGGGTGTATTGCTGTCAGTGTGGGTAATGACTGGTGTGGTCGTGTCTGAGTTAGACAATGGTTATATCTAGGAAATGACTACCACAGAGACTACACACTCTGTGTAATGGGCAAACACCCAAAAAAAAGTTCAAACAAAAAACAGGTAATATGTGGCTTCAAACATTATGTAACATTATGTAACACCATCAAACTCAGCCAAATATTAAAAAAACAAACACGCATCACATTGCATTTTATCGTAACATTGCAGAAAAATACTATTACTAAGGGTCCAGTATGCTAGACAATGTGAGTGCGGTAAAAATGTGCAGCACTCCAAGTACAAGGAATCATCGATTCACTGCAGGAGATTCAGGGAACGCAGCCAACAGAACCTGCTGTCCCTCCAGTCAAGATACAGCACAACAAAAAGATGTAAACACAAGACCAATTTGAAAAAATGAACCATTTTGAAGACAGTGGAATGAAGCCTGGGTGCACTCACTCTGTTTTGACATTTACTAGTGTCATTTAAGTGTTCAGGTTTGGTCCAAAGCTCTGTCCTGTGCTGTGTTTCATCACCATCTCTCTCTCTACAGCTTCAGCTCTACAGCTTTTTGTATCTCTGGGTCTCATCTGTTGCCAAAACAGCTGGTTAACTTATGATCACTGGTCTTTTAAATTATCCAGTTGTGTACATTGCAAGACCTGAAGGTTGAATTTATGCTTGTGCTGCTGATGGGAAAATGTGGTTTTATGCAGAGGCCAGGTTTGGCCTCAGAACCTCCACCGGGAACCTCAAACAGATGCTCACGGTTGAGCCTGAGGGCAACACTTCACAAGCGACCTACAAAACTGGCAAACATAAGAAGGCAGAGCTGCAGCCCAGCAAACACACAATAGTTAACTACAAAATTGAGTCTGATCTCCTCCGTCAGTTGGTCTCCTCTATGTTCACTGTGTGAACCCTCTCTATTGACATGGTAATGTAAGATCTGCTGGCTGGGCGGCTTGAATAAAGTGAACACCATCTCTCAGGGTCCTTCTTTGACCTCAGCTTTGGCAGCCAGCCTCAGGGGTCTTCAAGAATTAAGTAAAGCTAGGCTGTTAGGACTTTATCAGAGTAGCAGATCATACGGTAACAGGGGCATTGAATTGTTTGGTGTGAAGTTCGTTCATACCTGCAGTGATCCCAAATAACCTATTTTACATAAAACGATACTGACAGTTTCTTCTTTGTTGCTGCGCTACTGCTGAAACAAAGTGATTTTTTTTTTCGTTGCTCATTACTCCCTCGTACCTAATAAAGCAACTGTGTGATCTTGTTATGACCTCAACGTATGACACACTGATGATTTGGCCCCTTCTGCCATGTGCACATTAACTGTAAAGCAATAACTCAGGATAAGACAGGCGCAATTTCCAATCTGAATTTCATTATGGCTCGCTCAGTGCCCGGGCCAACCCATAACGCTGCCATTGTTGTGAGGTGGTCAATGTCAGAAACGGAGCCCTCTGTGTCTCCAGGCTACACAGCACACCAGCTGTGAATGAGAAACAAGCAGCAGTCTCCATAAATTAACATGCTTCCAACTCACAGAATTCAAGGGCCCTGTCTAATGCAAAGAGGCATGGATTGGATCTATGGAACAACAGCAATTGTCCCATGACACAATGAGATCTAAGCTGAATAATTGATGCTTGGATTACCAAAAATGGCCTGGAGTAAAGTGGAAAGCAGCAGAAAAAGGTAGGCAATGATATGATGGAGACAAGACATGTTTACATACATTTTTCTAAATGACCAACTCAAACTACTAAAAGACAAAAGCAAGATTAAAGAGACAGAGAAAGTCTATGGTCAACAATAAAGTCCAATTTCACAACAAAACTCGGGATATGATCAGCTAAAGTTAATAATACGTAACATTTGGGAAACCACCGAGAGTAAGACTGATATTAGTTTCCAGGGCCTTGAAACTGAACCCCAGGCCAACTTCGGGAAATCTTGGCTTGGCACCAAAGTTCTTTGTTTGTGTGTATAGCACAGCCCTTCATTTTTACACTACACAGCAGAACAGACTGTCACTTAAAGGATCTTGTGACAGTTTATTTGCGAGCCAGTATTCCTTCAGCCGTTCTTAAACCACTGCCTACGTGAACTTTGGATATATTATTTCCCAGTTACCTATTTTCTATTTAATCAACTGTGTCTACAGCTCATTGTGCCAACGTGCAGGTATATACTTACATGAAGCATGAATATATGACAGGAAGATCATTTGTTGGAAGCATCTCAACAATCACTTGCCAAATGATCTTTGGTAAGTCACCAAAGGCGACGGCCCTTTACCTCCGGAGTGTGTGAGGGAAAGAAATCACTGGTGACACTGAGCCAGTGTTAATCAATGTTAGTAGGTGAGAGCAGTGAGATAAAACAGCTACTGTCCTGTCACTGACAGTGAAGCCAGGAGAACATGAGTGTGTGTGAGCAGCTAAAGACACTGAACGTGGACAATGGAACATGTATTAGATCTACAGTCCAGAGTGGCATTAAGTCTGGTCCTAAACACCTAAACCAGATTCAGGACAACAGGGTGAAGGAACGAGGTGCACCACGTATTCGTGGGAATATTCGCCTGTAAAAACTGGATCCTAACCTCGTTATGACAAATTCAGCACACAGAGGCCTCAGCAGTCCAGAGAGAGAGAGAGAGAGAGAGAGAAAACCCTGAAAATAAACCCGAACCCTGTCACCTGAGCGGACAGTCTGCCGATGCCCTGACGTTTAACCCTGTGTAACAGACGGAGGAAAAGCGGCAACACGCAGGATTCCGTCCGGTAAAGCCCGGGCGGAGACAAAGCGCCGAGCGGACACACATGTCACATTCACTCCGCACCTTTGACTTGGGTCTCGTAGTCCGCTATGATCTCCTTGTCCTTCTTAAATCTCGTAGATGACATGGTTCCTCCGGTTTTGGGGTGAGACCCTGCAGGTCGAGGACTCTCTTGGGTTCGACTTCGCTCCGGTTTTCGTCTTCCCTTTCTGGGGGTCGTGCACGGAGCAGAACAAAAGCTCCGGGATGCTGTAAGTCCGGCTGGTTAAATGAGCCTTTGAGGAAATCAGTCCAAACCCTGGAAGAGTGGAACAGACGTCCGAGGCTGCATTCTTCTCTTCTCTTCTCCTTTCCAGGTCCTCGTCTAGCAGAAAGGAGCCGAGTTCTGCTCCTGGTACCAGTCAACTCAAAAGCAAAAGACTCGAGCGGGCCGGAAACTACAATAACATGATGATGATGAAGCCGCGGAGCGACGCCTGACGGTTTCCGACACTCGCGTTGGGAGCTCGAACTGCGGACGGGCGGCGCACGAGTCCGGCTCACGCTGAGCGTCCTCTGACAAACTGCGCTGCAGGGAAACAGGAATTTAAACGATCGTCACGTGAGCCTCCTCATATTGTCAACCACTCCCACCCTCACACACACACACACACACACACACACACTTATGCAATGCAAATGCTTTTTTTCTTCTGTTCACATTTTCCACATGATGCTCATACAGTGACACACAAATTCATAATCACCTTCATATTCTACCACCTGTAGACCTGCTACTCTCTGCAAACAAACACGTTCATAATCTAATGGCTAAAAATAGACCTCGCAGTGATTTCCATTGCCATGGAAACCTCACACCTTGATCTCCACATGTCTTTCACCGTGGAGACTGTTGTGAGGGATAATCCCTGACAAACCCAGTCTACAGACTTTGTGAAGTGAGCAGCCTGGTGGTTAAAGGCTCCGGCGTGACACACCAGCTCCGCCGCCAATGCTTTCATATGGAACCGGGAAGACACATGCAGCCGCACGGACACCCGCCATTGTTTTAAGCCAATTGTAAAATGATTTTTTTTTTCATGTGCAGCAAGCTCAGATTTTTATTTCACCTTTTCTGTTGAAAAAGCTGATGCCAACAATTAAAGATTCATGTGACAGCAACAATGTCATCAATAACAGAAATGGCGTTATCCCAGAAATACCCAGAGGCAACGATTAATAAAACATAGGTGAAAACCACAGAGATAAGTCATAAATAAGTTAAAGGGGGCCAAATAGAACAAAGAAACCATGCATAATAATGCCCTATCATTGGTTGGGAGTAATGTGTTCCTCACATGGCAAACATTTGAAATCTTTATGGATGATCATTGAGCTCCCAGGGAGCTAGTGTTGAGTGTCCAGCTCAAGGACCCAACTGCTGCTTAGGCCGGGATATGATCTGAATTCATATCAGGAATAAAAGCAGCTTCTGAAACCACTGTAGTGACAGGAACTGCGTGTTTTCTGACAGATACTGTCATCTGCGTGTTTCACTGTATGTTAACAGTCCTGGGGACTGTGTTTGTTGTCTGTCACCTTAGCTATTCTCAGTTCAGGAGAGAACATAGGGTTGACTCACAATGAGGTGACACAAACCTGCACTGAGACAAAATGTAGAAGCCATTTTCATTTCATTTTCATCTGCACTGCACAGTGTTCTAGATGTATTTCAAGCTGTCAGGAAGGATATCTCTTGACGGAAAATTAATCCAGCAGCACAGTATAAGTTGTAACGTAGGCTTTAGAAATAGATTGGTTATTTATTAAGGGTTTATAGAAGAAATGAATGGGAATGACATGTGAAGTTCTGCAGCTTCATGTTCAGTCTGCAGCCAGCAACATCAAGTTAAAAGACAACGTAATATAAAGATATTACATTGGACAAATGAGGTGGAACAATTGCTGTAGCTACTCACCCTTGAGAGTCTAATTGAACAATTACAGCAATGAGAAAGGGTCTCTCTTGTCTCTCCTTTACTCCAAGAATATTCATTCACACCAGTGCTGGTATAGTCTTACAGCGGCACAGAATCTTTAAATATCCTCTACGTGTGTGTACTACATGTTTGCAGGATATTAGGCTTTGTTTTATTGCGGTTACAGTGGTGTGTATACATTGTTTATCTGCCCTTACAGTCACGCACGAAAAGACACTTGCAACACACCAGCCGTGTCAGAGGCCAGAATGACAGCAGGGTGGATTCTGCTTTTGTTGGTTTGTACCACAGAGATGTCAGCAGAGGTAACCTCTCTGTAATGTCTCAATCCCTCCCACCATCTCTCTGTTCTTCACCCCTACCTTTCACATCAGGCATCTCAGGGGGAGGCCTGGGAACCCATGACTTCACTGTTTGTATTAGACAAAGGTCCATTGTGAGATAGTTTTTCAATCCCTTTCTATAGAACTTGGAAGAAGAGTGGGAGCCGCTGAAGTCTCCATGAACAACATGAGAATAAAGACTAATCTGGGATAAAGTATGGATTTCATAGATTTAATTGCATTATTCCTTTGGAAGATAACTTCTCTGACAGTAATTGAACAGTTTGACAAGAAAATGAAACTTGCAACATATATATCATCTGATGACCAATACAAGGATCGCCATAGTGACAAGAATCTGGTCAGACATCAGGAAATCCTGTCTTTGAAATAACTTCAGAGGGTTGTCATTTGGATATCAAAAAAGTGACAACGTGGGACTTTTTAATACACAGATGCTACTTCACACTATGTTTATATTTATCAACAGGATATTTTTCTGTTTAAATCAACACTTAGTAATGGACATAAAAATACATCAGTGAGAAAAGGTGCTCAACTACAATGTCAAGATGACCATCAAAATAGTAACAGAGAAGACAAGAGATATGCTTTTAAGGTTAGGTCTTTCTTATATATTCTTTCTTCTTCGTTCCAGAGGTAGGTTTTCGTAGACGTGCGTGTGCTTATATTACTAATGCACTCAGGGCAACTCTTCCCTGAGACAGACATCTCCAAATACTACAAGGTTTCCTTGTTTGAAATCTACAGGATGTTTATTACTCTGGGGTCCAAATCCATTTTTATCATGTCATTTATTCCATGTAACACCATATTTTCAAGTAACACCAACAATTCAAGCTTAACTGATACAGTGAATATTCACACCCTTATGCACACCATGCATTCACATGCAGAGTGTATTATAGAAAAGGGAAGGATATGATCAGTAAATATAAGTACAAATTCAAAGATACTTACACACATGTAGCCTGTCAGTTATGGTCAGTAACCTGCATTAATCCTAACTTAGCTCCTTTCCTGTCATGGGTGAAAGGTGCATTGCATTATCCATCTTGAACCCAGTCTAGTTCTACACTTGCCCCTTTGTTGAGAAGAAATGATTCAACCTAATAAAATATTAATAGTATGTAAGAATGAGAATGGGATTTAATTATTTTTTAGGGCAATCAGAACTATTTGTTCATGACTCACACATAATTTATAGATAAAAGCAAGATGTGCAGTGTTATTTAAGTGTCATTCATTCTGTTCTTATCATGTGTCAGCTGTATATTTTATCATCAAGAAATATATTATGTTTATTGTACTTATTTTCTTTCCAATCAATTAAATGTGATTCCTAACTTCTGTCTTTTGTTACAACTGATTGCAACTACACATCCTTTACAATCTATATTATAGGCCTTGATATTCTTTTATGCCTGATGTGGATTTACACTGTCATCAATAAATCAGCACTCATGCTAAGAAGAACATGGTGTGCTGTGTATTATCAAAGATGCACGTTCATGTATCTGACACTTTAATTTTATAGCAAGTAATAAAACACTGACAGAAAGATGTAAAGAATAATGTTACTGAGCCTCTTGTCAACACTGGGAAAAGTTGCATTGTAAAATCCCACAGGGTTTATCATGCCTGACTGCCCTGAGGATGTTCTCTCTGCTTGCATGTCTGCCTCTTCTCCACATTACTGCACATATTATTTCAGCTGAGGTTGAATTACTGTTAGAGAATAAGTGCATCTCAACAGCTCTGCTTGTGTTACATGTATATGCTCTGAATTACACAGGTCAAAGAGTCTCTTTTTGATCTTTTGGCAAAGCAGCAAAACTGAAGGCGCAGTATGCAATACTGTTTTCACTCACGGCTTCTGACTGCTTATTCTACATGGAGAGCAAACAAATCCATTCAATATTTAAGAAGTTGCCCCTGTAAATCTGTTTATAAAATCCTTGTGTTGCAAAAGTTTGGGAAGTGTGTTACTGTGCTCTATGCAACACTGGCCATCTGCTGTGCAGGACTTTTCTTTCTCTGACGTGAACACACACCCACATGTCTCTCAGACAGCACTTAGTAATCAGTTGGCAAAAATAAAGAAGTTGACATGTTGGAAAAGTTAGAAAAACAACAACATTTTAACATTATAGATACTGGATTTAATGTGGAGATGCATACAAGACACACTGTGTTTTATTCTTAGAAAGGAGTAAAGTGAAAAAGTTTGTGTTTTTTGTAATCATAAGTGTTGTAAAAACTAACCTGATTTTACCCCAATGTAGAAAAAATGGTTGCTAAATATCTTTGGCATTCATCTGAAGTTAAAGCCTTTACTTCCACTGCCCAAAGATTCCATTAATCACATGACGAAAAGAGACAGAGGACATCAAAATTATTTGAATCACCACTCTTTGCAATGAATTCCATTACTCACAAATAATAAATGGTAAAATCACATTACGGATGAACTTTTTCATGTAAACTATAATTTGCATTTTGACAACCAGTGTCTATATTTATACTGAAAAACCCTAAAACTCTAAACTGGGCTACACATGATAGTGTGATATTAAGTTTACAGATGATAATTTTTATTTAATAATACAATTTGTTCAGAGTTAATCTTAGTTAATCAATGCTGTGCTAACACTCTTATTAGATCTAGCCAGGATTATAGTAGTTACTGTGCATCTGTTAGCCCAGTGTCCACAAAATGAATTGTCTGGAACTGTAAATGGCTTAATAATCCATAATAATAAGCAGACCTTTGCGAAAATATTAAGGAAATGTGGACACTGAGTGTGGGTTTGAATGGTGTTGGAGTGAGAGGGAGCACTTCCTTCTTAGTATTCTCTCTTCCTCTGAACAGGCACAAATCCAATTCCCTCTCTGTTGTTTGTTCTTGAATAAATGGTTTTCCTCATCGTCAGCCGAAGCTCACACACACAAGAAGTTAGACCATGGTGCCATCTACAGATCAGTTATGGTAGCCCATAAATATTCAACCGGAAGTAGTACCCAGTGGAAATGAATGGACGTTTAACTTCAGATCATGTGTTAATAAGCAGACAAACTGACCAATGATCAATATTAATCCAGCTGGAAAGAGCTTAATTCTCATAGTTTTCGCAGAACAAACTTTTTAGATTGTTTAATTACATATAGTATTCACAAGATTCTCACCATTTCCATTTTAGGCAACTAAAAGAGTTTCTTGGGGCTTTTTTTTTTTACTCCATCAAAAAGCAGCTCATTGTGTCACAGACACCTACAAACTTTAGTTGTTTAGTCAATTAGAATATTCACATGGCTAAACATTTTAAATACCTGTTTTATTATTAAGCAAATAAAAAGGGTTAATTAATAATGAAAATCAACAATCATTGCAGCTGGGCAGTATTTCTTAAAAGGAATAATAGGTAGGTTGTTAATTGGACTACTTAACAAAAAAATTAATCAGTTTGATAAACCACAACAAGTGAGATAAAAATTGACACAAGTTAGATAAAGTGCCATATGGAGGCTTCCGGTGATAGACAGGGCTACAATTTGAGGACGGAGACTGTCAGAGTTGATATAATAGCCTATTTAAGTGCTACAAAATTTAAACATATTTTAATTAGATTTTTTTTGTGTATGTTTGCTTTTGCTCCCAGGTCTTTGGTTTGTCCTTTTGTCCCTGAGCGGATGTGATGCTTTGATTTTGAAGGAGTTCTGCCGGAACTCTTCGTGTTGTGGCTGCGAAGCGGAAACAACGTTGTAACCTCGTGTTTTACAGGTTAGTCTGAGTGCAGTTAGCAAACTGTGAGCCTTGTAATATTGTTAACAGTAATTACAGGTCAAACTTTATGCTTATTACACGTCCACATCATTGTGTTATGTTATTTTGCAGCGGTTTAGTATAAATGCTGCATCAGTGGCTAACGTTACCTCAGTTATTTCCAGTATTAACTTTGTAGCTCCCTCAAGCTAACGCAGAACAGCTAAGCTAACTGATAACTTCACCTCTTCAGCAATAACATCACAGTTGTTTATTCACACTGTTCACGTCGTGCTAACGTGTGACACTCCTATGACTCTCAGAAAAACTTACTGACAGTGTTGAATGTCTGTCCTTCGTAGGTGTGACAGTAAATGTGAGCCTCTTAGCTTGGCACCTGCTGTCATACATATGCTCAGTTATAGCTGTGTCTAGTGAGAGGCAGCCCACGGATACAGCATGTCTTGCCACGGAGATCGGGATGCAGACCATGACCAGGAAACAACGGAACCTTCAGCTTCTTTCACTGATAGTCCAGCCGTCTGTGAGGACCACATCTCTGTCACCATAGGAGCAACTGTACCCACAGGGTTTGAAGTCACTGCTGCAGAGGAAGTCAAAGAGAAAATTGGAGTTGATGCACGGATTAGTAAAGATCGTGGTCGTATATACTTTCCAGTAACCACTGACAAGCTTTTTCAGGTGCTGTGAAACTTGAAGCATGTAGACTGCTACAACATATCATATTGCATT
This sequence comes from Channa striata, assembly GCA_033026295.1. NCBI lineage: Eukaryota > Metazoa > Chordata > Actinopteri > Anabantiformes > Channidae > Channa > Channa striata. Next base: position 14,499,813 of record CM065168.1, on the reverse strand, counting down.
GTAGCCCCAGAAACCCATAATTTCACTTTGAATGATAGTTGCTAGTTTATGGTAGTGTAGTAATATATTATTAATAGGTTTGTAGGATGATGTGTATATATAAAGGCAAAATTTATTTCCCCACTGCAGGTCCATCTTCTCAGGTCTGTGGACAACCTGTTTGTCGTAGTTGCAGAGTATAATCACTACCAGTTCAAAGAATCAAAGGTAAAAAACAACCTGAACTTCTTTTTTTGTTGCTCATATAAAGAGTATCATTGTCAGGGTAACTAACGTTTTGTATTTTTCAGGAGGAGACACTGATGGAGTTGCAGCAGCTTGCCCCGACACTCCCCTGGGTAATGCCCTAAAGGTCTGGAAATTAAATGGTGCCCTAAAAAAGAGGAAAGGCCACAGGAAAGGAGGGAATGGCACCAAAATTAAACCTAACACAGAGGCCAGTGATGCAGCTGCTGCTGACCCTGAGCAGCAAGAGGTAGACCAGGCTGTGGTTGCTGCTGAAGGCCAAACAAAGACCGAGAACACTTCCGACATGGCAAAATGCACCCAGAACCCAGAGGATTCAGCATTAGAGACCAAGCCTATAAAGTTTCGTGTGACATGCAACAGGGCTGGTGATAAACACAGCTTTTCCTCTAACGAAGCAGCCAGAGATTTTGGTGGGGCGGTTCAGGAGTTCTTTCAGTGGAAAGCAGACATGACAAAGTTTGACATTGAGGTACACATGCTTGTACAGATGGGATTAATACAGAGTGAATAACATTGCTCTTGCCAAAAACAACTCATGCATGTTGAGATAAAATTGTATGTTATATAATAATGTTTAGTTTAGGAAGGAACAAAAGATCAAATGACTGAATAAGTTTTTCCACAGAGATAAGCTGCTTTTTACATTACGCAACACTTTGAAAAGGGCTTCAGTATTGAACAGACATTTAAGAAAAAATGTTTACTAATAAAGTAATTACATATAGGAGAGTAGTTTAGTTTAACGTTATCGTAGGATGATAGCATTCAGTCTCTCCTTTTTTCAGTGACAAAAATGTAAATGTAGCATATTAGAGTACTTTTAGGTGGAACAAACAGTTATTTGTTAGCACACAGATCAAACTGGACAGAAAAATGCCCGCTGTATACTTTCAAATGTCAGGGTGAAGTCTTCATACTGTTTGTCTTTTTTCCAAGTAAGATTCAAAAGCAGAATAGTTGGTGATTGATTTTTATTCAGTGATTTCAACTGTGTGCAAAGTTCCGATAATATTCATGTCTGTTTGTATAGGTTTTGTTGAACATACACAATGAAGAAGTGGTGATTGGCATTGCCCTCACAGAGGAGAGCCTTCACAGGAGAAACATTAGCCACTTTGGACCTACTACACTGCGCTCTACTTTATGCTATGGCATGCTCAGGTATGTCTATTTAACAGGGTCTTTACCAGAAACTATAGATCATCCTAATCTCACACTTGTATATTAGAATATATTATCATGTCATATGAGGTTTTGCCACGAATCATGTACATAGACATTTTTTGTCTAGTAAAAGACATAAATGTGTTTCAAATGTCACAGGGATTTTATAGGACAGTTGTTAAGCTCCTTAGTTGTTACATTAATAATGATGGTGTTTAAATAACATTTTATTCTAATATTCTATTTGGCTCTCACACAAAAAACACAAAATGACATTGAATGATTATTTGGCACACGTTAAGATTACAGGAAAGGGAAAATGTTTGTGATATAAATTCTAGTTACAGCTATAGACTCACTTAATGTGGTGGATCAATTTGTTTCCCACACACAAAAAAAGAAAATGGTGCAAGAAAAAAAGAAAATGGTGCAAGAGAAACGTACAATTATTAAATTAAATAAATAAATTAATATTAACAGGTGGTTGGTGTGTTTAGACATGATTTCAGAAACTAGATATGACTCAGTCGGCTGTGAGGTAATCAGCCTTGCCCTGACTTACCATTACGTACCATGAGGCATATCCAATATCCACATATGGTGCATGTTAAAACCTGTAATGAATAAAACAAAACAAAAGTAGTGTGGAGCCCGAGGAGTAAGGCTACAAATGTGACTGAGTAAAATACAAGCATTTTACATTTAGACAGTCTACTTGTTGTAAGTAAATTACTTTTTGTATTCACTTAACTGACACACAGTAATGTCTAAATTAGATCAGATAATAGTGAGCAAATAGTGCATTTAGCTGTCATGTAAATTGTTGTAGGGCACTATTGTTTAATAACTGAAACATTTGTTTTAATAAAAGTCATGTTCAGCATGCTGGAAAGTTAAAAGCCAGTTGTAAGCACCTATCAAATAAAGAAAAATAGTCATGGAAAACAGGACTTTTTGCATTCTCAGACAGTTTTTGGGCAAAATTGATTTTTCTTTGCGACTAGAATAAGTTCAGGTTGGGGTAAGGAACATATGAAGAGAAATGTGGGAGCCAAATTCAAATGTTGTGTTACATATTATTAGTTCTGTACGGACTCATTATTTTGTTGTTGTTTGTGGTTTCTCCAGAACACTTCTATAAATTATGTTTTTGCCATGTCTTAGTAGCAAACATTTTTTTATTTTACAATGGGGTAGCTTGACAGAGTTTCCGAGGGGTGTGGCAAAAATGGTGGTATGTGCAGAGTGGAGTGGCACAGTTTTCTGACAGCTCGTTGTGGATGTTTTGTGGACCTGTGGAATTGTTGGCCAAAGTTCTTGAATTTCAATGAAAATATTTTGTTACTTTTAATTTGTAAGTTTATTCTTTCAATTTTTGCGTTCACTAATTACAAAGTGAACAATAAAACCTTTGCTTGTGCTACTGAAGAGGAATCTGTGTGAGCTGTGTGCGTACTTCAAAGGAAGAAACATGTGTCAGAATAGGGTTTACACTCTACACCAAGTTCTGGAAGCTGCAAGAAGAATAAGAAATGGTGGATGCTATACTGTATATTAGGTTGTATAAAATGAGTATGAATGAATATTCTTATAAAACATTGAGTCACTGTTATGTTCTCGCTGTTGTACGTTGACAGGCTGTGTAAACCTCAGGCATCTGATGTCATACTTGATCCAATGTGTGGAACCGGAGCGATACCTTTGGAGGTGAGACATAACTTGTACAACAATACAAACACTATTCACTATTCAAAAATGTTTATTATTTAAAAAATGAAACAACTGTGTACCTACAGCATGTTTGTAAGGGTTTTTTTGAAGAAAAAGTATTTTAAAAAGCAAGTAAAGCATAAGCACTTTTTGCCCTTCCAATAATTTATTCACAATGTGTACAGCGTCATTAGCTTTACACTTCACCAGACCGTCTAACTGCAACGTCAACAAGCAGCATCCGGTGTCATGATGACTCCACACCAAAATCCCCTCACAAGTGAACTATACACTCCAGAGTGTCAAAGTCAGCTAATACTAATAAACATGTATTTTCTCATTGGTGTGAGTTTATAGTTTTCTTAGCTTATAAACAAGTGCTCTTGGGTGAGTAAAATGGAACGTTCACTTTGGATTAAACAGTTGGTCGCATCTGCTCGTTTCTTCACGCTATCAGATAATAACATTTCCTTAATCTACAAGTGGTTTAAGTTTATTCATCCTGTTCGCAGTCTCTGATGCATTTCCATCCATGCACAGCATCATTCTTTCCTTGATTTCTACATCAAACGCATAAAGACTGTGATTGGTGCAGATCATCATATTAGGAACCCTAATCTAGAATTAAAGGAGTGTTCCTGAGTCAGCTGATTGTGTAATTGTTTTTGTCTCCAGGGGGCCATCGAATTTAGTAGTTCATTCTACATTGCCGGTGACAACAATGACATGGCAGTTAACCGCACAGTCAACAATATATGTCACATCCAAAAACGGAGGGCAGACAAGGGCAAGTGAGTGTGAATAGTTTAGCATCTCTTAAAGAAGTATTTTTAATGTTTAGTGTTGTGTATTTAACCACATACCATCATCTATTTTGAATCTGTTCAAACAGTGCATCTGGTTTGCCCATTGACACTGTGCGCTGGGACCTGTGCAACTTACCCATCAGGACCAGCTCTGTGGACATCATCATCGCTGACATGCCCTTTGGAAAGAGGTACTATAACAGCAATTACAGTACATGGTTGATTAAATGGTTTGTACATATTATTTTGAATAATGCAGTGTTTCGAAAACTGTTTTGTCGCAGAAAATATCATATGTATATTCAATATATTTGTTTAGGCTGTTGGCTGAAAATTATGTTCTGAAAAGCAAGATGACTCTATATTGGACATATTTTTCAGTGCTTTCATTCAGTCCTTAATAGCAGATGTGAGATTAATACATAAGTAGTACTTAATGGCTAATGTAAAGAACATCAGCTCCTAAGTGAAAACCTTCTTTTCTTTAAGGATGGGCTCTAAGAAGAGAAACTGGGACCTTTATCCTTCCTGCCTGAGAGAAATGGCCCGTGTGTGCAGACCTGGTTCAGGAAAGGCTGTCCTGTTGACACAGGACAAGAAATGCTTTGCCAAGGTAGCCATATTGTTCTTGCAGAAAACCGGATTTTCTGCAAACATGTTAGACAAATTTTCCAGGAAAATATTGACTATGAAATTTTAGCTTCAGAAGGAATCACTGGGCAAGTCCTGTACTTGTAACCATCAATAAATGCACAAACAAGACGTGTGAGTAATTCAATGCAATGCATTGTGCCAAATACGTGGAAACTGAAAAGAGAAGAAGAGAGCACCAAAAGCAACAACAAAACATTGGGCAGGTTGTTGGGACCAGTAGCTGTGCACTAGAAGACGGGGACACCTGAAGACAGGGACAGAGAGAGGGAGACAGACAGGGAAAAGCACAACTACGGAAGAAAGAAGACACAGAGTTAATGTCATACAGTGGTGACATGTAAATGTGGGCTGAGAGGAGGAAAGTTTCTCAGTCCATCAGGTGTCGATCCCCAGCATTCTAAGCCTGTAGCAGCAGGACTATAACTAACTATCAGCTTTATCAAAGAGGAAGGATTTAAGCCTAGTCTTAAAACTAGAAAGGGTGTCTGATTCCCGAATGTGGACTGAGAGCTGGTTCCACAGGAGAAGCACTTGATAGCTAAAAGCTCTGGCTCCCATTCTACTGTTGAACCACAAGTAGGCCTGCAGTCTGAGACCGAAGTAGTCTATTAGAATCATAAGAAGACTTAAGAAGAAAGGTTTTAAATTCTATTCTACGTTTAATGGGAAGCCAATGGAGAGAAGCTACAGGAAGACACAGGATGCTCCTAATTTTGGCAATGTTACGTAGGTGGAAGAAGGCTGTTCTAGAGATTTGCTTTTTATTGGAGGTAAGTGACAAATCCTGAGCAAAAGTGACTCAGAGATTCCATGCAGTAGTACTGGGGGCCAGAGTTATGTCATTTAAAGTAACGATATGGTTGTTTCTGAAATTATAGGTCATCCAGGCCTTAATGTCATGTAGACATGCTTGTAGTTTGATTAATCGATTTGTTTCACATTTCATAGATAGATATAACTGCTTGTCATCAGCTTACCACTGGAAATTAGTGGTAAAAAGTGTTTTCTAATAATGTTTCCTAGAGGACACATATACAGTGAGGGAAAAAATTATTTGAACCCAGCTGATTTTGTAAGTTTGCCCACTAACAAAGAAATGATCAGTCTATAATTTCAATGGTAGGTTTATTTGAAAAGTGAGAGACAACAATGACAAAAAAAAATCCAGAAAAATGCGTTTCAAAAAGAGTTATAAATTAATTTGCAAAGGTAGGGCAACACTTTGGCTTCTGGGGTTTTGGTTAGTGGTGCTTTCTATTTTTCCTTTAAAACTTGACAGCCAGGGCACATATATTATAACATAACATATAACATTGTCTAAATGTTAAGCAATAAATAGAAATCATTACATTACAATTATGTAATGTGAAACAAGTATTTCTGCTATGGTAACTTTGATCTTTGGTTTACAGTGACGGTCAGACTTGTGACTGTGGTATATTCCATGTATCAGTTAATGGTTCACGAAATCATAAGCTTTTTCCTGATTGCTGGCCAAAAAGTTTCCCATCATGTGTATTTCATGTTTGTTTGCTATTAGTCATTAACAAATAGTTTCAGGAATTTTACTGCATATTAGGCTAGTTTGAATCTGTTGAAATTAACTGAAGTTATTATTTAAGACTCTATTGGTCGACAGTATAAATACAGTTCTTAAGGGTAAGTTCTTCATTCATGTCCAGTGAAGTGTAAACTAATCGTCTATATGTTCTTCACATATAAACAAAACATAGCTGTATATTAAAGGAAGCTGGTTGTTTTTGCCATGAATTCTGTTACAGTCACATTTTCAATAAATTGAGACTGTTATAATGGTGTTGTGTTTGTATGTACAGACAAAATCAGAACACAACATTCCTAAAAAACATTCCTAAAGTAAAAAACTGTCTTTTCAGTTTTGGGCTATTTCTCTTCTTGCTGCTATCATCTAGCTAAAAAATGTAGCTGGGCCTGTCTAATTCAAAGTTTGCCTGGAGTCTATCTTCTAGTTATCTCTGAATAATTCCCCCACAGTGTGTGCGATGCAGGTTTAACTCAACACCGTCATTCCAACATGGAAAGACTTTACCAGCTGTATTTGTCTACACAGATTTTGTTTTACCCAAAACAAATGTCTCATTTGTTAGTTTGTCCTCACAAGATTTATGTTGTCCCTAGGCTGTCTCAAGAATGGGAGGACTGTGGAGGAAGGTGCACACTGTTTGGGTCAATGTTGGGGGTTTACATGCTGGAGTCTACCTTCTCAAGCGGACCGGGGCCGCGCTTGGCCAAACTCCTGAGGATCTCCAGGACTCGCGAGGATCCCTTAATAAACAAGGGGATGAGAAGGAAGACCAGGAGCCCTCTTAATTCATTTCCATTTAACTTCTCAGTTTTTATTTGAGGCTATCATTATTTATATTATTTCTGAAGAATTAACTTTCTTTTTAAATCAGTTTCTCTAGTCAAGTGTGCCAAGTTTGTTTTGTTTTTGTCTTATTTGGCCTAATGTAATAAATAGTTAACTCAATGGAAAAATGCTATTGTCATGTTCAGCTGCAGTTAAGTGGTTCTTAGACAGTTTTTGGGCAATGTACTTGACTTGTCCTGTTGCTGCATCCCTTGTGTGCACTTTGCCATTGGTTCTAAATAATAAAGGTTCCAACTAAATCTCAATTTATGTTTTTTAATATATACACGGGCAAGAACAAGTTTGGAAACAACCAAGGAATTCTTGTATGTTTATAATGAAATGTCAAAAATTGAATACCAGAAAACAGAAAACATGAAGACAGGAGCTGCTGGAGTGCTCGATGATGGTTTTGCCAGCTCAACCACCAGACCTGAACCCCATTGATCTGGTGTGAGAGGAGCTTTGGAGGCTCTGCAGAAGGTGTGGAAAACAATCACACCTGAATATCTGAGAAAAACTACTGCAAAGGCCCTTTTTTGATGATAATCTCATTTAATTTGACCATTACTCTGTGCCCAATGTGATCAACTGACAACCGTAAAAACAACAAAAGATAATTAAAAATCCATAAGTGTGTAGACGTTTCCCATTTTTTTGTTGCCAGTTTAGATTTTTAATAATATTCAATATTTCAGCAGCTGGAATAATAAATAGATAGATAAATAAATAGATAAATCAAATAATGGCGTGCTTTCACAGAGGTCAGGAACCTGGTGAACCACGCCTGCTTCTTTCCACATCTGACGTGCTGTCTGCAGCACACAACACAATAAATCAAAATAATATTAGGTAAAAAAGGAAACATTTTTGTGTAGGTGACTCAGAGTGAGTGACAGTCATACAGTAATGGTGTAGGCTACGTGAACCTTTGCAGGCACTTCCCCCAAACCTACAGGCTGTTACACAAACTGAAAAATCTTGATTTTCTTGTACCTCCCATAAACAATGACAGGGACAGAAGAAATCGGCACGGAAAAAGAAGATATACAAAAGAGGCTTTGTAATATTTTCAAATGTCCTGCGGTGTGTGTCGTAGCAGAAATATAATGAAGGTAGCAAAACACAGAATAAAACTATTTTTAACATCTGTACAGCGGTTTTCTCCAACAATTAAGTAACCAGTAGCATTGGCTCCATTGTTGGATTAAAAAATATAAATATAATATTTATGCTTTGTCATTTGTTTAATCCGAGTAACCTGACTGACTGGGACATTTGTATGAAGGTTATCATCTCTGATGTTGCGTGTGTCCGCCTGTGAGCCCTGGTGCCGGAGCGCATTCCTCTCAGGAATCTCCCACAGCGGCTGGTCGTCACGCTGACATTTGAGGACAGAGAGAGAGAAATCGAGCAGTTACTTTGCTTTTCTACAAGCTCTTAACTGGTTTACGCTCACAGAAAAAAAAAGAAAAGAAAACGTCACCACATGTCACGCGTCAGGGGGATTTGGGCGGAATTCCGTGAAGGTTGTTTCTCCAAAAGAGGCGCCTGCCTTGGGTGTGACGTGATTTCAGGTGACGTCATGGTGTGGGAGGGGATCCTGTTAAAAGCCATGTGGGGACCGGAGGGAATCCACTGGCAGCGGAAGACGTAAACACACGACATGATCTGGACCGTTGTTCTGCTGCTTCAAGCGCTTCTGCTTTATTTCATCTTTACGCAAAGATCCCGGTAAGTCACTTGCTCGGTTTAGACACACCTCAAACGATTTGCAAACCCTTCACGCTTAGACTCCTTCGTTATTGGCGTCTTTATCTCGTCTTTAAACTGCTGTTTCATTGTGTTTATTCAAATGCAAAAACAGGTTGACAGGTCTAAACCCCATTTAAATCCTTTTTCTGACGAGTCCGTAATTAGAGATCTGGAGTGAAGGGTTTGTCTCGCTTTGTTGTCATAGCCAAGCAAATTAGTGTGTTGTAGGTGGTTGTTTCTATTTCAGTCAGGAATGTGGTTTAACTGCCCCAGATGTGAAACTTTACACACATAACTTTTTTGTTGTTGTTTGTGTAAAGTTATGTAGTGTGCAAAGTCATGTAGACTATAAAAATTATGTCATGAGACATTTTTCAGTCAACTCCTCTCATTCATTCAGTTCACCTACGCCTTGTGATAAAAGGCGTCATCAGTCCATAATCAGTGTGTCCACTGACAGCAACTAGGGGGTTAAATACTAAATATTATATGATTAAGACAATGGAAATGAATGTGACTGTCTGTTGTTACTCTAACAGCCCAGAACTGTGTGTTTAGTACTGTAGAAAAACTAATGAAAAATTAAAGTCGCATTATACAATTACGATTGTTTAATAATACTCTCAACTAATTTCACTGTTTATTTGTAATTATTTCTTTAGATCCAAGAGTGAGCCACCTTTGGACAAAGGACTTATTCCATGGTTAGGACATGCACTCGAATTTGGAAAAGATGCTTCCAAATTCTTGAATCGAATGAAACTGAAACATGGAAACATTTTCACGGTGAGAAAAAGAAATCTCTACATCTTATACATTTGACAAATTAATCTCAGTTTTAAACATGCAGATACGTTCTATATTCACTGTTAAAAATATATATTTTAGTTTAAAGGTCATCCCTATAAAAAGCTCTAGATCACATGGCCACTAAAGTGTGATTGTTTTGTCAACTGTTGTTGATTATGTCATTTTACAGATGAGTCTGAATGCATGTTTTTTATGCTAACTTTAAAGGTAAATGTGTCATAGAGGAAAATCATTTTAACTTGAATCGGCTTGTTGTCAAGTTGTAAAATATAATGTGAAGGAGTGATTTATCCTCCCCAAATGTGACAGTAAGACAGATCTTAGAGATTTAAGAATGAGATATTCATTTAATAGCATGTTGCAAATATCAAGGGGACACAAGATGATTCCTAGTTATCCTGAAGTAGTTTTATTTTTTGGAGGGCACTCACATTCAGACCACAAACAAATATTACAATCTTACAGAGATGTACATTTAATAAATAGAGTGTGTTTTGTGATATACACTAGCATATTATATTTAATGGGTAATATATTGTTCAATGCATTGCATAAGGCAGTTAAACATCCAAAATGTTATGACAAAAGAATGCACCAAAAATCTTTATGCCAGCTGTATCTTGCCCACTTGTCGAATAAATTGTTACACAAACGATTTCCAGGTTCGTGCTGCAGGACGTTATGTGACGGTGCTGCTGGATCCACACTCGTATGACTCGGTCATCAATGACGCGGATTCCCTGGACTTCACATGCTATGCACAGGTGCTCATGAAGAGGATCTTCAGCTTGGAGCTCTCACATAGCCAGATGACGGAAGCAAAAGACATGATGAAAAAGTATGTCTTTGTTATTATTATCATATCATTGTTATTTGAGCTCAGCCTGTGTGTTTTTATTTTCACATCATATAAATGTGGAAGTGCAATTAGAATTTGTGAAATTCCTCGTGAACAGTACGTAATAAATAGAATGACATTGGATATTTGTTGAGGACGCACTTCCTGCTTTTAGAAATTTCTGTTTTCTGTTGCACAACTCGCTGTTTGTACGCCAATGCTAATCATTTGAGCAACCTTTCTTTTATGTATTACCTCTGGGGAAATACCGTAGGTAGGGCAACCAGGTCAACTGGTGAGATATGAAGAAATGTCACTGGATTATTCCACTGCTTTACCCTGCCAACAATCTATGTGACATGACTGACAAGTTTCCAATTTTTGTTCCTACTATTCACCCTTTCTTCCCTTGTCCCCTCTAATCTCTAATCTTTTTTTTTTTGTCTACAGGCACTTTATTGGAATGAATTTGGCTACCCTTAATTGTACCATGGAGCGAAACCTCAAAGCCTTACTGAAAGCCGAGATGCCCCCGAACCAGAAAGACTGGAAAAAGGAGGGACTGTTTGACTTCTCTTACAGATTGCTTTTTAAGTAAGACACACACACACACACCTCCCACACACACTTTTAACTATGGAAAAGAAGTTTGCATTTGTGTCAAAAGTCTTCTGCTAAACAGTTTACACGCCGGTCAGTCCTGATCTTCTATTTGTAAACACCACAAGAAAAATGTAGAGAAGGTCTTAGCGAATCCTCCTCCACACAGGTTTGAGGCCCCTGTTTGGGCTGAACATGCTGCTCATTCCGGCAGAGCGGATGTGAGTCGCACTGTCATTGTCTGTTATAGTAACAGGGATCCTCAGTAAACAAAGATGAAACTGTATATGAAAGTAATGTGCTTACTGCGATGCCGTGGCATCATCATTACACAGTGGACACTAATAGAGAATTGCAAAAGCACTCATGTGACTTTTGAATACAGAAACTGTATGGGTTGGTTATCTTTCTATCAGACACTCAGTCTCACACATTCTCTGGCTGTTTTTCTCTTATTTTGCAGGGCGGGGTACATGACACTGTTTGGGGGAGAACAAAACAACAACAGCACAGATCCCTGCAAGTGTCTACGAGAGTTACAGGAAGTTTGATGGTCTCTTAACCAAAATGGCAAGAGAAACACTGAGGCCAGGTAATGTCAAGTTTTTTCTTTTTTTTCAATTACATCACTTGAAGCAGATGATATGATCAGTTCAGTGTTTTTCAGTCCAGGTGACATCATCAGGTCGAGTTTTTCAGTCAAGATGATGTCATCTGGAGATTATAAGTCCAGGTGATATGATTTGGAAGAGATTTTCAGTTCAGATTATGTAAAGATCAGGGTGGCATGGTGGTGGAGTGGCTAGTGTCGGGTCTGAATTTCCTGGCTGGCTGTGGCCTTTTTGCCTGAGATACACCGCTGACCTGTCCAGGGTGAACCTCGTCTCTCGGCCTGTGACAGCTGGTATAGACCCTGACAAGAATGAGCAGCGTGTTACTTCACTGTTTACAGTTGTCAGTATGTCTCAACTCTCAGCTAGTAAGATTTGACATCATCAATGGAGTGTCACTCAGTTTTGTTTCACAGTTGCCATGGCGTTTGTCAGTTACTCAGTTGCTTACATAGTGTCTAGGAGTTTGTTGTGAAGACGGTTACAGCACACTTCATCAACTCGGCCCTCGACAGACTGTGATCGAACTTGTACTCGGTTGTCATTACTTATTTCCCCCGGCTTGCCTCTCTTTGTGTATCCTTGTTTATAATCCCTTTCAACCATCCAACTTAGGAAAGGTTGGCCAGTCGCAGCACTTTTGTGCAGCTCCTCCAGGTGTGCCTGTTACAACCTGAAAGATTGTTCCTCTCCCACATTGTGTACACAGTGTGTGTGTTTATGTGTCTGGGATTTTATTCATTGACATTCACAACATTAATGTTTATGTTTTGTCTGTGACTCACTCGCTCACTTTGTGATATTTATCTGTGTGCAACAGAGGAGAAGAAGACAGCCCAAAGTGTTCGACAGAGACTGTGGGACCTTCTGGCTCCGGCCGGTTCGACCGAGGACTCAGGGTCAAGCCTTTGGCTTCCCGCCTACAGGCGTCTCCTACGGGGGAAGGGGGCTGATGAGGATACACAAAGGAAAGCTGTTCTAATGCAGCTCTGGGCCACACAGGTGAGACATCAGCTGTTCATGAATATCACTTGCTGATCACATGTAGGTATCAGATCAGTGCAGTACTTGTGTTTGCCATGTGAGGGCGCTGCCCGCTCTGCTTTCACAGCAGATCAGCCAGGAAAGTGCTTCAGTAATGCAAGTGTGTGGAGAGACTGCTGTTTAATGGTGTTGGCCTGAACGTTCATATGTCTGTTTGTCGCATCAAATTATTATAAAAGCGAATTTATTGATGTTTATCTCTTTCACTACACATACAAGTGTTTTTTTCTCCTGAATATTTTTAATAAAAATTGTTAATTTAGTATAATTTAAACGTTGAAGTGTGAACTTACAAGTGTTAACTATCAAAAGCTTACATTTAATATAAATTCTTTAATTATTCAAGGCAAAAAAATTTATTGGATGTACTGGTCTTGAATGGGATTCAACCTGAATTAGTTGAAGACTGTCTTCCTCATTGGACTCATACAGTATATACTCATACAGTCTTACTCACTCTTACTGTTAACAGAGATGTTAATCAGACATTTATTTTTTCGCTTTACCCCACAGCGTGCTTACTCACCATCTTTTGCACTTGTCACCCTGGTTTGTTTTCATCTGTTTGCAATTTTTGAGTCATCGTTTTTAGTTGTCTAATCACATTCTAAGTTTTTATACAACTTTAGTGAGATAAATTGAAATATACCTGCATAATGTAATTGGACGGTTAATACATTATAAACATTGTTCTGAGTCTATACAGTGATGTGATATGTAGTGGATTTATGTTTGCATCATTTGCATTGAATTGGCATGTAAGAAGATGCAAACCCTTAACCTGATGTAATATTAATGCACAGATAGTGCAAGTTTTCTTTCACCATCACAAGTTCAGTGTGTTTAAATAAATATATAAATAAAATAAAATACTCAAAATTAAATGGATGCAAATGTTGGCATCCATTTTAATAATTTATTTAAAAAATAACTTGAATTAAAGTCTGATGAAGAAACATTCCTACAAGTTGAATGTGCATTAAATATTAAGCTGATGGAACAAAAATATCTTTGTGCCATTTCAAACTAAGGAGATACAAACCTTTGCACCCAGCTGTATCTGTAAAATAATCAATATAGTCTTTTATTATAATTGATACACAACATCACCTTCAGCCGTTTTAAAGTACTCTTTAATTTCAATTTATTTAGGGGGCTTTTTTCACTGTTATGTTTCCCTTGAGTTTCATATTTAGTGCTTCAGTCTGGCAGAGAGCAGTGTGGTTTACCATAAAACTAATGGCTTCGATGTCCTGCCCTTGGATGCAGGCAGATGGTTGGGGACCTCAGGTTTACAGTGGCTTTCCTTTTTAAGTAAACCATTACTGTGCTGTGTTTCGCCAGCAGTGACACTATCCAGAACAAAGTCCGCCTCATGCCAGACACAAAAAAGGCAGACGTTCTTTTTTATCTTGTCAGCACTAGTGATTCATTAGTCTCTTATTCAATTACATAAACTTTATTTCAAATTATTTTTTATTGTAACTTTAGCCAAAGGTAAACATGAATATTATGGGTGTCCTGGGATGCTCTTATTTGTTGTTTCCAAATAACCACCTGTGCTGTCACTATGCAACATCAGGAGTGTGTGAGTCAGCTTTGTCATTGTGTTTATGTGGGTCTGTGTTTGTTTCCAGGGTAATGTTGGTCCCGCTGCATTTTGGCTGATGGGCTACTTGTTGACAAATCCTGAAGCTCTGACTGCAGTGAAGAGGGAGTTCAAGCAGATCTCACAGATGGAAACCTCAGAGACTCAGAGTCTGGGGGACAGAAGTGCGGCCACCCCTGTGTTCGGTGAGAGCTTGGTTACAGGTTCTGTAAACATTTATTGACAGTAGGCTGTTTGCGTTGAGGGAGAAAAATTCCGAAAATGACTAACAAACAAAAAGCTGAATGGTTATTTTTTTCTTGATTGCCCAGTAGTATATTGCAGATGTACAACAATCATAAAGTAATGAGAAAGCTACAGTTAAGAGATGCTCAAAACACTCAAAAGTATCAGAAGTAGAAGAAAACACAAAAAAATCTAAATGGATTCATAAAAAAACAACAGGCATATTAATCCATACCCTTGTTTCTGCAGATAGCGCCTTGGAAGAAACACTGAGACTCACTGCTGCCCCCTTCATCACAAGACAAGTAATACGGGAGAAGACCCTCCATATGGCGGATGGCCAAGAGTACCTGCTCAGGAAAGGGGACAGGGTGTGTCTGTTCCCGTTCAACAGCCCTCAGATGGACCCTGACATTTACCACGAGCCACAGGTTTGTTGTCCTCTCTTGTTAACGTAATAGCCTGCCTGTTCCTAACAGTACACTCCATTAAAAGCATCCCGTGGTACCAACAGGAAGAGCAGTAACTGTCTTTGGGGGTAGTGGGAGGCAGATTGAAGTGTAATTAGCATCTGTAGATGTTTATGTAAGGTGGAATCAACACCTACGCAGAGCTGACCCTGTATTACCCAGTGAGAGGTCAAACTCAGAGCTGCGGACCGCTGAGGGATTAGCCGGGCACAGGAACAGAAATGCGGCTAATAGGCGTGGGAAGGACATTGCAAGGCTGCTTTCAAAATATATGGCCACAGAAATTAGACAAGTGCACAATCAACTGTGGAATTTTTTTTTATGACCATTTTTGTCATTGATGATGAAATTGCATCTAATTGCATCTAATGCCTGCTGCTAAAAATGTGTTTATTTTGTAGAAATACAAATACAACCGTTTCATGAATGAGGATGGATCAGCGAAGAAGGACTTTTTTAAAGGAGGGAAGCAGCTCAAATATTACACCATGCCATGGGGTGCAGGCACCAATGGCTGTGTGGGAAAACAGTTCGCCATCAATTCCATCAGACAGTGAGTGTCCTAAAAATATGTGCTATATAAGTTTGCGGTTGCTTAATAACTCAAAATGCTCCACTGGGGAGTACGTTTTTATTTATTTAATCTTTTTTATGTCCTAATTTTGTATTTCATCTGTGTTTACTCTTAAGGTTTGTGTACACGGTGTTGACTAACTACGAGTTAGAACTGTGTGACCCAGATGCCCAGATGCCAGAGGTGAATGCCAGTCGTTATGGATTTGGGATGCTCCAACCAGACGGGGACTTGCTCGTCCAGTATAAACTGAGGAATAAACACTAGGACTTTAAACACAAACAAAACAGTTATCTTTTATGCACATTTCAACACATGCACATTTTTACAGTGTCCATATGCTCTTTGCACTTTTCTATATTCTATATTTATATTTTGCAATGTATAATTATTTTGTTATTTAACAATAAATGGAATGATACATTATGTGGAACCTTGTGTCATCAAATGTCTTTTTTTGTTACGGTGATTAGCCCAGATCCTTTACAACCCCACACCAGCCAACATTATCATTTTGTGAGTAAAACTGAAAGAAGACATTGAAATATGACTATAGGGGTCACGATGTGTCTTGAGTTGGACCTGTAGGTTGTTGTTTCGGTATGTTATACACAGAGCATGAGTGTAACGAGGGGACTGCCTCTACTCTAAACACACATTTGTCACACTGACTCACACATGCTGGGTGCAGAGTGACGCTGAGGGGAAAGTTTAGATTTATGTCAGAGAAAGCAAATGATCACTTGCAAGCAGGACTGTAGCTTTGTGAGGGAACAGTTTACTGTCTCACATTACAGCGAAGTCAAAGTCACAATGTTGAATCAGTGTCTTTCCCAGTAAATTTGGTGTCAATGTAATTATGTAATTATTAGGTCCTGGTGTGTGGCTCAATGAGAAACTTTAATTCAGAACAGAATAAAAGGCAGCCTTTCACTTTTTCCTTGTTTATCATTCACATACTTCCAAAAATCATCACAATATTACCAGGAGGACTTAGAACACTTTCATTAATCCTTAAATTATTATAATGTGTTTAGTGGCCTGCCTGTTCACCAAATTGATGCAAAGGTCGCAGTCCAACTATGATATGTATGTGTGGAATTTGATATGATAAGTGCTGAGTTGGTCAAACACTGTTTGCAGCTGCTCAGAGCTGCGGCTCACTGGCTGTGAGAGGGTTAATCTCACACGGGCTGCGCCGCTGGAGGAGCCTCGGTGAAACCAGCCCCTGCAGAATCCCGATCCCAGTCCGGCGAGCAGGTGCAGCGGAGGCACCGAGCGTGTCCCCGGCTGCTGTCCTCAGGCCACTTGTTGATTTCCCGTTCGAGGGGCGGACAGATCCGGACGGACACGGTCACGTCTGCGTGAGGCACTTTTCGACATGTCGCTGCGCGGCTCGTGATGAGTCCCGCAGCTCCCAGCGACGCGCCGGAGACCCGGACCCGCATCGCAAGTTTCAACGCGCGGACCCGTCCGTGAGCGGAATCCGGATATGTGGGAAACACGTATGTCCTATTTATTTATTTATTTATATATCTATTTTTAGCTTCGACTTTTATGTTTGCAGCTGTTCTGCGGAATCTTGACATTTTTGTCACCATAACTCTTAATTATTGTCATACGTGATCAGCGGTATTTTCAGTAATAAATTGCATCATGTGAAGTTGAGCAAACAGAACCACCATGAACTCGGCCAGTCTGGTGCTGGAGGGCCCGTCCAGCATCGTGTTGCGCTTCGGTTCTGACCGCTGTGCCCCAGCAGCGGAGGAGTGTCAGAACCGGAGCCCGCGGACAGCGACTCGCACTTTCAGCACCGGACAGCGCTGAGCGCCGGACTCCCCGCCCGCGTCAGCAGGAAAAGCGGCTGTGCCCGTTAAAGCCGATTAAAGCTCCGATCTATCTGCTTCTCTGATGAGTGGACAAAGTTCCTGACACTGCTGCTCTGGGACGCGGGCAGCGGTTGTTAAACGGCGTCTAACTTGTGTCTTCTTTGCTTTCATTGGCGCCACAGGGAAGGACGTGGGACCCTGATGCAGTCAGTCCCCGGGGACATGTCTCCTTCGTCTGCCAGACTGTCTCCTCCAGGCCTTTGAAGTGACACGGGGACTTGGGTGAAGATGATCAACGCGGGGTCCCGGTCCACCACCACGCTGCCGCCGGACACGATGGACATCATCCGGAGCAAGACCCACTGCCGCCGGGTGAGACTCAACGTCGGGGGACTTCTCCACGAAGTCCTGTGGAGGACGCTGGACAGGCTGCCCCGCACCAGACTGGGCAAACTGAGAGACTGCAACACCCACGACTCCATCATGGAAATCTGCGACGACTACAGCTTGGACAACAACGAGTACTTTTTTGACAGGCACCCCGGCGCCTTCACCTCCATCCTCAACTTCTACCGCACAGGGAAGCTGCACATGATGGAGGAAATGTGCGCGCTGTCTTTCAGCCAGGAGCTGGACTTCTGGGGCATCGACGAGATCTACCTGGAGTCCTGCTGCCAGGCGAGGTACCACCAGAAGAAGGAGCAGATGAACGAGGAGCTCAAGAGAGAGGCCGAGAACATGAGGGAGAGGGAGGGAGAGGAGTTCACCACCACATGTTGTTCCCAAAAGAGGAAGAAGCTGTGGGACCTCCTGGAGAAGCCCAGCTCCTCGTTTGCTGCTAAGGTATTGTCCTACAGGTCACTGTGTCCTCAGGGCCGGGACAGCTCCCGGGGAAGGCAGGAGGGTCAGGTTTCTGTGGGCATCCAGGTCTAAGTTATTCCAGTTTGAAAGAAGGATTTCTCTGTCAAGAAGTGGGAGGAAGGTTGCTGGGTACGGAGAGTTTAAGAGTTTACCTTCAAAAAGATTGAGAAAATCACTTCCTGAGGGAATAAATCTCCCTTTGAGCCTGGCTTGATCTGATGGCAGACTTCCTTTGGACCTGGCACCGTGCTGTTAATCTGTCGCTCCCAGCAGCTGGAGTACAGGGGGCAGACGTATTGAGAGAGGTTGTTGCACTGTCAGAGCTTTCTCTATAATCTTATTTATCACCAGGGAGTGAAAAATGTGACTTTGGAAATTATTTTTGTAACAGTAAATCAATAGTCTTGACTAGATGGTTTTTACCCTTAAAGAAAAGACACGGGCGCTGTTTTTCTTTCCAGTCAGTTTAGTTTTGGTTTAGTTGTTTTTTTGACAGTCTTTATTCCTTCTCTTTGTTACTTCGACCGCTTAGTGCCAAGCCAATAGTGTCTAACTGAAAGTTTGCTTTTCACTGGAGACACCACAGAGGACGAAAAAAGTCTCATAGTCTTATATTCCCACCTCCCCAACAGCCATCACTTTTGTGGCTATAACAACCCGCCGCATCTTTTCCAATTCAATATTTAATCATCCAGCTCACTAACAGGTTCATAACTCACACAATCCAAGAACAAGAGTGCCTCACTCCGTAATCCATCACATCAACAGCAGTTTAAGTAAACTATCTTTGCAAAAGATGTGACTTGGTCGATATTGAATTAAAATAAAACAACCCAGTTACATATTTAAAAATCAGCAACTGTGTGAGGAATTTTAACAAGAAGAGAAAAAGAAAAGTTCAATGAAGGATGTCAAGCTGTTTTTTTCTTAACTTTACCTTAAAATTCTATTTTCTGTCACTGGTGTATCACTGTTTAAAAAACCAAACCAGTTCCAAGAGAAAAAGGAGTTTTCTATGGAACATTCTATTGCAGTAACAAGTGCAACATGGTCATATCATTACTAATTTCAAACACTCGAGGTTCCTGCATTATTTATCAAAAAGCATGCGCATCCCTGACCCTGAAATACTGAAGCTCTTAATTATTGTTCTTAAATATTCAATCACACTGGCTTGTAGATATGTTTTATTTAAATCCCTCAGTGTTCTTGGGGTCCTTAGGTTTTCCTGATGACTGACAGGCGCAGCAGAAAAACCTCGTTAGATTAACAAAGAGAGCAGAGATTATCAATGAACCCACTATTTCCAAGAAAAGTCTTGTAGCTGCGGCTATTACTCATCATTTTATGACTGTTGGCCAAAACAGAAAACAGCTGGGATACGGTCAAAATCTTCTTAATCTGCAGCGAAACCCAAATTCTTTTTGCGTTCATACAGTCATTCTGTGACTTTACCATTTACACCGAGCTCAAAGGTGTAAACTTTAAAAGCCACAAGGTATTGATTCGTTTTGAAAGCTGTCATTAGTGGTGGCCTGTTACCAAGCAGAATATAATCAGCCACTGCCCATTCAAAAGATGAAATATAAAAAACCTCTATAGTCATAACCACACTCAGATCTGTCAGAGACTTTGAACAAGTGTGATTATATTGATTTTATATTTTATATTATATTGTTACAGTATTAAAGGGCCTCCATAAAAGAATGAACGGTGAATGAGCAGCCCGTGGGTCTATACTGACTCATCTGGTTATTGCTAGTGTATATTAAATGAATAATTTGCCAACAAAGATACATTTTATGCAGCTGAAGCAAGTGTGTCTACCTCAGCAATTCATACATGGGATTGTACTCTTTATGCAAACACAAAAACACCATTATTGGAGTAATTTAAACAGATAAATATAACATATAGGAACAATTTATATATAATATATAATAGAAAATTGCTTCAGTTAACAAAAATCTGGGAACGTGGCTTAGTGTTGTGCTCAGTTAAAAGTTAGCAGATTAGCTCACACTTTAAAATACATTTATATCTTTCTTTTAAAATCAGAATAGCTGTATATCTACGGACATATACAATAGTTATTTCAATGAAAATAAGCTTTATTCTGAGATGGCTCATTCCACCCTAAAATAACTCGATATCTTCAACAGACTTGATACAGAGTCACAATCATTGGTTGGTCTATTGATCAGAGTGTTGATAATCATCCGTGTTTTTCAGCGCTTTTCAACAGACAAAATGCTGCGCCAGGTCATAGAAATTTCTAGCCTGAGATATTACCCCACATTTATCAATACCAGATGGAGAATGACCCAGTGTTGTGGTTGTGTGCATGTTCTAAATGAACTAATTACACAGGCTCTGACGTTTTATTATTGCACCCTGTTGGACGTATTTTTTAAAATCACTGACTTGTTTAAAAATACTTCTGATTGTTGCTGAAGCCTAACGTTTGTGAATATCATCTTTCCTTCTCAACTTTCTTTAAAGAACCGCATTTAGGGAGACTACCCGAGTAAAGATATGTTTTCATTTAAATTCCGCCAGCTCTGCGGCTGCTTTTCTGAGCTCACACGACCATGAATTATTAAGTAAAGGTCAGGGCCAAAGGCATGGCAAAATATCAAAAGTTTTCTTATGTAACAGTGTTTACTTTGCAAATTCATAATAGGCTCATGACATGACCGTGGCACAATTGTTAGTGAACTATCAGCTCGGTTTGGTACACAAGCAATGTACTTGGAAAGTTGCTTTAGGTTCTTTACCTTCATCATTGTAGCCATAGCTCATGTCTTTTCTCCACTGCAGTTGTGCATGATATGACGTAAATTATGATTTTGTTTTTCACACAGTTCAGCAGAGAAATAAGAACACAGTTTACAGCCTTCTCCTCTGACTGCAGTAACATGCAAGCCTTTGTCCTTGGCTAAACACCCAAGAGCTTTGAAAGGATTCACATTTACAAAGAATTGGGCGGAAGGGGTTTGGCAAGTTTCCTCCCAGTTTACTTTGCAATATGAGACAGAGAATAGTAAAAACATCAAGTTGAGGTTAAATGGCCTAATGGCTCATTAGATGCAATCTTGTTTCTAAAGCTTGTTGCTTTGGTGAAATGGTTTGTTCCAAAACACAAATTCCATCTCATTTATTTTTCAGTGCTGATGAAATTTTAATTGCAGTTATTAACGCCTGACTTAATGCCAGAGAGAGAAGGTGGGATCCGGAATATCTATAACTGCAGGTGTCACCTCCTTCTGGACCTTCTGGAGATATAACCTCCCCGAAAAAACACAGCGCTCTTTCTTAGACAAGTCATTTTTCATGTCAAAGCAGCAGTGCAGTGAAGGACACTATGCAGCGCTTGATTGTCTGTCTCTCTGCTGGAGGGTGTTGAGGTGTTACTGAATAGTTTTAGACCCACTTGAGTCTGCATTCCCACTATGGGTCTGCCCGCTAAATTATTCAGTGCAACAATATGGACTCTGAAAACACTGGAAAACTTGCAGGTAATAATTTCATCAATAAAAGATAAGTTCTTGTTGATGCAGAACAATACATGTTGTCAGTTTTCAGCAGTGTGGCCCAGTGGAAGCAAAGCGTAAGTGGGTTGTACATAAAAACAGTCTATATAACTCAGCGTGTCTCAGCATGCGGCTGTTGCTCAGCTCTCCCCAAGGTGCAGGTCAGTCTCGAAGGGATCATGGTCACAAAATAAATTAAACTCCCAGGGCTCCAGTCTACTCTGTTAAAATATGACTTGATGGTGCAGTGCTTTACCATGACGATATCATTAATTAAACCTACATAAAAACTTTTAAACTTAAATATAAACTGTTATTAAGTTTCACAGTGTCTACAATTTAATCTTGACTCATACAGCTTTCAATTAACCATCTTTTTTGACACTGCTGCACTCTGGAGATTTGACTTCCTGTCTCCTAAAAGCCTTGCAATGCTCTCTCTCTACGCTCTGACGCTTCGGTCCAGAACAGGATACCGAGCTATAAAAACTGACACTTAGTTCTTTTGCTTTGGCAGAGGCTGTTTGGACTAATTGCATGAAAACTTTTTCACTCAGTGAGCCCGAGACAGCCCCGACTGTAGGCGGCTAACTGCACTTCTTGCTGCGCATCCGATATGCCTGATTGACTTCACTGTAAGCACTTTGCTTTGTTGTTTGTGAAGTCTGAGATCACTCCCTCTGTGCAGTGGCCATGGCTGTGTGTGTTGTCAGGGTGGAACAACCCAGTGTGTTCTGTTACCTGCTTCACGCTCACCTCACATAGCCTGCCGTTTGACTTTTTGTAAGAACGGGAGGCAATCGATGCCAAAGACATTAAGATGTAAGGGAAGCTGGGCTGAGTGAGGATGCACCCTCAGCAGCCATTAGGAAGGGACGAAGACGTGTGACTTCCCACGGACCGCTGCCTGCTGATCGCTCTGCGCGAGGCTGTGCAGCAGTGTGTCACAGGGAGAGCAGTGGGACCAGAGGAGACGCAGCAGCACAGTCACTATGATTTTATGGTCTCTGTTGTTATTTTCAGCAGTGCTTTCAGCAATAATAGAGCAGAGTTTCCCCTGTCTCTGTGGGACTGTCTCTCTTTCTCTTCCTACCTTTCTCTTCCTGTATGTGTGTGTGTGTGTGCGTGTGCACATATGTACATTCGAGTAATGTACGAGATTATCCAACAGCGTGTATTTTATGAGTTGTTTTTAAGGGTTGTTGCTGGGTAACAGCAACTCTTCCACTGTGGTTAGGTGCGCTTTGAATAGCCATAAATCAATGGCACACACTTCCCCAGCTGCCAGACTGATTGCAACACCATAAATTGCCAAATGAGCTCACGCAGATTCACAAGGACTGTTCGGCACATTGACAGAGGGAATCAATGCCTCTGTTTCTCGCCCATGTTTAGCTATCATCTCATGTTCTTCTTGCTCTCGTTATTCGTATAAAAGTAAGCTAATCATCATGTAAACACCCCTCGGTGTTTGAATTCCAATTAAACATTTAAATAACTCTATAAATGTATTAATTTAGTGGTAGTATCTGTCCTCATATGACATAACATACACGGAAAAGCCTTTTTCTAGCCTTTGATAGTCAGCTCACAGACTGACAGCACTAGTGCTGCTGAATGGACACAAAAGTGAAATCTAAAACCTCAATAATGTATAACTTTACACTACTCACAAAACTTTCTCATCCTTTCTATTTTTTAATCTCTGCAATTTGTGGCCAGTCCAGATATAGCCACAGGCTTTGTTTGAAACAGAAAAGTGCTTGCATGCCTTCCCTTTAACTTCATTTCATGATGGCTTCCTTTATTTTACTCTCCTACTGCTTTTCAGCTGACAGAAGTTGTGCAAAGGCAATCAGACAGGCTCTAATGAAGCCATGCTCCAAACTGAAAGAGACATTAGCATTATTGATTTGAAACACGCCTTTGATGCTGTCTGATAAGCATGCGGATACACACGAATGGAAATTCACCTTAGGAAGTGGCACATCTCATCAGCAGCTGCTGATCGATACAGACAATCTGCCCATTTGTGAATTGCCCGGATGAGGGTTAAATTCTTTGTGTTGTGGTCACACAGTTTTGTTTATTCTATTTGCTGGAATCATTTTTCTGAGACTGTAAAGACTCGTGTTGCAATCAGAGCTTTTAAACTGCATTGAGCAAAAGCTTCCTGCATTTCGGGACAAATGTTTAGATGCATTTTCATTAAGCTCCTATTGCAAAACTGCTCTCCAGCGTGTTGAGTCCTGGAAAAAAAGTGCTGCTGATGGATAACTGAGGTTTTACACAGGCACGTCTCTTACATTTCCTCACAAATTACCAGTGAGGATTTTTTCAGAGGGTAAGATTTAGTTCTTGTGGTCTAAAAATGACTTCCTTCATTGATGGAGGTGCTGTGTTACTGCATGATCAGTTTTCCTACCAACTACTGGCTTCTGCATCTGGGCCTTTTGCCTTTTGTTGTCAATGCCAATATGTTCAGACTGGATGTACTTTATTTAGTATTTCTGTGTGGCTGTAAATTAACTCACAAATTTTGAACCACGACAGGTGCAAAACTTGAAGCTGATCTATTAAGGAAAACAGATTCTCTATTTAAAGTTGAAACTTTCAACTAATAACTGAAGTTATCAGGCTTTCTTATTTCATTATTTTATATTAGCTATATGTCTGTTTGGGAATAATTGGTGAACTTTCTAAAACATTAAATCTAATCATTGTCATACACAGTGTAGCACATATTTAATCACACAGGTATTTTTTTGCTAATGAATCAAATGGCGACATTTGTGCAAAGAGCTGCTTGTAATAATGAACCTGCAGAAAACTCAGCTCTGCAGTTCCTCTGAGCTCTATGTAAATTTCTGAATCACACATCATGAGTGTTTTGGTTCACTCTGACTGTTCCTATTTGCATCTTTTAAAAGACAGCAGGCTGCAGTTTTAAACACATTAGCCCACTGTACAAAACCTGCTCCGAAACAAATGGCACACAAACAAAGTAAGAGACTAGCTGGAGCTACAGCGGCGCTACAGAGTTTTATTGGAACGGGATGGTTGGAAACCATAAACAGAGTGAATATTCGGTTTATGTTTATTCGGGGAGCTTCACTGGCACCTTACATCTAGAAAGTTTCAGGTTTGCCTTTCATGGCCCTTCTGTGTGCATGTTCTCCCCGAGCTTGTTCCCTCCCACAGTCTACACACATGCATGTTAGTGACTCTATTAATCGGTGACTCTAAATTACGTCTGAATGTGAGCGTCTTTCTTTTGTGTTGGTCCTGAGATGCGGTGACCTGTCCAGAGTCTACCCTGTCTCTCGCCCTATGACAGCTGGGATGGATGGATGGATGGGCGTTTATTCAGGTCAACAAGACACACTGTATTCTGTATTATAAAAGTTAATATCAGCTGGATGGATTCTTTTTGTTGGTAAAAGTCTATTAATGCAGGCTTTTGCTTGGAAACACATTAAAGGGTGATTTCACCAAATATACAACATACTTTCTATGGTTTTAGTTTAGAATAAGTGTATATTCATGCTTTTAAACTCCCTCTCAAATGCCTGTATAGATTGACCATAATTACGAACTCCATTGTGTGAGAAACAAGACAATATAATGTGGACCTAACGGTCCTCCAACTGATGTCATCTGAAGGGATTTTCCATCTAGAAGTAGAGAGATATTTTGATTTAGCGGGGTCAATGGAAAGTTAAATGATGTTTATGTACATGCACTAACCAAACTACAACGAAGGGAAGCTAGTCCAAAATCTGTGAAGGAGTTCTTTAATACTGTAAAAATCTAAATTCTGGCTTTGAGGATGAAAAATGATCCATTTTACCAGTGTAAAGATGGCTTCTTCCTAGTAGCTCCAGTTTAAAGCATGTGGGTTCAGGAGGAAGTAAGCCTCTAAAGCTTTCATTGCTTCGCAGTTTCCATGGAGAGAGGTGATCTAGTACGGCACATTAGCTTATCACACCCGCCAGCTGGGTCAATACTGCATAACACACTTGCACACACCGGGTCCCACTGCAAAGTATCTCTGCGTGACAGACGCAGAAAACCTGTGCTTTCCTTTTTGTACAAAATCTTATCAGTCTGTCCTTATGTTTCTCACACATTGGTACAACTGGTTTGGTGGCTGACATTTGAAAAAGTGAGAGGTCACTTTTGAGCGGATGAAAACAGCTTTTCTGCAGAACTTCATTCATGATTCAGACAGGCCCGTCAGTGAGAGAACATTACAGAAGACGATGTGTGGTTTGTGTGTAGTCGAGTGGTCAAATGGACGTTTACAGAGTTAGGGATTAGAGCCCAAAGCAGCTGCATGTTCAAACTACTTCTTAAGCTGCAGTTTCCACACAACATGTAGGTTTTCATCTTTCACCCTGTTGGCTGAGACTGAAAAAGTTCCCACCATGACTGAATAATGCAGTGAGATTCTGTAGTCAAAACATTTTTAAACAGCAGATATATTTTCTGTGGAGCCACGATGTATTTAATCTGTCTCCGAGCTTCCACAGATGGTTGTCAGAGCTCTCTGATGTTGCTTTCTTACCCACACTCAAGTGCTACATGTGCTTCACTTCACCTCATTGTCGATTGCTGATAGTGCCACAAAAATATGACTTGTGCACTTTTAGCTTGTTTAATAGTAAAGAAAGGAACTGATATCCCTTGACATGGAAATACAAGTAGACTCACTGGTGACTTTATTAGGTGCACCTGTGCAATCTATTGTAATCCAATGCAGGAACTCTGAACAATTGGGCCAAAATATTAGAACCCCCTTTTAATATGATTAATAATACTTAATACTCTTCGATATGATGCCACCACCCACTATGACCTCAGTAATAAACACATAGCAGAATTATCACCTGTCTGACAGTTTGAATTTATCCAAAAATTGCAACCTTTAAAAAATGGAATTAATGGCCAACCTTTCCTTTTGCATTGTATTCGACTGTGGTGGCCAGTGAGTGTATATCCTCCTAGTCTTAGTTCCTTTGAGATGGTTGAAGAGGAAAATTCTGTTAAATTTAGAGGTTGCTTCATGTGAAAGGATCAGTTTCAGTGCTGTGTCATTTGTCATATTTTTCTAAAGCAATTTCCTCTCAGGAACAATACTCCATACTTCAATGACAACTTTTTAATAAAGGTTGTCTCCTGTAGGCTTCTCATCTGAAATAGGACTAGTCACATGATACATTGGGGTGGATAAGGTTCATCACACATGTTCAAATTATTCTGCTCCTTTCTTCTAAGTCAATTAGCTTATTGTAGCGTGTCTCTGTCATGCGAGTGGCGCTTTGGAAAAAGAAAGCTGTTCTGAAATGATGGTGCTATCTAAGCTGTAGGACATGTTTTTGCAACAATACGTATTGTACCAAAAGTGCAAATACAAACCAAACAGTGTGCAACAGCATTTAGAGGTTTAAATGACAGCACATGCAAGTTCTCAACGTTTTCCTGGATTATAAATACAGTTGTGGTATTTCATGTTCATGTTCCATCTCCACAAAGGCAGAATCCATGTGCTGCAATGCTGCACACAGTAGCTGTCAGACTGAGGAACAGTAATTACCTAAACTTGATACAGAACCCAACACCTGAAAGCTCCATGGTTGAACAATCAACAACAGGGTTCAATTAGCACAAGATCACCCAGAGTCTCCCACTGTGGGGCCTCACATCTGCTGTGGTAGGCAGGTTCCATTAAACAAGGCGTCGGGTTACAGTTGTGGAGAACATGCTGTATCCGTTACATCAGTTTGATGGATGCTGCTGACACATGGAGCATGTCAGCACAGAACCTTTTTTATTTTCAGGTGAGTTCATCTCCCTGACACGAATGCGGTTTTTAAATTAACTCGCATGAAAAGAGAAAAACTGAGACTGCACACGAGATGTGACTGAGGTCAAATGTCAGCAACAGTAGAAGCGGAGGAGTGAGAGATGTGCATTGTTCTCCAGGTGTGTTTCATTTAATAGCTTCACATGCTATGTTTAAATCCCATCAACCTCACTTCTTGTTTCACAGTGTAACACTCAGAAATCGACGGGTGCAAAGAAGGCTCAGGGCCAGTTATGTGAACAGTGTACAATTACAAATGTCCTGTAGAAGTGCTCCTCTGCAGACTCGGGGGGTTGAGTAAATCAAAAATCGAGTAGGAGTGAGGTGAGAGGTTCTCCCAAAGTTCCCTTTGATGATAATCAAGATTAGTCCAGCACATTGTGATCTTCACCTGTGTGGACCCATAAAGGGCAACTGTTGCATTTGGGATCAGTACTGGAACAAGTGCAGAGTGTCTAGTAGTAGAAAAAGATCAGAGCCAAGTCCTGGGGAATTCATTTTGGTTTCTGGATCAGTGTATCTGCTTCTTTTTTTCACAGCACAAATTGACTGATTCAAACCAAGGTAATCAACAACATTGGAGAGCATGAAAGTTGTTTCTTTTCTACTTTACTATTAAGTTTTTAATTCAAAAACAAGAAAACCCACATAAAGAGTTTATGGAAGAAACTGTGACATTGAGGTATTTTCACCATCTACTATTCTCAGAGGCATTGTTGTTTTTGCACTGATGCTCACACAAAGAGGTTTAGAAGGACAATGCAGAGGAGGCGTCGTAGTTTGTATTATACAGGGTGTTGCTGATCCTAATGAGGCACAGCCTGTGCGGAGACTGAAGCCACCTTAGTGTGACATCCAGCGTAGCCTCACCAGATTTTCTACCTGAGCTCAATGATGGCACTTTTCTCTCAGGAGGCTTCCATAAATACATACGATGTCACACACCATTGTCCACACAGACACACATTTGTCTTTCCATACTTGTGAGGACAGTCAGTGACATAATACAAGCATCGCAACTGAATGCCTAATCCTTCCCCTGACCAAAAACTAATTCTAACCCTTATCCGAAAACCCGGTCTTTACCCTCAAAAAGCCTTTTGAAATTATGTGGAGCTGCTTAAATGTCCTCACAACACCAAAATGTCCTTACAACAATGATAGTGAAACAGAATTTGTCCACAGAAGGCTATTCCCACACTTATGTCCATACTTTAATATTTTCCCATTCATTCTGACTTCCTTTCAAACATGTTTTCTCTTATAATGTGTTATTTTTCCACTCATTCTCCCCGTGAAGCACACACATTTCCTAAAATAGACCCGATGATGTCATGATTTTGTTGACTGATTGTGATGACAGGAGCTATTTCACTGCACTACATCAAACTGTTTGGCCATTATATGATTTTCCAACAGTAAGATTTACAAATACGTTTTTAATCAGCAGATAATAAAAATAGAGAAATAAAGTGTGTGACGGAGTGTGTCAGAATGAGCAGCTTGAGGTGACTTAGACTGATCCTTAATAGAAGGGTGTGTGTGGTGATGCAGAGAATCTTGTGCCCAGATTGTGGTTTTACAGTTTGTTGTGTGTTGTTGCTTAAAAGAATAATTGTTTATTAAGATGAGCTAAAAAAAAATAAAAACATAGGTTTATCTAAAAAAAAAACTTATTCACCTAAAAACTGCATGACATACAGCACAGCCAACTTAGATTAGTAAAAAGACTATCAACAGAGGGAAAGATCTTTTCAGGCTGTATTGAAAGATGACAAAATATTGCTGTCCACAACTCTGAAGCTCTCTAACTAACATGTGATATCTTGTTTGTGCCATCCATGCAAAAAATTAAGTGCAAGACTGACACAGTAATTTTCTGGCTGAGCACAGAAACAACTTCCTGGTTGTCCAGCAACAAAATTTCAATAAAATGAAAATAGAATGATGTAACGTTAATAAACATGTTGGCAGGAGGATTTAATGCTTGGCAAAAATATGAATAAGCTCAATTTCCTCAATTTCTTTAAGTAAAGATAAGCTGGTGGTATCCTGTACAAGGGCTTGTTTGCACTTGTTACCTAATAGCTGCTGTAACTGGTACCTAATGGTTGTTTCATTTGCACTTTATGGCACAGAACAAATAGACCTCTGAGGAATCTTAGAAACCCAATAACAATTTTCCATGATAAACTCACTTAAGTTCCAAAGAACAGATGGTAAGAGACACTGCAGCTGTGCACGGAGCATCTACAAACTTTACTGGTTATAACTTTAGGTATCACACAAAATAAAATTGGATCATCTCTCCATGTGCAGAAATTTTTTTAAATGTCAAATTGTCTACATGGCTTAATAGTTCTTACTAAACATGAAATTACATGGGCAGATTACATCACCTGTCTGCATAATTTATGCTGCACAGTGTAAGTGCTGTGTATACTGTATTTACAGTGTGGGGGTGTATTTATCATGCCTCTCTGCATGAGTGCAAGTGAGATTGGACGAGAAAAGCTTTCTGGGTCAACACTGCAAAGAATTGTAGCTTCTACTTACAACTGAATATAAGGATCTACTGCCCTTCTTGTTTCTTCTACAAGCATTATTACAGAAAGTGAAGTTGTGCCACCGGTCAGCTGTCCAGTCCTGCAGGTCAGATGTTTAGGTTGTGATCTAAAGGGATGTAGTGATGTAAAAACATGTGTATTATCAGATGACTAAGGTTCATCTGAAAATGTATAAACTACAAAGTCAACACACTGATATTTTATTTAAAGAATTAGTCACATCCTACTGCATTTATGCTACCATTAATGGTAAATATTAAATGTAGAATTAAAAAACACGAATGTGCCAAACATGGTTGGACATGTCAGGCAGATAAATTAGTGGACTTGGTTTATAATACAACGTTGTCAAAGATGTGTCAGGTCGTTTTAAAATGATAGATATTGTCCTCAACACCATGACAGTATAACTATAATTCATACCATATCATTAACATACCAAATGTTATTGACATATTAACCAGTGTAACAGGCTCCAATAACAAACATTTTCTCTCCTTTGTGGCATAATAAATTAACTAATGCAAGACAAAAGGTAAAAGAGGAGAATGAAATGAAGTTAAAGATGAGAGTGTTGAATTATTTCTTATTCATGTACAACTCTGTTATATTCAGCATCTTCCACAGTGAAAGTGAAAATTTTGTGAGATATATGTTTAGATTGTGAGAGTCCATGGTGTGTGAGCAGTATGTTTTAAATAGCGAAGAGCTAATGGCATTACAATTTCCATTAATTCGGATCAATAAAATCCACTTTTAATTATGTGTGGGCCCTGTGCTGACTGAGAAGGAACTAATGTTCTGTTGTTGTAATTACATTCGGGAGTGGTGCTTCGGAAAGCAGATGAACCCCATGACACTCAGGAGATCACCTTAAAAGCACATGACTCTATTTGTAAGGATGACAGCACAGAGGAAGTTCCTCTGGAGCACCCGAAACCTCCACGTATAGCTCACCTGACTGACATATGCAGTTTTGTTTTTTTTTAAATGAATTTAACCTGAAGAGCTGTGTTAGTTGATAGTGTGGCAGAGCAGAGTGGGTGGACTGTGTGAGTTTCAATCGCTATCCCACTAATCTCCAGGCAGCAGTCCCAGGAGCCCTGTTCTCCCCAATCTACTGCCAGAGCCTCTGCCTACTCACTGCACTCATTTCTCTTTCTGCCTTCTCCGCCTACCAGGCACCATCCGCACCACCTCACCTCAGTCTGCAGTGAGATGTAGGACAGAGAATGAGTCTTAGGTGGGACACGCAGCAGAGGAGCGAACACACGGGTCACAGGTTTAAGGTTATTAGACAGAGAACGGACGAATTCCTCTGTCTGTTACTCTCTTATCGTACTTTCATAGTATCAGCAACATTTCTACTCCCTCCAAGTGTGTTTTCTCTATAAACATTTCTCTGTGATCCCTCTAATCCTTACTATCTTTGCATATCAACTTTGAATTAGTCTCCGCGTTAATGAACATGACCGGCAGAATTCAGAGTGACGTGATACGCATCTAAAGCTGCTGGTTCGAGCTGGTAATTATTCGAAGTTCATTGGTCTGGTTCATTGCGGGTGTGACGTCAGGCTCTCAAACTACCCCAGGCAGTTCCATCTCCCAGAAAAGTAGAAGCTGAGAGTCGATGGGTCGCATGTAAGCTGAGCAGCGTGATGTAAATTGAAAGGGGTAGTGATCTGTGGGAAATCGGACTCCCTTGGCATTACATTAACACTTTTGTGGTTCCAGATGCAGCTCTCTGAAGACACAAACACAGTATGGGAAATTTGTATGAATGTCTCATAAGTCAAAGTCAGGAGCTGGACTTTTTGCCAGTTAATCAAGTGGTCATTTAATCTTTTAAACACAAAACTTCATGCTAAATTTAAAAAAAATCTATCATGTGTTGTACTTTATGTAATTGATAGAATTGATAGATTAACATGGATAGATTCATCATCATCGGTCAACTGTCTTTTCCATCAAGCACCAAGAACTTACATCTTATTATGTCTATAATACAGTCAAGTCAGCTTCTGGCAGGACAGAGCTTTGAGAAAATGAGACGGACGGCCGCCTATTCATCAACACTCTCTTTGTCCAGATTTAAATCAGTATTAGTCGAAAATCCCTGGGGCTTTCCCGTGGAAACCTTGGCTTTGTGGATAATGCCGACAACAGCGTGGCCAGATCTCAAGAGATTCTCTTTCTAATCTTAATGTCATCTAACACTCTCAGTCCAATGCCAAAAAGTTAAAGAACATGTGCCCTTGTTACACAAATGTTACAATGATGCAATCAAGACATTTCAAACAATAAGGTCAAAGGATAATAAGAGATATTTTATCCTAAATCTTTATGTAGGTTTTAACAGTTTAAGGCAGTTAAACTTGGAGATAAGACAGTTTAGATGCTGGGTAATTGGGATGACAAGAAGCTGCACTGAACAAGGAAGATGATGTGAAGCTATATTTCACAGTGATTTAGATTGTTTCAGGAGTGACAATGGGTAGAAAACAAAATTATTATTATTTGAATGTTTTCAAAACTACAAAATGACACTTAACTGTACTGAAATGGTTTTGAGGAGGGGAGGATGAAGATTGGATGAAGTGATTTTGGAAAAACAACAGGGTAACAATGGGTCAGGGATCATAGAGAAACACAGGCATGGATTAAAAGGCCTCCTGCTGCCATGTTGCTGAACGTCTGCTTCCCTTCATACATTGACACTGTCTTTTATAATTTATAAGTCAACACACACACAGATTTTTGCCAGGTGGGCTTCTCTATAAACTTGGTAATAGAAAGTGCTGCACCACCAGGATGCCTGACCAAAATTAGTCATTTTAACAAAAATCTTTTCTGACCAAAATGTGTCATGTTATTCCATCCAGAATTGTCTTTTTAATTTTCAGCCTTCAGTGATATCAAAGTGTGGGGTCACAGCAACAGAACAGCACACACTTCAGCGGGAAGCTTGTCAAAATGCTTGTAAAACTGAAAAGAGGGAAAGATGGTCTCTGTGACCGGCAGGAAACCCTGTGGCCTCCCCTAATCACATCAGCTAATACAGTAGTTGGTGGGCAGAGCACCAGCTGCACTAGATGCATAAGAGGCAGATTAGTAGTGGGAAGGATAACAGCTGCAAATTAAAACAGCTCCCTGACTGATTCCTTTCATTAAGAGACACACTGTGAGTGACTGCACAGACAATAAAGTGCTGTTTACTCAACCCAAAGTACAGTTTGATTGGTAACAGGGACTGTGCGTGGTTAGGAACTGGCCGTGTGAGGTGAGTTCAGGTAAAGTGACGCACAAAATGTTGGACTGAGGAGACCACGGTGAGGGTCAAGAGGGGCAGAGAGAGAGGTGGATGTGCGTCTCTTAATCTGGGGTCAGAATCACCATGTATGGCAGTAATTGGCTGGACCGGCATTCTTGACTATGGGCCAGTTTACAACAGGGTGGATGGATATAGGCAGTGTGTGGAGCATCAGCCTCCAGTCTGACATGTGTTTATGCTTTTTTCAGAGAATGCAGCTCTCCACTTGAGCTCCTCGACTTAAACTAAATTGATACCACAGAATGATGAGACTATAGTGTTTTTTTAATCATGATCTTGTCTGGCACAGTTGGATTGAACTCTGCCTAGTGTCTCAGCTCCGGATTCTTTAGGATGGCAGCAGCGTTAAACATGTCCTTCGGTAATTTAGAGTTTTGTTCCATTTGCAAATCACTGTCACTGTCACTCGCACTTGAGTGGGAAACTCGGCCCTTCCAGACTGGAACTCAGCACTCTGCTACAGTCGATGTCGGCTCCGTGCCACCTGCTAACGATCTGCAGCCATTTCTCATGCTGCAGTATGCTGATGGCAAGATTTAGACTGGGCACAGGCAGTGGATAATTCTGCAGTTATAATCACTAACCCATAAATAACTGATATTTGATATATTTGCATTGGCCGTCTGATTTTAGCATCCAGTAAACACATTAAAACACAAAATTAGAAGCAGCAAAAATGTCAAATGTCAAATTTCCTTAAAACCAAGATGCCATTTGTTTAATTTAAGAAGCAGATCCAAAAACAAGGCATATACCGTTGTAAAAGAAGAGCCAAACAGCAAATGAAAACTTACAGTTACTGCTAGACCAGAAGAAGATGGAAGGTCATGGATGGAAAATGGATGGATATTTATGGGCTGATAAGAGATTACGCCCCATGGAATAGTGTGACAGGAACCACATCAGCTCTTTTAGGAGCAGAGACTGAGTAATAGAAATGTTCTATTTGATTGATATAATACTAATGCATGATCACACTACTTATTATTTTTCGTCAATCACCTCATCAGTAAATCAGTTCAGCCAATCTGGGACCGACACACAGAGAGACATGCACAGACAGACAACCATTCACACACATTCACACGGGGAGAACATGCAAACTCCAAACAGAAAGGCTGCAGCTGCCTGTGGATTCAAACCAGGGACCCTCTAGCTGTGAACTGTCAGCGCTAACCCCTCCACATCGTGCTGCCAGCCCTAAAAATCGAATCCCAAATATGTTGTCTCTACATCCCTGTAAGATTAAACATGGGCTTTGAAAAAGATCATCAAGCCCCCTGTCAAAAACATCTTGACGTGGTATTTAGAACTGAAAGAAGCCGCTCATGCAAATCAGACATCTACTTTATTGAACTCTCCTGTCCAACCAATCAAAAATCCCTCGTGTCAAGATCCACAATGATGAAAACGTGTATGTGTTTCAGTGTATGATTTGGGATGAACACGTGTCCCCTGGGTTCCTTGGTCTCTGTTTTGTGGGTCTTGTTTTTGTGAATGCCTTGCTGCATCTGTTATGCAAATAGCAAAAAGCCTCACATCACCATGGAAACTATCAGCTGAGCTGTCCACCAAGGTACTGCAGTCTCCCCATGAAGAGATCTGTGTATACACAGATCTGTGTGCCAGTTCCGTCTGTGTGTGTTGTAAGTGCGTCCGAGCGTAAAGGGACATGGGCACTGCATAAGTTTGAGAAAAAAGAAAAAGGCCAAACTTGTGTTTTCTTGCCTCCACTGTTGTTGCAGCATGAAATCTGATCCCTCTGCATTCTGCACTGATAGACTCAGGCCTGATTTTGGTTATTAGTGTGTAAATCCTACTTCACTCATTCGTTCAGATCACATCCTTCACATTTCCATCTCATTACATTCCACCATTTCACAGTAAACACAAACACACAATGTGTTTTACAGTCTAATGCAAGTGTGATACACTCTGCTCAGGTCTGATCTTCTTTTTATCCTGCACTAAAAAGCTCCATCACAAAGTCAGTTGTAATGAGTGTTTTATTTTTGTATCTCAGGCCTCTAAGCTCTGAACGAATGTTCATCCTCTAAAGGTTAGTTCCCTCCAAACTGTTCTTCTTGTAAATGTCACACACCCTGTTTGGTTTCTTTTCTTTCTTTCTTTCTTTCGTTCTTTCTTTCTTTCTTTCTTTCTTTCTTTCTTTCTTACACCCTGTTTCGTTTCTTTTTGTCTTTCTTTCTTTCTTTCTTACACCCTGTTTCATTTCATTTTGTCTTTCTTTCTTTCTTTCTTTCTTTCTTTCTTTCTTTCTTTCTTTCTTTTTCTTTCTTTATTTCTTTCTTTCCTTCTTACTTTCTGTCTTACACCCTGTTTCGTTTCTTTTTGTCTTTCTTTCTTTCTTTCTTTCTTTCTTTCTTTCTGTCTTACACCCTGTTTCGTTTCTTTTTGTCTTTCTTTCTTTCTTTCTTTCGTTCTTTATTGCTGTATTTCTGTGGTTGAGCATTATTACACAGCTTGTTTAACCTTCATTGAGGTGTTTAAGAAAATAGGTCACTTCCAAAGTTTCTTTCATGCCTGTTGCCTTAGGGTGCTTTGGTGCCTGTACATCAGTTGCATACATTATACACCGTACTCTGCACTTGAAACGTTCTTTCCTCTTGGTCTCTTCCTTCTGCATTATGTATCTCTGACCTCACTCTACTGCTGAGGATGAGCAGGCATCTCACAGGGCTAAAGTCTCCAAAGTATAGAACAGTTCCACAGGGATGAGCCGGGCAGGGAGACATTTAGAGACCTGACATTGATGTAGCAGACGTACTGCACACACACAGAGAGACAGAGAGATCTGGTCATTTATGGTCACTCAGGAGGTTTCTTGGTCTGCCCTTCTACTGAATCATTTAGGAGGAGACGCTGGCACACAGTAGTATTTTCACTTGTACAGAATGAAAAATAGATGATTTATGTTACACTTAGGATGTGTGAGTTGAGGGTGTATGAGGAATATCTTTAGATTTGAATTAAAACACATAAAGCCTAAATTAAGCATTCAACATGCATCTAATACTATAGTAGGTCAAGAAAAGTGGTATTTTCCACCCTGGTTCTCTTTTTTGGGCAAATTAGTTTGAAAAAAAAAAAGAAAACAGCAACACAATTTGAAGAATCTGGAGGTGGAATCTGCAATTATGTTGCACAGAGGTTTGACATTTAGTTCTGTGTCAGCTTGGTTCTGAATTCTGCACAAACGATGCCGAGGCACAAGACACAGGGGCATTTCTGTCTCTCTATATTCTGTTGTCTCGTGACAGCAACAAATGAAGAAGTTGTATGTGCAAGCAACGCAACTGGTCAGTTGCTAATAAACCATGTCTTATGGCTTCGCACGGAGACAGAGAAGTATAGGACAATCGTGTGCACCGAAAGAGACAGAAAGTCGCACTGAGGGAAAACCAGAAGGTGCAAATAGAAATAGATGGTGCCAGGCATCCGGCGGTGCAGCGCTTTCTATAATTGCTGCCTGATGAATTTGTTGTCATGGCTACACTGAGTGGTGGGCCTGCCTCTCTGGGACCAGTTAAGATAATTTTAGTTTTGATGCATTAGCAGTTTCACAGGTACATACACACCAGGGCTTCTCTGCTGCACTGATGGAGCTGTCAGAGAAGCTCAGGACATATGTTGCCTGCTGCTGCTGGAGTGTGGGTCGCCTCAGCCTCCACGGAGAGATGTAATTCAGCGCTCGGTTGACAGTTAATTAAATGGCAGATAACATTTTAACTAGCATGTTGACATTTCGGCAAATATGGCTGTAAACTTCTGTACAGACAGTTCAATCAGAAGATTAATACCAATCTTATGTCTGCACAACAAATATGACATAAGTAAGCTTAGTATAAAGCCTGGAAACAAGGAAAGAGCTGTCCATGGGTATGAATATGCAAACCAGCGCCTAATCTTAATGTATATCCTTGTTTAATGAACCTAGAAATTATCCTTTTCACGCAACAACCTTTGACATATTAGGTGCTAGTGGACACAAATTTTATTAGTATTTCCATCCAGGTGGCATATACCAGAATCAATAGACAAAGTGCAAATGGTGAATAACTTTGTATAAAACATAATAGGAATATGTAATTTCTGATTGTTTTAATTTAAAAATCGTACTTTCTCTACCTTCTGCTTCACGTTCCTACCGAGTTCAAATCCACTCGGGTATTTAATGATAGAACTTACAAACACACATAGAAACAGCTGTAACTTTTATAGCTCACAGACTAAGAAAAGTGTTTCCCCAACCCTGAGCTGCTGTAACTTTCTCCTGGTTGTAGCTTCATATTTAATGGACTGACATGTGAGTGGTATTGATCTTCTCCACCTCCGGTAAGTAAATATCCTTCCCATAATGTCAAACAATTTATTTACAGTGCTGTACCTTTAAATGTGATTTTATATGACCATCTTTTTTGTCTTAAATGTCATCAAAAGGTCCAGCAGTGAAACTGGAGTACAGAAATGAAATGGTGTCATGTAGGATATTAGAAAGACACTAGGCGTCTCCTGTTTCAGCTAGTGTTCAGAGCGAGCAGCCCAGGTAACTCTGTTCACTCAGTGCTGACACCCAATCATGTCACTTGAACCCAGTTACTACTGGTCTTCGTGGTAAACACCGAACAGGGTCACGCTGTGTCACAGGGGGAGGTCACAGAGACAGGGGAATTAGTTAGTTAGTTAAACGTTAATTGACATCTGATCGGCTGCGGCATCTTATCGGCCACTGAGTTCCCCCGGTGAACTAGTATCGAACTTCAGGTTTGTGATGAAACCATGTGAGAAGGCTTCGCACTTTGTAGCTATGGAGATAGCGGATAACGTGGATAATAAAAAGGAGTAATGGTTTCCAGTGTAATGTTACAAGGTTCACAAGAGTTTCACTGGAAGAGATTTAATTATATGCTTTCATTCACTTTGTGTGACTGAGGTCATGAACGTTTCTCATGATTTCCTGATCTGCTCATAATCAGCATTAAAGCTAATAGTGTCTGTCTCATGATGTCCATTGCATCTTCAAATTGGACTTAAATCTGTCCTGTATTACTGGCATATCAGTTACACCCCCTAAGTTTGGTAGCTGTCTTTACTGGTGCTTATCCTCTTGTGTAGTGAACATACCACCACACCCATAATAAAAGATGTAAAAAAATATATTTTATTATGCACCAGGCTGCAGAATGGTCTGTTTTCTCAGAGTTGGTGGTGATTCAACATGATATTTTCAGTTTTTTTTTTTTTTTTTTATTTGCCTGACAACTCTGCTGCCAGTTTTAGAATGAGCAAAGACCATAGCAACAAGAGACAGCTGGAGCTCCACTCTGCAAAAACAAGTATCAAGAACAAAGCCAGATTTTGAGTACTTGTCATTTTCAGCTGGGTGTGATGTGTCTTCACTGAGTGGAGATGTGATTGTGCTGTGAGCCTTGAGTATTGGCAGTGTGCTGCATTTCTGGCCCCCGCAAAAACACCTACTGTAAATCAGAATTGTTCATCTCGGGATCACACGTACCTTGCTTTTTCCATTAGCAGGGCTCCACCGTGCAACCTCAATGTTTTTTTTTTCTTCACAACCTGCTGAAGGAAAGAGTCTCCGGTCTGCAGAGAGTTTCCATGGCAGACGCACACGGATCAACAGACACATGCTGTGAGGAAGACCTGCCTGTCTCCCTGCGGAGACAAAAGCAGGTCATTAAAGGTTCAGCGTATTTCTTTTTGCTAGCACGCAAACAAATTTACTCAGTAGACTTATACATCAGATGTTTTCTTGAAATGCACATAGTGAAAAGACATATATTAAATACATTTGAAAATAAATTAAATTCTACTATGATTTTTACTGTATTTCTAGCATGCGCTTCTAAGATACCACAAAGTCCAAATAAAATTGAAAAATATAGTTTATATAATAACTAGCAATTTCTATGGCTCTAGTATAAACTGTCCAAAAATAAAGAAAACTAAATTGGAACCGTTTCACATCAATATCCATTATTTGTTACCACTCATCCTGTTTGGGGTTGTGGGGGACTTACACAGACAGACAACCATTGACTGGGAGGAAACCAACGCAAGCACAGGGAGAACATGCAAACTCCAGACAGAAAGGCCACAGCTGGCAGCAGCATACAGGGTGAATTCTGGGGATCTGGGAGCAATTTATAGTTTAAAATCAATAGTCTTACATTATGAAGGTGATGTGGATCTATAAGCCTCCTTTTCCACTGCCAGCAGAGCAGCTCCTGTCTGGCATTTTATCACTCACTAATCCTGGATCAGTCACTCATTTTATGCTTAAACTGATTTATATTCCTTATGAAATTACTCACTCAGAGGGAGGGTGGCCTCTGCCACAGCTCAGTATATCACACAAGAAACGGTTTCGCTCTTAAGCTCATAATTGATAGTCCATCACCAAAAAGGTAATTATATTTGGCTATGCCTTACCTTATAACACAGATGAGGCGTTTCAGGGTCAACGTTTCCTGTCTCAGGTGAAAGGTTAATGGCAAATGTACATGTGTTTTATTAGCGGGCAATGAGGTTTGTACAATAGCCACAGGAGAGCAATCTCTCATTTCACTTTTCCACTCTGTCTCTTTTGTCATCTTTCAGTGTCACTTCTATTCTTTTTCTCATGCTCTCGCTATTTCATCATCACATGTGAAAAAGACAAAATACAAAAACAAAAAACATATACATGTCCTCCACAAACACTAACATCTGGTCACCTGCACTAATCTTGATGAGTTCAAGTGCAGTGAAAAGGTTGACACATTAACATGCCAGAATGTTATTTATGTTATTACTTATCCTTAATTTTTCACTCTAGCATAAAACGTTTATCTCACACAAAACCCTAAAAATGTTATTTCTGTGCATGTCGAAATCACAAGGGCTCAAATTGACCTACACAAAACATACATCTATAGACGCACACACAAACAAGAGGTGCACTCGCACAATTTGTCCGTGTGTGTGTGCCTCATCATTTTAGCACCACCTTCACACTTCCGAAAGGGCGCATGCAGTTGGTAGCCGCAAGCTCAGTCATCCATCTCCCTGTCTCCAACTCAACGCAGCGCAGAGCAGAGGATAGACACAGGCTCCCTGCTATAGGCTAAAAGGTGAAACAAAAAAGGTTTCTAGGCAAAGTGAAACTAGGCGGATGAGGTGGAGGACACATCGGTGTGGGACACAGAAGGACTTGTCAGAAAGTTCCAAAAGTTGGTCTCAGGGCACTGGCACTGAGTGAATAAAATTGGTCAATTTCATCAAAGAAGCTCATAAACTATTAGGAACCAGCAAGGGGCATGCCAGCAAGTTCTGTCTACATGCAAGCAAAAGCTCGATGTGTGTATTTATCTGTGACACAACTGTAATTTATGTGGAATGAGCTCACAGATATAAATACTCACTAAAGTAGAAAAAACAATGAGTCCAACTTTTGAAATAAATTGCTGAGACTTTTTTTAAAATGACACCATATATTTGCGAGGTGTTTTGAAAGATTTATGTCTTCGGTGTGAAATAATGGGTGTGAGACCCACAGCCGGGGAAGGCTGGAAAGTAGGTGTAAAAACACATAGTCAGTTAGGTTGTTGGTTTTATTTCTTTTTAAAATGTCTTTTCATACTATCAAAATGTAAAAAATTGCTTTGTTCAAATTACTTTTAAACAAAAGAGAACATTTTTAATTGCAATTAGTTTTGTAAGACACTGGCAGGTGAGAGTCGATTTACAGTCCCCGTATGGAACTTTCCAAGAATCTGACTGGAGCCATGGGAAGGAAGTGTTTATAGCCGCAAAAGGCCTCAACCATTTAGTCTGCTGAGGAAACAATTCTCCACTGTTTATTGGCACGGCTGTTCGATCCATCTTTCCACTGAAGCCACTTAAAAACAGACACTATACGCCACAAAGGGAACTATAGCAGAACAACACTCTGTAGGAGGAACATCAGCTGTCAGGGCCAGAAAACATTTACTGGCAAATCACAGAAGTACTACAATAAGAGGATTAGAGATGCCATCTTGCAATCAACATGTCAACAAGAAATAAAGTGAATGAGTCACGCTGTGACATAATCCAGCCATTGATTCAGCTCAAGTGGTGAAAAGAGCAAATCCAGTTAGTTAGTTACCAGAAGTGAATCCGCATTTCACACAGCATGACGCAGGGGAAAACCCTAAATATCATACAAAAATATTTCTTCTGGCAGCCACAAAACCACTTTGTTCATTGTGTCATTTGTTCTCACACCCAAATATCAGTAGGTGTGTGTGTGTGTGTGTGTGTGTGTGTGTGTGTGTGTGTGTGTGTGTGTGTGTTATTCCATTCCCTGCATGACTCCAGTCTACACGCCTGTGCCTTCTGCCTTGTCTCTACTCCCCGGTTCGCCCGTGCTTCTCTCTGTGTTCTAGTGCAACCTGGCTACACACCAAGAAACTGCTAATCCTACTGGGACACTCCCTCTCTGAGGAACTTCCTCCTGTTTTTATAGAAACTCTCCTTGTCTGTCCAGTTCTCCTTTAATCAAGCAGAAACCAGAACTAACCTTGTGTGGCGAGAACAGTGTGAAAACTAGGCTGCTCCTCTACAGTCTGTCATGGCCCAGCGAGTACGCGCTCACACACACACCTTTGCCACGACAGGACAGCCTGCACTTCAGGAAGTCATAAAATATTCAGTCTCCTGTTCTTTGGCCTGTAGGGCAGTGAGCCTTGGGACTCATTACTGAAATGGCCATGAATATGTAAGTGTGTCCGTGTATAATACATGTGTGTTTGTTATGACTTCCACTCATACTTGACACACAAGGACTCGCAGAAAGCAGCATCCTTGTTCAGATTCATCTGTTGAAGTTTATTCAAACAGGAAATGAGGCATGCTCTCAACATGTCCTCAGTGCTCATCATTAGAAGCTAATCGGGTAGTGGAGCACAAATCGCTGTCTTTAGCTGTGCATCTGTGTTTTGATGCCTTTCCTGCATGTTAAAATATATTCACCTCAATGCATTTTGGCTCTGTAAACACAGAGAGATTACACACTTCATACTAATTGTCATCCTCTCCTTGTTCTGCTTCTGCTCTGTCTGGCAGCTATAAAAAGACGGCCAATTTCCTGATTTTTGAAATATCCCTGCATACACTAGTCATACATACACACGCATATCGCATGACGTTGCGTCCGCAATAAAACCCACACATTTCTCTTGCAAAGCTTGGTTTGTCTCAGTCTCTCTGTGTCACAGATTTGTCACTGTCCTGAGCGTCACTTGGTGTCTCTGTGGTGAGATCGTGTCCATACATTCTCCTCTCTTGCTGACCCTGGTTCGCGTGTGGCCACATTAGAGGAGAAGAAGAGAGTAAAGTAAGAGAGAGATTGTTAAGGGAGGTGAGGCTGGTCATGCTTGGCTTGTTCTCCCAGGTTCAGTGTCAGCACTGGCATTTGTTTCCAGCGTGATTCATTAAGCACACTCAGGCCTGGTCCGTGCATCAAGCTAGATTAGTCTTGATCTGATGAGTTCAGTTTCCAGTGGACAGCCCATTTTAGAACTGAGACTCAGCCAGCGCCTCTATTCTCTTCTCTTGTCTTGTTGCTTTATCCCAGCACCTACTGTACATTTTCTTTTTCCAACGAACCCTGAATTTACGGCTTCTGATAATCTTTTAAAACACAAAGCTTGTAGCCACCTTATACCTGTTACATTTAAGGGGACACATTAAAGTTTCTCATTGACATTTATTGTTTTATTCTCTCGGGTGTGATTATTCAGTAGCAGAAACTCTGCCTTTAACGGGTCGTTTTTGACAGTTTTCATCCATCACTCAGTGTCTCTGGGGATCCAGACTGGGACACAGGCTATTTCAGGGAAAGGCTCTGATAGACTTTATTTATTTATTTAGTCTGCCCTTTAATTCACTCTCGCGTCGAAAGTTTAAATGTTTTTACTCCAGTCTTTCTCCTGCTTCCCTTAACTACCCCACAGCAGTTTCGCTGCTTTCAGTCTCTCTCTCCTCAAAGGTCAAGGTAGGTGTACAAACAGTCACCTGTCAAGATTAATTAAAGCTTATGGCTGCTGATTGGTGCTAGGGAATAATCCTGCCCGCCTGCCCTGGGACACAGCCTCCACAGTGACCTTGTGTTGGATTTCACACAGATTCTGGGATAGGAATAATAGGCGTGGATCACCTACACGCCTACATCTGTGCAGCCCGTGTAATCCCCACACACAATGACCAGACCCTATTGTGCTCAGCAGATTATATCATTAGTAGGTGGCTCAATGTTTCAGAGGTCTCCAGCAGTCTGTGGCTCACTGAATGTGTATGTGGTACTTTGTAACACAAGTAATACACGGCGATTCAAGCAGCCTGAAGAGAAATGAACGAGATAGTGAAATATGTCAAGGGGTTTAAAAATATATCAGTTGTGTCTCTAATTGTCTTACTTCCTGTCTCTCTCTGTAAAGACCTGATGAGAAAAAACAACTGCCCCAGAGATCACATTAACTCTGACCCTATTTCTTTAGAAACGCTGACATGACATTTTATGAATGCCTCCGAGAAAATATGCAGAAACGTTAAATTGGCCATGAACTGTTATCATCAG
This sequence comes from Channa striata, assembly GCA_033026295.1. Taxonomy (NCBI): domain Eukaryota; kingdom Metazoa; phylum Chordata; class Actinopteri; order Anabantiformes; family Channidae; genus Channa; species Channa striata. The sequence goes on along the minus strand of CM065168.1, from coordinate 14,455,682 downwards.
AAAATGAAATTCACCAATTGAGACAGTTCTAAAACGCAATTTAAAATAGTCAGTTGGACACATGGAAATGGGGTTTCTGATGAGATTTGCCTTATTCACCGGACACTGTTAAAGCAACGTGAAGGATTTAACTTTTACAGAGACAGTCACTGCTAACTTTAGCTACTCGGGTCATCTGCTGTCGAGTTTACCCTTCCCCGTGATGCTGAAAGGTGCAAACAGAAAACAGCCACATTTACTTCCCTGATGTCTAGGTTGTGCTTGGATTTACTTGTCTTCTGTAACCATAATATTGATTGATATGCTTTTTCAAATTAAAACTTGTGTGCAGTGACAATCAGGTTCAATGTCACAAGGACCTCACACAAACACAAAACAGATGGCTCAGAGTTATTGCACATTCAGTGCAGACTTTTATGCTTTTAGTTTAATCGTTTCATTTACACAGCTGTCACCAGTGAAATTATGTTCAGGTTATCCAAGGAATCCAAAGCCATCCGTATTTGCTAGTATGCATACACTGAGTCGTTTGCATTTTGTTTGTCACTCGACCAACACACCCTCCACAAGCAGACACTTCTTCCTCAAGAGGGGATCAGGTGGGTCCCTTTGGATGACAGCTGCCATTGGTGTGTGAGGGAATGCGAATCAACGCTGTAAAGCACTTTGGACAAAAGCACAACCTAAGCAGACTTTTTAGCATTTATGAACCACAGATAAGCGAACAACATCAATGCTAGAGTAGCTCTAGTGTGTGTAGGTGCAGCTGAGACTAATGGACAAGTCATTCGTTTTGCAAAATTTGGTCATAACCCAGAGAACTGGAGAAATGTGTATAATATTTACCATTCCAATAGTTGTTGAGACATGTCACCCAATTTTGTGGGTTTAGACGTTAAATTAAAGTGATGGTAGAAGAAAAGTCAGGGGAACACTATTCCTCAAGGGAAGATGCATACATGTACTAAATTTCATGACATATCACAGGAGAATATTCCTCACATTTATCCTTATATCATATTTCATTGGTTTCTTTTTCTTTTTGTTTTCTAGATCCTGGCAATCGTCTCCATCCTCTTCATTGTGTTGTCTACAATTGCCTTGTCTCTGAACACCCTTCCAGAGCTGCAGGACACAGATGAGTTTGGTCAAGCCACAGACAACCCACAACTGGCCCATGTGGAGGCTGTGTGTATTGCCTGGTTTACCATGGAGTACCTGCTCCGATTCCTCTCCTCCCCCAACAAATGGAAGTTCTTTAAGGGTCCTCTAAATATTATTGACCTGCTGGCCATCCTGCCATATTACGTCACCATCTTCCTGACAGAGTCCAACAAGAGTGTGCTGCAGTTTCAGAATGTCCGCCGTGTGGTTCAGATTTTCCGGATCATGCGTATCCTGCGTATTCTAAAACTGGCACGCCACTCCACAGGTCTTCAGTCTCTGGGCTTCACTCTTAGGAGGAGCTATAATGAGCTGGGCCTGCTCATCCTTTTCTTGGCCATGGGCATCATGATCTTCTCCAGTCTCGTTTTCTTTGCAGAAAAGGATGAAGAGGACACCAAATTCAAAAGTATTCCAGCTTCCTTCTGGTGGGCTACAATTACTATGACTACAGTAGGATACGGTGATATCTACCCAAAAACTCTACTGGGGAAGATAGTTGGTGGTTTGTGCTGCATCGCTGGAGTACTGGTGATAGCCCTACCCATCCCCATCATTGTAAATAACTTCTCGGAGTTCTACAAAGAGCAAAAGAGGCAGGAGAAAGCCATTAAAAGAAGGGAGGCCTTGGAGCGCGCCAAGAGAAATGGCAGCATTGTCTCTATGAACATTAAAGATGCATTTGGTCGCAGTGTGGAGCTCATGGACGTAATGGTGGAAAAATCTGATGATAAAAAGGAGAAAGTGCAAGACAATCATGTATCTCCTAGTCAGCAGAAAGGGACAACCAAACTCAAGTCGCAGATTAACCCTAACAGCCCTACCAAGACCCTTGAACCAAGCTACCAAGAACAGGCCAAGCCCTCTAACAGCCCTCAGCATCTCAGCGCCCAGAAACTGGAGGAGATGTACAACAAGATGGCCAAGACTCAGTCACAGCCCAACCTCAATGGCAGGGAAAAAGGATCCCTGTCCAAATCAGCAAGGCAGAGAGCCGAGTTTGAGATGGGAAACATCCCTGCAGAAGCTGTCTCAAGCACAGTGGAGGCAGTGACAGATATGAGGAGCATGTCAAGCATTGACAGCTTCATTAGTTGCGCCACAGACTTTCCTGAGAGCTCTCGCTTTTCCCACAGCCCTGTCAGTAGCATGCCAGGAAGGGTCAGCACCAACCCCACTCTGGAGCCCACCCTTGAAAATGAGCATGAAGGCTCCCAGGGCATCACCCCAGCTCTGAAAGGACAGGGCATTAAGCCCAGACCATTTTCTGACAGCCCCAAGGGCCTGCATTTCAAAAACCCACTCAAAAGTCGATCTCTCAAGGTCAACTTCAGAGGCGGTGAGGATTCAGGAACAGGGGCCCTCTCAGACAGCTCATCAGTCCAGAGCCCAGAGGTGTCCGTCTACACAACTGCCAGCAGCAGGACGCCCAGCAAAAGCCCAGAGAATTTACTACCCAGCATTTTCACCTTCCATGATGCGTCCATCAGTAAGTTCATTGATGCAGACACAGATGAGGAGGAGCACCTACAGGATGGTTCAGACACCAACCCATCCCAAGGACTCCTCGAAAAAGCCAGTCCTCAGTTTGGCCATCACTCCGGCTTTCAGCAGGGATCCAACCACACGGAGGGCCTTCAGAGGAAGCTAACTAACAGCACACGGCCACAGGAGGGGCAGGAGAACCATGTGGCTCAGGAACTACAGACTCTTCAGGGAGAGAACAGTCACTCCAACACTTAAGGGTCAATATATGATGGAACATGCAGGATTGGGAAGGGAGTCAAGGAAGCAGAGGGTTTGAAAAAAAGGAAAAAGCACAGTGAACTTCTCAAAATATGAAAAGCACTGAAAATATTTGCAGGGACATTCAAAGACATTGAACACATAAGACTTATCCCATGAAAGTGTAATAGCTGTGGAAGGTGGGAGAGGCTTTTGTGAACCACTCTTAAACTCTTTCCTACTACCTGGATCACTCTGATATTGGAGGTTTTAATAAAGGCAGGGCATGCCCATCTGACCATTTTTACTAATAATACATTTGTTTTAGCCCAGATTATCATCTAATAATTAAAGCCTAGTTGTAAGAGTGCAGAAAATGATTTTTATAAGCAAAAACCTATTTTTCCATCCCTGGATAAAGCCACTAGCCAAGGCGATATAACAGTAGCAAACCACAGATGGTATTGAAACACGGTACTGCCAACTGGAAAACCTTTAGCAAAGATATGTTGAAACAGTTATGTTGTACTGTAAAGGGGGGACAAACCATTTATTTTTTTCAAGTTTTGAATACACACTGTATGATTAAGGCATTACAAACGTGTATAATTTGCTTCCTTTAACTTTCTTCCTCAAAACTGGCCTTAGTTCATGTTGTCTCCCATGTTCATGTTTGTCTGAGAAAGAAAGAAAGAAAAACAGAGACACACAGACAGCACATAAAGGTGTGCTGTGTGCAATAATTATTTTTCACTATATTTATTCGTATGTAATATCCTATGTCTTAAGTGTGACATTGAGGAGAAATTCCAAGCGTCTCAGTGAGTTTGCATTTAACAGGACATTTTGCCCGTCAATAGTTTTTTACTGGACAGAATACACATAGACAACACAGAGAGACCCTGTGAGGCTGCATCCATTAATTTCCTTACTGTTCCTGTTGTGACAAACTGCTGACAAGAGAAAGCACCTTGACAAAATTATTTTAGTATAAGCACAGAAAAAACAATGTTCGTTTGCTTGATTTGTTTGTTTCTAGTTGTCTGTGTGTCCCTCAAATTAAAATACGCAAAGTTCATTTTGTATCTGGAAAAGACCTAAATGTCTTGTGTTATGACAAAACTTTCCGAAGTAAGTTTCAGAATAGTCATTCCAATTGTAGCTGATAAATGTGACTTATGAGCATTGTTATAGCTGGGATAACAGCACTGAAAATCACAAATTTTCTATGTTGAACTTCCAGTTTTGTTGTGAATCTTAATGTATAAACACAAAGCTAAAATTCTACAAAAACACAGATTTATTGTACAAGAGTCAAAATAATTTATATTTTTAACATATTTTCTAAAATAATTGACAAAATATATTGTGCTAATCTCATGGTTTTGCATTTTAATGCACAGTATGTACTGAATTATTTTGATGGAGTTGCATTTACTATTAGACAATATATCAGTTTGCTCTAATGTCTCCCTGTAATGTCTGTCCTAGTATCTGTTGTGCAATTTAAAGAACCAAAGAACTGTTCTTTCTGTAAAGTCAAACAAATGATAGTAAGTTTTACTGTTTTATCTCAAAATGTAATTTTGAAATTGAATCATTCCTTATCTCAATAGCAAACGAACATATTTCAGGGAGCCATGCCTGCTCATTTGGTACGCACACGTAAGCAGAACAGTGCACAGATGTGAAGCCTGACGTCTGGAAAACAAAGCTGTTGATGAAAGATGAACAACAGAAGGATAAAAGAAAATCTAGAGGCGATACAGCACTCGCTTTTGGAGTTTGACAATTTAGACACTTTGAATCATGGCAAGTGGCTTGTTTCCACAAATTCAAGCTTTTATGCTCATGTGGGTTCCCATGACATCTCTCCCAAACACAAAGCCACCTCACAGCTATGTACAGCTCACCACTCAGACACACACAGCAGCATGGAGGTACAAGTTCAAGCAAATATCCTGCATCTTGCTTCTCTGTCTGCAACTGACTGCAAACATATAGTCTGGGTGTTGACCATCTGGTGCTCTCATAATCATGCATTGTCACATTTATCATGCAAGCAACGTTACTGACTTCTAAACATATCATGCAAGCATGCTACAAAGCATCTATTTTTAGTAGTGAATCTTAACGCTTGAAAATATTGAAGTATTTACTCTGTATAGTTTTTTGCAAACATTAGACATTATGTGTTAGATATTTCTGTGCCTTTGCTTTTAAGAAATGCCTGTCCCGCATCTGAATCTGTCACTGCACCCTGTCTAACGGAGCCTGAATAAAAATTAAACTATCTGTACAACAAATAATTATACAGCAAACTGGGTCATCATGCTGTTAGGCTCATATATTAGATGTTCACGGCCCTCTCTGTAATGTCTTTCGTGTGCGCTGACACTTTAATGCACTGTATATTCACAGGAAATAGGCCCAATCCAGAAAAACAAACAGGTGCAGACTCACTCAGTAGAACGAAGACCACTGTTTCCATGGTGATGGTTGAGACTGAATGGTTCAAATTTCCTACAAGCAAGGAGCCTAATTTGTAGAGTTTGAGTCTTTAAAGACTTCTCGGATTTTAAAAACGCACATTGTTTACTTCCTGTTCATCCATTCATGTCAATCACTCGCTCCTCACCTGCTTCAGACTGCTAAAGCCTGAAACACTCATTTAAACTGAAAACTACACTTAGGGCCTGTCACTGATCAACCCTTTTACAGTTTTGCGTATTTAAAGATTTACAAAACAACAGATAGAGTCGGACCTCAGCGATGTGCGTCTGAAACTAAGGTGCTGTTGCTATGATGTGTATGTTTACTTCAGCCACTTACTCCTGCGGAGTAAATGAGTGTGAAATGTGAATGGAACAGGAGCCAGCAATGTGTGAGAGAGAGCAGTGCTGCAGAGCTGTCAGCCGCTCTAATGCTGGATGTAGGGCTCTGCTTCTTCACCTCACGTCCAACTTCACCCCAAATGACTCTTTAACACAGACAGGACGATCCTTCAAAACACTGGTCGTGGCCTTGCTCATCTCTTCTTTGCCCCTTTGAGTGGGTAAAGCATTTCTCAGGCAAGACGACTGCCATTCTATTCTGTAAATTCGAAACCCTGTTACCCTGACACAGAACTCGTGTGTTTTTCCATTTCAAGGACCAGCCTTTTGCGGAATGACAGAGCAAAAAATGACAGCTGGTTTGAGGGATCCTTTTGTGGAAGTGTTCATTTGTGTGATTCTATAAATAACATCCTGGGCATGAAACGGGAGGGACTGGGCCAGCAAAAAAAAAGCTCAGTTACAACAATGTCTTTGGTCAGATGGTGTCCTGAAGCCCTGAAGAACAAACTTTGTAACGAGAGTCCTACAAAACAGGGTCTGCTGAGGCTTGGAGGAGACGATAGCGTGGTTTGTGGGTTTGTTGTAGCCCAGCCTTTGCTGCTGCACAGTAAGGATTCATTGACATTCATCACACAACAGTCAGGCACACAGTGAATACTGAGGAATCTTTGGAGATGAGCCGCTCATCATAGTGGACTTACAAACAAGCCATAGTCTATCGTTTCTGTTAGATGAATGTTAACAAATTTCTCTTGCTTCTTACATCTGTCTTTTTCTTTTTTCTCTATGGCACTTTATGTTTCTGAATTAAATGGTGGTGCAAATTTAAATGACGCTGTCAACAAACAAAGGTACATATTAGGTTAAAGTGAATTTCCAAAAACAAGACGTTATAAGTTGCTATATGTCCATTTCCCATATGGCACAGAACAGGTTTTAGACAAATACAGGCACATGCAGTAATTAAAATATCAGAACGAGGCCCCTTGTTCAGGGAATTAATCACCTCTTTGCAGCTCACATATGTCTGTGTTGTCCTTACTGTGTCGGGGAAATGTTTGTTTTGTAAAGTTTCAGACTTTGTACCATTTGACTTTGTAGAATATTACCTTTGTGGTTTCCTGTCGCATGTAGCGCTATACAAACCTCTATCACAGAGAACTTGTAAATATCAACCAAGAAGCTATAGGAAAATGTCTATGATGAGCAATTTTGAAGCAATTTTCTCCTTTTACTGACTGATGCTTAATAAAAGACAATAATCTAATGTTGGCCCTACGAGCTTCACTTTATTAAATGTTTTAATTAAATCAGTGAACATTTGAGAACAGGAATGTGGCAGGGAAGCTGGTGAGATTGTGCAATGAGGCTGTATTAACAGGACAACAGCGCCCTCCAGTGTTTGGTTGTGTTATTTTTTAATGATATTCATTCCACACAATTTATAGACTGAGGAAAATATAAGAGTAAAATAAAATGTTTAGTTTACAGTTTAGATTAAAAGTTGCCACCTATATAATCTTGAATGTAGTTTATAAATTACAGCACAGAGGTTCTGGATACTGGAAATGGGTGATACTTCTACAGGATGACCAGCACAATGAGAAATAGATGATAACTGTATCAATAGATATTTCAGTTCCAAAAACTAGTTTAATTAATCATACCTACTTTTTTAAATAAACAATGACAGAAATTACACACAGATATGAACACATCACAGTCAGTGCCAGTCACAACTTAAAGTTTTCCCCAAGTTGGAGTTTAAATCTCTTTCTGCAGAAAGCAAAACATGAAAGAAAGAAACAAGACCACTAAAGCTTAGACCATAAGCACATTAACATATTTGAATACAGCAAAATAACATGTAACATAAAACAGGAGGTAATTATCCCCCCAAAAATGTGAGTTTATGAAAAATACTGCACATTGGGGATTTGTTCAAATGTGCTAAGCAGGTTTTTACCTTAACATTTTCTCCCTGAGTAATCCACTTCACATCATATCAAGAATAACTTTTCAACAGATGAAAGTAATGTCTAAGAGGTGGACATTAATAAAAATAAAACATGATATTAAAAAGTTATTTGCTGAGGACGTTTGGGAAAGAGGTAAAGATCTTACGTAAAAGTCAAACATAGCTCAGGGTAAATGTTATGAGCTACTTTTTTTCAGAGAATGTTGGTAATTGTGATCTTTTAGAGGCGACTATAAAAGGACAAAGGATAGTTCAACACAAATTCAAACAACAACCAAGAAAAGTTGAGTCTTCTCCACTGGGTCAAAAGCTAAATCTAAATATAATTTAAAACACAAAGGAATAAAGACAGCAGGAAGCATTTGGGTTAGAGATAAACACCGGAGGCGGGATCACTAGGAAAACTGGTTCATTTTTTTGCAGCTTTGTGTATGTTTTCTGTTTTCCCTTATAGATTAATATGTGCAAAGTCAAATAAACATACAACACATAGTAATGAAGGGAATGTACGTTTCTCTCAGCTTGCTGGTTTGACCTGTGGTCTTATGTGCTGGCTTTGGGTCTAAAGCCTAAATCTTTCTTCATCCCTGCCTCAGTTACACTCAGCCACTGTATGAATGTGGACGGGTCTCTGTCATCAGACAAAAACCCTTTTTACTGGAGGCCCCCGTCAGCCCGAGTCCTAATCCAGCACACGTTATATAATATCCCACAACACTCCAAACCTCCTGAGGCTGGCTCCTTTCTCCTTGGGGACTTGGGGTGAGCCATGACCGTCCTTGTAGACCTGCTGCTGATGCTGATGGACCTCACCTACTCGGTCCTGAGCGCGATCATCCAGACCTTCCTCCGGCCGCGGCTCAAGTGCATTGACGGGGAGCTGTGCCTGATCACAGGCGCCGGGGGGGCGCTGGGTCGCCTGTTCGCCCTGGAGTTCGCCAAAGAAGGCGCCCACCTGGTTCTCTGGGACTGCAACACGGCCGCCAACGAGGACACGGCCAAGCTCGCCCGGAAGCTGGGGGTCCAGGTCCACACGTACACGGTGGATGTGACCAGGCGTCAGAGCGTCTACGAGACGGCGGCCACGGTCAGAGCGGAAGTCGGGGACGTGTCCATACTGGTGAACAACGCGGGCGTGGTGGCCGGGCGGAGGCTGCTGGACTGTCCGGACGAGCTGCTGGAGAGAAGCCTGCAGGTGAACTGCCAGGCGCTGTTCTGGGTAAGACACCTGCTGCCTGATGGGACACCGCACCTGTCCTTTCCAGGATCACTGAGGTGAAGGGACAACGGAGCTGCCGAATGTCCTCATGACTGTCACATGTCCCCAAGTTACCGTGAGGGTCCAAGTGGTGGGAGACATGTTCCCAGAATAAAAAGGGAAACCACGGGAGAGCATGTGGTTCTGGATCCTCTTAAAGCCTGACTCTCATGTTCACAATGTATGAGCAGGAGCTCATTAAAGCGATCAGTCATCAGCAGGCACAAAGTGTGTGTGTGTGTGTGTGTGTGTTTCCCCACCGGTTTTATAAATGCACTTACATTCAGACACACCTGATCTGTCAAAGACTGGGAGCTCTGAGTCTCTCAGGCAGTCAGCTGTTTTTCCAAGTTCATCCAGTTTTGCCTTTATGACCACTAATTCATGGCATTGTGAACTTTTATTGGCTGTATGTTATATTTAAACAGCAGAAACAATATTTCCCATGTGATGGGGACAGCCATGCTGCACCTGCCTCAAATCTCAAAAACGGGAAAGTTAAATCTACAGTGGACCCTGGGTTAATCAGGGCATTTACTCCATTAATACCTTTTTTAAACCCACCCAACAGATGACAAAGGCCTTCCTGCCTCAGATGAAATCAAAGAACCATGGTCACATAGTCACCGTTGCCAGCGCTCTTGGACTATTCACCACTGCATGTGTAGAGGTAAGATGATCACTGAATAAACTTTCCCAGCTACAAACTGAACAAATATTCCAATGATCACTTAAAACGTGCCAACTGACCTGCCAAATCCTGTCGCTTGCTCTTTTATCTTTCCTCTCCAGGATTACTGTGCCAGTAAATTTGGAGCAGTTGGTTTCCACGAGTCACTGACACAAGAGTTGAAAGCAGATGACATGGAAGGCATCAAAACTACTTTAGTCTGCCCTTATATTGTAGACACGGGGATGTTTGAAGGCTGTGAAATCAGGTGAGATGACACCATTCATGCTCTCAATCCATGTCAACTAGCAACACTAAAGAAACGGCTGATTCTCCACGTACTTTGTTTAGGAAAGAAGTCAGGAGTCTAATTCCACCTCTGCAGCCTCTCTATACTGTGCAGCAGTCCATGAAAGCCATTTTAGCTGATCAGCAAATGATCTGCATCCCTCGCCTTATGTACATTCCCTTTCTAGCAAGAGCGTAAGTATAAACAGATTATAGATCAAACATATACATGTACCATATGTTATACCTTGAAACCAAGACAACCAGATTTTTTTATTTCTAGGTTGCTACCTTGGGAGGCAAACATGGCAACCTATCGCTTCATGGGAGGTGACAAATGCATGCTACCCTTCATCAAGAAGGTTGAAATGAAGAACTTCAATGGCCATATCAAATCCTCTTAAGATTATTCTTATTAAACAAAGGGCCAATGCAGACGCCAATGGCTTTTATATTTTAATACATCAACATAGTCCCTTTGAATTGAAAAGACAAGTTCTGCTCACTAAAATTTACGATGGAGGCAAAAAGCACAAACTAAGATTGTGCATAAAAGAAAAACTGAAGAAAGAACAACAGTAGCTGATCTACACAAGTGCCTCTTTTTATTCACATTAACAGTGCAGAAATGATTAGACATGAATAACCCTACAGGACACATGCAACAGAAACATATTAAGCGTTATGTTTGAGCCGCAGACTACAGTCTCCACAACTGTAAACAGGGATTCATATAGAAAAAGCACTAAAGAAAACCCTCCTGTATGTATTAGATGTTCAATATTCCACAATACTGTTCAAATTTACCTCCACTGCTGCTGCAATAAACTAACAATTGTTTCAGAACTTGATTTTAAAAATCAGTGTTAGTCTTGCCACACAGCTATCAGATGGCCCAAACACAAAACAGTAATTCAGTTGTTTATTTTTGGTCATGTCTTTAAAAACCCTTAGAAAATGTCCATCAGAGAACACACTATAAATCCAGGCAAAAATGATTATTTCTCTGGCAAATCCTTTGTCAATTCAACCCAAATCTGTAAAGGCAAGTTCAGCTGAGGCAGGTCCATCATGAGACCTGGGGCCACTGGTGCTACTCCTGCAGTATATTGTCATCTCAATGATATGTCAGCCCCATCACATCAGTTTCAAACCAACTGCACAGTGGCTGCCTGCAAGTAGCCCTGCAGGAACTGGAGAGCTTCTGCATTTAGGCTGGTGCTCAACATCGAGGGAACCTGAATTCAAAAAGAGCAGAAAGAATTACAAATCTGTTTAATCAGCACCAGTTAGCCATTTCACTTGTCAATGATTTGAACAGCTCTTATATTTCAAACACTATTACATCATGACTTTACTGAAACAATCATCATTTTGGCATAGAGTCAGCATGAAGTTGCCTTTGGATAAATGAATATGCCAAATAACTAAATGTACATTTAAGGTGCTAAACCTTTTCTTTCATGTCTACACTTACCCTTCCTGGACAAGCAGTAGAAAGCTTGTGGAGCGACTGTGCCAACAGGATCTTGGGATTCCCAACAGCATCTCCAATTGGATCATGCTCCTTTTTTCCAGCAAAGGCCAGCTGTGAGAATGCTGTCTGATACCCTGGTGTGTCCTCAATGTCAATGAAGTGCTCATCCTCCGGGATGCTGTCATCTTCTGGCAACTCAAACAGCCCAATAAGAGCCTGCAGCAGTGGAGTCCTATATCCAGTTCAGACAATAAAACCATAAAATAATTGCTTTTATGCTCAAAACAACACATTAACCAACAACATGCAAGTTAATATACAGCTGTACAGTATTTTTGACATAGTCTAAAAGAAAAATGTTGTTGGCACAGTGGCTTTAGCCAAGTAACTATGATTAATTACTTCCTTACCAGAGTTTAGTGTACTCCGTGTCCATCATTGCAGGACATTCAGTAAGGATTTTTGTAATACCAACAGCGCAGATCTTCGTCTCAACTGCTCCAGACACCTTCTGAACCTCTGGAATAACTATTTTCTCCAGCACCATACCAAACATTCTGCAAAACAAAAAGCGAGTGTCATTTATGCATTTTGTTACCAATAATCTGCCTGTACATTAAACACAAAAGCACAATGGAGACACACAAAGTTATCTTTAGTAACTAATATCAGACATTTACTGTACTGCAGACAGAATGAAGGAACTTTATTTGGGAACATTTTTTGTTATCGTAAACCTTTTGAAATTTACCATTTCATTTAATAGTTTTCAGACTTACTTTGGCTGGATACTGTCAAAAATCTCTTGAAGTGCAATAGCTCCATATTTGACACAATACAAGTTGACGAACACCAAGAAACCTGAGTGTGAGAAAAACCAATGGAAACCTTAATGCTTAATCTCTGCATTATAAGACATGAGTTAATAAAAGAACCAGTATTAAAAAAACTGATACTGATATCACAGATTAAAACTAATGCTTGGTAACTGCTTGGTATAAAATAGGACTAGTAAGAAGAGTGCTACAAACTCTTAATGAACTTTGTTGTTTTGGAGCTTTGTAGCCTCTGGAAGAGCAAAATGAAGATCTGTTTTCTGTACTGAGTGATTGATTCTCTGGTAAGAGAAAAGAAAAATGTCAACACCACACTTAACAAAGTAATAATCTATTTCATTACTGAGTAAACAACTATTAAACTTACGGTGGCATGTGCTCTATGATGCTGTTGAGAAGGTAAAAACCTTGGTGATCGTTTGCCTTAGAGGCAATGAGCTTTTGGAAAACTCCAAGCAAGCCAGGCTAAGGAGGAAAGATAAGATCCCAGTAAGAATATACAGTGAAAGAAATTATAATCCCTTTTGTTAACAATGAAACTAGCAGAGAAAACTCCACTGTAGACTACACCACTGACATCACTTACGATTTTATCTGCAGCCGAGCCGGCAATGGTGGCATTGCCCTTTTCCAGGTAAGCTTGAAGCAAGCGCACAAGAGGGGGGATGTTTCCTGTCCGTTCCCAAAGAACAGGCTGCAGCAGATGAGGAAATAAGGCCATGTAGGAAGAGGGAATAGAGTTGGAGTGAATCTCCAGTAGGAGTGACATCACTTGGAACACGTATGGAAGAAACTCTGTAACAGAGAGAGAGAAAAAAAAGGGGCGTTAATGAGTTTGTTACATTACTGATGGTTAGTCACATATGACGTTATTATTTACACGAATAAAATTGCTTTGTGGGCAAATGACAGACCTTGAACATCATTCTGAAGAATCTCAGTGAAGACAGGGAAGAGTGCTTCCTCAAAGCTGCTGACCGTAGCAGGGTTGGACTTGCAGGTGATCCGCACAGACAGGCACAGGGACTCGAACAGGTAGTGATTAAAGTGAGGTTTGCTGGGATTCTTAAAATGGGTGACAGATTTCAAATAGTTAAGACATGCAACCTCTAAACAGTTAGGAAATATAACTCTACTTATGAATGATAACTGAGGGTGGGTTACCTTGCTGACTAAAAGGAGCTTATGAGTGAGCTGACCAATCAGAGTTGGAATGTAGGGAACAATGGACTCCTGCAGCAGGGAGAAGCTGCGCATGATGGCTTTAAAAAGAAAAAATTATAAAACAAAGACACAATGAAACTACTTATAATAACTTTAGAATTGTTCTGACACATATCTAATAATGGAGAGCACTTAAATTAAATGTTTACCTTTCATGATGTATTCGTTTTCTGCAGAACCAGGAAGAGCCAAGCCCTTGAACAAGTTGTTAAGAAGCTGTTCAGTAAAAGGTGCCATCTCTGCAGGTGTGATACTGGGGAAAACACAGAAGGATGGGGTAAAATAAAGAGTTAGCAGTCATACAGGTGAATGCCAAAGTTTGAACAGACTTTCTGCATTATTGTCCTGTTTGTCTCTAAAATTAAAGCATAACGCCATTTTCAAAATTAATTTTCTTTTCCAATCATAATACAGATCCTGACGCTAAAAATTGAATTTCTGCTTATGCCTGGCTGCAGCCGGGATTTGCAGATACATTAATACCACAGACCTCTGTTGTTGTTGAACAACTGTTAAAAACACACCAGCCAGATATGCCGCTCCACTGACCTTTTCATTTATAACCTTTGTCACACTGGATGCTGGACACACTTAATTTAACCACTATATTGTATGGTGTTTGTTGACAATATTTTTAATTTAGAAAACAACCAAAATTTATTATGGCTACTGCTGAGAAAGAAACCCAAATAAGGTTACACTGCCAATATCAGGTATGAGTTACTTTTTCATAAATACTACCAAATATTATATATTAATGTTAGCTTCAAGCATGTTGGTGTCACAGGTAGTAAAAATGTTGTGGTTAATTTGTATTAAGAATATTATTTCATACTCACAGTGTGGTGTTTTCTGGGCCTTTCATGGTAAACAGCCTCTCCAAAGCATGTGCAGCATAAGTATGCTCCACTGTGCTTCCTGCCTGTAGGTGAGTTATCAGGAGAGGAACTGCCCGTAGCAAGTGCTCCTTAGGAAGCTGAAGGAAAGGGACCCAAATTATAAGTCCTCTGTAAGGCCTTATGAAATTCAACACATTCTTGAAAAAAGTGTGATTTCATACCTGACTTCTGAAGATCATGACATACTTGATGGCATCTGCCTTCAGCACTGGGAACTCATTAACTAAAATTGCCAATAAAGTTTAACACTGATTAATGTACATTCACAAAGAGATTTGGACATTCAACTGTACCCAGAATGCAGGTCCTGTTAAAGGTGCGAAACCAACTGTAAAATGTTGCAAAATCTAAAAGCTTTGTTGTATTAAAGTTGTACCAAAATTGTCAGCATTTATGTCAAATGTTAGTAGTAACAACAACAACAAAGACAACAACAACAAAAAGTCAAACAACAGTTACGTGTTTTAAGACTAGAGAAATTGTGCAACTACGCAGCATATTGGTGCACTGGTACTAAATATATTCTTACCGTTGGATGATTGTAAGTCTGGGAGAATATGGTTTACAAAGAACTCTGTCAGATTCACCAACTCGTTGGCTTGTGTTATACCATGCTAAAAAAGGAATACAAAATCAAACTTTAGCACTTAGTGATTAATACCAACCACAGAACAAGCACAGCTAATAAATATATATAGCCTTAGCATTTATAACCAATACATTTACCTTTTGTGTCTGCGCTTTGGACGCTAGTGATGTGACTAAATAAATGGCAGCATCCTTGTGTTTCCAATTCTCTCCAGGGTTCTTGCATACTCTCCCAGCATAGAGTTCACATAGCCAGAGAAGATTGCTGTGACTGGACCCTCGAAAAACTTACAAAGGCCTCTGACCAAGTCACATGCTGCCCTACGGCGAGTGTCAATGTCTGAGGAAATGGGAAAAGGGTTCGAATCAACCACTCTCCAACAAACCAGTTGTCTAAATAAACAAAGCCTATCAATTTTGCATGACAAGATGGCAACTTTGCTGGTAAGCCAAATGTATAAATTAGGTATTGCTTGTTATATGATCTTTTGCATTTGAGGTTGCTCTAAACAATAATCTTAATATTTACCAGATCCTTCAAGGTCCCTCCGGATGTATTCCTCAGAGTTATCTTCAAAGGCCTCCTCATCTGCACCTAATCAGGCAATAAGAAATCTTTTCAGTATCACCAATTTGAAAAGGTCATATTTATTTCCAAGTAAGCAAAGCCATCAATCTTTCTGTTGGTGATATTGCCAAGTGCAACACAATGACTGAGTACAAAGCAGTCACTTACTTCTGAACTCCATGTTAGGCACAATGACCTTCTCACAAATGCTGGTGAGTATATTCTGGTCTTCAAAAAGATGCTTGTAGTGTGGCCTTTCACAAACTGAAGCCAAGAACTGGATGGCATTGCTTACGAGCTGCAAAGACAGGGTGTATTGTTAGTACATGGAAAGTGAACTTCAAACACATTGAGGTATTCGGTGTTCTTACCAGGTCATATTTGACTTCTTGGCCAGTAGAAATTAAAAGATTCCAGATAGCAGTTACAAAGCGGGGCAGATACGGTTGGAATTCTTCATCATACTTCTGAGCATAAAGAGCAGCATTGTCACAAATCTGAGACTTGAGCAGCTCCAGGAGACCCGCTTCCTCCTCATCCTATGGAGTGGTAATATTAAGAGACACAAAAAAATTATGAGAATCTCTTTTTACCTTGTAGAGTTAAAATCATATTCATCATATTAATCATATTGTATTAGTTGAAATGAAACACAACTCACATCTGTTTGTAGAAGCTTATTGTCCACAGTAAGTAACCCATGGAAATTACTCATCCAGGTTTCCATATTGTCTTCAAAAAACTCTGGAAGGTCCTGTGTCATTACAGAGGAAAACATTTCAAACCCAAATTTATTATACAATTATACAATGAATTACAAAAGACAGACCTGAACTTTACATAAAGGGAATTCAACATTCAACATTGTGTAAATCCTAGTGCATGTTTGACTTACAGTGCTGCAATTATTTCCAATTTAAAATAACTCAAAGTTCACAACGTGACTACCTGTACCAATAGTTGGAAACAATTTTCAGAGCAGAAGAGATGTTAAGAAATGCTAAGAAACTACATTTAGGGTTCCAGTGTTTATCTAAACACTTAGTAAACATACCTTATATATTTTAATATTGAGAAGAATATAAAGAACACATCACAGCACACAAACATGTTTACCAAATGCCTGTAAGCACAAACTGAACTGACCTGGAAGTTAAGACTGTAGAAAAGCTTTGAGATGAGTGTTAGGGATGAGAAGAGGACCTTCAAGGCGTTCACATCTGTAGCATGAGTCTGGCACAACTCAATGGTAGCCTACAACAAAAAACAAATAATTTTTACATGTCAGCATAAATATGCATTTCTATACATTAGGCATTTCTATGTTTATTAAATAAAAATACAGTTATAACAACTGCTTTACTATGTGTTGGGCTGGAAGTCATTACTAACCTTAAAAAGTTCTGTCAAAGGTAGAGCAAATGTGTCTAGTACTAGTTTTATCTCTGACCAAAGCTCATTCGACTTAAACTCATGGCGGTACCTAGAAGACAGGAAAAAGGGCAACGTTTGAAAATGTCAGCATAAAGCTAAATACAAATATTACAACTAAATGGTAAGTTTTACCTCTTAAAGAGGGAATGTGCCGTATGAAGCACTCCATTGATGATGTGGAAGTCTCCACTTCTAAAGCGAGTCACCATGTCAGTTAGCAGATCAGGCCATTTTTGAGGGAAGTCTTCCCTTCCAATGATACTGATGGCGTCGCTCAACTGTGGAGATAAAAAGAATAAAAAAAGGGGGCTAGTTTTACCACCTTTGTTTTTACTTAAATTGCTATTGGATGAAACCCTTTAGTGACATAATACCTGCAAGGATGTACCTGTTTTTGAATTTGTTCCGGGCTACTGAGCATCAAATTTACTATGTTTGCTTTGATTGCTGTTCGGTCAGGGTCAGAGATTTTGTTTGGTTCATCTTCAACCTTTAGTAAAAATAAATCATACATGTGAGAGAATCACATTAGTGCACAAGTTTACAATGGTTCTTTATGCTTTTGGTAGAAAATGGTATTTTATATTGTTGCTCCCATTCAGCAGATGGGAATAAGTTTAGTCAATACACCCCCACTGGGAGGAATGAACACCTGTAACGCAAACATGCCCTCCTTGAAAACTATTTCAGCAGCAGCACTTCTCTCATAAATGGGCAAATGTAAAATAAGTTGTCAACTATGATATAAGATCTGTGACAATATAAACTGTAGTTCACCTTTACTAAACTAAGGTATGTAAACTAATTAAATAACACATACATAAACATGATGTTAATTATAGACTCACAATACGCCAGTTTCTTTTGATGTAGTTCTTGAATGTAACAGCAGCACAGACACGGATGACGTTGTCTTGAGACTTCTCTAGCAAGGTGAGTAACAACAAGGGATAGTTCTGGTTTCCCTCCACAGATTCAAGAAACTTCTCAGCTTAAAAAAAAATAGCAAGGGTTAATAAGTGCCCCTTACACAATTTAAAAGAATACTTAACGTTAGAACAGATTTGTAAATCAGAACGAAATACCAAGGAAATCGTATTGACACTGGAAACATAAAGAGGGTCCTTTTTTACCTGGACGTCTTACTGTCGGATCCGGGTCCAGTGTTTTCCTGAGGAACTCTGTGAGAGTTTGTAGGTTAGCATCATTCAGCTCCATGCTGGAAACTAAAGGTGAGAAAACCAGAGAGTGAACGAATGATGCTGACTGTCTTATTACATACTGATGGATTTTATCCAAATGCTGAGTAACCATGTACACGAATTTCAACATCGTTATTAAAATGTGTAGTCTAAGTCCTGTTGAAATGAAAATACTTCCAATTTACCTCCCGTGTGGCGAGTTTAACTTATGGAAAAAAGCCGTGCAAGGTTATTTTGACTGCTAGCTCCATTACTGAATGTACTCCTACTGTTAGCGAGTTAGCAGCTAACCTAGCAACACAGCTCAAATCTGACATTAGCTCTTTGGCACTACTGACTCCAGATCAGTTTATGTGGTCTAATGTCTAAGCTAGCAGGCTATAAAGGTTGTCTAGTCTTCCAGAAAGTCAAACATCGCTACGTTACTTTACCACATGGAAGTCCGGATATAGCACATCTCGGACGTATATAGCTTCAAAATATAGCTATTAAAATAGCTATTACAACACAACGTACTGTATCTCCTAAAGTGGCACGGAAAGCAGTTACACAATTCCAGTGAATAGACTTATCCAGCAGCCGGTGCCCTCACGCTCTGCCTTGCTAATGTTAGCTAGCTAACGAGTTTAGTGCTAAATAAAGTTAGCTGTTTTCTGTCCAGTGCGGATTCCTCGCTAAGACACTGCACCACGATCCCGTTTTCCAGTTTAAATATCGTATTCCCCTATATGTTAACGGTAACTATTACGGGACGTCTTACCGCTAGTGAATTTCAGTCAGGATGTGATGGAGAAGCACCGCAAACCGTATAATCGTGCTCACCGTGCCAGATTTCAAATGTCTGGAGCAAACGGAACTGCGCGGTCCCTGAACTGCGCAAGCGCAGACGTCAGACGAACGCTATACAACACGCCCCTTGTATGAAAGACTCTCAAGTTCAGCAATAATAGCTTTTTGTATTATAAATTTTTTCTACCATATGAAACACTAAAGTTACACCAGAAAGCTGAAAGCCAGCTGATGCTGCGAGACTGGAAGCCCTGAACAATGTAGAAGTGAAAGCACATGAAAATAAACTTATTTCAACAATTGCAGTTCCAAACGTAAGGTAAAGAAATTTTTATTAATACCACGACGGGGAAATTTACATGTTACACAGCTCGCAGATATGCAAGGCAATTACAGCAGTGAAAAGTAACAAGAGTAGTGCACTAACTAATGTGCAAAGCAATGTGCAAAAAATTAAAGTTAAATCAAAATCAATTTACAAATGTACAATATGTAAAGGTACTACAGAATATGTACAATATTTCAAGTTCATATAGGTTAGGCGTATTAGGACTGCAGGCATTGAACACTTGGAAGTGAAAACACGTAAAAGAAAAATGTTTTAACATATTTGCATTTTCGTGACGCTCCAACAGGCGGCTGTTAAAGACCTTTGGAGGTGAGAGATTTGAGGAACTGACTAAAAAATGAAAGTACTGATAAAAAAAATGTTTCTGCACAATTGCAGCTCCACAAATGAAACTGCAGGCACAGAACACTTTAGAACTGCGAACCACCTTAGTTTCATGTCTTTCGTGTGTGATTTCCTCCATTCAAAAAACACATAAAAAATATTAATATTAATTATTTTATAATTGTTTCAGCTGTAAGCTAAAGAAACCGTAACCTAATAATAATTAATTATTATTATTATTATTATAAATACTGGAGGCATCAAGAGTGAGCAGTTACACTAACAATATTAACGGGCTTCTCCCAGGACACCTGTCCCTAATTACGCGCTGTCTCACAGTGGCTACAGGGACTGAGGACTGAGGTGTGTCTGCCCCCGTGTGGTCTCCTGGACTCACCCTCGTTCACGCTCTGGTCGCAGCGCGAAGTCCGAACCCGCTGCCTCACTTCGCTCTGCGGCTGCTGCAGCCCGAAGGCAACTGGGGCTCGGCTCGGGTCTACCACAGCACGCGCCATGGAGGAGCCGCTTTAACACCGGGTTAGTGAGGGTCTAACCTGTTGCTTAGTAACCACCTGTAATCATTAGAACCAGCAACAGCGCTGCGTTCAGGGACTGTAGGAAAGTCGATATTTTCGGTGAGGTTCAGTCTCCTGAAACATCTAAACATACGTTTCAGATCATTTTAACCTTAGATTTTTAGACTTTCGAAAAGTAGAGAAACACACAACGCACATACTTTGGCTGTGGTAACTACTTACTCCATAACTGTTGGACAGATCTGTCTGATAAGGGATAAACTGCTAAATCGATGTGTTAAAAATCCCCAAATAAAATGTAAATTTATTGTCATAAACCTCAACATGTGATTCTTTGATTTCTTCTAAGAGGGTTTTTAATACTTTTTTCTATTTATAAATACCAATTGAACTGAGAAAAAGCTGAAAATCAACATTTTATTCAACTAAATCTGATGTTTCTATTGAAATGTGAGCGAGGTGTGAACTCCCCTCACTTCCTCCTCCTGTAAAGGATTGAGAGCTTTAGAAAATCAGATGTCTTTTTGTCTCCAAAAACAAACAGCACAGAGCATGAGCAAGACGTCTAGGAGGTGAACTGTCCCTGTTCCACTCCCTGGGGTGTATTTTATCCCAGTCGGGAGGATCAGTCTGTTAAAGATACTGCAGTTGACTGAAGACAACATGAGGGAGGACAGTGGAAAGAGGAGTGAACAAACAGGATTCGGGTGTGGACGTGTGGGTTGTACCAGTTTATCTAATCATCTACTGATTAAAAGTTCCTCATATCCCTTTTGAGCTGAGGGAGGCTGGTTTCAAGGACTGAGCAGCAGGATTAAGCTGCAACAGAGTCTCCTGTTCCTCTGACAGAGGTTATTTGTTCATGTCTTATTTTAGCATTTCAGTGACTTTAGATGGTGACAAATGCTGGAAAAATAAAGAGGTGATAACTCAGATGCATCAATCAAGCTCCATAGTTTAGTGATGATTCCTGGAAATCTGAGAAATTTATTTCCCAGAAATACATGAAACCTAAGAAAAAGATCCAAATTATAAAAAAGCTCGTTAAGGTGCAACTGAGGTGAAATCTAGTTTGCATTTTTGGAGAAAACACAAAGTCACATGTTGCATGTTTGCAAATTTTCACACTTAAACACATTCTAAAGTTGTGATTGCACAGCGGAGACGCCCTACGGCTGTAACCACATGTGGTTACTCAGTCGCAGTTGAAGTCAGGACCTGGACCTCAAACAAAGACAAGTGACTTCTGTCAATTGTAGGATCTTTGAGGACCACAATTTGTGTTAGATTTACCAACCAGTGCCTTTACTGACAAAAATATACAATTACTGCAGATAAGCACAAATGACTGCGTGATGACCGGTGGTCCTAACGTCCACATACAGTGGACATTATAAATCAGAGAGTGACAAAATGTGGACTGCCCCAAAGCGCCAGATTTCTGCTATAAATAAACACAACAGTAAAGACTCACATGTAGTGTAGCATTAATAATAAGTATTAAAAACGGACCTGAGGCATTGACTGTAGGACTAAGGAGAAGAAGCTTCAGATGATTATATTATCTATAACACATCAATGACCAACAACACAGCCACTCAGGTACTGTCTCCCTCTGTCTTGGCTGCAGTTTTTAAATAGGAGACAACAGTTATATTTACATCCAAATCTTTGTAAGCCTGCCGTGTAACGGATGGGGAGTTGTGCTGAGGGGTGTCCAGCAGACCCACACCAAAGACTGCTCCCTCAACCTCTTCTGGCCTCATCACAAAAGGCTCTTCTGCTGCATCCTGAGTGAATTCCACACTGTGATGCTGCTTTACAAACACGATGATGATGTCACTGTCTTTTGTATAGGAAAAATGACATAAATCATGACTAAATCATGATGTTTTGTCTGTGCTGCAGCCAGATTCACAAGACGTATCAATAAGTCCCACATCTGTTCTATGGTGTCCTATTTAGATTGAATATATTTGTTGGTTGATTCTAACAGCTGCACATGAAATGCTGCCCAAGCATATCTACAATATTTAACAGTAAACCAGTATTTTCACCGTGTATGATGATCTGAATCTTTTTTTATGGTTCAGAAGTAGCTGACAAATCAACACAATACTGACCAAATTGATTAGTAAGGAAAATAATCATTAGTTTCAGGCTGTGTTTTACATTCATGTGTGCCTGAGCAGCTGGTGACAGAAACTGTCACTCTTTACTTTTTAACCCTCCTTACATTTTTAGGCCCTACCCTGTGATTTACTGCAGTGCAATATCAGACAGAACACCAGGTATTTTGGTCCAGAACCCTGAAAACCACGGGTTTCTACCACTGGCCTGAATGAATGACTAATTGTCTTTGGGAACTACAGGAATGAAAGCTATTGTTAAACTAACAGTATTTAAAGGAGTGACTTTGAACAGAACTTGGCTCTTGTCGTGTTTATCCATGAAATACATTAGACTTTGCGGGTATTCAGCTCATCTGTTGCCCTTTTTTACGTCATGTTAAAGCTTTGCTGCTCTGACTTCTAGGCCAAACCTCAGCTACAAACTGAGCTCTTTTTAGATTGGTCACGGTTTCTTATAAAGATTAAAAACATGGCTTTAGATCAACCAATGCATAAAGATTCTGCGGTGGTATAAAGCTGGGTAAGTTTACTCGAGAGTAGCTGTCCCACAAACTCTCATTTCCTTACGTTAACGTAATGTTAGCCTTACGCCAATGATGATTGTCGCAAACCACTTCCACTATAACTATGTATTTTTACTGATGGAACGGTAAAAAAAAAATCACTCTAATTACAGGACTATAGAAAATGATTTGCAAGTGAAACATCTCAAACATCAACACAAAGGTCTCAGTAATTACAGTAAACAAACAGTTCAGATTTTAATGATGAAAGCATGAAGGCATCCACCACAGAATGACAATCTTAACATTAATGCACTTAGAACAGTTGAAACAAAAACAGCTTCATCACAGAAAGCAGCTCATGTGAATACAAACACATTTTATAATGACAACACAAAGTGAACACTTTTAGTGAGCTTAACCTTCTTCCTGTTTCACAGGTTGGAGAACAGAGGCTCATAATCTGAGCATGCTACAGGTTGTGCATCTGACGCATGTTAAGTGTGTCTCGCAGCATCAGGTCTCGGAGTCGCCAAAGTGCATCTGCCATTGTTTTGTGTGCCCCTTTGCTCTTCAGCCAGTGGGACGGCAATCTGCTCTCTTGCTCTTTAGTTAGGCGCACATCTTGTTTTTGAACTGAAATACAGTACCATAAAAAGTTGAACAATAAAAAATACCATTTGGAAAATTGTATTAATCTTGGATTAAATTAATTGAATAATAATTAAAGGCTAACTGTATTAGTCTTTCATCCATGAGGATTTGATTACTGGCCATTACTAAATTCACCTGAGAGTGCTTGGTCCCACTTGCTAATGGTAGGGGATTCTGCGGTCAGGCCCTCGATGTATCTGAGATATGCCTCAGAGTGGAGCAATCGCTGAGACTTGGCTGGTGGGGAAACAAACACTGGGGTGGACGGCTGCTGGAGTGCAGGTTGTCCTACCTGACCTTGTCCTGGATATGGGGGTGGAGCCTGCTGCCCTGGGCCCATCAAACCTGCCTAATAAAAATGTTAGAACCTGATTAGTTCTCACAATAGGCACTTTTGGACCAACAGTTCTAGGGACTACCTCCTGGAAAGCTTCTACCAGAACTATTCCCCTTTAGGGCGTTTTTTATGTTTGCATTCATTAGAAGTAAATCTATATTAAAGTGAGCTAGTTCACAGTTTGTATCATTTATATATTGGTTTGTTGTGAGTCTGCATCTTTGCATAATATTCCATAAAACTTATTTTGCCAACTTTCCCTCTAAGCAAATGCCACTAAAATGTCATATCTCAAGTCTAAAAATAGCTTTTGTCTTCCAAAGCTAATTATAACAGTTTTGAAATGGTATGAAGACGAGCCAGTGGCAAATTAACACACAGTTTGCAGAAATAAAGTGACTTTCCTCCGCAGGAATAGAGATGGACACCATTCACTTGCTGTGAGGAGCTGGGCTGTAGGCTTCTAAGACCATCATGGTCTCAGGTCTACATCATGAGTTCTCAATGAAATTTAACCATTTGGATAAAATGACCACATCTTCTAAAACTAAATTGGAGCTTTCTTGTATGGAAAAATATCGAAACTCAATAAAACAGCACTCCTCAGATGAAAATTACAACAGGGTTTGAGCCTCAATCAAAGTCTTCGCTATCATGATGCATGGCTGCTCTTCCCTGGGAAGACACAGACAGAATGCTGCTCTCTACAGGCAGCCTCAGGCTGCTGAGATCAACCCTGTCTCACAGGATGGAAAATGTCAGGTCAAAAGATTACCTGGGATCCATGAATGTTTCCTGCTCCAGGTCCACATCCCATGCCATTGACACCTTTGGGGATATTTAAAAATCAATACACTGTTAAAAGGTGGAACACGCATTCAAAATCCAATATTAACCAGTGTAATCTTGATTTACACTTAGGAATGCCAATTAATATAATAAATAAGATTTACATTTTGCATGTTGTCACAAGCCCTGATTGAAACTAAATTCTCTCTACTAGTAATCAAGATAAAAGGCTAGTGATTGTCACTGTGTTTGTAATTGTTAATGAAACCCATGAAGAGACTAGACCAATGAATTACCCAAAAACCTCTTTTTTTAAAAACACATCAATGTGACACGCCATTACACTAGCTGACATGTTTTTTATTTTTGAAAATATGTGCACAGTTATTTATCTATAAGTAACTCCCGAGACTATTTAAGGCCACAGGTGTAACAGTGTGGCTCATTGATGTGTGGTTTTCAGACAACAATGGAGGTCTCTGCAACACACAAACTAATTCAGGTCCTGGATTCACAGACCTTACAGTTAGTAGACACAACTCATTATTGGTTTTAGTATCTTTATGGCATTTCTTAACAAAAATATGTAGGATTACCATCCTTATCCTTTAAGGACCTTAGCCTATTGGTACAGGTAGCCCCTCCAGCAAGTCAAATTGGTAGACAGGAAGAAACTGCGTGACAGGTGGGGTGGCTATGACAGCACTCTTACCAAAGTATGACATTCCAGGAAACCCAGGCATAATGGGCAGGAGATGTTGGGGATAGACAGGCACCCCTATGTGATGTGGTGGTATGCCAGGGATACTAACCATGCCTTCAACATGGCCCTGTAGGGGCATCATAGCTGACCTATATGCACCCATCACACCTTCTTAGGAAGGGACAGTAGTAACACAAAACAGCAACATGCATCAGTCAAACATGCACTATGTCACTACCAAGCATGCATTAATATGTTAATATATAGTATACACCACTGCAATGGAGATGAACACTAGTAAACAGGCAGAAAAAATTTAAATTACCAATGAAAGCAATTTGATGCGTGCGTACTATGTTGAAGCAGTAACTGATTTTGAGTCACAATCCTCAAATGGTGTACAGGATTTTTTCTTATTATATGCTCCATTTGAATGCAGACCAGCTGTATAGCTGGCTACATGGGCAATTATGCACATTTTAGTCGTGAGGAGTCCTCTATCGTGAGGGCATGGATTTATAAAGGGTGTTGCATACCACTCAAGGTTTGGGCTTATCAGTCAAGCGAAATCATGTTAGAGGCAACATAAAAAAAATGAAAGCACTGAAATGCCAGTGATTAAGCAAAGAAAAAAACAGAGAATCAATCTAGTAGTTCAGCTTCTTATTCCTGCCACTAGTGTACAGTGGGGATCCATCTGCATCTATGAGGGGTTACCTGACACAGGCGTCATGCTGGGATTTAGCATCCCCATGGGGGTTGGAGGAGGCACCACCCCCATCAGTGCCCCTACTGGGGTACCTGCTCTAGGGGACGTCTGATGATGGGCCCTCTCACGCTCCTGCTGTTCTGCCACCTTGGCTGCACGCTCTACAACAAATTAAATTTAAATACATTGTTTAGACTTTGTAATACTTACAAACAACTGGGTCACTACTACAATTGATCGGTCAGTTAGAAACTTGATAACTTAATTAAAGGTGATTAAAGTTCTATCCACCTTCATACTCTGCTTTCCGGGAACTCTCCAGGTTCCTCCACTCTGTGCCCACAAGACGGCTCAGCTCCCCAAAGGAGAAATCTGGGTGCTGGGCTTTGATGACTGCCCGCATCTCACTGCTGAACAGGATGTAGCCACTCATGTTGATCTTCCGCTTTGAGCCCTCCTTCTTTGACAGACCCTTTATGGATTTTGGTGTGGACTGCAGCCATACACAAAAAGGCATTTAAAAAATACTCAATATTGTGTAAATACTGACTTGTTGGTTTGAGAGATAGAATTTTACATTTGTAATCAAATACTTCCATCTTGACCTGTGGAGGAGTGTAAGGCATGATATCCATGTCACTAGACATAGAAGACTGCATCTGAGGAAGAGACTGGTCCCCTAACTCGCCATCATCTTCCCCAAGATCCTCTAGCTCCTCATCTGTCATGTCAGCAAACTTAGCCTCCAATTCTTCAATTTTCTTGTTCAGCAGAGGGGATGGCTCCTTCTGGGGCACTATGAGCTTCCTGTGTAAGGCAGTTATTTAAAGAAATATATACTGTTGAAGGTATAGAGCTGCTCTTTCATTTAGAAAATAGCTATAAAACTGTTCTGTTCAATAAACTGGAAACAGGTATTAAATATGATGGACCAGGGAATTTATGAAAAGTGCATGATTATGTCAAATCACTGATTACTTCCTTCACTGACATCATTGCTTTCCAGCTGCCAATGATGACATGTACATTTAATGTGCAGATTTCTTACCTAAAATAGTAGATTTCATCTTCCACAACCTTTGCAGAGAGTGAAAAGCGCTTCAGACCTTTGAACTTCTTCATCTGCTTCTCACTCTCGATGTAGCGACTCTCACAGAGCAAAACATTCTCTTCAGGCACTTCTGTTGGCCGGCATGACAAGTAGTCTTTGAAGGACGACACTACACACTTTCCTGTGAAATAAATTACTTATTCTGTGAATGCTATTTAAATTTTAAATGGATCGTAGACATAAAATAATATTTTCTGAATATCAGATCCTAAATTCAGTACTGTTAGGATGATACCTATGATGCAGGTCATGGGACACGTCTCTTCTAGGTTGCTAAGGAACACTTCCTTCTTGTAGAACATCTTAGTGGGCTCATGCTCTGTTTCTTCTGGATGGATGAAGATGGGACCAAAGAAGTAGCCTGCTCCATCTCGCATCCACATTTTCTCAATCCTGTTCAAGTGTATTTTATGTGGAAATCAGGAATCTTATGTATATTTGCAAATAAATTACTAAGTCACTGCTGTGCCTCTGTGTTCTATTATTTTTAACCAGACAAAAATATCAATATACAGATCCTCTGCTTGTGACTGACGGGAAGGAGGTGATTGTTTTCCGTGTACATCTTAAAAGAGAGCACTAGGCCCTTTTACAACAAATTGGATTAAGGCCTTTAAAATAGGCCTTTAAAAAAAGCCTTTAAAATAAAAATCAAGCAAAACCTAACAGAGAAAATGTGCAAAGTATGTAGTGGAATATATAAAAATGTGATAACTCCACCTGCCCACTCTGTGGCGCACTAGTCCATGAGAACCAATATAGACACAGTCTCCCACTTTAAGCCACAGGTTGTTGTAGCAGAGTTGCTCGAAGTACTGGCACCCTGGCTCCCCATTGGTCATTTCCATTGGAACGTCCTCCCTTTCCTGCAGACAAAAAAAGTTTTTTTGTCTGCAACTTTGTATATGTATATTAATCAATTTCTGTAGAAATATCCAAGTGGAATTTACCTTATCTACAATACCATCTGTGAGTTTGATTTCATCAGGGATGTCTGGTAGTTTCTCTTCTTGTTTAGGGGCAAACATAGATGCCACTCGTACCACAGGTAGGGCTACTTCTCTGGGAACAAAGCGAACTGAGCTCAGCGGCATGGTCCACATCTTGATCTTCTTAAAAGATTTGGACTTGGCAGAGTAACGTGATTCACAGACATAAACATCCTCTGGTCTGAAGCCTTCTGGGTGAAGTTTGAAGTACTCCTAAAAGTGCATATATAATAAAGGATTAGTCAACCCTCAATCTACACTGCAAACTACTATGGTTCAACAATAGAGATGAAAAAACAAGCACTTACCTTCACAAACATGACCACACATTTGCCCAGAATCTTGCTGATTGGAGCTTTGTTGTAGTAGTCACTCTTAAAGACTTCCTTCTCCAAGAACTTTCTTGTGGCAAGATGAAATGTTTCATTTGGCCTGTAGAACCAGCAGCCATACAGCCATTTCTCACCTGCATTTATAAGCAGTGGGAAATGTAACTTTGTAAGATGCATATTTCTTGGGACTTTCATTTGCATGTGGGACTGCCCTCCAACGTTTAAATTTTCAGAATGAGGCAAGTTTTAAAATTTCTTATTAATTAATGTCCCATGATGAAACGTACAGTCATTTTAAATTATGTGTCCCTGTTTAGTGTTTAACTATATGAAAAAGGATTCTGATGGAGATCATTCTTTAAACAATGCAGTGAATGTGTTTAAAGAATGTGAAAACTTCAAAAGAGGACAAACACTCTTTTCAGCATTGTATAAGACTGATCTAAGAATGATGAGTGAACAAATCTCACAGAAACTATATATAATATAAAATAACTAAACACTACTTTTCTTAGATTAACTGACCGGTGTCATCTTGCCAAAGGCGTTCAATGTAGATGATATGGGGCTGGAGGTTGGGCTCTGCAGGCTCCACATACACATAGTCGCCCACATGGTACATGCTGTCTTTGAAGCTGCAGTCCTGACTGTATGTGCGTTGCAGGCTGGTCTGCCATGATCCCCCAATAGAGTCCTCCCTCTTCTCAGCTTCTGGGTAGAGACAAAATATCCAGCAATATAAGACAACAGATACAATACCACAAAACGTCTATGCCCTGTGATCAGAGGAAGATATGTAAGAGCAAACCCCTTTTCTCCTCTTCCCTCTTGATTTTGTCCTCCTCAAACTCTTTGGGTAGCTTCTCCTTCTTCTCCTTTTCCACATCACTATGCAGATGTTTGGAGGTATAGCTGAGAGCTGGGGACATCAGGATCTCTCCATTCTTACACAGCTCATCTCTGATTCGGATAAAGAACTGCTGCAGCTCCACGGCATCTTCAAAGATCTCAGAGTCAGTCCTGTCAAAAAACTACACTTGTAACACTAACATTTGATTCTTTGAATACAAATACCTAACATTTAATGCAAAAGATAGTTTGATGACTGACTTGGTTCTGTAAAGAGCACTTTACCTATTTAATCGTCTGGCCTTTTCCAGCACTTCAAACATGTGGTCCTGAAATACATCCAACCTCTTGTAACGTCCTCGGTCTACATTAGTCCTGATAATCTCAAAATTGAGCGGTGGCTTCTCTGGATTTGCAGGATCGAGGGCGGGAATCTCAGCAAGGGAATCACTGTAGCAACGGCCCTCATCATCTTGGTGACCAAGCACGGAAACAAAGAGGCTGCGGATAAGCTCCTGGATGAGACGGGGCACATCGGGCACATTGGCATCGTCTCCTCCTTCCAAGTCACGCCTCGTTTCTAAAAGCACCCTGTGGAGCACCAGAGCATCACGGTAAATCAGAGACTCGGGTTCATTGTAAGTGCAAGCGTTGTTGAACATGAGCACCAAGTCCTCAACCAGTGCATCCACATCCTGGTACTTATTAGCCAACATGTGACTTTTGATCTTCTCCATATCTACAGGTTTCTTGATGGCAATATAATAATCAGGCAGCTCAGCACGAGATGGAAGTCGCAGAAAAATTGTGCTGAGACGACGTCCACGCTTGTCTGTGTAGTTCTTTACAGCTTCATAAAGTTCGTTCAGCTTCTGCTGTAGAGGCGTAAGATACTTGGACTTCTTCAGAGTAATACTGTTCTTTCCTGCAATCAAACAGATTGTATGTGTTATTAGAAACTTATCTTTTGCTTTTATAGGTAACAAACTCACAAATCTACTTGACTTTCATTTAGTCAAATGAAATAAAATTGGCCAACGGAGGGACATACTTATTTTTAACTTTGGGGACATCATGTCATCATCATCAGTTGCTGGCCCCAGATCCTTGCGTTTATCTTTCATTATCTTCTCTAGGATGTCAGCATCATTATACACCTTACACACAGCAAAGAGGTTCATCGTCAGGAGATTTGGATTTCAATAAACTACATTTGACTTACAATTAAAGAAAATTGACAATACTAATTTATTATAGATTTTGTCAGATTCAGCTGATTTCTCCTCTGGTTTCTCTAGCAAACTGTCTACAATGTGCCCCCAGAACAATTCCTGTTTTTTCATATTGTTGGTTCTGTCAGATATTGCACATATGCTGGGGAACAGCATAGGCCGAGAGAGAGATAGAGTGCAGAAGAATCTTACCGACAGAAATAAACAATGCAGCTTTTTCTGGTGCAGATATCAACCAACAGCTAGTAAAACATGCTTGACTACTAGCCTGACGGGTTTGCCTCTGACATTCTAACTTGACAGTTTGAAAATGTTTTAACTCTATAAGCCGGATTGTAGTGAGTCAGTTAGCTGTATAGCAGGTTAGGCATTACTAACCCTATGATACCCTCATTCAGTCACTACCAGCTTTCCTCAGTTGGTGTTCTGTAGTGTTATTTTATTATTTTGTGTTACATTTTGTTCAGTTTAATAATTGCCATTTGACTGACAATTTTATTAGCCCCTTTATCACATGCACTGAAAATAATTCTCCTGAAATGGTCAGGAGGGAATGAATGTAAGAACACAAATGTCCAAGTAAGATATTATCCTAGTACAATGCAGCCCGTTGCTTGGTCCAATATTGTTGAAAGGATTACAAGCGAGCAAATGGGTGTGGTTATGCTGTTGTAATGGAGTGATTGAACCAGTTTTGATAGATGCACAGCTCTGTGATTAAGTTTCCTATCATGTTGTGCCTTCTGTGAGCACTGAAATTGAGCTGACCATGCACATGAGGATGCTTTTCACTCGGATGATCTCCCGCTGTGTGTCACATGTGTGACAAGCAACTGTGGACAATGTCCGAGGCTGATTTCTCCTGACATTGCCCGAGGTTCATGTATGAAATAGGCTATTGTTGCGGTGGCAACACTTGTGCATTAAGGTTGAGGAATTTAGTCACTGGACCGCAGGTAATTTTACCGTAGACAATCCTTCTAGATAGATAGAGATAGAATCTCTGAATACACCTTTGATTATAACCTATTTAAAATTGAAAACTTCATTTTATCTAATCTACCAAGGAGTATTAAGGGTCGAGAAGTTAAACGAAAATGAAAAATTTAATATCTTACCTGGGAGCCCTCTTCATTGTAGTGTCGGGCATTTCGGAACATCAGCCTCATATCTTCCACCATCGAATCTTCAGTCATGTATTTGTCTGACCGGATGTTGTGCTCAATGGTCCTGAGGTCCATTGGTTCCAGGATGACCTTGTAGTAATCAGGGTAGTCTTTTTTCGAGGGCTTGACCATGAACAGATCACACAGTCTTCGACCAGTGCCAGCTTCACGTGCCTCCGTCACAGCTGCTAGGAGAGCTTTCATTCGGTTTTTCTTTGTGTTCTTCTTGTGACTGGAACAAAATGTAAGTCAACTCTGCC
Source organism: Channa striata (assembly GCA_033026295.1). NCBI lineage: Eukaryota > Metazoa > Chordata > Actinopteri > Anabantiformes > Channidae > Channa > Channa striata. Next base: position 14,423,770 of record CM065168.1, on the reverse strand, counting down.
TCAATACACAAAAAAGCCAAAAACAGAGAGCAAGTAAAGAAAGGTAAATGTGATGAAGTGCACCTTTTCCTTTTTGTACTACTGGTGTCAGAAGTGGCAGAGGAGAGCATGCTGTCTCCATCATCATCATCTCTCTGTAAAAGCTCCTTTCTCTTCATCTAAACAGATAACAAATGATACATAACTCATTCTGTTGCAACTGAACAGCACTTTTGGGATAACCATGAGCTGGAGGATTGAGAATTTTCACAGAAATCACTTCACAACCACAATCTATGACAAATGAAAAGTTTGAACTGACCTGCTGAATGTGTTGGAGTTTGAGTGCACGCTTGTAGATGGAGGAATGAGGAACATTGTAGCGTTTGGCATTCTCAAACATCAGTGTCAGATCAGAGTCAATATGCTCAGCACTCTCATATTCGTTGTTCTTCATCTTGTTCCTGTGGGAAATTACGTGCTCTCACATTTGATAACGAGAGGACTAAAATTCTGTACTGCAAAGCCTGAGTAAGGCAGGGGTAGAAAATAAAAACAGACTGTATTTGTGAAGCCAAAATATGGACATAAATGTATATATTTCTAAAGCTTGTCACTAACCTTTTCTCCTCTAATACATACCAACAGAAATTGTTTAAAATAGGTGGTAGATATTCATGTCTTTTTAAAAGCATCCATGAACACTTCAAATTAGTTTTCTGTTAATATTTCAATGCGGTGACTTTGATTTCGACAGGAATGGAGCATATGTCATATGCACAGGAAGGCAAAGTCTGTGTGCATAAAGCCACATGTCATAAAGCCATAATATTTTACTGTAAGTAAGGAGATACAGGTCTTAAAATGTCTTATCAATTTTATTTTTTGGGTTTCTTGAATTGTGCATTCGCCAGAAATTTATCATGGAGTCACTGTAATTTGTCCAAGAATGTTAAGTCTTTTAAAATATTTTAGAGTAGTATAACTTCTAAGAGAGCAGCCAATATTTTCCATTGCCTAAACCCATATTTCTGTTGTTGTGTTTTATCTGTTTATTGTATCCCTATGGCAACTAGTTCTCCCCCACTACAAATTATTTTGCACTTGCATCTGTAAGAACATTTTCCAACCCTGTTTCCAACACATTTTTGAAATGCAACGCTGGCATCCATTACAAATACAATATTCATTCAGTTTCAACATCTGATTTATGTTTGTACTATTATTAATCAAAGTTAGATTACAACTGACTTACAATTATATGCACTTTGTTTTTATTGACATTTTACACATTCCAAGGTTTTGGAAACAGTGTTGTAGAAATATATTTTTGAATAGTATAACAAGATAAAATGCTGGTGTAAAAATGTTTATGACATAGTATATCAGTGTAATGTACTGTAGCGACGCCACACAAGAAAGTTGACAATTAAACTTGTATTGAAAGAAAAATGAACACAGGTCTGCTCTTTTCATGCCATACTTGATCTGATGGAGGCAGATGGGTTGGCTAATCTGGTGATAGTAGTTGGGGTAGTCCTTCCTGGAGGGCAGCTGCAGGAAAGGCTCAGAGATCAACTGACCCTGGCTGTTCCTGGCACCTCGTACAGCTTCATAAAGCTGAAAGATTGGGTTACTCATGTCCATATTAGACGTCAAACTCTCTGCCTCAGATTCCCCCTCATCATAGTGGACAGACCCTGAAAAATAGAGGTAGGTATAAAAAAATCACTACAACACTGCCTACTCCATTTAATTATAAGGAGATTCATAATCAACACCTAGAGAATGAACATTTCTGCCTGATATTGAGGCAAACATACCAGAGAGGATGCCCTCTTCATCACTTTCATACTGAAGAGCCATAGTGATAGCTGAGAGGCGGTCTCCCTGGGCAGACCTTCTATTCCTGATGCAAACACACAGAAAAAGAGAAACAGAGAGTTAAAAGCAAAACATTACATCCTTCCACGTTAGTCCCAGTGATGTTGGCTATGTACCTGATACGAATGCTGGATTTGATGGGTTCTCCATGTTCCATCTCAGACTTCTTTTGTGCAAAAATCTTTTTGATGGTGTTTGCATCCTTGAACAAAGAAGATGATCAAAGATATGTATGTCAAACACAGCTAATGGCATGTACTATCAATCACATTTTAAATTATCCACTCACCTTGAAAACCTGTGATCCAGGCTCATTATATGTTTTGGCATTCTTGGCCAGCAAGTCTATGTCTTTAGCCATGGCACTGACACTCCTGTAGTGGCCCAACTAAAAGCAAATTAAGTACATTTCATCAACAAAATGTTTGTCAACAATGAAAATAATGAATAGTAACGCATATTTATTAAGGGAGTGTAAAGGCATACCTGAATCTTTTGAGCAATGATCTTTAGATCTATTGGTTCCTTAATGATAGCGTAATAGTCTGGGTATTGCTTAATGAAAAGGCAAGCCACAAATTAATGCCAGGTTTCTGACATCAGCAATATCATTTTCAGTAACAAAGAAAGTGCTCATACCATTTTGGATGGAAGTTTCTGGAATAGTTCGCTGACCAGGCGTCCAGTAGGCTCAGTGTAGGATACTACAGTATCAAGCAGATGCTCAAGGATCTCTTTCAAGCACATAGGTGCACTCTGAAAAAGTCAGAAGTCAAATAGATTAAGTTGAGAAATGTGGTATCAACCAAACTGTACAGGTTGTCTAATAGTGTTGGTTACACTGCAACTAAATGAAAATAAAACTATTTAAACTTTTCAATTCAAGAAAAGTTTTAAAATGAAAAACTCTTCAGAGTCATGCATGATATACACATACATGCTTCTGATTTCCTATAGAATAAAACAAGAAACTAAGACTAGCAAAAATTTCTTGTTTATCGTTTAACAGCCTGTACAAAAATTATTTCTTCTTAGAAATGCTGATAAATAAGTGAATTGTAGAGATATTTTTACCACTACAGGTGTCTTCAATCCTGCCGTCAGTCATTCAATCTAACAATTACCAAAGCCATCTCCAATTACCGGATCTTTATGGGATCATAGTTTTATGTAACATTAAGAAGTTTAAGGTTATGGCCCCGTAGACAAGAATCATCTTAAGTTCCAAAACTGATCCGAGCTGACCTTTAAGATTAAGTAGTTAAAACTCATTTGGCAAGCCACTTTTAGGAAAATGTCTTAAGACACTTAATTAAGAAAATAAGAGCCCTTGGCAAGTCACAACAGCTCTATTTCTACTGAAGTTTTGTGTTTGATTTACTACGTCTCATAGGATGCCCTGAATCTCTGTTAGCCACAATGAACAAGATAAAACCTATACACACCAAACTGGAGTGGTCCGCGTTCGGCCCGAATCGCAGTCTTGTAAATCTTTATAAAAATCTGAGACTCACCGTTGTTAGAAGGGACTCATGAAAATTGTAGTTGTTGTGGTAGTGTAAGGACTTTTATCTGAAAACTGCATATAAACTGGAAATTCACCGCAAACTGGCAAACAATTATTACTATGGCTCCTGGGAACTAACATACAGTTTTTCCTTCGAAAACAGAAAATCTGAAACTTTGAGAGAGAGAATTCTTGTCTTGTGTGTGGTTTCGCTTTTAATATCAGATTTAAGTACATTTCATCAAGCTCATTAATACCTCATCCTCAGTGGACCCTCCAGGGTTGTCTTGTGCATCATAACCATCTTCCTCATCCTCATCATATTCCCCTCGCTGAACAAATTCATTCTTGGTTCGCAGGTAAAGGTCCCACAGTTTACAGGCTGCCCTGTACTCAGGACTGTCTGGCTAAAAACATGAAATTCAAGTTCATTTTAAGGCACAACCTATGCATTGATATAATGTTATTATATTTATGTATATATATATATATATATATAGGTTTTTTTTACCTTGTAATATGTTTTAGCATTGTTAAATAACAACTGGAAATCACTGGTTAGTTGTTCAACATCATCATACTCCTCCATCTTTAATTTCTGTTGGATCTTCATCATGTCAATAGGCTGAGACACCACATGGTAATAGTCTGGTTGATTCCTGTAACAAACGTAAAGTTAAACAATTCCTGTGTCTAAACGTTACTCAACTCAGAGTGAAGGAATTTGGGAATTAAATTATATGTGCAGTACATGTCTTATGATCAATAATCCTTTATCTCACCTTCGTTTGGGAGCTCTGATGAAAAGCTCACACAACATCCTACCCTGGTCATCTTTGTAATCTCTGATTGTGTTGTACAGTTCATGACATACAGCAATCTGCGGGGCAATGATTAAACACTGAAAAACATCTATGACCTTTCCCATGGTAAATACTCAACCAGTATGTGTGGTAAAGTAAATCTAACAGTAAAAAAATCAGTAACTGAAATCTGTAAAATTACAGGATCAACAGTTGGTATGTTTGAGGTCCTTCTCCTCTTTCTCCCAATTGAAGACACTAACGATGAAGTTTGGCTATCGTCAAAATCTCCTCCACTCACACTGCTAGAGGGAGATGTTGCTCGTCTCCTTTTCAAAGCCATGACGAACCTCTACGGTAAAGACAAATTCCATTAAAAGAAAACCCCTGTATGGAACATGGATCAGGTGTGAACAATAAAAAATGTACATTATAACAACAATTTCTGATTAGCCACTGCAGTGGTCTTTTATATTTAGTCTGTATGTGTAAATCACCAGCTAGATACTTTGTTGTCATAGCATTTTATTATTCTGACCTTTGAAAAACATTTGAAATGTTACTGAAAAGTGTAAGTCAGGGGATGGACATATGTAAGTTTCAAAGCCATTGGATATTCTTTACATTATAGCTACATGAATCATAAGAAATGGAAGGTATTTGGCAGATGTGTAAACCTGCCTGGGGCTTGCTGTCCTCAAAACTTGAGTGACCAGCGTCAGGGGAGCTGTGAGGGAGACCAATAAGACACTGATGACTCCTGTGGAGCTTCAGCAGCCAAGATGGAAAAGACTGTACATACGAAAACTGACGCCCATGTTCTTCAGCAGTTGAAGTTTTATTCTCCAAGTTTTTCAGACGGCATGTGGGGTACTCTTATGGCAACTGGAAAAATGTCCTTTGCTTTGAGGAAACCAAAACTTAGCTTTCTGAGCATCACATCAGGCAGTTTGTTTGGCATAACCACCACATCATCACAAACACGCCATCGGGATGCTGCAGCGTTCCAGCGGCATCATGCTGTGGGGAAGCTTTTTTTCTGCAGGTCATGGAAGACTTGTAAAAAATTGGTGCAGCCAAAATACAGAATTCCAATCATGGAAGAGAAAAGTGATGACGTTTGCAAGAGAACTTTGATTTAAAAGCAGATTTTTTTTCTAGCCAGACCCATAGCATAGAGCTAAAGCAATGCACAAATGGTTTTGTTCTGGCGTGACTGTGTCAGAGCCAAGACTTCAACTCAGCTGATAAACTGCAGGTGGATTTGAAAAGAGCTGTTCACTCACAATCCCGATGCAACCTGACAGCGCTCGTGCAGTTTTGAAAAGAAGACTGAGGAACAATCGCAATGTTCAAATGTGCAAAGCTGACCAAGACCGATCTACACAAGCTCACTGCTGTAATTACTTCCAAGGGTGTATCTGCTAAATACCTGAGCGACAGTCACACTGTCAGTCTTAGATGTTTTATTCATTTACGTTGCAGACATCAGTTTTCACTTTGACATGGCATGAACATTTTGACTAGTGTAAAAAAGCCAAATGAAATTGACTATGATTCAGTGTTGTAATTTGCATACTGTATGATTTTAAAACTGACATGGGCAGATTTCACCCAGCAGGTAATTAGATGCTTTACCTGAGAGCACTGGAAAATTCTATGTATTTTCCCCACAAACCCTTCGGCCTCCCAGCGGGGTTAATGCACCTTATTAATTTTCATATGGGTTCATAAAGGTGACAACCCCAGGTTTGACCTGGAATGACATTTCTGCAACGCCGTCCCGTTTGACCTGATAAAAATGACAGATGTCCCCGGAGTCAACTAGCTGTAGTCCAGTGTGTGCACATCAGCAGCAGCGAGCTAGCACGTCGATCCGCATCCGTCCAGCCCCGTGACGGAGTGTCCCTCGGTGTGGACAGGTACGGAGGACAGGGCAGCTAACGTTAGCCGCACATCAGTTAGACGGAGACAAAGGCATCAGTGTAACGCCGGCCAACGTTCACGGTCCAAAGCGATGGTTCCGTGCAGCGACAACACGTGACGGCAAATGCTGGAGTTTCGCCAGGTGACGGAGATGTGCGCTTACCTTTTGTTGACGCTTTGCGACACCCCAAAAATCAAAACCATAAAGAATGCCAATCACTCATCGATTTCAGACGGAGGAGACACGAGAATGAAGTCAGCGACAATCCCACCGCTACTTCCGTTTCATCCTCTTCAGAATAAAACCGCTTATTGTTTTTTGATAGGGGCGTTTGGCACGTTTTCGCATTCTTTTTCTCTTCTTGTCGGTTCAATTTGAATTAGTTTGATAAATAGGTCAGATAGTGGCGCTTATTTTAGCATTCATAAACCATATCCGTGATATCTAGAGGTTGACCCATGTCAGCCGAGTGGATTTTCAGTCTCTGACACGATTCAACGACCTAACGACGTCGCACGAGTTCAAAGCACTTCCTGTTAGTTCTATTTAATTTGACACATTTCATCATCGCCATTAAACCTCCTGTTTTCAAGTGAACAAAACTCAAGTACATAAATCCGTGTCAGCTAATCATTTTTACAGACATGAATCCAGTTTTACATCACTCTGGGGTAGTGGTCATGTGCATTTCCCTCATCATCGTGTTTTCAGGTATGATGTGGAGTGTCAGTTATGGCAGCAGTTTTTGCACAAAGATTATTAATTTAAAATCCGTGCATTCTTGATATGTTATTCCTGAGTGTGTTTTCTATTCAAGTTACAGGTTCTAAACAGGAAACCTTCTGTTACCAGCATGTCACCAAACATCCTTAAAATGTCATAACAATATAAGCACATTTTGGCATTTCTTTTAGAGTCCTATAGCTTTGGCCTGTTCAAGTCAGATATAAAGTCAGCCAATGAAAACACTGACAAAGTTTCCGAAGCTCCTGACTCCCAGATAAATGGAGTTAGTAACAATTTAGTCACACATTTACACTGAGTCATTTTAGGGGCAACAGACCAAAAAGTTTGGGATGCATCACTGATCTTCAAGACTCAAATGCGACAAAAAAGTCTTAAAACCTTGGTTATATAGTCAGATCTTCGTCTAATATAAAATTCCAAACATACTACTACACAAGACAGCATATTGGTTTTATCCACACCAAACATTCGCAGTGGACAAAATATGTGAACAGCTTATGACACAGTTCTGATGTTTTAAACCAACAATTAATCCCTGCTCACACAAATCAAACAATAACAAATATTTTTAGTTTTTTTTGTTAGCTATCACCACACAAAGTAATAGCCCATCTCTGCAAACAGTTTAACAAAAGAGAGATGGAACAATGTTTTCAGCTGTAAGCATTTAGGACTAGATTCGTGAAAAAAGTCGGTAATAATAATAATAATAATAATAATAATAAATGCTGAAAACATCAAATGCAACTGGAAACTAATTACATTTTGTATATTTTACCCCATAAGTTGGCAGTATTACACCTCCAAGGAGAACCGCGCTCCTTTTTCTTTAAAGAAGAAGAAAAATACCAGCGAAGAAGAGACGCAGAGCCGGAAGTGCGCGTCCATCGGTCCCATGTGATGCTGTTCAGTCCTTCATTCAATTCTGAGACGGCAACTTTAGCAACATTAAACTTTGAAGTTTTCAAAATCCTCAAAACATCGAAGGCGAAAACGTTGCTGTGTCTCAAAGTAAAGGGTAACGCTAGCTAGCTGTTTAGAAAAAAAATCACAGCTTTAGCCAGTAGCAATTTTAGGTGTGATATTTGGATGAAGAGTATCGTGGATCCCAGCATGATCAAGGAAAACCGATGGAACATTCCCCCCAATGCTCCAGCCTGCATGGAGAAGCATCTGTGCTCAGCGCAGTACAGAGCAGGTAGGACGAGCTAGCTGAAGGTTAGGCATCGAAACACGTGATTATCAGTAATCTCAGACTGTTCACATATATTCAAGAGCAAGGCTCTGCAGAAAAACGTGCAGTTCATACAATACAAAACATAATCATAATAATACCATAACGTTTAGTAAATTGTACCGATTAGGGTTTTGTGCTTCTGGCTGTACTTATGTAAAATCCATCCAATAAATGCTTTTTTGCAGCCTAAACACGAGCGGCTTTGTTGATTGCATGTAGGATAAATTTAAGGAACCATAACCCAGCAGAGATCCCGTCAGATCACACTGCTCAGCCTCTCTCTCACTCCTGCTTGCCTTTCAACAATTCTGGTTCTCACCTGATACTCCACATCCCTTCTGGGATAAGAATTCTTATAACTTCTGAAAGATCATGCTTTGCTAATTTGCCTTTTTTCCTGATTTTCTCTGTTATCAGATGGCAACCTGCTGATTGGGGCCTCAAGCCTCACTGGCAGAAGCTGGCAGGGGTCTGTGTGGATCTACAGTAATCCTGAGCAGGCCCCCAATGAAGGATTCTGCAAAGCTGGTGTGCAGACTGAGGCTGGCGTGACAGATGTCAAATGGGTGTCAGAAAAGGGTGTTGTTGTTGCATCAGACTCTGGTAAGGAACAAGTTTACAGATATTATGAGTCAAAGACCTGATCTGGCACTTGAATGACAAACTGCATTTATCTTACTGCACAGGTGCCTTGGAGCTCTGGGAACTAGCAGAGGATGAGCGGCTGCTTGTGAATCGTTTCACCAAACACGAGCACGACCATATCGTTACCACAGTGAGCCCCGTTACCGGAGAAAGCAGTGCTGTTACTGGCAGTATGGACTGTCGGTTAGATGCCATTTTAAATGAAACATACACAGTTAAATGAAGTGTCACAGATGAACAGAGACAGTGCGAAATGTTTAACACTATATCTTTATGGTTTTGCTAGTTACCTTTTCCAACCCTTTATCAGCAGAGTGGATCTTTTCTCTTTCTTTTCTATAGGATTAAATTATGGGATCTCAGTGAGGAGACGGTTGTCACTACATACAATGGTAAGAAATGAAAGTAATGAAAATGTGCTTATACATTTTTTATTTCACTTAGTTGTCACTCTTTCTAAGAAAGATAAAACAAATGATCTATTTTAATTTATATGAATTATCTCTTTTGGTGCAAAGCTAGGGATTTTTCTAAAGCTTTGTATCGTTAAGATACGACTTTTTCATCCCACACTGGGCAAGTATTACTATTAATTTAAATTTTCTCAATCTATAGCACTTGCCTAACTTAAGGAAATATAGGCAAAGAAAAATAAATTAGCCCTTGAGTCAAATTTGTGATGTGCAAAACTAGGCTCTGTATATAAATACAACTGCATTTGAATTGAAAATATGATATAATTAAAAGTGGTCTAATGTTTTTGACACTGAATGCTGTCATCTGATTGGCAGGGATGATTTTTATAAAGATTATCTTTCTTTCTCAGTGCACACACAGCCAGTCAGTTGTGTTGCTTGCAGTCCTACAGATGAGTCTCTCTTCATCTCCTGTGGTCAAGTAAGACGCTTTTACAAAGTTTGAATTACCTTTTGTCGACACCTAACATAAAACAACTCATAAAACTTTTTTGAGTCTTTAGGCAGTTTTTCTGCATTGATGTGCACGATAAGTGATATAGAAATATGTCTAGATATATTATCCAGCAACACTGAAGATGAGTCAATAGTAAAAGAGCAGAGGGAAAACTAGACTATACTCTATCACTCTCAACCTGTTGCTGTCCTCCACCCCTCAGGATGGTCGTATTCTGATGTGGGACCGAAGAAAGCCAAACAAACCCGCCTCAAGAATAGGTAAGCAGTTTGTCCAGAGTAAACTGAAACCTTCAGCCATGATTTCCTGTTTTTTGAAAACACCAGGATTTATTTTACTATAGTAGAAACTAGTACCAATGGTACATAATAATTTCCCCAGTCACCAAATTAGGTTTTGACCGTTGAGCCCATTCTACAGCTTTATCACTGTCCTGTTTTATTTTGTTTCAGATGTTGAGTCCCCCAGCTGCTCACCTACCACTGTAGCATGGCACCCCCACCACAGAAGTACTATTGCATTTGGTAAGGCCTAGAAGCAAACCTTTTATGAACAGAGACATTAAAGTGGCTCTCTGTTTTTGATCATGCTTATTGCTCCTCAGGTGATGAGCTGGGTAAAGTCACTGTGAAGGATTTGTTGGGAACAGAGCCAGCCCAGGTGAAGCATGTCCACAGCCGCAGAGTTAATGGACTTGCCTTCTCCACACATAGGTACATACACTGTTACATCTTCACTGTCTCTCACTTAGCTTGTCTATGAAATGGTAACTCTTTTTTTTTTTTTTTCCCTGTCCCAGTGCTTCCTTGCTAGCCTCCATTAGTGATGATTGTTCCCTTGCTGTTATGAACTCTGAACTGCGAGAAATGTGAGTCTTTGTTCCTTATACTATCTGGGCAACCTTGTGCAGCATTTGGGGAAAGTAAAAAACTAATTATGTTTTCTTCTGGTATAGACTTAGAGATCGGAGGCACCAGGATTTTGTCAAAGGTGTGTCCTGGCTGCACAGTGCCTCCGATACCCTCACGACTGTGGGCTGGGATCATCTTGTGCTTCACCACACGCTGGATCCAGCTGTTGTAGCTCCAAACTCCTCGTAGACCAAAACAATAGTGCAAGACAATGATTCAAACTTATTAAACCTTTCCCAACCTTTATGAGAACTAGGAGAACTAGATTAAAGTGTTATTTTTTTCCTCACTCAGCGCTCCTGATGTGTAAACATTTGGACTTTTGTGCTCCCTGTTTTGGCCTTGGTTAATTCATATTCTACAGTACAGTCTCTCTTTGTCTTTCATGCTGTATGGCATCATTCGTATGTAGTTTCATTAGAGCTAACCCATTTGTATTGCATAATTTTACATTAAAGAAACCTATTGTTGTGATAAAAAAATTTGACCTTGTATTTCTTGGAATCTATTTTAAGACAATAAGTGAAAACTTATATGAAATCCGATTATTAGAATATGTAATTTGAGCTAGAAAGCACCATATTTTACTGGCCTTAAACTAATCCTGGAAATCTACCGAATCACTGAATACGTTTCATTTTTTATATTACAAAAATATGTTCTTTATATGTATAATTTTTACATCATATTAACTAAATGTTACTAATTTCACATGGGAATTTGAAATGAACATGCACTGTGTATTTTAAAATACTTTGATTAGCCTAACATCATGTGAGTCAGGAGTTATGCTAGCGCTTACTTTCAGTTTTTTATTATATGTATATGTATTATAAATATTTTTATTTTATTATATAATCTTCAGAGGAACTATCATGCCATTTGGCAAAAAAAAAAAATCAATCTTCCGTCCACATCAAAAAGCACCATGGTGGTTTTCACTAATGACTATCACGGGTTGATAGAGGTAAACCAGGGATACTGTAACATTTTAATAACTAATAAGTTTTGATACTTGCACAAAATGAATTTATTCATTAACACATAAGTTTCATACTTATATTTAAAGCATAAGAACATTTTCTACATGAACACATTTCTAATAAAGTAAAACAACCTGTATACATATGGCAAAACATTTCTTAAATCAATAAATATGAAAAACAATTATACTACACGATAAACATAATCTGGCATGCGTCTGAATAAGTTTTTGGCTTGGCTCCAGTGGGTCTGCATCACTTGCATGTAACAGTAAAAACATTGCTGCTTTGAGACAATGAACAACATCAATTACGTTGTATATTATTATATTTTACATTAAATATTACAGGTGAAGACGTTACAAACTTCTTTCCTCTCAGTGTAGAGGTATATAGCATTAATCTAAGCATGCTGTTGATAGTATTTGCTAGGCATTTGGCTTTAAATTGAAAACTGGGCTGAAAAATACACCAACTAATCACATTGATAAACAACAGCAGCCACATGCTTGTATGTTTTTGTATTTATATAGTTTTTTTTATACATCATTCATAACTAAGCTGACTATTGTTATGAGACATTCAAAACATATTTGCCAACAATGTTAATGTTCAAAGTACTTTTCCCTGTTCCTGGGAATGGAAAATTGTATTACACAAAAAACAGTGTGGGTCATATACAGCTATGTGCAAGGTTAGTACCCTTTATTTCATCAACATACATTCAATGCACTGTTAACAATTACAAATGTTTCTTCATCAAAAATTTAAGTTACTTTTTAATTAAATTATCAAAGTGACGCAAGCTTTGGCACTTTTAAATTTTTTTATATACACTTCTATTTTTATTACTTCTCATGAAGAAACAGTTGTCTACTAGCTGAATGTGAAACATTGTTATGTTAAGTTCAGAGTTTGGATTGTGTTACGCAAACATAATCCTCCCACTGTAATAATGATGTGCATTTAACTATTAAAATGTTTTCTCATCATAAGTAACAAAAATGGTCAAGGAGTGTATATAGACAAATAAAGAAACGTGAAAATTAATTTGTCGGTGAAGATTATCAGTCATCCGGGTTTGGTTGTCCAAGGGTTGTCAATTGAACTTCTATCTGCTGTTTGGATGAGGAACGAAACATTTCCAAGCAAAAAAGAAAGAAGTCCACTTGACATCATTCTTGAAACTTTAAAACGTGCAAAAGTCTGCATAAATCTTACTAAATTAATTAATAATTAAGTTAATTTCATTTCAGATGAAAAAAACATTTGCAATAGCTAATAGTGCATTAAATATAATTTCAAAATAAGGGGTTACTAGCTTTTGCACCTGACTGTAGATATATCTAACTTCTCCTGTTTCTTCAAGAAGACTCCCCTTTACTGACAAGGGTAATAGGCTGTTTGGTTCCAGGCCGAACTGTAAAGGTCAAACCATAGGGGTATTTTGATGGTCCATTGCTGAAAAAAAAAACACATTCATGCTTAGAAGTGGTTTCGAAACCCAAACACTGGGTTTACTATGTTAAAAAAGTCAATGTGTCATGCTGATTACTGGACATCTTACCTGGTGGGAACTTTCATTGAGGATGTCTCCTGATTTTTTTTGACAACTTTACTCTCCAATTCCCGCATGTCCAGAGTTGCTGCTTTCTTGTACACAGGGATATTCTTGCTCTGTGGTGTAGCTTTGGAGACGACAGTGACCTTATTGTCCTCATCAGACAAGGGGGTTCCCCAGTCATCCGAAACCAGATTCCGCCTCCTTCACTGGGGCCATTTTGTGGTCCATTTCCAACATTTTCTTTTGTAAGATGCTCAGGAGTGTGGCCTGACTGGGCGAAAGATTAGATGGTATCTGGGTAGGAGCCACTTGAGTTTTTGTCTGGACTTGGGACTTTGGTTTGACACTGATGTCAGGAGGTGGGAATTTTGGAGCAGCTGGAGAGTTAGGTTTAGGAGGAGGAGATGGAACCAGAGCTGGTGGTGGAGGGTTCACAGATGGTGGTGGAACTGGAGCTGGTGGTGGAGAGTTCACAGCTGGTGCTAGAACTGGAGCTGGAGGAGGGAGACTCACAGTCGGAGCTAAAACAGAAGCTGGAGGTGGAATGTTCACGGTCTGCTTTGGTCCCTTTTTCGAAGGGGGGTCAGGTGGAAGTATGGAAGGAGGAGGCTCCATAAGCTCATCTAAATCATCAAACTCTGGAGGTGGAGGAAGTACTGGCATGATTAACCCTGATTTTTTGTTCTCAGGCTGTGCCAGTTGAGATTTTGAGGGGCTTTGCTCTGCTTTTTGTGTCTGCTCACCCAAGCTGGTCACACCTGGGGATGCAGCTGCTTTAATCTGACTGGTAGATGGCATCTGATTCGTAACCAGTGGAGTACTATTGGATATTGTTGGAATTTGAAATGGTGGCGTAAGTTCTACAGCAGGGCCGAGCTTTGGACTCTCTTCTACTCTAGATGCAAGAGAAGAGCTGCCCTTTGGAATGACAACGAAGGAATTAGGACTTGAATCACTAGGGTGAATGCTTGCACTCTGCTGCTCATTTGTTTTGGCTGTGTTTTCTCGTGAGAGGTTGTGAGCTGATTTGTGTTTGTCCCTTTCTTTGGCTGCCATTAACAGAGCCAGTGGAGAAGCCGCATGTCCCTCTCGTGCACCACTGGTTTCACCACTTTTTAGGCTGCGTAATTTACGATCTATTAACGGACTGAATTTGCGACTCTGACTTGAGATTCTTCATATTTGTTGTTTCCAGGCTCTAAAATGACCTGAGTACTGTTCACTTTCTGAGGCTGTATCGACGTCTGTGGTGGAGGTTGGGGTGGTTTGGCTATATCTGGCTCTGCTGAAACTGGCACTGTTTGAGCTTCCTTTTTTGGCTCAGGTGGGGGTGGTTGAGAGGGTTGGCTAATCTGTAAGTTCTCCTTCACGTCCTGTGCCTCTTTATGAACTGATTTAATTGGGGTAGCCTCTTTGGGGGCTTTTCCATCCACCTGGACAAGCACTGGGGAAGTTTTAACAGACCCAGAATCTTCCAGGAGCAACATCTGTTTGGGTCTTGTGTCACGATCCTCATATCCACTGAGAACAGAGGCTTTAGGTATACTGTAAAGTTTTGCTGTGTTCTGTGGATTAAAGCTGGAGAGCGCAGGTGCCTGCACAGGTGGGGGTGGGGCAGGAGTTTGTGGTGGGGAGTCAAGGGTGGGAATAGAGGACAGCCTAATGGGCTTTGGAGGTGGTGCCTTGGGAGTCTTTTGTTGCTTTTCAATAGGTGGTTGTGGTGGGGCAAATTTTGGATGCTCAGGAATTTTATCTGGCAGCTGATAAGAACTGGGTATAGATGATGTGTTGGTCAAGCCAGTTGATGGAGGCTTTGGTGGAGTCATTGGTGGTGGTTTTAAGAAAGCAAAATTCTCCTCCAAAGATGGTGAAGTGGGTTTTGGGAGGACACTGAAATAGGTGAAGGCTTCGAGAGTTTAGGTCACCCATGAAGTCTGGAGGAGGAGGAATGAAAGTCCCTGGAGGGGGTGGAGGTGCCGTTGAGGGGGGAGGAGGAATAAATATTTCCCCCTCAACAAGGTCAGGGACAGATATAACCGATCCGTTGGATAACTGGTTCTTACCAACTGCAAAGGAAGAGAAGAGAGAGAATCTGTGCTGAGGAAGAGTTCATGCTGTTACACATTTTCAAAAAATGTAGAAAAAGTTTAGTGTGTAAAATATATATATATTTTTCTAAGAACATTTCTATTATGTATATTAGTTGGTGCTGATGAGGTTACTTTCACCTACAGTATAAGTACATCCAGAGAAATACCCACAAGTATCACTAAGTTATAGCAAAGCATTATTGCTGAGAATAAAGCCTGATAAACAAGTCCGATAAGGATCTTACTCAGCCTCAGCTTCCTCACAGCCAAAATGAATTGAATGACATCAATGTCTTTTTATAAATACAAGCACTCCCATTCTGCAAAATGCCTGCCAGCTGCTATAGTTTTTTGGACACATTCAGCGAGACTATTGAGCAACCGCCTGGACAAACATTTACCAACTGTGTATTTAAAGCCTTTATGGAGGCATTGTGATTGCTGTGATCCTTGAACTGAGTTGTACGAGGTGGGACGCTCACCTGAACCATTGACTTTTGGGCCACTGACAGGAGGGAGAAGAGGGACTTTAGGCGTTGGGACAGCAAACCCCTGAAAACTGTCGGAGGACTGCGAGGAAAAAAACGACATCATAAGACTGTTGATAGTTCATAGACACATGAAACAAAGACAGCTGGAAAGATTACATAAACTGTCAAGCATTCACTGCTGCAGTCAACCAACCAGTTCTCAACAATCATACCACTCAGTGTTCCTTAAAAACAGGTCACTTATCATGTCATTAGCATCAACAGAATAAAAGTTGCTTCCAAATCATTACATTTTTTCTCAGGTGTTTGTTTTATGAAGAACTTAGGCTACAAAAATTCTAAAATGTCTTATTTCCCAGCAAGTTTATTTATTTAAGTTTATTTAAGTAAAAATAAAAATATAATATTTTGCATTCAGACTTGTACCTTGGTGTTTTATTATAACATACCAATTGGCTTGACCTGGTGACCTTTTTTTCCAAATAGTATAAACTTTTGTTCTGGAGGTTTTGTCACAGTGAAACTCATGGTGACATGTTGCTAGGGAATAATTCTTGCACACCAAGCTTTCACATACTTTGCTCATGAGGAGTACAAGTGAATCAGAGGATACACCTATTCACTACATTGTCTAGTGTCAAAGAAGGCCTGGTCAAGCAGGCTGTCACTTAGATACCTGTGTGTGTTTATGTGTGTGTGTGCATGTCTGTGGGTGTGTGTTTTTTGAGGAAAAAGTGTGAGAGAAAAAGAGAGAGAGACTGTTCTCTTTATGGCTCAGTGCCACCAAAAATAAACACAGACTGTGTTGACACATTACAAATCCATGAGAGTTAAGAGCATGTATGCCCTTCAAAGGTTCAGAAAATCGAACTTGATGTACTGCAGCTATGATGTAAGACTGCTGCAGGCCCTTTGACTAACCCTCCACTGTAATAAATCCACAAACTCACACTAGTTTCACTTCAAACACATTAGATCTCGAACATGATCTAAACCTCTTACCCCAAAAAATCCTGTTTATATTAATGTAACGCAAATCTATTTAAATTCTAATGGATACGGTTGTTATAGAAAATGCTTTCATGTAGGTTATGTGCAAAGTCTGCATAATGCACAAAAACTTCAGGAATCTCACCTGAGAAAGGAAAATATTTGAGACTTAAATAAGTTGGATCTCTGCCTAATATTACACCTAAAATGACCCTGTGGTCATCACAGGGCATTTTGTGGCTTCTTGGAATAGTTTGAACCCTGCACCGAAGGTTGAGGGTGTGTCAAAAACATGGCGTATGTTCCAGTTTGATTTCATCTGTTTGTTCCCTGCACTATGACTCAGTTTCATCTGTCGCAGCAGGCTGAGCTGTCCTGCCCATGTGCTGCTGGGTGTGGCACATCCAACACATGCCACATATGCATTCACAGAACACTCCCAAACACTGAGGTGTGTGAACCACAGCAGAGATGAGATCTTTGTTTATACCTGCAGCAGGTTGATATAATGGACAGTTACTGAACCACAAAAGAATTATTTTGAGTAAATGTCATTTTTTTCCAAACCCCTGGAAGAACTTGGCTATTTATTGTAAAATAATAAGGTTATTCTCAGGTGATACACAACGATGAAAGACATAATAGTATCTTTCATGTAAATGCCATTAACTCATGTAGTTTATGTGCAGAGGCTGCATAATCACAAACCACCATCTCAAAAACACTCTTACAATTGAAAGTCTTGCATTGAACATTCTGCTTAACAAAATGCACATAACGTCTCAACTGAAATGTACAGTACAAGCTTGGTTTTTTTTTTGTAAAATAATAATCTGCAAAATATCTATAAATTGTAGTATGAAATGGAAGACCTCAAATGTAATATCTACAACTGATTGCATTTTGAAACACAACTGAAAATAGTGTATGACAAACTGCAGTATGTTATGTATCTCAGAAGAGTAATAATGCCTTTTGGAGTTAAACCTTTTCCTACTGTAGTGCATACCGTTCTAGGAAAAAGTATAAGCAGGTACCAGTATTAGCATTCCCACATCAGAGTAAATTATAGTTATTAGAAAGAAAAGTGACTCAGCAGCCCTGCCTCAAGACTTTCCCTGAACAGGTAAACATTGCTCAGTGAACACTGTTAAACATGAAAACATGTTGCTTAACTTCAGCTTATAGTCAGATTTTTAGATTCATGATCCTGTGAATATTTAGTCTGACGCAGACTCATACACACAGCTCTGCAGAAATGGAGTTAAAATGAAAGAATCTCTGACGTGTAAAAAGCAGGTTGGAAACTGTCCAGACACTTCTCTTGTCTTACTGCACCATCAGAAAATACATATCTACACAGGACGTCTAGCGTGAAGCTTACTGAGATACTCACCGCATGATGCTTGACAGTGGGTCTGGCCCGCACACTGGCAGTCCCTGACTCAGGGATCGCTGGTGAATCCAGCACCAACTCCACATTGTCTGGAGAAATAAAAGGCCGAGCATTAACACCCAGAGGCAGACCAACTACTGCTGGTCTTGGGTAGATATTAGCACATTCTGGTCATTGCACAGGTAATGAGATACTGCAGGCACCAAATCCTGCAGCCTTTAAAGGCTGTTAGTCAAGCTGATGATCTGTTGCATGATCTCACATTTTGGTAAATAGTTCTCTTACTGACAACCAAATTGTTATGCACAGATGCACAGCTGCATGTTGTCTTTTTTTTTTTTTTTACCATTGTGTTAAAGCGAAAGCTCAGCTAGGGTGGCAACTAACGTTAATTACAGCAACACAACTTGTTGCATAAAACACAATAGTGTCCAAACAGAAATCAGCAGCCTTCAGCTTTCGTCCGCTTGGAATATTTTTTTCACTTTTTAGCTAAAGTCATAAAGTTTTGTGTCTTTTTATGCCATCACATGACACATTTGTATGTGTGTGAAAATAATACAATGTCGGCATGCTGAAGCCAGAGAGGCACAGAGATCCTTGTGCACTGTCACTGGAAATGATCAAAGAAAGGGCCTGAGGGCGAAGGTGAGATACAGAGCAATGTCAGTGAGGTGAAGACCCGACAGCTAGAATGTCACCATTAAGTGCATGAAAAAGAACACAACAAACAACCACGGCAGCCGAAAAACCCTTCCCAGTGTCAGCGATGACTGATGAAAGAAACCCGTCACAGAAAGGCACTTGGCGTGTTTTGTCGGCCTTTTGTGGAGACACTTTTCATCAGGGCTGAAGAAAAAAACCATCAAAGGGCGACAATAAAAACAAGGAAGGAGAGCAGAGTGTTTTTTAACAACTGCTTCTTTGGTTGAATATGCTTCATCTATCATGTCCAAAAGGATGCTATCAGACGGGGGAGCAGCTCAGCAGGACCTGCATGCCAACAAATTTGTTTGCTCTCCTGTCTGATTTGAATCAACACATGATGTCGATATTGCTGGGTTTGATGATACCAGAGCCTTTCATATAGCTTTCAAGATGTCTTATAGAATTTTAGTTCTCAACTTGAATGAAAGGTCATCATCAGTATTTCCAGCTTTTGATATTACATTAATGTAATGTGATTTGTGGTTTCATGGGGATATTCAGAAGAAGTTGGGCTGCCTGCCTGATGCACCCGACTGAAGAGACACAGATCACAGTGTTGGAGGACAGGTCAGTGTGAGGACAGATGGGCGGGGTCGTCCACATTTGAACAGAACTTTCACATTTAATCAAGCGCCTGCTGCTCCCTGATCACCAGGGCCATCGATTAAAAATCGACATGTCTTTATGATCTACTAACTGTTGGAAATAAGTACATACATAAGAATAAGTGTTGGTTTTTAGGAAACCGTTGCTGTAGACACTTAAACTCCATCCCACAGTAAACGAACTCTGAGCCGTCCACTCACCCATGTCCTTGATTTTGATGTTGGTGTCGAACAGAGACTGGCTCTTTCGACCCAGAAAATGTAACGCCCCCTTCTTCATGGCGATCGATCAGTCAGTATCAGCTCTCCAGGAATTATTGGCACATTTTGTCCAGCAGATAAATCCAAGGCAAAGCGCAGGTGACAGGTGCACCACCGGCCTCCAGGTGAAGCCGAGTCCAGCGGTTTGATGCAAACTCGTCGGGACGGACGGAGAAAATGGAGTTAACCCCGCCCCCCGCCTCCCGCCTCTCTGACTGCGCCTCCGTGTTTCCGAACACTCCCAGCAGGTGAGGCCGCGGCCACATTCCAGCAGGAAGCCGCCGTGCGCTCACCTGTGCGGCCTCAACGGGCCCGTCTCGACTTTCATTTGCTCACTTTGACGCCAGCGGCTGCGCACAATGTTCTCACTGCTCAGGTCCGATCCTGGTTTTTCCCTCATTGTCTCCACTTCAGAGACCTGGGATCCGCAAGTCTGGCAGGACTCAGCGATTATATAACAGAGGTTTCAGTCTGGAGGAATTCCAGTCCTCTGCACAGTCATTAACACCAAATGCACGACAACTGGCACTAAGAATAGAGTTTGGATTCATTTTATTCTGTAATATTGCCATATTATTGTAATATGAATTATTAAACAGAATTATAGAACAGTTTATAACCATGTACTGGGGGATCTTTAGGTGCAAAGTAGCAGACACAGAATTCCCATGACTTCTATAATTGTATTTCACCACTTTTCATAGTTAATTGTAGAATTTTTACTCTTTCACACTTGTTATTTCTTAGTGTGAGCTATGTATGTATGTAAACATGTATTTACAGTTGTGAACATGTAATTGAGTGTTTGCAATATGTTTATTTAGTGTGTACGGGTACACAGAATACCATGAAATATGACCAATGAAATGACCAATACGGCAATAAGTAAATCTGACACTTACCTGAGCAGCTTTAACAATGACTGGTTAAAATACCAGTAAAACATGGCAGAGCCAAACTCTGATCAATTAAGATAATCTTCAGCAAAGATAAATTGGTGGTACAAGTGAAAACATACATTCTGTTCATGAATGCTTTCGGAAGCCCTAACATAACAAATCAAGTGTGTGATTTTTATTTCCCTGTGCATTTGTGCAGTTAGTTAATAATTAATGTTTAGACATTGCTTTTTTGTTATAAACTCACATATCTGTGTCATCGTTTAGGTATTTTAAGGCAATGTTGACCCAACGAGGGTGAAGCAAGGGATCTGTGCAAGTGGAATAAATGTAAAGTGAGCTGACCCGGTGTCAGAATATCAGTGCTGGCAAGTAACTTACATTTACTAAATACATTTACTAAAGTACAATTCTACTACTTTACTTTACTTTACTTTACCTCTGTGTTCCACTTAGTACAGATGTATGTATTACTCCTCTGCATTTGAGAGAGAAACCCTGTAGATTTTAATCCTCACCCTTATTTTTTAAGCCCCAGTTAAGTAATCATAACATTGAACAAGTAAATTTAGATAAAACAAAATAAATATAAGGTAGTAAAATGTGCATCATTTATCATAACTGACTGCAGGTAAAATATCCTAAAAGCATGTATAAGAAAAAAAACGTTTTGAACTATGAAATTCGAATATTATTTTCTAAATAGCTAGATACCAATACACAATTTCAGGAATTGTAAATATTTGTTGATGCAATAATTACATTGTGTTAAAACATAGTGACATATCTAATGGCCATGTATTTGCTGTTGATTTCATATAGGACTAAGTTAAATTAAATAAAATTCAATACATGATATTATACAATACGAGGCCCATTGCTGCATGACTTTAGGTAGTTTATCGCTACTTCTGAGTTTATCCCCCAGTCAATATTTGAATCTTATTGACATTTTTCCACTTCTTCCTCATATTATTATGAAATGTATGTATGTAGGTTGACAAATATTCACTGGATGTGTTTAAGGAAGTGAGTTTACGTAGGAGCAGTTTTGCAGACTTTTTCAGTTTTCCACACAGCCAAGAAAACCAGCCAGTGTTTTTGGCGACAGTCACTATCTGTCACACCTACAGTAAACCTCAGGTGTCCTGGAGACCAACCAGACTGGTCAATCTGGTTCCAGATTGCAGAGTGATGCTGCTGACAATGTGAAGAATGTGCTGGGAAGAGAGCACGTTTCCTGCCTTGCGACGCTAAACTTACAGCTCAGCGCTATTCAGGATGTAACTCAACACAAGCTGCGCTTCATCTGCTCTTTGGGCTATTCATTCAGATTATTAATGTGAGGGAGGATACAGAGTGAGTCAAATTTTTAGGGGTCATTACCATGTCCAGATGTCAAAGACACTGAACCCCAAGGTGCAGGTGCCATCTTTGGCGTGTGATTGTATGACTTAAAGGGCGAATGAGAAGCAATTGTAAAGCAGTTTGGGGAGCGAGAGGTACAGGGAAGGATCTAGAAATGTTTTGTTGGGGTGGAGAGACTGGGGCACATGCTCAAAAGTGTGTAGCACATTTGAATTTTTTTTTTTCAATTTTTAAAATAATAAGCTGTGTATTCATTGGTTAATAGTATTTCTTCGGTTAGAAATGTCAAATACATTAATCTACAATTTTTCCTTCCAAGTTATCGTAAAAAAATAATCATATATGGGTAGAGAGGTAAAAATCCTTTGCAGAAGTGATCTGACTGGCTGACTACCAGAAAAATTATATTGTGACATAATAGATGAAACCACCTTTAATATGCTAAATGTCAAAATATGATTTATTTAACTTAATAAGTGTTGACCATTTAATACTTCTCCAATACCCTTTAATTGTCTACAAACAAATAAAGCCACTTTAAACAGTGGACAATCATTTTATCACCTTTTATTGGTTTTGGGCAGGTGCATATCCTGATGCGGGGCAGACTGTGCCAGCACAGACATCACATTATTTCCTCCCATCTGATGACTGATATATAAGGAAGTAACCAAAAGACCATAAATGTTTTGCATGACTTCATGATGAGGTATCGGTTGTAAATGTGAATCAAAACAGATATTATATGAACTAAATGGATTGTGTGGAAGAATGTGCACAGTTAAGATGTTTGCAGGTCACCTTTCATATATTAAACAGTTCTTCCAGGGAAAATTGTTCACAGGGAAGCTTGCGTGGCTCTGCATACCTTTGGTTCATAGTTTTCTTGATTTTATTTTGCCAGATATGTCAAGACCTTTTGATTGATAAGACTTCATAAGAGAAAAAAAAGGCCCAAGTATTGTCCTGAAACAACAGGGGACCACGTTTGTCTGAATGAGACCAAAAGCTGTGGAAATCACACCACAAACCTGCAGTAGATTTGTTTGGGCCCTGAGCTAATGCACAATGCAGGGTCAAAGAACTGGCACTAATCTGACATCTACTGGTGGAAAGATTCAACACTAACTGCAACAGTTTCTAAAATGATCTCATTGTGTCATGTGTAATTCCTTATGTAATCATTGGATATTGTAATTAGATGTCAGAAGAGGACTTTTCCAACACGTTTTGTTTGACAGAAGATCTTGTTCATCTAGAAACTGATAAAAATGCAAATCATCCATTTGATGAATAGCTGACATTATTATTTTCCACACAGGTCAGAGTGAAAAATGCTCCTTCTTCGAACAGTGCAGTACAGTATTGTGTCACTTTCCCCCTTCATACATTATGTACAATGAGTAATGCATAAAGTAATACTGTCTCTGAAAGTACAAAATCAGCTACTCAGATGTTACAGTTATCGATGAGCTACTGGAAAAAACCTTCACATTATTAAACACTATACTAACTTGACAGAAAACTCATTCGTGGGGCTACACATTGTATGTGGGGCTGTGTTTTTTTTTCTTTAAGAGACGTTTTTTGCGTCATTGCTCTTGTAAGGTCTTGTAAAAATTGAGATGCCTGTTATGTTTTTTGTGATGCTAACACTTATTATGTTCAATTTTTTATTTTAGCAGTCATTCTGGCTGTTGTGTTTGCTGTAATGACTGTCCGGTTGTGTGGACCAAAAAAGAAGCCAAGAAATCTTTTATTTAGGGAGAGAGGAAGAGTCTTGCGGTGGATTGTGTAGTGAATCAGCAGACAGGATCCAAAGTGAGTGTGGTTTTGTCTTTGCAGGTAGAGCAGCAGCAGAAATGGCAGCGGGTGAAATCTGTCCCTCTTAAGAAAGAGAGTGAGGGGATCTGGATTTGGTTGAGGGCCGGCTCAGTAAAGGTTGGAGTACTGGCACTCAAACAGACAGGTACTTTCAGGTGGGCTGTTTCCGGTTTTCAGGGCCCAGTGTTTCTCCAGAGTGTTGCAGTAAGTAGATGGTTTCCCGTAATTTGACCGGGAGCAACGTCTGAGCGTAAGTGAGAAAGAATGAGCGTGAGTTGGCAGTTATCTTAGCGAAGATGTGTGAATCCAAATCCACAATAAATGTGAGGGAACAGGGTAATCAAGGCAAAGACGAAATCTAAATCCAAACTTTCAGAAAGATAATCAGACAAAATCATCAACAGACAGAAACATTCAGGACAGAGGTAAAATCCAAGTTTCCAGGAAATAAGTCAGAGGCAGAATCAAGCAGAGTTCCAAACTGACAGGCAGAGGCAAGTTTCCATTGGCTCAGGCAGGTGTCGGGTTCACAATAAAACTTCAAAGAGAGATGAGATCCGTCAACTTCAATTTTGGAAATATTTTGGGGGATTGTGTGCCTGATTTCTTTGCCTCGTTGTGTCAGTTTTGTTTTACTTTCCTGTTTTTTCTTCCCTCCTCTGCCAATATGTGTGAATGATAAACATGGGTTTTGTTTGTAAAGTCTGTCCCTCTTTACATTATCAAACTCTGGAAAAACAACATTATCAAACACATTTTAACGTGCCAATAATTGTAAGTGATTCAACTAAACTTTGGGTTCTGTAATTACTTAAATCAAAGACTGATTAATCCTTAATTTGTTTAGCAGCATCCCGCACCACTCCACCCCTGTGCTGCTCTAATTGAATCTATACTCTTGTTTTCATTTCTACTTAATGGATTTTGTAGATCTATTGCATCTTTCTGTACTGCTTGCTTTGCCTACATGTGCTTGTATCCACTTAATTCAAGTTATCTAACCTTAAAGAATAATCTTGAGTGCTTCCCACAGTGGGTTAGATTCACTGGACAGCAGCTGTGGTGTATATTATAAAAGTAAAGATGATTTTAGCTACAGATCATTGAAAGGAATCCTACCAGTTGAATTACAATCTGTAATATAACAATTATGGTGTGCATGTTTCCACAATGTTATACTTTTTAATATATTTTGAGATGCATTTTACCCAATGTATTGATGAATGCTTTATTGTGGTATTGGCTGTGTGTGTGTTTTTGTGTGTGTGTAGTTAGATGCATAGGATCTTGATTGGAAATAACATTTTATCCATGGTTTTACTGCTCTGACAGACACAAAGAGACTTGAAAATTTAAAAGGAAAACAGTATGGTCTTTTTTTTAATGATATTCAAACCTAAAACTGAACCAGATAAACAAAAAACACAAAATGAATTGTGTGCAACAGGTTTATAATGGGACCTCTAGTGGGGAGCTGAGCCCTGGTTGGGAATCACTAAATACATCACTGGGACGGTTTGTTGCCCAACACAGGACAAACACAGCCTTTGTCAAAGGTTTCTGAAACCGAAAAGGTCAAACTGCCAGCAACAATTGCAGATTGTCTAACAACTTTATTATTATATGACCAACGCATCACAGCCTATAACTTTCAGCAGGGTCTATTGAACATACAACAATAAAGACAATCTTCCAGTGTTGCCAGTGGTTTGATCTTTTAAGTTTGTGTCCCCATGTTTGGGATGATGCCAGAGGTCCTTCTTCTTGCTTTGTATCTTTTCTGGCACAGTGGGGACAATCACCCATTAACACTCAAAAATGCTAAAAAGTCACACACTTACAGCCCGAGGCTCATTATGCAGCTCAAAACCAAATGCAAAGATGATGGACTCATGCTGTCAGAGTCTTGAGTGGTTTCAGGGAGTGGCTCTTTGTTGTTGGACTGTTTTGACTTGTGTTAACGACAGAATCATGATCAATTACCCACCGGCCTCGTGCTGCTTCATAGTGAGTGTGGTGTTCTCTCATGGACAAACACAAACCCTGTCAGACTCTCAGTCTCAGTTTCGGTAATAGGTTTATTCAGTGGGAGCATGACTCCAGCAGAAGACTAAGACCCCCGAACTGAGGGGAATTATGGGTGCATGGTCTATAGAACCTTAACAGCATGTATGCGTGTGTGTCTGTCACACTTATACATGTGTTAGTATCATGGTGATGAAGCAATATTACATAATTACATGTTGATTATTATTATTATTATTTATTTATTTATTTTTTTATTATTATTTTGACCAAATACCTGGACTATATAATAATGTGCAAGTGTGTCTAGACTCTGATCAGATGCTCGAGAAAAAAATGCTTGTTGTTCACGTGCCTTTCTCCCCCAACAGCTGCTCAGAAAAGGTGTGTCACCGGCGTGACGTCACAGCTGTACCTGAGTTTCGGTGAGGAAAGGGGAGGAGCCAAGCCGAGTGAAAAACATCAGCTCTTCCCTGTTGTCCGGGACAAACTCTGCTCTCGTTACTTTCAATCAGCCCGACGAAGTGACTGTTGGTGCTTCCTGTTCGGGGGGATTCTGCAGGAGTTTTGGGGGATTCTGCAGGAGTTTTGGGGGTTTGCGGAGGAAAGACGCGCTTTTACTCCCAGTTTGTCGCGAGCAGGCCGAGGAGGACAGACCTCCACAACTTCCTGGTTCGCAGCAGGTATGTGAGGTTTTGTTCGTTTCCTGCTTTGGTTTTTGACGTCGTGGAAAGACACGGTGACCTCTGGGGTCCACGCCGCGGGGAAGGGACTGAGACTTTTGACCGTTTCCTCTCTGCCAGGATGTCCGTCACCCCTCGACGTGTCCGCCTCAAGCCCTGGCTGGTGGCCCAGGTGGACAGCGGGCGATACCCGGGTCTGGGCTGGATCGACCGGGAGGCCATGCGCTTCCGGATCCCATGGAAACACGCTACGAGACACACGCCCCAGCACGAGGACGAGGACACAATATTCAAGGTTCGGTCTCTATTATCAGACTGTATGATGACAGACTCACAGAGGGACTGTGTGTTTATCCTGGGACAGGAAGTGTCCTCTTCCATCCCAGTTATTGGGATTAGTCCTGCTTTATGTCCTGGGGGTTCAGGAAGATTTGACAGGTTACAGTCTACGGCAAAAACTAGGTCTTTGCCTCAGGAGCAACATCGCGTTTTGCATTGTGGCTTCTAGCTTTAGGATCAGGAGGGAAATAAGGGCAGGCAGGGACCAGCATTCCCCTTTATTTGTGTTTGTTTATTCAAAATGCAGTTTTTCATGGTTTGTGTATGTTGTAATCCATGCATTTATTCTTTGGTATTCTTCTTCATTTTTGTAAATTAAGATGACATTTCCTTGTACTTTCATAACTGTAAACAGTTTTCCATGTAAACCTGTGGTGCATAAACGGCTTCAATAACTAAATAGTTTGAAGATCTATTGCAGGGATATAAAAATATTAAAGCTGTGCGATGTGTGATGTGATACCTCTGCCCTCCAGGCATGGGCTGTGGAGACTGGAAGTTCCAAGAGGGAGTCGATGAACCTGATCCTGCAAAGTGGAAAGCTCAGCTTCGCTGTGCCTTGAACAAAAGCCGGGAATTCAAACTGGTCTACGATGGCACCAAAGAGGTCCCCATGAATCCTTTGAAGATATATGATGTCTGTGACATTCCACAGCCCCTCAGTAACCAAGGTAAAAGAAGAGCATGTGCAGTTTGACAGATCTTCATCCTCAATGATTGTTTGAATCCCTCATTTCATTTTAATTTGACATAAGTTAGTATCTTCTAATACTATTTCTTAACACACAGGCTCTTCAGATGCTGGTTCGTGGACTCCACATGATGAAGATGCCGGTGAGGAAGATGTTCCGGATACACCCGAGTCTCTCCCTCCATACCCAAATAATGGTAAATGATTTTTTTCCTGCAGCTAATTGAAAGTACAAAAGCAAATAAATATAGTTTGAATGCCATTAACAACAACAGCACAAAATCCTTCTTTCTTCCTAACTAGGCACAAGTCCTTCCCCTCTCATCTTGTGGTCTCCAATGGGCTCAGATTCATCTGTGGCGCCTCCAAGTTGTCCCCCTTCAAATGAGGTCTGGCCCAAAGAGGAGCCTTCCAAACCCTGGCCTAAAGAGGAGCCTGGGGATGTGGAAATGCACCCCGCACCTATGGCTGATCTGCCCACGGCGCCTCTGCCCGATCAGTCCATGCAGCATCATCCTCTACCTGACGCCTTGTTTGCCTCTCCAGAAACGTGGATCAGTTCCCTCCCGAGTAAGCATGCCCTGTTTCTAGTGCTGTTAAAATATGAAAATCAAATCACTACAAATCTACTACTACTACTCTTTCAGCTTTTCCCATAAAAAAAACACATCATCCCAGAGCACGGTCAGTAGATTTGTATAGAACAGGCAGAGATTCCTGCTGTGTCGTCTCAGTTTATTTTGGTGTATCCAGTTAAAAATTCTAAAGGGGGGTGGTGATTACATTTAATAGGCACTGTAGGTAAATATTTGCTCTATTTATAAACATTGTGTTTTATGGATGTAGCAGTTCTTGTTAGCAGAAGTAATTTTTAAGAGAAAATCTATATTCCATACTTTATCTTTATAAAGCCTTGAGTAAGAATTTTAAAGTTGTGTTTACATGTGATTTGTCCATATTTAAAGTGAAAAAATTTTCAAAGCATAGCTTCAATTCCACATCTCACATGGTGCTAACGTGTTTACGCTCCTCTATGACCCAGTGACAGACCTGGAGGTTCAGTTCCTGTACCGCGGGAAGGAAATGTGTCCCACAATGACCGTCAGCAACCCACAGGGATGCAGGCTCTTTTACGGAGACCTCGGTCCCATGGTCAACCAGGAAGAACTCTTTGGGCCTGTGAACCTGGAGCAATTGCGCTTTCCCACCACAGAGCACATCACCAATGACAAGCAGAGAGTCTTTACAAACCGTCTGCTTGACGTGATGGACAGAGGTCTAATCCTGGAGGTCAATGGCCATGATATCTATGCAGTCCGTCTGTGCCAGTGTAAGGTTTACTGGTCTGGTCCCTGTGCCCCCAACTCGGCTGCACCAAATCTTATAGAGAGACAGAGGAAGGTCAAACTCTTCTGTTTGGAGTCTTTTCTCAGTGGTAAGCAACATTTTCATTATACGCTTTAATTTAACTGGTTATGCTCATTTAACAATAAAGTCTTTGGCTTTGCAGCCCTTTGATTTTGGGGAAAAAAATCAGTATGTTGTGGTAGGTAAATAAAATGTCTGACATGCAGGTGTGATAGCCCACCAGCGCGGCCAGACCCCAGAGCCTCCTCAGTTTGAAATCAGCCTGTGTTTTGGAGAGGAGTGGCCTGACGGAAAGCCCAAGGAGCGGAAGCTTATTATGGTTCAGGTGAGAAATCTGTTTTGGTCATCAAGGAACAATAGAGGCCAGTGAAACAGGGATTACACTCAAGCACCTGAGATTCATTTTTCTGTGCACTGATTGAATCATCTCTAGATTGCATGCAAATATTTTCCCGCAGGAGTAAAATGTACAAAGGTAAAGGTAATTCATTTAACCCTTTTCAACTATAAAAATCTGAAGGAGTTTCCATACGTTTTACATATGCAGTCTCTCCCACGGTGCCTCACATTGTGTCCTCTGTGCTCCAGGTCATTCCTGTGGTGGCTCGTATGATCAGTGAGATGTTCTCTGGAGACAACACGCGATCCTTTGACAGCGGCAGCGTTCGCCTGCAGATTTCAATCCCAGATATCAAAGACAACATAGTGACACACCTTAAGCAGCTGTACTGCTTGCTACAGACCCACCAGGGCCAGGAAGGCTGGGCTTTACCCCCAGGTCCAGGCCTTAACATTGTCCAGGCTCTGCAGACACAATAAAGCGGCCCATGCTATGAATATACTGCATCTCTGAATGTGTCACACTGCTACTGAGAGTTACCTACTGCCACCGAGGAAGTTACTTAAGTGTGATCACAGAAATGTGCGCAATACACTGTAGGATTGATTTTGTTTTCAGCTTTTCTCTAGTATGACCGTGCTGTTTATAGAAGCCTTACTGTAGCATTACTCTGCTGTATGTGTATGTGTGCAGGAACTCTACACAGCTGCGACTCCATGGACCAAAGTCCTGCTTGCTGTCAGGGAACATTTAAGATAGTTAATGAGTTACAGAACTTGCCCTGTGCCTTATTTATCCAACATGGTCAGTAGGTACCAACCTTTCCTAGAATCTGTCATTTATGAAACGGGGCAGAATAACTTGTCTTTTAACCGTTTTATATGTTGAACAACATATCTAGACATACATTAATATCGTTTGGAAAACTATAGGCAACTGTAAAATTATAAATTGATAGAATATTGTTGGATGTCTCACTTTCCTGTGTGCACATGTAATTAACAAGTGACTGATTTAAAGTCTTCCCCTTTAGGAGCAGTATCTATTTGCTGTCTTTAGCCATGTTATTTTTCCGTTTTTATATTGCATGTTATTTTTATGTTCATATCTTCATATCATTATAAACTTTTTTTTTTTTTGTATCCAGCCAGCAAACTCAAAAATATTCAGCTATATGGATCTGTTTTAATGTGGATGCATGTGCACTTTGGGATGCTGAATTGTGTTTTTTTGGCTAGTCGAGTCGAGTGTCTGCATTTATCCTGCAATTGTTTGTTTATTTTAGCAATAAAAATGCACAGATAATGTTGGACTTTATTCATTCGTTTATTATTACAAACATTTACGACAGTTCTTGGGCAAATTGAGTAAAATATGCAACACAATTTTCATACTTTCCTTCTCTCGTAGCTTAGCCAAAAGTTTCCAAACTTTTGTGTTACATTTTGCTCAGCGGATCCCTGCGGTTCTCCATAAGAACCGATTGAGCTGGATGCTTTTATGCACCTTCTAAATACTGTATAGTACTGAGACATTGTGGACCTCTAGTGGCAAAGCTAAGCCTGGAAAGAACAAATGGGAGTTGCCACTTTTAGAATCATCTCATGCTTCCTGAAAACAAAACTATTGGCCAAATAACCTAAAGAAATTACAATTCTCCGTGTTAAACAGAAGTGGTAAGTCCTACAACAAGGTCCAGATACACTGCCATAACCTTGTGGTTTTATTTGGAAATTATATGTGGACTAATAAATGCAAAGTGGTTAAAATCAGTTCCGCTTTACTGTTAGTGGTCATATTTCTCATAATCAAAAGTAATTTTGTTTTCCTAGTGGGGTAATTTTGTACTTTTAAACTGTTAATAATAAGCTTAGTAGTTGAGTAAAAAATAAGTGTGGCACACTTGCAATGTGTTGTAGTCTTTTTCTAACCGTCCAAATCAACAGTTTTTGGCTTGTCCCTTCAGGGTTCACCACAGAATTTTGACGTCACAAAAATTATTTGAAAATTTTGATCTGACTTTAAGTACTGTCCACCCTGGAGTGTAGCTAAAGTTATTACAGTACTGTGGAAGCTGGTCAGTACTTCAGTTGAATCCTACTTTGCGAGGTTTCATAAGAAATATTATCCTGGTTCTGTTGTGTGTTCCTTACATCCCTAAGGAAATTGTGGCAGTTTATTTTTTGCCGTGTGATTTTCTCATCAGTTGAGATAAAATCCAAAGGACTGGTGGTTTTACTGTGGAGCCAGTATAAGTGGATTGACTCTTAACTACACCCATGATTTTAACAAGCAGCTGACAAATACGTTAGGTCAAACAACTTGAGCACATCGCTGACATTTTCTATTGACTTGATCTATCCTCTAATTTCTGTTGGTTCATTTTTGAACCTAAACATGTTTATGAGTAGAAAGAGGGTTCAGGAAAGACAAGTGAAGGAACAGAGACAAACTTGAGCATAATCATTTTCATAAATAAAGGCAGTTTCACAAATGCAGGAGTCACCCTGAAGAAAGTGGGCGACAATAATCAGGTTTGCAAATGAGCAAACTACTTGTTTCTCTGTAGATCAGCATTTGATTCACTATGAAGTTAGTTTTTGGCAATTTTCTATGGTGGAACTTGAACATTTGTAGGCAAAAACTCGAGTAAATGGAAAGTCAGGACAGTTTTAGAGAACGCTGCCAGGGCCCATACGTTCTTATTTATAGTCCTCAAAAGTGTAATCGTTTCAGTAGTAAAGTGATTCCCTCCATATCTGCGAACCTTTGCTCAGATGGGAAACTGCACCAGAGTATCACACAGATTATGCTACTAGCTGTAGACTTTGACCTTCCGCTTTATAAGGAAGTCTTGAGTGTATCATGTCGTTGACTGAGGACAGGAATAAAATTTCAACTGTATTTGTGCTCCAACATAAATAATACAGAAGGAAGTAACACCAGCTTTCGTCTGCCAGACATCAAAGGTGAGGAAATCAGACAAAAAACTAAAAACCGAGTGTCTTTGAATGTATAATCTGTCATAAAGGGTTGTTGAGTGTGTCAAATTGACGAAATTTTAAATTCAGATAGAAAACCTCATGTTCATACAAATTTAAAGAATTTGTCAGAAAACCTGTGTTGAACATGTTCAAAAAGTACCATGAAAAGGTTAAAACCGTATATTCATTGATAATAACCAGGCGGTGAGTTCCCAGTGATCTGTTTCATATTTACCATACATATAAAAAAATTGTCTCTCACACTTGAGGTTTTTAAACTCCCTTACACCCAATTTATGATTAACTATACGATGCATCTTTCTGACTGAGCTCAAACTGAAACTGAACATTCATCACATTAATGATGTATATCAATATGTGATATGTGAGAGTGCAGGTGTGTCGGCTCAGCACTCTGAGTATGTTCAGGAGTGACAGTCCCTTCGGCAACGACACCAGCAGCTATGCAGGATCAGTCCAGTCTAAGTATGCTCATTATTTATTTCATTTGACTAAATGATCGATTGGTTGTTTTAATTTATTTATGTATTTGTAAGTAGATGACGAGTTGTAAATTACTTGCGTTTATCTTGACAGTGGATATTCCACTATGGATGAAGTGTCATCCCAGATATCAGTTCTGTCAAGGCCCAGTGCAAAGTCAATTTACTGTAAGTAAACACACACACACACACAAACATAAGACCTGATTACACCTGTTCAGATTATTTTTGAGTAATGCACAGCTCTGCTTCATGCTTCAACAGTACAGAGGAAGGAGTATGCAGCATCAATGAACAAGATGATGGAGAAATTCCAGTACAGAGTGGAGGTATTGTTATATCATCTCTATCCTCATGGGGCCCATTCTGAATCATCTCATATTGAATGTTGTTTTTATTCCACTGTGCTGCAGCACTTGTTCAGCTGTGAACTGGATGGGAAGGACGTGAAAAGTGTAGCGGACTGTGTAGAGCGGCTGAGGCTGCTGAACAGCATGGGTCGCGTGTGGGGTCAGAACATGCTGCTGGAGGTGCGCAGTGCGAACCTGCTGCTCACGGACATCGAAACCAAGGTAAACAGCGTCACACCTGCACCGGTGGTCTCTTACAGATTGAAGCAACATGTTAGTCAGCGTTCTCCTTGTGGTCTTGGACACGTCGTTTTATTGTTTGCATTTGTTGCTCATTTATTTTTATTTGGGTGTGCCGAGGCTGGTCCCCTGGTTTAAAGTAAAGTAAGTAAAGCTGCAAAATGAGAGGAAACTTTAGATTCGGGGTCGAAGTAAATTTGTCCAAGCGAGCAAGAGATGTACAGCAGGTCTAATGGAAAATCCAGTTATGATTTTTGGTATTAGACTGAATTTATCTAAAACACAGAATGACTAGGCTGTGACTGTGTTGTTTATCTAGTAAAAGGCTCACTATTGCAGTCAGCTATTGACTTAAGAACACACCAGTGTTTACTTTGAATTTGTATGTGTACAAGACAAATAGAAAAAAGCACAGCCTCACTACATATTAAAATTCATATTTAAAACTGACAAGTACTAACCGCTTTTTAGGAAGAGTTGGAATCCATCGCTCTCAGTGACATTGGGGAGATAAAGGCCGTGCTGGATGCTGGAGTGTACGACTCCCTGCTCACAGTGTCAGTAAATTCGGGAAGGAAAAGGATCACCACTGTTTTCATGTTCCAGTGTGAGGATGTCAGGGTGAGCACAAACGCATGGACACAGCTGTTATCATGACTGACAAGGGTGAGGAGCAAAAATCTACATGTGTCCTGCTGTTTACAGGCTGACTATGTCCAAAAGGATCTTTCACGAGCCCTGACCGCAGAAGAGAAGATCCAAGCATTAGGTAAAACTCTACAGTAATGTCGCTGAGCACGTGCTGCACTTAAAGATTTACTGATTGTGCCTCCGTTTAAAACCAGCAGAGCAGGATTTATGGCTGCAAATGAAGCAGTGAAAAATGCTCGTAATGCTGCAAATGTCCCTGAACCTAAAGAGCAGGAACCTCCACTTCGACCCCAGTGGGCTGCTCCAGACTACGGTATCTACCAGGACACAAAAAGCTGCTGCACTAAAGACTGATGATTTATTTAAAATCACACAAACCTTTCCATTTTTTTTATTTGCGCTTACAGAAGAGAATGGGAGCCCGGAGCCTGAGCTGGTGTTGCCTCAGTATGAGGAGGAGGTTTCAAATTTCAGACGAGAGGTACCACCACCACCACAGTCCTCCAACACTGAAGAAGACATTGTCCCTCCTGTGCGCCCGTACACGGAGCTTGACAGGAATACGGTGAGTGTCCTTCATCAGACAGGAAATGGAAAAAGTCTTACATGTGTTTCCAGAATAGCTGTTGGGTTTCATTTAGGAGACGTATCAAATTTCTTTCTTTACAGGATATCCTGAACCACATTTTAAGCGACATTGAAATCTTTGTTGGACAAGTAGCTGCAGTAGAAGCTAAAAATGCTAAGAAAAAGAAGAAAAAGAAAAAAGGAAAAGGTATTTTAATGAAGACAATCAGCTGACATACAGTATATCTAGGTTTGGCATCAGTGACCTGCAACAATATTTGTAAGAATGAAAAAAAAAGATGCCAATTTCATAAACTGCGATGGTTTCATCTTGCATACACTTTTTTTTAGCCATGGAGGGAATGCCCTCTAGAGAAGAATTTGCAGCGTGTCTTCACAAGATTAAATACGGTTTCAACCTTCTGGTATGTGTCTTATCATTGTGTAATCATCTGTTCACTCTGTGTGTATCTGCACAATGTGTGTAACAACATTGCTGTTGAATGTTACATATGAATCTGTCTTTATTTTGACAGGGGGAGCTCAATGGAAAGATTAATAATCCTAGTGCTCCTGAACTGGTTCACTCCCTCTTCTCCTCTTTAACGTTTGTAAGTCACTGTAGCCACATGCATCCGAATAATTAATCCATTACAGGATTTTATGTGCACAGGATCATTCGGCTCTACTGTTTAAGTTGAATTATCATTTTCCTCAAAAGGTGATATCTTGCTGTCCTGAGGATCTGCCACCAACCATTGTTGCGCCTCTATTACATCCTCTGAGCATCCGTCTTATGAGTGAAGAGGCCAGCGTAGAGCAGGATCAGCTGTGGCAGTCTCTTGGAGACCCCTGGAACATCCCCAGGTGGGACACCGAACATTGTCATCTTTACAAGAGTAAAATCTCAGTACACCTCCTTCCATAACCTCCGTCTTTGGTTTACGTGTATGAGACTGCTTTGTGTTTCACTTTGTCACCAGTACTCAGTGGCCGGAGGACGATGAGGATATTCCAACATACACTCCTGTGTTCTTCGATGGGTGGCAGCCCCGTGACGTAATGGCAGCACCTGCATTTAGTGAACCTGTGAGCAGACAACCGGCAAGACAAGCTGAACTACAGGTGAAGTCTGCACCCAGCCAGGTAAATCAATTTAACATCAGCACAGATGAGCAGGTTTTCCTGAGTAATATGATTGACCATATGAATGTAAATACTGGGAAGAAGGAGAAAGACACGTAACACGATAATTTATCTTTCCTTTGCAGATTCCAGCCAAACTGACAACACAACACCCCCCACAAAAAGCACGGTACACAAGCACAAAGTATATTTCAGTGTGGATCTTCTTAACCTCAGTGCTGGAAGTTTCAGATGTTGTTTTTTTGTTTTTTTTATTTCAGCTCGAGTGAATCAAACCTGTGTCAAATGCGAGTTACAAATGACTTCATTTCAAGAAATCACAGAGAACTCACCATCAGAAAAGGAGAAATAGTTGAGGTGGTTATGAATGACATAAGCCAAATTTTCTTCTGTACTTCCAATAAGTTTGTCGTGCCATTATTCTTTGTATGCTTTGTTCATCCACAGCTGCTGGACATGTCAAAGCAGTGGTGGAAGGTGAGGAACAGCAGGGGAGAGGAGGGTTTCGTACCCAATAATGTCCTGGAGCCTCACGATAAACAACCCGACAAGGTGAGTGTCACATGCAAAAAAAAAAAACAACAACAACACAGCAAAGTTAAATGTGTCGTTATAGAAAATCTCAAAACCTAAAAATGTCTTTGTCTGATCCTGGCAAGACAAGTAAGAGCATTTCAATACACACAAAGACCTAAAATGATGTGTAAACCTGATGCATTGTCATTATTTGCTCCCAGAGAGACTTTATCTACCTAACTCTACTCCAGAGGTAGCAGAGTTAGGTAGAAAAAGGTCACTTTTTTTTTGTGTGGGCACATATTCATTTGCTTTTATGAAGCAAATAAACCCAAAAATCTCATATGATCAGAAATATTACAAAAAGACAGTTCTATATATTATAGAGTATATTTAGGCTGGTGGTAATAAAATAATAC
The DNA here is from genome assembly GCA_033026295.1 of Channa striata. Classification (NCBI taxonomy): domain Eukaryota; kingdom Metazoa; phylum Chordata; class Actinopteri; order Anabantiformes; family Channidae; genus Channa; species Channa striata. Next base: position 14,387,196 of record CM065168.1, on the reverse strand, counting down.
AAAACAATAAGGTGTAATGCTATGATATGCCATATATTTTAAAAGCATCTCATTTAAGTAAAAATTGGTCATTTGTCTCAGGAAACTGTGGGTTCACCTGTTCTAACAAGAAAGTCTAAGCCTGCTGATGTGAAAGCCTGGCTGGAAGACAAGGGTTTTAGTAAAATGTAAGTACAAAGAGTTATTAAAGTTAATACCAAATTAATCTAGAAAATGAAAGAAATTGGACGACGATTAAAGTCATACTTTTTAGATTTGATTTACATATATCATAAAGGTTTTGCTTTGCATTGGACTGTCAACACTGGTTAATCTGGCATGTTACTGTTTTGTTAAGCACATAACACATTTACTAGCTACAGAGAGATTAATAATTCGTATGTATTGCAGCACCGTGCGCTGCCTGGGTGTGCTGAGTGGCTCCATGCTGCTGGGGATGAGCAGAGAGGAGCTGAAGTCAGTGTGTCCAGAGGAAGGAGGACGAGTCTTCTTCCAGTTACAAGCAGTCAAGTCTGCCACAGCTGTAAGTAACAGATACGTGTTCAGCACCGTCTCTGCTGTCCGACTTGAGATTTTTCATGACCAAACTGCGAAATGCTGGTGTAAACATATTCACTTAATCTGTTTGTTTTGTATTTCAATATCCCAGGGCGCCAGCTGAGCGAGACCAACAAAACCTTAAAGACTCCAACAGGCCGCCAGTGGTTAGAAAGTGTTTGTGCAGCACTTTGGTCAGCTGTGGGTGTGTTAAATTGCTCTATAAATAAGTTGAGTTGAGTTAAGGTGAGCTAACATTAAACAATAAAAAGTGAGATTAGGTTTAGGGTAACAGGACTATAAGCCATGGTTTCCTCTGAATTACTGGGGCTAATTACTGCACCTCTTAACATAAATGTTTTTTAAAAATGTATATTAGTTGATTTAAGTTGTCCTGCTTTACTCAGAAATGTAAACCAATAAGTGGACATGTCTTACAGTCACATGTAAATAAAGGTACAGCTCAGGCAGAAGGACCAAACATATGATGTATATCTGTGTGACGTCAGTTTGGGGCCTGATCTATGCAGAACCAGAACCTGTACAGAATAAGTAATGCTCAGCACAATACAGTGATTCAGTGAACAATCATGCTTTATTTTGGTGTTTAGATATTACATGAGAACCTCATTAAAAGCATTTGAATCTTTAAAATGATGGCAATCTACTTCAGGCAGTAATATGGCTACTGATCAATGAACAAATAATTATGCAAGAATAACAAAAAAAATGTCAAACAAAGTGACAAGGTGGTGTAAAAACAAAAACATATCTTAACAACACGCTCAATTAAAAAAAATTAAAATAATTGCACCGTAATGTTAGTACAAAGAAAAAAAGATGCCTTAACAAAAAATAATGTTTAAAATTATGTTTTTTTGTGTTGGCATCCAAATCAGAAATATGAGACAACATAAGGTTTTTATCTTTTGTCTCCTGTGAATCACTTCAATAATAATATAAAGCAACAAAATATTCAGCATTAATTGTGATGATCAGCTGAATTTACCTTCAAGCATGTTAAGCAACAATAATCAATATTCACTGATTAGAGCTTATAAAGATTTGTAGACTAATGTTTGGTTTCTATTGGAGTAACCAGATATTGGGGGGCGTGGTTGGACTGTTGTTTGGGAAAAAAAAAAAATCATCTTGCAGTTTGAATTGTCATATTGGAAACTCCATTGTTTAGTCAACAGTAACAGTCAGGGCTCTGCTTTTGCAACACTGCAGTTTTTAGAGATTAGTATTTGTGAGGTAGGGTGCACGAGGCTGTGAGTGCACAGAAAAGTGGCTCTTGTGAGACTGTAAAAAGCCATCAGAAAAAAAAAAGAAGGTGGGCAGCAAACAACCAGCTGTAAAGTTAAATGTAATAATTAAATAAATGTAATTTATCAGCAGCATGCATTGCCATCAAACACTATTAAACGGAAATGATGCAATAAAGCTGAAGTAAGTAAACAGAAATATACCGTAGTTTGTGCTTCAGTCTGTGGGTCAGTGAGGTCTAAACAAATCAGTGTAGATGACAATCATCGGTAAATCGATCAGTAATTCAGCTCAGGTGAAAAAGAGGAAAGAATTTTTGCACAGTGAAACAAGCACTGAAAAAAAAAAGAGGCCATAACCTCTACTGATGCATAAAGAGGGATAGTTTTTTTATATACGAGTGTGTGACTGGCTACTATAGAGACAAACTTTGGTTTGAAAGTTTAAGTATTGACCTGGTGCCTCTCTACCATGCAAACTACACAGTAAGTGTTACTGAAAAACTGACCAAGGACAAGAACAAAAAAATTGGGAAAACAATCATCCAATAATAAACAGGCACAATAGACACTAATATAATGTATCTAATTGACAAATGCAAATTGCAAAACTCTACCACAATGATCCACAGCAACAAATCTTGACATCAATATATTGAGAATATAAAATTTCTTATCTATACATTGTCTTTAAAAAAATACACTTTCCAACAATCACATAAATATGGAGCACAACTCCATTGCATCCCACTTAGAAGCTACTGCACTCTTCTTTAAAAAAGACGGAGCTTTTCTCCTAATCATCTATAAAGCTAATATCCTAACACCCTTAACTGAACATTTTCCAATTGATTCTCTTCTCATCTCGTCATTGGACAGGAAAGTCTAGTTTTTAGAAGAATGCTCACAGTTTGATGGGAAGTTGGGATGTGACCAGTGGCAGGCAGAGTGGTGGGATAACATGCTGAGTGTGCAATTTGAAAATATGAGGCTTGTGTTCCCAGGTTTACTCAAATCTGGGGGCAAGTAAAAAAATGCAACAAGAACCATGCAACAGTGTTAACTATGCCCGACAAGGATTTGCTTGTGTCAACGTGCTCGTCTCTCTTTTGTGGCAAACAATACTGACTTTGCTGTGATGTTCACTGCAAACACATTTTCGACTTCATACAGGTCAGCAGCCCTGAACTAGTTAAGATGCTTTAACTTACAGCTTGCTGTAAAGAACCCGTTCTCTCCGGCCATCCACTGTTCGACCAGGCATGCAGAAACGCTGAACACCATCAACGTTCATCCTCAAGCACAGGTAAAAGCTATTTTACACCGAGTACACAGCTGGGTGGTTTCAGGCCCACTAATGTGGATATTACAACAGCATAAAGGCCTACTTCATTTAACTTAAAATAAAGAGAAAAATATATTTGGAAATATTTTGGAGAAACATGAACATACGGAAGCTACTGCAAAAATCAAAAGGCACTGTAAAGTCTTGGATTAGTGCATATGTACACTGCACTGCATGCAAAGTGTAAAAAAACCCATGACTAGTTTGTTTTATGGGCTTAAGGATCCATATGTTCCATATCTTCATGGGCACCATATGGTGATGGAAAGGGCGTTCACCTGTCACAGCAGAATGTGTGAATGAATTCAGCAGTGTTTCTAATCCACTCCACGTCTTCCAAGACATATCAGTCATTGCTAGTTTATTTGAGGAATCCATTTTATGTAAAGCTAAAGCAAACTAGTTCATGGAATGTTGGTAAACCTTCACAGAAAGCGATCATTTCTAAACCGACGGCTATAAAGCATTTCTTCTGCGAGCAATATCACAGAAACAACAATGTGCATCATACATGGCTGATGTTTAGCACTGAAACACTCAAACAGCAGCTGTGCCTTTGAGAGGTCTCTGATTTATTCTCCTCAAGCTTTGAGCTGCCATGAAAAGGCTAAAAACAGAGATCCTATCTCAGTCTGTTGTGTAGTCGTCCCGCCTTTCTAAAGTACGATCGTACTGAACTAATTTATCATTGTATAACAAAAATGACTCATGTCAATGAGGTTATAATAAGCAGCATGACAAGTGGGAGACAAGCAACATTCAGAACAGATTTGTTATTAATAAAGTTTAAATGTGGTGATGTTTTTAACTACTACAGAGAGATTACAGCCTAAGTAATAATGAAAACATATGACAAAATAACAGAAAACATCTCCCTGATTACTTGGTGGCTTTGGCAGGACAGGATGGAAAGTCAAATGCACGAAATAAGTAATTAAGAACACTGGGTCTCATTCACCACTATCTTTCTATAATAGAAATGTCTTTCTTGATTTAGTTCTACAGAAAAGCCTGACATTATTTAGAGTGACTGCAGAAATTCTTCACATCTGTGTTCACAATGTCAGCAATCATATATGGGTGTAGTCTTATTGCCTAGATTCTGTTCGTACCTTAGAGAAAATCCCAAAGACGAAAATACGGGTATATGTTGGAATCTTCAAAAAAGGTGTGTAAGGGGATTTTACGAAGAAATTGTTCTCAAGAACGTCAGTGAATAAGATCTTTTGTCCTAAATGGTCTCAAGTGTGAAAATCAACCTACTGTTTCCCTGCTATCCACAAACACCTTGATGCACGTCATATTTCATGCTGACAACATGAAATTAAACAGAGACTATAAAGTTGAGCTGTGAAAACAAAAAATATACATTTAAAGTTTAAAAAAATAGTATGGAGTTCTCAGACAAAAGACACTGAAAAAGATGAAGTGCTGCGGCTGCACCGTGTCCTTGGCTTTTTGGTACCTGTGTAGCTGTGAGTGGGTGGTTTACTTCTGAAGTTACGACTGGTGGCTTTTATTCTGTAAGTGGGATGAACAGCAGAATTATTTTCATGCTACGTGTCTTCATTGTTATGCTGTGTGGACCCCAGGGTTTGGAGTTTAGAATACAAGACAGAAAGATTGTGATTTCAGGGGCGTCCCGGCAAAGGACCCATGGACAGAGAGTCCTCTTCATTAATGGCGTCTAGCTCTTCTGTACGCACAGCGTGGGTGATGAGATGCAGCTCCTCAGACAGCGTCTCGCTCCGGTATGCCACGCGGATATCGGGAACATTAGTGCGACGGATGTCATTGCTCTCAGGACCCTCCTTGGAATAATTGGGACCCAACCAGTAGCTTTTGACCTGGAATTATGGGAAGATACATGAATGGGAAGCTCAGGTAGGAGAGAAACACAAAAGAAAACACAGTGTCTGACTGCAAACTTTCAAAATGGCTTATGGAATCATAACACCCCTAATGTACAAACAGATTAAGCAGCACACATGAGAGGATCTATGAAGTAATCTACCTTGTGTGAAAACCCACTCATGAGGACACTGTTTCTTGCCAGCTCACACATGTCACAGGAACTTAGCTTCCACACCTGAGTAGCAATGCTGTACTCCTCCATCAAAGGCTCCTGGGCACAGAAAAACAGCACATAAAAACATGCACACACACCTGTAATGTTTTCCCAATTACTTGATGATTTTTTTTTTTTTTTAATTTACGCCACATGTAAAGACAAACATCCTTAATATTAACCTTGGTGAAGTGGAACTGAAGAGGATCATCAGTGGACAGAGACACCATGAGGCCTCTGGACAGGTACTCTGGTAGTGGGTTGCGGTGGTAACTTAGGAACAGGCTGTTGTTACTCAGTGGTGACATGGCAATCCCAATTTGAGCCAGGTAGTAAAGGTACTGCAGCACAGGGGCCTGAGCGAGAGCGAGAGACAGAAACGTGGTACAGCAAATTCAGATACAAGGTTGGTCCAAGAACATCTTAGTCTTACGGCTTCTTAAAAGCAGCAGGTTGGCTGTTCTGCTCAGACCTGCTGTATAAAGAGGATGTGAACAATTAAGTCTGTCACACACATTAAATCTAGCAGTGGTAGTCTTTCACTCAACAGTACTACTAGCAATACTGCACTGTTAGTAGTAGTACGACTATTGGTTTACATCTCCTATATCATCATACAGGTGATTTAGATCTTTTTATAATGGAATATATCTAAGGGGAATTTTGGTTTCTGCATTTCTGTAATTAGTGCTGTTAACAGGTATGAGCATTCTATAATTACCATGTTCTTTGAATGCAAGTTATCATTAAGTCCAGAGGGAATAAATAATATGCAACACCCAAAATTCCTAAAGTTAAAAATAAAGTTGCCAAAAAGTTTAAAATGTTGTAAGCAGTCCTAATTAAACTATTCAAGAATTAATGTTTTTAGCTTTTTTGTCTTACTGCTCTCATCAATTATACTACACAGTCTGCAAAAAGGGCCAATTCAAACATGAAATCTTTAGGCATTCTATATGTAGCCAAAAGACAATGTTGGTCAAACCTCTTTTTCAACACAGTAAAGCCAAGTATAGAGCAGCGTTAAAAATAATTCAGTACGCGGTCCTGACCTTTCTGAGCAGCAGCCCATGAGAGATGTTCTCCGATAACATAAAACCTGACACCAGGTGGTGGATTGGCCCTGCCTCACCACAGTGAGGTCGTAGGACAAATGTATGGAAGCCTCGCTGCCTGTGCCAGACAAATTTAATAAAAGACAATGTTAGTAAAATCTCATGTAATGGTGGTTTATGTTTTTAATTATCATTGGGTTTAAGTGAATGGCATTTTGCGTGTCAAGCTTTTGCTTGCCTTCGCAGGTGGTTGAGCACAGTCATGTTGGCATAAGTATAGTAGAGGTAGTAGGAGTAGGGTGGGTTGTCTTCTTCTGTCCAGTTGGCTGGCAGTGGGCTGTCAAAGTTGAAAATGTGGTGCTCAGGTTTGGATTCATCGTCCACACTGTCGAAGCCTACCACCTATTAACAAGGTTGCAACATGTCAAACGAAATATTGTCAGTCTCTTTAAATCAAAGTAGTTAAAAGGAAAACTTCCTGTCAAATGATACTCACATGCTCCAGGAAGAGGTGCAGCTCAGGGTGACTGGACGGGTTGACACTGACTTCGAACAGAGGCATGAAGATATTCTCCAACATCTCCTGGAAATTAGCCAGCTGCTTCTTTGTGTGGTACACATCACTTCAGAGGGGACAAACAGACAGTAACCATTCTTGATATCACAGAAGTCAGGAAATCATTACTGTTGGTTTTTGAAATAATATAATTCATTTTAAATGTAGGTTTCATTGTAACAGGCAGACAGATTTAATGTATTGTCTTTTAAAAAAAGAACTTCTGTCATAAATTTAAAATGTGGAGTTGAAATGTCGACAGAATGTAAAGCATGTTGGAAAATGTAGGACTTACAACAGACGGGGCACTTGGACAAGCCAGCGCACATTATCAGAGTACACTCTGTGTTTGACAGCCCACTGAGCCAACTTGTCCCATTCATCTCGGGAGCGTCCATAGATGGACAGACGTAGCTCAGAGTTCTGATACTTACTCTCCTCCAAGTCATACATCACCTCCTGGACAAATAGCGACAGAGAATATTGATGATTGGTTTGTGTTACTTATTTAGAAGAGTCGAACAAAATGATGCAGGTTAACTTTCACACCTTGACAATGTGTGCAAAGTATTTTCCCTCCACATAGTTGTCAGTCTTGATGAAGATCTCTCTGAGGATGGATTCTCCAATGGGGTTGTATTTCGCATTGAACTTGTCAAAGCGATGGAATGTGTTACGATCCTAATGAGAACAAAAAAATGAAAAAAAAGTGAAAATCTTAAAATGCTTTTCTTTTTACTTTGTAAGGCAGCTTCCATTTCTCACCGCATGCATGTCGAGAGTGTCAACACTGAGGTCAAAGGCTGTGAGGTTCATGCTCTCAAACACATCCTTGAGCGTCTGACCTCGGCCATTCTCAATGTGAACAATCTCCTCTGGATATTTCTTCATGGCCCTCTTGATGAATCGCAGCAGATGCTTCTGATTCATGCAGGATGACGCATGAATGTGAGTGTCCACCTGCAGTCAGTACAGAAGAGAAACAAAGAAAACAACTCAAAATGAATATGACAGAACTGAGTTTAGATCATTGATGTGAGCTGATCTGAGCGGCAGGAATAAATTTAAAGCGCTGCAAAAACCAAACCAGTTTCCTTCCGATATGCAAAATATATTTAAGATATTAAATTAAGTTATTTATTTATTTTTTTGTAGTTATGAATCTTTGTCATCAAAGTAATTTCTTAGAAAATCATACTGCTTGATCTATCAATTAAGCCAGCAGCAGCTTCCACATGTTGGCTCTTGCCTTGCGAATGTTGTAGAAGTCTCTATGAGGAACCTTCTTCTGAGCTGCCAATTCCTTCATCTCATTTAGGAGGATGTGCATCTGGAACTTGGAGCTTAGATACTGTAGACGACGGTAGCAGAAAGACTTCCTGTGGACACCATACAAAGGATACACAGATATATTTTCTTTGAAATATATACTGGAAATAAATCAAAAGCTCATATTTGTTTAAAATAATTTAGAAAATATAAAAACTCCCACAGAAAAACTCACACTGGCCCGTTGATAATGAGGGCCATCATAACATTCATGTCTGCAATATACTCCTTCAGGTCGGGATACGGCAGGTCCAGTTCAGTACTTCTGCGGATGAAGTCAACATCAAAATTTGAACAACTAGATTCGTTTTGGAATATGATAGTCTCTCCCTAGAGGTTACAGCTGAATTCATACTTGTCCATGTTGGTCTTGTTTGTGTAGACATGGACAACTCCTTCCACCATCTTGCACCCATATCCTGTGTCTGCCGGCATATTCTTGGGATCTTGATTGTCATAAGGATGTGTCTCTGAAGCAGGCGGGTGGACAGGGGCATCTGAGGAAACAGGGTTGCAATTATTCAATTTTCCATTCTACAAAATTTGATGAACAATGAGGCAGAAACTGCTAAGGTGAAAGTGTAAACAGTAAATATGGCTGTTTTCATTTTTTCTAATTTTACATTTGTCCTACTTAAATAAAAATATTTAAAACAGCTGTTAGGGGAGTGCTTCCTATTAACTTAATAATTTTGACAACCTAAATTACATATTGTGTAATTTTTCTGTACTGTGAAAAAGTTCTGCACTTTGTATCAATACTGAGATAACAAATCTTTGCCAAAGTGCCAACCTCTTTGGCTTCTAATATTCTAAAAAAAATAATATTCTTGTTCAAGCTTGAACAAGAATATTTGTTTTTTCAGCAGATAAAATCTTTTTCGGAGTCTCTGATCTAGGCTTGGTCTTTACAAAACCACCACATACATACATTTGTTAATGTAATAAGAGAAGTGGTTGATAAATTAACCAATGCACAATAAACAAAAATATGATTATCATTATACGTAAAAACTGAGTAGAATTGAAAGATTACAGACAAAGCACACAATTGTTTAGTTGTAAGAAGCCATTTTCAGGGAAAAACTTTCTGTGTATTTGTGATAAAATCTGTGGTTGATGAATGTATGTTATACCATCATCTACTGGGGTCTCTGCTGTATTATCATAGACTCCCAAATCCAGAGGCTTTGTCCCAAGGCCTTGTAGGGCGTGAGCTGTGGTCTTACAAAAGATCTGCATGGATCGGTTTATGTACTTCTCCCGAATAAATAATGCCTTCACCACACACTTAGCAGCATCTACCAGGTCAGTGAAGGGCACCTAGAGGGATATCAACACAGGTAATTTCACACACTGCAGGATTTATTCATTTTTTGGTATAATTTGACTCACGGTTAAAAAAACAACAAAACACAAAAATCACATGGCAACAGGCAAATAAAAGCTTCTTACTCCACACTTTTCTTCTCCTGTTATTGAGACTCGCTGGTACTCTTTCTCCATTGGCATTTCCCTTTCCAAAAAGCCATTGTCAACTGTGTCCTCGCTTTGCTCCTTCATAGATCTTCATAGAATATTCGCAGAGAAAACAATAGGTTAAAACAAGAGAAAGGCAGGCAGAGGAAAGGGATGAAGGGGAAGGCAAACATGAATGAAGGGAGGGAGCAGAAAAGAAAATAAAGGAGAAGAAAGAGCAATTTTTTCACTTTGGGAAGAGAAGTTTTGATCCTGTCAGCCATTAGTGCAGTTGAGCATTTTTACCTTTTTACTTAATGCATATTTTAATACCGGAATCGATCAAACTTACGACTGCTGAACCAAATATCTTCAAAAAACAAAGGTCAAGCTCAGTATGTTCTTGGAAACGTTCAGTGTTTCTGCAGAAAATGTATACCACTTTCTTTATTACAAGTATATGCAGTCAGGAGTGAACACAGTTGTGTGTTTGAAGTTAAAAAAAAGTTTATTGGACTTCATAGCTATGTTAATACCAAAAAATGTTGAACTGCACTGCTAGTGCGCATCCTATCCTGTTAATAATGTCCAGTGGACTGTAACTGCCACAAGGATCTGTATCTAAAAATCTAGAAATATCATAGTAATCACATAAGAAATAAATGTAAAGTCACCAAGGGGGTTGGTGAAAGCAAAATGTCTGATAAGATACTGGAAGTAAATGAGGTAATGCTTTGTGCCAGTCTTATACATGTGCACTTGTCTGCCAAACTTTCTCATTTTTCTATTGTGTGGTACTGGGAAAAATAAAAAAGTTAAGGAAATGAGGGTAATTGAATCAAGATCATTGCAGAAATTTGATGGTTAGCTCGTTTGCTAAATAGCTCATTTAAAGAGGGAGAACTTCACTCAGTATCTGCAGAAAATGCTAATTTAGTCTTACAGTTTCGATTTTATTCAGTCAGACTATTCAGTCACCAGCAGGGGGAGGATGTGGTCCATCTCAATATGGTGATAATCTGCCAGTGGTTCTGGAGAAAAGTAATTAGACCCCTCCAAAATACTGTAGAATAGACATTGATAAAGGTAGAGTACTGAAAATAAACACTGACATTTAAGGTGCATATTGCCATGCACAGTTCAAAAAGTACAAGCAAGCAAAACACAGAAGAATTCTAAGGAAAATAAAGACCGTAAGAAAAAAATCACAACACAAAACATACTGAAGCAGAGCTCACTCACTCTAGGTCGGCAGCACTGTCGATTTTCATGAAGTCCTGTTTGGCGCGCAGCAAGATCTCTGGCTCAAGCCTTGGGGGTGATATGCATTGGCGCAGGATAGCAGTGGCAAGCCAGGGGCAGATGGGCATCAGAGGTAGTGAGAAGAATTTAAGAACACAAAGGTAGAGAGACCGAATATATGCACACGTCAACACACACACACAACCACACATGCGCTCTCTCAAACACACTGAGCGATCACAGTGATTAAAACAGAAAAGTATCATCAGTTAGTAGTGGTAGGCCCTGATTGGTAAATAGGGGCTTGCAAATGGGCGTGTCAGATAATCACCCAAACAATTGGCGTAGTGGTGCAGACAGCAACCCTGGCAATAGAGAGAGAACCCACCTCCTTATAATAGTTTGTGTAGAAGAAGACTGAACAACAGGCCAGTTGCCAACTCAACTGGCAAATGCTGTTAGCTGAGTTAGTTAGCCCACAGCCTGGCATGTTGAAAGCTCGTGAGTGCACGGGTAAAAAGCAAGATTGAATGAAGTGTGGTGGGGAAGGAGGGACAGCTACAAATGTCTGAGGTAATATGAAGAGTTCATATATCGCTTGGTTTCTGTGATATGTCTGAATTGCCTCACTTTATGTCCTGGCTGATTTGCCTCTCTAATCGATGCCGCCGCTCTTCCAGCTGTTCGATGGGGCTGTCCTCCGGGAACTCATAAGGAGCGCTTCGCATCTCGCTTTCTGCCATGCTGCGTGTGAACAGCTCCTGGTAAAAAGTTAGATCATTCATGGCATTATACAAAACACACAAAACCACCTGTTACAAATGACTTGCAATAAATCTGTAAATGACCACGCTAGTTAATAAACTGGTAAAAAAAGTAATTTGAGGCTGTATATCTGCTGGTGCCAAATCCAATCGAATATTTAAATTTACTACAAAGCTTGTTGCTTCTGGATTCCCCTCAGACACACAATTTTAGGTGTTTTCCTTAAGTAATTCTCTAAACTATCCTCTATGGAAACTGCTATGGCAATGGAAGCTGAAATTATTAATAAACGTGATACCACTGAGTTGACAAACAGTTTAATAGTTACCAGTTTGATTAGGCATTTATGTCAAGTGATTTTCAAAACTCAGACAATTACCAGGAAAAGATGATTTTTTAAATGTATCAATTTTGCATAGTTTTGTTTATTTAGACTGGCTATGTATAGAAGGTAATCACTGTTATGATTTTACTTTTAGGAAAAATTATACTTACCTCAGCAATTTCTTTGTATTTTTCTTCCATAGATGTTCGTAGGTCAATCGGGTAGTGTGTAAGAGACACCGGTGTCCCAGGAAGGGATCGCTGGGGCTTGAGGGGCTTGGGCCCAGATGCACCACACAGATCTGAAAGAAAACACATAAAGAGTTGAATTATCATGTGTAGTCATAACTTCAAAATATCAATAACTGCAGTTCAACCCTCAGGGAATTAATTAACAATTATTATTCATTATCATTCGAAATAAAAGTTTCACATAAGGCTTTAAAAGATGAAAAAGCCTGAAAGTGCCTCACAAGTAAGTAGGAGACACTAGTGACATCGTACGGGTTTAGTGTCTGTCTCAGGGACACTTTAGCTGGGAGGACCAGGAGCTTCGTGGGCGTCTGTTCTACCAACTGAGCTACAGCCGCTCCAGTTTACTAATGTACAGGCTCAGTTTGTATACTGCTCATATTAATTCAGCTAAAAACCTTAGCCTTTGGTAATACATCTAATCCAACTGACTGCTCTTACTACTTTATGGGAGGTCACATTAGAATATCAGAGTTACACAAGATGTAACTTAACACTTTAACACAACTGATCCTATAGTCCTCAATCAAAGACAAAGACTGCGTTGTCATTATTGCATTCTTCAGCCAACCACTTGCTTTGTTTGCTAATTTGGCTTCATGAACACGTTAGCTCATTTACTTGTTTCTAGTCGGACAAAGACAAATGACACGAATCAGAAATTGATAAAATACAAATAGGACAGAACTATGTTTATGCTTTGTTAATTAACCTCAGTTGACAGCAGCTGTGGCTCCATGAAAGTGCTTGTAAATGTTTACATGTACATACTTTACCTGGACTGAAATATACAAATTTTACGATGAGTTGTACATAAACAAACTTGGATAGATTAATGTCTCTGACACCAGAAATGACCCGTCATCAACAAGATCTGTCATTATAACCACTAACAGCAAGATTACAAACAGCGTAGTATGTTTCGTCCTGGGTCCTCAAAACATAGTGCTGGAGAGCAGCACATTTTGTTGACGCCAGTATCCACACTCAGTGTTACTAACTAGCACGTCCAAAATACTTTTTACACATTTTTCATTTTCCAGCTCTGTAGGCCCCAACCGTGAATGAAAGCAGCAGTTTTCTTTTTGTAAATACCAATCCTTTAAAATGTGCCACGTTTGGCGTCAACACGGAACCCCCACATTAGTTCAGGACACTTATTCTACAGTAAAGGACTGTACAGTAAGTACTTGTAGGACTTGGGTACACTCATAAAAAGCCAAGTTTATGCATTTAGGTTAAAGAGAACCATAGTTCAACACAGTATCATAGTTATGTAAAAAACTAAAATAAAACAGTAATTCACACACCCATAATAGGTCTATAACTTTGGGAGTGGTGCGTCCACTCTCTATAATTGGTGTTAATATTTGTGGTGTCTGGCTTTGGACAATTAGTTTCTGCCATCTGCTGTCTGCCTCCAAGGATGTTAGAAATGAACGAAGGAGAAAGATTTGAGAACCATCAACATATTCATAAAGGCTGTAAGAGATATCAACAGGACTAGACTAATACATTAAATATTACAATAAATGTGTTTCAAAAAATCTTACAGAAATATATTGTAAGCAAATAGTTTGTTCACATAATGAGAACATTAGTTCTAAATCGTCTCAAAATGACCTTTGTCATTAGTGCACTGACATTTCTTGATAATTATCCGCATACATGCAGTGCACCCACATATGTTGACATGTACAGTATCTTTACATGGACAAACAGATGACTTCAAGTGTGCAGACATACACACAAACAAAGTGATTCCCAGTATAGTATCCATGTAATCCTCCTGCCTTTCCACCACAGATGACTCTTAATCCAGCACCCTCAAACTCTATTTATCTCCGTGACATCATTGTGGTGGAGAGCACAAACCTTCACCTCCAGTTCTCTCTGCTCTGCACTGCAAAAGCTTTTACAAAAATAATCACAGTGACACTGACGAGAGACAACCGTCAAAACAGTAAGAACTACAAGTTTACGACAGAAAATGTTTGCCAAAAAAGCCTGTGTTATTTTTTCTGTTACCTCTTGGTGTAAAAATCTTTTTAACAGTGGTGAGATAAATGTTAATGTATCTTGACAATAAAAGCCAAGTTGTCTTGGGTCTTAGAGTAAGACCCCTGTGTTGTGAAGAAGAACAATTCAGTTAGGTACCTGACTGTAGTGCTTCCTTTAAAAAAATGTAACCCGGGATCAACATGGGGACTCAAACTTATCTTGCTTATTTTCTCTTGTTTGTTGGTAACATTTCTGTGAAGCCTTGACAAGACCTGTGGGTTTCAAACCACTTTGCAGATCCAGTAGATTGCAGTAGAATGTGTTTTGGCCTGAAAACCAGCTGAGAAACCTCAAACACACTATTTGCACTCTCTCTGTGCATGTGTCCGTGTGTGTGTCGAACTGTTTTTGTTTGCATGTGACTAATTTAGGGCCTCAACCCTTTCCACAAAGTTAACTTCTTATAGCGGTGAGTAACATCCAGCTTTGTCCCACATCTGTGGGCTGCACACCACCCATCCCCACCACCCACCTGTTCCTTTGATCCCTACCAAAGAGTTGTCTAGTATCTGTGGAGCTGCCTCTGCTTTAGAAGGATCAATAAAATGCTTCCAGCCTGTCTCATCCTCCCTGTCCCTCGGGTCAAATGTTGCAGCAGTTTTGGAAGGCCATTCTGTTTCTGTACTTCACTGTGTTAGGGGAAATAAAGTATTCAACTTTGATTCTCTTAACCATGTTGTTAAGTATGTTTTTTTACAACAAAACCACTTGTATGCAACAAATAATTACTATAACTTTACTAGCCGCACTGGCTGAGCCATTTACTGATATGATTAACTATGATATCTCTAGAAAATTTATGACCCAGAGAAAAATCTATAAATAGGTTTGGCTGCAGTAGAAATACTTCCCCTTGTACAGTCGATTAGCTCAGTTTAATTCCTGTCTTTCTCTAGGGAATATCTGTCAAGTAATTATTTTATCAACTGCATGACATGCACCTTGCTACTATGTAATTATTGTCAGTAAAATGTCAATGACAAACAATTCTATAGAATAACAACATTTAAGGCAACTGGCACATCAGTGCATCAATGCATATGGTCTTCTTCTGCCTCACCTCCATGGGTTTCAAATCACTATCAAAAATTAATACTCAAACATACATGTTGTGCTGGAGAGGTGCTGCATGTTGTTGTAGTGCTGCAGGTTCAAGCTTTGCTCAGTGTCACTCAAGTAAACAGTATGTTACTGACCATCTACTCTACAAACATTTTAAAGAAATAAAAATTTATTTTTTATCTCCCTACATGTAACTTTCAATACCAGCCTACAATTGACTTCTGTCACTGGAGGCTCGGAGTGTTCTCCTAGTTATTCTCAATTTGGATCTTTCCTAAAAAGGAATTTTATTTTTGCATTGAAAACAGAACTAGAAGAGAGATAGAAAACAGTTATGGCTAAATGTTGCAAATAACAAGAGCTTTATAGTATGTTTGACATTGTAATCAGCTAAAAAAAAGGGGGAAAACACATAAAATGTGAAATACAGATATAGCAAAACACAGTGAAATACAACCAATGCAGCTGCAAATAATCTAAAACCACAGATTTTAAAATGTTATAAATAATCCATCCTTTGCATGGCTCTAACAGGCACATATGGACATCCTAATATGTAGCTAGTAAAAATCATACAGCTGTTTTTCTTTTACCATTGCAACAAAAAAAAAATGTACATTATGGTGACAGTAGGGGACTCAAAGTGCAGTGGGCAGCAGATAATTACCAACTCTGATTCACACTGATCAGCTGATGTAGTAGCAAAGCTTTACCTATAACTATTTTTACTTTGCAGGCGTACATAGATTAATTTGGTACTCTAGGGATCAGACTGAGTAGTACATTATAACTACAAGTTATGGAATCATCTGTTGCACCATGTTAATTTCACAGACATAAGAGATGAAATAGCACTAGTACCCACATCCATCTATTTAGACACTTTAAAATACACATCAGGCAAACCCCCCAAAAAACAATAATAATAATTAACAAACTTCATATTTAGGCAAAGGAGATAAAACTGGGTTATTTGTGCAATATATTTGTAATGGTATTACTCTATATACTAATGTAAGCAAAAGACAAATCATTCAGCCATGGATGTCAAAAGTCGTTGGAGAGATAAAAACATATGCTTTTTGTGTGTCTGTGTGTGTGTGTGTGTGTGTGAGAGAGTGTGAAGAAATGTGTTTTACTTAAGTGCTTGATCGACTGGTGATTAGGGTTCCAGTGCTCAGAAACACTTGCTTTTCTTTACAGATTTTACTTCATTGCCTGAGAGGCAGAGTGATGACACAGGTTTCAGATGTTCCTTAGCAACGGCAGATGAGAATAAGCCTCTACTTTGGGTTTTCATCTGGAAGATATAGTATCAGTTGTCAGAAGGCGAGGTGCAAGGGAATCAGCATCGGTGCTAAAATTTGCCAGCCAAAAACTACTGTCTGCAAATAGACTTACAAAACAGTGAAATGGGCATCATTTCCTTTTAACAACTTTCCTGTGTATTGACTGTGAGAAGGAAAAAATATATTTCAGCAAAAGCTTAAAATTAGTTGTTAAGAGATATTTACTTTTATGTTACTCCACAGTGTTCTGTAACACAAACAGGCTTTAAGAGTAGGCAGATATGTCATTAGGCCCTACTGTCACATACACCAACACACAAAACGGTTGCCACCTGTTCTCACAAAAACACTGCACTTAAAAACATCAGGAAGGTCAATATGTTTACTTGCATTTTCAAAACTGACACTGCAGCTGCTTAGAGTTTCTGTCTAGTCACACAGCTGTCCTAATGAATGAATACATTTTTATATATTTTCAGAAGTTTTACAGTTTTTTGCCATAAAATTCGATTAGCAAATGAACAATAATATCTGTGGTCAAGCACATGGCAGTTATACTGCATCATGCTGAGGTTCAGGAAACAGTAATGGGGGTAGATGGTTCGAATGCAGAAGGCAGACTCTGCAATAAACTATGGAACACATAAGCTTGGCCAAGATCAGTGTCATGGCAGCAGACCAACCAAAGAAAAGCATAATGCATTTGTTCTTCCAACTGTTTATTCTTCCCTGAACAAAAATCCCCTGTCATTTTAAAATTTTCCTCCCTCTGTCTTCTGCATGCAGTCAGCTTATTATGGTCCACAGCAAGTGTGTTTTTTTTTTGCACCTTAAGTGTCACTGTGAGCTTATCTTTGCAATATTTCCACCGATATGTACCATGCCAACAGAAAACTGGTGAAACTTCTACCATCACAGTATATAAACACATTACAGTACCTCTATGTCCCTGTCCTGTCCTGTTCTCACAGTCTCCGTTACAGTCGCAGTGGCCTTGTCAGAGCTCTTGCGGGATGCTGGGACATGTAACTAGGCACGGGACGGCTGATGCACCCTCCCCCGCTGGCATAGAATAAGAGGGATGATGACAGCAAAGAGGAAGAAGACAGACGTGTCTCCTGAACCCCGGCAATTCAAACACAAGGCTCAAGCAATCTCTCCTTTCTCTTGTAACTGTTTCCACCCCCAGTGTCTTAGTGAGGCAGTTTTCTTTATCCTTTTTCCTCTGATCCTCTCTCTCTACTTCCCTTGCTCTCCCTCTGTCGCCTAACTGCTTCCTGGATTACACCGGTTTTCAGTGCATGAACAGCACAGCCTTCAAGCTCCCGGATTTAAATACTGGGTTGGAACATACCACGTGGCAAAAAAAGGGGAGGACAATAGAGCACTTCATGCTCTCTTGCGCTGTAAAATGGAGAAGGCTCTGCATCTCAGGCCACTCCTACTCCTTTTCCCACCTCCTCCCTCTTATTCATGAACACACAGCTACCCATGGATACAATACAGTTATGTTATAAATAGCGGAATTTAAAACAACCTTTGCATGTCCATTAAAGACATGTTTTGTTACATACATACCTTTTTAGCTAATGATAAAAAAATGAATTTGCATTATATGAAAATACCAACAACGCAGCATTGTAAAGTGGTAATTAGCCTGGTTTGTAAGTTGTTCGCTCTTCTTTATTTATTGTGGTGATTTAATGCTTTAGTGCTAAATGATAGTGCTGTAATATTTTTTTTCTAATTGCTATTAAGTCTGTGTGGATGCATAAGTTGTTTCTTCATGCTAGAAACTACAGCTGAATCAGATGTTCAAATCTAAAGGGTGACATCTCGTGCTCCTGAAGATAACATTCATCACTGAGCCCATATACTGTATATCTGTAAATCTACACAATATAGTGTATTTGAATCTAGGTCCGAATACTCGAGGGAGCTAATATGCATTTGAAATGTCATGTATCTTGATCTGTTGATCACATGATACCAGGAAGGCTATTTCATTCCTCTCTCACATGACTTCTGAATGGCACAAGGAAGGTTTGTTTGTGGCGTTTCGTAGTACAAAGGAATTCTGCTAAGCTTCCATTTAAGATTCATTTTTAGACAAATTTCAACATTTGGACGGGAATATTCTCAAGGCGTTTCAACACAAACATCAGAATGAAAGACGCAAACCACAGAAGGGACTGAGCTCTGGACAAATCCACATTTTTGTGCAATACCACAATATGCAATTGACACAGCTGCAACTAAAGTAAATTCAACAATATACAATACAAGGGATACAGAGAGAACAACAACAATGTTTTTCTATGTGTTTGACTCAAAGGTGTTTTTCAGTTTGCTACCATATTCGAAGCCATAAATTGTGAACCTACCAAGGTTAACAGACAGAAAACTGCATCCAGACTTTTGGCTACTACAAGACAATAACAACTACCCTCTAAACTCAGAATCTACAGAACTACAGTGACCGATCCGGTTCTTTTTAATGGCTCCCAGTTATGAACAAAGGCATCTGAGAGCCATTCTTGTTTATGTTGTGCCCAAATATCAACGTTTGTCCTGAATCGAATTGAATCCATTTTTACATGAAAAATGGGATCCAGCCATTACTTAGAGATAGACGTTGTTGACTTAATAAAGGCCATATGATTTGTCCGATGCAGTCATTAAACACATCATATACTGTAATTGTCTCCTCCTCTGTGAGAGACAGAGCAGTGGTTGAGTGACACAAAGAGTGAAAGAAGAGAGGAAGCGTTACAAGAACAAACCATTGAATTAGACACACACACACACACACACACACACACACACACACCTCTCTGGTGTCCACAATTTCATATATATTGCTTCAGTTGATATAGATGAATGCTGTCAGCTCTATCTGGTAAGTTAGAGCTACCTGAAATTCAAAAATTTACAACCATTACTAGGGCCATTGTGCTTGTTCTCGAATTACATCCCATTTAAGTGATGACTATGTTTTATCCTTTGATTATTTTTTCTACAAGACAATAAAACCAAATCAAGCTGTTTTTTTAGAAAAGGCAACTGCAGTCTGATGGAAGTTCAGTTAAACATTTTTCGAAAGCACTCAGTTATGTTTTCTATTTCAACCCCAGCTTGAGCTCTGTTGTGTTCAACACATATCTTTCCCACGACGACAATTAACAGCACATGGGAGGTAACTGTGCACAATTCTTGACTCCCTCGATCCCAGAGAAATACAAGAGCTCTAATTATTAATGCTGTTGTCAAGCAAACCTAATCTCTACCCCTGCACAAAAATCCCATGTGAATAAAACAGGAAAAACATTCAAGCAAAAATACTCTGGGCTTCTCAGCATTAACACTGATGCTGTGCATATCTCCTCTGTCTGTCTATCAGGAATGTTTTCGCAACAATAAATCCTCCCTGCAGCCCATCACGTTCTAAAACATACACTATACATATATAAACACATCTGCAGGCATACACAGCCAGTCCCTGAAAGTCACACACTAGAAAATACATTAATAGAAATACATTGCTGATCACAACAGATCTTGCCACATATGTCAGTGCAGCTGTCATCACATCTGAATATAGGAGCACTCTGTCACTTGACAATGTCAACACTTAAGATACAGCAGCATTTAGAAGGTTTGGGTTCTTTCCACTAGGTTTACATTCAGTGCTTGGACATCAGAAGGGTTTATGCCCTAGTCCTGACAACAGGATTGTTGCTTAACAGAGATGGATAACAAGGAAGCTTCTGATAATACCTGTGTGGTTTCCTTGACCTACCATGAAAGAACAACATAAATACTAG
Organism: Channa striata; assembly: GCA_033026295.1. NCBI lineage: Eukaryota > Metazoa > Chordata > Actinopteri > Anabantiformes > Channidae > Channa > Channa striata. The sequence goes on along the minus strand of CM065168.1, from coordinate 14,366,761 downwards.
GACAATCTGTTTAAAGTTAAATCAACTTTAGACACTAGCCAAAAGAGCTTTTAGTACATAATCACTTTACAACCAATGCTTGAATGCTGTATCAATTAATAAAAATAATTAAGTGTAGTTTAAAAATATATGAAAAATTGGCGGTCCTAATTTCTCAAGGTCCAAAGACATTTCTTTATACTGCAAACAGTCTAAGACCCAAAGATAATAAACTTACTTTGACAAAACAGAAATGGAGTCAATCTTCAAAATATAATATACTATTTTATATAACATATATACTAGTTCCAGTATATTAATAATATATTTGAATCAGATAATGACTGTCATTTTTAAATGAAAAATGTATGGGTTGTGTGTTAATTTTGTGTTGACTTAAGTGTGTGGGAAAATGGATGTTTTCACATTTTGTGAATCTGTGTGCATCCATCCATCCATTATCCATTGTAGGGTTGTGGGGGCTGGAGGCTAGTCCAGCTGACACTGGGCCAGGGGCAGGTTAGACTCTGGACAGGTCGCCAGTCTATCTCAGGGCCATCACAGAGAAACACACAGAGACAGACAATCATCATCAATATCAATCATTCACACTCACATTTACACAGGTGGGCAACTTACAGTCAAAAGTTAACCTAAAGTGCAAGGAAAACCACGCAAACACGAGAAGAACATGCAAATCCCACACAGAAAGGTCACAGATGGACAGGGACGCAACCTTTGCAAGGCAACAACGCTGACCCCCGCCACCACCATCCTGCCAACGCGTGTACATTTATTTCTAATATAAAAACAAGCATAAAAGCTGGGAGATCATTAAGTGAGCAGAGGGTGTTAGGCATGTCATTCACTGATTCATTGGATAGAAAAAAGTCAGGGACTAGTCATCAGCTGTCACTGTTTCATCTGTGATTAAATGTGGTGGTCACCCCAAGAGCAGAGATGGAGCAAAACAGCTTAACCGTACCTCAGCAATGAAATACAATCCATCGTAGCAATGAGCATTAGCACAGTCTCCCGACAAATCAGGACAGTGATATCTGGTGTGTCCGGCTGGGTGATGTTGCGTCTAGCTGCTGTGTGTGAATATGTGTGTTTATCGCACAGGAATGCATAAACGACAAGCTATAGCAACCCTGCTGGCTATCTACGAACAACAGGCCCACCTGTAGGTGTGACAACTTTCAAGGGCTTGGTTCTGAGTCCTCCAAAGTTTCTTTTCCAGGACTAACACATTTCCTTCATTACATGGGGAGCAACTAAGTGCAGAAATAAGAGAGAAAAAAAAGTCCACACTCAAACACTGAGCCAACCGTTCCTCCATCATGTCTGTCTGCAGGACAAACACAGACCTGAGTTACTGAAATTCAATCTTTTGTTTAAAACTGATGATCTAATTTTAGAAAACACATTTATACAAGAGTCTCCATCTACTGGTACAAAGAAAAAGTACAACCATAACTAAACTAATTTTTAATGTGTTCTTCTACAAATGTCTAAAAATTGTATTTCATCAGAGAGTATATTTAAAAAAATTACAACTTCTTCTAAATGTAACCAAAACAAAACCTATACATAAACATGTGTAACTTGTTACAAGCACTGTTTTGTACTACTAAAGTCGTTATTCGCATACCTTTCTACTTGCAGTTAGTCCAAAATGTCTCTTCACTACTTCAGTCAACGCTCTAAATGTGAGAGTGACACAGAGGCTCTGCTTTGGTAAAGACCACAGCATGACACCCTTTCAGCAATATGCTGGAACACCCATGTCTATTGCTGTGAGATTATGGGGCCCTGGGCAGGACTCTGATTGCTTGTCTCATGTGTCTATCCACTGCAGGGGTAAGATGGGTGGACAGCAGGATTACTAGTTGTACTGGTTAAAGTCCATAGGTCACCAATGTGTAGATGTGCTAATGATTCAATAAGCAGCTTGAAGAAAACACAGGGGATACAAACAGAGCCCGTATGACTAGGCAAATCATGAGATCATCAAATACTAAACTTTAAAAGAGGAGCCCACAGAGAAAAATAGTGCATCTGGTTAATAATGATCTGGAAACAAGGAAAATTAGCAATAGAGTAAGTAAACTAACCTGTACATCCACAACATGAAGTGGGGTATAAATTGAATAGGAAGGACACAAATTAATGTGGAGCTGACAGGTAGCTCCCTTTTGATCCTTACCGGTGTTTGGTTGGATCACCTGACCATCAACTAGTGTGATTTATAATCATTTATTAGCATAAAACAAACAGTGGGCAATCCCTGTTCTGTAATCAGACAGGGGTCACTTTATCTTTTAAATGTAACTAAGCTGAAAAAAAAAAAAAAAAAAAACTTACTCAAGATAAGCTGTACACTCAGCCAATAAATAAAAGACACACAAGATAGTGTCAAGTTACAGGATACTATGAAATAGATCACCACATACAATAAAGGCCTCACTTCTCTGGCAGATACTGTAATAGCTTATATGCACTGTACATCAAACCATATACTGTACTTAAGGTTATAAAGCTAGGACATTACATATTCTGCTTCATGTGATTCACCAGAGGTCCAGTAGAAGAAAGCATCCTGCAGGCATAGACAGAGCACTGCAGAAGAGAAAACTGACTAGGTAATTAACGTTTCCACCAGCAACCGTACAAAAGAGGTCTGAAAAAAAAAAAAGATGCTATTGATCAGAGTTTGTTTTGGTGATGTTGAAAGAAGTTAGAAAAAAATGCTGAAACCAGTTCAAGATTTTGTTAAATGTGCTCAAGTTGCAGCTGCAGTAGAGTTTTTCTACAGAAGAAATTTGACATCAAGAATGCCAGCAGACTGGTCAGATGGAAGAACTGTAATGGGTAGCCAACATGGGGCTCTTATGACAGACTTTGAGTGCAGAGGGCTCAGCCAAGCGACTAATTGAGTGGACTTAAATGACTGCATGGATGGAGACTTGTAAGTTATTTATTACTGCAGCAAAGACAGGCCACCTCTGCAAAAATGGTACAGTGTGTGTCAACACAAGTAACTGCTTAACTGTTGTTGGATTCCTCCAAACACTCCACATTTGTGGTTTGTTATGGTACACTTAAGATGTAGCTTAAATTTTAATTTTGATTTAAACTAAACAGCCTCACAAAGAACGTACTAATGCTAAGCCTAACCAGCTGGCATTAACTTCAAAGATAAACCAATAATCATTTAATCCTCTCCCACCTCACAAAAACAGTTCAACCGACCTCTACTTATAGCTTGCCAAATGAATATAATAACATTAATTGCAAAACCCTTCCATGCCAAACAGATATAGGCTGCTGGTAATGAAGTCCAACAAAAACATGGATGTTCACCATGTTCAAATATGGTATGATAAACATGGAATCCTTTGTTTAAATAATTACCAGATGAACATTATTTAACAAATATCATATTAAGAACAACATTTGAGATTTCACTGTCTGAATATTAATCTAGTAAGAACAAACAGTTATATATTTTAGTCAAAATATTCAAAAAGGGTTTTGTGTCTTCCTCAAATGTTCTGACATAAAGTTTATTGCAATTAGTCCTATTTTAATTTAAATTTCCAGAGGACACAATTACTAAAGCTTGTTAAAAATGGCATGTGTGAGTGACTCATTTCTAACTGAAACAGGGAAAATGAAATTTCGTAATATTTAGTTGTAGTTAAAATATCTCATAGGGTAAGTCTGATAACTAGACCAATATCACTGACATAATGATAGTTGGTTGATGGTTATAGTTTCGTGAACATAAGTAAAAACTGTTGTTGTGAATAGTGTGGTTATGGTGAGAGAGGATAAGCTAAAAGATAAAACAACACAACTGTTCTGTTTATCTCAAGCTGACGAGATAAGGCTTGTCCATAGACCGTTGACCCCTGATAACTATTATGGGTAAAAAAAAAAAAAAAAAGGGGGGGGGGTGCACAGGGGCCCCAATTCAATCATTGTTAGATTTTTTTATTCAATTTTAGTAACTGATAACTTTTGGTTAGAGTTTAAAATTTTACTGGTATCATCATGGCTTGCTGCTGTTTTTTGTCTCTATTTTGGACAACTACAAAGTGAAACTCCTAATTAATTTTTATCCAGTTATTAAATTTTATACAATCAACTGCTTAATAAAAATATCAGCTAAAATGCAGAGTTTCAGACCTATTTTGGTAAAAATATACTTTACAATGAAGTGCATTACTGTTCCATACAGAGCAAAATGCATGCAGAATTTTACAGTTTATTACATAAAAACAATCAGAGCCTGAAACGATTCAATAAAGGTCTCGACAATTGGCAGACACACAACTGAACAAATAAGAGTTGCAGCAGTCCTAACCTCTTTAAATTCAGTTCCTTTCTCTATTGCTCACGGTGAGCAGTATGGATTATTCAATGCCACTGCACAAGCATCTGTAGCCAATCTACATTCATGTAATCACTTTTTTTATGGGACCCTCTATGACCCACACTCACCAGGGCTGGTGGTGCTCTGCAGACTCCCCCTCTTGCGAAACGGGGATTTTGGTTTAGGCTTCCCCTGTCTATCGCTGGTGGAGGAGGAGGATGACATCTTGCTGCCTGTGCTCCTGTTACAACTGGAGTGGAGCAAGTCAGAATTTTGCAGTGGCCAGCAGAGGGAGAGAGGAACACTACGTCTACTGCTGGAGCTCTGTCTCATGGTGAGGAAGCTGGTAGGCAGGACCCACACTTGGACAGGACAAGCTCCTCTGCAGAATTGGCTCCTCCTCCTATCCAGCAGCAGGTCAGCAGATATGCTGCACAGAGACGAGACGAAAGGTAGCCGAAGGCTTCCCTGGCTCATGCTGGGGGCCATTCTCCTTGGTTGCCCTAGCAACCAGGGAACGAGCTTCCTGTAGCCGATGGAGGGGAAAACAGCCACAGCGGAGGGCATGGCAGATCACAGTGTGTAGCTAGCATGACAGCCAGGAAGCCTGGAGAGCGACTTCACTACCGTCAGCTGAGCACCAAGGTGAGTGAAGGACAAAAGTTTTTTCACTCATCCAAAAATAGCAGTTACATACAGCGCAGTATGAATTCAGCCGAGAGAAAGAGGATCCAGATGGACAGCAAGTGACAAAAAACGGCAGAGAATAAGGAATGGTGAGTGTGGAGAAGCAGAGAAACCAGCTTAGTGTGTAAGCTGACTAAAGAACTCCCAATCTTCTTTGCTGGAAAATTCTGAAGGAAGCCTGAGAGCCTAAACACACACAGCACAGGCCCGCCTAACATGAGGTATTATAAATAGTGACAACCAATGCCCAGCGAGGGTCAGTAAAGCAACTCATAACGACAGTACATACGCAACCTCTCGTGTGGTTCCTGTAGTTCAGCAGCATTTTTGAATACACTGATAATAAACAATAATTACCTTTTATTAAATTATAATACCATTACTGTTTAAAATAAAAACAATCATTAGAGCCTGATCACATTAAACAAATGAAGACAGCTGGATATTAAATGGTTCTTCACTTACACTTGCTATAGGTAAATTCATGATAATTTATTCACTCTTAAAGTATTAAAATAAATTCAAAATAAATATTTAAAACAGGCTTTACACTATATTTTGAACATTTTGGATTTAAGAACTAACCAAAAGTTTGAGCTAGAGCGGCATTAAAACAAATGCAGATCACCATCTAGTGGTGTAAACATTTTATGCAGTTAGAAGAATGAGTGTTGCCTCAACACAAAATTTCAGCTCCAACTTTAATAATATAATACCAAATCTAAAATGATTTGGTAAAGTAAATACTATTAAAAAGCCATTTATAGTTAAATTTACTTGGAAAGCTGATAATATCATGCAGGGGGATTTTACATGATTCATTCTGTACAACTGTAAAGCCGACCACAGTTAGTACAGAAAATTTGCAGAAAATATATTTATCCATTCTTTCATCATTTTGCTTAACAGTCATTCACTAGTTACACATCAGACTACAACTGAATAGATGTTGCAACAAAAGTAGAGTGCTCACAAATGTTAGCCAAAGTAAGCTGGTCTCTGACTTTATAATACATGCTGAATCATCAGTTTTTCAATTACCAGAGCTGACATACATTCAGAAACATGGAGACTCCACTAAAAATCACCCTGATCTCTGAATTTAAAATGCACTCTGAAAGACGTTCTTTGCTAGGATTACTGTCACATTAGGCTATACACAACTCAGGACTAAACTTCCATGACAAACACAGACCTTTTTATAACAGTGACATTCAGCCTGTACACTAAATGAGCTTCACACCTTCTTTCAGAGACAAATCTGTTTGATAGTTGGCAAAAGTGGAATACCTCAGCTTTATATTTGCCTACTAAGGAAATGTTTTTTCAGGATGTCTCCAGCTTTTTCTGAAATTTGACCCAGTTTTGAGAGAGCTGACGCTCACCATCTGGAACAGCAGCAACAGCAAAGGCTAAACAACAGAGGCCTACTTCACTAACCCCATAAATATGTCAAACATTTTTCTAAAACCAAATTACTCACATTCTTAAGGCTCTTACCTGGAAGCAGAAGGTAATTAGGTTTTCCTGTTAGCTCTTGGTATCCCTTCTTTGGTATTCCCTTTGCCTGTGCTGCTTGGTCAGAGCTTGCTGCCTGACACCCTTTTGCTAAAAATGAGACCACTGTGCATATCATTGGCTGATTTTGGGGGGGGGGGGATCAAGCTTTCAGAGTTTGTGGAATTCCAGATTTTGTTTGCAGCAGCCATATATTCCAAAATCGAAAACTCTGTTATTTCTGTCAGTGTATAGGATTTTGATATGGGACACGCAAGTGAAAAGAGGATTTTTCTCAAATTAAATTATAAAGAGCTTTCATTCAGAGGCTGGTGAAGCCAAAGCTACATATAAACAACGAGCCACATGTATTTTATACTGCAATTAATAGCACAGTCTGTCTGTTTTATCTAATGATAAAAATAATACTTGCTTAACTTTCTTTGTTTTACAGTAAAGAGCTTTGCTGTGACGGCAAAACCAGCAGTTTTCCCGGGGTTAAAATATGGCACAAACAAAAAACTGTACAGTGTAGACATTAAATTGTGACTAATAGGATGCCATCTACCATAACACTTTGTCACGTTAATGGATTACATGCTATTGTGCATTATTCTTAAAATACAGTTATTTTAAAACTACACACATAAGCAACAAAACTTGTCTTTGTTTAACACCTGCCATGTGGCACCGTGCTACTAACTACAATGAAAAGTAAGAAGAAAAATTGAATCATATTATAAGGATGATAACATGAAAGTACTGACATGAATAGGAACAAAAGAGTTCTATTGGTCTTTCGTTATTTTATTAAAATATAGTCTGCAGGAAAGTTTGGAGGAAATGGAAATTGAAATGTTTTCCTGTGTCATGTTGTTGTAGGAGGATCTCTACACGCAGAAAACGTCTAATAACTTCTGGTTTATGTAAGCAGAACAAACTATAAGAATGACATGACACACACAGAGAGAGAGACAGACAGACAGACAGACAGACAGATGCTCGGACAGTGTCGCTGCTTGCTGACTTACCGGCTGACATTGTTGAGGAGAAGCCGGGGAGGAAGGAGACTGTAGCACGAGAAGACAGGAAATGTCCTGCAGAAAACACACAGACCTTTACGTTCAACTCGGTACAAATGGCGAGCGAGCTGAGGACCCAGGACATAGGTTCCCCTGGCACGTGGACAGCCGCCTGTCTCGGGGACAGTGCGGGAAGTTGGACACTGTCAGCTAGTTTGTTAGCATGGTTAGCTAGCTTCTCGAGCTGACATGTAACGGTAACGCTGAAGTAACTGCCAACGGGAGTTTATCGGTTACCGTGAGCGACCTCTCGTCATTAGTTATTAATGTTAATGTGACATGGCGTAATTTAATTAATTCAACCAGCGGCATAAACTACAATAGCAAATGTAGGAGTTTTACCTCAGTTTATCCTTTGCTCCGTTGGTGGGTTTTTCATTTTTGACATAAATGCCGTTTCCTCTAAGGAGGCGCCGCCCGCTCGGTTCAAAGGTCGCCAGATGTCCTCACACACAGGGACAGAGACAGGCCTGTCTGTCCATGTCCACGTTAGATAAGGGCCAAGCCTCCAGGACTTTTATTCTAAAGGAGCAGCTTAGTGTTTTATATTATTAGGGACAGGAGACACACGTTAGTCTGAGGGACAGCTGTACGTTCCATTTAAAGGTCCACAAGCTAAACACCCAGCAACACAGTAAGAGTTTATGTATTTGCATGAAAAAATGCTCCACAATAAACAGAAGAACATTCTCCGAAATTAACTAAAGTGCTTCTTTAAGGAAACATTTTTACTTTAACATTTCCACATTAGTTTGACATTCATTAGTTTTACTTTTAATAATTCATTTAATAAAAGCTTACATAGCGACCTGATCTTGAACAAAAACAGCAGTTAGTAATTTTTGTACGGATTTTTATCAATTTAAGTACTGACATGTAGGTAATCCATAAACATTTATTATTTTGTTGAAATTTGTATTAGGAATCTTCATCAGCAAAAAGCAGCCACAGTGGTAAGTAGAGTAGTAGTTAGCTAGTAAGTAGAAGCTACCTAAAATCGAAGTAGTCCAGTTAAGTAAAAGTACTGCAAGTCATTGAGTAAATGTTCTTTTGGGGGATGTTAAAACACACAGTAAACAATACATAGTTATGTTCCATAAAAGCAACAGTAAATACAGAAGGCTACATACATTATATAAATCACAGGCCATACAAATGGACCGCACTGTTTTATGTGAGCTACAGTGAATTAAATACATAAGGGAAAGTATAGTAAATATAGATGGAAAGTTTTGTTGCTCATATTAAATTTATGATATTAAATACAGGACACAAAGTACATTGTGCAATACATAACTGACTCTAAATACTATAATAATGTGGGGAAAACTAAAGAGCTCGTGATGGACTTCTGCAGGTTCTCAGACTCAACTCAACCCCCGCTGAACATCCAGGGAAGGGACATTGAGAGAGTGGACTCCTACAAATACCAACAAATTGGACAGGTCTCACAACACAGATGTACTCTACAGGAAGGGACGGACAGACTCTATCTGCTGAGGAGACTAAGGTCATTTGGAGAGCAGGGAGCACTACTGCAAACCTTTTATGACTCTGTGGTGGCCTCAGCCATCTTCTATGGAGTAGACTGCTGATGCAGCAGCATTATGACGGCAGACAAAACTGGAGGAGCTGGACAGGAAACCCAGCTCAGTTTGGGGGACACCCTGGACTCAGTGCAGGAGGTGGGAGAAAGGTGGATGGTAGCGAAGCTATCATCAGTGCTGGAGAACGACTCCCACCCGCTTTATGACGCAGTGTCATGTCTGAGCAGCTCCTTCAGTGACAGACTGTTGCATCCTAAATGTCTGAAGGAGCGATGTCGAAGGTCTTTTCTCCCTGCTGCTGTCAGACTTTACAACCAGAGCTGCTCCCAGTGAACTTTTATCACTATTAGTCACTTTAAAACTGTTTTTTAAACCGTGCAATACAAATGACCCTTGGTGCAACTGATTATGTATATATGATTGTGTACATGTGATATATTTGTATTTTTTTATATTGTGTAGATACTATATTTTGTATATACTATATTGTATATACTGTATTCTGATAATTCTTCTTTGTCTTAGTCCGAACATTCCTTGCTGCTGTAACATGGAAATTTCCCAATTGTGGGATGAATAAAGGTTTTTCTTTTATTATCTTATCTTAATAAGAATTCTGTTGCATGGTGGGATATCACTTCAGGCAAGGCTGAAATACCAATCAGACAAGGTGGGTATCACCTCCAGGGACCCCAAAAGTCCCAGGTGTTGTCTTTTATTTCTATCTTCATAATTTTAATGACTGTATATTTGTCAGAAATCTCTTCCACTAATATGCATTATCCACTGTGATGAATATTCCTTCCTTCATGTTTTGGTTCTGGTCTTGTTGAGGGACCCTGCATCCAAATTCATTCTACGATCTAAATTATTTTACAAGTATTGTTCTTAATTGTTGTAAAGAATTTTATTAAATCGCTTCCATTTTTCTGCGTGTGAACTAATACATTACAAACACACAGTTGTGTGGCTGGAACAAACCAGTATTGTCAATAACAGTAGATCTGGTGGTTATTTTCCTCTAATATAATCTAATATAAGTTTCCAAATGCTGTTTTGCAAGTTAAGTCAAAGATGCTCGTAGTTGTACCAAAGAACAGTGTGACTACTTTTGAAGTCAACACAGAGCACATGAGCATTAAAGGACTAAAACTGTCTTTACTACTATATGGTACCTGCAAAACAAAGTGGAAGCCTGTAAGACATATTAAACAAAAATGGGAACACATACTGTAACTTTTGGCTGACTCAATGCTTTCAAGACTGAAGTCCATCTATCCGTCCATTATCTGTAACTGCTTATCCTGTTCAGGGTCGGTTGGACTGTGGGAGCAAAGTGGAGAACCTGGAGAAAACCGATATAAGCACAAAGAGAAAATGCAAACTCCACACAAAAAAGATACGAACTTTTGACCTTCTAGCTTTGAGGTGGCAATGCTAACTACTCCACTACTGCAGTCTAAAGTCTAGAAGTCCAGAAACTTGTTTAACTATGTCTGCCACTCATGAAAAAAACTTTGAACCTTACTTAAACCAAAAGATAAGATTTATTAGATTACTAAAACTGTAAATGATAATGTATAGAGGTTTTATTGGTTTGTTCTTCCATTTGTATTTATACAAACACACATGATATTTTAATCATGACATTTTTAACATAAACTAGACTGTTGTTCTCTGTGTTGTCATTCATCTCTGTTACAATTTAAAATTTTTTTTTTTTTTTGTCTGTCACTCTTGAAGCTGGCTGCAAACCCTCTTGTCCATCTGCGTAGACTAACCAGCAGCAGGAAAGATGCAGAGTAAAGAACCAGCATCAACCTGGATTTAACTTTTGGGTGTGTTACAGAACAAGTTGAAATAAATTAAGACTTCGAATGAACTCCTAAACCAACAGTGTGGTAGATGAATGCACTGAGGACTCCTGTTCAAAATATCTGATATTTACTTTTTAGCAGCAAAATCTAAACACACTCTGATTAGTGGCACATAGCCTATTCTGTAAATATCCTTCTCTACCAGTGGAATCAGTATTTTATATTAACAATGGGTCTCCTCAGCACCATGGAGCATTTTTGTGTTTTTCACATCCTTGTTTTGGTTCATCTGTGATTTTCCAGATGCTGCAGCAACTGTTTTCAGTGGAAAAGTCTGACATATTAACTTTATACTACATCCTTAACATAAATTATTTTACATCTTACTATAGATAGATAGAAACTTAGTAGTAAACATAATGCAGTGTTTGGGCGCTAGGGAGCCAGAGAGGTCCCTCAAAAGAAGGTGAAAACAAAAATAAAGCAAAAAGATAAATACTGTATTTACATTAATCTATTGACCAAAAAAAAACATGCATCTTCAGCTGTCCCATCCTGGTTTTAGCATGAACGGGCATCTTTTTTTTGACATTCATCATAATAACCATGCAAAGGAAAATTTGTGTTTTAATGTAGTTCGACTGCCCCCACGTGGCAAAAAATAATAACTGTAGCTTCAACCTTGCACAGAATCCGTTTAGTTCTTTCTTAAAACTATAACTATAAACATTTTACCTTTTCGTCACATGTTCTATATTTTACAGTTTTTCACTACTTCTTTTGGCTTGTGCGTCCCCACATTGGCCTAGTAATGTTTCATAATTTTGCTCTAAATGCCCTTTATATTCATCTGACAGTGCTGTAGTTCTCCATCCTATGGCTTTCTATTCCCCACTGTCCTTTGTTTACAGTTTGTCTTGTTCTTTTTTTAGGAAAAATATTTTTTCATTGCTTTTCTCATCAACCAGCAGCTTTCTGTTTTACAGTATGTAATCATCATGTTTCCAAGAGTTTAAACTATTGCTTTTTATTGCATTGGTCCAAAATTACAATTACATTGTTGCTACCATTGCAAAAAGAAAACTGTGAGGTAAATTCAAGGATAAACATTTCACTAAGATATACAAAGAAATAGCATAAAATAAAAATATATCTCAAATCCTTTAAATATCTTGGCTGTTTACACAGCTAAGATTACACTGAAATAATCAAAGATAATTCTAAGCAGAATATTATGGGTTATTTAGGTTTTGAGTGTAAAATAATCTCAAAGTCATTAGATTGGGATGAAATAACACAAACAAATATCCGCTTTGGCCTAATCTGAAAAATATATTTTAAGAAGTAACAGGTAAGGGTATCTTATTGGATCCCCAATAGAGAAAACTCCTCCTACCACCCACTACAGCACTGAGAAATGTCACTAGGTAATAATTGCCATGGGGATGGCAGAGCCCGGCAAAGCTGGGGGCGGTTTGACTGAGGTCCATCGTTGAGGTGTGAGGCCTGTCGCACACAAGCATCTTCAGAAACCGAATTAAAAAGGACCGAGATGGATTTGTTTAAATGAAGTATCTGCATTTTTTCTTCATGTGTATATCTATGCCAGTATTTATCTATCTATTTGGACAGTTATATTGTTTGTTATGAAGGTCATACCACTGGATTTGGTCTTTGAAGTTTAAATGTTACTTTAAGGTCAAAGTGTTTGAACTGTATCCTCCCACACCCCTTTTTGCAATGAAATACCAAAGCACATGGCAGACACACTGAATCCCATAATACAAAGACACAGCTCGGACAAACTAAGTAAAAGGAACAGAGAAGAAAATGTCTTACAAACATAGAAACTCTTTATTACAACAGTGTATCTCACTCAAGTTTTAGCCATGTTTTTTTTTCTAAACAATTCAATTTCATTGCAGCACGATGGAAGTCGTTCTTTTATTTTAATCACACCATAAAACAATCTCCAAACAAGTGAATCCTAACACAAACATTCAGCTTCATTCACAGTTCGAAATACGCAGATGTTTGGACGAGAAGAGATCAAGCTCAGCAAGCTTTTGATTCGGGATTGGCTTTGTCACTCAGAAACAACCTCTAAAAAAATATCTTAGAAACCCTGTGTCCACATTAAGAAATGATCTGTTATTTCAATCAAACATTTCCACACATGGTGAATCACATTAATCCCTAACAGTTTGCTATAAAATTCTACTTCATCTCACCATCAAACAAGCAGAAAAATATATCAAGTCTGCACCAGCATTTCTAATAAAACCCCAGCAATTGTGTCTCCTTTAGTCCTCTTACAATATCACAATAGAGTGTGCAGACTTGACCTGGAACTGTGCAGGACGGTTAAATAATGTCTTTTCCTGCATCTGAGGTACTGTAAAAACCCTGATGAGCAGGGTAGTCAAAAAATCTACATGTATTCTGCTAGTGGGATAAAAAGAAATCCACTGCTGAAAAACACAGAAAAAGGCAGTTACTGCATACATGTCAAAATACATCAGCCTTCTGGTAATGAAATTTATAACAAATTACACTCACCAATAAAAAAGAAAAACACAAACCAAAATGAATACAGTTTTAGTAAAAATAACATACAGTTTAGTACATTTAACAAATGCAAGATCTATATCCAAATATATTGATAAATACATCTTATGGCAGAAAGCCAAGTGACTCTTGAAATGAGTTATAAAGTCGGACTACATCCTAGACTGAGTCGCAACAGATTTGGCTTGCTTTTTAGGAAATCAGACAAGGATGTTTGGACAAGCACCAAAAAAAAACAACTAGTTTAAAGATTCATTATCACTGATATTAGCCGATCTACCAGTCAAACGTGAGAGTAGTGGTTTTCTTCATTGGAACCCCTAAATACTTTGAGTACTCCTAAAATTGCAATTTTGTACATTTTATTGCTGTCTTCGTTGACAATACTTTTGCAATAATTCAATGCAATCATTTGCTAAACTAATCCCAAAAAAACATTAACTTGCCAGAGTCTTAAAATGCAGGATTTTGCAATTCTAAATACCGTAGCTATTGATGTTTGTCCAATAGTAGAATGTCATTACACAAAAGTGAACTAATTATTTAAAAAGGAGCAATTGTATTTCAACAAGTGGTCTCTAATTCGAGATTGAAACATTCAGGGACATTCTGAAAACATGTATCTTTTTTTGCCAATGCTATCATAGAATGAAACATATATATTTAATGGAATTGTTTTAATAAAAAATGTTACATCCATATAAATTCACTGAGTCATTTACTGTACAGAGTTACGTGGTTGTGTGGAAGGCCAAAATACAGTCATTTTTTAAAATTCTAGCAGTAGTTTCCCTGGTCATAAACAACATATGTGAAATATGTTGAAATACGTATACAGCTGCATAAAACTGTATCACCATGACTATTTTCAAAAAGTAGATGATGGTGAGGCAAAGTGCAATGACTTACAGATACTATTTAAAGTCATTTTGGTAAACTGAGCTATCTGTTGGACAGCTTTTAGTAGAATTACAGAAATACATTTTCCTGAACATTTTGCATTTGAGTAACCAAATGAACAAAACTAAGCATATGTTCAGGAAATAAAGACAACAAATCCCTTAATTTTCTGTATATATGTGGTTGTTTTTGGCCTGTTCATTCTCAATAAACTCTGAAGTCTCCTCTGCAATTTGTCCAGGGATACGAAAATCAATGGGTATGGGCTGTGCTGGTTCCGGCGGCTGGGACTGAGTCAAAGGGCAGCAGGCCTCCCCCTTTGGACTGGAGGTGCTGTGAGAGTTTTGGGGATCCAAGTTGCAGCCAGTGCCCTGAAGAAACTGAAGAAAATTTTCCTCTATTGATCCATCACGGCTGGGCAGTCTGTCATCCACCTCAACCCCTGCTCGACGAAACAGACAAGGCAGATGTTTCCCCAGCTCTTCGCGGATCTGTCTGTTCAGACAGCCGTAGAAGAAAGGATTGGAGGTGAAGCAGAAGTAGCCAATCCAGGTAACTGCCTCCTCCAAAGAGGCCAGCGTGGCTGGAGGACTGGCAGCCAGAGCTGAATACAGGTGGAAAGTAAAGTAGGGCAGCCAGCAACAAAGGAATTGCCCCCCTACTGCTGCCAACACTGCTGCAGCCTTTCCTCCCCCAAAGGGGCGCTGTGGGGTCCCTCTTCCTGTCCCAGTTCCTGTCCCAGAGCTGGTGACCATAGTAGAACGGCTGCTGAGTGACTCTGAGCGTTGGCGGCGAGGTGTGTCCATCCAGGTCGGCAGAGGTCCATGGTGCATGGCAGCTACTCGGGCCACTTTGAACATATTGCAATACACAACGAGAATCACCAAAAGTGGACACAGGAAATAAACCAGAGTAAAGAGGACCATGAAGGCCAAGCGATTTGACCCTCCCCCTGTCCAATGCAGGGAGCAGCGCCTGTGACCATGAGCAGGAGGGGATGGCACAGCCCCACTTCCCCCTCCCCCAACCCCACTGCTTTCTAGAAGAGGAGTTCTTGTACCTTGTAGGAACCAGGCAAGCAGTGGCAGAGCAGACATGGCCAGGGCTTTGACCCATATCCCCACCAGCACTGACGCTACCAAGCCAACAGTCATCTTTACTTCGTAGCGCATAGGGTGTATGATATAGTAATAACGCTCCACATTTATGACGGAGATGGAGAGAATGGCAGCGCTGACCAGGCACACGCTAAGAAAGAGGTAGCTCCGGCACAGGGCCTCCCCGAAGAAGGCTCGGTTTGAGAGCATGCCAAGGGGCATCAGCACCAGGGCTGCCAGCAGGTCCACCACACACAGGTGGAAGACAAAGGCAAACTTGTGGAGCTGTGGGGCCTTGGCAATGACCGCCATGACAGCCACATTACCCACCACAGCCAGCAGATCCATAAGCAGCATGGCCATCAGGGCTAGCGACTGGGACAGAGCCCAGCCTTCAGGCAGAGAGGAGGCAGATATGTTGGACATGGGCTGTGAAGGTGGTTGGGAGGAGTTCCACGTTGGCTCCATTGAAGGGTGGGATGAGGCAGGCAGGCAGGATCAGTCACAGGCCCATAACCCATCCTTCAAAGCCAAGACGTACGGCCAGAAAAGAGCGGCTTGAAAATGAAGTCAGTGGCTGTGTTTTGTCCAGAGGATGAGGTTATGTTTGTCAGGAGGTTCAGATGTTATGATTCCTGTCCATTTAGTAAAACTTCATGTTTGTGATAAGTGATAACACACCCTAAAAATGAGAGAAAGACAAGAAAAGGAAAGAACCTGTGAGTGTGTGTACCAGGCTTCTGGGTGATATGAACTAATTCTACCACTAGTTTCTCTTCTGAGTTTATCTTTTGTCCCAGCTACCATTAATTTATTTTACTCCGATAGAAGTTTATAAATGAAATCTCTGTTAAGGCAACCTTACTGATAATGTAATCCAATACCCGCTCTCTAGCCAGTTAGTTCAATTAAGTATGCATTATTCAGATATGGGCATTTGGTGCCTCATGAGCAATATCCTGAGAAAACTACTGGAGTAAAATGAATTGAAGAATAACAAATTGAGTAAATAAAAATGAGCCACTTGAGCAGATTATACAGTTCATAAACTTGCAATCAAATCTTGATGATTTGACTGCATGTGATCACACAGCGCCTCGAGAAAAATGCAAATATATACATTTGTGTTTCTTTTTTACACTTCAATTAATGTTTCAGTGCAAAAGTTTCAGGGTAAATCCAGCCCGGTATTTCCTGAGGAGCTTTAGGTCAAGTACATTTCAAGCACACATCCTGTCAATGCATGGATGCTAATTCCCCAAAGCCATTCCAATCACTGAACAAGTAATAGATTTACACCTGCCACACCTGCTGTGAGAGCGGTTGTTGAATATGAATACCGAGGGTCGTTCTCTCAAACAAAAATGCAGTCAGTGTTTTCAGGAAGGCCTTGTCCATGTGTAACCCATGTAGGGAGGCCTCGGTTCAATGTGGATTTTGATCTATCAATAAAACAGCCAATTTTTAGTGTTTAGTTTTTCAAATGAAAAACCTGAGGGCATTTGTAGGTTGCAGAGGCTGTCTGCATATTAACTTACAAACAACAAACAGACATATGTGTCTGATTTTGTATACATGAGTCAGGTTTTCTCGCTGCTATGAATGATAGCAGGTGTAAGGAAAATCTATGTTTCTGTTCTGTGTCTTGTCACCAGTGATAATAGTAGAAATCATGCTAAAAAATAGCCCCAAGTTCCCTTATCACCTGTGAATGACTGCCTCTCTAAATCCCACATATGGGTACTCCCAGTTCAGTATAACCCTCCTGCCTGATTTAGTCATGTCTTACCGCCTACTCATTTATATATTAATCATTAATACATTACACCCACTTTATAAAGCAGTGGATCTATCTCACATTACAGTCGCGTTAGATCTGCTGGTTGAATTCAGCTGTGTATAAACAGCAGATTAGAAGGAGAGGATGAGAACAAGCTAGAAAATGTGGTGAGAATAGCAGAGCGTGATAGGAAGAAACAGAGGGAGAACAAGGCAGAGAGCATTATATACCTGAATCAGTATTTCCTGATGCAGCTGTCTGCTGCTTTGGTCTCTAAGGATGAAAACCTGGTTTTGCTCACACTGCTACATACACAGTGGACATCAGTCACTATACCTTTCGATGGCTGCTGAAGTAAGAGCCTGTTTCTCTTCCCATTCCTTGATCAGCCTTGTGCATCCTCCTCCCTGGGTGACTTAAGCTGTGGCAGCAGAGATTTTTCTCAAACGATGCTGATGTAAATGCTTGCAAAGACACCACTCTCCGCTTTCCTCCTCCACTCATGCACTGTGACTGCAGAGATGGAGCAGGAGGCAGTGAGAAACAGAGCCAGAGCTGCTGGCTCCACAGGGTCCTAGTGTCCGTATTATATTACAACATTTTACATCTTGAAATCAAAAATAAAATGTGATGGAAATCAGAAAATGTTACGTTGTCACTTTAGTTCTTTTAATTGTAAATAGATGTTTGAAGGGATGAGAACATCAGCCTTTTAATTCCACATTCCTTTAACACTCCAAAATAAACTCAAATATAAATCTATATTTATTCACTGTTTTCCAACGTTTACTAAACTGCCATGTAATTTTCTACAGACGTCTATCACCAACGTGCCATGGATTAATTAGAGGAGTTTGGGATCTCTTGGTTTTCTTTAACACTAACAAGTCAAAGCTATTACTTGATTGGTACTATTCTCTTTTCTTACTTTTCTGAAGCTTCATCTGCATAATTTTAGATCATTCCTAAACGATCGTCATGCTGACGTGCCAAATGCCTGTCTGTTTATTAACAACTAAATGCATAGCTAGTATGCTATCATGCAAACTACACTATATGTGTTACATCCTACTAAAAATAGAGTGCCAGCATCTGGGAATAGATGAATACATGTTGTGCGTGCAATACACTTAGTACGCATAGTACAGACCAACTAACTATAGATGAATATATACAAATCTTACACAGTTTGCATGATGATCTCAGGGCAATAAAGTGTCCCATCCGTGTCCCCTTATTTGTTCCTTAGACAGGAAGTGAACAAAGCACAACACTCAATAGATGTGATTAAAAAAAACACTACAACACTTAAAGAATTGGTCAAATCTGATGATGCAGAGCTGACTCTAAAGAGGAAAGTCTATTACATCTGAATCTTAAAATGGTGCAGGAAACTTTCTTTCTACTGAGTAATGAGCACATCTCGGGTCCCAAACATATTCAGTCCTGTTCTAGTAATTATCGGAAAGAAATGCTTAAGCGCTTTTCTGTTTACCAGGTGACCTCTAAGTGACCTCATAGTGTTCACTTATAAATGCTTGCATGTGCACCAAGCACTGCACTGCTCTCATCTCATCTCTTCTCTTATGTTCCTCTATCAGTTTATTCACTTTTGTCAACTGGTAATCATTCAAGTAGTAATTTCATGGATTACATTGCAATATTTACTGAGATAGTGAGGCATTGATTGGGCCAGGCCTCAGCCTTCACAGTCCCAGCTTCTCAAACTGGGGCTCCTGTTGCCACGGTGATCTTTTTCATATACAGTCCATTTCATTGCTCTGTCTGCAGAGGACAATGAAACCTGGGCTATTATGGGTAAGGCTACTCTACTGGAGGAGCGGGCATTAAGCTGCTAAGACCTAGGTGTTTTTCATTTGCATTTCTAAGATCCCGATGATAATACCAATAACATTTGCATATCATGGAAATCCCATTTTGCACCTCATTCACCATTAAAAAGCTCATTTTATTTTGCAGCACCTCTTAGGAATTCATTGATTATTCTAGTTCAGTGATATCTTTATCATAAAAATGCCACTGGTTAAGTCGGTGTGGGAACTGAGGTTTTCTGGTTGATATTTAATGTAGATATTTATGTGCACTGCTTCATAGTAACCTCAAGTATGAGGTAATTAGTCAACTGACAAAAAAGGAATAGTTTTAAAAATATTTGAAACAGAAATGCCAAATTGTCTCTGTTCCCAGTGTGGGGTTCTCTATGTCTTTATGTCTTGCGCCATAGTAATTATTATTTATATTTGTTTTATATTTTTCGTTTGTTCTTGACTTTGGCTCTGTGGAATTGCATTAGACCCCTGTAAACCTATTTTTCAGAATGTGTAAACTGCATTATTTTGTCTACAGTCTCATCCAAATACATCTTTAAATGCCATACATCACAAGTAAACAAACAGGATCACTTTTTGTAATTATATTTGTCCATTTTATTTTCATGAAAGGCTGTAGAGATCCACAGTCTTTCAAATTTTAACCCAACTGATCACAAGCAATCAGCTGTCTCTTCCTTTTAGTACTTCAAACATGAAACATGCCTGCACAGCAGAACGTAGGGGAACATGATGCAGTTGGGTGGAGAGACTTAATGGACAGTGATTACTACCGTTGTCATGGTGAAGATGCATCAAGATGTCTGGTAACACTAAGGACAGATGGCAAACATACTTGTAAAACACATAATGTCTCTCATACATGTGAGTGAAATAACAATGCAAGTTTGTGGCGTTAAAGCTGTCTGTTTGCATCTGTATTCAGGCATGTTCACCTGTGTCTGTGTGTGTTTGTGCTGTGAAAAGAAGGGTGTGTGTATATCAGGTGTTGACTCATGACAAAAATAGCAGAGTCTTGCTCGGCCGGCAGCACCAATCACTGCCACCACAAATACAATGGTTTCCATGGCAATCTTGAAAATAGACTCCACATTCACACTCAGAAATAGCAAAGGACGCTGCACTAACCCCAGAGAGCCCCTACTGCCAATAATAACTACCATAGATATGGACACATAAACATCAGCTGTACTCAGAAATAAAATCATACCAGTACATTTACTAAAACATAATTACCCAGCCTACGCAAACAATCAACCCAAATTCAAATGCACACTTAGCACAGCTGTAGTGAGGTATGGGAGAACATTAACCAGCTTTGTGTTTAATAGCATCAAAGCCGAAGCACAAAGCGCTTGTTCAGTCAAGCTGCACAATACCTGCATGAGCGAAGGAGATTCTTTACAAATGTGTAACAGTGTACTAACAAGCATCTGTCATGTCATATTTTCAGATATCTTAAGCAAAAATGTGTTGGAGTGATATTACAGGAGATAAAAAAGGGTATAATGATGAATGTTGCCTTGGAGACATTTGGGGAGGAAGCTTTATTTTGCAGCCGACATTCAGACAGAGGATGGAGGATAAACTAAAACAAAGTGACTGTGGGGCACCTACGACCAAACTCTATTTGTTGGGTTATTCTTTTTTGCCAGCCTGAAGAGACATCAATGCACATCCATTCAATGGTGCTGATAGTGTTCGGAAATTTTTTTTTTTAAATCATATTGCACAAAATATTGGATAATATTATAACGGATCATACTAGATACTAGAGTTTGTGATTGTTCCTAAATCTAGTATCAAAATCTAGGGATGAACAATGCACAATTAGTGATGCAGTGTTTTTGACTCATTGTGCAGTACTAAATTAATGTTAAAGACGTTTTTTGTTACAATCTACAGGTGAATCCTGCATTGGGGTGAACTTAAAATATTTACTTTTACTGTTGTATTTTATATATTTTAAATGCCCTAAATTTTTATCATAGCTGTAGGTTAAACTACCCAGGAAAGGTATTAAATTGGGCTTAGAATGAACATATCTAATACAAATTTTTTGCAAAACAAATTCTTGAACTTTCTTGTGTATTTTGCACTTTGTTGAAAATTTTAATTGAATTTACTTGTAGTGGGAAAATTTTGCATTGTGGTAGTTGAACCAAGTAAATATGTCCACACCACGATACCATAATACTGATGCATACTATACTATATCGTAAATGTTGATACTGCTTCACTGCCTCACCCTGGGGCCGTATTTTAAAAAGAGTTTGAAAATTCAGTTCTAAGTCCTTTGTTGTAATGCCTAAATTACAGTTTAAATTATGGTAATAATTTTTCTCTACACACGGTTGCAAACAAACAGCAAAGTCTAGCAGTGGAATTGGACATGCACATTTTGCTTAACAAAAGTGCACAGACAGCACTTTCCAGCAATGTTGGACTTGTGCAGAAGCAGGTTAACTAAGTCGTCTGTGTAACTGATGAGTAAAGCAGATCCTGGATTCAAAGGAGTGTTAAAATTGCTCTAGAAAAATATTCTCATATCTCAGCCACCAGGCTTCAAGCCTTTGAACATGCTGGCTATGCCAGATGGTGGCAGTGTGTCCACTATAATGTACTTGTACTGTACTACAGGACCTTCCTAATCCACTGCAACGGAGGTTACAGTAACATAACACCTGTCTCAGTGTCTAGTGCTTTTAGGGCCTCACACACAAGCTTGTCTGGATGTGCATAAAACAAAATAAGGCAGGCAAAAAGCAAATAAGGCATAATGTGGATGTTTGAATAAGTAATAGATGTGAGGTTGGTTTAAGTGATGCACAAAGAGAAACTATCCTTAGGTTCTTCTGGATGGAAGAATCAGTATCCTCACAGAGGACACAGCCTATGTGTGCTTGTTGCGGCCATAAGCAAATTGTGGACCAAAGTCCTAAATCTGCCACACACATCAAATCTGCTACTTTCCAACTGCCATCAACGGTACGTGTCAGCTCCATCCTAATGCTTGTGATGATCATGGTGGGTGAAATGTTTGTCTTCCTTCTTTAGGTAATACAGTTGAGTTTCTAAAAACTCAAGTTGGCCTTTATTGCACTGCGTACTGTGATAGTCGTGGTAAAGAGTGTGTGTCACCAAACACTACACTGACATGAATCGACCGTTTGAACAGCTACTTTAGTTCTGAACAGACCACGCCTCAACACAACAGCAGATAGTACGTGGACTCTCACAAGATGCAAGAGAAAGAGCTGGCTGAGCGCTGAGGGAGCTGAACGTTGATAGTGCCGCTAGTTTGTTTCTTGGTTTCAGGTTATTTTCTCATGAAGACAGAAGGTGTCGAATCCCATATAATTCCTCTGTGTTTTATTTTATGGTCAAAGTCCGAAAGATTAAATTAATTTGTGATGCATTTACTCAAACAAGGCCCCAAGGACAAAAAGGAAATATGTATTGTATTGATTGTAACGTTTACTCAAACAAAAAAAGTCTCTAAACATCAATTGCATAGAACTTTTTTGTGAACTAATGAACAGACAATTGGCATGGATGAGGACGGCTACTGTGCTGCCTTCCTGGTTTAAACAACCACCAACGCATTCAAAAGGTCGCAAAGTGATCTGTTCTTTTCACAGTTTTTATCTCAAAGTTCCCGGGGTACAAGACTTAAAACATATTTCTGAAAATAAAGTCATCAAAAACTAATTTCTTAAAGGAGATAAAATTCCCCTAAGAATCATGAAAGAAGAACTAAATAAAAATCTCATCTGTTTTTTTATCAAATTGTAGCATTGATAGAAAGCTTTATGCACCAAACCTTATCTAAAGTAAAAGAAAAATCATTACCCTGCTGTAACATTAACACACACTACAGTAATATTTAAAATTAGTTTCCAAACATACGGCTTCATAGTGGAAGCAGAGCTGTAAAAGAAACGTTCTGATCAATATCCAGTAATAGTAGTTTTTCTTAACAATGTAAGTAAGTTATGTAAGTGAAATGTCCTGTTGTGATCTCTACATTATATTTTTATTTTGAGTCTTCTCTCTTATGTACATTGAGCATCAGCTTATATAATCACAAAATTGTATTGTTTTTGATCATCATCATTTACCTGTTAACCAATATTCCAGTTATATGTTTAGCATCATTCGGACAAACAGACTTAAAACCCAGCTGTGAGTAGCAAGCAGCCTGATCTCTCCAGAGATGAATTCAATTAGCTGATAGAGCACCGTGCGCTGGGATGCCTATTGCAATAACCTCCTGCCACTGAAGCTCATTTATAATTTACAAAAGAACTGTAAATCATCAGAGAGTAGAGTGCCCGTCCACCAGACCCCTGCCTTCACTGTTTCTGCAACCTGACACTTCCCAGCTGAACGCATGAACTGGCCGACAGTGAGACGTTCACATGACTTGCTCCCACCGACAATCCCTGGAGACAATAAATGTAACTGTAAAATTTAAGAAAGGAGAAAATTTTATCCTTTGTGCAGGTTAGCAAAATCAACAGTATGAATATCCTGTTTCTGAAAATGCAAACAATTTTACTTATATATATTATTTATATATTATTTAATTATAAGTTTTAACAAGCAGAAAAAAAATTATGCTAATTTGTGCTACAGATTATTTTACATGTGGTGCTTTAGAGAAAATAAAAGAAAGACATAAATTACAGTTGCCACATTTATATGAATGAAGAAACACGTCACCTGGTGCAATACTAGGGTTTACTGATGGAGGTACAGTGTGTGTTTGTATGTAATTGTCTTCATTGCCTTCTGTGGACAAATGTTGTATTAATACCATTGTTGTGAGGATATTTTAGCTGGTCCACACAACTTCAAAATACTTTTAAGACTGGGTTTTAGGGTCAGGGTTAGAATTCGGTTTTGGATTAGGTTAGGGTTGGGGTCAGGCATTCAGCTGTGATTGTTGGGTGAGGGGCTTGGGATTGTATTATGTCAACGAGTGTTCTCACAAGAACAGAAAGACAAACGTGTGTGTTTGTGTGTGTTTCATGCACGTTTTCCTCTGTGTCCCAAAACCCTAATGATGGTAATGATGGGTAATTAGTGCTACTCAGATCCATGTCTTATTACTGTGCAGTGGATAACCATGGATGGGCAGAGCCGCACTGTGCCCGCATGGCTGAGTCTAAACAGCACGGCACCATGTCTCACTCACAAGAAAAAACAGGTCTAATTTCTTTGAGAATTTAAGCTTATCAAAGAAAAATGACGAATTTCCTGTCTTACAGATACATAAAATTTTTAATCACTTTCTGTAGTTCTGTGCAGAGGAGTGAGAGTTCTTGGAACACAAGGCTACTGAATGAGATTCATGCTTTCATTTAATGAAAACATGTGCTATAACAGTGTTTAGGATGCGAGGCAATATTACGAAGTGTTGATCAAAGCTCAAAGGGTGTATCCTATATCTCTTATTTTTAGAATATAATACATACAGATTTCAAAGAGGGCATGTCCCTACCAACAAAAACATTGATATATAAATAGTGTGGCCACCACCTAATACATTGCACACAGTGTGACCCCAGTGCCCACTTTGACCTCAATAATAAACACATTGCTATGCAGCTGCTAGGTTCACACCTTGGGAGTCACTCGTTTTTCTTTCCTCGGCTGCCATCAATTCTGTCCTGTCTCTGCAGCACTGGGCGCAGTGACCTGACCTTGGATCCCATTTGTCTGACATTTCGAGCAGTGCAAGGTTACTCACACTTGCCATCGTTGCACTTTATCTCACCCACATGAATTTAGAGCCCCATAATTCTACCTGACCCAACTGCACTTCCACACTGTCCTTAAATTGTTCTTTGGTGTCGTTGCATTTGTTTCCATTTTGTCATTTTCCTATTTGGCTCAACTTCCAACCTGCTTCTAAACGGACATTCATGTTGTCTCGAATGTCTAGTTTCCATGTTGTTTTTACAATGATTTGGGAACTGTTGCTGTAGGGAAATATTACTGTCACTGTTCTAATTTGTATTCAGATTGATTAAGCACTTACTGAAATCCAGTTTGATTAGTCACATCCCTGAAAGCAAAAATAATTTTCCATTGTGGATTAAACACAAATGTGATAACAAGAGACAAGCATTTACTGTTTCATTTAATCTATGTGCTATATAATGTATGCTCTTTATCATTCATTGCCAATGAATAATTTAGTAAATAACTTGAGAGTGCACATAGTACCAGCTCTTTTTTTAATACATAATATGTCTACACGTTTATCTTAAGTTGAAGTTATTTAAATTTTTTCCTGTCAGAAAAAGCCTCTAATAAAGATCAACCATAGACATATGTACAGTGAAACTTTAGTCTGTAGATTCATTTTAGTGCTTAGAAAATACATTTGACAGAGAAGCAGTGATGCCAGTTAATCCTACAAGGCCTTGATGGCAAAAGAAATCTGCATTTGAAAATCAAAGAACATGAAAAGTGTCATGACCTTTACAGCAGCTGGACATATGCCTATTTTCTTCTCATAAACATACATAGTATAAAGTTGTTTGTCAGTTTTGTTGACCGCGTTAAGTCGTCAGCTAGTTTACATTTTATTGTTTGTGGGATTTTCACAGACATGATGTGTATGAGACGTATTATGGGATGTCAAAGCTGCAGCTGAAGGCATTTCGCTTTCAGGGTTTCTGTCCCAGTCTTGTGAGTGTGACATCAGCCGACGGCCTTTAGGGAACTTCTTAAAATTTGGCACAAACATTCAGCTGGCCTATTAGATTTGAGGGGGGTCAAAGGGCAATGTCACTGTTAGATAAGGTCCATCCCATTCTTGTAAATTCAATATTTCAGGCATGTATTGAGAGGATTTCATTACATCTGGTACAAACATCTCAATCCGACGAAGTGATTAGAATCTGAGTCTGCACAGACATGCATATAAAAGGCACTGAGATGTAAACTATCTGGGAAATGTAACACTGTTCTGTAAGTGAGACCTCACAGCGTGACATGATCCCTGCTTTGAAATCCCGCCCTGATTTATTGTCACAGTTTAAACCTTTTAATCAAAGCTTTGCAGGTTAAAATTAAGTGTTGGATGTTGACACTTTGTTCCCAGCCGATGTCAGATCTGTCCTTCCGTGTTCCCTTTCCTGCCTTTTGGCACAGTTACTTTCCAGCATGTGGACTGACATTTCTGAGGATGTCAAATAATTATACACCTGTTGGTATAACAATACACGTATATGTTGTTAGGACAGGACAGGACTCTAAAGTTGCTCTGCTGAACTTTGCATATTGATCCCTCCCAGTGTTGAATGCTCATCACGTCCTGCACTGTACCAAAGACTGCTGCACACACTCCGTGTCTGTCTGTCCTGTCCTTCACCAGAGGAATGAGATGAACCAGCCATCATTAAAGTCAATGCGCCCTTTAAGAAAAGAGGGACACCCTCCTTCATTTCAGGACAATGCATTAAAGAAGGGAAAGTTTAATAGCAGACAGTCAGCCTTGTCAGAGATGTTCACCACACTGGATGAAATCTAAATGTACAATAAAGCATCAAATGTAAATATTGCTGTCATACAAATAATTAGATTGGATCCAGTGTGAGTAGTTTTTGTTGTTGTTTTTTTGTCCACTTGTGTTTCAGTTATTATAGCTGTGGGTCTTTTTGAATTATTGCCACTGTTTAAAGACGGGGGGGTGACACTCCCCCTCTGCTCCCGCAGATCAAATATCAGCTGATTTCCGACCAGTGAGGACCGCAGACAGGCGTTTCCGCTCGCTCCGGCACAGCACGTTCGCCTGCGCGTCCCGAGCAGAGACACTTTGTCGCGGCTGCTGCTGCTGCTGCTGCTGCTGTGAGGACGATGATGATGATGGTGATGGTGAGGAGGATGAGGATGATGAGTCTGTCCCGACACTGGACCGCTGAAGACTTCTCGTTTCGGATCTGAGGACACACGACAGGTACCAGCACTCCAGCCGCCTGGGACCGTGTCTCCGCCTCAGTGAGTAGATTCCTCAGCGGGACGCGAGTGAAACAAACTGCAGGATATTCGGTTTCTCACTGAGATCAATCGCGTTAAATCTCTGATTGTCGTGACATTTGTGGCTCAGAAAAACAACTTTTTACCAGTGACCCGGCTGCTGCAGTGCAGCTGAGGGAATGAGGTGCTGCAGGATTTCAGCTCATTTCAGTCTAAATCTTTGTCATCTCACTTGGTCTTTAGTCCAAAAGTGCTGATGTATTGATGTCATTGTACAACACTGTATGACGCCCGGCACATCCAGGTTCCTACAGTTTTTAACCCTGAAGTGATGGCGGGCTCGCTCTGTTTTTCCCACCGTGCCACTGAAGCGGTGCTCGGAAGAAGGACCTTCACAGTTTTACCTCAGGCTTTGCTGTTACTAGCAGTAGGAGTCGGTGGGCAGTTGTTGGGGGGGCCCCTGGACTGCCACAAGAAATGTGTGTGTGCCAGCAACATCATCAGCTGTTCCAACACCAATCTAACTAACATTCCCATCGCTCTTCCGAAATATACAGCTGTTCTGGACCTCAGCTTCAACTCCATCACCAGGCTGCGTGCTGAGTGGACCCCGTCCAGACTCGACAAACTGCACAGTCTGCTGCTCAGCCACAACGGCCTCACATTTCTTTCCTCTGAGGCATTTGTGTATGTGACAGAGCTTCGTTACCTAGACTTGTCCTCTAACGGTCTCCGCCAGCTGGATGAGTTGATCTTTGAACCGCTGGAGCACCTGGAAGTGCTGATGCTTTACAATAACTGCATTTCTCAGATAGATCGCTCTGCCTTTGCAGGTCTCAGCAGCCTGCAGAGGCTCTATCTGAGCAAGAACCAGATCTCACGCTTCCCCCTGGAGCTGGTTAAGGAGCGGAGTCGACTGGAAACTCTTAGAGTGCTGGATGTGTCGTCCAACAGAATCAAAGTCCTGCCACTCCACGAGCTTCAGGTTCTGCCTGCCTGGATTAAAAATGGTCTTTACTTCCATAATAACCCTCTGCCCTGCAGCTGTGAGCTGTATGATTTAGTGGCAGGTTGGCACCTCAAGGAACTCAGCTCTGCCACTGACTTCAAGAGCAGCCACACCTGTGTGTTACCAGGCCCGCAGAAAGAGAAAATGCCCATAACACACCTGGACAGGGTTCTTTTAAACTGCACTGAGGTCAAAATTATGGATGAAGTAGCCTATCTGGAACAGTTCTTGGTGCTAGACTGTGACACCAGGCAGAAGGACATGAAGAAGACCTGGGAATTACCACAAAATAGCTCAGTGTCTCGAGCAAACAAGACTGCTGTCATGCGTCATGACGGCAGCCTCCAGATTGGGCCCCTGAAGACAGAAGACTCGGGGGTTTACACCTGCTACGCCACCAGTGACTCTGTCAACGAGACACTGTATGTCACTGTAGTGGTGTTCAATTCCACCACGAGCGGTGGACTGGAGAACCTAAAAACGGCCTACACCACCCTTGTGGCATGCTTGGTCAGTGTAGTTATGGTTCTCATCTACCTCTATCTCACACCCTGCCGCTGTGCTTTTTGTCCGGGTAACGGCCTGGAGAAGAACGAGCCCAGAGACAGTCCCCACTCTTCAAATGTTAGCATCTCTCAGGCACATGAGGAGACGAGGCAAGAAAGAGTGGAAGGCGGAGGGTTCCCCTATAGACATGTGGCCTTTCTGGAACCGAAGGACCAGCGCGAGCAGAACGGCCAGTTGAACCCAATAGGGGAGGAAGATGAGGAGTGGAAGTGGTCCAGCATGGAGAGAAGGAAGTCAGATGCCGAGTCTGTCAGCTCTGTGTGCTCTGACACACCCATGGTGGTGTAAGAATCAGTAGCAGACCATGCAGGGAAAGCGATGCCTCGAGTCATGTGGATGGGATTTAAATGATCGGAATCTTGAAGACTCAAAAGTAAAAAAACAAAGTTGAAGCCTTAGATGACGCTCACAGCTGGTGGCACAGTTGCAGTAGCATGTACTGTTAATAAAATATAAATAAGTGTTTTCATCCAAAAGCATCATGTTAATGCTTAGAAATGTGGCTAAAATTGTTTGTGGCCTACGATGTCTCAATGAATGTATTTGTCTCAAAGAGGATTTCAGCTGACATGAGGGAACATCCCAGACCGTCGTCTGAAAGCTGAATCAGTGCTATCGTTATTTTTGTCTTACCTTTGCTGCAATGTTCTGGCTGCCCCTGCAAGAAACGCTATGCAAGTAAGAAGAATAGTCAGAAATGTTTCAGTATTTTTTCTGGAAGTCTCCAAGAAAAAATACTAAGCATCAGCACAATTTACTCAGATCTATACAGCATGAAAATATGTTTTGATGTTATTCCCTACATCAAAAACCCTGAATCTGCACCTTCAAAAAAAGTTATCCAGCTGTTGTGTGCGCTGGAAATCCTGGTATCACAAAAGTAAGAAGTTTTAAAGATGGATAGAAGCGGATGATCACAGCTCACCTAACTATTAATGCAAGTTGTTTAATCCTGTTGATTATTTTATTGTTACTTTATTTTTTATTCTTATTCCTTTTAGCTTTACATGACATGGGACTGTAACGATTACTCTTATGCAATTTTTTAAACTTAGATTATTTTATACTGAAACACAGAAATAATGTGTGATTTGCAGCAACTTGCCTTTTGTTGCAGAGGTCCTAAAAACAGCTCAGTCAGATTCTTTAGGCCTTATTGTATTCATATCCATTTTAAAACTCATTTTGGATGATATATATTTAAAGAATCATTTACACATTTTTACACGTTACAGCCAATTTATTTGGTTCGGTTTGTGAGGAATTATCATTTTCGGTAACGCTTTAGATTACAGCCCCCATCTTACAGGGTAAGAACAGCGCACTTACTGGGTCCTTAGTAGTAACATGAGTGTAAGCAAACTTTGGGGAGTTATGGGGTAACCAGTGTAAGTATTTTGTGGTTAAGGGGCACTTACTAAATATTGCATGATAGGTTTATAATTGCTTATAGCATAAAACATATGCTAAAGGTATGATTGATATTTATTTCCCACACAAAGTGCTACATCTAAAACCCTTTGACCACTAAAATTTACAGTGGGGCCTCTTAGGTACCTCTTCTTACCTGTAGTTACACTGTAGTTACACCATAAGTACTGGCAACGAATGGTTTAAAAGTGCTTGGTAAACCTGTGGTGTGTGTTTTATGCTGTAAGTAATTATATACCTATCATGCAATATTTAATAAGTTCCAAAAAATTTTAACTACAAACATAACTACTGCTATAATGTGGGAAAATTACAAGTTCAAAGTGAGATTCAGCTGGAAAAAAGTGATCAGTACATCCTGCCATATTGGGACAATTAATAGCAGCCAGGAAACATCAACCCCTGGGGGAAACAACTGAGAGCAAAGACAGTCTACTGAAGGCTTCTGGGCATTAGTGCCCAGCCTAGTGCAAATCAACAAATGCCAGCCAGAAGTCTCATAAACACAATCATAAACACACAGGCTGTCTGACACAGCTGAAATTTCAATATCGAACTATCAAAACTAAATGTTAATACTGTCAAAACGATATTCACTCTGGCTCTGTTAGTGATAAATGATCATTATAGGAATGTTTAACAATAGTACTAAAAGTAAAGGATGAATGATTTATTTTACTTTAAAATAACACAGCCATACTGTAACCACTACATTCTTGCTTCTCAGTATAAGTCACACATGCACATAATAAGCAACGAGGCAAAAACACACCAAAGCCAGAAACCAGACATAGAAAAGTACAGTGCTTTTATTTTAACAAAAAAAAAACAACTATTGCCTCTTTTTGTTCTCATGGTGCTTTTCAGAATAATGCAGGTGAACCAACAACTTTATTAAATGTCTCCGGTAAACTCAAAACCATGCAAGTCTTCATAGCATTGAGCACATTGTCTATTAATATTATAATGTAGCTATACACACTGGGGAAATGAAATCAATAAATAACTGTTATGGAAATGTTGTATAACCAAAGATTGGGTTAAATGTTGACAGTAAGTACATGTTCAGTGTTTACAGTTGGTGCAGTTGTGCAAAGCCACTAAAGTGTATTTTATTATGGAATTCTGTTTATGGAATTATTGTATTTTATTATGTCTGGTATTATATATTTTCTGTGAATATGTTGTCCTTGTATTGCTACAATGAAATGGCAACAATGTGAATGATGTCCCATACACCCTGTGAAATGAATGTCCTTAGTTAATCAAACAGAGCTGCAGCTACACTGCTAGAACATACATCTAATGGAATAATATAACGCCACTCTTGCTCTAGTAAATATAAACATACAACCAATGGAACAATAACAAGTCTTGTTTTGTATGAAGGTGACTAAATTGGTCAACCAAGATTCTGATGAAAATGTTATGTCTTGTTTGTGCTTTCTGTACCAATAACTGATTGTTTGTGGTTTGATTGTGTTATAAGATGGAATATTTCTTGCTCATTCAATTTTACACTAAAAAAAGGAAGAAAAAGAAAAACCTAGGCCACCTGTCGTTTTTGCCTTTAAATGTTGTGAGACTCAAACATACGACATGGAAACATGTTAACTGATCCTCCGATGTGCTGCAATGTGTGTACTGTCTCTGCACACAGCCAGACCAGCTGTTTCCGGTCTTTGTGCTAAATTAAGATAATTGGCTGCTGGCTGTAGCTTGACTTTTTAGTATTATTCTTTAAGGGGCTTTTTCCGCTTTTGGTAGACCGCATATAGTCGAGTGGGGGGATAAGACTCTTGTCTTATTATTTACTTTGCAGACATTAAAGTGGTATCAGGCTTTTTAGTCTTGTAAGAAAAGCCAATAAGCATCTTAGTTTAATGTGACTGTGCTTGATTAGTTGCATGAAACTCTGCTGGCTGCAGTTTCTGTACTACACTAATGACACAGTCTTATTTACTCAAGGATGAAATGGGAGACCACACAGATCACTGGAGTGGAAACTGTCCAGCCAGGGGTTCGTATTTCTTGCACCTGTCCCACACACTTTTGTTTTCTTGGCAGCATTAGTAGTTGCTGGCTGTTCACCCTTACTTGGATTGTTGACCGCAGGATCTCCCTGGGCACAGCAAGCACTCTGCTCTGTTTTCGCTTTCCTCTGCTTGTTAGTGTCCTGGAGTTGGCGTCTGACAACTTAATAGTTTAGGTCTCCGATTTCAACAATGTGAAAAAAAAGTATTTTCTTTATGTTGTGTAGAAAGTACAAATGTAATTATTGTTTGAAATTACTGTATATATATTATTTTTCCAATATTCTGAATTATTTTTCATATAGATGTTGGTTCATTTTTGTTATACATGCTGCAGTGTCCTTTGACTCCTGGTGGACGAATGATTGAAGACTTCTGCGAGGATGTTAATGCTCCTGTTCCAGAGGCTTGTGTTTCATGTTACCATCTTTACCCACAGCCCACTATGCATCATCCAGGTGTCTGTACATAGACACAACATACTGTCAAATTCAGCATAATGCAGTGATGAATTCGTAAAATGTATGTCATGTCACTACAAGGTTAAATGGAAAGATTTGCTGTGTACGTTGGAGGTGCGAGTGGGTTAATGATAGCTGATCTGTCTGTTGATGCATGTGTTTAAATAGAAAACAGCTGAATGACTCATCCCCTTTGGGTCTTAAATCCAAGATTATAAATAGAACAAATGCAAAAGCCTAAAGAAAATGTCAGATCACTGAACATCACAGACACAGATGGCGTGAACGTAAGCCGGCGCTCGCTGACAATGAGTGACTGGCATGTAGCTGTGTGTTTTAAAGACTGAATTCTAAGTAAGATGACTCATCCTCTCCTCAGGCCCCTCCTTGGAGAATCACATGAATGATGAAGTGATTGAATGTGCAGCTCAGTGATTCCTCCGCCATCTAGTGGTGGTCTGCATCTGATGGATTCAGTCACCACAGATTTAACACCCGTTTATATTCTCAGAGAGCATGTCAGAACTGAGTGTGCTGTGATACACAAAGGCTTGATATTATTAAGCCAAATGGTTTAATTAAGTCTTCAATAATTAATAAATAATAGCTTATCACTTAATGATTTTATAGCATAGTGTTTCTGTTTTAACTATTTTAGAAAGGTGTGTCAACTGTGTGTCAAAGGATTCAGAGAGAAGTGTCAGCTCTCTAACCAGGCCTCATTGCTATAACTGGATATAAATTGTACATTAATAAAGCAGTTACAATGATTAACTATTCATGTATGCACCTTATTTCACTTTGGGCTTGAAAAACAAACCTGTATCATATATGCTGATGGAGTAAGAGAGAATCTGTAGCCGTTTATGTTAAACACAGTGGCTGGCAGGAGAGAGGTGCTACTCGCAGCAGGCTGTACCCAGATGCAACATGTCATTGAATTATACCCCAGACAGTCGAAAGAACATATTTATGTTCACCAGGAGGGAATTGAAAACACTCGTGTCACCATGCAGGCCTGGGAAAACTCCCAACCAACCACTGATGTTGTCAGTGTCTTTGTTTGGGCCAGTGATTAGAGAAGTACCGGAGTCGACAACTTCCAGAGTGCACAAATGTGTTTCCATTAATGGTGATGCTGCAAGATAATGTAATATGAGGGATCTGTTCCTCCCAGGATTAACATGTTCCCCTCTACAAACCTAGAAGTCCAGACATCATGTTAATGTCTGAAAGTGAAGAATAAAACGCTTATTTGAGATGGCAGGTCCACTGTTGTAGGATGGGGAAAGACTTAGCACTGGCCTGACAAGTGGACGATGCTGAGCTGGTGCACGACTGTCTATAAACAGCGAGGTGACACCAAACAGGAGAAGAAGAGACGGAGCATACATTACTTTGTGCTTCATATACAGACATGTCGTTTATTTCCAAGGTTAAATGATGTAAATGTTCACTCCATTTAGAAATAAAAGTATGAAATCATGCACGTGTTTGATGTCATACCTCACTGTATTCTTCACATATGTAATTGTAATAGGATTTCACTGATTGTCCACAGTGTAAATGTTCTGAGCCCTGTACTGTACACATGACATGATTCATTGCTATCAGAGGTCCTTGGTTTCTTTCATTTGTATTTCCCATTAAAGGGATTTTGTACAGAGGTAATTTGTTGTCAGATCTCTCACACAAAACAATCTTGATTTCACTGGGGGTACCTGGCTAAATGAAGTATAACCAATTAACTGAACAATATATTCCGTGAATGATCCATCCACCCATCCATTATCTGTAACTGCTTATCCTATTTGCGATTTTTGCTGTGAAATGGCTCAGACAATGCAGTGATAGTGGGACAGCTATATACAGGATCTCAACTGTGTGAGATTATGATTGTCACTGTACTTCCCACAGGCAGAACTGCTGCAACTTACAGAGGGAACCTGTAGGTCAGAGGAGCCAGCGTCAAAATCCACTTTAACTCTCCAAGTGTCTTGCTGCCAATCACTCCATAGTATGGTGCCTGTGCTCAGATTAAGATCATTTAGTTCATGTGTATAATCACAACTTACATCTGGCTCAAAGGTCAGGGGCACATCACTCATTCGTGGAGAGAAACTTTGCAGCAGCTTTGTATGGAAGCAGGCTCCTGTACTCTTCAAACAGGCCTCTCTTCTCCAGCAGCTCCCGGCTGATTTCCCTCTCCTCAGGGGAATTCTGTCCAAACAAATTGGATCCATTAGCTGCCCATGATTCCTGCTGCACATTCATTAGTTTCTCTCAGTTTAGCAAACATCCTGGAGTCTACTCATACGCATATCATGAGGATGTGTCAGACTTCATAACTTTTCCTAAAAAGGAGCTGCGGAGAAGTAGAACACAAACTGCAACGCTTTGCACCAGAGAGGTTTGAGCATGTGTATAGTTCAATGATAGTTTAATGATGCTGTGTTTAAAGACAAAAAAAAAAGGCTACAGACCTTCAAGCTGAAATGTTCAATGGTTAATAAAACAACATACTGATATCATATATACAAGAATTTACATAGAAATCTCATTACAATGAGTAGCACACTATAATACTGCTTTAAGGAGGCTGGTTTTATGTTTAGAGATTGTGGCATAATTCATCTGTGGTAGTACTTTCCTTTTACAAGCAACATTCTGAATTTCATTGTCATCCATCTCCAGAGGAAAACCTTCTGACAAGACTTTTTCCACTAGGTGAAAAGATTTGATTATATTTTATGAAAAATAGGTCTGGGCTTATTCTGAGATTAAAAAATAGATATCTTAACTTTTGCAGATATCTGCAAAAGTCTCTGCTATTGCTGTACATGAAAAGGTAAAAAGTGCTTCTTTCATTTGATATAATTACTAAAGCAAATCTGCATTTACATTTCCATAGTCACAAGTCTGTAATGGTAAAGTGGCGAATGGCCAGTGACATTTAAACTTTCCCAGATTGACTTGAATGAGTTTCTGTTGCCTTTTCTAGTGCACTGGGTGTATTAAGAGCTAAATGTAAGAAATAAGACAGAGGGAGGGGGAAGGAGTATTGTTTGAGTTGTTAATTTCATTTGGCAAAAGTGTCGCTTCATTTTTCTTCTTTCTGCAATATTTGAGAAGTATTGGTCCAAAACCACAGACACCAGTCCCAAATCCCTTTTCACAAGAAAAGTGATACCATCAGTCCTAGTTTCACATCACCCCAAGAAACTCTGCCCTCTAGAGGAGTAAGAGTCACCAAACTGAAACACTGGGTGCTCCAGAAAAAATGACAAAGCATCACTTGGTATTGGTAAAAAAAACTGCATTTATTTAAGCAAATTTCATGTGCAATGAAAACATTGAATACTTTAAGTTTGATATGTGCAAAGCCTGAAACAATTTTAAACTGTACTCACCCAGGCAAAGTTTCCTGTCTGATGTAATCGTTGAATTGTGCAACAACATTTTCGAATTGCACTAAATTGTCTGAGTTACAACTGAGCAGAGCTCATCGAGTCACACAGCAGGTAAATAAGACGTTCAAATAAAAAGACAATTGCTGTCTTCTTTTCTTGGTTTGATGTTCAGAGGAGAACCTGAAACACTGAGAATTTTAATGACATTGTTTAGTTACAGTTTAGTCGAGAAAAAAAAGTAAAAATTATAACAACATATTCAAAATGTCATAATCATCATAGGATAATGCCAAATGTAGGGCAACTGTACGGTATTTGCTGTTTATCTCACACAGACTACTTGTTTCACATCAACCAGTTTCTTAGGAAATCTACATTATATTCAAACATTTGGTTTTCTGAGTTTATCAAAACTCTCTATAGAAATGCTCAAGCTCTATAATGTACTAAAGATACACTGTAAATCAGGTTGTGTATAAGTGCTGCAAGCAAGTCTTCCACATCAAACATCGTGTTTTAACTGACATTCACTGGTTGGTTCCTGCCAGTCTAACATGCAGCATTATTATCTATAACAGAAAATCCCTGTATGTATTACAAACCCTGCTCACATGTGCAATGAGGCGTGTTTTTAACACCAACATATTATAATGTACCTTTACTGCTTCACTACCAACTGAAAATGTCAGGGAACAAACATTTATAAATCTGTGA
Source organism: Channa striata (assembly GCA_033026295.1). Classification (NCBI taxonomy): domain Eukaryota; kingdom Metazoa; phylum Chordata; class Actinopteri; order Anabantiformes; family Channidae; genus Channa; species Channa striata. The sequence goes on along the minus strand of CM065168.1, from coordinate 14,329,959 downwards.
CATTTCCAACCCAAGCCACTCCCCTTTGTGCGTTTTTTTTTTAACTACTACTTTACTGAAATGTTTTTTTTTCTTTAGACTAGTTCTAATATACCACATTTAATTTAAATGTAATTATTAAATTATGATGTTTGGTTATGGGTTAACCACCTGTCAGTACATAAAGTGGTTAAGATCAGCTCAAACTTTACCACCTATATCCTTGGCTCTTATTTTTATTAATTACTACTTACTTTTGAGCAGGCTTTGATATAATTATCAACAGCATCATATTCAAGACTATTATTTATTTAGGAAAATGCTTGCACTTTTACTTGAGTATTGAGTGCCTCTAACACATCTAGCATACACCCTTAATCTAATGAACACTTAATCTAACTAAAATATTGAACTTCAAATTGAAATACAAGGCATTTATTTAGTATGACATATCACCAACTATTCCACTTTCATTTGCCTCGTGAAGATTATTAACCATATTTCACTTCCTATTCAATAGCCATTATAACAACTGACAATTGTTTTTTACTAAACAACTTGGCACGGGATGTCATAATGACATTGTTTCACAGTGTTAACAAGCAATATGTTTCAAACTCAAGAGAATATTGGGGAAACAACATCTGATTTTAAGGCTTATACTTGAAACATACTGGTGATTGATATTCAATCATGACCAGCAATGGCAGGTAACTTAAGTACATTTTACTCAGGTGCTGAACTTAAGGAATCCTACTTCTACTTGAAGTAATATTCATTTTTACCCTGTATTTTTGTGAAAGACATTTTACTCTGCTGTATCTGACAACTGTAGTTACAAGGAACAGATATTTTAACAATATATAACATATCACTGTGGAATGAGGCATTCTGCACAAGTACTTCTACTTTTGAGACTTCTTGCCAGGATACAGAGGTAGCCTGTTGTCTTGCTTTTACGCAGTTAGGACATGAGATAGTTCTCCCACCTCTCACTGCAAATCGTGTAGCTGCTCCATGACATTTTAACATTTCTGCATGAACTGCTGGTGTATTTGGGACCAGCACCTGAAGCTTTAATGTAATTTTACAAGACAAAATAAACCTCTAAAGGAAACTACAAACTACAGGAAATTACAAACTTCAAAAGAGGATCCTAACCAGTGCTGACTACAAGACACGAAGTCAAAAATATTTTAATCCCTAAAGTTTTTTTTAAAAAGAGCTGCATTACAATAAGCAGTGTGGATGTACTGTAGGACTAAGGGATTTAAGGAATGTTTATTTCGTCCATTTGAATACGTACCTGCATCTGTTGTTTTTGCCATCTTCATACTTTACCTGTGGAACAGAAGCTGGTGCAGCCAGGTTGAGACTCAAACCTGTTGGTTACAGGCAGCCTTGAATCCCAGCTGAGGCCGTGGGGGACACTACGGGCTGCACTTAGGCCCGTTGTGGGTGCAGACGAGGAGGTGATGAGAAGAAGCAGTACCGTCTCGAGATACATCCTGCAGCAGATTCTGACTCAGTGACAGCAGGGCAATTTGCTTTTATATGCAGTTTGGCACAAGTATGTCAATCAGACCAACATTTCAACCTAAAGACTGGGACTCCTCACACAGGATTGTGGCAATATTCCCTGTTGTGTTTCCTCTCCAATTTATGGAAAATAAAGCCACTGCTGTCTCACTGTCTCAGCCCCTTCTCCCGTACAGGATGAGACAGCCAGCAGAGATCTTCTTCATAACTCCAGTGCGAGAACAATAAGCAACTACACAACTGAACACTGCTCCTGCTCACGCTGGTGCCGAATCAACACTCTGTGCTGCTGAAGCCGCTGGAGCCGGACGAAAGGGATGACCTTCAAAGGCTACGGTGCTTCCGCTGAGGTGCTGTCTGGTGCAGGGGACACCTGCCATTTTTTGCAGTTTGGTCAGTGACAGACCAGACAGAGGAGCACTCTGATGTGTCACAGCCACACTCCAGACATACGGGGCGGAGGTAACCGAGGAATAAGCCACACATCTGAAGAAACAAAGTGGTGACTCTAGATTTGCCTTTGCAAACACAATGAAAAAAGTATTTTAGTTTGGCCGAATTTCAATTTGAAAGGTCACATGAAAAGCTCCTCACAAAGTGGTCACTCCACAAGGGATGATCAACAACACGAAAACACAGAACTGAGAAGCTGTCTTCACTCAATTTTCCTTTCAGCTGGGAAGTCTCCTGCTGATAAAGCCTTTAGAGTTTCATAGACAATTCCAAGAACAGAAAAGGTCACAAAAGCTGTCTTCCAAGGCACTTGTATTTTCCACGAAAATGTAAATTTATTGAGACAAGCTAGTAAGTGCGTGTTGCACTTTGCGTTTTTTTCCTGACAGTTACGTATACTTCTTAGGCCCATGAGCACTGATGTTCTCCATTTCTGTCTCCAGAAATCCTGAGTATACAGCACAAAAAAAAATCTTTCTCCATTTGAGACAGAGTACTTACATCAAAGCATAAAAATAAACAGTTCAGAAGTCCTTTCAAAGGCAGGGGTGTAAGGCCACAGCAGAGAGATGTAATTCCCACAATTCCAGATGTAATAGCAGTATTTTCTGCTTATACACTCCTGACCAGTAATTACAAGATGTCAGTGGCATACATACAGCTCTTAATTAATAGGTTACACCCTCTATTTTTAAACAGGAACCACTTTGGTGGGGTTAGATTATTTACTTAATAGATTATAACAAGAAAAAAAAGTGAAGGATTTAATCGGCCAATCATAGCTCAACCCACTTGAATTTGATGCTAATAAAAGTACATAATAACGGGGAGGACACAAAAACAACAAGCAACCCTGATCAATACAGTGCAATGTAAAACAAAGGACCTGCAACACACAGCTTGGGATAGCATGTGACATTCAGTTTTGTCTGGACTCCGTGGTTATTAAGATGAAATCATTAGCAAATTCAATATCTAGTTACCAAAATTAATCTAATTGTTTAGGTCACTTTCAAGCAAATAATATTTATAGGTTTTAAGCATGTTAGAAGCACTGAACACAGCAACTTCATAACTAATTTGTTTTACAGACTAACCATTTGAATAAGTGGATCCTAATTGAAACTGGAAGCGATTAGTTAGTTGTAAGTCTAAATAGGATAGATGTGTATAAAACACAGAAAGCACGGAGTTAGAAATAACCACAGAGTCTTTTAACAGAATTTAGAAGGCTTAGGAAAGTTCACAAACACTGTATTATTAGCAAGATAACTTCACTTTATAATCTAGATGTACTGAAATGTTTTTAAGTGTACAGGTGCTTGCTGCTTTTGTGTAGCCCACAGATGGTTGCATAGTGAAAATTATAAAAAGCAGATAGTCAAAGATTGCATTCATTTTACCTTGTATGGTCACATAACCTCCAGATGTTGCTCAGAAGTGTTAACATTCCTAATGTTTCTTATGTTTTAACCCATAATGTTATGTTCCCTAGTATATCAAAATGTCTGTGGAGGACTAATACAATGCTGTTGTTGACTTTGTTAGTACGGTAATTTTCCGACAATTTTCTGCAACTTTAAGCAGGGTTGGCAAAACCTGACTAAACAGCAAAGCTCTCATACTGAAACTCTAAATTCGTAAGTAACCAGAACAAGACTAATACAGATGCACATGTAGCCCAGCTGCAGAAACTGGTATATTACTACAAACATGTTGAGGCCGGTCGATTAAATCTATGCTAAATACAGATAAAACGAAGGTTAAATGTTCTGTTTTGGAGCTTAGATTTTTTTGTAGCCAAGCAATAAATCAAATGGTAAAAAAAGAAGTGTTTCATTTGAAATGAGATAAGGCAACACATAGTACTGATTCACAGAGCTGCAGCTTGCTCTTATAGCAGAGTACCATTGTTCATTTATCTGACAACTAAATAGCAGAAAGCAGCATTTCACCTGTATTATCTAATCAAGTCCATCAATTTATCAAACTGTAATCTATTCAATGTGACTTTTGTTTCTCTAAAGGGTGAGATACAGGCTACCATGCAGGTTAGGGAACTTAAAATCAACTCTGCTTTGTTGTCGTCACTGCTTGCTGACTTTACAACTCACGGTTTAACAGTTCATTAATGTGAAAAGAGACATGTACAATTTGCAGTTTTTTTTTTCACGATGTTCCTCTGATTATGACCATCACCATGTAGTCATCCTCAGATTTGGCAAAGGCTTTGGCAGCGGCATCCAAGAATTGCTGTGAGAACTCACATGGGGGGAAAGCATGAAGGACTCCGCCGTGGTCCTTGTCACGGCCACCCCCCACAGGGAGGCTGATGATGCCGGCAGCCTCCTTCTGCTTCAGGTAGGACACCAGGTTTTTCAGTGGCCTTTCAGACGAGCTGCTGGCTTCCTGAACCGCCCCATCCTCAGATTTCCCAGGCATGGCCAGGAGGATGGAGTACCCGCTGGAGCCGGCAGCCTTCATGCGACGGGAGACCTCCTCTAGCTTTGGCTGGTCCAGGCGTAGACGTTGGCTGATCTTCAGCTGGGATACTTGGCCCCCTGTAGATCCGTTCACTAGAAGAGTTGTAGCCACCCCGATGTCACCCTCCAGCAGGTGTAGAGATGTGGGAAAGCTACTGTTCTTCAGCAGGAGGGCACCCTGCCAGATGTGACTCAGCCTCTCCCCTCCGGCTTTAGACTGCTGGTTAGACTTGGAGGAAGAAGAGGGACAAAGTTCTGACCGATCCTCCTTCTTCACTGGGCTCTTACACGAATCATTTGTCTTTTGTTTGCGCTCCTTATCTGAGCAGGAGGCTGGCTTATTTGGACTAAGAGTTCTTCTTTTTTTGTCCCCAAATCCAGTGTCCAGGCTGTTCTGCCGTTCCTTAACAGGGGAGGGTCTGCCAGAACGAGGCAGGCGCTCAGGGTCACTGTAGCGTCCCCCGTCTCGACTGCTCCCTCCAGGGCTGCGTTCTAGTGAGCTGCCATGCCGGCGCATACTATAATCATTATTTTCAGGTGAACGATCCGTCCGCCAACCATCATCTAAATGTCGCCTTTTGCGGTTTACATCCCTGTTTTGCAACTCCTGTTCGCGCTCTACTGACCAGCTGTCGTGTGAATGCCTCTCCAAACGATCAATGGAGTCAAAGCCAGCCCCTCGCATCCTGTCATGGACACCGAGGCCGGACCATTCGGCACCAGAGTAGAGGTCCCGGTCTCTAAAGCGAGAAGGAATTGGTGGGGACCGCTCTCTCACTCTCACGGGGTCAGTGAGACGATGTGAAAAGGGATCGGAGACTAGGTCATAGTGTGGTAAGGGGAGAGGGAGCTGCATGAACGGCTGCTGCTGCTGGTAGCGGTGCTCTGTGTCTGCAAAGTCCACTCTTAGTCTTCTGTCCGGCCCACCAAGAGGGAAGCCTCTCATGTGACTGCATGCAGCCTGAGCTGCATCCAGACTTTCATACTGGATGTAAGCCCATGCCTCACCCTTCCTGTAGTCTATAGTCCTGATGGTGCCAAAGCGGTCAAACTCCTTAGCCAGTGCGGCAAGTGGAACCCAGGGTCCAAGGCCCCCCACCCACAACCTGGTTGTGGGTGTTGGTTTACCATAGCCAATTTTAATAGGGTTGTGGCCCACTACTTTCCCTGACATTGCTGCTTTTGCACGATGAGCCATGTCAAGATTCTCAAATTTAATGAATCCATAGGTGTTGCTCTGGCCTCTCACTGGCCGCTTTATGTCCACCTCTGTTATGACCCCGAACCTGTCAAAGGCCCTCCTCAGGTCACTCTCCGTCACACTGATATCCAGATTGCCTAGAAACAACGTCCTGTTCGCCCTCTGGTCGTCCTCGGGGCTCACCGTGTCCTCATCGCGGAAAACAGCACATTCTGGGATGAATGCTGGTCTATTTCTGGCATCATACACGGAAAAGTCTCTCTCTCGTTCCAGATCTCTGACGTGAGGAGGCGCCAGAGGAGGCGGCAGACGGCCCAGGGCCAGCTGCTGAAGCCGGTAGTCTCGGTATCCTAAGCCGGTGGGGGACAGAGGTCTCTGGGAGTGATGCCTGTGTCCCGAGGGATAACCGTCTTTGGAAACAGGGGAACGACTTCTGCGTCGGTTCATGTACACAGTGTCGATTTTCAGAGGCCGGTCGTACAGCACCAGCTTTCCGCGGGCGTGTTTTGCCGCCCGGGCGTCGTCGGGCCTCCTGAAGTTCACGAACGCCACCCTCTCGTCATTTTCTCTAGTAATTTTAACGCTCACGTCCCCAAACCTCTTGAACTCGTGAAACAGCCCGTCCTCTATTTCCTCGTCGTTCAGCTCGGAGCCCAGTTCACTGATTTTCAGAGTCTTGTATTCACCTTCAGGGTTGGACGGAGGCCGTGGGTCGCCGCGGGAGTCGGACCTGGATGTTTCCGCGGACGTGTCAGCGCCACCGTGCGGCTTGTTCCCCGAAACGCCTCCATAGTCATATCCGCTACTGCTGCGACTGGACGGATTGTGTCCGTCCGAGTCCCTCATGTCTCTTTTCTCACCGTGTAAACTTCTCCTGGATGAAGCGCCGCTTGGAGCCGAGCCGTTGCTGCCCAGCGCCGACAGAGCTCCGGTCTTCTTGTTGCTCGGGTGGCTTCCTCCTCGGTCCCTGCTATCATCCGGCGCCCGGGAGCGTTTCTTCACTGGCGATCGCTCTTTCCCCTTCATCTCTCCGAGCAGATGTCTGCTGTTTACACACACTGGTCCGGTAAATTATGTGCTCGGCCGCCGAAATCGCTCTGCGCTAGCTGGACTTTTCTCCGCGGTTTTCACTGCACTTTCAAGCGAGCGACGTAACCGCCATGTTGAACTACTTGCAGTTTTCTACGGGAAGTTCCGCCTTCGCACCATTACAAGAAGTTGATTGGCTGCGCTAATTGTCAATCATGTGAAGGGACCGCCGCTGGCCTATCATAAACAAGGGTGCGGCTCCACTGCGGGGTCAAAGTACAATCCAACATGTAGAAATTGATTTGAAAACGCCAGGAAGGTGGCGAGTGTGTCACAGGAGAGCAGAGGGAAAGAAGAGAACACGGAAGTCTGACATTTATACGGTGCTTTGTCTTGAATTAACTATCAATCAAATAAATTAGGTGTGAGCTGACTCAGCTCACAGGCAGTAAAACATGAGAGGTGAGGTATTTAAAGTGCAGGTTATCTCAGAAGTACATGAGCATGTGGAGGCCTGTGACCCTCTGAGCAAGTGCAGTTACTGTGTGAATACATAAATACAACTTATGCAACATTAAAACAGCATTAAAACAAACATTCCCTTCACTTATTAGGCCAATTTTTGGTTCAACATTTGTACATTTTTGGAATTGGACAAGCAGAGTTTGCCATTACCAGTTCTTTCTGTATATACGTCGTGCTGCTAATACTAACATTTATCATTTAATTAATTTGATCATGACGAAATATTAAAAACCTAATGGTGGTCAGGCCGAAGTGCTCCACTTCCTGTCAGCGGGAGTCAACATTATCCTAATATTTCATAATTATGACATAGGTTTCTTTTTAGGAGGTACAAAATGAGTTTCTCTGCAGCCAAACAATATCTTAGAAAGAATAGATATAATAATACCTAATTATAAAATACTGAAGCAATGATCACAAGAAATGAACCCTAAAGTTTTTTTTTTTTTAAATAATGCAAGATTTAAGATAACAATGAGTGTTTGTAGTTACAGATGCCTTGCTGATGAGTTCAGGCACTTTTTACCTCTTTTTACCACAAGAGGACAGCAAGCTTCCACCTTACATCCTTTCTAGCACTGAAACAAGAATCCAGCATAGTTACAAGAACACTAAAGCTCCCAGCAATGAGTCTTTTCACAGTCACTTTGACTTTGGCTTTGGACAAAATGCATTATTGTCTCATCACTACTACTAAAAGCCAAACATCATTTGTAATCCTACGTTGGGCATATTTGTCTTTTTAAAATAGTTCTACATGCAATATAGTATTTGATTTAATGTCCACTAACCCTTTTACTTTTAAATTTCTCTCCACTAACAGTAGGTGACTATCGGCCACACAATACTGTGGGTAATTTGTTGATGTGTTTTTTATTGTTATTAATACACATTTTATATTTGAATTTTGACAGTGTCTATATAATACACAGAAATGAAATAGGGAAGCATGTATGAAGAACACTCTCATACATATGGTTACACCCAGCTTCACAGCAAGGTGCAATTCAATAAATAAATGCAATAACGTTCTACTGTCTTAAAAAAAACCACATACAAACAACACCCAAAGAAATGTCCGTTGTTTTACGGATGTAAGAAAGCTGACTAAAGAAAAGGTTGGATGTAATGTTCTCTTCCTCTTCTCTCAAGGTTATAAGCAAATGGCAACTTATGAATTCAGTTCTGCTTTCGCCACTGTCTTTCTGCGAGTGATTTTAATATGGATCTCTGTTTCACTTGTACTAAGTATGACCCTGTTTGTTGCGTCACCTTTGTTGCTTCAACAATACTGACTTAAAAATGCGTGCTGTGCTGCAGGGGTATTTGTAAAAGATTATGTTGTCCAAAAAAATGGGGACAGGAGCTTTGCCCTCAACCCTGTGAGCTGGACAGGCCCCTCTTTGAGAGACCATCTGGTGAAGTTTTCTATAGACTGTCACATGTTCCTGTGCAGGCCTACGAAGGCAATCTGCCACCCAGTATTAAAAAAGGGTTTAGGAGTGTCTGTATGGAGTATGATGGAAGAATTTGTTACTGCCTTAATTCTTCAACCAATATCCACGGTGTGTTTACTCAGATGTGACAATCAAAGCATTTAACCTGCGCCAAGGCATATAAACAGAATTCTACTTATATATGAATTGGGGCAAATATCACAGGAATTATAGTTGTTTTTACATATTTAAAATGTGTATACAACCTTATCTGCAGAAAACAATGTACAAACAAACATCATCAACCTTTAAATAAAAATTAAAATCGCAACATTTACAGTATATTAGACTATATGCGTTTCACTAAAGCTGCCACTATGAAGTCACAGAAAACTGGAACCATTGCTTATGCTGCAACAGACAGGCCTTACATCTGTTAATAGCAGTCAAAAACAGAATGGCATGCATGTTTGTGTGTGAATGAGCTGTCAAATGGAAAATCTGCAAAAGATTAGTGAGTTAAAACAGCTTTTAATGAGTTTCTATTTTTGTGTGTTGCATTAAGGTGAACAGCACGGCCTGACCCACTGCACTCTGGCTTTCATGTGAGACAGATGCTCTGTAACAGATTGTGCATTTCTGTTATCAGCCAACCGAAAGACAACCAATCCTTCACCTGTCTAACCTGCGACATGCAGTCATGAGGAATTTCCCATCATGAAAATGGATCTTTAAACTCAAAGCCAGCTATGTCTCATCACTTAAATGAATTACAGTTTAAATAGATATTTATCTGTAGTAATCTATCAGATATTTCATGTTATCTCTGATGGATTGATGGTGATTAAATGACAGTTCAAGGAAAAAATCAAAAATTAGAAAAAAAATTATATTAGAGTGCTGGCTTCTGGCAGAGCACTTCATGACCCACTTTCTCTGTCTGAACACCTGCACAACACTAGTACATCCCAAGCACTGCAAGCGCTGATGGATAACTGAGTTTGTACAGTACCGGAGCCATAAAGGGAAAGACAAGACTGTTGTGTGGTTTTGACACATTCAAATAAAAACATATTATGCACATTACAGCCTCTTAAAAACGTGATTCTCTTGTTCACCGTGTGTGTTGTTTTATACAACATATGACATATGTTTAGCAGGAGTACAAGTCATTTGGCAAAACAGGTCATTCAGCATCAGTGAAGTGATCTGTGTTTTAATCACCCCAGAGAGCAGTGCAGAGGGCCTGGAAAATGCAGACGTCAATTGATTTCACTTTTCCATTCACATCTTTTAAAAGTGTTCACATTAACTCAAGAGGAGTTATAGTGTAGATGAAATTATGTTTGTTGAAGTGCTTGTACTGAGAATATTGGAATAGATATGTGATACCACAGAGCCCAGTGTAGGTTGAATCTTTTTTTAGGAGCTGAGAGTGACCCAGACAGCAGCAAACAGGAAGGTGGGGGGAGAACAAGATAGGGAGGGAGGAATATAAATGAGACCAGAGTGAAGGAAAAGTACTGGGCCAATGTGGTGGTGCAGATGCAGAATGCATGAGAGCACGTGAGTGGAAACAGGCGCGAGGAGCACAAAAGAAAGTGGGGGCTGCAAAGCAGCAAGGAGACAATGTGAAGTTAGAAGCAACTGAAGGTGAACAGCAAAGAAGAGCAGAAATGTGCTGTGGAAGGGCTCTGACGTCGGCTCTGACGTCAGACGTTAAGGAGTATGACTAACAACACTAAGCAAGATTTTTCAGGGAGGTATTCTTTATAATGAATGAAAGGACACCGCATGACATGACATGACAGAAATGGAAAGGATTATGTTGATTGAAATATAAAGATTTGCATCCTCTCAAAGCGCTGGCGGACCTCAGCACTGCCTCACAGAGGTGCTGCATGCCTGCAGACTCATCTTGTTAACATCTGGTGCTGACTAAACTAGAACCAGTAACATATCTCTTGAGCCTCATCCAGTCACATAAGCCATAAATTGCTGTTAGCGGGAAAGTTGAAAACTCTGTTTCAAAGTATGTAAAATAATCAGTAATTGTTCACATGGTAAATCAAGGCAGAAAAAACCCTCAGACTCTGAAATTCAGATGGGACCGTTTGGTCATTTGCTAACCAGAGAGGGCAGCAGCACTGCTGTGCCAACGTTCCCACTGGCCTGCAAGGCTGCTGACGCAGGCTTAATAAAAGCCAGAAAATAGTGTGAGTGTGTTACGGCGTGACACACAGCTGTCCAATTAGCAGATTCCCTGCAGCCGGTAAGGCCTCACAGCTTTAGTCAAAGGCACTTCAGCATTTGACTAAAGTGTAAATTATGGTTATGTTACCTGTTTTTTAATCATTAAAGCTGGCTTTATTTTGTTTCTTTGTGAGCTGTGGAGTGAAATAGAGGGGATTTCTCTTCAAGGGCCAGTGAGCAGTTTCACCTCTGATTTATTGTTTCCCACCAGACAAGATAAGGCACAAAGTGAGGTGAGAAAACACAACAGATAATCTTTACTCCACTGCACGCAACAAAAAACGACTAAAACAAAATGTTAAATGCAGAGCTGAGGAGAAAGCAGCTTAGCAATGACAGGTGTCTATATAGCTTATTAAATCATAGAAGAACTGAGGAAAAAAGATGTCCCCCTGTCTTTTAATCGAATCCATAAAACGTCAAAGGCTACACTTTCCATAACTAATAGGACTCATGAGCATGCTTTTTGAATGCATTTTGTTTCCCAATAAAGCAGTTTATCAAAGGAGGACTTCAGACAGGAGAGTGCAAAGAGGAGACAGAGTCTGTCATATGATCCTGAGGTTGCTGTGGCAACTGCTCCCAGTAGTCAGCTCAAAGAAGATGCGTCAAAAGTGTCACAGCACAAGGACCAGCTGTAGAACTAGGAAAAATAGATTAGACCCTCAGCTCAGCTGCTCTGGGTTTAACTTCAACCTAATGCACAAAAACAACAATGTTAGACACTTAAAGTTTGATTTAAGAGATCATATTTTTTCTCATGGAATCAATACAAACTGGATTATTACTTGCTCCAACAGAGTTTAACACATAAAGTTCTACATATTAAATGTCATGTATCCTCATCAAGAACAAAATGAATAATATCTCAGCATTTGATAGTGATGCAAACAATAAGAAGAAAGTGAGGAACCTAATGAAGATGCAAAGGAGGCAGAAATGAAAACAGAGTACAAAACAAATCCATAAGGTCAAGATGAAAAATGGCCTCTAGATAACAACCAGCCCCACTCCTTTGGTGGTAGTGATAAATTCACACAAGGACAATGTGTGATTTATGGTCCCCTGATGTGCTGAATGTCTCAACGTAGAAATGACCACCCCAGCACAAGCCAGACAATTTACAGATGGATCAAGATATGCTAATCGCTATGCTGCTATTAAGAAATTATTAGAAATTTTAGTCTGAATGTCACACATGTAAAAAGACTCCACAATGAATTGGGTTGATAGTTGTTTTCTGTACAAAAAAAACTCAAATAACCTTAACATCAGTGTAAATGTTGCCTAAAAGTAATCAGATTGTAATAATACCACATCATCTCCAGATTTAAATGTCCTTCCTTTGTCTTCTTCACTGTTTTAATTATTTGTTGTGAGGATTCTTCATGTATTCGTTATGAACGTTATTCAATTATTAATTCTTTCTTACTTTTGAAAAGGGGAAAATGTGCTTGTTCTTCCGTTTCTCTGTGCGACTCAGTGATAGACAAGGATCAAGGGCAAATGGTCTCTTTTATTTTCCTCCATCTCATATTAGTAGCAAAATGACATGTACTGCTGATAGATTTTCTTTTTCCACCATCATTGGTCACTGAGCTGAATAGTTTTGCTTTGAAACCATCACATGCCTTTCTTTAGTAAAGCGCATCTGGATGAGGCAGTACAGGACGGTGCTATTGAGTTGATGTGTAATATTTTATCTCTTCAAAAATGACACGCTTCTGCATTTTGGACCATCTTGAGCAGGGGTGGGCAACCCACGCTCCTCGAGGACCACAACACTGCTTGTTTTCCCACTATCCCTGCCCTACCCACTGCTCCTCCAGCTTCTGATTGACTGAACACACCTGTTCCGGGTAATCAGCAGTGGGTAGGTACAAGCAGGGCTGCGGCCCATGAGGAGTTTAGGGTCGAGGGGGGATTTTATCCTGCTACTATTCGGCTTTTGTCTTGTTGACGCTGCAAGAAAGAGGATGCAACCAGGCTCTGACTCTGTAGAGTCTTGGACTAGCACCCCTTCCTCTCAGCACTCCTGAGCGTGGTGCTTTGCTCAAGGATCAGGACAGTGCCCCAGGGTCCAGAGACTATCCAGGAAGCAAATATCCCTTTCCTGCATCATTCGTGTGCCTAAATGTGACCAAGTTGTTTTGTCATGAAGAATGAGTTTCACTAGAATAAAAAAAAATCTGAATCCACTTCAGAATCCTTTCAAATAAGTCAAATCCTTCATCAAATGTGTTTAAGTAGTTTGTTGTGTCAGTTAGTAGTGCACTAAAAAACATATAACTTAATAAACATGCAGCATTGGAAATCAAAGTGGGTTAAGACTGGAAATTATGCTCTGCTCTGCTCCACCAAGCCAAGTCTTACCAATCATTCAGAAATATCTTCTTCTTCTGGTTAGTAAAACCACACACTTTGAAAAGTCTGTGACTCCCATTTCATAAATTGAAATTGCTTTTAGAACCATATTTCCCAGTCACTGGCAATTTACAGCATCTAACATCTAACCCTAACAACACGTAGGAATCTGTATATTAAGATAGACTGTCTGTCTGTTCTGATAAATGAATCAACCTGTTTCACCTTTACACTATTTTGACCAGAAAACCAAGAGTCTTTTTTTAGTCATGAATTCCTGTGTTTTTTTGCCCGCCGTCCTGACTGGCCGGTGCAGAGCGGCTTCAATGTTTAATCAGCTGACGAAAGCCGCGTCAGACACTCACTTCCTCAGGTAGGAGCCGATAACCTTGACAAACTGCCTCCGTTTTCCCCCTCAGCGCCCTTCCACCCCGAGCACACACGCCGTGAGTCTCCAACCGCAGCGTGTGAGGGACGAGCGCTAATTTGGCTCGGCTGAAAACGGGCGGCACGTCGTGCGTCACGGCGCGCCCGGATCTCCGCCCTGCATGTCCATCCAGTGGAGGCTGAGCGGCATGTGATGCTCCGTCCTCCAGTGTCCAGCACCGCACCGAGACAGCGGATGTCTCCAGGACTGTCTGCAGATGCTTCCCGAGGCACACCGAACCCTGGACACCGAAAAAGAATCTCACGGTGAGAAAGAAATGATTTTAATCGTTCGTCCACTGCGATGCTGTTACCTGGAGACAGTTTATTCCTGCAGAAGTTCAGAGGCAGCTTAGCAGAGTTTGGACGGCTCTGTTCCAAGTCTTTAACGCGTACATGGAGGTTTGTTAAATGGAATGTGCTGTAGTTTGCACAGAGGTCAGGCATTAATCGCATTTGACCTTGATTGTGTGTTAAAAAGCCACAGCATCACTCACCACTGTAGAAATAACGAGCTACAGCATCAGCATCACCACTGGATGTGTCACCTGATCTTATTGTGAATTGTGGTGTTGATCACTGAGGTCATTTAGGAGCTTTCACAGCCGGCAGCTGCTCTCAACATCTGTAGATAGATAGTAAAATGTTGTTTATGACAAAAAGCGTTTAATTTGACGCCCCAATGCTTTTAGGAAAGGGCTGTTGTCAGTGAAATGTGAAAGTCTTAAATTATTGTAATTCTGGTGTGAAACCGATGATTAAGCACGGATACACAGCCCAAAGCAGAACCACAGGCTCAATAACTAATTAATGAAGGGGTTTGGACATTTAAACAAGACTGATACTGTTCCTGCTGTTTTCTGTCCTCTTTGTTACATGTTATATTTTGTTACTGGAAAAGTGAAAATCTCACCATCTATTGAAATATAACCTTCAGAAACATAAAAATCTACATGTTTATCACATACCTGATGTATGATATCTGTTGCCTTTGTTTAAATAAGGATTTCTGTGTGTGTCTGACCTGGAAAACAGTGACGTGTAAGAACATGTGTGGATCGTAGGAAGTGGATAGTGTGAAATACAATTTGTAGAATGGGAATTTTATGTATAAAAAATATTTGTATAGCAACAATAATACATGTTAAAGACAAAACAAGTTCCAGAAGTCTTCAGTGTTCTGTTATTCTTTGTTGTTTTGAATGCAGGATCCTTAAATGCTTATAATATATAAATATATAAAAGAGAGTAGAAATTCACATGATTTATTGATCATTACTAAAAATAATACCACAATCAACCTGGCAGAGAGTTACCACTGAACGTCTTTTTCCAGCTATGGAAAACAGGCCTTTGCAGTGGTATGAGAGCGTTCCACTGATCAGATTTAGCGTTGGCTGGGGTCAGCTGAACTGTGTGTTGATTTTTTTCATGAGGATTATTGGTTGGGTGAGTTGATATGTTTTCATTTCTCAGTGCTGACTGGATGATGCAGCCACTGACTGGTATTATGTCTTGTATACTGTAGCGTGGGATTGAATGACAAGACAGAAAAGCTGGGCTGGAGGCTTGACGGTTAATGCACACAGGATTATGAAGACTTGTGAATGGCCACGCATGGATTATTGCATCACAGGCTCATCTTGACATGCACAGAGGAGGAAATCTGTTGTGGGATGAGACATAAATACACAAGAAAAGCAAATGCACATCCTGGGCACAAACTGCTGACCTTTATGAGGATGGAAGCTTTCTTTTGACCAATAGAGTTTGGGTGGAGTTGGTGAGATTCTGCTGAGAGCAGTAAATTTCCAGGCTGAGGAAGGTAGTGAGTGTTATGACGATGAAGGCTCGTGTGCATCAGTGCTGTTGCATCACACTCAATTTGCAACATTTTTATTTAACTCTTTTTGTTTCCGCCACCCCAAAATCTTCTGTCATTCATTCAAATCCATCTGTCATTTCTAGACTTTCAAGTTACTTTTTTCTGTCATTTGCAGTAAGCAGATTTTTCTAATGGAGTAAAGCATCACTCAATAAGTAATGAGCCTACAAGGGGAGTTGTGATGTGAATCAGGAGCACACGTGACGGCACTTCATCCAAAGCATCGTGTTCACTTCCTCCATTACGTTTGGGTGGAACCAACCACTCACTGAAAGAGGGGTGAGGGTTGATGTTGCTGTAAGGCTTCAGAGGATTAGGGGATTTACATGAAAAAAAGCTTCGCTGAAGTTAAGCTTTGCAGAACAGGGAAATAAAATAGAACAATTTGCAGGATTGGGATTTTTTTGGGAGAGAATGAAAACATTGCATGAGAAATAAAATACCACAACAGTTTTTATTGTTAGTTGTGCAAAAAGTCCATTCTCAAGTTTTACAAAAAAAATTAAACACACAAATGGTTTGACAAATGGTTTCCTGTCTTTATGTTGACACTGTTCATGACTCTGCAGAGGCATAACCGTGTGTTACAATCCCGTGTGTTATTAGGAGCCTAACCAAGCACTAAATGAGGAATAACTGTGTCAGCGATTGTGTGAAGTGTTATTTAAGGCTTCAGCCGGGAAAAGGAAAGACTTTTTATTTACCTTCTAGACTTCTTTGTGTCATTGTTACATTTTCATGTTAAAACCCCCCCTAAAATGCAATATTTGACCTTTGTTTTTCTGATGTAGAACTGAGGCCAACATCTGAAATCCAGCTGTCACTCTTCAGTATCCACGTCACAGCTACATCCATCCACCTCTTCTCCGCCCTCAGCCTCCATCACTTCTCTGTGGTTCTCCCAGTCTCTTTCTTGCTCTCTCGTTCGCTCTCCATCCCCACCCCCTTCCCAGCCCTCAGCCTCCCTCATGCCTAAGAACAGCAAGGTGACGCAGCGTGAGCAGAGCCACGAGCATGTCACAGAGTCGGTGGCTGACCTGCTGGCGCACGAGGAGCCGCTCGACTACAAGAGCAGCTCCCTGAACGTTGGAGGGGCTGTGGGGAAGAAAGTCCCGCAGATAGAGGTGCCCGAAAATGACGGACGCCCTGCCTGGAACAGCAAACTGCAATACATCCTGGCCCAGGTGGGCTTCTCTGTGGGCCTGGGCAATGTGTGGCGCTTCCCTTACCTGTGCCAAAAGAACGGAGGAGGTGAGTTGGAACCAAAGCCAGCAAGTTAAGCTACAGCCAAACACTGATACGGTTCATTTTAACATGGCTTCATGTCAACAAAAGCAATGTGGTGTAAGTAGTAGTAATATATGGTGGAACCTCAATCAGAGGTCGATAACAGGCAGCAGAAGTCCTGACGTTTTTCTGACTCCAAACCCAAACTGTGGTCTTAAACCTTACACTACACAGGCACTGAAAGAACCCCCGTCTGTGATGCCAGTGGAACAACAGTTGACCAGAACTCCGCTTACACACAGTAGTTGTATGCAGTACAATTGTTGTTGCATGGCTGAATTTTTTTATCAGCATAATCTAACATAAGAAACTTTTTCATCTCTGTTTTTTTAAATGCTATATAAAAGTCACGTTACCGAGAAGTAAATCTATGTCCGCTGGTTTGAGGAGAACAATCTGCATTAACGGCATTTACAGTCTATGACACAAAGGGAAGAACATGGATTCTTTCAGTGGAAATGTTGAGACAGTATGTGTATGATAATGTCCTATGTTATTGTTTTTGTTATCAAAATGAATTACTCCAAATAAACTCTAATTAAAAACCATTAAATTAGTTACATTCCGCCTCCGTTCAGCACAAGCCTACAGAATTATCAAGAGAGCAGCTGTATTGTGCAGAAAGCAGGCAAGTCTAAAAATAGCTGCTCTATTGATTACTACAGCCGGCAGAGCAGGCCGGGTTCAACTGATGCTCGGGTGAATCGAAAAAGAGCTGCATAAAAAAAATGAATGTAACTCTATAGTGATGAGGTCTGGTTTCTTTACATGTACTAGCTGAGGCGCACACAGTGCAAACCTGTGCTCACTCTAAAATCACCTTGTCATCGAGGATTGAGAGCTGGGATAGTGATTCTACTGGTCCAAGTGTTTTCAGCTTTACTGCCCATGATATAATGCATATATAAATGATTTATTGCTTATAGGTGGAACTTACTGACAGCAGACTGTCGACCGACCATTTATCACTGTGTAATTTGGTGTCAGACAGAGAATTGCAGACACATTAAAGTGTGTGTTGTGTGGGCTTCTGCCTCACTCCCTCATCACGTCACAGTTTCGTTGTACATCGGTCTATCACAGGCTCCCGTTTAAATAGCCAGTGATGGAGTGGAGCTGATTTAAGGATCCTGGCAGGTGCCCAAAATTGCTCACTACATTAAACTTCACTATCGTCTCTATTTCGGGCTTCTTGATGTAGCCTTTTGCCTCTTCTGCTCTTTCCGGCTCATTAATCCCCCCCAATGAATGTAGTTCCTACTTTTGCTATATTAATAGCAGTACATATTTGCATGCTGTAAGTCCTTATATCCTGGATGATGACTCACCCTATGCACATAAAAATCCTCATGATTACGCCTCCATGGATTAAGCTGCAAAGAGACAAATTTAGACTTCCATCAAAATTCAAATAAAATTCAAAGAATATTCATCAAAGAAGCAGTGAACGTTACATTATCAAAGAGATGAGTTAGTTGGGTAAATAGCTCACTCAATTACCATATTCCAACTTATTTTTTCATGTCTTAGCAGATATAAAAGCTAGCTGTGGGCCTCTTAAACACATGCAGTTGAGAACATAAACTGTACCACCATTAACAATCTCCAGCCAAACCTACTAACTCACTCTGTGGCCTTTTTTGAAACTGTTTTCTGATGGTTCCGTGAATTTCATGTGTTGATTTCCGTTGGCCACTAAGAGCATCCTCAATTTTGTCTTTGAAGGAGTCACATCTGCTATTAATTGTATCAGCATAAAAGCTCAACTTCACCTCCCTGTTTTTTAGGTGCCTATCTGGTTCCCTACTTCATCCTCCTCCTCATCATTGGCATCCCGCTCTTCTTCTTGGAGCTGGCGGTGGGTCAGAAAATCAGACGTGGGAGCATCGGGGTGTGGAACTATGTCTGTCCCCGTCTGGGTGGAATAGGAGTGTCCAGTCTGATGGTGAGAGAAACATTTTGTTATTTGCCATCTCTACAGCTGCAAGACTAATACATATATCTGCACATATAGTTCATTTTATGCACCATTAAAGGCTTTAATAGGTAAAAAAAAAGTGGGGGTCGTCTGTTAATAATCAGAGGGAACAGCTGTCAAAGCTTGTGGTTAAACAGAAGCACATCTACTGAATGTGCGGTGGTTTAACGATAAAACAAAAAAGTCAGTGCTCCGTCTGTGTAATTTATGAAGGTGTCTTCTTTTCCACATGAGCACACATAACTATTTATTTATTTATTTATCCTGAACAAAGGAGATCCATCATTTCCTGACAGTGATATACAGTAGCAAAGGATGAAGTTACATCTTGAATCTCCACAACAACCTCCGCACTGCCTCAGTCCCCTCCGGGTGTATGGGAGGTATTGACAGTGAGAGGTAGACTTTGTTTAGAGATCCACAGCTGGCGCAGAAGTAGCTATAAATATCTCAGTGAAGATCACTGCTGAAAAGAGAGCACTTTAATTATTCATGCTTTCCTCAACCGTATTTAGCTTCTGAATGTCCTGGCTGAAATGATTGCTCACATGACTGACAGCAGCATGGGACAAATGCACAATGAGTGCTGCCTCATTTGCATACTTCCTTCCCAGATCCTATTCTACAATGTCATTTTGGTAGAAATTTTGACGTCATGTATCTGCAAATTGCTACTGTTAATTTCTGCCTGCTTGGTCTATCTCTCTATCTATCTGTACAGGTGTGTGGTTTTGTGGGGCTCTACTACAATGTGATCATCGGTTGGAGCATCTTCTACTTCTTCCAGTCCTTCCAGTATCCTCTGCCATGGAGCGAATGCCCAATCAGGAAGAACGGCACACTTGCTAGTGAGTGAGACTGAAAACGAATCAATCAAACCTTCAGTAATTGTGGGATCTTACTTTCATAGGTAACTATTAAAGTGATGTAATTATGTGAAAGGATGAATATTGCCAGTACTGTCATCAGTACAGCTCTGTTGCTGATACAGTCATACAGTAATACAAGGAATATCTAATAATTTAATAAAGAAAATAGTGCAGGACAGTTAGTGCATATTGAAACACAGAAGAAGGTTTGTGCAATGTGTTTCCAACATAGCAGCAAAATCAGCTGTTGTCATTTTTCTTCAAGCACGTATTTAGGCTCTAGGCCAGGACAGTAAGTGGTTTATAATAAAGAGCAAATTCTGTTTGTTTCTTCACTTTGACTGAACCAGATATTTTAAACGCATTCTAGTGTATAAATAGCAGAGTGTGCACACACTGAAGAATATATGACTCTAAATGACTGACTCTTGTGGCATGTGGCAGGAATTCCACAATAGACCACCTGCTACAGTATAAGGTTTATGATTAGTTTTAAATAAATTAAAACCCTGGAGTCTCAATCTACATTAATGCACTGCAGCATCGGAAAAACTGTGTTACCGTAATTTGCTCACAACTTTTTGTCATGACTTTACAGACACAATCCATAATAAAAGCCTCTGGAGTTTATTGGATTAGTGGTGATAATGACACAACCCTAGAATATCCAAGACACATCCGCGTGCGTGTGACTCAGCAATGCTGAGCGTGCTGCTGGTAGAAAGACGAGGAGCAAAAATTGAAGGGCACTAATGTTGAAGGACAGCAGCAGCCTCTTGTACGTAGATCCTGTGTGACAAAGCAGAACGATGGAGGCAGACAGCAATTAATAAACAATGAAATTAACAGAGGTCGTTTCAAATTTGCCAGATTTAATTTGTCATATGTAATATTTGTCATATTTGTCATGTATCTGGTTTAGTTTCACTGTGAGCTGTGTGTGTGTATTCACATAAATCTCCACCACCTCACAGTGTTAAGTGCAGAATTGAAACAGTGCTGACGTTAAACTGACAGCAAATACTGTGTGTGCACTGAGTTACACTTAGTATCAAACAGTCTTGATTTTGTTAGATTTCTCCTTCAGCCCTGCACCATCATCATCATCATCTCTGTGAGGCTGAAACCTTCTACTTCTTCACACCCGTATGTTTCTGTCATTCCCATTACTCACAAATAAACTCCCGTCTCCCTCTGTCTGCGAAACACAGTTGTTGAGCCGGAATGTGACAAAAGTTCAGCTACAACGTATTTCTGGTACCGTCAGACTTTAAACACAACCAGCACCATTGCAGAGAGCGGCGGACTTAACATCAAAATGACACTGTCCCTGTTCGTGGCCTGGATCATCGTCTGCCTCGCCGTCATTAAAGGAATCGCCTCCTCTGGGAAGGTAGTGCAGACAATGAGACTCACCATGGAAAACACCATGAGAGAAAAATATGGAGAAGGGTTGATGACGGGTTTCCTTTTTTTCCCCTCACTCACAGGTGATGTACTTCAGCTCTCTGTTCCCCTACGTGGTGCTCTTCTGTTTCCTGGTTCGGGGTTTAATGCTGAAGGGATCTGTGGATGGCATTGCTCACATGTTCACTCCCAAGGTGACACTGAAGGAAAAGCTTCACCCACCTAGACATCTTCAAATCAAACATCCGTGCTATCAAATATCCAATAACTATGTTTCCCTAACTGTGTCTCACAGCTGGAGAAGATGTTGGAGCCCCAGGTGTGGAGGGAGGCAGCCACGCAAGTCTTCTTTGCCCTGGGTCTGGGTTTTGGAGGAGTCATAGCTTTCTCCAGTTACAATAAGATAGACAACAACTGTCATTTTGATGCCGTGCTTGTCTCTTTCATCAACTTCTTCACCTCCATTCTGGCCACACTGGTGGTATTCGCTGTGCTGGGCTTCAAGGCCAACATCATGAATGAAAAGTGTGTTGTAGAGTAAGTTCAACACCTGCAGAACCTTTTTATCTCTAAGCATAATTCACATTGTGCCACATGTGGACTATAAAAGTTTAGAAACCAAGAATATAAAGTGACTATCAAACACTTTGTTTGTTACCAAGAAGTTTCTCTTTGGGAATTTCACGTCAGGCACAATAACATGGTGGCTCCAGCAGCTGAAGTACATTCATGACAACTTCTTTGGGGTTTTTTGTTGCAGGAATGCTGAGAAGATTCTTGGATACCTCAACTCAAATGTCCTGAGTCATGACCTCATTCCTCCACATGTGAACTTCTCACATCTCACCACATCAGACTACGCTGAAATGTACGGGGTCATTAAGACAGTCAAAGAGGGGAGCTTTGCTGACCTGGGTCTGGAGCCTTGTGTCCTGGAGGATGAGCTCAACAAGGTGAGTTTTCCATCACCTGCTCTGTTAATTACATTTCTCAGCGTGTAACCGAGCGCGACCTCTGACCGCGTCTTTGCAGGCTGTCCAGGCACCGGTCTGGCCTTTATCGCCTTCACAGAGGCCATGACTCATTTCCCAGCATCCCCGTTTTGGTCAGTCATGTTCTTCTTCATGCTCATCAACCTCGGTCTGGGCAGTATGATCGGCACCATGACTGGCATCACTACACCCGTCCTTGACGCCTACAAGGTCCAGAAGGAGATTTTGACAGGTAAACCTCCTAAAAAGTCTTCAGCAAATTTTCAGACAGACACCATGTACAAAACAGTGAGAGGAAGCAAAGCAGCACAGTGGCAATGACACCATTTTACTTTGCTTTTTCTTTTTTCAGTGTGTTGTTGCATTGTGGCCTTCCTGTGTGGCCTGTTGTTCGTTCAGCGCTCTGGGAATTACTTTGTCACAATGTTTGACGATTATTCTGCTGGCCTGCCTCTCACTGTAGTCGTCATCCTGGAAAATCTGTCTGTTTCCTGGATTTACGGCACTAAGAGGTAAATGTGCCTGTTGGTCGGCTGCCTGTGTGTGCATGTCTTTGCACATGCAGTACTTGTGCCTTCAATTCATCATTTTTGAATATGTAATGTATTACATTTTTCTGCTGTTTTTATTCAATCAGGTTCATGCGGGACCTGGAGGACATGTTGGGTTTCCGACCGTGCATAATCTATTTTTACCTGTGGAAGTACGTGTCTCCTTTCTGTCTCATCGTTCTCATCTCAGCGTCTATCATTGAATTGGCCATCAGCCCACCAGGATACAACGCCTGGGTTCAAGAACTGGTGAGTTAGTTTCAGCGTGTTTGTGTGTGCAAGCTTGTCTTACCTTGTTAGGGCAAAAATACATGTTTTCCGAAGTAAACGTTTTAGCAGAGTGCGGACATTTTTCTGTCCATACCAATTTTGAAGGCCTGATTGAGGGTAAAAGACTTGGTTTTATGGTTAAAGTCAGAACTGGTTTGGCGTGTCTGTGTAAAAATACTGCAAAGTTTGATCTAGTATTATTAGCAAAGCATCTAACACACATTGGCCCTTATCAGGGTCATATTACAAAAGAAAATTATATATATTACTATATAATGGTTATGCTAATAGGTTAAAATCTAATATGCATTTTAAAGTTACACTGTGCACATTAAGCCATGGCCAGCTTAAAACTCTGAATAAGTTCTCCACCCTGCACTCGCTCCTCTCACCTACTGCAGCTTTGTCGTTTCTGGGTCCACCAGGCTCTGCACAGCCCTCCAAGTAGTCAAATATATTAAATAAGACTGCTAATGAACTTACTGATTAAGCAAATCCAAATCCAAAATCCAAAATCTTTGTACTGTAATTCATACAAGTATTCTGATGCAGCAGCAGCCCAAGTGAATTAAATTATTTCGGAATCTATGTGAAGATTCACTGCTGTGCTGTAATGAAAGGAAAGTAACAAAAAATATTTGGAAGATATCAATTAAAGGTGAAAAAAAATAAATCTATTAATACATCATCTACATATAATCATTTTAGCAAGGGTTTAACAAGGACATTTTTACAGTAAGCATAACAAATGTTTCATCGTACACGTGGGCACAAGGCTGGAGTTTAATGAAGACACGGTTCCTTGCATAAAGTTTGTTTTAAAATCCAGTTGAAGTGAATTTTCAATGTACATACTGTATGTAAGAATGTATTTATTTTCTATCTCAGGATACTTATTTGTTGTTGTTGTTTTTTTGTCATTTCTATTTTCTTCCTAAACCCTCACTGCATCCCCTCTGTGTGTCCGCAGGCTCAGGAACGCTTCCAGAGCTACCCTCCCTGGGCTCTGACTATGTGCTTTGCTCTCATCGTAGTGGCCATGCTTCCGCTCCCTGTCGTCTTCTTCGCACGTCACTTCAACCTGATGTCAGACGGCTCCAACAAGCTGTCTGTCTCCTACCGTAAATCCATGATGAAGGACATTTCTAATCTGGAGGAGCAGGACGAGGCCAGATTTATCCTCGGTGCCAAGCCTGGGGAGGCCCCGTCATCAGCGCAGGCGCGCAGAGCTTACCTCACTCCTGGGGGGAACAAACCCCTGGATCCCAACTCCCTGTCTCCAAACAGCTGCTATGGAACAAGCTACCAAAATGCTGCCATCAGCCCCACCACGCCCACTACCCCACCCTCCCCAGTCACACCGGAGTCTGACTCCTGACTGCTGTTCACACACTCTGACTCCCCGTTATGTAACACACTTTATTTTTCAGTAATGAATCTCCCACCGGGGGTCACTCCAGCACCGAGAATCTACCTGAGCTCACGCTTCCCAAAACCTCACCAAGGAACCGACTGCAAAGATGTCCAAACGGCTCAGCACCAGTAGGCAACAGGCAGGAGACCAAATATTTACTCTTTATTGTCGATCAAACACTGGAATCAGGGTGAGATTGACAGTGACACACTGCACATCTGTAACAATGGTGTATTTAAAATTACAGGGTCAAAATCAAGGTCTGTGATTTGCTTTTCTTTGCCTTAGTATAAGGATCCTCCGCACACAGAGTCCTCCACAGTGTAATGCACATCCCCGTAGGCACGATACAGGGGATTCGAACAAACGATTGTAGTGGAGCCACTGTGGCCCTGCTGTGTGAACAGGAGCAGTGCTACCGAGCTGAACGTGAGCTTAATTTACTTTAGAGCCCATCTAGTGTCTGTATTTCTGGCCTCCACAACAATAGTGTGGTGTTAAAATTGTGCATTTAGTAGATATTATGCAGTGATTTCATTGTGTACATTTCAGCACTGAGCGATGACATGCACCTCGGTTCTGCTGCTCCGAGCTACAAATCACTTCTGATCATGTAGATTTGTTCTCATGTGTGTAATGTGTAAGGCTGCTCTGTAGACACTCATTTATGTTTAGTACAGACCCGAAATCTAAGTCCCTCTGTGTTTTGAGTGTATTGTTCTTGTTCATTCTGTAGCAATGAACAGTATAAAAATATAATCTAGAATATTATAGCTTTTGCTACTTAAAAAAAGAACAAAATCACGCTATCATCATTCATCAGACACACTATAAAGCTTGTGCTGTAGAAAATCACTTATTTCAGTTTCTTCACCAAAGAGTAGAGAGAAGAGAAAAAAATCTGCACATTTCTACGACAGAATGGTCGACTTGGTTTGTATTGAAAGTGAAACTGTGGTGACAGGAAGCACATCTTGTTCATGTTCTTTTATGCACCTCTGAAAAAAGTGACAATGCTACAAAAAGCACAAAAGATATTTCACACAATTAATGTGCACAAGCAAATACCAACCGAGAAGGTGATATAATACCTTTTATGCACAAAGAGAATTGAGAGAAATGCTGCCCACCAGTGTCCCCAACACAACAAGTGAGCAGAACATTATTTACAGTTGGGCAAAAGTGCCAACATTGCACTATATTCACTATGGACCAAAAAACATAATGAATATGACCTATTAGCTAAGGTGATAATACCAACTTCAGTTTGTCTTGCTCTAATGCACAAATAAAATACATACAGGCACATGCCCAAGAGCACACACTGTTTCTATATATTTATGGATGAATGTGGATGAACAGAGAGTAACACTAACTCATTTCATGGCATCAGGGTTTATTTGTGATGAAGCAGAACCAGCAGAAAGTCCGAACTGACCTAAGATGGACTTTTGTTCAAACTGAACTGTTGTTGTCTGCACTTTGAAACTTACACAAGTTCATTTTAGACTGAAGAACACACCTTTATTTACTTTTTAGTATTCAAAGCCGTTGTGTTAAGGCATAAATGGATTATATCCATATCCCTGTATATATACCGTTTAGGTGTATCAAATAACAAGCGCTGATCTTTTGAGCGTGACTCATACAATATATGTGTGTATACTGTAATTTCATCTTTTGTGTTGTTTATTGGAATCGTATGTTTAAAGACGTGTCTTTGTTGTATTCGTGTGTCTCTTTGCTGGCAGGTGGAGGTAATGCAAGTTCTCGGTTAAGCACTGAACATGCAGCAGCTGGTTCTCTGTTGTGTTGGGTGACGTCCACTCACCACTTTAAGCTCACTGGTCAAAGTGTTTGTAGTCACACTGGCAGTTTGCCATTTATATTTCCATATATACAGCTATAGATTTTTCAGGTTCAGCAAATATTAGACTTACTGTGTTACAATTTTTTCACCTTTGGATACCACAAACATCCACCTCATGATTAAGCTGAGTTTTCTGGAGGCTCGTATATATCTGACAGAGGTCGCTGTGTTGTTGTGTTTTGAAATTTTATAGGTAAGGTAATGGTAGGAAATGATGGTGTTCTCTATAGAAGTGTAGCTTTTGTGTCTTCCCGTTTTGTTCAGTTGTTTTCGGAATGGACGTCTGTAAGAGCAGAAAAAGACTGTTGGTTGGCGTCTTTAGTTGTTCAATGATTCAAACACTGGCAGGTTGTAAACGTGGGAATAACTACTTGCTGTACTTCCCCCAGAACTATAGCTGTGTGTTCATGTTGTGCGAGGCAAATATTTGTTTTACTTGCAAATTTAAAAGCTGGGGCGTTTTGCATTTGCAGCCATAGTTGTTATGACTCTATCTGAACTGAAGAGGACTTGATGTTACTTGTGATCGTGGAGGCTTCATTGGATAAACTGTGAAACTGATTACACAGGCTCTAATTCTTTGGGTTGAGCTATTTCCTACCTGCATGTTGTCCTCAAACCTTTCAGTGTGAAATTGTGCACTTCCATCTGGCGCCACCTGTGGGTCCAAATGTACTTTTTCCAATGAATGGTAAAAAAGATGAGTTATATGATCCAAGTTATTCAAAGATTTAGAAATGTGTTCAGCTGTTTAAATGATATCTCCTAGTGTGGCTACAAACTTTATGTCCTGTTTTTGTTTCTTGTGATTATTACATTTCTGTGTGTTATGTACGTCCTGCTGAGAGCTCACACATCTCTCTGTTCTAAGTCTGTAAATAATGTTGTGTATTCAAATTATTCTAAAGATATTTTATTTACGTAAAATGTTTCAATGTCTTAAACAATTTTAGCAGCAAATGTAACAATGAAAGTAATAATGAATGTGAACAATGCACTTTTTCACTAGGACAGCAAAAAACATTTGTTCAGCTGTCCTCATAACAGTAAATTTAATGATATTCAAGCAATATGGTGGTATTGAAACTGCAGAATGTTGCAGGCTGGAATAAAAGCAGAGAAGCCTCACCTCAGTGTCAGATGAAATGAAGCAGCCCTTGATAATCAAAGGGACATTTTCCTCCTTACTAATGCTGGAGTAAACGTGTGAGTAAGTATGGGAGTGTGTGTGTGTGTGTGTGTGTGTGTGTGTGTGAGTGTGTGTGTGTGTGCATTCCTTCTAATCTGTCGGTGCAGGGCCTTACTGAGCACACATTTCAAGCACTGTCTGTACAGGAGACATATTTAGAAATGTTCCTTTACAGCATCTCTCTCCTCATTCTTAGTATGATTGTATAATATACTGAAAATTACTGTAAAACATTGTGAACATCACCAAACTATTAACAATAAATAGTAGACAAGACGCTTGTCTGTTTTTTTTAACTCTCCCAAATGTGAAACTGGCTGGTTTTAAACTTTGGTTTATGCCCAGCTACATATGGACTTTACTGTGTGTTAATGAGCAAGAGTTAATGTGCTAACACGCCAAACTAAAATTGTTCTGCCTGGTAAACATCAGCTACCTGTAAGGATTATGGCTTTGCAGGTATATTACTCCACAATACATGTGTTTTTTTTTATTAAAACTGATACAGAACTGAAAAATGAATAATGCATGTGATCCTCCGTCACTGCTGTGACACATTCAATGGTCTGACAGATTTTGTTCAAAATAAAAACATATTTCAGTTGTAGCTTTACAGTTTTACTGCAGTTTAAACACCCTGCAGTATATTACTAATTATAAAAACAGGTAGAATATATCAAAAATAATATCAGTTTTTTATTAATGTACACCACATGTAAAAGTTTGGAGTTTTGCAGAAAAGTACTGTAGGTCAGTGGCAGGGCCGTGAATTGGGATGTGTGTTGTTAAGAAGCTCCATTTTCAATGCAGTGAAAACAGTGAAACAGTGTATAGCAGTCAGGTTTCTTGAGGTTTCTGCTGTCTCAAATCACAAATCCTGATGAAACTTTTCTCTCCGAGCCAGAAGCCTGGATACAGCAAATCTGTGAACTTGGCTTCAACCCTGTAAAGAAACTTCATGCTGTCTGACACTTCATAGAATGACAGAGTTCCCTCTTTGAATTTCAGGTAGACCCCAATCCTGGGATGACTGGGGGATGTGGTGAGCAGGACACTCTTACCATTGTGACTCACGGAGTAGTTTTTGGACCGATCAAGACTCCAAGATTTTTGTTTCCTCCAAAAGCTGACCGTTCCGAGCGGGATTTCCTGTCTATAGTTTTGTAGGCAAGAGCAATCTCGACCTTGTCCCCCTCCACCTCTACCTCATAGTAGCAGCGCTCCGCCTGCAGCCCCTCCCTGCACAGCACCTGTCTTCGATACATAAACCTCTCCGGATAGCGAACACTTGTAAACTTATACCCCTGAGGTTTTATATTCACCTCTTTGTCCCCTTTAGAAACTACCAGGTCCTCGTGAGCTGTGTCGGGGTTCAGAGTGAGTTCACATGCATCTGAGACAAGGAAGAAAGAGAGCAAAAACCTCTGTAAGAATACATTTAGTTTAACGTGCTGTTGGTCTGGTGCACAAGATAAAACTCACACTGCAGAAACTGTGCTCTAGTTTCAGGCTCCACATTCTGTTGAGTCAGAGCGCTCTTCACTTCAGGGAGATCTACGAAAAAACATCAGAGCGTTTTCAACGTCACACAAGTGTTTCAACCGAGCCATATCAGGAACAGAGAAGCTGTTCACACTGGCCCTGCATCCCGGCGAGCCATGACACTGAGGCATGATAATGCCAGATGAAAAACTGACTCCAAAATGGCTGTCACACTGAAAGGCAGTGAGATTTCTCCACTGAATATGATGACTGGGAAAGAAGGAGAGGTATTTATGATACAATACATACATGATGTGCAGATACAGATGAAAAAACGCAGAATGAACATCAAAAATCACGTACCATGTTCCATCAGAGTTGTAGGGTCAGCAATGCAGCCTTCATCAGTATTCATCCCTGAGGCGTGGAATGTAACTTTAAACACATCCGGACAAAGCAAAAATATAAAAGCATTCACTGTAATTAACAGCACAAATTATAATGCAAAAATAAATTACCTGTAAATGACAAGTTATAGTAGCGAAATATAGCGAAAATAACATAATTATGCTTTCCATTATCCAGCGGTAACCTGCTCACTTTTAGAATGAGTGAAACAATGTGTGGTCATGACATGACGTTACTCGGCCAGTGGAATACAGACATTTTAAGGACAGGTGTGTTGAGATGTGCTCATTTATCTTAATTTTTGTGTTGAAAAACAATATGAAATGAGTTTTCAGTGTGTTTTGAATGTCATACGATGCTACAATCACAATTAATAAGCACAGAAAGCAGAAACTCTTGATTAACAGTTACAAACCACGTGGCGGTGACATGCTGCCTTCATTCTCTGGCTCTGTGTCCTTTTCCTCTGTCCTCCTGCTGATTCCTCTTGCTCTTTGCTGACAGCTAGAACGCATGATGCACAAATATTCGATAAACCACCGGAATAGAGACAAGTTTTAAATATGTTGGCAAAAATACACACCAGTTTGACAGACTGAGGCAAATTCTTTGTCACATAAATCCTTCAGGTGTTTCCCGAGTTCTTCCACAGCTCTCTTTGTTTGCTCAAAGGGGAGAAGCGGATCCTCTAAAACTTTGTTGGAAGACTGGAGACAGTCTTCACCCAGGTACTGCAGAGAGGCCCATTCCTGCGAGGAGACAGACTGCATGTGTTCTTAAACCATATCACACAGTTCATTTTTTACTATAGTCGTCCACGTTGGACAGAAAGTCACAGAGCTCAATTTCAACATAGGCGGCTGTAATTAGTCACATTGTTTAATCATTAGAAGATAAGGAGGCATGTGATCATGTTACATACACACACACACACACACACACACAATCCCTCCCGACTGTGACTTAAAAAAAGCAAATATCATCCCACTACAGGTGCTGATGCTGATTCCAGCATTTGTGGATTTACAGTTTGCTCACAGACCGATTAAAACATTTCAAGCAGATCCATCGTTGATTTTATCACTCACTTGCAGGAAATCGACATCACTCTCAGTTTGTTCTAACAAGCCCAGCTCATTATTTCTGTCCTTCATTTCTCCATTGTGGTCTCCAAATCCTGTAGAGTGACCAGGACCTTAGTTGCAGCAGCCACCTCCTGAGCCTCAATCAGCTTCTTCACTGACAGGTAATGTTTCTGAAGGGAATCTATGACGCTGACCAAGACACTTTCACAGGAGTCCTTTGTTTGTCTGGCCTCTTTCTGTTATGATCACAGTTTAGAGATCAAGAGTGTATGAGTATCTGGGATATTATGTAAAAACAACATGCAGACACTTTAATCACGTGTCCTGCTCACCTGAATGCGTTTGAAGATCTTTTTTGTGTCATCCTGTGTTTTTTCTTGTTGCTGGAGAATTTCCTTGAATTTTTCCTGCATGTTCTTCAGCTCCACCTTTGAGTGTTGGGTGAAAAGACACTGGATTCAGTTGTGTTAGTGAGACAAGCAGCAGTTATCCTGTTTGCGCGTGCTCAAGTAAACCTCAGCGTAGTTTGGTTCTGGTATATTTAGGTCTTTCAAAAAAGTGATAATTGACGTTTTCCCTAGTCAGAGATGCTTGAAGTCATGTTTTTGCAGTGCTAGAGCCATGTTGAAAACTCGTTCATTTCCATGTACAGTGCAGGCTGGTTCATTTGTGCTCACCGGGAGCACACTTTGAAATGTGAGGAGGATCAAACATACAACTGTAGGATTAGTGGACGCCTACTGCACCACAAGCATGAGGTCAAATCACACACTGCAGACGCTGTACACACCCAGTGAAAATTTCCTCATATTTGAAAGGTTTCAGAGTGACACACTTTTGAAAGAAAAAGTCATAAATTGCACTATATCTATTTTACATACCTGTTTTCTCCTTCGCTCAAATTCCACATTCACAATTTGGTGTCCCTGATGCTCATATAAAGCGCACTTTGCACAGATGATCATATCGTCGGTGCAGCAGTAAACATCCAGGGGGGACCTGTGGCTGCTACACATGTTTTCTGGTGCCCCCATCTCTCTACAACTCCTGGTTCTCTTCAGGTCCTGCAGGTAGTCATCTAAATCCTGCTGCTTCCTCTTCTTACTGCTATTCTCAGACTTCTGTGTGTTTCTCACCAGCTGATCCAGAGTTGTGTTCCTGATCAGTTGAGGTTTGGAGGGAAACGTGTGACGACATTCAGGGCAGCTGTACTGAAAGTTAGGACTCTCCTTTAGTTTCCAGGAGTCCTCAATGCACTGCATGCAGAAGTTGTGTCCGCAGGGAATGGTCACAGGATTCCTGAGGACATCGTCGCAGATTTTACAGCAGAGGTGATTAATCTTCACAGGGATACAAGGCACAGCCATGTCTGTGCAGAGAACGCTGAGCAAACAGCAAGTTTTGTTTCGTTTCCACTCTAGCTGTGTGTGTGTGTGTGTGTGTGGGTGGTTTCTTGATTTCAGAGTGGGTGTGTCTAAAATATTTGAAAAGATTTCAAACACAAGTGACAATAAGAGGATGGTAGTGTGGTACGATAGTACTGAGTGCAGGAAATGACTTCCTGCATGTTGCCGGGTAGCTTCTGTTCATTTGAAAAGCAGATTAATTTTGTTACCTGTATTTCTCTGAGGTAACGAGTCGAGCAGCTCCTAATTTTTGTCCTTGTACACCATCCTTACAAGCCTAAACATGTCCTTAGAATCAAAACTTAAAGTTTCGTTAAATGATTTTTACAGCTACTCATAACATTATGGTTTTATAGTGGTAAAGTTCTTATGGATTTTATTATTAAACCTCATTTACTGCCACCTTCCAGCAGTACACTAACTTACTCTGTCTGCGGTGAAACGTCTCTCAGGTTTCAAACAAAACAACAGAACCAGCACTTTATCCAAACCCCCCAACAAATAAGAAAACAGGAAGAACTTCTGACTCAGACCTGCAAATATTCCGGCACAGAACACAGGTCCTGCAAAACTTAGTTCATCTTCAAAACTCATTTGGAGGCGACCTGTCCCACACACAGGCTGGAATACACTTTAACCTGAATCTAGAGCCTATATTTTGGTACTTAAATGACAGACCAAAGAACTGAAGACACCAAACATAAAAGAGCTTGAAGAATGGCACCTCGCATTTCTCCTCCTTTTAGACTGACAGACGGGGAGGACACTCATTGACATAATTCAGTTCCTTAGCTCACGTTACCCTAACATAAACCTAATTCTATCCCTAAAACCCAAACGTTTTATCCTCACTCACAGACATTTAGTAAAACACTAGGCTGAGAACACAGACTAGCAGGCTAAGGGATGCAAGACATGGCAAGTTTTACCAAAACAATAAAAGTCTTCAGTCTTTAAAGTTTGTCTTGCAGGATTAGCAATAAATACATGTACCTAAAATGTGACTTGTCTTTTATTTATGTGCATTTATCTTGATCACATGACCTGATAGGATCTGTTTACCTGGCAAATAAGACTATTACACAGCTTTCCATAAAACCATAACAAAGGGCATAATTATTAAATATTTTAGGCACATCTTGCGTCCTCTCTAATCGCACATACTATCACATCATCAAAACGACCAAATTGTATTTAAATATGATTATCCATGACAGATATTGTAAGGTAAAATAATGATATTGTGAAAGCATGCAGCAAAATTGCTGGAACATCAATGAATGACCTTCATGGTTCGGAAGGTCAGGTTCTTAAAGAAAACCAGTTCAATCTTTATCCAAGCCATCCCTTGTAGGGTTAGTTCAGGTGGCTGCCATCAGGAGGCAAATATAATCTGCAGAACAAAAAGATTTAAAAGGTCTTTTATTCCTGTTGCTATCAGTCTGTTTGTTAATGTTATAGAACGTTTTCCTCTAGGGGATAATAAAGTTAGCTTTACTCTTGCACTTAAATATCCCCTAAAAAGACAAACCTTTAAAATTTCCAGTGTTACAGGAGCAAAAATACAAGGCGATTTTGTGTAGTGTTAAAAATATATTACAAAGGTGTAATAATCTGAAATCTCAAGATTAATATGATAGTAATTTAGTGGAAACTCTTTTAATGCCTGTCTCAAGCATAAAACAAATCCCAAAGTCAGAAATGTATCTTAATGGAGGATAAAAGTAAGCAAAGGAATAAAAAAGAAACACTCATCACAGGGAGTTTAAATGCAGAAAAAAACAACTGCAACATAAAAATGGTCCAGTCCAGCCAGGGGACATTTGCTGCATATCAGTCCTCTCATTTCCTGTCTGTTTTCAAACATCTACTGTCAAATTGAATAAATGTAAAGGTAAAATTGCCAAGAGTGTGATCTTTCATTACAGTATAATTTTATTACAGTATATAAGTCAATTGAAAACAAAGAAAAAGCCATGATAAATAAGTTCCACAATTTACATGTATTCTCATCCCCCCCAAAAAAAGGATAGTCAAAAAGTAGAAAAAGACATTTTTTCTAAGTTTGAGTTATTGGCTTTAGTTCAAACCAACTTTGATGCAACGCAGCTGAACCGGCTTTCTCTCACAGAAGGTAAATTAAGATATATAGAAATTCAAGTCTGTAGGTTCATGTATGGTCTTGTCAATGGTTTCAGGGCAAAAGCAGCAAGGGAGCAATCACGTGAGCAAATGCCAAAAGAATTTGCAAATAGAACTGAGTAACAAGGCCAGCTAAACAGAAGTGTATCCACTTCACTTACAATTAAAAGTGAAACACGTCTTCACCCTATTCCCTTCATTTCTCTAAACCCAAGGAATGTCACACGTGTCTTAAAGGTGTTGGGAACTAAAATGGATCTTAAACAAATGTCTTCACAGTTAAGACTGAACATACTATGATGTAGTGCCTCTGGGTCAAGGTGACTGACCATACAGCTACAGAAGAGCAAACACCTGTAAATGTATATAAGAGTAAGTTCATAAATGAAAATGAGCAATTTATTAATATTTACATTTTTGATTAAAAGTCAGAGGAAAGTCTCAGTGACTGAAATTAAAATAATTCTAAATTTCATAAAGGCAAAAGTTCATTAGATAAAGCGTTTAGTTGGAGCCCTGATTGAACTGTTAAACCACAGCTGTAATTGTGTTATGATGAAACATGCAACACCTGGGTGACTTTTACAGAGGGAAATCCATCCATCATTGTCGGTCTGTGGAACATAATGCTTTCATCAGTTTCATCAGTGACAGCACTGTTGGTGGTTTTTCTGAGCTTCTGATTCTCAAAGTTTTATCTTAAAACAAACAAAAAAAATTAACAAAACCATGACAACAGTTGCTGATTCTCACTGTAGCAGTTCTTCCCAGGAAATAGGTTTGGAAAAGACCTCCCGCTCCAGCCAAAGGTCATAGTTCATTTGGAAGTCCTCAGGCAGATCCACCCGCTGCCCTAAAACACTTTGCAGGCAGTTGTCCACAGGCAGGAACTCTGGGTTGCTGTGGCTCTTATCGTAACGGCGGCTGTTGAAGCGTTCAATGTTGGCGCGCAGGGCACACTCCTCAGCCTGGAAATCCCAGGGGCGAGCATCCAGATCTGAGATACACAGGAGACAATATTTACTGCACTTTGGTCTGATGATAAATACTCTTCTATGAGTGTCCACCAACTCTGACCTTGATTAGAACACACAGAAAAATTGTGATTTTTTTATAGGATGTTTGCATGTTGCATGTTTTTTTAGAGCTTTATATATTTTTCAGGCAGCAGTTTTCAAACCAGTACTAACAACAACATTTAATTTGTTCTGTGCAACATAACAGTGTTTACTCTTTTATTATGTGCAGAGGTCTACAGTTAGAATTATCAATACAGTGTATGTCCTTTGATTAAATGCAGTTACTTAGTTTTGGCCACCTTAAAATAATAGAACCACCTCTTCTTATAATGCACTCGTGTACGATTCCACCAACCACTTCAGCCTCAATAACAAACTTCTGACAGTTTTAACTTAAAATATGAGAAATCATAACATTGTGAAAGTAGAATTCATGGCAGAGCTACCGTATTGGATTCCATTACATTGTACTTTTGTACCTAATGCAGCGGCCAGTGAGTGTAAACCTGTACACTTTGCCTTGACTTCTTCTAATGTTGTGCTGTATGCATAACCTCTTTAAGGAATTTAAAGCTTTACGAATGTTAGTGATGTTTTGTCTATTGAGCGAAATAAATAGACCCTCTGTAAAAACAAAACCAATGTACTCTAAATCCCTGTGAGATTATTAATTGTTCCTAAAGGGAGAGTTCAGTTCTTCCTCTTTTTTTCTCTTCACAGACTAGAATATGTCCCCCATAACATACCTACTGGTAAACACACAGAATTAAAATTAACTTGTCATGTCCATGCGGTATGGCAAAGCCACTGTATGAATACTGAAATGAAATCATGCTACTGGGATGGTTTCCATTCTACGGTTTTTTATAATAATTTCAAATAAAACATAAAAAAAATTAAAACACTAAATCACTATCTAAAGCTTGCAGGTCTTAGCTATGCAACATTTTGGTAATCCATAATTTCTAATCACTAACCTAAATATTCCCCCCTAAAAAACCTATATTTTTATTAGTTATATTTTTTAAATAAGATAATGTCCAAAGTTGGCACTCACCATTTCCGTAAGCCCAGTCATCATTGAGACGATGGCGGACCTTCTGGTAGATGGCAGACATGGTCTTCATGTTGCTCTTCCTCCATTGACGTCCCAGGTATTTGGTCTGCACTTTAAGCAGCTTGAGGACATAGAGCTGCATCATGGCTTGTTTGACTTTCAATGCTCTCTTCAGGATGGGAGCTGACTTAAAAACCACCAACATCTAGTAGAGAAAAGATTATTGAGATACTCCCTTATTTTCTATATGTCTTTCTTTAAATTTGATTTGCTTGCTATCACCATTGTTCTGGAGTGTTTCCACTTGGTCAGTTTGTTGAGGATCCTCAGCAGGTTAATACAGGAAAAAAGATTCCTCCAACAGAATTGATTGTTGTCTCCTGCTTCCTGTAACAGAGAATAATCCACATAAAAATAAACAATTTTGACATCAGCAGTCACAGCAACACTATCTTGTGACTAAAACAACCAATAAAGTCCTGACAAAAAACTTACCAAACTCTCTGCAGTTAACTCTGGAAGCTCATGCACCACACAGTATGGAAAGTCGAGCACTGAAATGCTGTTTGTGAAAGATATTGAACAGTAAATAAAGGTAACTGTATTGCAGACATAAAGTTTTTGTAATTTAAAAGGGACCCGGAAGTACCTATTTTTAGCTGTAATGTACGACATAATGTTCTGGTTGAAGAACTTCAGAATGAGGGGGATGCAGTTGGCAAACACCAGGTGTTGAGCCATGTATTCAAACTGTAACACAACAGATACATTATTTTTTTTGTTAAAAATTAGAAATAACCCTAAACCAAAAAAAAAAAAAACCTAGAATAAGGTGAAGGCATGCTTCATAGATTCAAGTATTTATGGAAATAACTTACACAGTTAGGTCTAAGACTGAACTGTTACAGGTGAATGAGGTCTGTACCTGATAGATGTGGTTCAGTTTGAAGTGTTTTAAAAGTAGCAGCAGGATGGCAGAGATGGCCTTCACGATGATCTCTTTGTGTCGATTGACATCTACTCCAAGTTTCATGCTTTGCAAAACTGTGGTCCTGCAGGATCAGACAGAGATCAGTTCCTTCCTACAGAAACCTCAAACCAAAACTAAGTCAAGTCAGGTCATACAACCTCTAGTTCTAATAAAAATGTTCTAATGGAACATTTTCCTTGTTGAAAACATACACTGTGTTACACTGGACGAAGTTGCATCACTTACGGCATCTCCTCTGGCAACACATCTGCCAGGATATTGATAGAGTCTGTTTTCGCTTTAGATGTGGGAGCCGCAGCAAGCAGAATCTTCAGCAGAGCGATCTGACAAAAGACACACAGAGGATCTGTTACTAAACAGTCTTACAGAGAAGTCACATCTGATCTGAAGGTTACAGTCAGAAATAGAAAAACCTTTTTGCAATGGTATTATTTTACAAATAAAATTAATAAAATTACAATTTTCAGTAATTGTAAAATAATACCATATCTTTAACTAGTGGCATGATGTTTTTTGTATCATATTAAAATTGACCAACATTCATTTGACTTGCTTGATTACTTAATATTTAACTGCCTATTTAACTGCCTAGGCCATAAAGCCAGTTTTCTAAATAGCTCAACCTAGTATTACCCAATACAGTATTAACCAGGGATGACAGACAATAGACATATTTCATTCCAATATCTATTTCATTTGGTCCTCATGAGAATGATTACACATCACAATGTAAATTCAGACAGTGAACACACTCAAATGTTTTAGTGTAATACGCCAACTGTGACTGTATGTTACAAATGAGAGAAATATCAAACTGTACTTATTGGACTACATCAGTATAAAATTAACTGGCCTTGGCACAACCTTTTCCTTTCAAGCACTCACCATGTACTGAGGCAAACTGGGCAGAATTCCCTGATAGAGCAGCTCAGTTGCACACATCTCCACCTCCTCTTCACCCTAGAGATGAAGAAGCCGTTTTATTTTATTTTATTTCTACACGTTACAAAAATGAGAGAACACAAGTCAGATGTGATTCTTAATTCAAAACAAAAATCTTATACACAAGAAATAGTTCAATTTAATTATTAAAAGTGGGTGATTTTTGTTTCCACTTACACCAGACAGAGGAGTTTTCTGGAACTCTTCCTCCTTTCCTATCTGTATCTCAGCTATAGAGATGTATTTGTGCTGAAATAAAATTAATAAAGCATAATTAACTAAAGTCCAGGAGCACTATAGATAAGCAAAATCCTGAAGATACACTCCAGATAAAGACAATATAACTGAAATACTATACCTGCTTTAAGGTTTTGATGCTCTCATGAATTGGCCTCGGCAAGCCAACAACTGTATCTGTGTCACTTTAAGACATGCAAAACACAGCCATGCTTGAATTGATTACTCAAGCACACATAAAAAAGTTATACACCAAACAGCAAAACATATTAAATAGTATCCTTTTAGTAGCTTTTGCTTACAGCCAACACAAACGTACCTGCCAAGTGTGTAACCAATGAATTTACTTCTACTTGATTCCAGAAAATTTTCAATGTCCTTTTCTCTGTTAAAGGAAAATCAAAGTTAAAAACAAAACAGAACCTCATTAAAACGTAATCCTGGATCAAAACCTGACATCTTAAAAATGTTTATTGTAGATTTGGGTGGTTAAAAAAACTAATCAATTATTTTCCTTATTTCCTCAACAAAAGGTAGACATTTTTTTATTTTGAAGTGATTACAATACATATCCAGTCAGACTAATGGGTACCTGACTTTAGGAGCCCAGGGAAGCCCTTTAGGGAAGGAAACCCTCTCAGATGGAGGGTGAGGAACGGGTGGAGGCATCACCTCATCCCTCTCTAGGGGGAATGTCTCTGTTTCTATAGAGTTGTCATTGTCATCGTTGTCATCCTCGTCCTCACGAGAGTCATCGGCTTTATAAGGATCCTTTTCATTGAAGGCGTCTAGGTTGTCCTGTTTTATCAGTGCCTGTGCAACACAAGGAAACGTCACGCTATGTGTTGAACTTACTATACACAGGAACGCCGAATAAAAATAAGAATTTAAGATGCTCAACATTTGCATTAATAGTTAGTTAGCGGCACACAGCAGGTCTGGATTGCTAAGTATTTCAAGCCTTTTCTCAGGTAGCAACACTCCATCTGACGTCAAGACGTACGTAATACCTCTGAAATCATCTTTAAGATCGTCAGTTAAGATGTGACCAAAACTTTGGCTGTCAAGCAAGCTGTAAAATAAGGATTGAAATCAATCCACACAGGGTGTCAAATCTTGTTGCTGTGTAATTAACACCGGTCTGAACAGTGCAAACAGGGCAGGACACACTGAAAACACGAGACCAAGGGATGCTTACTTGCATACCAACAACTGCCAGTCATTGGCTACTGCGTCACGGACCACAGATACATGCATGGTCGCCTTTTGTTGCTGGTAATGCAAAGAGTTTGGATTTTTCTGACTGGTTACAAGGTGAAAGCTGCACTCAAAATCCTTTAGATGGGAATATTTTTGCAGTTCTGTGTCATGGAATGCCTGGACAGTGCCTTTTCACATAAAGATGATTCATGGGGCATATTCAGATTTTTAAAAAAATTACATACTGTAGCTTTAAGTAAACTGTATAAATTGTGGATAATGCCGCTATACTCTAGCTGCTGCACTAATAATGAAATTGACTGCTCAGAGAAATATTTGATTCCTATTACTTTTTCCACATTAAGGAAGCCATGACTGGATTGATGTTATCATTTTGCATCTCTAGCAGACAGGGGCTGAGCTATAGTCATAGCAACGGTGATGTGTCTCAGGCAGTTTTACTAATGACTACCTTATGTTCACGCCGTGCCCGTTTTTGTTGCTGCTCTATGAGGTCCGATGCAGATGCAGGAGGAGAAGCGGCCCTCATACTCCGAATGACTCGGATGCTATCCTCTGGGAGAGGCGGGAGACCCAGTTCCTCGCGCTTATGAACCTTTATACGTTGGAGCTCCTCAAATCCTCCCAGTGTGAACTGAAACAGAACATGGTGAGATTTTAAAATTGTCTCTCAGCTCCAGACATGACTTTTATGCTGCAGGATAATGTGGGTCCGTTAGATGCAAGTGAACACGAATTACAGTTAAAAATAATAAAATACAGATTTCTCTCACCAGTATGCTCTTCCACAACAATAGTAACACCTTCTTCATTGGGAAGTGGGGGGCATGACCACTGCAGAACTTAGTAACCATACCAAAGA
The DNA here is from genome assembly GCA_033026295.1 of Channa striata. Taxonomy (NCBI): domain Eukaryota; kingdom Metazoa; phylum Chordata; class Actinopteri; order Anabantiformes; family Channidae; genus Channa; species Channa striata. The sequence goes on along the minus strand of CM065168.1, from coordinate 14,289,707 downwards.
GCATGACAGAAACAGGCTCATTGTTGTAGAGAGAAGATCCTGAATTCAAGACATACAGTGAAATTAGATTATTTGACATGTTTTGTTTATATCCATTCCATTGCAACAGAAGATGAACATTTACCCAATTCTGTTCTGAAAGTTTCCCTAATTATTTTCCATTCGGGCCTGTCAGCTGGGTCATCCTGTTGTATCGTTTCCACCATCAGGTACATTATGTTAAGCAGCACTCGAAGATCTGTGCTATCTGCAAGAGAAATGGCTGGCTTCCTCACAGCACTGCTACACGCAGCACTGTTACTGAAAGAGAGAAATTTGGCCAATTAATATTTTGTTCTTGACACAGAAAATCTTGCAAAGCCAGCCAACATTTTATGTTGTTTTTTTTTTTCAACCATGGTGTGAAATTTAGTGTTGCCTGTCACGTGTTTAAACTGAAACAATTATAACAGGAATTAATGTCTTTTAATCTACAATTTTTTCAAATGTAATGTTTTTAGAGGCAGAAAGCAGATGGAGCGCATACTCAATCTCCATGTTGAGCAGTTCCACCAGGGCAGAGAACGTCCCCACATCCAACAGCAGAAAGACGTTGTATCTCATCCAGTGTTGCACCTCAGCCTCAGAGCTGCACTCTGCAAACGTGCCTATAGAAACACAGATATAACTTATGTCCTTGTTCAATGCCAGTGCTTGGCAGATTTCTGTCTCCGTAATCCAGTTTGTGATGCGGACTGACCCTGAGCCATGTAAAGGATTGCTCTAGCAACCTTCAGCCTCTTCTCCCGAGCAATCACCTCAAGGCCGTCCAGCAGGCGCATGGCATGAGCTCTGTGCTGAGCTGCATCGAGCTCAGTCCACTTCTTGTCAGAGACTAAAGAGGAGTTGGAGATAAAAATATTAAATAAACAGAAAATTCTGTATCAACATGTGATAAATTGCTCAAGGATAATTTATTTAGACATGCTTTAATGTGTGACTACATACCATGTGTTCTGAATTCCTCCTCAAAGCATTTCCTGTTGAGAGCAAACTCCGGACCTTCGGTATAACTGTACAGCTCTAGAACAAGCAAATACAATATGTATATTATCATAACTCAGACTGCACATTTTTGAATGTCCTTGGAAACAAAAAAGAGTGAAGAACATCGCTGTCCATGAGGACAAAATATGAAAAAGTACGACTACATACCTGAGAGCTCTGCAGCCCACTTGTCTGTATCAGCATATTCAAACTCTAGATCTGGAGACTCAGATAACCCCTGTCAAAAAGCAGTAATTATTTTAGAATAATAAATGTATGGATTACATAAAGATCTACAAAAAATACTGAATATTTTATTATACATACATAAGCTCAGAGAGTGAAGTCACCCAAATTTCTCATCAACAAAACACATATTTTCAGACTTGCCCATACACATAGTTTGCCATAAGTCAGAATAAGAAAGATATTAATGATTACTACAGAATAAAAACTGGTGACAGCAAAGCATGTGAGCTAATAACAGCTTCCATCTTGTTTCCAATTTTCAATGTTTGCCCTCTGTTGATTTTATTTCTCATCTTAACATAAGGGAATTTCAGCAAACTGCCTACTGATTTGTTCATGTGATGTAACACTGATAAATTCAGTTAAACCACATTTGTAGTACAGTGATTTTAAGTGAGATTCTAATGTTTTTTGTGTATTTTGAGATTAACGTTATTTACAAAACACAGAACTGATTTTGGAGATTATTTTTTGGCACAATAATACAGTAATCCTCAGTACTTGACATTGCTTTCTACATACAGTGATGAAGGGTCCATGACACTAATGTCTATAGTGACATAAAATACATATAATACATTATAGAAAGATGTTAGCTAGGACCTGACACATTCAGCCTTCACTAGTTTCCTGACAGACAGATCAGTCTGGCCTGTGACAAGCTAAGCTAGCCGTGGCATGCTACACTCATGTCTCATCATTCACGAGTTAAAGCTCGAGTATTAATGAAACACTGCACATCTACAGGAACATTTAAACATAAATTCATAGACGTATGTATAAAAAAAAACAAACCCAAGCTGCTGCTGTAGGTTTACGAGTATTAGTCGCTAGCTCACTACATTAGCTTGATAGCGCTAGAAGGTTGTAGTAAAGCAACAGCAGGAAAAACCCCGTTTATCTGCTGACGGTTCGCAGAGAACAAATCCCGGAGGTTTGCCTACGTACCTCTGAATCTTTCCTCGGATTTCGAGCGAACTCGCCCCTGCTTTTATTCGGTATCATAGCTCTCTGTTTATTGTTTACAGGCAACCCACCGCCGTTCCCACCGACATCCATCATTTTCGGACGCAGGAACATCTCGCGAGAGTTGCCCGGCGTGAATTCGACACACCGTCCGCCCCCCAGTAAAAGTCCCATCCACAGTCCAGAGGTTCTGATGAAGGAGGAAAACACGCTCATTTCTTGGGATTAACCTACTTTGTGGTGTCGGTAGATGTTATGCCTTATTGCATATTCTCATATCTAATACTATAATTACATTATACAGTATAAGTGAGACGTTACTAAGAGTATAACTGTAAAGCTGAATGTAAAAGCCTGCAGTAGCTGCCCACATTACCCAACTGGTAATTTAGCCATGACTGTATTGTAGTTTATATTTGTGTGTGTGTATATACACAGATTTGGCTACTGATATTCAATAAAGTTAATTAGTTTAACTAGTGCTTATGGACTTGAAGCAGTACAACAACAACAACTTGATTTTGATTTTGTGTACTTTTAACCTCAGGAAAATATGGAATTACTTTTTATCTAATATATTATTTACAGACAACTCCACATCAAACACATAATAAATACCAGCAAAAATACAATCTATCAAATGAAAGTGCTGTGTTTATTAGCCTTAATCTGACAAGAGTCCATTTGTTTTCTTTAGTAACAACACATTCAATTGTCCTTGTAAAAAAGTTAAAACTAAGTAAAATGGCTATTATTATTATTAGTTAAACAAAGAAGGATTCCTTATAAAAGGCATTTTCTATAATGGAAGGGGCAATACAAGTTATTACAATGTATAACTGTTACAAGAAATAAAAATGTAATCAAAACATACAATTTGCCTAAATAGTATATCAGAACACCATAAAGAATACCATTAAAAACTGTTGCAGCAAGGTCTAGAATAATGTTTACAGATGTAATTCCCTTGCAGAAGTACAATACATTTGACAGAAAATTGGTTCGCTGCATAGCTGTCACAGTATATTGCAGAACCACCACCATGTTGGGCATTACCATACATGGAGAAAAACACAGTTATACGTGTGAGGATAAATTACTAAGTGAGTCACACGGCACTGTCAACTGACCAGTCGCCATGGTTACAGCACTCATCTTGCTGACAATAATGTCCTCACTGAAAATCCTTGGCTCTAAAGCCCTTAAAGCTGCTAGAGCAAAATGAACGCACTTCATAGTAGCATACTGGTACTCAACAAACAGCAAGGTAAGTGACAAAAAAATAAACTCAACTCAGTAAAAGAAATAAAGAATTACCTGCAACTGTGGATGGAATTTAGGTTTTGTAAAATGACTGAATACATGAGGAGCAACACCTTTAGAAGGTAACAGGGCGCTAAACCCTTGGCACGTATAATAATACCACCAAATGTCTGAAATAAGATCAGCCTATGGACCACCAAAATACAGCATGTATAAATGTGTTAAAGCATTAAATTCAGAAAGACAAAACAACCACTTGTACATAGTATAGTTTAAATGTAAAAAATAATAACTCAACTCTTCAAAATCCTTCTAATGTGCTCTCTAATTTAAAAAGTCCCACTTTACAGTTACAGTGTATATTGAAGTTGTGCATTGAATAAACATCAAAAAGTGCCTTTGTCTTTTAAACAATGGAAATCTTAAAGAAATCAACAGTGTGTTATTATATATAGCTATAATATTGTTATAATAAACGTTTAAAATCACAAGATACCACAGACAGAAAATTAACACATCCATGCCTAGGCACAAAACATTATGAATTTAGTTTTACTCCTCTGTACCTGTTAAAAACAGGTCTCAGAAATCACAGCAACATTTGCATATACAGTTTAAACGTACTGTATATAAGACAGCTCATCCTATTCTAGACAGGTAAACATTAAAGATGGTAAAGATTATAGAAACCTCTATAATTCTCATAACTCTAAGTTTAGACCTCTAAAAATGTAAAAATTTCATGAGAATGACAGTGAGGTGAGACATAAACTATGATCAAATAGTGCAGATCTGGTACAAATATAATCAAAATAATGTGAGATATTTGGATGCTCTGAGGCACAAGTACTGTTTTTACCAGACAACAAAACTTCATAAAATGAACATGTTTATACAAAATAAATACCATGCTCTGTTCTTATGCTTGCCATAATCAAAACATACTTAAGATCTTCTCTGTCCAGATCTGCTGAATGTTATAAGTAATGGCATTGGTAGCACAAAAGTTAAGCAATCCCTTTTGTGTTATCAGGATGGAATGTATTGGGTGATTGAGTGCTTTTACATTAAAAATTAAAATCTGCATTAACTTTTTTTTCTTATACCTGGGCAGACAAAGGTCTCCAAAGACTAGCTGAGAGAAATACAGCCATGATTTACAATCAGCTTAATCAATTTGTTATGGCTCATTTTAAATCAAACAATTAAACACCCAGCAGACACACAGTGACATCTAACTTTTGGCCCCCTGAGTAATTCCAAATATAAAACATGTAGTCCAATATTCTCTGGTTTTAGTTTTGATTAAGTCCATCTGCTCTGGGAAAAAAAATTGGGAGTCTGACAGCTGAGAGTTTAGACTTTTTTGCTCTTTTGCTGGAAATGGCTGTCGATGACAAGAGAGTAGTGAACCCAAAGAAATGACTTAGAAGTGTCTAAAAAGCTTTGTGGGATCCTTTAGCATTTCACTGGGGATTTCGATCTACTATTTATATTAAGTATTAATGAATGTTGGCTCAACTGACTTCACACAACTAACGATTAACATTTTACTACAACTTTGACCATTCCCTCTCACAGTCATTTGGCACAATAAATGTATATATTATTCAATGTCAATCAGAACTCTAAAATGTCCTAGCAGTCAGCATGTGTGAAAACAGATGCACCAGGAAATAAAAACGTTATCCAAAATATGACTTAATATATACCGTGCGACCTGTAAAGAGTATAAAATACACTACGCATAAATCTTTCTTTTTTCTTAATATCAGATCAAGTTGGTTACAGTCCACATACAGGAGGTGTTGAGGTGTGGCTTCTTGCAGACTAATACCTGTGAACAAAATAACAGTGTACATGAAAACGTTTCAATGTTTAAGATATCAAGATTTTAGTTTATGCTCAAATGTGTGGAACATCATTTTCGTAGTTATTTTTAACGTACAATAGGTGTAACAATAACTATTTACTCAATAAAATTGCCAGAGATTAATTGATAATGAATAAAATTTATAGTAAAAAACATAAACTATTTACCGGTAGTAGTTGGGTTTAAATGGACCGTTCTTGTTGAGTCCCAGGTATTTTGCCTGCTCATCACTAAGCTCTGTCAGGTGGGCATCAAAAGTAGCCAAATGGAGGCTGGCAACATATTCGTCTGAAATACACAGATGTGTTTAGTTAGAAAGACTGAAATATCAACCTACCTGCTAGGCAGAACTATAATAAACTCTGCCTGCCATGTCAGCAAATATGGGCTTCGATTTCCATGTTAATCTATACTTAATTGTTTTTGTATGAAGACTATAAAAACTAAAAATCAAGGTCAAGTCTTCTCCTCACCCATCTTCTTGGGAAGCAAGTAAACATCCTGCTTGTATCGTCCCTCAGGAGCATTGTACAGCTCTATAAGGGCCAGGGCCTGAAAACAAACACATTTTAATAAGTAGGATGAACATGATGAATTTCATTAAGAGAAATAAATACAAAACTAAACTTCTGATTACAGAGTGATACATTAATCTATCATCAGAATGTGCACGTAGAAAATGCACTGTACAGTATGACATAACATCATCCACATGTAGGTAAATATTTTATGGTATTAGAACAAGCTTAATTCTGGTACCTTCTGTTGCTTTTTTTTAATATATATATATCTATATCTATATATATAGATATAGATATATATATAGATATATAGATATAGAGATAGATAGATAGATAGATAGATAGATAGATAATATTTCCAGATGGGAGCATGAGCTTATCTGACAGGATGAAAAAATAGTTACAGCAGATGATAAACCCTATATAATATGGTGACTGCAATGGCCTTCAGAAATAACTACTTTTGCTGCTATCAGCATGCAACATGATGTTACCTGAGTGGTGGCTGTGATGGACAAAACGAAGGTAGGGACAGTAGAACAGCTGAGGTTCAGGAGACGTCCCTGTATAAAAAAACCCAACAACAAACCCACCATATTAGCATGTTGCCGTCCTTTTCACAAGCTGCTTAGTTACTCAGTTGAATATGAGTGTGAATATCAATATAAATGTGAATATCAGTGACCTCTAGGGGCTTTGATGTTATGTTGGGTTTATTATATACATGTTGGTACATTATAAAATGTAGCCTAAACAAACTGTTTCATTTCAGTTGCACAAAATTGCATGCACATCAAGCATACCAACACCAAATTGTGTTCCACTTGTAACACTAAAAAAGGTCATTGAAATGATACTTAAGCACTGAGATTGCATTTCATTACACACACACACACACAGCTGTATTTTGTGCTATGTTTGTAAGGTGTGCGCAGGCAGTCACCTCAGCTAGAAGTATAACTCTCTTGCCATCAGGCCAGATGACATGATCCACCTGAGAGCGCACTCTCTCCCAAGTGAGCTCAGGGGTCCGAAGACTTGCCTGAAAGAGATGTGAATATCAGTCACCCTTGGCTTTATGAAATTTAACGAGATGTGACTGGGCTGTCTTTGAGAATCTTTAAATTTACTTAAATGTACATTAAATGTACACTGTTTAATACTGAAACTTCATAAATATACAGGAGACCAGCAGTTTAACACTATCTTACAACATCAATTTCAGTATTGGAGTGGCCCATGTTGCAGACAATGGAGCCATTTTTCATTCGGTCCAGCTGGTCTCTGGTCACCACATTTTTGTTCCCTGTGCAGACACAAAAAAAAATCATCTTAAATCAGTACCTACGATCACACAGGAGAAAATAAGTCCAGATTCCACAAAAGCCATGCAAAAGCTTGTAAATAAAAAGTACTGTTTGGCTGTAAAAAGGTGTAAAGCATAGATTTTAGTTGAGTTACCAGTGCATGTGATGATGACATCAACCTGCCGAATGACCTCATTCAGTTTGACCACCCTGAATCCATCCATGCTGTTCACACAAAAGTGAGAGAAATTCAGCATTCAGACTGAGTGAGGACAGTGACAAACACAAAAGGGTGCGCGTTTCTGCTGTTATGTAACAATATCTTGTTAAATAATTCACAAAACAGTCTTTCTGGCTAGCTTGAGCAGCAGCGACATGTTGTCATCCCGGCTGCCTGTTTATACATGTAAACACATTCAGCAAGGAGATCGTCTCCGTTCTTGCTGTCCTCACCAGGCCTGCAGGGCACAGATGGGATCAATCTCTGTAACATACACAATGGCTCCCAGAGCTTTCAGAGCAGCACAGCAACCTTTTCCAACCTGCAAAGACAAAATAATATGCTGTTTGACTAGCAATGTAACATAACTTGATAACAATGACCTTAAAATGGTTATCAAGGTCAATGGGTATTTAAACAAACCACCTTAATATAAAACTATGACTCTACTGGACCTGACAAACCTTTTAATCTCAATGACCTGCAGACTTTGATTTTTTAACATAATCTTTTCAGCTGTATATAAACTGCCAAAGATATATTTCATGGACCAAAGCTTGTCAAGTGATTTGCAATGACAGCTATCTTGGCATGTATTGTGGTTGTTAGTATTCCATTATCATTTTAAATGTTTTCACAGCTCTGCGATTAGGATTAGTGTGATAAGTAGTATCTCACCTCACCATACCCACATACAACCACCTGTTTCCCTCCAAACATGACATCTGTAGTTCTCTTCAAACTAGAGAGAAGAGACATAAGATGAGCAAAAACTTGCGAAAGTGAAAAATTGCCATCTGCAGTTATCATTCCCCAATCTGGCATGTTTATGTGACAGAGAAGTCAAACATTTTGGCACTGTTTGTAATGAGAGTAGCTTACTGATCTATCCCAAACAGGAATGTTAAGTGATGTGCTTTCTGAAACCGTAAATATTTCTACAGTTCTGAATCATATGGAAATTTGGCTATTAAAAAGTATTATTTAATCAACTTTAATATCCTCAAGCAAACAATCCAAAGATCTTATTTAGTGCTATAACTCATAGTGGAACACCTGTTACAAGTCATTATTGTCCCTTAAAAATAATTCATCAAAAGAAACAGCAATAAATTATAAGTGGTGAATGAAGAAATCATTGACCTGATGCAGAGCTGTGCAGACATTGTTAAAGAGCACAAGACTATTCGCATGCTGCCTTGGTGATAATTAACACGAGAGTAATAAAGATAACGTGTTCTCAGGCAGCTGTTCCGAGGGTTAAACAGAGCAGACTGCTCCCTCAATATGCGCCATGGTCGAGTTTACAGCCGAAACATTTCTTAAAGCAAATGAGGTGATTTGTAGATTTGATCATTATGGATCATACGCACAGTGATACAAGCAATGTTTCTACACTCTACTGTTAAAAGACTGTTTTAAATGCTGGGAGAATGGTTGCCGATGACATTCAGGAGGGAGGGAGACGTTGCATAGCTCTTACACTGAACCACTAAAAGTGACTAAAAATTGCAAATTGCAGTTATTTGCAGTTTCAAAGAATTTATTTAAATGACACAAGTGAGTAAATAGTGTGTAGATTTCTCAAAATGTACTAGCAGAACAATCACTAATATTTTTACTATTTACCTTAACAGCAAAGCCTAGTTTGTAGCTTAACCAGTATTTTACATTTGGGGGGTGCAGTTGGGTTTATTTGATTTTAATCCTCATGTAAACAGTTTCTGAGTGTCTTAACTCCAGATTTAGTGCGTTTATATGGATTTTAGTAACTAGATCACTGAGAGAAACCGGTTAATCGGGGAACAGCGTTTACATGCACTTAAGAAACCGGGATACAGGAAGCCTGCCTCAGGTTTCCCCGTATACATGAAACTTAAGAAACCACCTTTCCAGATAAAGTCGACTGTGACGTGTTTACTAATGTCGTGATAGTAGGAAGGGACTTTTTGGGTGCTATAGTCCTTTCAAACTTTTAAAGTTACAGTAAAGCTGCTCAATAAACAAACCATGTTAAATCCTAGTTTTGAAACGTAAGCTGTATTTTGTTCTTGTTCAGCTTTCCAACAGACAAATACCTCGAGCTTAAACTTACTCACCCATCCAGAATGGATTCTCTGCAACAGTAGAGGTTATCAAACTTCTGCTTAGTCACAGAGTCATTTACATTCATTGCTGGCACGCACAGTTTTCCAGCTTTTGACAGCTGATACAACCTAAAAAGAAGACAAAAATGTTTCACTTCATGTTAAAGTGTAACCAAAAAACAATAGGCAGTGCATATATTTTAGGCAATGAATCACCTGTGTACTCCCGTGACACTCTCCTCTACAATGCCCCTGATCTTCTTGAAAACATTGGGGTATTTCTTGTACATCCAGTGTGTCAAGTCTCCTCCATCATCAAGGATCTACAAAAACAGGTATTAGAGGCATTTGTTTGTCTATATCGTCCATGTATGACTGATCCCTCAGAAACATGGAGACATACCATATTAGGCTGCCAACCTTCCGTGTTCACACAACGGTCAATGCACCACCAGAAGTCATCCTCAGACTCCCCCTTCCAGGCAAAGACAGCCACACCTGAAACATAGCAGATGGGTGATATGTTCAGAAATCTACCACCAACCACCACATGGTTATTTAGTCAAATTAACTTAGACTGATGAACGTGACAATGTTCCTTTTGCCACCCCAAAAAACGGATTGGGTATCGATACGCCATTACATAAACATAGCGCTTTAGATTATTTGTACATCAGTTAGTAACGCTAATGAGAGATAATGTGAACATCAGCTGAAAATAAGATGAAGAGCTTTTCAGATATTTGTGGTTTTGATAAACTCTTCAATGAAAATGTACTGTATGTTTTTCCGTATAAAACCACTCAGCATATACCTGACTATCCAGAGCAATAAGTTACTGAACAATAGATAAGAACTAAATCCTGCCCAAAAATGCTAAATCTCCACCGAACCACGCTTAAATCTATTATAAACCCTTCAGCTTGTCAGATCATTAAAGGTTTACTGTGAAGATTTAATACATTCTTAGGCCATCACATAGCAACCACGTACAAAGGGCTTAAGCTGTGCTGTTCCTTCGCTAAATGGCAAATCTAATGTTCTCATTATCTCTGCAAGACTAGTTTCACATTAATTTATTCAACATTTTTATTTCAAATTAAACATTTACTAATAGTATCTTCGGTTCTGAAAGACATAAGAAGCTAACTTGGCAAGTACATCCATACTAAAATAAAACCATGTGTGTTTTTTTTTTATTGTTTGTAATCCTGTGAAAATAAAACACTTTTAGTTTCCAGACTAACAGGAGGCAAAACAGCGTCTATTGGCTGTATACAATGTATACAATATATAAATATCTGCTGGGTATGACCAGCACATATTGGATTGATGGTAAAATTAGTAATATTGTTTGAGCTCCTAAACTAATCTTGAGCATCTCTATTGCTTACCTGTCTCAGACAATGCAGCGGCCACTTCATTTTGGGTAGAGTATATGTTACAGGCAGTCCAGCGGCACTGAGCCCCGAGAGCCACCAGAGTCTCAATCAACACCTGAAAACACAAGAGTAAGCATCTTTTAAAACGAAAAATTGGTAGGAAAAAAGTTGTTCACTCTTATTCAAATTTGTATATTTATTTAATTATAAGTATGTGTTAGTTTAGAATTAATCGTTCAAGAGATGATTTAAAGTTACATAGAAGGCCATAAGCAGTGCAGACTCTGTGAAATTAACCTAAAATCTTATCTTATTTTGATTAAGAGCCATTGTGAAACTGTCGCCTTTGAAGCTCAAAGTCAGAGAGAAATCTTACTGCAGTCTGGGCAGTGATATGAGTGCAGCCCACAATTTTGGCACCTGCCAATGGTTTCTCACTCTGTGCTCTCTTCCTGAGTGAGATCAACGCTGACATATCTGAACACACAGGAACATAAAAAGGAAAGCGTGGGGAAGACAACGAAGCAGATGGTGGAAAAGAACCATACAAAAATGTGTACTTCTAGGTAGTTTTACTGGATAATATCAACGAGAAAGATCTAGATTTCTTAAGTATAACAAAATCATAAAAAAAGTCTAGGAAAATATGAGTTTACTCATTCCCATAATTTTTACAGTTATAACAATAATTATTACTATTATTGGGATTCCCAACAAGCAGTTGGTTAAATTTAACAAAGCCTGACAGATGTATTTTAGAATAATCATACAACATTCAAGAGAAACTGAGATAGCTGCACATCCTCTGTGTCTTACCTTGTTCTGCAATCTCAATCTCACGTCTGCCAAATTCTGCCTGTTTGATGTTCTTAACACAGAAGTCACTGCTGCCCTTGGAGTTGACCTGTGTTTTATCCCGTGGTGAAGTTTCATCATCAGAGCTGTCTGTATAGGAAGCAGCTGGAAAGGGAATGATGTTACAAATATGATGAAAAAACATTGAGCATTTGAACAGATGTTCAGCTATGCTCATTGTATTTAAGGATTAATTCTTTTTAAGACACTACAATGAGATGAGGACTAGAGCAGGTGATATATTATTAACAGGATGTGAAACTACCACATATAAGCTAAACTTTACCGCACACTTTTTCCAAACTGCCTGGTTCTTCTTACCAGAGCTATAGCTGTCTGTGGATGACTGAGAGATGGAGCGGGACAAGGAGCGGCGGCCGGCTTTGGTGGGGAACCTGCTGAACTCCTGTTTGTCATCCACAAACTGGATTTGCTAAAACAAACAAAAGCAATTTTAAACATTGAGAATATTAAGTCCTTTCATTCACCATTGAAAAGGAAGTAATTTTAGACAGATATAGGCCTGGCTTTAAAGGTACGTCTACAAGTATTTCAAAAGCTCATTTTATGATTTAGCTGGGGGATGGATACTACATAATTAAAAAAGAACTTTAAATCTTCTTTGCACAAAAATGGCAATGTTCTTGTTTTGTTTTGCTTATATGGATTTAGAATTGACTGGATTTTACTGGCATAGAAGGAAGAAAAAAAGAAGTTCTTTATTTAAAAACACTTTCACAACATTATAATCTTACTCAAACTGGTAAACAGGCTTTGACGTACTGCCAGAAAAGTCTGGCTACAGTCCAACACGTATTGTGCAATTAAGACTGATGTTCCAAAATTAAGTTGAACAAGCCAAATTTTGGTTTGGATGACCATCTGATTTATACCTGTGTAACAATTGCGAGCATTCTTCAGGTTTCGTGGCTTTTTTGCTCTCTAAAAAAAACACATAGAAGAAACTTCTATATCTTTTCCACAGAACAAATTTTAATAGATGTAAATTTATTTTGCATTAGAAATGATAATTACTATTAAAATGTATTACAACATTGTGTCGTAGTGCTGTGTAATAGGTTTTACAAATTTCTGACTGTTGGCACTTTCATAACCTACTTATTCTTTATTTTTCATGAGTAGGTAATCCGACCTCATAAATCCAACCCAGATTGTGTGCCTGTAGGAGAATTTGTGTTTTTGTTTTGTTGACCCAGCTTCATGCTTCATCAGCTAACCTTTTGTTAAGACTTCTATCCATCAAAGCAATATAAGAACATTCCTCTAAATGCTGTGGACAGGTAGATCTATAAAACGGCAGCAGATTTAAGACTGTTTCTATTTTTCAAGATTTTGACGTGGTTTTAACCACTGTTGCTTTTGCTGTGAACATAACCATGACCTCCCCAAGTCCAGTCATTTTTAGCTTGTGACTTAACCATCAAAACCTAAATATTAACCACATGACATAGGCCATGAAATAAACATCTGTAACCTAATAGTTTAACCAGTTAACTATTTCTGTTAAAAAACCAAAAGTATTTTCAGCTGGATCACAGGTCATCAACCACATGGACCACAAAAAACTTTGAATTTCCTACCATGAAACAGACTAAAGCTCCTTTGGTCCTCACTTAACAGATAAAAGTAGCCCTTACCTGAATATGTGTATATTTTATCTTGTTTTTTCAAACATTATCACAAATTAAATCATATCTGCAGCTTCTCTCTATTCTATTTACGACTGTAAAAATGGCACTGTACATATCCTACTCTTAATAGAATGAAAAAAAATAACAAGTGAATGACCATGACCTGATTGCTGCTGTTACTATTTGGCAATGGCATATCTGTTGATATCTGCTTATGTCAGTATTTCCCAAAAGCTCAGTGACCACAGCTTATTTCATTCCAGCAATACAACTTTATATTTACCCACAAACAAATTAAACCTACTATTTTATGTGGCTTGTATAGTCATAGCTGTTGTAAGTTTAAATCCCTTTCTAAAAAAGAATAAGGATGTGAATCACTCACTTCTTAAGAGTGTTGAGAATTTTCATTTGACAGGTTCCTGGCCGTGGTAGAGTGATAGATTTATAATGTAAAACAAGATTTCATCATATCTTTTGTCCAAAACCGGATTTCTTTCGATCAAATTTGTGCAAAAATTTTCCATTCTCAACCCTCAGTGACTTCAAGCTGAAACCTTTCCTTGTTCCTTGATTGTATTAGTTGGCATGTATTTTGTAATTGTTAGCCTACAAGGAACAAATGGCACCGTTGTTCTTTAAGTTGTGTATTATCAAAAAAATCAGGAAACCTTGTTGAAACTAACATTCCTTGTGAGGGAAAGCAGAAGCCAAAAGAGAAAAATAGAAGTGGTCTTATTACATAAAAAGTCACATAAATAAACCTTTTGGGCCCATGTTGAATACGACTGCTGTAACTGTTATTCATTTCATACTTTTGAGCACACACAATCTGCCTGAAGAGTCTCTTCTTACTCCTTTCTTATGTATCTTACAAAAAGAGTAATGCTTTTTTTTTAATCTATGTTCTAACAAAAATAACAACAATAAACTGTATCCGTACTGCCATTAATATTTTGTGACAGGTACGTACAGCTGATGTGGACTTTAATTTGGGGCCTGTCCACTGTAGTCTCTTTGCTTTAAATGATTCAGTCTGTTTTTGTTGAATTAACACTCAAACCAAGTGTAAGAGCTTTAGCTCAGTTTGCCACTGGAAAGCAAAAATCAGCAAAGGCGAATGTCACGCGTTTCTCAACTCAAATATATCTAGTAAAATATGTAGTGAATAGTCAGCATGATCCTGTGATCTATTTACAATCTGTGATCAGTGAACCTTTGCTGATGTACTGATGTGGATAGAAGGTGCATTGTGCTTAACATGTATAGAGGTGTCATTTTTCTTTAGCTTGCATGTGGAGATATTTTACACACTGAATCCTATCATACACTTCACAAACATGGACAGTAATATTTTAGGCAGCATCATTTCCTGAGGTAACTACGGTTCAGCAGAAGTCACATAACGTCCTGTGCGATGCCGCTTTGCAGACTCTCGGCGAACTCTTACCTTTTTAACCGGTTTGTGTGTGGGCACAGCGCTGACGACGGGCGACAGATCCCCCATGTTCATTTCGCTGTTCTTGCTCACGGTCATCGCTGAGTATTTCTCCGCCACGTTTTCGCTCTCCTTCACCTCCTTGCTCGCCTGCTTCACCTCCAACTTTGCCTCCACGATCGGGTCTGACATGTTTCCGTGGCCGTCTAACGTCGCTCGGACAGACACAAAACAACCGTTGTCAAATCGCAGGCTAATCGCTGCGTGCTAGCTAGCTAACGTTACTCTACAGCAGCGAGTGGAAGAGAGGCGTTCGATTTCAGAACATGTAGAACAGACGAGCGCAATGACTAAGAGGCTGCGTGTGTTCTACTCGTATTTGGCGGTAACAGATGCAGTTGCTGCGAAACGTTCAGTCGTTCTATTTCCCTGCTGGGCTCAGCTGTCACCTGGCTGAGTAACTTTGTGGGCGTTACCTGACAGACTGATGGGCGTTAACTCTTATGATGCGTTCATGGTAAGTAGGACAGCAGTACTAAAAAGCGTAAACTACGGAGTTGGCAAGTATCTGTTTATTCTGAAGGCACACACAAGTGCAGATGGATTTATACTTTGTCTGCCCTGTTACTGCAAGTAAGAGTACAAGCAAAAATACAAGCATTATTTTTTCATGGGTACCACTACATTTTTAAATTCCTTTATTTGTATCACACTCTATATGTATATTTTTTACTCAAGCCATGAAAAAGGGTTTATTGTTCTCTGCCACTCAGACGATCTATCTTTATTCATACTTACATCATGGAGTGAGACTGAATTCATCATTATCGAATGTGAACCCTCAAACCCAGTGGTTGGATATGGGATTAAGAAATCATTACTGAGCTAAAACCGAGAGTTCGCAGTTATTATGAATGCAACACCGAGCTCACAGAAATCTTCATTCAGCACGCATGCTCCTTTTTAATGGTTCGAGATTGCACAATAAATTTATCTATCATGCTTCTTCATGTTTCCTGTTATGATACAGAATGGCTGTGGAAGTAGATAATATATATATGATGCAATATATAGGATACAATCTTGACTTTCATGACATTCTCTAATAACCCATTTCCTGTATAAATGTGGAAATACCCTTATTTCCGTGACTTTCCCATGTGGGTGCTGCTCAGTGCAATTGAAGCGTAGACTCCTGCTGAGTGAGCCTCAAAAGCATCACACCAGCACTTTAAAGGAGCAAAGAGCATGATGCATGATAAAAAAAACTAACTCAAAAAAGACAATATTCCATGCTGGGAAATAATCCTCATGAAAGGGATTAATAAGTGTAACATAACACAAATATTAAATCAAGTATACAACCTCAAACCAAAAAGTATGCACAGATGAGTTTAATGAGAAATAGGTGGTGACTTTTGTCTCAGGTGTGTTGGCAAAAACATGTTTAGTTTAATTGACCAAGATGAGCTGGTGTATGACATACTGTACAGACCACCCATCATTAATGATATATTACATTATTGCCCTACTCTTCTGACACCATTTCAGCAAGCACCCTTTCAGAATAAACGTTACCACTCTTCACAGACATGAAGACATACAGATGTAAAGTAAAAAATAGTTACAGGGATTAGTCATTTAACCAATAACCCAACTATTGTTAGTCACAGGCCTAAAGGTCAGTTCTGAATTTTTTTCAAGCAGTAAAGAGTTAGAACAATTTAGTTTATATTTGAGTAGCTATTAAACTTTGGTTTGATAGAATGAAGGTCAGTCTCACTATGAGGACAGACATATAATTAAGTTTGCTGACAATTCAGTGATTGTATCACTTCTCAGTGACATCCACGGTGATCTTGGCCCAGATTGACAATTTCAGTGAATGGTGTTCATTTGTAGACATTATGCTTCATATATTTGTCAAAAACTATAGAAATGACTATTTACTTTCAAAGGAAAACTTCACTTGCTTCCCATGTTTGTATATGGTCAGGCTGTTAAAGGTTGTGCAACAGTACAAATTTTTAGGGACAGGAACTGATAACAGACCTATGTTTGACAGTAACATTGACTGTAAAATTTCTCATCAAGCTATGAATTTTTATTGTAAACTTAGAAGTTTTAAAGTTAATACTACTTTTACTAAAATGTTTTATTGGTGTTTTTTAATGTAATCAATTTTAACATTTTCTTTTATCTCCTGGTTTGGTTCTTGTAACTTGAAAAACAGAAAAAGGTTGAAGAACATTGTGAGGCTTTGCAGTAAAATTGCTGCCACTAACCTTTATGAACTTGCCAGTCGATGCAAAACCAGAGCTTTGAAGAAAGCACAGGCAATCATGGCTAATGACAACTGCACACTTTTGCAGAAGCCACAGCCATCTGGTCAAAGACTTTCCTTGAGTAAAACGTAGGACAATCAGATTTAGGAAACAGTTTTTCCTTACGTCCACTGCTCACCTGAATAAGAGTTACATGACTCCTTTAACCTCATCCTCACCCATGTTTTTATTAGGTTTTTATTTTGCATTATATTGAATGTATGTGTGGTTATGTGGTTGCATATACTGCTTACAGTTGGCTGCAAGATAAATTGCCCCATTGGAAAAATACATTTCACCCACACATTGACCTTCAACTTAAATGTACATATTTTAAGTTTATTTTTAAGGTTGGTAACGTTCAGGGTATGTTAACCACACTTTACACCATCTGTTGGAAGGATAGTCTAATGCTTCTTTCTTATTCATTATATTTTGAATGATTGAACAGGGTGAAGCCTCTGGTTTTGTCTATTAATTTTTTAGGTTAATAACTGAAATTTAAAAAAACAGTATTATGATCTTACCTGAGTTTTCACAAAAATCCTCTTTTTTCAGTTTTGCACAAAGAATTTGAGCATGCAGTAGACTCAAAGACACTGATTTGATTTAGCAAATTAATGCTTTCATTTTACATTTGTTTTAGCTTGTTTTATCTATAATATTTCTTGTAGTTCTATGACTATTTACCCTAGGTTTTTTTTGTTTTTTATCTTCTTTGATTTATTCTTTTTTTTAGTTTGTTTTCACTATTTAATAAAAAATAGACTTGACTCTGCCAATAGTCTCAACAAGATTCTAATAACACTATACTCTTTTTACAGGCTAATTCATTTAGGCACTTATCTGCAAACACATCTCCCCAAATATTTCATATGGAACAATTACACATTGTACAGCACATAAGTCCTGTACCTTGAATATCCAATTAGTAGGTCAGTTGTTTAACAATAAGGTCCAATTAAATATATTGCCTTCTTACCCCTAAAGACTAGTTCAGGGTGAATTGCCATGCTCTTTACTGACAAAATTCAATACACCCTTCCTCTGAAATTGCAAAACAGACTTTATTTTAAATACATAGATAAGAATGCAACTTAGTGCAGAAAGATAAAATATAAAACAAGTACAAAACAAGTAATGAAATTAGAAATAGATCTAAATATCACATTACCTTTGCAATGATTAAGCAACGTGCACATTGTCAATTATGCAAATTAGACAGTGACGTCATTCAGTGACTTCAAGCGACTTTTAGGACAGCCAATAGTTGAAAAACAGGAAAAGAGGGACAGCCAATAGCTACGTAGTTTACTGAGACGTAGGTTAGACTGGTTGCCGTACTACAGAAACACATTCACTCCACGCCATTTTCCACCAACAACTGGAACAAACTGAGAAAGCTTGAAAAGCGAGAGTAGACTAAACTGTGAATTGCACAAAATAAGGTAAATATATTCTGCATATAGGTTTGAGTAAAAATTTTGTTTAATTCCATCTCTGTATTGCCCAGCCACATTTATTTTATTTGTTCTTTAACCTAGCGATATGTGGTTGCTAACCAGAATGCTGCTGGCTACCAGGCCTCGGTACGCCGACAGCCATTTTAGCTACCGCTAATTGGCTAACGTTATTATTTATCATTAGTTAGCTTGAAAGCGTTGAAACATCTTCCAATGTACTATAGCAAATTGCGTGCTTTTAGCTGGTACACAGATAACGCTTGGTAAAATGCTACCATGGCTAGCTGCCATGCTAAACAATGCTAATCTAACTTTAGCATGGCGCTAACGTCACAATATGAGTCCAAAAGAACGTATTTGTTTGGATTCATTTTGTAGAATTTAATGTTGTTGTGGTTCTTACTGAATGCGGTTATTTTAAGACAAAGCGATAATGTTGACAACGTATTTGTCAAAGAACGTAACTTGCAATACGTAACACGTATTATTGAAATTGCAGTATTGACCATGTGAGGTTTACAAGTTTACGTTAGTTGTAAATGGTTTCCTGAAGGAATCTAAAACGAAGTAATTTGTTGGGCGTGTCAATGATAGAGCGTATGCATCAATAATTCCGTTTTGCAGCTTCGTGTGACAAACATTTGTCTTGTTATATATGTTATATCTAGTATTTATATGCAGAACATTCAAGGTAATGGGGGCATCAATATCCTCAGGTTGTAATGTAACACTGTAATGCAATACAAGGATGTAAACATGCAACATTTATTTTTCCCCTTATCAAAAAACTTGTTTTGTTATTTTAGGCTCAATCATGCATCGTGACTGTCCACTTGACTGCAAGGTCTATGTTGGAAACTTGGGCAACAATGGAAACAAAACAGAGTTAGAAAGGGCATTTGGCTACTACGGACCTCTCCGCAGTGTGTGGGTTGCCAGGAATCCCCCAGGCTTTGCTTTCGTAGAATTTGAAGATCCCAGAGATGCAACTGATGCAGTACGTGAGCTTGATGGAAGGTAGGAGACAATTTAATCATGGCATACACTGACCAAAATTAGATAAATAGACACTGATCTGCAACATCTACAATAGCTAATCATGGTTGTTTTGTTAGAACACTTTGTGGCTGCCGGGTGCGAGTAGAGCTGTCCACCGGTGAGAAGCGCAGCCGTACTCGTGGTGCTCCCCCCTCATGGAGTCGGCGTCCTCGAGACAGAGATGACTACAGGCGTCGGAGCCCACCAGCCAGACGAAGGTGACCTTTATGTTGTTGCTGCTGTAGCTGATTTTCTTTGATGGTGGCCAGTTGAGAAAAAAATTATCTATATTGTGCTATAAGCCTTCTGTGACTTATTTATTACGTTCTCCACAGTGTATTTCCTGGTAATTATGTTTTCCAGTGTAAGGGTTTTTTTTTTTTTTTAGGTTTTTCTTGTGCTTATTATACGTCCATCTCTAATATCTAAGACTTGCACTGTCATCTTCATTGACATAATTGATCATTTTATATAGCGATTCGCACAACCAGACGTTTATACCCACATGAAATTTATAAGATGTCCTGGAAATACTATGTCTAGTGCTATATTTATACTAGGTTATGACGTGAGGCGTAATAATCGGTGTGCAAGAATATTTGTGTGCCTTTGCTGTGCACTCTAAGGGTGTTTCTACATTTGAATTGCAAAAAAAGGAAAAAAACAAGTAAAATAAGGCTAGGTAATTATTGTGTCAACAGTATGATCTGTTTTGGGGGAAAGTACCATGTAATGCATTTTTTTCTTTTTGTTTGAGGATGCTTTTTATTTTTCATCTTTATTAATAAGAATGAACCCGTTGCAGAGCCACCACCATGCCTCTTCTCTCCACCCTCTGAGTCAGTCAACTAGCCCTCTTTCAGCATCATGTGACTGCTGACCATCGTGCCCCAATCAGCTTGGCTGGTGCTGTCACATGACCCAGGCATGGCCAGTCGTCAGGTTGCACCAGCCCATTGGTTCCTCAGCATGCCGTTCTCAACCTCCTCCTCAACCTTAACCCATACGGCAGCGGCCCACCTCACATTCCCGACCAATCAGCGTATTACGTTCCAAAATGTCTACAACCTACCAGCAGCAGCCTTCGGCTAACCAATTAAAGCAGGAAAAAAGCCACAGCCAGCCCCCATCTGCCTGCCACCTAATCACCTTGCTGCATCTGGCCAGTCCCATTCAGCCAATTCTACCTACCCGACCGACAGTCTGCCTCCCTTTCGTCATATCTAGCTTGTTGAAAACCAAAAATACTAGTAAGTTTTCCTGCTTCATTCAGTACACTGCTGATAACAGTTTTGAAAGTGAAGAGACAGCTGGGTAGAAAAAGGTTTATTTCCTTTCATTATTTGAATTGTAAGGTTGTTATTTTGTTCTCCACCAATACTTTAAATCATTGTTTCAAAGCGAAATGGTCCAGCATCAAATGTCTGGAACTTTATATTTCCAGAGATTTCGATTTATTGATAATCATCTGATATATCTTCGGGCTCTAAACAGAATTATGAAGTCGCACAAATTAAAACTGTTCTCAACCCTCCAATAAATGTCAAATCAGTTTGTGTGCCGTATGGTTGGTTTTAGCACCTCTTTGAAGTCTTTACTAGCCTCCATTTCCTTATTTTCTTCCTTGAAGTGGAGTGGACTAGTTGAATACAGATGGTGGCCACTTTCTTTATTTTCACATCAGGGCCAGTTGACAAGTGTTAGGTTAAATGAATTTAGTTGCTCACTTTGATTGTTGTAAAAGGTTAGACGTTTAGATGCAAGATTTATTTGTAGTATGACACTACAAATATTTAAACTGGGTTTAAATTCATATTGTTGACTGTATTTAAAGGTTTGAGGTGGTACTGTGGAGAAGGTGATGCCACCTGACATCTTATGCACTAGGTCAATTGCCTTTATATTTTCTTATTGAGAAGTTGTTATGGAAAAAAAACATGTCTTTCATGTCTATTTTGAGTGACTGAGATAGACAAAGGGCTGTGTTGAAGGAGCCCCATGTAAGAAAAGGATTAAAATAGCATGGCTCTACCGGGTGAAAAAGTAAATCAGTCTTTGCCATTAACAAGACTTGTATTTTTGCTGCACAGATCCCCTCGCAGGAGGAGCTTCAGCCGCAGTCGTAGCAGGTATGTCAGCTTTTTTACACTCATTTCCACACATTGGGGACAGTTCAGTCCCCAATGTGGTTGCAATAATTTATTGTAAAGCTTGGATTTAATTTGAACCCAGGGGTATATTTTGGAGAATGGCATATGGTGTTTAATTTTATCACCATCATACACGTTGTATCACTAAATAAAATGTTAAATATACTGCAAAATAAGTTGTAAACTCACCTACTGGAGTTCATAAGATCAGACATTGCATCTGGCTGTCAAACAAAAACACAAGTAGTTTATTGGTGAAGAACACTGAAACAAAAATAACTCTAGCATTTTGTTTTGCAGATCTTTCTCCAGGGACAGGAAAAGGGAGAGGTCCCTCTCCCGGGACAGGAACCACAAACCTTCGAGATCTTTCTCTCGATCAAGGAGGTGCTGATATCCTCTAACGTGATTTTAAAAAACGTTGCTAATGTGATTCAGTTGTATTACGGCTTTTGGCTTTTTATATTTTTATAACTTGAATGTACTCTAAATATAGTGTTTGTTTGTTTTTGGTCAGTATTACTTTTTTGCTGTAATTATTATTTTTTCCTTCTCCACAGCCGCTCCAGGTCAAATGACAGAAGATAGGGACATCTGTCAAGTGTAAAAGGAGCTGAAGATGAACGGTTGCACAGGCTTTTCATATGATGGACTTCAGCATGGCCATGTGGCCATTTTTGTTTTGTTTTTTTAAACAAACATTTAGTGTACCCTTTTCTTATGGTAATTTTCAAATCCATTGAATGGTTGTGTAGTGTGTGAGTAATGCCCCACCTAAGTCACATTCATCCTGTCAGTCCTGAAAGAGTCGTCACACAGCATTCCAGTTCACTAGTTAATCCCCTAGGAGCTTTGATTTTTCAATGAATGTACTGTGTAGTTTGACATAGTGTGAGTAGTTTCTTATATTCATGTAAATGCCAGCATTTTTTTAAATGACGTTTTGGGAAGTTGTGTATTAAAATCCTTCCTTCAGTAGTCTGTAAAGCCAACCTATTTTCAGCATGCTACTTTCTTTATACTGAAGGGGATTCCATCTGATAATGGTTAATGATTTGTAATGAAAGAAGCCCTCATCCAAGATACAAAAGCTTTGTGTTCATGGAAAAAATAAGATGTAAATCACACCTCCATTTTTTTTTCTGTCTGTGGAGTTTTCCATTAGTTTCTGTTGTTAGATACAATGTGAAATAAGCTAAATAAAAAATTGTTTACATAACTTTTCTTTTACTTCTTTATTAGTAATACAAAGGTTTTGTGGATGTGTCACATACCAAGGTTATCCTTAAGAGGGCACTCCAACATAGAACCCTTTTGGTTCTTTTCATTTCAAAACAAATCCAACTTTATAAGTTAGTATAAGTATTTTTGTTCTATTCACTACTACCCTTTGACTAGTACTGCCTTCTGTTATTTTCCAATATTCAAATGGACACTTTATGTATAGCCTTTGGTCAATGTTAGGTCATTGACTTGTCAGGGCTTAGAGTAGTTGTATGTATTCAATGTGGTTTTATTAACCAAACTTTAGGTCTACATAGTATGTTTTATTATGTTTTCAAAATAATCATCCTATTTGTAATAATTTATGTTTTGACATCCAAATTAAGCAAAACGCAAGTTATAAGCTTTTAATGTAAGAGCAATAGCATATGTCACAACTAAGAAAGTGGCTATGCACAACTTAATAACAGTTTGGATTAACTTATGAAAAGTAAACAAAGTAGGATGGATCCCCTATTTGCCCAAGAAAACCGGTCTACAAATGTAGTTGTTGGAGCCAATTTCTTCCTAATATATATATAATGTCAGGTATGAGCTCGTTATGTAATGCGTTTGTACGAGAGTTTCACCCTTTGACCGGGACAGATGGGAGATAAACCAACCAAATAAAGGCTGAGAAAGGAACATGGTGTAGAGCTTCTGAAATTTAGTGGAAAAATATGGTAAATCCTAATGTATTTTGAAACTTATAATGAAGTAAGACATTGTGTACCTATGTCACACCTAAACAAGTGCTGTATAGAGATTCAGCCTTGTACGTTTCTCGGTCACACCCCGACAGGCCCACGGATCACGCAGACAGTCCACGTGAACCGGCTTCAGACGGGGACACGGCGCTCTCAAATCTGCGCGCGCTTTTCCAAGAGTTACTTAAGCTGTCGTGACGTCATCGAAGCGATGAGTCACGGTGTCCACGGAGACGGGCCTCACTCCCAAGGGAGCCGCGGGAATCCACAGCGACCTGGGTCCGTCCACCCACTGTTATGTAACAGGCCCACGGAGCAGCACACATAGGTGCAGCCTGTTGGAACCAATTTTGAGTTAAATCTCTTTATTTAAAGTTAGTGGGTTTGTCCAGAATTACGCTAGTATTTTAATCTCTAGAATAAGAACCTAGTATGTAGGTTATTTGTAGCTATTACTGAAGTTTAACAGTTTAGGTTAGATTAGATAGTAGTTGATTATACAAGATCATTTTTGCAACACTATTATGACAGCCATTAATTTATACTTTATTGCAAGTATTTTATATATTATTATGTGTTATTCTACCAAGTAACCCACTAGTTATGTGTGATTTCATATGTTGCTGGCCAAACTTGGAGCCTTTTTCAGTTCTGTGGGTACCTCCTGACAGACTGACGTCTTTCATGCAGCTCTGACTGTTGTTAAAGTGCCGCTATTACAATGAACAGTTGTAGCAGCCTTTATTTGGTTTACGTAGTCAGTGCTCTACTCAGTGTCTCCCATTCTTCATGTATATAGGGTCAGAGTAAATGCTGTACACCAATCGGCCACGTTAAATCCACTTTTTAATGTGGTGGTGGCCCGGGGTCAGCGTGACATTAAGGTTACATTGGCCACAGAAAAACACGGTGCGCTGCAGCTTACCGTTTAAGGGGCTGCGTGCTCATGTTGACCCCCGTTCAGCAGAGGATTAAAACAACCAGCTGGTATTAATGTTATGGTTGATCATGTAGAAGAACAGTCATAGGTTTGTAGTTTTGTAAATATTCCCTTGCTGGAATGTGGACACTTTTGCACATCAAAACAGGTTCAAAAACTATTGTTAGGACTGTGTTTAGAAAACCTATATTTTATAATATAACCATACTTTTTTATTATTATGATTAAAGTGCACCACAGTTTATCTTGTCAGGCTTCTGTGATGTTTATCATAACATTTTTTTCTATGATAATTTCTGATTCATACTATATTCTGCAACAACTTACATCGTGATTGCTAATGGTTTGCTCTATTTGACGCATAGAAATGCAAGTGTTCTGGTTGGGAGCTATACCTTATATAATTATACTTGTGGGTGCTAACACTGTATGACAAGAACTGCTTGATGAAATTCTTTCACTTAATATTTAACTAAGTGGCCATTCAGGTTAGCAGGGTGGTGCAGTGGTTAGCGGTGCAGCTTCACAGCAAGAACGCCCCGTTCGAGCTGGCTGTGCCCTTTCTGTCTGGAGCTTGTGTGTTCTCCCTTTGCTGGCACAGGTTTCCTCCAGGTACTTCAGCTCTTTTCTTCTTCTTCTTCTGTATGTGTTGGCTCTGAGATAGACTGTCAACCTCTCTAGGGTGCATTCCGCATCTTGTCCAATGACAACTGGCATATGCACCAGCCCCTCTATGACCCTACACGAGATAATGAATGGATGGAACTGGCTATTCATTCTGCCCCATTAGGCACCAGATATGACAAATTGGATGCAGAAGAGGATCCTAAATAAGATGAAATGTGTAATAAATACAAACATTTGAGCTGAGATGGATAATAAAGTATCTACTCAACTGTAAAAATGCATTTTACAAATGCAGTACTTCCAAATCTGAGTATGTTCTCTTTTTTCCTGTCAGTCTTTTACCTACAGAAGACTCACTGGTGTCAGCTCAGCTGAGCCTTTATACACTACATCTTACAGCTGGGGCTCTTGTTGACTTGCTGAGAACTAGGCTGAAGGGCAGAGTGATGGGGTTTGCAAGCATGAAGAGCTGTTTCTTGGCTGACTAGTTGCTGAGATAAATAACATGGCCCGAAACACAACAGAGGTGGGTGGAACGGATTGTTCAGTACAGTGTGTCCCAGTGTGGAAGGACAGGATTTTAAGAGGCTTGTTATAGTAACTTATCATGAATTATTTGTGCCAAGAGAGTTGGGATAAGATTGCCTTATTAGTAGGTATTGGGAAAATTGCAAGGTGGACAAGTCTGATGAACTGTCATTAGGACTCTGTTGATCTTTTTGCAAGTGAATTTTTTGCATTTTATTAATATGTTTTGATAAGATGTTTTTAATTCTGTATTAGAATATAGGGGGCTTTCTTTGGCTACTCATGCACAAATACCTTTGTGACATATTTGAACTACATGAGTATTTGGATCAGAATGATTTTTTACTCTTCCACATTAATACATTTCAGATGAAATATTGAAAAATGTTGGCACTAGTTCCTTTACAAATTAGGTTTGTACAAACATAACATATTGAACATATTTTAAAGTAGCAATACCACATAGCATAAAGTACAAAAAACTAAGTACTGAAGCAAAAAGTCAGGACATGCTCTGAAACGTACTTCAAGTAAAGTATGAGTTTAAGAAATTCTCACCATCTCTCCAACTGGGTTTTTGATAAGAAAAAATTGCTAAAAAACAAATATTTTATATTGAATGCTCTCAGTAACATCTTTGTGCAAGTCTAGTACAGATGGTAATTCACAATCTTACATCATAATTTGTTAGTTAATGAAAGTCACTTGTACCTAAAGCCGCAACAAAAATGTAGTCAAATAAATACATTTTCCTCTGAATTGTAGTGTACAAATAAAAGTTTTATATCTATACATTCAGTTTTTAATATACTCTATGAGATGTTAAAAAAGGTAAAACCAATCATTTTTTCATGATTGGTTGGTTGGTAAGGTAGTCGTCCACAAACTCTAAGTTGCTCCCGTTGAGTCAGATGAGCACCTTGCATAACAGTCATCCATCAGTGTGTGTCAATGGGTGAATGAGAAGCAACACTGTAAAGCACTTTGAATAAAAAAGCGTTGTAAGTGTCCATGTAATGAATATGCAATTTCACTGGAAAGAAGTGCAACTTTAACCTAACCTAATATTATACACATTCTGCTAGTACAAATATTATTTTATTGTCAGAAGTTCATTTTTATTTTTTTAAGTTATATTAAAATCATGCTGAATACCCCATGCTGATTGCCTGGATCAGGTGTCTTCAGCCAATCATAAGCTGGAGGAGCAGTGTGTAGGGCGGGGATAGTGGGAAAACAAGCAGGTCTGCGTCCTGCGAGGAGCATGGGTTGCCCACCCCTGGTGTAAACACTGTATTAAAAGATAGAGAAGAAAGAATCTCTTATTCTGCATATGCACATATTTAACAGTGAAAAAATAAAACAGGTGAATACTGCACATCTCCTGGTTAATTGAACTAAATAAAATGCTCTGTAATTACACAGTGTGTGTCACTGCAGTGATGCATTGTACAGTCTGATGGCTGTGGGGAGGGATGAGCGACAATAGCGCTCCTTCCTGCACTGGGGATGTAACAGCTGCTCAGAGCCTCCACAGTGTGGTGCGGGGGGGTTTATCCGTGATGGATGTTAGTTTGGCCAACATGCTTCTGTCCGCCACTTCCTCGGTGGAGTCCAGTGTGCATCCCAGGACAGAGCCGGCTCTCCTAACCAGCTCATTAAGTCTCTTCCTCTATCTGTCCAGACTGCCCCCCGACCAGCACACAACAGCAAAGAGGACTGCTGAGGCCACCACAGTGTCCTAAAAAGTCTGTAACAGCACAAACCAAAGGAGCTCAGTCTCCTCAGCAGGTGGAGGCGACTCTGGCGCTTCCTGTAGAGTCTGTGTTGTCGCTGTCCAGTTTTTTGTTTAGGAACACCCTGATATTTGAAGGTGTACACAGTCTCAATGTCTGAGACTGGGATGCTCACATTATTGTACACTTTGTTCCTACTTTAGCTTTTTCCTCTTTTGCCCAGTTGTTCTAATGGAACTAGTGCTACCACTATGACTAGTGCTACTAGTTGTCAGCGGTTTCACTAGCTCTTCTAGTTGGGCTAGTGAATATATTGATAGGTCAGTATCTTAAAAAGCCTTGAGGTACCTGTTCTGAGTTATGATGAGCTACACTATTTAGCAGCATTTTTTGTAATTGATAGCCTTTTTTTTAGTTTTTTATACAGTGACTAAAACGTTTTATTAAATGTCGAATTATTAGGCCACATTACATTATCCATTTGCTAATGAGCTATTGTCTTTTAAAATAAAACATATATACAAATCCCACAATAAACCCAGATTTATTAAATGGCAAATTTATTTATTGATTCAGTTGATTCATTTCACCACAGTGACAACTCAGCAGACTTTATAAGGTGAAATCCAGGCTGATAGAATTCCTCATGGAGAAGCCACTATGAAACTTGTATTTACGCCCCTTTCCTGCTCTTAGCTCTTTTTAGTTAACTAGTACACGTGATGGGTCTCACTAGTTGAGTTCAAATGTGACTTGTGGATGTCTCTGGCCTCACTAATTCAAATGGTAAGAATTTTGGACATTACTTGGTAACTAGTGTGGTGAAGATACTAGTAAAGATGTTCAGCCTCACCAGTTAACTAGTAAGGTCAAGTACATTAAGATTGACATTTAGTCATTATGCGGACGTTTTTCTCCAAAGCGACTTACAGGCTTCACCTGGTTCACTAGTAAGGTTTTTGACTCTCACTAGAAAGAACTTTTGTTAAACCAGTGAGACAAAGTTCCTTACTAGTGCCTTTCCATTTCTAACCTTCTTGCCATAGTCACTCGCCGTGTTCTGTCATGCGCAGTGGCAGGTGGGCGGGGCCAGGGGGCGTGCCGCTCCGGGCTCCGCTGGAATTTCCTCTCTTTCAGAGCCAACCGTCACGTGTGCTCATGTGTTTACCGGGCGAAATCCACGTGTGAGGCTGTAGTCCCCGCCCCTGCAGCGTACAGAAGAGGGTCCCCGCCCATCGGAGTTCATAAACGTTTAGCTCGTCTACGTTTCGGTGAGAAGACGCGTTGGAGATACCACGAGGGCGTAGCTCAGTGTGTACGTTTATTTTTGAGAAATACAGGCTTAAATAACATCCGGCCTCGGGCAATTTTTACATCGGAGCTGGTTTGAAATCAGAGACAACCAGGGCTCAAGCCAACAGACCTACAGGTTTAGGATAAGGAGGGTTTTTTTGGACTGGACTGCTATTCATGTGAGTAATAATGCCTTAAATGTATGTATTTTGGCATGTTTACCGTATATTGTGTGTCCGTAGCCTTTAATTGAAAATCCGTAGCCTGTAGAAACGTTACAGTATGTGGATTCTGTCAGTCTAACGGGGATGAAGGGTCCACAGCGACACCATCTTTCTTTTTCCACCTTTATCACTGAAACCTAATAATCATCAAACTCTCACAAGGTTCCCAAGTGTTCTTTATCTGCCTGTGTGTGTGTGTGTGTGTGTTGACGGTGGGACAGTCACAGGCTGTGACAGCCCAGTTTGACTGCTCGACACGAGCTCCGGGCTCACGTGTACCGGTGTAGTAAACTCCACGGCTCACGCCGGAGTCGCCGCTCTCCCGCCACAGGCTTGAATCCCTCCGCCCCCTTCCGCCCTAGTCTGACGTGTGGGGCTGGGCTGCGCGTCCCTGTGACACAGCACAGAAAGAACTAGATGACATTCGTTTAAATGTGCTTGTCTGCTCCGTTTGAGCAGATATTTCTGCATATTCCCCGAGTCCGACCCCCGGCTCCACAGTTATGAAACAGCTGGTGGGGAGGGGACTGAAAAACTTGCGGATCATCACTGTTCCACTTGTAGCCGTTGAAATCACCATAACGTGATCTCAGAGACCCGTTCATCTTTCAGAACACTTGGAGAAGTTGCTAAAGGTTGTTTATTATTTAATGCTTACTTTTAAATCAATAATTTTCTAGGCATAAAAGAAAATGCGTCTATACTCATACACTGTATATACCGCATATACTAAGCATATTCAGACGCCAAATAATGTTATCAAGAGAACAGACAAAAATACATTTGTCTCTTACGGTAATTCAAACCATTAGCACAATTTTGGCATCAATCGAATTCTAAAATAATAAAACTTGTTAATATTTTACCAGTAATTGTTGTAGTTGCTGTTTTTAAAAATAATTTTGCACTGATTAGTTTTAAATTAGACTCACTTTATGAGCTGTCTCTCTTTGCCTGTCTGACACTGCCACTTAGCGGTGGCCACTGGGTGTCTACATGGGTCCAGACTTGTCCTTACATGTCTGTGTGAGATTATGTCCAGGCATGTACCAGTGATTCACATAGGAGGGCCCAGTGAGTCAGACACTCGTTATAAATGCTCCCCAGTTCAAGCTCCCAGTGAACACGACAGAAAACCTCGGACAGGTGTCACTGGGAGCTTGAACTGGTTAGGACAATGGTAAGCCCACCTTTAACTTTTTAAACCTCAGCCATGTTCAGCCGGAGGTGGATATTTATTACGGGTTCAAATGTTTAGAGTTGAACATGTGACATTCTGTCATTTATTTGTCTGAGAGCTGAGAACACTTGCATTTTATGGGTCAAATTGAACTACAGCTGTAACAATAAGTTTTCAAATAAAAATTCTTTCTGCTTTAAAACTAAGAATTTACTGCTTTTTCTGTTACATCTGTATATATTATATTGTAAAATTGAATATTTTGGTCTGTAAACTATATATCCCTTGACTTTGGGAAATATATATATTAGACCAATTTTACTATATTTTTTTTTAAATATGAATGATGAATCAATTAGTTAAGGAAATAATTGGCAGATTAATCGTGCTACAGCTCACTTGCTCGTTCAGACTGTCACCATCATTGTCTCAGCTGAAAATGATATTCAGCGGCAGCTTTCCAAACTAACCAGTAGTCTTCCCTGTGTCCTGCAGTGTAGAACGATGGCTACTCGTGGTCGGATCCTGAGTGTCCTGAAGAAGGGCCCTGCTCGACGAAACCTGTTCGGCCCAGTCGACAGGGAGCAGCTGCAGGTGGAGTACCAGACTGCCCTGCAGAAAGACCTGGCGGAGGCTTCCCAGCGCTGGGGCTTTGACTTCATCTTGGAGAAACCTCTGGAGAGCAGTGACTTCCAGTGGGAGGGGATTTCAGGAACCAAGGTTCCACTGCTCTACAGATCATGTATGCTTGATGTGGGACAGGCAGAAGGTCGGATGAGGGCGGAGGCAACAGTTAGCCTTAAGGGTGCAAGGGTGGAGATACCACAGGGTGACAAGGAGAACATCCCACATACACCAGAAAGGTGCATACACAACGTGGAGAACCTGGAGAAAACACCAGAGAAAGGAGAGAATGCAGGAGTGAAGAGGAAGCAGACAAACATCACAGGTACACATTCAAATCCCACTAACAAGATGAGTTTTAATTTTATGCTTATTGTCACAAGCTCATTCTCCTGTTTCTTTTCTAACAGATTTCTATCAGGCTAAAAGAAGAGTAGTTTGGATGCCACGCAAATCTGGAGAGTGATTTTTGGTGCAGTTTAAATGTCCCGATGTTCCCAGAGAAACACATAGACATTACTACACTCAGGAATACTAAGCTATGCACAGACTCTACCCGGTCGCTCATCAGGAGGTCTCACACTCATCGCAAATCATCTGAAACCAGAAGAGACCTCCCCTATACGTTATTACTTTAAGTTTAATTAGGGCACTGTATTCACTCTGTGGGGGTTGGCGGGTTTCCCAGGGGTATGAAGGGGACATTTGAGCAGAGAAGATTAATAGTAATCTCTCAAATCAGTGGATTAATACTTATTTAGATCAAGTGAATGCCAAAGTGTTGACTGACATTTCCTACAGTGGTGAAAATGTCTGGCTTTGTAGGGACTCTGTACCTCTTGCAGAATGGAAATAAGATGGACAAACACAATACTGAACACACTTGAAACAGACGTCATAAAGGAGAAACGGCTACGACAAAGCTGCAGAATGACTATGGTTAATGGTTAAACTTTATGAATCCAACTGCACAAACATGTTTGTTTTCTACCATCGTGTACTCATGCGCATTTGCTTGACAAGTTCTGATTTCCTGTACATGCAGTTGCTTTGCTTAGATTATGAATGACAGAAGTGCCCTGTGTCCTTTTCTGTCAATCTGAGGATTGATTTTTAAAGCAAATCCATACAAGTGCTCTTTCCAGACTGATATGTGTAGCAACCTGTCTTTGGAACACTTAGGTTGAGGTTTATTTAGATATATATATATCTTAGATATTTATTAATAGAATTTAATACAGCACTGTTTCAGTATTGCACATAGAGTACATCCAATCTGTATTTGTTTGTTATTTGAAGCTCCATAAGCCAAATGAAAAGAAAGTGTTTTTATAAGCACATGTTTTCTAAGCTAAAGCTATGTGCTGTATTATTTTCTGTTCCGAAGCATCGTGCAATTTTTTAAATGTGTTTATTGTCTGCCTCAAAACAAATAGAATTTTCTTTCATGACACTTATTTATTTCTATGCTGGCAGATGGAGCTGCTGTAGTAATCTGAATGGGTGTCCAACAGTGTCACTGTAATGTTGTTCTTTACAAAGGACAGTTTTGACCCTTAAAAAGTACAAAACTTAGCAAATAACAGAATTACCCCAAACTATAAATGCACTTCTGTTTATAGATGCTTGTGCATAGGTCCTACGTGTTGTTTATTGTTCAAAGATGAAAAGATCCTTATTTATTGTCAAATACAATGCCTTATATTAATATAGTTTTTCGTTAATTATTATGAGACAATTACAAATTCCAATAAAATGTTAAAATTTCCTTAGGTTTTGTCTTTGCTGTCTTTCTTTATTACTAGGACTCAAGCACAGAAGTGGAAGTGTGGTAAAAGACCATTTGCCTTTTAAAAACACAAAATGTGAAATGGCCATTTTTAATGGGAATAGATGTCCAGTGTATTTGTGCATATCTACAGCAAAGCACTCAAAGTTTACTGGACCCTACACAGTATGTTAAACTATTATAATACATTAAAGTGTAGTTGTAGCTGGCCAACATTGATGTAATTTTAACTATCTATCTATCTATATATATATATATAGTTATATAGTTATATTTATAGTTATAGTTTTATAGTTATATATAGTTGTATATGTGTGTGTGTATTTACATTAAAAGTTAATTTTAAAAGTGAAAGTGAATTATACCGTAAATGTATAGAACATTTTTAATCTGATAAGTTACTAACAAGGTAAAGTGGGTCAAAAATGGGTTCAATCCACCAGTGAGTGAGTATAAATTAAACCAACTTAACTGGATATTAGGATAATTAAAGTGCATGAAACAGATTTGAAACTTCCATCTTCCTGTAACTGGTCTTGGCTGTCCACGGCTGAAGGGACACTGTGTTTTTTTTTCCTCTTTGAAACCTATTTTAGGTTTGTTTTTGAGAAGATGATGAAAGTTTGTTTTCATCTGTTTAATGGGTACCCCTACACATAAAAACAAAGAGACGTGAAGTTGGGTGCATACACATTTGAGTAGCTCTAACAGTCCTCTGTTGTTGTGACAGCATCCTCTTTGTTTTGTTGTGAAGAGCAGCAAAAGCAAATTAAGAGAATGAGTCACTGCTGGGACAGACTGTGTAGTTTGGCACCACATCAGTGCAGCCGCACGTCAGCAAACATTGGGTCTATGTGTTTGGGTTTAGGGGATGAAGTGCTCATAGCAGCTTTAGCACAGACTCCGCTGCGTTCGTTCTCTCCTCCCTCCCTCCCTGTATCTCCTCCGCTCTCAGCAGCACAGAGGTACCTGCACGCCTGCGCCAAGCTCTCCCATCCCCCCGCCCATTTTCCTCCATCATCTGTCCCCTAGCTCCCACATCCATTATAGGGCAGGACAGCCAGCATTTGCATTTAGACTGAAAGCGTGAGGGAGAGAGGAGGGGAGAGAGAGTGAAACGGAGGGAGGTGGGGTGGGCAAGCTTATGACACAAAGGAGAGAGAGAGAGGGAGAAATAGATCAGAGCATTAGAGAGAGGGAGTGGGAGGCTGCAGATATCGATAGCATTAACAATGGAGCATTAGGATCCAGAGAGGTGATAGCCAGCCAGACAACGGCTGAGGGTAAAGATATTTGAGGAAGGGGGGGTCCTCCTCTTTGAGCACAGAGGGAGGAGGAGGAGGAGGAGGAGGAGGAGGAGGAGGAGGAGGAAGATGGGCCTCGAACACAGACTTGCAATGGCATTGCAAAAATTGGATTAAAGCAGTATGGTAATGTTTCTAATTTAATTTATTGCTGTGCTGCTTGTGTCGTATCCTCATGTGTTCACATCCTTGCTTGTTGACACCCATCAGCCGTCTCTCGTGCCACAGTGTGTCTCTTGCTGAGGCAGGAAGGCACAGGCATACCCTGTCTTCATGTTTTGTATGCCATAGACATCTGCCATCTCCATCATCACCACAGTCCAGCTTCTCTTCCAACCTCCAGTAGCCTTTATTCATCACGGGGCATCAACCTTGCGTGCTTTCAAAAAAGTCAGCGTTAGATTAGAGCGTCATCGCAGCCATGGCTCTCTGCTGCTCTCTTGTTTATATCTTTTCACCAGTCACTAGACACTGCATCCCCTCCTCGTACGAGCCATTGCCTCGCTACTGCATAAGCACCTCACTTTCTAAGACGAGATCAGGAAAATATTAACCACCGTGGGCTGCAATCATCTGTTTTTCTCTCCATCACATGTAACCTGCTTTGCTAAAAAAAAAAAGCACTGCCTCGTTGGCTTCGCTCTGGATGATTTATAATAGAGCTTGTGCTCATTTCATACTGTCACGCAAATAGAATACAAATAAATCCTTGCACCATCCAGTGTGGAGAATTAGAGCAGTGGTATGAGATGTTTGGTGTCATGTGTCTGCCTAAGCTCATGTTAGCAGGGTGTGATTACAGTGTTTGGATGTCAGGAAGAGTCATTAAAAATCCCACAATCTGCCAAGCTTCACATATAGAAATAACACTGACCAGGGAATCCCCTCATGAATCAATGAGATGCCAGCGCAGGATAATTGTTTATGAAGATTACAGTGTTGTGCTGTTTATTTTTATAATGGAGAACATACAGACAGAACATGTAAGTTCTAGAACATGTATAAATAGACTTAGGAAAATGATCAGCCCTTTATTGTTGTTTTGTTACGCACTTGCTACGAACCATCTT
The DNA here is from genome assembly GCA_033026295.1 of Channa striata. NCBI lineage: Eukaryota > Metazoa > Chordata > Actinopteri > Anabantiformes > Channidae > Channa > Channa striata. Next base: position 14,254,608 of record CM065168.1, on the reverse strand, counting down.
TGTTTTGAGTTTCCCACGCATAAAAATTTTGCCTCCTATAGGGTTTCATAAGGCATTTTCTGTGGAACAAGGTTTCACAGTAACTTGGTCACACTGAAGCTGAGTCTCTGAGCGTGTGCAGGAAGCAGTGTAATTATACATGATCCAATTAATCCATGATGGCCTTTCTGTATACTCCACCAAATCAATTATGATCATTACCAGCAAAGGCACAAAGTAACAAACCTCAAATGCTTTTATTTGAGAAGTGTTTACAGTTTGTGTGATCCTACTTTGGCCTAATTGAGTATGTGGTGAACTGAAGTATCTTAAGGGTTTGTAAGTTTCTATTTCTTCTTTATTTGCAAATCCACTAAGCAAATACATTTTTCTACAGTTGTTTAGTTGGAAATAAAATAAAGGAAACTTTGAGGTAGTTACTGAGAACACTTGGACCCAGAAAATAAACCATTACATATATCTGACAAATACCACTTTATGGAAAAATCAAGTAATCCCAGATGAGCCTCGAGCTTGTGTGTCAGGGCGTCATCCTTTAATAGTCCAGCTAAGTTTGAGATTATCCTTTACTATGTATGTTGTGGCCTGCTGATTTCTGAGGATAACTGTTTTAAAAATAAAAGAAGTTTAGAAGAGTGTCTCAAAATTAAACCAATTAAAACATTTACACCCACTTACATTTAATGACATATGAAATTCACTGAAAGACTGACTACATTCCCCATGTTCTCCCCTCCCATCAGCTGGACAAGAGCGAGGTGGCAACGCTAGGCCTACCCTCCACCACCAGCCACGGAGGCTCCGACAGCAACATCAGTGCCGATGGAGCAGGGGCTGCATCCGGGGTCACACCAGGGGGTGCTGAGGGTTCAGGGGCAGGCGAGCCACAGCGCACACGTGCTGCTCTGGAACACCTGCAGCAGAAGATCCTGAAGGTCACTGAGCAGATCCGCGTGGAGCAGGAGGCCCGCGATGACAATGTTGCAGAGTACCTGAAGCTGGCCCACAACGCCGATAAACAGCAGGCGTCAAGGATCAAGCAGGTGTTTGAGAAGAAGAATCAGAAGTCAGCACAGACCATTGCACACTTGCACAAGAAACTAGAGCACTATCACAAGAAGCTAAAAGAGATAGAACAAGTAAGTGAGAAAGTGTGTGATACACGTGGTATCATTAAATGTTGCTGTTTCTGCAGCGTGACTTCTTTAAATAACCCTGACTCAAACACATGTTCTATATTTGTGAGGCCAGTTGTATGCAAATATAGAGTGGTGATTCTCATATCCTAACACTTACTTAAACCAATGCATCATCCTGTGTCTCACCTAATTCTCTACAGGACCTGCTTTCCTCATCTGTCTTCCTACAGTTCTGTCCCTTAAACCTAATCACCTCTCTCCTACCTCTGAGATCCTCCACTTCTCTGCTTCCTCATTTCTCTTCCCTCTCTACAGAATGGACCAGCCCGGCAGCCTAAGGATGTCCTGCGGGACATGCAGCAGGGATTAAAGGATGTGGGGGCCAACGTTCGTGCTGGGATAAGTGGTTTTGGAGGTGGAGTGGTCGAAGGGGTGAAAGGTGGTGTATCTGCCCTCACTCACACAGCTGTGGTGTCCAAACCCAGAGAGTTCGCCAGTCTGATCAGGAACAAGTTTGGCAGCGCAGATAACATTGCTCACTTAAAGGACACACTTGAGGACGGAGTCGGTGGCCACTCTGAAGACACCCCCACACCTCGTGCACTGAGCGGCAGTGCCACTCTGGTGTCCAGTCCCAAGTACGGCAGTGACGACGAGTGCTCCAGCGCCACGTCCGGCTCCGGTGCAGGCAGTAATTTTGGAGGCGCAGGGGGAGGAGGTGGGATGTTAGGGCCCACAATGGGGAGTCCCAGACTGGACGGGCACCACCACCACCACCACCACATGCACAGCTCCTGGGACTCTCTACTTGAGGGCCTGCAGGAGATCAAAGCCAGCCAGGCACACATGGAGGACGCTATCGAAGACATGAAGAGTCAGCTGCAGAGTGACTACTCCTACATGACACAGTGCCTGCAAGAAGAGAGATACAGGTAGAGATGCCCAAACCTCAGTGTGAAGCATTTATGATGTCTGGTCTTATTTAGTTAGTTATTCTTTTCTGCCTTTCTTTCCCTGTCTGTGACTTTCAGGACCAAATTTATACCCACTCAAGATATGAATCTTTAATAGATTGACGCAAATGAATTCTTTCATTTTCGAAAAGCAGCCTCAGTATTTTTTATTTTAAAATAGCTGAACACTGTAGAGTCACTCAAACAAGAGCAAACCCAGTTTTTGGTGCCCTAGTTTTAATGCCACGCTGCAGACTGTGTTGGACTAACACAACTGACTCCATTGGTGTTGAATTTGATTTTATGACCTTTAGTATTATGTGTGTTTGCACTGTATTTGCAGGTATGAGCGACTTGAAGAACAGTTAAATGACTTAACCGAGCTGCACCAGAATGAAATGACCAACCTTAAACAGGAGCTTGCCAGCATGGAGGAAAAGGTGGCCTACCAGTCGTATGAGAGAGCGAGGGACATTCAGGTGAAAACCTTTGAACTTACTTTAGACATTAAAGTGTAGCTTCACACCAGAAAACCAGCCTTCAACAGGTGTTTAAATCTCTTAAACCTCTTTCATCTCTGATCACATCTCGCATCACTGATCTGAAGTTATTCTGCTGCACCTCCAGACGTACACTTGCAGAAAGATGAAAATTAAAACCCTGAAAAAAATGCAAAAACCTTTTATAAACTCATTAGTGTTGTTACTGAAACCATGGCAACCATAGGCTACTATGGTCCCATCAGCTGGATCTTTAAAACCTCTGATAGTGTTTGTCTATAACATTAATTATTCTTAAAATTAATGATCTAATTCAGAATTAACAGTGAGAATCTCTTCGTTGTGACTGTGAGTAAATGTGATTGATAATAAACACACGGCTGATTCTAAACCCTCCCTGGTCCACAGAAGTGCTGTATGTCACATCTGATTGTTTCTGTTTTTCGGGGCATTTAATACAAGTTATGGATCACACTCTTTGTGTGGCTCTGTGCACACAGGAGGCCGTGGAGTCGTGCCTTACCCGCATCACCAAGCTGGAGCTGCAGCAGCAACAGCAGCAGGTCGTGCAGTTGGAGGGAGTGGAGAACGCCAACGCTCGAGCTCTGCTGGGAAAACTCATTAACGTCATCCTGGCGCTCATGGCTGTACTGCTGGTCTTCGTCTCCACTTTAGCCAACTTCATCACCCCGCTGATGAAGACCCGAGCCCGGGTGGCCGCCACCGTCCTGTTGACCTTGCTGCTGTTCGTCTTGTGGAAGCAGTGGGACTTTGTGGAGCTGTTGCTGCTGCCCAGCTGAGTTCCCTGTGAGACAATCCAGAGGAGACCAGAGCAGAGAGTCAGAAGCTGGTTTCAACTCAGTCAGCAACACTAAAGGATTCAGAGCCTGAAATAGAATGAGACCTGCTGCTCTTGTTCCTTTTGAGTGTAAAGTGGGAGTATGAGGACAAACATGGCACTTTTGTTGAAGACAGATCAAAATCGGGCCTACAGTGTTAAGAGGAGTTGAGAGAGAAAAAAGACAAAAGACGTCATCTCATCTCACCCAAATCTATTGGTGTTGATGGCCAATCATTCTTGCTGTCACCAAAAACTGCTTTTCTTGCAAGACAACTTTGGATGGTCTTCTCTAATTATTTATGATAAGACTAGATCAACATATGACTGTAAAATGCAGATCATGTTCACCATAACCTTCATGTTGAAGCTATAGTTTATTTGAGATGAAACATTTTTTCATGAATGTGTTCATGCATGTCTTCATGTGTGCACTGAGTTGCATCTAGCTGGCATGAGTTAAAATTTCATTAATGACAAAATGAATCTGATATAACTAGTCATTTTGTTGTCAGAAATACAGTGCAGATATGTTGTATCTCAGCTAATTGTCATCCCTGGTTTGTTTCACATGCTGTTTTTAAAGCTTTTGGACGTATTTCTTTCTTTTTGTCTTTATCTTGAAGTCAAACGAACAGTTTAAAAAAAACAATCACCTCAAACTCAGCATAATAATTTCATGTAAAATCTGTTCAGTCCATAAATGCTATTTCACAACCACTACTGTAGAACTGCTATTATCCAGTGTCCAATTAACTGGCATGTCAAATTGTATCCAAGTTTATATCCAGTTTGCAAAAAATTATTGCTGTTTTATTAAACAATGTAAGAAATAAATGATTTCATATACTAGACTGATCTTAAAAACCTGTCTTTATCATTTATTGAGACTTCAAACCTTTAGGAACAACGTTACTGTCATGTTAGTCTGTTTGCTCTAACATTATATCTTCCCTTGAGGGCACCCCCTCATGTCGTTGAGGGGAAACAGTAAAGGGCATCATATTGTGTTTACTCTGCTATGGAGGAACCGCATTGTGTCAGCTCTACTATAGGGGCACCTTAGGGCGACTGTGGCTCAGTTGGTAGCGCTGTTGTCCACCAATTCCACAGTTGTTGGTTCAATCCCTGGTTCCTCTGGTCACATGTCAAAGTGTCCTTGAGCAAGACACTGAACCCTGCTTAGTTGCTCCTGGTGAGCGTCAGCCAGCTGCATAGCAGCTCCCCCATTGATGTATGAATGTGTGTGTGCTTGAGAGTGTGAATGGGTAGATAAGAAGCAGTGTAAAGCGCTTTGAGTACCAACAGGTAGAAAAGTGCTATATGAGTGCAGACCATTTACCTTAGCAGTATTTCTTTGTTCGTTGAGGAGCGGGCTGCCCACAATATAGAAACATTAGCATTATTTAATAGGCCTAGAGTTTAGTTTATTTTGGTTGGTTAGCACTGCCCAGGTCATATCTACCTGCTGACAGCAGCCCGTCACTGTGGAACAGGTTCTCCCAGTGTGGGTTTTCTCCACAGTCCAAAGACGTGCATGTTAGGCCAATCAGTGACTCTAAATTACCTATAGGTGTAACTGTTAATGTGTTGTCTGTCTCTCTATGTCTCTCCGTGTTGGCCCTCAGGTAGACTGGTGGACTGTCCAGGGTGTACCCTCGCACAATGACAACTGGAAAAGGCTCCAGAACCCTGCAACCCTGAACACAATATGTGGTCAAAGATGTGGTTGGATGAGTTTATTTTATGCATTTAGAATGTTATATTATTGTCTCTGTGTTTTCCTTTTAGTCTAGGGAAAGCTTTAGTCTGAGCACACAAAGGTATCACTTTTTTATTAATTGCTATTTTTTAAAGTAAAACTGTTGAACTTTTGTCAAATCAGCAAGTGTATCTGCAACATGGGAACATACTAAATGCAAACCAACTAACTTTGTGCAAATATGCGCACATCTGTAAACTACCACTTTTTAACACAGAAACTGATCAGCCAAAACATTTATCCTGGTGGTCTTAACGTCATGGAGGCCAAGGGTCAGCGTGGCCACTATTTGGCATTAATGTTGTGGCTGATCTGTGTATGTTAATGGATTAATGAATGAGGCTACACAGAAAATGCTCATTACTTGTATGAACACACATCCAGTATTTATATCTGTATTTAAACCGATTTAGAGAAGCTGCACACGAGAAACATTTCAAATGTGTTTTGTCTTTTTAATCATTACTGTCAGGCAAAACCCATATGACCATTACATTTATGACAGGTATTCTTACAGTACAAGACAGAACTCAAAGGGATCATGGCCACACCTGACCACTAAAAAGTAAGACATTCATCGTCATTAGATTGTTCAAACTTTTACAGAGTTCACAAATGTAATTTGCATTTGACTTGTATCAAATACAGATTTTCTTGATTAACTAGCAAATTCTAAAGACCTTGATAGAAACAGCAGAGTAGAAAAAAAACATTGTATAACAAGCTGAAGAATTCCTGATTTTATCTTAATTTCCTGTCAAGATGCAAGGTGTACAATATATTGCTTTCAGGTGCTCAACTCAAAATGGGTTCCACAAGTCTCCCAAAAACACATTCTTCAGTATCATAGTCTGCCCTTTCACTCAGTTTCCATATCCTGTAGACAAGTTCAGTGTCTCGGACCCAGGCTCAGACTAGTCTAACCATTAAAGAACAGGAGGAGCTGCCATTTAAAGAAGGTTTAGAGCTAAAGGTGCACAGTCACAAAGATTGGACTAAGAGCAAAGGAGTGCTGTAGGAACGAGTGCTGAAACCCTCAAAATCAGATCACTGTTTGTTACCTCAGCCCGAATCTATGGATTTTTGAATGTGGTTTTGGTTAAATGCCTGAAATTATCTTTAGCACGTAATATTGGTAATAAACACAAGGTCAAGGATTTCCAGATTTAAATCTCATACGTAAAATTGATCAGTGAATATCCCACTTGTGCCATTTTTGAGCATTCAAACCTCTTAAAAAAAGATGGTTCCTAACAAGTGGCTAAATGAGTCTACAGAGATTGTCAGGAACAAGTCATGCTGAACATGGAGACTCATCTTTTACAGCCTAGCTGGGTTTATGACTGGTGCCCACCTGCTTTATCAAGTTACTATAACGAGAAAGTCGTTTGTAGAAGAATCAAATTACAAATTGGAAGTTTAGGAGTGGTTATTTAACCACGATGTAGTTCAGTAATAGCCTAACAACAGCTCATACTTCTGGCAACTGTGTTTAAGCTTCAAAAATCATAAAAAAGGTTTCTGTCTCTGAAGATTAACTTGCTGAAATATCATAAACTCTTTATTACTTTATTACAGAGCTTATTTTCTGCAATAATCCAAATGCCAATACAAAAACCCCGTTGACTTTTTCTAGAGGGAACCAGGAAGATGCTAACATATGAGCTGCCCTACAAATTAACTCCCTTCCTACGGCACTCTATAGCTCCTCCTGAAAAGTGCAGCTTTCCATCACTCATCTTCAAGTCACACTTTTTGCTTCTTTTCATGGAAGTGAAACAGAATGGCTACGAAATAAACTAAAACAAAACTACTCCTGTTTACTGAGAGCACACACCAAGGCCTCGAGCCTAAGACACAGTATCCAGTCACAGCAGTACAATTGAGGAGAGGACATGATGAAATACAAATGACAAGGATGAGTATTTAAAGTTTCCGTAAGTGACATTTCACAATAATTAAAAAAGCTGAACAGGAGGCAACACAAAGTCTAGACTTTAGTCTGTTCTGTCACTGGACTCCTTTTCTTCACGTGGATCTAAGCAACAATGTTTAAAGGTGCACCATTTATAATATTTAGCGCATTAAAATCTAATGTGAAACAAAACACACATTATCAACATTACTGTGATAAAACACTCTAAACTCCAGAATATGTGTTGCCTGAATGTAAAATGCTGTCTCAGGAGAGCGCCTGGTTGTTCCCAAAATCACAACAGATATGAGCCTGATTGTTTATAAAAACATGGACACACAACTTGGTGTTCAGCAGGACATAGTCAGAGCTGCTCCCACAGTCTTCAGGCCATAAACCAATATGCTGGTCCCACAGGCTGAGAAACCTGTGGCTTCATTTATGAAAAGGTTTCCCATCTATTTTCCTTTTCATTAAAATCAACAGCAAAACTGCAACATGTATACAACTGATCTTTCTTGTATGGATTACACACTGTTAAAATTTTCACCTTGGCACATGATGTCCTACTGGCCTCATTGCTATCTTTTTTTAGTAAATCATTTTAAAGTAATTATTTAATGATGTCTGGAAAAAAATCTGAGAACCTTTTCATAAATGCAGCCTCAAGTTGCCATGTACAGGTCGACATCACAGCGAGAGGTACTTAGGCAGACCTCTGGGTATAGAAGAGAATATAGGCCTGAGTGTTGCACACTTCCTCCACGCTGCAAACCTTCATCTCAGAGTCATTACAATGGACCCAGAAACCTGAAGAGACAAAAAAAATAAAGTTAAAATGCCTGTTAAAAATGCAACATGACATGTTATGTTGATGGAAATGACATTTGGCCTCTGCCTCACCTCCTTCTGTATTGTAGCAGTATGCGGTGTAGTGCCCTGAGCCAAAGCCTTTACCATGATGCATAACTACAGCAGACAGATCATAGGTGTAGCCTCCTCTGTGGACAGAGTGACCTGAGCCTGTGCAGCAGTATGGTTTGATGTTCAGAACCTGGTCAAAGGCCACATGGACGCTGATTTTCTCCCTATGGTTCCGCCCTGACCATCTGCCATACAACAGGAAGTAGTTAGTGATACAATGATTTATAATCCCCACGATAAAAATAAATTCTACAGTAGGGAATGTCTGTGATTTTAAATAGAGAAAACAAGAATAAATAGCACAATAAGTTTATGAAATTATTTCAAAGATATTCTATTAGAATAAACATAAAAAAAAATCTAAATGCAAAGAAACTTGCCTGAAGCGTTTGAGGTGCAGCCGTAAAACCTGAGGTAAGCGATAGATCAGAAGCTGCTTACATGCCTCTGACAGAACTAAGGGTTTGTGGGATGATTTCCGTCTTCTTTCTGATAACCCACAAAACAATAAGATGTTAATATACAGAATACTTTAAATACGCACTGTTTTTAGCTTAGAAGTTACATAGCATCAGGCTTTATATAAACACATATAGTATAGCTTAAAAATGTAACATGCTTTCATGTTCTGCAAGTCAAACATTTTTTTTTTGCTCCCTAAACCGTATCAGCAAATGGCAAAAGTACATTTAAAAAGTGTGATGACCTGCTCAAGAATTAAAAAAAAAACAAGCAAATACAGTGGGATTCATGGTCTGTCCAAAATTCATGTTGGATGGTCGGACCACATGCTCGTCTGCTTAATTTCAGTCTGAGTGGGTAGGTGTGTCCACTGGGTCAGTAAACCACATCTGACTGCATTTCTTTTCTCTATTTAACAAATCTGAATGACAGGTCTCTTTCTGCTAGGTTGACTTGTGTCTTTATATGAAGCTTGACAAACAGTTCCTACAAACAATATTATAAAAAATACTATAAAATCTATATTTTACTATCCCCACACTGTGTGATAAAAAACACAAATACATGTTAATGACTCAGCTGTGCTTTGTGACAAAATAATGTTAAAAAAATGGTAAATCGGGTGTTATACTTAAGAGCAGACAAAGTTGAAGGTCATGTTAATTTAGACAATTGTATGTTCTGTCTTTAATAATAGTTTTATCTTCAATCATGATAAACAAAAACATTTAATTTGATCACTCAAAAAATCACAGCAAAACTTTGTGATATTGGTAACAAAAAATGTGGTTTATCCAAAATTATGCAGCACCAATTAAAAGTATTTGAACTGTGAGTGCTCAGGTTTGAATGTGTTTGTAAAGCCTGCACTTTGCTTGCACTGTATTAAACATTGCACTGACTGTTGCAGTGGTTGCAGGCATAGATGCTGCCTTCAAGAGCCTCCATCTCTGTAAACTTGGACAGCATCTCAGTCAGGGTGCAGCTGCGATGGTAAGCTGTAGAGCCTGAGCCTTTGTCAATGCTGTGATATCGCTCTGGAAACTCCAAAGACAAATCCCAGAATGGCTCAACTGTGTTAGACTTGTGCTTACAGGACAAACACGTCACCTAAACAAAAAAACAGCAGTAGAAGAAGAAAGAAACACTGGTGAGGACTTGGTCTTCATTTTCATTTTTTTTAAAATAAATCTCAAATAAAATAAATAGGAAATAAAAACAAAAACAAAACCTCACTTTCCATGGAACAGAAAATATCCAAGTATTAGATGCAACATCTATGCGTAACTGTAATATCGCTGCAGTGGTGGAAAGATTAGTAGCCATTTGGCTTCACTCTTCATTGTGGTTTAAACACAGTGGAAAACAAAAGCAGGTTGAGGCTCTAATCATAATAACAATTTAAGACATTGTCTCATTGTAACAGTTTTTTAACTGCATGCTCATGAGTAAACATTGTTGTAATTTTGGCCAAAGTAACCGTAAAAAAAAAAAAAAAAAACAGTTCATTTTGGCACATATTGTATGTTGTGTTGACTGTCTCACCTGGCTGAGTAGCTGTCCATGAAATATGGTGTTAAGAACCTTTAGCACTTGCTTGGATAGTTTCCTCTTTGTGATGGGGATAACAATTCTGCGTTTGGACCCCTCTGTGTCTAGCTCCTGCTGCACCTTGTCCAGGAGCTCACACAGGAACTCCTGGGCATCCTGCTGGTCATACCCACGAAAAGCTGGGATGAGGTTCCACACAGAGTGCAGCATAGCGAAGGGAGATACCAAAGCCCACCGGCCTGACCACATGACCCTGAAAAGTGTGTGTAACTCATGGCACAGAGACATCTGCTGGCGGGGGGAGCAGCGAGGCTCCTTGGGCTGGACCAACTCAGAAGCCTGTGGGGAAGGAGGAACACTTTCTTTTTTGCCCTCAGGCAAATTCCAACAGCCTGCCTTCCCCATGCGTCCAAGAGGGCATCCTGACAGTGCTGGGTTACCACTGCTGACTACACCTCCCGTCACTCCCTTCATGCCCTGGGAGTGATTGGTCTTGGCCAGCAGCTCCTCAGTCTCACACAGGTCCAAAGTGAGAAAACACTCCCTGAATTTCTGCAGGTGGCTCAGCACTTGCAATATTGAGTTCATGTAGCATGTGTTCCCCAAGTTGCGCAGACCAGTGACACCTGGAGCGAGTCTCCGGCGGGTTACAGAATGTGTTGAGTAGTATCTCCTCAGCTTAGCAGGTCTGCCATTCTGAGGAGCCTTACGAGACAGGGTTAGAAAGGAAGGCTTCCTGGGAGGAGGAGGTAGGCGTTCTGGAGGGTCGCGAAATTTGCGAGGAATGAGTGTGGTGGTTGAACGTGGCGCCTGAGTAAGAAGCCTAGCACTTTTTCTGGGAGGTACATTGCCAAGCTCTTCCATGAGTCTCCTTTTAACCTCTTTTTTTTTCCTTCTAGCTTCCTCAAGTTTCTCCTTGCGCTCATTCTGCAGGTCCTGATGTTTGCCGATCCACATCTGAAACATCTTTCCTAGGAGAGCTTTCCTCCTGTGACGCAAGGCCAGCTGCATGGCAGGTTGCGGTCCACCTTCCCCAAACCAGGGGGTACAGTCCCCTCCAGTCGAGGAGCGTAGTGAGCGTCTACCTGGGCTCCGAACAGTAGAAAGCGCCCCTCTGAGAAGTTTGAGATCTCCCTCTGCGTTATCATTGAGTACATAGTCTCCACAGGCAAAGCAGAAGACATCCAGCTCACGCACCTCCATAGCCAGTGGGTGATGCGACTCCTGAAAGTGTTTGAGAGAATGCTCCTCCATGAAACGTCCACAGGCCACGTGAGAGCATTTGAGGCAGGCCCATACTGAATCTGTGGTGCTGCAGTCCACACATTGCCATTTTTGTGGATTAAGGATGGAATGGTCTTGGCCCAGACGAAGGCGTCCCACGTGTTTACAACGATCCATCTCTCCAGATATACATGTGGCCTCAGTGGTAGGACACTCGTCCTGTAGCCAAGAAGAAACTCATTCTGTAGTCGGAATTGCAGAGGAAAAAGTGAAGATTAAGATTTGATCACAGAATTAAGTAAAAGACTAATACAAATGTGATAAAATTATTATGATGTAAAGTGCAAAAACACTGTACTATAAACAAAGTCACAGGGCATTAAAATGTATACTTGCCTTAAATGTAGTTTCCTTGATCAGGATGGGGACAATACATCACAGCATCTGCAGAGAGCTCACCACAGCCTGGTCACCCATGCTCACTGTCACCACCAGCACAAACAGGAACACTCTGAGACAAAATAATTCAAATTATTTAATCAATCATTAATCCAATTCATAACGCATATTTACCTCATCTCTCCTTTCTTCTTTACCAACAATATTTTATTAAATAATGAAAAAAGTGTATCATTGACTGATAAGATCAATGACTTTCAGACTATCCCTTTAGAGGTCACCAGAGCGGAATGTATTCCGCACGTTAATTTGGCATTTCATTTTTTTTTACTCCAGATGCCCTTCCTGTTGCAACCCTCCCATTTTTATCCAGGCTCGGGACTGGCACCAAGGGCTGGGTAGGTCCACACCTGGTGGGGTGCTTTCTGTTTCGCAGCCCGGTGCTCTACCACTGACCCACCAGGCCCTCGTAGCATTGACTGAGAATACTGGTCATAATTATTACACTCTTCTCTACACTGACAGAACATACACTTTAAAAATGTATAAATTCACCTGTGAACTCCCCCAACTTTTGTTTTCACATTTGAACTCTCATTTAAAGTGAATTAAAACAATATTTACTTCATCATGTAAAATGTGAAACCTGGAGCATAAGATTTCACGCAATGCCTTTCTTCCCTTGAGTTTGTGGTTTCTGTATTCAGTGACGATTTACCTTGCCTCCACTGAGAGCCGTGGCTGGGTGGATACTGCAGGCCTGTCATTTTGTAATAGTGGGCAATTTAAAAAGATTTTACCTTAGCTAGAACAAATAGTACCCATCCTGAGTCCAGATTATATATGCTGTACTGTAAAATAAATTTCATTTGTAGGCCTTTAAGGTTCAGTCTAATTTAATTTTAAGTTTTTTTAAAAAAAATACACCCCTCTTATTGCAATACAACAAGAAAACTGACTTCTATAAATATTACTATACTACAATAGATATACAGAAGAGGAATATCTGGCTGTCCATTTAATTTACGCGGTTCATTCCTGTAACTGCATAACTCAGCAGTACCAGCACTGTGCTAAACAAGTCCTCTGGTTTTCGTCTTTCTATAAGTCAACCATTACTTTTACAAGTCAATCGAAGTTTGACAGGGTCACTACTCGGTGCAACTGGTTAGTTGCTTACCAGATTCAAGGTATGTTCCATGTATGATATCCCATGCATGATATTCCACGCGTGCCATGGAGGCGGCACGTTAACAGTGTATTAAGGCATCTGCTGCTGATATTCACGAATGTTTCCCAGCTCCGTGCGTCCGTGTTTGGAAGCCGGCTGTCTGGCTCAGAGCTGCAGCTTGTTATTGCCACGCTAAGCTACTCCACCATCACCATGTTCCGTCAGAACAAAGACCGGTTAGAGAGCCACTCTCTAGGAACATCCAGCAACTTTGTTGGTCGGAGGCAGCCCAGCAACACCAAGTTCGCTAACAGCGCTACCTTCCCCGCTAGCAACAGAAACTCTGCGCTGGGCTGGTGGTGTCTAGCATTTTGCGCTATCTTACCCAATAATGTACTTTATGAAACAAAGACGGTTCTCCTGGTACCAAGGAGCTAACGTTTATGTTATTAGCTTGTCGTGGTGGCTAACGCTAGCCGCACGGCTAACGCGTCTAGTGAGGACAATCGAAGTTAACCTAACGGTTGTTGTTGGTCGCTAACGTTAACTAACGATGCCCAGCTTAGCTCGCTAGCCAACTGCGCCGTTAATCGGTTAAAAACTCCCCGGTGACATCCACCACAAAAAGCCGGTTAATGAAGTGGGCACGAAAGCCGGGCCTCGTTTGTGTTCGTCAGTACATTTGTAACATCGGATAATGGAAAAGCTAGGTAACGTTACCCTCGCCAGCATCCATCCATCCGGTAACACTCGGAGCTGCTTGTTGTCCCCCTCACAGATTGAACAACCCAACTCCCGATCCGAGCCCAGACCCCGCTGCTCTCATTGGACCGGGGCTGAGCGGCAGCCGGGCTCTCATTGGCGGAAAGGCTGAACAACAGGCAGCAGGATGGACCGTCCGTCCGTCCACCCACCGAGGCCACATGGAACAATAACCGCCTGCACACCGGGCAAAGAAGACGACTGTGACCCCGGTGCGTCTTAAAGCCCCACCATGTGTCGGCCGGTTTGTGATAATCTGATCAAAAACACTTGGGCATGTGGAGCGCAGCACTGCTCGGTGCTGAAGCTGAAGCTGTCATGTGGAAGGGGCTTAATTCAAAATCCAGACTTGGGGCCGCTACGACTGTTAATACTGTGATTCGATTAACACAGACTCAAAGTGGCGCCATTGCTGCTGTTTGTAAGAACTAATTTGTAATGGATGTGCAAGTTTTCTGTCTCTCACGTATCTCACAATTATTTTTAAGTGACTTACTTTAACATCGCGTCCTAAATAAAAAATAAATCTAATAATGGATATAAAAAAACATTTTGTCCTTCCCCGTCAAAATACACATACCCAACTATTTTATCTAAACTTTTAGTATCTTTTCCAAGTTTTACTTCCGAGATTGTTGCATTTTTCTTTGTCTACAATTGTATTGATTGCTTAATCCTGCAATATTTCACCCCTACTGTGCAGTTGATAGTGTATGAAAACATAGTTTTGAGTTGGTATACATACACAGACCTTTCCTACTTTATAATAATTATATTGTGTCCTTGAGTAGATGTTGCAATAACAGAACATAAACATACTGTTTAGTAAAAGTCCTCATTTTAAAATTCTACTCATAAATAATTTAATCCAATCAGTCAAATATACTTACTGTGTCAAACTGTGTGGCCGAAGGGCTGCTGTCTGGTACATGTAATGTTAGTGGGTGAAAATTATTGGTAAATTAATAAAAGCAGACTTCTGCATACCCACAATCCATCCCCAAAGCTTACTTATGTTGCCAATTTAGATATCTTCATCAAGACAGTGTGGGTGTCCATAGCCTGGAGGTGTTTAACATCTTACTCATTCTTTTTCACAGAAGACATTCTGACATGTCAACATGGGAAAATCAAAAGAGTGAATAATGCAAAGGTTGAATTCCATTTATCCATTGTCATGTCTTTAACAATTAATATAACAAAACCATCATTAACGTAAATTGTAACTCCTGTACCATTTCTATTATAACAAGTAAAATGTTTCACATTGTGTTGTGGATAATGATTTGTAGTATGGGTTCCTCATGAACTGAGCCCTTCAGGTTTTCGCCTCAAATGCCCAGAAGACCTTGTGTATGAATCAGTATTTCCTGTTCAATACATTTAACCTAAGATTAGCTAATAGTAAAATCAATTATGTCATTTTACACTCAGCTAAAATGCTTGAGATACCAAGATAATATGTACTATATGTGTACAATATGATTATAAATGAATTGTCGTTGCAGATATAAACAGAGTTTATAATGTTTTACATTGTTTCTCTTTATTACAAGATTTTAGCAAATAGGAGGGTGTAATGCACTATTCCAAAAGTAGTAAAAAAGCTCCAGGTTTTTAAAAACACCTGGATACTATGGTGATCCATGGGACCAGAATTAAAGCAACATCAAAAGAAAGTACAACAAAAACCAAGACCTCTTCATTTCCACTGAAAATTCAACGCACATTACTTCCTGCAATTTGCTGTTTGCGGAGTTTGTTGAACAACTCCAGGTATTGAGTCATGGTGTCAACACAGTCTGCTGCTGCGAAGAGTCCTTCAGGCTTGGCAGCAAACACTGATGGCAGTTCAGGAACACTGGGACCAAGAAAAGACTGCATGAATTCCTTCATGAGATTCCAGCAGTCCCCTGGCACCACACAGGGACAGTACTCCACCTGAAGAAGCACAACAAGAGTTGATGCAGTCACAGAGTGATGACATTCACTCCTAATAAGAACAAAAATTGTCTGCATACCTCAACTGAAATCCCTCTGGCACTGGAGCTCATTGTCACAGTACCAACTTTTATCAAGAAGTCACAGTAGCGATATCTTGAACCGCGACACTCCACTTTGTGGCTCTTGGCATTCTGGAAGTGGCTTTTTAGCTTCACCATGAGAACGTCAAAGTTGGCATCGGCTATCAGACAGGGTCCTCCTTCAAACAGAGCCAAACAGCTCAAAGGAGTTTCAGAGTTGTGCATCACGTATAAGAGCTTGGATGGCTGACCTGTGAACAGACAGGCACAGCTGACCGTCAAAGTGCAATTTATTACAGAACTAAGTACAGTGCTATCACTTTGGTGAGTAGTTCCACAGTTAACAGCTGTATCTAATGCAGTTACATTCGAATGCAACACTTTGCATCCCCTTACTTTGAAATGGCATCAGAAGTAATTCAAATAAATGGTGGAGTGTGTAATGAAATGTTCTAATACTTGTATGCCCCCCTTTTTACTATGATTAGTGCTGATTCTAACAGTTACTTTAAATATTACTTAATACCCCTATAGTTTGACTACCAATTCATCAGTAATCTTGATTTATATAAATATTTTTTAAAATAGTAAAATATGCTCATTACAATTTTCCAAAGCATCAAGTAAAATTTTCACATCACTAGTTTTTTTAAATATTCATATATTGCAATGATAAGTGTAAAAAGTGGCACATTCCCACATTTAAAAAGCTAAAAAAAGAGAAAAAAACTATTTCTCTTTTTTTAAATTTTTTTTAAATAATTTCCATTGAGTCCCTATTTACTCAAAAACATGCTTCTAGTCTGTATAATGGTTGTGCAGATTTTGCGTATAAAAGGAAACATCTGAGCTCGCTTCATCAAGATATGCATGCAATGTATGAGCATCACAAACATTTTGAAAGCTAATCCAAGAGCTAATCCCAGTGTAATTGGCAATTTACACAAGTGTAAAATGCAGGCATATAAGTCCAGCCTACACAGAATCAGAATGGGAGTCATAATGACGTTGGAAACATGAGCAAGATATTCTGAGATTTAAGTATTTTTCAATGAGAAGACAAAATGAAAGGCTTGAAAGAAATTTGACTTTTTTGAGTGAAAACATAAACAGATTTATTAGTCTAACCAAAGTATTTTTAAATGTCTTAATGCATAATCTGGTATGCCCTTTAAACCATTAACTGATCTAATTAAATGATTTTTTGATTCACTGTTTCAACACAAATGGACGATACTTCTGCTTGATAAAGTGAAAGTAATAGTGCTATAAGCTTAAGTTTTTCCCTGGCCGGTTATTAAAAAGTATTCAATTACATTTTATATACATTTACATATTGTGATTCTACAATGCAAACCAACACTTGAATATTACCGCTGACATTTCCTGTGGCATGGTACGTCTCGCAGTCCACGCAGAAGCTTCCGTGCTTCACAGCTCCCAGCTGCTCCAGCTTCTTGTGCAGGATGTCCACAGTCTGCTGCACACTCTTCCCCTCGGCCACGGGCACCTGGCAAACGCTGCCGTTCACACGAAGCGCCACGTTAGGAAACATCAGCGTTTGTTACGTTACGGAACGTGATCGGTGGCGCTCCGCGTTTTGCAGAGCGTCATGTGACTGAAACAGAGCGACTCGTAACAGTGGCTCGGGCAGGTAACACATAATCTTATTGAATAGTCTTTAAAATATAGTTAAATTTTTAAATATGAGAACCATAACATAGCCATCTTACCAAGTGACCCCCATTGATGCTTTGCCTCCGATTGCAGTCAGGGCTTTGGATTGACTACTTCCGGGTGAAAATAATTCGTCTTCCGGTAAAATTAAATCAACATATTTTTAAATTGATGTACAGCTATTAAATATTCGTTTAATGTCGTTCGTTATTCATATAATCCTCAAACTGAAATAGTCAAATGTCACCAAAATCGATTTCGTGTAGTTTTATTCTTTTTAACAAAGGTTAGAAAACTAGGAGTCAAGCAACGTCAATTACGTCACTTCCTCCGTCATGGCTTTTCGCACGTGTTGAGCAAGTAACTGTTTACAGTAGTTATTGATTTCAGGCAATAACCTTTATATTGTAATAGCTCCAGCTTCTATCAAATCGTCGTGATGCCGAAGGTTAAAAAATCTAAAGGAGAAAAGAGCGAAGCGGCGGTGGCGCTGGCTGACCAGATCCTGCAGGCGGACACAATCCGAGCCCGAGGCCGAACGAAGAGCAGGGACTGCCGGCCTGAAAGCCAGGACACGTACGTAGACGAGCGACTGTCGCGGAAGATCTTACAACAGGCCCGAATTCAACAAGAGGAGCTGCAGACTGAATATGGCCTGGCACCAGAAAAGAAGAAGGCCCCGATCACAGTTCTCGGTAAAGCACAAGATGGATACGTGAATAGCAGTTCCTCTGTTAAAAGTGTCATTTTAAAATGTATCATTTAAAAATGACTGGATGTAAAAGACACTTGACCTTTCAGGCACTGTTGTATGTATTTAGTAATTGGCTAAGGTTAGCTCATTTGATTATGTTTTGGTCAAGGTGCCTTAGTTTGCTATAAAAGGAATTTTGATGCTGCAGCTGTGTGCCTCTTTTCACCCTCCTGGGTGGCTTCAGGTTTAATATACAGCTGCGAGGGTCCTGTTGGACTTTTATTGTAACCATATGTGTGGATGTGTATGCAGATTGATTAATGATATTTATTTTGTGTTTTCATTCCAGGCTCTGTTGCTGAGGATGCAGATTCTGATGATGAGTGGCCAGCCCTGGAAGATGCAGCTACTGGGGGTGACGAAGCTGAGTGCGACACTGAGGTCGTCGTTGACCCTGAAGATGAAAAGGCCATTGAGATGTTCATGAATAAGAACCCTCCAGTGAGGCAAGTCACAAAACAGTCCTGACGTTGTTGTTAATACGCATAAACTTTGAGCTCAGTTTTTAATGCGTTGGTATGTTTTTTTCGTTGTGGCTCTTTTAGACGGACTTTGGCTGATATAATCATGGAGAAGATCACAGAAAAGCAGACGGAGGTAGGAACGGTGATGTCAGAGGTGTCGGGTTGCCCAATGCCACAGCTAGACCCAAGAGTAACTGAGGTGTACAGAGGTGTCAGTAAGGTGAGTCTGTGAAGTGTAAGCATAACGTTTACCTGTAAGTGAACAGATGAGTGACCAATTAATGGAAAAACAGATTTAACTAAGTGGGAAAATATAATTAATTCAAATGACTAAAATAATATGCTGTGGCCTTCACTGGATCATATCTCAACCGCAAAATCTATTGCAGACATTATTCACCGCAGTCAATAAAATGTGATATCCTTGGAAGAATAGTGTTCACCCTTTTATTTAAGTTCAGAGATTTAAGATGGAGACACACATGTTCTGGAGACACACTTTGCAATGTTTTTCCTTCATGTAGCCCCATATGCAGCTGATTCATGTGCTTATTTGTATTTGTTTTTTACCAACCTACACATTGAACATGCAAAGTAGTGCACCAATAGTAATCAAGGTTAATAGAGAGAACTGCACAATCAATGAATTCTCTTAAAATAAAACTATTCTAAAAAGTTGTTGTCATTTCTGTTCTTTTGCTTCAGGTTCTCTCAAAATATCGCAGTGGTAAATTGCCAAAGGCTTTTAAAATAATCCCAGCCCTTTCGAATTGGGAGCAGGTTCTGTATTTGACTGAACCTGAGACGTGGACTGCAGCTGCTATGTACCAAGCAACAAGGTGGGTCTCCTTTTGGTTACAGTATTAACTTTTTTCACTGACACAATTACCATAATTTAATGCAGATATTTTATCAGGTACAATAAATTTGTGTTTTTCTTGCATTGGTTATAGGATATTCTCCTCCAATCTCAAAGAACGAATGGCCCAGCGGTTTTACAACTTGGTGCTGCTGCCCAGAGTACGGGATGATATTGCAGAGTACAAACGACTCAACTTTCATCTTTATAGTGCATTGAAGAAGGCCTTATTCAAACCAGGAGCATGGTTTAAAGGTGAGACACAAAGTTAACAGGGTTTGGTTTTCTTTGCAGAGGTTAGTATGATATGTTTCCATTTCTGCATTATTACAGAGCTGCGGTCAGGCCATGTTTAGCTGAGCTTAGCTTAAAGAATGAAGCCAGAGGGAATGGCCAGCTTGGCTCTCTCCAATTTGCTAAATATTGCTGCTGAGAATTTTGAAGATATCTTATTGAAACTGTATGTTTGAATTGTGCAGCCATAGATACAGACATAATATAGTTTTTTTTAATTTCTTGCAGTTATAGTACTATATGAAATCATTATTACTATAATGATTTTAAGAGACATGGTTAAAGGAACTAAATGAAAAGTATCTTCATATGTCTCTCTGTAAAATTTTCACCCACATGTTATGATTCTGATCATAACACTCGCATTCAGTGTTATGTGCCCTAATTTTAGAATCTCACATTCAAGTAGCAAACTGTATTATTATGTACGTGTAAATTTCTTACCAGTGGTCTAAATTTAAGTAAAAGATTAAGGACATTTGGCTAATTTCAGCTCTAAACTTAAGAATTTACATTCTCTGTATACTGTTAGAGGATTAACTGGTGTTTGGGGATAAATAACATCACTGTTTGTGCAACCACAGTAATTAAAATACCTCAAATATAACTATATAAAATCGTCCTTCATCTTTCTTAATTTTTTAGCCAGTGCTTCTTGGGTATCTCTTTTTTTAATCCCACCAGCCCTGAGTCTTTACAAATTGTCCTAGATTGAAAGAACTATTTTCCTCAAATATCCAGTGACCCATAATTTAAAACTACCACCAGTGTAAGACCAAGGTGCGGCCACTAAGTGGGAGTGTTGCTACAAAATACAATGTACTCTAAACCACATGCAGAATTAATTAGAGAGACAATTTTGAATGTACATTTACACTTGTATTATTGGGGTCAGTGTAATATACAGAATAAATAATTCATATTCACAAAGTGAGGTTTTTCGTCCATTTGATCAATGGATCTGAAGTTTCTGAACAATGTTCATCATGCTTGGACAACTAACTAGACATTTAGTTTTTTCAATAATGTTGATGAACATGAAAGCAAGTCTAATAAAGCACAGAAGTAAACTCAGAAGTAGAATTTTTTTCAGTGAGTTGTGTAAGTTATTCAATCAGTCCTGTTGGTAGTGGAGTGCTTTTGAATCCTGTTTGTCAAAAAACTTACTGTTGGTACGTAATGTAAATAAAATAAAGGTTTATATAAAATGTTAACTTGAATTAAACTCAGTGAAACCATGATCAAGTATCTGATACATATTTCATATTAATATAGAAATACCCTAAAAATGAAGTGTGTTGACAGTCCCACACAGCAAACTCATCACATTAATCACTAATCATACAACCGTCTTGAGTACCATGTGATGAATACAGCAAAATGCATAAATGTGTGTGTTTTGTTTTAACTTTCACAGAGTCAAGATATGACAGTATCTGCAGGATTATGTTTAGCTTTTTTCCCATGTTTTGAAGGTGCACTTTTGAATTGCTGGGTTAGTTTTTAAAATATTTTGTTTATCCTGTTTCACAAAGGTATACTGCTTCCTCTTTGTGAATCTGGAACATGTACTCTCAGAGAAGCCATAATCATTGGGAGCATACTCACAAAGTGCTCAATCCCTGTGCTGCACTCCAGGTAAGGTTTTTATTGGCATACACCTTATTGCCAAATCTATACGTAAAATCTTTATAATGAAAGGTTTTAGCAAATTAAAACATGGTAAGAGTTGCATAATATGAAAGGTTGTATAATGTGCCCAATTATTCTTTCCTTTCAGCGCTGCAATGCTTAAGTTGGCAGAGATGGAGTATAATGGCGCCAACAGCATTTTCCTGCGCCTATTGCTTGACAAGAAATATGCCCTGCCTTTCCGTGTCCTAGATGCCTTGGTGGCCCACTTCCTGTCCTTCCGTAATGAAAAACGGGTGCTTCCTGTGTTGTGGCATCAGAGTTTACTCACCCTGGCTCAGCGCTACAAGGCTGATCTGGCTTCGGAACAGAAGGTTGCACTGCTGGACCTTCTCAAGATACAAACACACCCACAAATATCAGCAGAGATTCGCAGAGAACTGCAAAACTCAGAGTCGAGGGATATTGAAATCGGGCTCCCTGTTACAGTTGAAATGGACTGAGGAATCAGTCTACTCTGGTGCATCCTTGTCTGATTCATGGTTTATTCATCACTAAGACAGTTTTGCCATTTTTGTCATTATCCTTGCAGTCTTGTGATTGGACAGTTTCAAAGATCACACTTACTCACAACTGTGATCTAATTATTTTTTTTGCTTGGGTGAATTTGCACATCATTACTGATAAAAAACGTCAGTTGATGATGTAGATGTTGTAATTTCTTTCCAGTGATCTTTTTCTGCAGTTGTAATGCAGGGACTGGATGGAGATATGAACGCTGTTTGTTGCAATTTTGTTGTTTTAAAGCAACAATTTTGATTAAAAACACTGAATCCTTGAAAAGTTGGTCAGCTGTAGTTTTCTTCTCTGCTACTTATACATTATGTTCAGAACCATTTGGAACATACACTAGATATTACATGAAAAAACCTAATAGATTTATTTTGTTGTAATTGTAAGGACAGGTTGTCTGCCTTTCAAGAAAATGATCTTTATATTTTACATATTTAAAAATGTATATACGTATACTATCCACTTCATTAGGTACATCTGTACTATCTAATGAAATCCAATACAGCAGGGTAGACGTTAGTTCCTAATACTTGGGAGTATGGACGTCACATCACGTGACCCACCAGCGTGCACTCCCACGCACGAAGCGGAGTCGTACGTAACCGCGGAGGATGGTTAGCTGAAAATGTTATGAATCATTTCTGGATTTAGTGACTGTTTCTATTATGTGCTTTTATGCTTATCGTTATACTTTCACAGCAAATTTGCAAGTGCGGCGTGGACTATTTGCTGGCTGACCTGCTGTCCACCCAAGCATTAGCAACTAACGTCTACCCAACGTGCCATTAATTCTGATTTCACAAGGTTGTAATTTCTTTTTTGATTCAGAATCGTCAGAAAGGTGATGGTTTTATAGTGTGTGTATTACTCAGGTCATACTGGGTGGTTGAGCCGTACATTAATAGATCGTTCTACTTTGGCAAAAACTTTAGAATCAGTTCTAATAACTTAAGAAGAAATGTCTGCTGTTCAAAAGTGGTAGTATTAGATATTACGTAAATTTTACCATTTAAAAGTGTCCACATGTTATATGTGCGCGATAAGTAATTGCTTCAGTAATATTTTATTTTAAGATTGATTCATGTTCCAGGTTAGTTAGTGTTAACTGGAAGCAAAGTCATTATGTTCACATTTAATTTAAATAAAATGTCTGTCTTCGAGAGACTAGGATTAAGTCATATAACTTTATTTTCAAACAGACCATATGCTTTGTCATATTTCAGAACACTCAAACTCTCAGCAGTTTATGAGATTATAGTCAGCGGCTGTTTTAATGATTTGTAAAAATAAAAATATTGAAGATATATGTATTTAAATTCATAGAATAGATCTCACTGAAGACAGCTTCAGAATGAATCCAGAGGCCACTGGGCTGGGGCACAATGTGGTTCTCCGGGCCGGTAGCGACCCTGTCGTGACCGGTGACGTGAGAACGCTGCAGCAGCTGACGGCCCTGGAGAAGACCTGCCAGGTGTCCCAATACTTTGGCACAGTCCAGAAAGAGATCCAACCGTCCATGAGGAGGCTGCTCGCAAGTGTGGATGTTCGAGGTATGCAAATTGGTAAGGCTGCGCCAAACGGGGTATGATTTACAAAGGTCAAATTACAACAGATGGCTTTCCTGCAGGTGTGCGAGGAGCAGAAGTGTGAGGAGGAAGTTTTTCCCCTGGCCGTGCATTATCTGGACCGTTACCTGAGCCGCTTTAACACTGAGAAGTCCAACCTGCAGCTTTTAGGGGCCGTTTGCATGTTCCTGGCCTCCAAAATGAGAGAGACTGTCCCATTAACTGCCGACAAGCTTTCTATCTACTCAGACCACTGCTTTTCAATCACAGATATTTTGGTACATCTCTTTTTAGTTTTATTAGAAATTTTATTTAACTGCTAACATAAAAAAGTGAAACGATTAGGAGATTAAAGGATTAAGGGTCTAATTACTGATGATGACACACACACACGCACAGTTAATATAATAGCCTACGGGTGATCGTAAGCTCCTGGTAAACAGAGAATAACAATCACATGTAGCCCAACCACTTAGTTATATTAATTTAATAAAATGTAAGAACCCTTTTCTCAGACGGTCGATATGACTATATCTTACTGTTCCTGCAGTGAGATTTTGATTATGGATTGGTTTTAGAGGAATGTGTGTGTTGCAGCAGTGGGAGGTGGCAGTGGTCTCAAGGTTTGACTGGTGTCTGGCCTGTGTGCTGCCCTCTGACTTCCTGGAGCCGGTTCTTCGCGCTCTCCCCTTTGTTGAACCTTTCCAGCTTCAAAACATGCGCAGACATGTTCACTCCTACATAGCTCTGGCAGCCATGGGTAAGTTGCATAACTGAGTAAGCAACAAACAAACATGTTTTTTCCAAGTAATATTTACCAGGAAATGACATGCACTGGGAGTAGATAAAGCAGAAATACAAATACAAAGCCCATTTCCAAAAAAGTGGTCTGGTACTTTATATTTGAGAGAGATACGACCACTGGCACCTGAGCGACTTAAATTTAGTATCCAGTTAGAAAGTGAAAAGATTTCACTTAAGTTCCCAAACTACTGCAAAGTGTAAATAAAATGAAAGCGGTAAATATGCAGGTCTCCCAACTTTAAATTATTTTACAGGAGTCAGTTTTTTATAATTATATACTTAAATTGGTCTCACACAGAATCTTTTCTTTCTTTTTCAGAACACTAACTGTGACTTTAGTTATAAACAAAGATTTGAGCAGATAAACAAACACAGATCAAGGTTTATTTTTTTCAGAGTCACAGCTTTTCCGGAAATAGGGTTTGTTGTTCTTACATCTTTCTTTGTCAAAATGATTAGTGTGGTAATTTTTTCATTGCATCCAGCTGAATAAAACCAGGTATATTATATCACTTGTAATTAACCAATAAAGTTTTATCAGTTAGCATTAAAAGTAACTTGTGAATTGAAACGACCTTTTACAAAGTGAACAGTGGACACAAAGCAGCCATAACTTTGATTACGATGTGTCAGCATTTCATCTTGGAGACAGAGAGCTGTGTTTGTGTAATCCTGTATTGTGTGCTGTGAAAGACCTGCATCTGACTATTCAGCTGGTTGATTTCCCACGAATCTCTGTAGTGATGCCCGAGGCAACAGGTCACAGGGATACAGCCATTTATCGCTATTATAGACAAACTGTGACATAACAAGCCATACAATTATGATAATTCCCAGCTTTTAACATTGTAACCCATTCACAAAGGTGTGCAGGGTTAGCACGGTTTGAATGGCTGGCTTTTTGTCTGAGCATTTCTCCTGCCTGAGGCAATTAGGATATTGTAGCAGACTATCAGGTTTTGGGAAATTTCTGTTCTTGAGAATTTGCTATTGTCTATCAGGGTGTGTCTATAGGGGTGACGTTGGCCAAAGTGTTTATGATCTAACCTTTACTGACATTCTCACTATAGCCTTAGTCTTTAGGTTACCATGGCCCGAACGCTCAATACATTACAACTTAAAAAGACACTTGCAAATGAATACAAGTAAAATTAGAAAATACCTTCACTGGTTTTTGACAACTTGTCTGCAGCACCTAGAAAAATGCTGCCTAGTGAGAATTGACTGCCAAATACACAGACAGTGTTCAGCAAACTTTATTATTCTTTTCATTTGTCTCTTATCCCCAGACAGCAGCTTTTCTGTGTTCTTGCCCTCCACTATTGCATGTGCCTGTATTAGCATTGCCATGCAGAAACTACAGTTAGTGGACACTGCCGTCTCCCCTGAGACAGTGCTGAAGTTTTTGGCCAACCTTTTAGCAATTGATCTGGTAAGGTTAATGTTTTACTGACACTTTCAGATATCTCTTTTGACTTTGCCCTGTCATCAACACTGATGCGCATGTTTGTGGTCATTTTCGCTAGAATCCTTATCAAACAGTCTGATGAACTTAGATGTTTTTCTAAATCTTACCCTGAACAGAGCTCGGTCTTCCTCTGCTATGACAAGCTAGATGGTGTTTTGAAGATCAGCCTGGCCTCCAGTTTCCAGGATGCTGTTTGCAGATCAAGAGTGCACAGCTCAAAGGTCAGCTACACTCCTGCTGATATGCAGGATGTTGCGCTGACACCAGTGAGACCACCACAGGGAATTAGGTTAAACTCCCCTCCCTGCCATGAATAGAAGAGATAAATCATAATATCCACAGCCATGAGAGAGAAACCTAAATAAGAGGCAAAATATGTTTAACGTAATTTTCTTCTTGCTTATAATTGTTCTTTGCATGCTGTGTTTGAGATTATTCTGTGACTAGAACTTATTTAAGACAATTTTGAAATTTTTGTTTTGTTTTTTGCTGAAGCAGATTTGAAGAAATTATTCTTTAGGACTGTTTTAAGCACCATTATACACTTTTGTAATACTTATAGTTTACACTGAAGCCTAGTAATTAAATTTGCACATTTTAATGTGTTTTTTAAGCAGGTCTTGTGCCCTTGTCTAGGTTTTGTTGAAAGTGTAATTTTAGCTTTTATATATATAGACATTGTTTGTGGTTTCCCTAACATTAAATTAATACTGGAACTACGATAAACATTTGTAGATAGGTCAAAAAACACATTAGCCAGCATTCTGTTATTTGTAGTTGTTTTTTTTATTGTTTTCTTCAACACACTCAAACCAACATGGCAGGTCACATGGCCATATCAATAAGCCAGTTACTTTGGCAGACAAGATTTTTGTCGCAGTCAAACCTGCATTCCTGCATCTTCTGGGACAAAAGAAGGTCTCAAGCAGTAAATAAATACTTAAATGCACAAATTATACAAAAGATTGAAACAGAAACCATTAGGACCTTTCTTTTCAAAGGCTGAGTGTATGTTTCCCAGTGCCAAACTTCACAAATAAAAGGATGAGTTACAGTCAACAATGACTATGGCTCAGTCCATAATACAATCTTTCAGATTACAGAAATGACAAGAACTTTTAGTTGAAATAAGGGAATTTCAAGTTCACTTTTCTATATCTATATACAGACTGAATTCCTGTTGAATGTCAAAAAATGTCAAAATACATTTACATTAGTAAATAACATCAGCTTCTGTGTGTTTATTTGTACAACGTTTGCCACATGACCTCTATACTCAAATGATAGATGACAAATACGTTGCAGTTTTCAATGGTCTTATAAATTGCTATTACAGCCATTGACTTCATGTTCTAATTTAATGCCAGTGTGCCAAGGAAATTAAGTAACTCCAATGTGCCACGTGAAATTTCATACAGAAACAAAAACAAAAATAATGCACCTGTCTCTGACCACCCGGAGGTATTTCACGAATGGCTCACCTTCTTATCCAACTTTGTGAGATACTATTGCACCAAAGGTGTAGAGAATCTTTTAAAATCAAAATGTAAAAGTTAAGACTTTGGCACCATGACTGAATTTCAAAATGTAGCTGACATATATCATACAGCAGTTAGCAAGCACTCTTCTTTGAAATACACACAGCTGCAAATTTTGACCTTGTGGCAAAAAAACAGACTTAATGAGCCCCACCTTTTTCTGTGAAACTGCCACCTGTATACAAAGAGTCAATAGTAGCCGCCTGCTTTCTTGTATCAGCTTAGGCTTGGATTCCAAAGCAGGTTCTACTTGTTACACTTGTCACTCGTGAGTCAGAAGTGCAAACCTACACCGACTAATTTAATGGGGGAAAAAACAACCGTAAAAACCCTCACCTCCACACTTTCTGACAGTGTTTTAAAAAGGAAGTTAAAAAAAAAAAATCCATTAACATCAGTTCTTTGGTATTCACAAAATGTCATTTTCTGTATTATCATGGTACAACATCTCAACTTTGAATGTATAACCCATGGGTTTTATAAGAAGGATTCAAACAACAGTCCTACTGTGACTCTAAAAAGACTGTTACCGCGTTTATTGCCACTGAAGTTTGGTGTTCGACAAAGACAGGCCAGTGTCCAGGTTCCAGTGTTCTCATTAACTTCTCATTAGCTCTCCTGCTGAAAGTTGGAGCTTTTTTGACCAGTAGAAGCTCTCTTCTCCTGAGAACCTTAAAATTTAAAATTCCAGCTGCACTTAATTGTACATAATTATTGTAAAACAAGGTTTACTTTTAGGCTGTTTTAAATCTTGTACCAATAGCCACCATCTAAAATACAAACTGATTTTTAAAAACACTCCCTTTTTGGTACTTTGCTAAAGCTAGCCATAATGATATGGTGTGTGGGTCATTCCACCACTCAGGCATATCTTCAGTAGTTTACAGCCATTTCATGAAAAGCAATTCTTGACTCAAACCTCTGTACTTCTCACGGATCTTAGCTTGCTGCGGAGCTGCGAATAACCATGCCCTGTCTGTAAGCTTCTGTTACATTATCACAGTCTGTGATGGAAAAGGCACTATCAGCCACTCCAGACTCATAGCAGGTCCAGGGCCTCCGCAACCCATCCCCAAGAATCCCATCTTCCTGAATGTCCAGCAAGTTGTCAGCTGATACACATCCTCTCATGCTAGATTTGGCTGGCTTATCAATTTGTGTTGTAGGTCCCACACGGTCTGGTAGATCCAGCTGGTCAAAAGACTCCGAAGACAGAATGCTGTCCTCACTGATGGCTCCATTTGGTCTTGACCTTGCCCCACCAAGGGGTAAAGAAGCAGCCAGCTGGTCTAGAGAGCCAAATTCATGTAACCTGCCTGAGGAGAACTTTCCATTGCGTTTCAAGATGCCTTTCCTATAGGTTGGTGCTGAAGGGCACTCTTTAGTTTGTGGTACCCAACCAGAGTCACTGTTCTCCGGAGAGGAGGAATAGTATCCCGACTCTTGCTCTGGGGGCTTCTTTAAGATACCTTTGCGAGGCAGCAGTTTGGCTGAAGGAGCATTAGATGGTGCAGAGAATCCCAGAGGCTTTGAAGGCTCCTCTAGAACAGCAGCTGGGGTTTCGCTCATTGCTTTCTGTTTCACACTGGTACGTCGCTTCAAAATACCCTTAGAGGGACGACTGTCTAGATTTCCTTCATGAGCTGTCTGGGAGACATTGTTTTCCTTCTGTGACCTGCGCAGAGAACTCTGCCTAACTACCTCCCCTCCACCATTTTGTGAGCGGAGTAGACAGCGCACCTTTGAGCCGTTCTCAAGTAAAGGCCTGGATGTGCGACGCAGCCAACTGGCAACACCAGCCAGGCCAGCAGGCTGTGATGTTGATGGAGAGACAGGTGCAGATGTCTGCTCTACTGGAATGCTCTTTGCCTCCGACAGTAAAGGCTGCTGGTAGCCCCAGTTGAGCCACCAATGTCCTGCTATCTCCTCTATTGTAGCTCTGCGCTCTGGATTTACCATCAGCATCCAACGAATAAGGCCACATGCATCTGAAAAACAAACCACAAAACAACAAAAAAAAAAAAAGTTAATTTGTGCTTGTTGAAGTAAATTGACAGTTTCACAAATGAAAGTTTAAAACAAAACCTATACACCAAAAGAACACCTTCATCTTCAAAGTAAAACCAAAAGACTCACCAGAGGGGTTACTGGGTTTACGGTAGTTTCCAGTGCTAATCTGCTGGACCAACGTCTTGTGATTGTTTCCATCAAATGGCATGGTGCCATGAACCATAGTGTATAGCAACACACCGAGGGACCATGTGTCCACCTCAGGCCCCCGGTATGGCCGTCCATTGACTATCTCGGGGGAAGCATACAGAGGGCTGCCACAAAACGTTTGGAGGAACTCATCGCCACAGTAGAGGTTTGAAAGGCCAAAGTCTGCAATCTGCAAGAAAAAAGAACACGTATCAAATTTAGTGGGATTGATAAAGGTTTATCTTAATTCCTTGTATCATCATCGGATTATTGTCTTCTAGTGTTTTGGCCACCATATTTAAATTGAAAAACCTCCTATATAATATACTACACTACCACTACAACCACTCCATCAATAATAAAAGGGTGCAATTATCACCTTTCTAACAGTTGCAACTCAAAAACTGGGAAATTGTTAACATTGTAAAAATTAAATTCATGGCTGCTGTATTGGATAGCATTACATTGTACAAGTGTACATAATTAAGTCAGCACTGAGTGTATATATCCTCATTAAAGTCAATACTCAGAAGCTCACAATATAATAGTTTAATAGTTTTAATAATAGATTTCATTATGGATGACTTTATGGTAAATTTTCTGGTATATTGAAATCATACCATTTTACTGTATGCATTGTAAATGTTAAATCACAATTTACAACAAATCAAATTCCTCCAAAATGTCTGTTCCCTCACACATACCTTAACATTGCCTTTGCCATCTAGTAAAATATTCTCCAGTTTCAGGTCCCGGTGTACTATTCCATTCTAGAGGGGAAACAACAAAAGATATCTAGTTTTGCATAACAATATACAGTATTTTACAATTATTAACTCCCAAACCATGATTTTACCCATGGTTGTCTATATTGTAGTGAAGGATTAGTTTTTTTTATTGGGTTTGGACACATTCTTCTCCCATGTGTTTTTTCCTGGTACGTCAGCTATGCTTCATTGTCCTTCACTCTGCAGGGGGGCATGCCTTTGACTCGAGCAGACTACGAATTTGTTTTGCTTTGGAAAGCAGGTCAGCCATTTCTTACGTATTGGCAGTTGTTGTAACAAAAAGACACATTCCTTGTAAGGATGTGTGATTCTGGACTCATTTTCATGTTAATGAGCTTTCGTTAGCTGTTTTACATATTAAATACAAGTCATCAGCACTTAAAACAAGTGAAAAAAAATGGTTCACACACTATGACAGGGCAAGTCACGCTAAATATTGTTTACTAAACATTTATAAAAAGGCATGCTGAAAAGTGCTGAACAGCAACACTAAAATATAGTTATACTATACAGTCTTATTTTTAAACATACCGTTCTGGACTTTGGGTGCAGATGATTGTGTGCGTGTGTTTGGCGAGTCCTTCTGTTCCATCACACCCTCATTAAACTGTGAGACCATGCGTGTGTGTCTGTGTTGGGATTGCTGGCCTTTCACCCTGACGCTAGCTCTCTACAGACCAACTGTTCATTTTCCCTGCATCGTTCTCACAGGCTCCCTGTTCAGATCAGCAGGCTGACAGTGAATAATGCGTATTATGTAATTTTGGGGGGTGCCACTGCCCTCAAAAAAAAAAAAAAAAAAAAAAAAAAAAAAAAAACGCCAGCTGAGCAGCTAGTTTGAGTGGGGCTCTGCATCATCAGTTTTGATGTAATAGCTTATAGTTAACAGAGCTAATGTAACGTACTTTGAGACTTATCAATGTAAACTGCCAACTTCTCAATGATTATACTTTGTGTAAACAACTTTGTGTTCCGTACAGAAGCTATGTATCAGGAAAGATTGTGTTACCTGATGGCAGTAGTGCACAGCTGATACAATTTGTCTGAAGAAGTGCCTGGCCTCCTGATCAGAGATGCGTCTCTTGTCAGAGATATAATCATACAGGTCCCCTCGGCTGGCATACTCCATCACAATGACAATCTTATCCTTGTTTTCAAACACTGAAAGACCAAGCAACAGCAGAACATTTTATTAAAAGATCATTCAGAATTCAAATTAATAATGTGAAAGTGAGGTCTTTAAACTTTCACAAAGAGAACAGAACAGCACAGAGTCTTTCACGGTTTTAAAACAGTGTGTAAAATGCTATGAATAAAGATATCTATCATTTAAAACCAATAGAATACACAGATTAGGCTAAACAATGCAAAAATCCAGAGCTGGAGAAACACCAGCGATGACCATCTCTTCCAGCATGAAGGGCACTCGAAGACACGAGGCTCTGCACATTATCCCGCAGCGCTGGCAGAATACAGCCGGTTACCAATGCTTATGTAATCCAACATCGGTCTTCAGCACAAAGACTTGCGTGACCAAACTAAATCTCAAACAGAGACTTATTGAGACCCGTCTTATTCTATGAGTCACGTTTTACTCCGCATGTGGCCCAGTGATTAAGTCACCTCTCAAAGATAAACAACAAAACTAAATCCAAACATTTACAAAACACTTAATAAAACATTTTTATACTGTACCTTCATATATGGTAATAATGTGCGGGTGGCAGAGTGAAGACATGATCTCAATTTCTCTGCGAATATGAACCAGATCTTGCTCATCCTTTATCTTCTCTTTTCTAATAGACTTTATGGCAACCTTAAAAGAAAAAAATAAGTAAGTTTATGAAAAGTAAGACACATGTGAAATTGGTTGAAGGGAAGAATCAGTAAAACAAATGGTGTCAAACACTTGACATTAAAGTGACACTGAACCGTTCAATTACAGCAGCAACTGTGGCCCCAGGTGAATGCAGCATGGTGGTAAATATTGCTGTGTAAATGACATAGGTCGTTTACACAGCAATATTTGTATAGTGTTTGCCAACATTAGCCACCATGAAGGTGAACCATTGAGTCTACTGAAATAAGTAATTGAGCGTTTACCGGAATATTGATTCTATTTTTAATCACAAGAGGTAGAATGTCTGAATTACTTCTACGAGTTGGAATAAAAAACACTTGGTCACACAATGGTCAGCACCTACACCGCTGTTGCAACAAGTGCATTTAGCACAAGGTAAATGCATAAGAACTGCTTTTAATCTGAAGCAGAACCATCCTCCTGTGACAGAAACATTGTTCAGTGAACTGAAAAGTCTGCTGTTTTAAGGATAAGGCAGAGGGAAATGATTAATTCTGATTAAGAACTGTCTGTTAAGAAATCTAATGTCTACAGTTACGTCTGAAAAGCCAATAGGATAAGATATTTAGATGTGAATAGTATCTAATAGGCTGTTTTCACAGACCTATCACATCCAATCTTTTGACAAGTCTCTATTCATGTCTTTATGTCTATCTGAGGTTCAGATGCCTGGGATTCCTCGGTGCACTGAGTGCGTCATCAGTCGATCCCAAGGTTGAAGGGTGTCATGAGGAGCCAGATGGTACTGGTAGGGGGGTGTCCTCATTTCCTATCGAACCCTCAAGGCACAGGGAAATGAGTAAAGCGTCGACTTGTCATATCAGTTTCAACACTAGACTGCCTCATGTCATGAGTCAGTGTCTGGCCTGAGAGCTCCCCCAGGTCAGCATAGTTTTCACACCACACAGAGCTTTTTCCTGATTCTGGTAAATGAGGTTTCCTGTGTTTGTTTGCATATCTGTCAGACGGGACCAAGTCACACTCACCATGACTTCACACTCCTGTGAGTTAACCGCATGTGTGTGTGCAGTTCGTGTTACTGTCAGACCTCCACGCAATAACCACAGAGAAGTTGAAATTTTTGATATTTCACACAGAGCTCATGGAAAATCACGCTAAAAAAAACAACATATTTTTGCAATTGAACCAGTTGCATCACCTGAGGCGAGTTTGTACCAAATACCTGCATAGAATCATTCGCAGGTTTTCCGTAGCTTAGTATGCAAAACTAGGTGACCAAACGACCAATATCATGCTAATATGTGTTAGAGTGAGAAGCAAATATTAGCAATATCAAAAATGGTCTTCACATCAAACTGAATGCATGTCAAACACCACTAATTACTAAATGTTCCAATAACATTAGGTTCAATGAGCAAATATCTAATCACACATTTGCCCAGAAATTATTACAGTTACTATGAATGGGCAGTTTCATAGGTTAATTCTGTATATCTTTTTGTAAATCTAAAAAGGTACAAACATGTTTGGTCAATAGCTCTTCCATCACTACAGATCAGAACTGTAGCACAAAAAACAGGAACTAATTGTGATGATTTACCTTTTTTCCTGCTCCTTTGTCTTATTTTTTTATGTTTATGCCTTGTGAGAGGCATTTTGTGTTTGTGTGTTTTTTCTATTTTATATACTAAAAAGTACAATTAGTGAGATATTAGTTGCTGCCCTTCTACATATTTAAATGTAGACAAAGGAAAGTATGTAACAGCTAACACACTGTAAGGTTTAAGTCTGTAACCCCAGTCAGTCAAAGTCTAACTGAAACTAGCCAATTGTTACCAAACACACGAGGACTTCAGACAAACCTAGAAACGGAGTTTCCATTAGTTGTCATCTAATAATAATGCTCCTAATAAAACAGTCCTGTTAAATACTTGAAGTGCTGCACACATGTTGTGCATCGTGTGCACATTAACCAATCACATTTCCCGAACCCCCTCCTAAATGGGTTGTGCAATCAAACATATGACAATGAGAACAGCTGTAGTTCCAGACCACACGCAAGATGAAGCCATCTTTTGTGCTGTGTCATTCCCTGTGTCAAATTACATATATTTGTCCATTATGTTGGCAATACAAAAGGTAGGCAGATGAAAACAAAGCAAGGTGAATTATTCTCTCATTTCAATTTTATGTTAACCGCCATTTGCTTGGTATGACATCGCAACATTTATTTGAGCCAATTAATTTATATTTCTTAACATTTGAACAGGAGCATGTCGCACTGACATCGGGTACTTGTCTGCTGGGATAAATCTTAGACAGCAACGATTATCCAGTGAACGCAGAGTGATTGAGCAGCAAGTCATGGCAGACAGAGCAGTGAGAAGATGGGCGTGTTGACGAGCCCGAATTAGTATCGCAGCCTGTTTACTGCAGGTAAGGGAGGGGAATTCCTGACACTCACTTCCGTGAGTTCGGAGCACTTTCACTCATAACAAACATGATCTCTGCTTCACTTCCATGCCAAGTATCTATTACTTTAAACAGTGACTTTATCAGAAACTGGTCCACTGCTCCTGATGGACTTTTGGATTTTGATCATTTTCAGGTTACATTTCCTCGTGAAAACCTCACCTGAGAAACCCTTATTTTCACAGTCAAGTTACAATGAAACTGATTAAGAGACACTGATTGAAATCTAAGGTCACCTGTTGTGTTCGGTGCTGAAGAGCTGTATATAATATTTGTTGTAGCCTTACTGATAGTTACCTGAAGGCACTTTAATGCTAAACACTTTCATAAATTACAGGATTGGATTGGAATATCATGAAATCCTACAGTCCACAAAGGGCACCGTCATTTGTTTGCCAAATTCTCTGCAGCCCTTTAGGGAGGTTCTCCCTGTCCATTTCCCCTCAGGTCGTGGAGGACTGAAATCCACCTAAAAGGCCACTTGCAATTTCCCCTTCTCTCCTCCCCAGGAACAGAGAGAAACTTACCTAACTTCCTGTCCAAATTTGCCTCCTGGGACAGGTCTGCTCAACTTATCACACAAAGCACATTTTCCTTTATGCTTCCTTTACAGTAATAGGAGGCGATAGTGAAACTAATTTTGTAGTGACAAATTTGGAGGAATCAATCTATGCTTTTCTCTTTGTAGGACTGGATTCATTGTTAAATGATCTTTCAATTTACATTGATACAGAAAAATAACATTTTAAGAAATGTGTGAAAACATTGTACTTTACTAATTCAGTAAAAAGAATTATTAACCACAGTTTTATTGCACTGATAAAGAAACATCATAAAAGCTTGCCACACATGGAGACAAAGTAAAAAAAAAGCAACCCTACAGATTGTTTTTTTAAAACCAGTTTTATTATTAAGAATATGGTTCACCACATTTACAAGGTGAAACTTTTTGAAGCCAAATAAAACTACAATTTGGCATCTCCTGAAGAAAATGCATGATTGCTGAAAGCAAGCGGTTGGCCGCTGCTGTGAGATTGGAAGCCCTGAAAGGCTTTGCACCTGAGATCAATAATAAAACCGTTGCAAAAAACATCTTTTCACAACTACAGTTTTCCAAAGCTCAAAACTAATTGAGTAACCCTGAGACTGGAAGCCCTGAACGATTTAAGAAGTGAAATGGAAGGGAGGTCTTTTGATGATCAAAGACATCCCAAGCCTCCCATAGACTTCCATTCAAAATATAAAAGCATAAGACTATAAAAATGGATTTACATTAGCCATCAGCACGCAAAGTACACGGCCACCTCAGCTTACTATGCTTAGAGTTGGAACCATGTTTGTAGCTTTGAGCGTTAAGCAGCAGCAGCGCACAAAAAGGTACAGTATAATAATAATAATAATAATAATAATAATAATAATAATAATAATAATAATAATAGGAAACAACAAGAGTTGTTTCAGAAACCCCACTAATTCCAATCCATACCTAGACTACCTGTGAGCAGACTCGTCTAAAAATAGCTGCCTAACTAAACAACAGGTGGCCAGCGGGACGGTGAGCAAACACGCCGCCCGTA
Organism: Channa striata; assembly: GCA_033026295.1. NCBI lineage: Eukaryota > Metazoa > Chordata > Actinopteri > Anabantiformes > Channidae > Channa > Channa striata. The sequence goes on along the minus strand of CM065168.1, from coordinate 14,218,498 downwards.
TCTGCGGCTGCGGACGCGTTGGACCCACTTTGATCCCACCTCGATCCCCCTTTGATCCCCCAGTGACCAGCAGTCACACACACATTAACACTCACCAGTCTGCCGGATCTTTCCCTGGCTTTCTTCACCTTGCCGTACGTTCCTTTGCCGAGCGTCTCCAGAAACTCGTAGCGGTGCTTCAGGTTGTGTTTGTGGTGGTGTCTCTTCACGGCTTGCTTTTTCACGGGCACCTGCACCGGAGGCTGCTCGTCGGCCGAACCCCCTCCGACAGACGGCCTGCAGCTGGACGACAGCCGCACCAAGCCGTCCATCCTGGCCGAGTCCCTCCTGGCACTTACGCTCGGACGCAGCTCGGGGTGATAACGCTCATCCGAGCTCCGGCTGTTGGAGCAAAGTTTCCTCCGTGTGTTCAGGCTCAGGTCACACGAAAAGAGTCAGTAAAAGCGCGTGTTACGACGACTGCGAGGCCGAAAACTGCTGGGTTCGAAAAGACGGGGACCAAACCGCCACCTGAAGGCTGCAGCGCGGTTCTCGCTCTATCAGCTGCAGGCGGAGGAGGCGGCGGCACAGCGCGGGGCCGGACACGCCGCATCACCGGGGGGCGGTTCAGAGGAGCGTTGGATTTATAGCACTGCTCCATCATACACTGACTGACAGAGCTGTGAATCCACGCGTTTACACTGCCCCGCGAGGAGGTATGAGTTGAAAAGTTTTTATTTTTGCTTGTTCAGGACCACAACGAATAGTTGATTATGAAATTTTAGCTGACTATTATTTTCTCGACTACTGACTAATGGTGGCAGAGGTGATATAAATAGCAGGCCTGTTGTTGGTTTTGTACTGGAAGACACGTAAAGTAATAAAGCCCGTAGGACACTGAACGCATCTCCTGTGTGTTTACTGTCAGTGAATCATGTTCACAACCACAGCAAACAAATCAGACAGGAGAAAGTCCGGCACAAGCGGCCCAGCTTTAATATCGCCCTGCAATATATATTCTGTGCCTATAATATATATTATGCCTTCCAATGAATACAAATATGCTAAATGTTTTATGTCATTTTGTCCTTCTACTTCACCACAATACAAAGGAAAATAGTTCTTATGTTCTTACCGATTCTAATATTTTGTTAAGACTAAAATGTTGGTAAAATAGTTACAATGTGGTCCTTTAATATCCCCAATAGTACAATGCAACATACATGTACAAAAATACCCAGAAATTATATAATTAAACTAGGTTTATTATCCTATCTACTGCTTCAACCAGCACAACATGTGGAATCTAAGATTGATTTCATAATACACAGTTGATGCTGTCCATGAGTCCATGTTAGGCAGTCCATGGGCACACCATCGTTCAAACGTTTGAAATGTGTATTTTGGTAATCATAAATAAACATAATAGGAAAAAGAAAAAACAGAAATGAAAGTAAGGAAACCCAAATGAAACACGGGGGAAACTCCAAGAAAGTGGGAGAGAGTAAGAGAAAGCTAAAAAAAAAAAATGAGTCATCAGCTCCACTGGACCCAGGTACAGCAGTAATGAGCAATGTGATGATGGTTGGACTTTTTGTCCAGCAAGACAGGATGAGCAAACATCCATTATTTTTAGGAACATTCAGTTTCAAAACTTTGAGCCAGTTGGCTGCTTCCCACACATTGTGTTTTAACATCCTATCCCACCAGGAACATCCTTTGTTTCTGCCATGAGATTTTTTAAGTAATTTTACACTCATGCCTACATAGTAACACTGTGCACAAATCAAACAATAAAATTAACTATAAGTGTGCCTGAGGACCAAAAATGACAATTGGTTCATAAAATCCTGTATTTTTGGAACAGAAGAAAAGCACACAATCTTGGAAAGAGGCATGTAAAGAATAATACTGTATTGCGGAAAATGTATTGCATACCATAACATTTCTGACTCACATTGTATAAATATTATTAATATATTTTACATTTATGAAATAAACATTTAAGTTTTAAAATAGGCCATTCGAGACGAAATTAAGAGTTTGTGTAATTCTTTATGACTGCCAGGAGAGGGGGCTCGTGTTCTCTATAGTGTATTGCCTGTTTTAAAAAGCGTCTGTTATTAATCAGTAGTGGAAAGTCAGTCGTGCATTTGCTGAAGTATTGTCCTTACAATCTGGAGTTTATTCTACTTTACTGAAGAACTTAAAAATATGTTTTCACTTTGACATCATGGGCTTTAGACACAGATTTCTATAACTATAGATGTAGATAAGATTTATGGGCCAGTTCTGCATTATTATCTACCTGCTCATGCTTGCACTTGTGGTTAAGATAAGTCCATTACCAAGTGCCAAGTACCTGTACTCTGACCAGTGACAGTATATTTTAATCTAACCTAAGTAAAGCTGTTTATAAAGTAATTTAAATTAGGTCAATCATGAAACACTATTTTGTATTGTGGCATCAGCAATAACCTTTCCTACGTTAATTCTATTTAGTATTTAACATTTTTACATTTTTCCACAAATGTCCTCTAGGAATTATCTTTCAAATAAAGGCTTGAGCACTTTTCCCACCACTTCTGAGTAAGAGTATTCAAAAATGCTCATTTTAAATAAAATCAAGATTTGCAGAAATCATGGGATCTAGGCGGTTTATAAAAGTATATTGGAAAAACTATGCTGCTCGAACAAATCTTTCCGACTCAGCCCACATTCCCATAATGTACAGAAGTCTCTGCACCATGTCTATATAAGAGCCCACTGAAGGAATGTTCCTACATTTCCCAGAGTGCAGTGCGTTGTGCCGGACCACGCCTTCCTCTCTCTCCCAACTTTGGTGGAATCGCGATTCTGTTTGGCAGCTATGTGATTTGGTTCGGAGACACCTCGCCCTGCTCCACCACCGTCACCAGCAGAATCACTGACTCTTCTCTCCGTTTCGTCACCACCGAAAGAGAAAGCAGATAGCGTTAGGCCGCTTTAAGCCGGGGTACCGAGCTCTCCGGAGCGGAAGATGTCCGCTGGTTCCTCTGGGCCAGAGCCAGTTTAGGAAAATCTCAATGCAAGGAGCGGCATTAGGAGAGCACGAACATTTTCTCGGGTTCTGGTTTCCGACCCGGGCCCCTTCTTTCTCTTCAACGAGTGGTTGCGTGGCTGTAAATCAGAGTCCTGGGCAGTGACGATAATACGGCGCTTCACTTTAGTTTTTGTGCGGTTTTGTTTTTGCCAGGCCGAGGACTGGACGGACAGGGATGCCTTCAAGCTAGCAGCGTCAGCTAACGTCATCTGGACCACAGCTAGCGGCGGAGTCGCGAAACACCGATTAGCACGTCAGTTAGTGCTCATCCAAGGCTTGGAAATGCTCGTTCTTATTTAAGACGCTCGTCAGTTTGCAGTCAGACGGACGCGCGAAGCAGAGGAGACACTCCTCCTAAACAAAATGCATGAATATTTGATAATTTGTTAGCTAACTGTTCTCCTAAATAAAAGCTAGCTAGCTGTGCGCGGGTCAGCTTCAGCTGCATAACAACAAAAGCCCAGTGCATGGACATAGTCCACTGACACTGAAAGGACTGATGTCTGCCCAGCACTAATACATGCCAATGGTAGAGATATATTAACATTTACTGCAAATCTCAATTAAGACATTCAATCTGAGAGTTTGGCATCGTGTTAATAGTATTGAAAAGGGGTAAACAGCAGCTAAATCTGTTGACCATGGAGGGAAATACACAGCAGCAGAAAATGAGCCTTTTACCTCGTGAACTGACAAGGGTATTTAACAGCTACAACAAACACTCCATACAGCTGAAGAAGAACCTTAAGGAGACCAATGCATTTTTCCGGGAAATAAGGCAGAATTACAGTAATGCTTGTGCATCAACTATGAGCTCGACGTCAGCATCTCTTGAGGCAGGTAGGTTTGAAAACATGCAACATGTCAGCATCCCACTTTAATGTCAGTGTTTACCACATCCTAAATGATTTCTAACACCTTAAATCATTTCCACAGTTATACTTCTCCATCCTGTTGCTAAACAAATGAGAGAACTAATAAGTTGCTTCTGCCAAGTGATTTCTAAACCAACACTGCACTGAGAAAAATGCAGTAATTAGGGTTGTGGAAAGCCAAAGGGCTTAAGCATTCTCTCAGAGGCATGCGCAGAATTTGTGCACCGAATATGCTGAGATTTCTGTTCATTCCTCTCCTTTGGATTAATTCTGCCTTGGAGGTGTGGTAATGACAAGTTAGGTTTGCTTTTATACTGTAGACCTAGATTTGTGCCTGAGTCCATCTTTAAAATGTTAGATTGTGTTTGTCCAATGCAGCCTCCCCAGACAAATTAATTTTTTGTTTTGTGTTTTAAATCACTTGTCCATAAATTACATTTCCTCAGTACTTTTGCCTTTTTCACCACATCATTTAAATACTCTTTTCTACAAAACTCTTGATTAAACACTCAGCAGTCATGGTATGTATGCCGATAAAATGCAGTGCGTCACATGGACAAAAGTGGCTTACTAGATCAGAGCTGGTCTCTGTGCACAGAGGTCAAAATCATTTACCTCAGCGTTGAATGAACAATGTTAGGCTGACAATTAGTCAACAGAGATATTAAACCATAAAAATGCCTTTCATAGACAAGGCCAAAACATGTTTTTACTTGCTAACTAAATTCATCTTGCAAATGTCTTGCTTACACCTAATTGGACAGAAATGCATATAATTTAATGCGGTTTGATTTGTTTTTAAGAGGTATATGTAATAAAACCCCTGGGTATGCTTTAATAGATCATATTAGGTGAAGAGCTAAATGCTGATAGAATGTTAGATAAGAGTAACAGTAAACACAGTAAAACCACATGCATACTAGAAACAAATGCACTGTTTTGTGGAAAAAAGTAGGCCGGTGCTTCTTTCCCTTCAATTTGTTATATAATTGTTTTAGACTGTGACTCAGCATCACTGAGGATTATTCCTTACATCCGTAGAAACAGGGCTGAATTGGTTCTTCTGTGTGTGAGCCACATCTTAGGTCTAGATCAGAAAATAATAGCCCAAGGAATTATATGATATTAAGTGTTTTGATATCTTTGTCACTGAACAGTGATCTAGTTTATATTCTGAGAACGATGGTTCCATACAAAGGATAATGTGTCATTCAGTACTTTATCTCTGTGTAGAGTCCTGTCCAAGAAATCCTGAAAAGCTCACTAATTCCAAGAGTTTATAGCATTGCTTTGGGATAGTGATTAAGTTTTAGATAATTTTCTTCTTAGTTTACCTCTCAGCATCATATGCTTTCTTTTGTTCTGTCTTTTCCTCAAGGTCAGCTCAGCTGCATCTCTTTCCCTAGCCATGAGGAAGAATTCCTGTGCAATACGGTGGGTGCTGCCCCGTACATTGTCATACTGGGCCAGGACTGCGCTGCCCGCTACCAGCTGCTTAACTGCCTTTTAGGGGAGAGGCTACTTCCCTTGGGCCCAGAGGCCGGCGAGCCCTGTCAAGGAGTCCAGGGGATTGTCTGCAAGAGGCGAAAGCTGTGTTTCACCCATGGGAGACAGACACGACTTAGTTTGGCACTACCGGGCCAGTATGAGTTGGTGCACCAGTTAGTAGCAAACTGTGGACGCTGGGATACGGTGCCTCGGGAGGACTTGGAGATCCATGAGCAATGTGAGGACCCAGCACACAGACTTGCAGAGCTGGAGATCACCCTGCATCACCAACTGCTACAGGTAGGGATTGAATGAAACTTGAACCTTCTGAATATAAGTGCCATGTCGATATATCATGAGGATAAGCATGTAAAAGTAAACAATTTACTGTCAACATGTATTGATCCTCGCTGCCATTTCTTTATTAACACTTTGATACTTTTATTCACAGCATCTGCATAGACACCATTGGGCTGAGTGCTATAACCATAACTCATTTATTTTACACAAGATGCATAATGACTGTGAGATGAGGCAGAAGTTCAGGCTTGTATACACAAAAAGTATGTTTAAGAGGTTCATTATTCTCAAAAACCATTAAAATAACAGACAGGATTGTTCAGCTCTTGGAAAGATCCAGGCAGCAACTGTTTCATTGTAATATTGATGATTTTGAGGTAAATAGCAAAAATATTGTGTTCACATTACGGAATAATCCACCAGGAATGCAACCTCATGTGTACGTGATTTGGCCAATCATACGGCATCCTGGCAGATCCACTGTAGGAAAAGTTTAACCAGATCTAACTGTTTCTCTGCAAAAGGCGTCTTCATTTTGCTAAAGAAAACACACTTCTCCACAGATATGAATTGTGAAAGCATATGCTTGGGTGTGTAAAGAGAAAGTGAAGTTACAGAAGTTTAACTTTTACAGAATCTAGTGTGATTTCCCTTAGCTTCCTGTGACATTGAGTCATCATTTTGGAAAATATTGCCATGGTAGGTGAATGCTGCTGCTACAGTATGTGAGCAGAGTGTAGAGTGCTGACTAACTTTTAAGTATGACAGTACTCAATTAGTACATCCTGCATGGAGCCAATGGAAAAATTTATGAATTTATTGTTTATAACTTTTCCCAATACTGTTGCTTGCTATTGCAATAAATTCTTTCCAGGTGGGTTCCCTTTTCTTCTTCTTCATCTCTTCCCACCTCTGTCAATTTAAACAAATTTTTGGCACAAGCAAAAGATAGGCAAGTAAACCTTTCTAACCACAGTAGGATGCACAGGTGAACAAGCAGTAAAACACAATGGTGCCCACATTCCCAACAGTTAAAATAGTGTAATTTACTTTTACTTTTCTCGTATAGTTAAAATGCTGAGCATGCCTGAAATCTTGGTGTAGTGAACCAGCCTCAATAATCAAGCATTGCTTTGCTTATAAACTGATAATTTCCTGAGTTGTTCAGTGTTTTACTTCACTTGAAATTGTTTTGTGTGTGTGTTTGTCCTCCTCAGACTTTAGACATTTCTAAACAGACTTGCAGATTAGTGTCGGAGTTATGCGAAAAAAGAAATGGTATTTGTCATGCTGGTGTTTAGTAATTGTGTGTTGGGAATTGCAGGATCTTGTGGGGGTGAATTGATTTAGCATAGTTTAAGAATTGTCATTTGTTATCAAGTTTGACACATGGAAATTAACCTCTTATCCTTTAGACCAAGGCCCTTCGGCAAGCATCATACAGCCTCACAAAGTAGGACTAGTTGTGCCTTAGGGCAGCCCACCCACCCCATCCCCTTACGTAATGCAACTGGTCTGGTGCAATTCACATGACTAGGTCATGTAAAAAACATCCAAACCCTTTGCTCTGAAGTTGCCAAGGTTACAAGTGTCTTTGGGCATAATAATTGTTCATATAATTTAAACTATTTTTTGGTTCTTAAATCTCCTAAATTGGGATTTTGTATGTGCTGTACTAGTATAAAATACCTGTTCACAACAGCATTTACTTTGCAGTTTTAAATGCATTTTGCATGTGTACTCTTATAAAACTGTATATCTTTTAGTGCAGTTCATGTTTGCGATAAAATCACACCTGTCATTGTAAATTCAAATTATAGGTAATTTATGACTATAATAATACTTTTGTATTGTTCTCTTTCAAAAGTTTTGTAGCAAAACTAAACAAGTAAATAAACAACTGGAAGGAAAACTAGTCACGATTAGTTATTTGGTGTAAAGGCATTCATTTAACAGCCCGCTTATTTTCACATGTGACTGAACTCCGTGGGAGCTGTAGTCACTTATTTGTGACACTTCAGAGGACCTCAGAGACTCAAATAGCTAAGTTATTGTTCATGATAATACAAACATTTGCCACAGGCTAGAGTCAATCAACCTTGTCATCCTAGATTAAGTTTATTTAAATGTTTTTTAATTTTTTGTTGTTGTTGGTTTTAACTTTTTTCCCATGCTCAACAAAAATTATCTAGAACTTAAAGTAAAACCTCATCAGCTAAATGGTTAACAATTTGCTGGTGTTTTTTCAGATTTCTGCTGAATGAATTAAGAGACTTAAAATTTTGACGTGGGAGTACATGGTAGCACAGAATCTCTCTGCTTACTGTGGTATTCACACATTCCTGCCATAATCACAGCACCCTGCTTTAGAGGCCAGCAGATGACAACCAACTTGCTAATTGGCTTCTCTCCATCCCCAAGTTTTTCCACTTCAGTTTAACCACGCAGTAATTTAAAGGACATAAAAGGGTTGCCAGCCTTTCACCACATTTCTAAAATTCTTTTGAGGTACCTATTCTGTTATGTTCATTGCTCTGGCGCCACCCATTCAGTTTGGACACTTTGCTTGTTAACAAAGACCTGTGATTTTATCGGTCGCCCTTAAAACATACTTATTAAAAATGAGATTAGTTGATTAATTAAGTTTGACTGTGCCACTTTGTAGATTTGTCTCAAATGACAGCAGTAATGCTAATTCATACTATATGTTTATGTTTATAAAAAATAATAGAATACATAAATTGATAACTTCAGAGTAGCTCACAGACATTTTTGTTAATGGTTGTTGTTGAAAACAAGCTACATTAATGCAATCCAAACATTGTATTGCTTTTTTCGGTTGTGAACAAATGCCTTCAGGCTATCTTTGTTCCAGCAAGCCTGCTCAGATGGGCTCTGCTCTTGTTTCTTGGAGACAGGACTGACTGTCTCCTTTGTGTGGCTGTTGGCCGTTTCTGCCTCTTTTCTCTAACTGTCCCCCCCGTCATGTCACCACCTCAAACTCAGTTTGTTTTTGTTTATGCAGTTTTTTTTTTATCAAAGGTTAAGCAAAGATTTTTACTTCTGCCTGTCACAGGCATTCCCAAGACCAACTCAAATATTTATGTGCCACCATGTGTTTCAGAAATAGAAGGAGCGTGTGATACATGTGAATTTGGATTTTCTTGCTTTGGAGTTCTAGCTTAAATTGATTTGATAACTGTGCTTCATTTGTCTGAAAACAGGAAAAGGATTTCTCAGGATAATTTCTTCTCCGTGCTCTGAAAATTTAATCTGTTCATGTTGTCTCCTGATGTTTGATAAAAGATATATGAATATATCCTAATTGGATGATTTGATTTAGATTTGGTTCTGAATATTATTAGACACTGGAAACAAACTGTAAACACAGATATATTATTATCCTTTATATGTAGGAAGAACTTGTTAGAAGACCATTCCTTTTTACACTGCTAGAATGAGTTATGTTATAATTGGAGTATAGATGTGGATTTGTGTTCATGAAAACTTATGTGTGAGCTCTGTATTCATCCTGTCTTCCTGCAGATCTTGGTGTCTATCATCTCCCTGGAGAAATATCAGTCTCTTAACTATTAACTATTTTTACTGCTAGGTTTGCCTGAGCAGGTGGTGTACAATAGTTTTATCTGAACTTTTAGCTAAACCTGACAAATGATGAGACCTGTGAGAGTTAAATAAAACCAAAATCACATCAGTTTTGAGGGAAGATGCAGTTGGGTAATTCCCTGATTTCCATTTGTCACCACAAGTGACACCTTGCACTCTTATCCATCATACAGCCCTTATTATAACACTAACGATTAGTAGAGCAAATGTCTTTTTTTGGAGGGGGTTAACCAAGCTCAACTAAAAACTGGCAAATACACGCACTAGCCACTTCATCACAATCTAATGCAAGTAGCTGTGCTATGAATTCTACATTTATAAGGATATAATTTCTCTTTTTTTTCAGAAAGGTGATAATTAATAATGTAATAATAATGAGGTGTTTATTATTGAGGACAGTATTTCTTATTGAGGTCGTGGTACTTTGTGGAGGTATACACAAAGGTGTGGTGTATTTTACTAACAGGCAGAGTAAAATTTTGAAACTCCAATTTAAACAAATGACGGGAGCAAAATGTATAAGCTTTTAAAATGCACCTTTTTAAAACTCCACCGAATATAAGATCAATTTAAAAACACATAGTAGACTTCTCACCTTTCTTACTTTATTGGATTGGATTGTACAGTCGTACCCAATAAAGTAGTTAATGAGCGTGACTCTGGTTGTGGTGCATTGTAGTATGTGGAACAGATTTTTTTTTGTACTAGACCAAGTGTTCTCATAACCTCTTTGTTACGACCCAGTTGGCTTGTTTTATAAAAAATGTTATTTTTTTGTTTGTTTTTGTTTCATTGGCAGGAAGCAAAGGTCATGGTGGTGCCTTGTCCCAGTGTCCAGCAGATAGAAGAAGCCCTGGAGGACTGCACTCGCAATGTGATCCCTTTAATACTCTATAGCATCAACAAGGAAACTCTAAGCACTGAGCAGGTGGCTGAGCTCTGGAAGGTCAAAGAAATGCTCTCTTTTCCCATCTGTTTTGTTCGTATTCCTGACCCCAAATCAGTAGCCTCCCCGGAACCCAGTCGCCGTGCAGAGAGGGAAAAAGACAGAGAGAAGAGCGCCCTTCATAAGCAGCTGCTCTCCCTTGGGTTCATAAGTAGCCCAACAGGAAACTGCTCGTGTGGTGCCCCTACACAGATACCCACCCCAGGTGCCAAGCCACAGAGCACCCTGGGAGAGACTTTTGAAAGACTGCATCGGTTGCTGGTGCCTTTTGCTCGTCAGGTGCTTCAAAATCAGCAGGTGGAGGCTGCCAACCTGCTCAATGGCGTGCACTGTCGCTGTCTAGACCTTTTCATCAATCAGGTCAAAAGCTTAGTAGCACTGTTAATCTATATACCTGTAACGTTTTTACTGCTTTCTACTTTAATAACACTGCATGAGCTGCTCGGCCTCAGACCCAGTAATTATCAGTAAAATCATCAACAGACTTTTTTCTTTCTGCTTCGCTTTGCTGCAGGCCTTTGATATGCAGAGGGACCTGCAGATTACACCACGCAGGCTGGAATACACCCGTGAGAAAGAGGGTGAACTCTTCACCTCCCTAATGGCCATTGCTAACCGCAAACAGGAAGAGATGAAGGAGATGATTGTGGAGACACTCAGCAGCATGAAAGATCAGTTGCTGGAGGATGCTGCCAACCTGGAGTTTACAGGTTAGTGACTAAACACTAGAAGGTGGGCAGAGGTTCTCTTCTGTGCGTGTGTGTGTGTGTTGTTTTATTCATTTTTGGGTTGTTTGTTTGTTGTTTAAGATTTTATTAAGAAAACATCTCAGTCTGTATCAGCTCTGATTTATGAACGCAAAAATGTTACATGATTTAACAATTTATCCACATAAAATAAAGCACAAAATCTTCTGTTATAAATATCTTGTTTTGGCAACTGCATGAGTTGTTTTATTTGTTTACACAGACAAAAGTAGATAATATGGTAAAAAAATAAACCTGGAGAACAGGGCAGCAGAGTGGTGTTCACAGAGAAGATTGTAAAGCCTAAAAAATGAGCGGGAAAGTAAAACTAATATTTTTACAATGTGCAAACAGTTGCATAAAGTATAACCACAGAGATCACCACAAAATTATATTTTATAAATTCCCCAAACCAAGACCTCTGTCTGTATATGTCCAATTAATTTTTTTTTTGTCATGTAATTCTAATAAACTGACTTGTTTCAAAGCTTGTGTTTTGCACTGGTATTGGTAAGAGGATATTATGACATCAACAGTAGTAGGTGTATCATGTGCTGTTTTGTTATGATGTGGCTGATACATGTTGATACATGCTTTATTCTTTTTCAGGTATTTATGTACTAATAAAAGCAATTAGTCCTCTGCATTAACCTATCCTTGCACTGCTGGACAGGCTTTACCCAAACCAATGCCCATGTCTCTTTGTGGAGCTCCCAGAGGCAAATGATCACAAAAAGCCATTAGACGACAAAAGTCAATGAAAGTGAAAAATGAAAAGTTTCCAGTGTATCCAAAACAACAAGATGTCATTGTAACCAAACAGCTAATTTGGTATTTATGATGGATAATTTTCTCTCCTTGTAGTAAGATCATTTGTTTTTGTGCAGGGGATTTACTTTAAGTAAGACTGTCAATATGCCTACAAAATACCTACACAAAAAATGAATATCCAGCTCTACTGGACAAATAGTGAATGGTAACTGTATTAGTTTACTTACTTGTTGTTTAAAAACACATCGTTTTTATGTTGTTATTTCCAAGAATAACATAGCGTTAAAATGTTTTGTCTGTACTAAAGTTTGCCGTCCTTTGAGAATTTTATAGCAGTTAAACTAAATATATTGTCTAATAATTATTATAACCCAGTAACTTTTCTGCACAATGTAAATGAATAAAGAATTGGAAATGTGTTCTTTAGATACATAATATATTTTTAGTTTGTAGGTTGCTGAAAATGGGATTTGCTATTAGATCGCAGTTACTTTGATTCAGTGGTTACTCAACAGCGACAACACAAGTGACTTATTTAGGATGCACTTCAATCTAATAAGAAATAATTCCCTCTTCAGTTCTTTATCAAACGTCATATCTGACTTTAATGCCCTGCATTTACATTATTTTAACCGTTCTTAGATTAACAGTATGGTAGGAGAGCCTCGAGGCACAGTTGCTTTGATTTTACAGTTTCAGAGTTCTAGTTTGCAGCCTAAGTTGGTTTAATTTTTTGCATTTTTTTAATCTGCCCACAAAGTTTGCTGACAGACTCTTCTCCCAGTTTTTTGTGGTCTTTAATCTTCTAGTTTCTTCTCTTGAGCATGCTAAAAGATGCAATGCACTTACATTTACTGTTACCAGGATGTTTACATAGTCAAAATTAACACACAGTTTTATGATTTGTTTGCTACATTTTGTATACTGTAAACATCAGTATTGTTTTTAACCATTGGCAGAAAGGTACATCATGTCACAAAACATTGCTTAATGGCAGTACTCGCCATAACGTCAGTTCAAGTCTGTTTTGTTCACAAGCGCAACTATGCCTGAGGGCTTTTTAAAAGCACCTTCTAATGCTTATTTTTGACTTGTGATGCAGTATTTGCATTGTTTGTGTGACAGATTAACATAAGCTGAATTTAACATTTAACAAAACTAAAATTGGACAACTTAAAGTCTGTAAGACATGTTTATCTTTTGTTAATGTTATTTTTTCTGTAACCAAAATGTCTTAATAGTACAAATATGTGAACAGTTGTTTTTGCTTAAACAAAAATGTTTTAATAATGGTACAAACAGATGAACACTTGTTTTTGCTCTAAACAAAAATGTCTTAATAATAGTACAAACAAATGAACACTTGTTTTTGCTCTAAACATATTTTGATATTATTTTAGAAAAAAACCCCAAAACTTTACCAAAATGCACACACTGTACATTAACTTAACAAACTTTTCTTTTCTTCTGCAGACATCATAGTAACAACAAATGGCGATCCTGTTACGTCAAAAGAGATCAAATCCTGCATCCACCAGATCCAGGAGCTGATAGTGGTTCGTTTGAATCAGGCTGTAGCAAATAAGCTGACAAGTTCTGTGGACTATCTGAGGGAGAGCTTTGTAGGAACTCTGGAGCGATGTCTCAACAGTCTGGAGAAGTCTAACATTGATTCTTCTGTCCACAACATCACTTCCAATCACCTCAAACAGGTGGGCAGTTGTTTGTCAAAAACTGGAAACGTATTTATTGTGTGAACAGCAGCAGCGACGGGGTGGTTGGGATTCTACGATAGAGGTAGAAGGTCTGTGGCAGCTGGGGATTAATTTTTTTTGCATGCATGAGTTTCATGTTCTTCCTCTGCCCTGTATATATGTGTGAATGGCTGTCTCTCTCTCTTTGTGCTGTGCTTTGATTTACCTGAGACCTTTTCAGGTGTACATCTCTCCCTCTGGCCACTAACAAGATAAATGGTTTAGCTTTTCACTATTTAGTCTGCTTGTCAACAGAAGTCTAAAAATACTCAGTTGAGAGCACTATGATAAATATTTAAACATTTACATATATATTATAATCTGTTATAAGTTTAGCATTTCGCAGTAGTAAAGAGTAAAGAATTTACCTGTTGTGGAACATATCAGGTGACTTGTCTCCCTGTTCCTTTAACTGTTTTATGAACTGTTGATTCATTATTGTTTAAAATTAAAAAGCAAAGGGGTCTGAAAACATTTATTAGTTTTTGTGCATTAATGTAAAAAAATGCGATACAGTAAAAAGTTTGTCAAACAATTTTTAGGATTATTTCTGCTACTAATCATTAAATATAAAATACCTACATTTTCTCCAAAACAAGTCCTTACACTGTTCACCTGCTGAGTGTTTTGTGTATTAAAAAACATTTACATAGCAGGTGTGGTGCATTAACACAAAAGACGAGCAGTGTTGGCTCAATGCACACATTTATTTGGGGAGAACTGAACATTTCCATTTGGAAGAATGTGAAAATGTTTGAACTTAAGCTGCAAATGTTCTTCACTACATTTGGTCTCTGCACTCTGCTCAACTGCCCCCTCTTACTTAATTTTTGTATTACTCTGCAGCCCTAGTAGACATCATTTATGTGTAAATCAGCTGATGTCTTCTTGGATATTTACTTTCCTTTCTCATTTGTTGCAGTTATTAAATGCTGCCTATCATGTGGAGGTCACCTTTCATTCAGGATCCTCTGTCACACGACTTGTCTGGGAGCAAATTAAACAGGTAAGTGTCTCAGAACACATCGTGGTTTCAAATTTCATGAATAGGGGTAATGTCTGCAGGGGTATTTATCATGTAACTTTGTGACTTGCTTGTAGATAATCCACAGGATAACATTTGTTAACCCTCCTGCCATCACTCCAGAGTGGAAGCGGAAAGTGGCCCAGGACGCAATAGAAAGTCTCAGTGCTGCCAAACTTGCCCGAAGCATCTGCTCCCAGTTTAGAACTCGCCTCAACAGCTCCCATGAGGCCTTTGCAGCATCTCTGCGCCAGGTTGAATTCCTGTTTTATTTGCTGCCCTTTTTTGTTTTGTTTTGTAATTTTTTTGTTCTCCACTTTTCTTCCTCTTTGAATACAGCATCCTGTTCCATTCATGATTCCTACTCTTATCCTCTCATCTAAACCTGTGAAAAAAAATGTGGTGTATCTCTAAAAACCTACACTTCAGACATTGAGAAAAATAACTAGTTTAGCACAGAATTTTATTTTTATAAGCAACTGGTAGAATTTATCCCTCTTTTACACAATTTACACCTACAGTTTAGTAAAACATAGATGGCTACTCCGCTACATTTATTGGACCTGTGCAGACAGTCACAGACAAAAAAACAAGGCTTTTATAATGGTAACAACAAAAATCAACAGACTGTGCATAATGTACCTGGGCAGCTGAGATCAAGGTCATGCAGGCTTACATGTGTGAACATGTGACTTGAATCATACAGAGGGCAGATGGGGTGACTTCCTACCAGCTGGGAAACTACTAATGTGCGTTAAATATTGACTGATTAGCTCTAGCTGACATTTTGGCTTTTTTTGTTTTCATGCACATTTGAAGTCACAGCGTGTGAAAGATCTGTAGAGAACTTTCTCAGGAAGTGCACTTTTTTTTACTGGTCTGATGGACTGTGCCCTGATTGCCTGCTGATTCACCTCAATAATGTTTTGAACGTTTTAACACCTACTGTATTAGAAGCTGGGGACACTATGGGCAGGTACTACAAGGCAGTCCTTGTCTGAAGCTCAAGCTCCATTAAGCTTCGGACAAGGAATGCGTTTACATGTACATTAGTAACTGAGAACAATGTTTACATGAACAAATATCCTGGTTCAGGGAAAACCCACATATTCATGCAGCAGAAGAGTAACCTGGTTTGATCCCGACTCCCATCATTATCCAGTCAGATTAGGTGACACACATCGGCGTATGGCGCGTTGTTGATATGTGGAAGGCGTGCACGATGGGGCCTCTGCGGCCTATGGTTCCCTATAATTCCCTAGTCTGCGTGAGAAGTATAAACCAGCCTTTTCTCTCTCACTCTCTTTCTATATATGTGTATTTGTTGTCATCTGGAGTGGCCTTTCAGACATGTAACTCACACATCCACATGTGTGAAAATCCACTTAACTTCCTTGTATCTAATTTTTAAAAATAGTTTGTCACCAACACTGCTTGCTCCTTTTTAATCCTCCCGACGATTCAGGATGGCAGCATTCTCACACACATAACACGGACATTGGAGCAGGGGGCTTGAAGGATTCCGGATAATGTTGGCAGAAGCCAGTGTTTTTTCTGGTCATTCTTTGTCATTTATGCAGTTACTTCCTATTCACTTTTAAGGAACGCTTTCAACACAGCTTCCACCTTCACCCCGGCAGTCTGCAGCTCACACTTTGTTTATTGAAATACTTCAATTTTTAAGCTTCAACAAGGAAGTAGCTGTGACTTTCAACTCCCTGAGAAATCAGTTTCCTTCAGATCAGTGTTACAGTACTAACTACTACTTTCAAACTCTAATCCTTAATTCTAAACCCTTTGCCTATCCTAAAGACCAGTTGATGCTAGCTAATGGGTTTTTGATACAAAAATATCTTTATTATATGATTCAAGTCATTTGTCTGACAGTGATTATGTAGTACAAACAGGCAATCCTAATAAAGTAATGTTTATCTCTTAAATTCTTTTTGGAAATACCAGAATAGTGAATAGATCATCCATCAGTAATGGAGGTAAAAGCTCTGACCTGCAGTATTTTGGTATTCAGTTTGATGAGGAGGTGTTTTAAAGTGAATGCAAATGAAAAGTGCAATGCAAATTATTGGCTGAGGAATGTAAAGCCCTCTCGGTCATGCAGGAAGATAAGTTTGTTTTTGTTTTTTCTTGTCCTGACAAGAATATACAACAATTTTTATTATTTTTAACATAAAAAAAAAGAAAAGAAAACTGCATCAAACAGAAAATTAAAGAATAAGCCGCAGGACCTCCCTGGACTTGTACATGAAATTCTAAATAATAAAATATTATTTAGAAAAAACAAAACATAAAAAACTGCAATCATGGTCCAGTGGACATATTTAAGAAAATTAAAAATGTGACAACCCTTACAAAAAATGGCTACTGACAATATTGTAAGGCATCTTAATATTAGTGCAATATTTAAAACAAACAAAATCTCTGTTAACAGATAAAAACTTGTCGTTTAGCAGATGTTAATCATGAGATGTTATGTGTTTGTGTTTGCAGTTGGAGGAAGGGCACACAGGGCGTCTGGAGCGCACGGAGGACCTGTGGTTGCGCGTGAGAAAAGATCACGCCCCCCGGCTGGCCCGCCTGTCTCTGGAGAGCCGCTCCCTTAGGGATGTGCTGCTGCATGGTGAGTCACTGCCTAATCCTCCCACCATTGTTCACTCATTGCAACTTACAGGCTGCTCTCACATGCTATGAAATGTTCTTTTTAAAGTGTCAGTGAAACTAAGGTTAAATACAAACGAAATAAAATCTTGGATTCATAAATACAACATTTTCTAACTTTTTTGTATTTAGAATTATTTACCCCTTTGCAAGAACTGACTGCATTTCTTTCTTGATAGGCAAGCCTAAACTTGGGCGAGAGCTGGGTCGGGGCCAGTATGGAGTTGTGTACTTGTGTGACAGTTGGGGAGGACATTATCCATGTGCTTTAAAGTCTGTGATACCACCAGACGATAAACACTGGAACGATCTGGCTTTAGAATTTCACTACACAAGGTGAGTTAGCTGCAGCGTGTATAAAAACATCACATGTGTCATAACTTCTAAAGAAATTTTAAACAGCTCGAGCAGGTTTCAAAGCGGTGACATTTATCAAGAGCTGCAATCCTTTGATTGGAAATGACAGCTACCTTACAGAGGTCACACTCCACCCAGTTTTTAGAAAGTAGTTCAACTTGTGAAGCCTGGAGGCTGTTGTGGACACAAAAAGATGCAGTTTCTTTCAGCACCTTGTTGGTAACACTTTTGTGTGAAATTTAGGACACTGTAAATTGGCAATGGCTTCCTTAATGTGCACAAACATTAAATATTGTGACTTGAAGACGTAGCAGTAATCATTTTATGATTACCTGACCTTTTTTCCTATCTTTCGAAATATCCTGTTAGAAGTTACAACTGTGGATGATCGTATCAACACATTAATTTGGAAGAGGTTTTTAGGCCTTTTCCCATCCTAACTCACCCGTCTCCAGTTTGATGGGCCTGTGGCCAACATTCAAAGTGCACTGGCCTTTGCCACCTAATGTCTGGGCCTTAGATTAGAAAGGCTAGTACATTTTGTCTTTTGTCCAGGGACACTTTGACATATTGCCGGGTGAATCATCCCCCAATTTTATGACAGTGTCAATGATAAATTATTTACTTTCCCTATGTTGCTAAGATCCCTGTCCAAGCATGAGCGGCTGGTCGACCTGCACGGGTCTGTGATTGATCACAACTATGGAGACGGCTCCAGCATTGCTGTGCTGCTCATCATGGAGCGACTGCATAGAGACCTCTACACAGGCTTGAAGGTGACTCATTAAAACAGTGACTGCAGTTACATGTGCTTAAGTAACCAGGCTAATTTCTCAGCTGATTGGGGACCAGTGTTTGCCTGCACTGAAGAAATGTGGTTACTGGAAATGTGAAAGTATATATGCACTCGGTGCAGCTCTCTGTGAAAGAACTGTATTATCATTTACAGAAAAAACACTGCTACCCCATCTCCAGTTCCCATATGCAGTTTAATCTTCTCTGGTGTCTGTTGTGTGTGTTTCCGTTTCCTCTATGCCAGGCCGGTTTATCACTACGGGAGAGACTTCAGATCGCTTTGGATGTGGTGGAGGGGATCCGCTTCCTGCATAGTCAGGGCCTCTTGCACAGAGACATAAAGCTAAAAAATGTTCTGGTAAGTGCAAGTCAACTGAGTGTATGAAGCTTTTTTGTTTGTGTGGTTTGTTTCCCAAGAACTTTTGTTTATCATAGGTCAAAAAGTAGGGGTGGGAATCAGAGTTTAACTTTCAATACAATACAATACAATTACAACATTTTGTCCAGTGTCTCGATATATCATAATCCCATTTCTAACTTTTCAGCCATAACATTCATCATTTCCAAAGTGAAAGAATTTAACATATCAAAATTTGTTTTGCCACTTTATTTGTCTAATTTTATTTTGTATTTAATCATCAGATTTTTTTGATGAATGTATATCAGCCTTAAAATACATTCATGTGGCTTATTGAATGAAATCAAATTATATAGGTTTCCATTAACTGGTATGAGTCAATACTCCAAACGAGTTTTACTTTTCAACATCACTACACGAACAGAATGTTTTACCCAAGCAGCACAGTGTCAGAAAACAAATTTGCCTCTAATTTCCAGTGTCTGAAGTTTCACTACAGAACACAGGGAACACACCCACTGTGTATTGTTAGAGGTCAAAAACTGGCCATGATAACAGTAGAAGTAGCCAGTAGACACAGTTCAGTTACTGCTGTTTTTAATCAAAAATATTTTGAGAAATGAATAAAATGATATCTTCAGCTTTTGTTTTCTTGCTGTCTAAACACTGGACTCTACTTTTTCCAGTTGGATAAACAAAATCGTGCCAAGATCACAGATCTGGGCTTCTGTAAACCAGAGGCCATGATGTCTGGTAGTATTGTTGGAACCCCCATCCACATGGCTCCAGAGTTGTTTACAGGTATGTTTGCTGAGCAGTTGATAATGATCAATTTAAATAAAGAAACTGGTCCGGAAAAAACATGTATTTATTTATTTTTTTAAGAATACAGCCTTGTTTAAATGTCCTTTAACTTTTATAATTATATTAAAACAGCGATTTGTGCTTCCACCTTCAGTCAACATTATACGTAAATCTGCAGATTGTTCAGGCTTTTTTAATACTTTATTTTCTCTCGACAGGAAAGTATGATAACTCCGTTGATGTCTATGCCTTTGGGATCCTTTTCTGGTATCTCTGCAGTGGCTCCATAAAACTCCCAGAAGCCTTTGAGAGATGCTCCAGCAAGGACCAGCTGTGGAATAACGTCAAAAAAGGTGGACAGCACTAAGGTCCCATTCACAGCTGTAGTTAATTGAGTGCAGAGGACCAAACCCATTGTTCAGACTTTGCTTTTAGTTTAGATCCAGATTGTGTTCAAGCTGTTATCAGGCAGACAGGAGGCTACTGATTGGACCCTGTCGGACATGTAAATGTGCATCATTAGTGTTATGAATTTGATCACTGCATCACTGATTTTTAGAATGAGGGGTGTTTTTTTTTTTTTACCAACGCTGCAAAACCATTAGTAGGAAATAAACAGCCCAACACAACATCATTTTAACTGCTTGCCGCTGTTAATGTCACACTGACCCATTTTACCATGGTTACCAAATGAGCTAGCGTAAACTCACTTTATAAAGCAACAAGCCATGACACTATAACTGGGTTTTTAACCACCTTCTGTAACTCAGTGCAGTTTCCTCTACAAATGTCACTTCTTCAACCTGTATTTTCTGGTTCCATCTACAGTGTTCTATCCTCTTTGTCTGGCACAGACATGTCTGAACCATTTCCAATTATTAGAATTATCCACATTAACATTGGGATTTTGAAAGTGATCTTCTTACTCCTGGGAAAGACCCTGAATGCTCCAGATTAGCTTTGTCTTTCTGGCCGCATTCCTCAGAGGTGAATGATTTATTACAGTTATAAATTTAAAGCTTTCACAAAACTAACATGATATCAGAGTCTGCTTGGTTGTTTGAACGGCTTTTCTCCCACATCAAATGGAGGCAACTTAACAGATAAACACTAAGTTTGACCTGAACAAACAAGGTTCCTGTAAGTGTTTAATCGTTTGAATTATAAAAAAAATGTGTCAGGTCTCTGTATACGTTTGCCTTGCAGAAACTTAACTTTTGTCCCTTTTATTTATCTGCAGGTTCCAGACCAGAGCGGCTTCCCAGATTTGACGAGGAGTGCTGGCAGCTGATGGAGGCCTGCTGGAACGGGGACCCTTCTCAGAGGCCTCTGCTCGGTATTGTCGAGCCCAGCTTGAAAAGCATCATGGTCCGACTCTGCAGCTGTGGCTCGGAACAGAAGAGCAGCAGCCTTGACGACTCAAACTGAAAACATTCCAGACAAACTAACACACGTGTGATAGGAATTCTAGTATTTTTGTTGTATTTAAGAAGAATGAAGCTGAAGAACAGGTGACTAAAAAAAGTCTGAGTTGTCCTTCTCATTTACAATTCATGGATTTACATTATTTATGAGGAGTTGACCAGAAGTTTGCAAATATGTGTGTTTTATTGTTAGTGCTGTGTGTATTTGTATTCATACTCTACAATATGCTTTTGCTGCGCTAATTGCTACTTGGTGATAGAATTGTTACTAGATGCAAATTGTTTTAAAAAGTAGCCCATTCCCAGTATTATGAAAAAATATAAATATATAAAAAGATTAATTTTAGATTGTATTTAAACTGAACATTTCTGCATCTATACAAATGTTTTTTTAATAAAAAGATCTGTTACAACAAATGATATAAGCTATTGTGTTATTACTGTGAGTATTTTTTCAGGTAAACGTGACTCCATTCACTAAATTAGCTTTTAAAAACATATTCTATTTATCTGATAGGGGGATATGGGGAATTTCAATTTTCAGTAATTTACAGGTGAAAAGGCAAACCATAAATTCTAAATTGCTTTTGTTTTTGTTTTAAAAACTGTTGCAACTTTATTAGGGGAACATATCCTATGTTGACGATTATTGTCCTAAATTGCGAATAATGGAAATGTTTCAGTTTTAGGAAATGACACCTACAGTTTGTTGGTATCTGATAGTTTAAATGTACACGTGTATTACAACCTCGTGAAGTTGGAGAGTTTAGTCATCTCTGCAGTGTAAGTGCAATTTTCTTACATATCTAAGTGAAACCTAATTAATAACCAATCTAACTACTCTAAATTAAATAATGTTAATGGTATTTTTAAGCTATGTTTAGTTGGTAAATGCGGGTTGAGAGTTTGGTGAATATGCTAGTAATTCTTAGTTGCAGCCCTGATAGCACTGATGTAGCGGATTCTTTGTGAGAATGGTGTTGGTACAAATCTCAACTTTTTTTGTGTTTGTTTTTCAGAACAGACTGAAGCTCAGAAGAAATGCAACATCATTAGGATCTTGTCAGCTTGAGAAATTGGTGAGTGTGTATAAAACTTGGGTAAGTAATATTAGCACCATCTAGTGAGTTTCTTAAATTTCCTTTTTGTGGATCCAGATGTTATGTGAAAAGAAGCTATAGCTTGGGGTTTATTTCGACCATCACTAGATATTTTGACCACTCACTGATAATGAGTTTATGAATTGTAAAATGTGTCTATGGGTCATCAAAGTCCTCTGCCAAGTTGTGTATTTAACAGCTACTCTCACTCATGGAATGTTTAATTGGAGAGTTTTTTGATACTTTATACAGTAGCATCCATATATTTATTCAAAATTTTTTTAGGAAACAATCTACTTACTTTTGGCTAATGGTAATTTTTTAATTAAAATTTAGAGTATGTGGAGGAATTTATCATTTATTAATGGTAAACACCATAATACCATAACAAATCAATTTATTAAAGCACATTTCTGATATCAAAATTATATTTTAATGATAAAAAGGCTTTGACTGAGTCATACATGTCTCACATGCTTGCTGTAGGTTAATTTTGACTGCACCCTGTGACTTGACTTTTCCTCAAGAATATTTGTGTATAGTAACATTTTAATATATTTAGACTTTACGCTTCAGTTGCCGCTGTTACATTGTTAATACATGATTAATAATGCTGCAGACTTTTGACATGCAGTAGTTTCAGCCTGTGTGGTGACGGTTCCAGCTGATTGACAGAACAGTTCAGAAAATGTATTCCAACATTTTGTTGAGACTTTGACCAGGGGGAGGCTGATTTAACACAAAGATGGGAAATAAAGGCATACAGATGATCAGACTCTATCCAAACAAATAATCTTAAACAAATTCCAAACTTCTTTTACACTTATAGCTGTGATCTGCCTTTCGCAACTGTAATTTATTCATATTTTTGCTTAAACAACCAGTTTCCAGGATGCATCGTTAGATCTGAGTTTGATTATATTATACCCCTTAAGGCCAGATTTGTTTGTAAAAGCAGAGCGTTAATTTCCACTTTTTAAACTCCTTTTACTTCCGCTGTAGAATTTAAGATTTACAGTGTTGTTTCACAAAAAACATGCCATTTTTGACAGACTACACCATTTCACTTTTGAACACTAATGTGTAGTTTTAGATACTGTCTAGGAGCAGTGAATCAGGAAGCCATTAAAAAACAGAAATGTAAAAACTTTCAGGAATAGTTTAATAGCCAGTTTGCCCAAAAAAAACACCTCTAAAGTTTTAGCCAAGAAACAGTCTGGCACACTGTACAAAAAGACTTGTTTTAACTTAAAATTATTACATAGTGTTTTAAAATTGTACATAACTGATACATATTCATCATAACGTGTTAATCTGTGATCTGCTGTGGATTTTGTGACCATGTCTTACATAGGCACTTTGTCTGTGTGCTGAGCTAATCATCTGCGGGTGTTAACTTCATACTCGTTCTAAAGACAAACTGGTGCAAATAAAATTAATCTAAATGGGGAATAAACACTGCAATTTGGATGCTAAATGTTTATAGCTGTAATTTTTGGAAAAAAAAATCTGATTATTGTACTTGCACAATAGCAGGACTGATCTTGAGATACACCTACAGCTCTAAAATAAAACCCAAGAAAAAAAACCTAAAAATAAAGAGTGATATTTTTTGACTTGGCACAGATAAGAATTTGAGGTACGATGAGAATTGTATCAAATTGTTTAATGAATGAATGAAAGGAGATACCAGTGATGATTCACCTAGCGGGCTTGATTATTATGGCATGACATTTGTACATTAAAATCACATGGTTGGTAAAATTGGCATCCACAAATATCACACTGATTTCACTGAATGTAATTTCTAAAGTCAGGGTTTGAATGTAAGAGAAGTCGACATATTCACTCACATTTAAAGATATGTTCTTGATTTATTTACATGCCACTCTGTACAGTAAAAAACAGATTACAGCTCAAATAGTATTACAGCACAAATGTGCATGTATTTCATTATTTTACAAAAGACAAAACCTCTGTAGCTAATCTATAAAATACAGCTGTTAAGTCACTGAACTCAAATGAATGTGTTCATCCATCAGATAAAACAATGAGAAATGAGAGCACCCTTAACGTCCATAAAAACTGGGCTCTCAGTAATTTACAAAAAATTTTGTATCAAAAGTCTTTTGAGTCCTTTTTAGGTCTGTATGTGTAGGTTTACCCTCTCAAAGGCTGAGCAGTCTCCTTGGACGCATCCTTCATTTTTGAGAAATAGCTTATATGGATCATCCACAAACAGGCAGATACAGTGATTCTTCCCCGTTTTCAAGTTGCAGAATCTGTAACGAGCGTCTGTGAATGGCCTGCACTCCCATGGCTATTGCCTCCTGGACCTTTTGTTCACCAAATTAGCTCAGTGATCTGAGTCGGAACTCTTTAAACCTCAGACTGGCACAAACACTCACAGCTCTAACAGTAACACAAGCAGGCAAACCAGTAAGACATTTACAAAGAAGTTATTCGTGAATTTCCCTGAATGTTTACAAGTCTACAGCTAAATGACCCACCCCCAAAAAAAAACATATTTTCCAAACTTTTCCAAAACAAAACATATCTCCTGCAACAACAACAACAAAAAAAACTTACAAAAAAGTGCAATGCTTCAAGTATGTAAACAAAATGATTTCTTTAAAGGGAGAGTGAGACTCGTTCTGTCAGTGTGCATGAGCCTGGGCCAGTGCAGTGACTCCTGAGGTTTGGCACACATGTATGAACACACACACACACACACACACACACACACACACCTTCAGAGGATCGTGATGATGACAGTGATGAGGAATTCCTTCCTTTCTTACTTTTGTTTTTAAAGGGGAAGTTCGATGCTCCGCGTTTGCAGTCAGCGTTGAGGAATGAGGCTTTACGACCTGCAAAGACACACCCCTCCGTCAGCGCTGTCACATGGAGGTGTTGCAGTGGCTGCTGGGAAAATGGGATGGTGTTTGAAGGAGGAGGCAGAGTGCAGGATAGATGGAGAGGAATGTGTTTAAGACAAATGCGGCACACAAGTTCACGAAAAGAAAAAATTAAACATGAGGCATGTAAAAAACACACGCTGGCTGTGAGAGGTGACAGATGCTGAAATGATGCACCAATCTGAAGACAGTGATCCTGATTGTTTCTGAATGAGGATCAGAGCTTCATGAGATAAAATTAAAGAATAAAAATCTATGATTTTTGAAAAGAGAGAAGGGGCAGAGAAGGTTGATTAGTAAAATTTTATACCATTTTTATGTTTTTATTGCTGCAGTTAATATTGCCTTTAATATATGGCTTTCAGAGACACATAAATAGACAGGTACATGATCATGTCCTAACCAGACGAGATGTTCCTCCCATCTTACTGCGTCTTTAAAAGCTCAATCCTTACCGTTTAGTCAGTAATCATTCACAATAATATGCACAGTGACCCAGCTTCAGTTTTAGAATGAACGATCCTTTTATCACGAGATGTAAATCAGAGACTAATCTGGTGTAAGATTCAAACCCATTTAATTTTCACACCTCAACCTTTCAGTTTGTCTTCGTTAAATTGCCCATCGTTAGGGCAATAGAGCATAGCTGTGTTTGGACAACTGGTTGAATAAAACACTATGTTCTGTTGTTGTATAAAGAAATTATTGATCAATTAACAGAAAAATTAACTAAAATCTTGCTAGTATTTGTGGATTTGCCAACTAATTGCTTTATAAAGAGACTACTTGTTTACCGTAAGTTAAAGGTAAGTACAGATCACTAAAAATAAAATGTGATAAACCCCTATATAAAAAAGACCCAGCCATTCATGCTGTGCTAACACTAAGATCTACATTTATATTCACTAAATTTACATTTAAATTAAATTAGGCAGTTTTCAGAAGGGTTGACGATGGTCACAATCTGCATTAAGGCAGGATGGACGCTGTCTTCATTTGGCTCAACGTTAAGAAGATAATCGGGTGGATGCGTGACAGACTGCAAGCGATGTGAACAACAATCAACTGTGTCAGATGAAACACTGAATGACTTTGGCAACAAACAGGGACAAAACTGGACACGTTTAGACTGATGGTGAGTTCAGTTCTGCACAAAACATCTTTTCCACTGTTGTCCATTTATGTTTTCTTGAAGTGATACTTACTCTGATCCTGATGAGTCCCCATCCACTGTCCCCGCCTTTATGCTCATGGCGACGCCATTCAGATGTTCGGGCAGGCCGGGTTTAGCCAGGCCAGCTCGACTGTCGCTAGAGGAGGATCTCGACGGGGACGCTGTGCCTGGGGCGTTTTCACACAGTTCGTTGTGGATTCGGTTGAGACAGTTCCTCTCTACGATTGGTGAGAGCTGCTTCTTCTTTAAGATCCCTGCATTGGAGAAAAGAAAAGGATTAGAAAAAACATTTATAAAGAGGATCCTTTTTTGCAGTTTCACTTGTTTCAGTTTTATCTACATACTAAGAATAAAGCCACATTCAATCTCAACAATACAGTTCTCCTGAAGGTGTGAGCTGCACCTTTGTGAGGGTGGGCAGCAAAGCTCGGTAGACTCGGTGGCAGCACCATCGTGGTGTCCTGTGTCCGGTTGTCTGGTAATGTCCGCGTGTCCCGGCAGAGGCTCAGATCAGGATTGGCCAAAGATTCTGTCTTCAGCCTGTCTGCACCTGTGAGGTCGCTGTCACTTTCTGCTGCTGCGTAGTTCCCAGGCCAGTACATCTTACTCCCACTGTTGTCTGAAATACAACGAAGGGATGCAGTTTAGGAATCTATACTTTATTCAGTTTAATGCTACTAACATGTATTTAACAGTTTGAAAAGGAATTGGCCAAACAGTAAAATGACTTTGGGCATCTCCTTTGCAAAAGTACTGTCCAAATATTGTGGTGACTTGAGATGTTAGGATTTCTGTCCATCACAAAATACCATCTGAAAGACGCCTGTTTGGTCAAGATCAGACTTCGAGTACAGGGAGCTTCAGTACCATGTGCTATTGGTCTCTTGGCTCCATTGGATGCCAGGTTTTCCCAGCATTCTTCTGGGGGGAGGGGACCCCCCTCATCCTCGCTGTCAGATGAATGTGTGGAAGCGTAAGAGCCGCTCTGGTCGTCCTCTAGAGACAGGTCACTGTCGGAGTCGCTGTCATGATCTTCACAGACAGAGAAAACAAGTAATAGAGGTTTAAACACTGCAGCCAAATGTAAAAGGCAGATACGGAGCGAGAAAATTACCGTCCAAATGCTCTTTAGTCTCATGGAAGAGGGACACGTGGTCATTCAAAGCAATGTGCGCCTGACTGTTAGTTAAACCATCGTCCCTGAAAAGACACAACAAATCGGTTCACAGCTGTCAGTCATATGATGCAGCATTTAAGTTTTCATTGCAGTATTATTTTCTTACCGGAGGACAAATGGAACGTAGCTCTGCTGGCTCTTGCCGCTCTGCATGGTGCCATTCAGGGACACACTGGATTCTCCGAAGGGAAGGTGATACAACCTGCCATCGACGTAGTTTGTGTTGCATTTGTAGTTCTGTAAAAACACAGAGATGAACGAACTAATGATTTGTATTGTAAAGTTTGCATTTAATGGGGTATTATTACCCCACTGAGTTCATGCACTTTGTCTTGTGTGTTTTTAACAGCTTGGACAAAATTCAGAAAATAAAAGTAAATCAATTCTCTCTTTAAACATACTTTTAGGTAAGATTGTTTCATTGGTGGTTTTGGTGTCTTTTTTTAATTTTTGACAGTACGTTTGACAGGTTGTTTTTTTTCTCCAGACTTGATAGTGTTACATGTCCATAAAAAAATACAGTTTTGGAGCCCATGAAGATGACTGCTGATAGTTTTAAGCATTTGGAGAACACCTACAATAATAGAATGTTAACTGACTGATCTAATCTTTACAGATGTGATGTGTGTAATTCGCTTTAACAGGCGTATTAGTGTTTTTACAGAAGCTCCCAACATGTGACTGAAGCTGAGCTCTACGTCCCAGAGGTGCAAGAGTGAATGGACTATTTTTTGCAGTGGGAACTTACAGAGGCTTTGGATTTGATCATATGATCTGGACGCTTGCGGCTGCAGCAGTATTTCATGGCGTTCCTTGCTTCCTTATTGAAGACGATGCGGAAGAAGAAAACAAAGGGTCCCTGAGGTTGGGCAACAGAAGAGAGGCAAAGGTCAGGACACAACACAGAGTTCTCTTTCAGAACGATTTCAGAGCGAATGGGAAGCTCACCTGCACACAGTTGAATCCAGCGAACAGGTAGTGAAAGATGATCATGTCGCTGTTGACTGAGGTAAGTGCAAGAAAACACGTGACTGAAACCAGGAACAGAACGCCACCTGCGGTCTTCAGGCCGGAGCTGCAGAATCAAATGAGGGAGAACAAAAGGTTGTCATAACTGTTGTCATGCATTCATTAATGTGAGGATGGAGGGCGGTGATAAAAGTGACCAGAACACACTGAAAATGACATCAGGCATTCAGTAAAATAAGAGACACACAGCAGCACTTTGTCTCCGGAAGAGCTGGGAACAAATCGACAGATGGTGGGACACGTAACAACTGAAATGGTTTTTATTTTGCTGTGAAATTCAGCTCAGCAATAACGTGTTAATAATTCTGTACCTGCAGCTGTAAACATACTATCATCTACATTTGAAAACAGCTGCTGTTTTCCTATGCTGCAGTGCAACAGTGTTAAAATTAGAAATGCACTTTTCCTATTTTCTGTTACAAAATCAGTTCTTGTAATTTCCTCTGGCTGTCCTACATACAACTGTAACTTTATTGTTAGCATGTAACTCTTTCAGCAGCACTGTCATATTTTCAGAAATCAGACAGACAATTCATTGCAGTGATGTAATGAGTGTGTAACACAAAAAAGTTCTAGGAAATAGGAAGTTTACTTTGCTGTCTTCACGTTGTTTTAATTTGTTTTCAGCATTGTTAGAAAAGTAAAAATGCACTACTGTTCACTCCAATCTAATTACACTAAATGATATGTGTGTTAATCTTTTTAGATTTTGAGACAATTTTCAGTTCAATTTTTATAATTTTAACTCAATGACATTGTACGGTGAAACAACTGACTATATGCAATTGTGTTTATTAACCTGAGCTTCTATATAATGCCGCCCTGTCTCTCTAACAGGAACTGAAGGAACTTGTGACTTCACCACAATCTTACAAATGGATGAGTTTTACTGATTGGATTAGAAAGCCACAGCATTGATGTTCGTGTTTGGATTTGCATGTTGGGACACTCACACACGAGGCTCTTTCTTTTCAATACTGTGGTGTCTCAGTGAGCAGGATGCTCGGGACGACAGGATGTATAGGAAGATGTTCATCTGTGTAAAAGACATGAAGACTTCATTATGACTTATGACAACACGGCATGAATTTGTGAAAGAGGCACAAATCTTCCTGTCAGAATATTTTCTTTAACGTGATGGTGCAGCTGAATAAACGTGTATAAAGATGTTAACTCAGCTCAACAGTTACCAGATTATGATTCAATGAAATGTTTAAACGGCGCCAAATCACAACAAAGTCCTCTCAAGGCATTTTACATAGTAAAGTCCAGACTATACAGATATTTAGAGAAATCCCAACAAATCCTCTCTGGAGCAAGTCCTAGATGTAGTGTTTACCATCCAACTCTGGTATAAATTTAAGGGATTACAAAAAAGCAAAGTTAATTCTTTCTGCTGTTATCATGTAAATCAGAAACATCTGCAGTGACTCACCGATACTGCCATGGCAATTGGTCCAGCAAAGCTCCAGATGAGAGTGTCATACATTGACAGCCAACAAAAGTCTGGGTTTCCGTACCCTTCAGGATCCAGGCCAACCGCCAAACCTGGAGACAAGCAGTAGCACCAAACTCATCATGTTTCCTGTATTTACAGCAGGACTCGTTTCCTTCTGTCGGCCAGTTTTATGCCACTCAGGTGGCATAAAACAGCATTGTTTCCCCCATAAACAAGCATTAAGTCTTCATTTTGACTTTTTCATTAACAGACCAGAGGTTGACTGGACATCGTTTTACTGGAAGATGTGCCAAGAGGTGTCGTGGTGCCAACAGTTCATGTGTAACTAACATGTCTTAATCTGATAATGATCAGACAGGTCAGAAAGCCTGAATGCTCTGTAGGTGACTGTTTCGGTTCACACCTGTGATGAAGGCAGGCACTCCCCAGCCAATCAGGTAGTAGAATCTCATAGGTCCATAGTTGATGTCTCGCACTTCACTGATCATGCGGTAGATGTGCAGCCCTTCCAGGAAGAGCCAGGAGAACGTGCAAAGGTAGAAAAAGTGCAGCAGGATGGCAATGACTGTGCACAAAAACTGCAGAGAGAGGGGGAAAGGAGGAGCAGAACAGAAAAATCAGACATTGAGGGACGTAAGGGAAAGTTATGATGTATGCAAAGGTAAAAATATAAGTAAAATAGGCAGGAAAAAAAGTAACTACTGGGTTGTCGGCCTGGTTAATGCCCAGAGTGAAGACGAGCTCGGAGAAGAAGAGCGCAGTGGCCCCGTTGTTGATTATACTCGTTTTGTTGCACTGCATGGCTCTCAGACAGAGGAGGAAGATCGTGGTGAGGAGGAGGAAGCCCAGCGTCACACCCACTGTGCTCCATGTCAGAATTTTAATCGGCAGGATCTCTCCATTCTAATACAAAGGTCAACGGGTAAAGGAGTTTGAGTTATAGCATGAAATGTCAAGTGATCAGTGTCCTCGGTGAACTTATCACTCACTTCTCTCCTGGAGACGTCCATGAGCACAGCAAAGCTGGTCATGTGATAACACTGACAGCTGATGTGGGTGCTGTTTCTAAAAACCACCTCGCAGCCCTTCGCTGACCAACCGCCATTACCAGCACTGAAGTAGAACACAAGGACCGGAGCAGACAATGTGAGCATAGCACAGCTTCTTCATTTTCATCACCAGGTGTGAATATGTGTGTGTCTGTGTGTTGTTGCACTCACAGTATCGTGTGGTTCCAGAAGACACAGATGGGCTTGGAGCGCTCCTCAGTGGTGACCAGGCGGAACTGCACAGTGATGGGCTTGTCCAGCGTGTGCTGCAGCAGCTCGTCGTTGTCATGCACTGTGATGCTCACCACCGGTGTGTTGATTACAGGTCGCTTTGGCACTCTGGGGAAAATCGCATGTATGAATCTGAATGTGAGTCTGGGTCCTGGTGCATAAGTGGCTTCAATATTTATTTAATTAAAATTCTCCTGAGATCTCAACAATGGCCCAAAACAATTGGTAAATGAAACAATTATTAGTGCTTCATGTTGCCGTTGGCTTTTTCTCACCTCAGACTCCTCTTGTCAGGATCATAGCTCTCTGGTAGCAGTGAGGCCAGGCTGTGGAAGATGATCACACTGGCGATGGCGTCCTGCTGGCTGACATCGGGGTGGCGTCTCTTCCTGTTAGCTGAGCGATTCCTCAGCGACGTCTCTGGAAAGACATCCAGGTGTCTGTGGCCTTTGTTGTCCACGGGTGGGTGAAAGACAGAGTCGGGCAGCGTGACAGCCGTCTCCAGGTCCACAGGACGAGGGCCCCTCAGGGACTGGTACCGCGGGAGCTTGGCTCCAGCGAAATTCATCTTTTTCAGACGGTCGACAGAGATGACTGAGGGGAGCAACACACATGCAGAGACAGAGGGCTATGCTGAAAATGTGACCGTCCTGCAACAAGAGCCCTAGAGCACGAATGGCAACAAGCACCTACTTGTAGATGTTTCTGTGACTGAAACACAGAAGCTCTAGGTACTGTCACTGTTATTATGTATAATTATTTATTATTTTAAATACTCCTCTAAAAAATATTTATAAACACTACGACAGGCAAATAATTGTTAAAGTGTTAAATTACAGTATCTTCTGCTAATAATATCTTGTGCAAGTGGTCAGTTCAGAGCTTTCTCCAGACTTCTACGGCTTAGACGATACACTAAATACATGTATTAAATACTGTGTAAAATAAAAAAATGAACTGGGGATTTTTGGGACAGTAGCTGATTTCATGTTATCCTACAAATAATGACAAATGTTGCAGTTCTAATTGTTTGGAGTAAGTGCACAAATTGCTATAAAGCTTTGTTGGTTTTTGGTCTTTTGTGGTACGTGTCCAGGTTGGAGGAATTACCTGATCTTTAAGGATTTACCTATGTTTGGTGTCACAATGGTGAAGGGACTCAGATAAGTCTTCCTCATGTTCTGCGCCAGTGTATTTGCGTATTCTTCATAGTGGCGCAGCAGTGCTGCTGTGCCACCCTCCGTGTGCTGGATCAGCTCCCAGTGTGCCCGAGTGTCTGGAGACAGGATGGCGCTGCCCACACGGACCAGATTCTGTCGGAAAACAGTGAGAGTTCGGTGTGACAGGATGGCACAGTGGAGAGTGAAATGAGGTGTGATGTGTTCCCTGCAGATACAGCATGAAGGGCTGTGATGTCCCACCAGGCGAGATTGCCGTGATGGTTGTACACCAGGATTGTTTACTGCCGGAACTCAAATAATCCATTGTTGTTATTCTCATGCTGTGTTCTGAATGTCAGTCTTTGCATTTATGTGTGCACACGTGTTTCTATAATCGGTAACGTGGGCGTTCACCTCAGTGAAGTGGACGTCCTGCGTGGCTGTGAGGTTGAAGCCCTGCTGGCTGCTCTCGTGCTGCAGCAGACTCTGGGTGAGCCGATAAGCTACTTTCACGTCGCTGCCGTAGTATTTCTCTGTGTGCGAGGTGGCGTTGGCCAGCAGGGCTGCTGTCTGCTGAACCTGTCCAGAGTCCAGGAGGGATGCGTTACGGTAAAACTTGTCAGACTGGAGGAAGGAAAAGAAAAACAATCCATTTAGCAACTTTGTGATGCTTTATTAGTAAAACATATCTTAGTCACTCAGTGGTGATAAATGTGTCAGTGGTGATAGATGAGACAAACACATTTCTACCTAAGTTCATAGGTTTATCAACCTTTCTGTAAGAAAAATAATTAATAATCACTGTCCTTTTTGAAATCTGATGAATACTGATGAATATCTTTGAATTATTGCCACATGCCCATGACAATATAGTTTCTTATTTAAAAAAAATAAACTCAGGAAATAACTATAGCAATAAAATTTTCAGTATACTGTCAATCATGAATGTACATACAGATTTTCTAAGAAATTAACAACTAAATAGCAGCTCATTTCTGTGTGGATGGATTGCCATGAAAACTGGTGCAGCAGTTCGTACCAGGTGTTCACACTTTTCACTCATTTAGTAATAATCAATATGCAATTGGCATTGAGTTCAACAGTTCCTCACAATGGCTCTGGACTCAACTCTTCATGTTTCTATCTTCCTGAATGAGGATGTTATTTTTAGAAAATGCAAAAATAACAAGGTAACATTTAAAACGGACAGAGAGAGAAGCCACACACCAGAGCTTTCAGCCTGCTGAAGGTAACTGAGGTACAGTTGAAGAGATTGGGTGGCAGCCAGCCCTTGTGCTCATCACAGTGTCGGATAGCTGTGCCTGAGCAGGAGGAGAGAGAGAGCGAGACCGAGATAAGGAATTGACTGAAGGAGGAGAAAGGGCTTGAGGCAAGTTTCATAAATTGCCATTATAATATGGTAATTTGATGAACTGCTGAAAAACCATCATACCTAGTGTTCCCTTGGGACAGGGAACTGCTGCAGGGAGACCAAACTTAGTCCTGGGCCACCAGATCCCAGCCTCAATGGCCTGAGGGCAGCTGTCATAGATTACTGAGGGAGAGGACGAGGATAATTAGTTAATTTATTTGAAGATACAATGAAGTGGGTTATAAATTAAATGTAATTTTAATGTGACAGGGATATGACGTATGCCTACCTTCACAACCATTAGGAGAAACCTCAGCGAAGGGGTTGTCACAGCGGTCACACTGGCGTCCAATCACGCCAGGTTTACACTGACACTGGCCGTTCTCTCTGTCACACGCTCGGGAGAAAGAGCCGACTGGGTAGCAGTCGCACAGCAGGCAGGTGTCGCTGCCTTCTGGACGGTAGTGGTTGTCCTGGAAACGTGATTAGAAAAGCAAGTGCTGATCAGCTAAATTCACTTTCATACACTCAGGTGACCGGAGAGCCGTGACAAGCTACAGCTGCTGGTTCGGAAACATCTGTTTTTCAGTTATGTTTCCTAGTCAGCAGTTGTCTCAGTTCTGACTCTAGAAAAGTCTCACAATACAATCAAAAACAAAAATAATAAACTTTGAATTTGAGGCTTGTAAAAAACTTAAACAAAAGGCTAAAATATATATTTTTTTACTGTAAAGACTCAAAGCTAGTTCATCCATTTTCATTCGTTTTTACCCCTCATCTGTTGCTTCTATTTTTCCCCATTAGAGGGATTTTAGAGATTTTGTTTCTTTTCCTAATTAGGATCTAAGGACAAAGGCTGGTTTATGTTGATGTACAGAAAAGAAACGCAAACTTCTAAAATTAGTTTACATTTAGTTTATTTTTCTGGGCCCATGAACAATTACTATAACATTAAACTCATACAAGGAAAAAATGATTTAGCTAACAGCTAATTTCCACCTGCAGTCCCTGGAAATAAAACGTGATTTAAGTGATTCATGCCTTATGTAAGGCAGGAAACTGATTATACAGTCATTTAGTTTACAGTTTTACAATATTTAGTAAGAAACTGAGAAACAGCTTTAGACATCCAGACATTCTCACGAGTGTCTGTTACAGACTGATGACCGTGGGCTGCAGGTCAGTAAACTCACCTTACAGCGACACTCTCCACTGGTCTTGTTGCAGTCAGAATCAAAACCCTTGTCTGTCTGACAGTTACAGGGGCCGCAGGTTTTGTGGCCCCACCAACCTCTGGGACACGGCAAGTCAGTCCTTTGGAAATATAAATTATCTGTTGAGTTACTGTCATTAGGAGAGTGATGAAACGTGGAAAACAAAATGTGGAAAACGGTACTTTTTCTCGCAGTAAAGGCCAAAGTAGTTGCTGGGACAGTCACAGGTGTAACCACGAGAAGTGGTCAGCTTCCTGGTGCAGGTGGACATGTGTTCACACGGGTTCATTGAGCATACATCAGTACAGTTGGTGCCATAGTAACCTGTAAAACAAATTTATGCAAAAGAAAAATTAGTTGCTGGCAATTAGTAAAATATAATTATAATTAGTAGCATAGTGATGAAAGGATTGTTTATAAAAGGAAAGTAATTATATTTACATTTATATTTAGAATATGGTGATGCCATACTGTAAATTTTTACAAGGTGACTGATTTTGACTGAAGTAATTAAGGTTATGCATCCCAGTAGGAAAACAATTCATGTCATGATGAAACCAAAAACCTGTTAACCCATCACTGTTGCTGGCTTCTGAACATGCATGAGGACTGACCAGCGAGGCAGGTGCAGGAGTAGCTGTCCCAGTCGTCACTGCAGTAGCTGTTGACAGGACAGGGGTTGGAGCCACAGGGGTCGGGCACGCTGCAGCCCGGCTCCACATTCACCTTCCTTGCCTGAGACAGACTTAGAGTCCCGCCAACACGCAGACCCTGCAAAGCACATAGATGCATGACACAATGGGTATACATTACATGCGTATGACATTTATTTTCATCTGTGATAGAATGAAGTGTTGCAGAAGTACAATGCAGCAGTAGCTGCTTTTTGGTGGAGTCTAAAGAAACGTTTGAGGTCATTTTGTCATGTGCAATGTAGGCGTCTCCCTGCACAATAAAACCTTTTCAAACATTGTGTGATTTTCAAAGCAATAAACTCTTATCAGATTTGGTCTGGTATTGTTCAACAGTGACTTGAATGTTTTTTGTCTCAACACAATTCAAAACTATATTTCAAAGTGCAGTTAAAATGTGCTTTGCCTTGAGATACAGCCGCTAAAATGAATGTAAAACAACAATTACATGAAGCTTAAACATCTTAAGCATTTGTCCTCTTGTATCAACAAACCAGTGCTCAGTAGGTGGGCTGCTCTTTTTGGACCACCTTATAAATGCCTGGGTGAACAGGGTCTAAAGAGGAAACAAACCTGTATACAACCACGCAATCCATGCTGAATTTTTCCATCAGGCCTTGCCAAACCACCAACACTCAGAGTGTTAAGTTTGGACTCTTGCAACTTCCCGTCCACTTCCATTGTGGCCTGAAATGGTATGTAACAGACTTTAGAGCGGCAGAAACACAATAATTTCATTCGCAGTAATTCACAGCAGCTCACCAGGTAGAGTCCATGATCTAAAGAAAGCACAGCTTTGTGGTACGTTGCTGCTCCTCCCAAACTGCTAATATCCAGCTGCAAATGATGCCAGTCTCCATCGTTCACCAGTACCTCCTCCACACGAGAGAGAGCTGAGTCTTCACCTCGGTGCAGCCCCATCAACACACTCCCACCACGCAGCTACAAAGGCCAAGAAAGAGCCAGAAAAAGAAAGAAACAGCAGGAGGGGGACAGAACCAATGTAACACAAAACTCTAACATTCCAGTGCAGAGAAAGAAATATCAAGAATCAAAACTGCCTCACATGATAATCCAGAACAAAGAATAACAGCTTTCATCCTCACTGGATCTCTCACAAAAAGAAATGTATTTTCACAGGTTTACTGTTCAGCTCAATTAACCATCAAGAAGAAATAACCAAAAAAAGTAATTTTTCCATTTTCTAATTATAGTGTCTTTATAATGATATATTCTCATGCCCTTGAACAGTAATTGATGTTGCTGAGAATTGCATCATTTCAGTTATTATAAAATTGTCCGTGAAGTCAAATAATGATGCAATTTGGCCTTAAGCTGGTTTAAAGAGACCAGAGTGCCAGCCACCAAGAGCGCTTGTGTGTTTCCGTGTGAAGCAAGGGCAGTATAGAACATCTGTGTGTCGCTCTCACCTGCAGTGTGAGGTTGTGTTGTAGGCCAGACGCGATGTGCAGCAGTGTAGCGCTGGCCTGCCGTGTACGGAACATGAGCTCTACGTGCCAGGGGACGGACGCTGTCAGGTTGCTCCACTGCAACAGGCTGTCACCCAGGAAACGCTGCGGGTTGGCCATCACTAAAGCAAAATGATGGTAGGGAGCAGATACAGCATGAGGAGAAAGTAGGAGGCTAGGAAAAAAACCGGCAGTGATACAGATAACTGAGGACAGAGAGTTTCACAGTGGGTGACATGAGACACTGAATCATTAATGTCATCAAGTCCAGCCTGTTCTCTCTCACTCAGTCTATCAGGTTTTAGGACACTTCAGTAATCAGGCAGGCTTTGGTGGCTGTCTGAAATCAAATCAACTCTCACCGGCTTTATACTTGTGCACACCTGCATCTGAACAGCAGCTTGTCAGAACCTGCTGTTTAACATCTATCGCAGTGAGACACTGAGGCGAAACAATCACGTCCAAAATTCGTGTTCCTTTATGTCCACTGACGGGGACGTGGTGAACTTTGCCCGTGCGTGCTGAGTTTGAGATTACAGGACAAAAAAATTCCATCTGCCTTTGGTCTAAAGTTTGTCTGTTTGATATAAAAGCCAACTGGATCTGTGATGTGGAAGCATGAAACGTCCAGTTCACATAACAGGAATTTGTTCAGTATGAGACACTATGTGGGCTGCATTTAAACATCTGAAGATTTGCATATTCATTCATTCTAAATTTTTCATCAAGGGAGTTGGAGTAGATGAAATTTTAAGAACTTTTAACCATTTAAAAAACTGACATAAATTATTATGCAAAGCTTAATATTTTTATGGGACATCAAACAAATCCACATGACTACTCTAAATAATTTATAGCAGCAGCAAAATGTCGTTTTCACATAATATTGAATGTTGTTTTCTTAGCAGAAGAAGTCATGGTGTTTGTGCACTCATGCACCGACTGTGTCCTCTAAAAGAAGCTTTATGGCTTCAGGCAGAATGTCCTTTTGTGGGACGCAAAAAGACACTTCCTGATGTGCAACAGTTTCCCTCTCATTAGACCGTCTCTGTCCAAAGTGAAGAAAAACACCTGGATCACACAGATCGAAATAATCGACTTGACACACTGTGGCTGTTAGTGAGAGCGAGGAGCAAGATGCAGATGGAGAAACCAGAGATGCACTTTCACCCGTCACCACCTTTGCCTTAGCCTCATGCACTTTACGCAGATAAAATATCCAGCTTCACAGCAACTGTTTCTAGTCATTTAGAACCAGCCTGCATTAAAAAGAACAGGCTTTTTCTCATTCTAGGAAAAAGTACAAACAATCATCTAGATGAGTAACTTCTAATCTGTCTGTTCTCAAATTGCTGTAAACCATAAAGAAGCACAGAACAGCTGCAGCGTATCAGGTGAAACAAAAACTGAGAACATAAGACCAGAAACATTAGATACGGACTGTGTCTCTTCAAAAGTCAAAAAGCATTTAGGGTGAAACTGGTTTCATATCGGCTAAACCAGAGAAAACTGAACATCAAGCAGATTCATTTTCTCAAGTGAAACAGACAGATCAGCCATTAAAACTACTGTGTCTTATCTCCAGCCATTTTTAATGACGCTGCATGATTCTCTGTTAAAGTTTCAACTCTGCTTATTTAAACCTGAAGGACAACTCAATGACAAGTTCTGTCTTAAGACACAGTCTCAGGTCAAAACTGAAAATAAATGTGTATGATCTTAGTTCATATGTGTATTCTCCCATTCTGATGCGTCTGTTCTTTTGTCCTCAGGCCCACTCACCTCTTTCACAGCTTTGACCTCCGAATCCAAGAGGACAATCGCAACTGAAGGAGCCCCACAGGTTGACACAGGTCCCTCCGTTCAGACACGGGTTGTTGTTGCAGAAATGTCTTTTGGCAGAACATCCTAGGAGTGCGAGAGAATAATTGATCTCTCCGTTTGATTTTTCCTGCTTCATTATATCATCACACTAGCAAAAACTCAGAGGGTAGTAAACTATTGGGAGCAGACACAATGATCCTCTCCCACTGACTCCACATTCCCGCTGAGCTCATTACAGATTACAGTCAGTGTTATTCTCTCTTCTCTCACTCGGCTGCTCTGAGCACTTGATATTTTTGAGAGATTTGCGCACATCAAAACTCTGCATACCTGGCACAGTTCCATTGTTGGCGATGAAGCTGGCCATGTCTATGTGCTGGTTGTCAATACGCAAGTTCTTCATGCAGCCCACAAACTGCTGGTTGCGAACAGGAAAATCTTCTGGAAGTTTGGGGACTCCTCCTAGGAGCAGTGGGCCAGTCAGGTCCAAAGATCTAAGAACACAGAACCCACAAACATTTGCTACACAAGCTTTGCACCAAAAAACATCCACAGTAATGTGGGAGGTGGATCACATGAAATATTCATCGCTGAGATGCAGTGTTATTATCCCCTGGAGATGAAAACAGGACAAACATCCCAATAAAAGGGAAAAAACACAAATGTTACTCCCTGGAGATGATGAACTTTATTTCATAACGAGTTTACTCTATCTCTTAATTAGCCAACTACAAAGATATTTGTGCATCAAATTAATGGAGTCAATAACAGAAATAATGAAGGAAACTGTAAAGCAACGAGAAAAAGGTTATTTATGAAATTTCCTCATAATAATGAGAATTATCTTGCGGAGATGTGCTTACTTTTTGGATCCTGATTGGCTACCCTGAGCAGAGCAGGTGTAGTTTCCAATCATGTGGCCAAACCTCAGGGCCACAGAGGTGTCACAGTTGTCCACAGTCACTACGACAGACTTCTGGTCTGAAGGACCCTGTGGCAGGCCGGCCTGGTTTAGGATCGGCTTTGGAGAAGAGAGACAAACTTATGAATGTAATACAAGAGTGTGTTAGTTTTTTTCTGTATGCAAAAAACTTTACTTGCAGAGACAGTAAACATAGTTTGATTTGGATGGGCAGATAAAAGAACCTCATTTCAGCATTGAATAATATTATTTTCATTCCTAAAAGATCTAGTGATAAAACAGAATCTGTATTTTTAACGTGCTAAAGTATTTTGCTCACAGCATTTAAAATTAGGACACAGTGACTGGCTGGTGTGCAAATATCTCATTACTCTGAGATGCTGATTTTAACAAAGCATTAATCCAAAATGCAGCACAACAACTTCTGGTAATTTCAGCCACAGTTAAGCTCTACATAACTTAAAAGCCCAAATTAAAACCTAGAGATTTTAATCTGGAAAACAGATTGCATCACACTCGGTTCAATCCTTGTTCAGCTCCAATTTACTGTTGTTGAGCAGTTTAATAATTCATAACATAACAGCATGAGCCAAAGGCAACGGCTGGCAAGCACACGCACAAAGGTACAGCTATACTTGTGAGGACACTCATTGACATAATGCAACCCTAACCATCACAACTGAACGGCTAGTGCTAACCCTTACCCTAACCAAAACCTAACTGTAATCGTGACCCTAAAACCCAGGCTTGACCTTCAAAAATCTCTTTGAAGTTGTGAGGACCAGCCAAAATGTCCTCACTCCCAAAAATGTCCTAATAATTTGATCCTCACTGATTAGTACGCAGAGACACACAAACACACACACACACACACAGGAGAAGAGCTCTGCAGGACATCATCCCTGTCGACAAAGGATGTTCTTCACTGTCTGAGAAATCAATGATTTGGAGGGGCGGCTACAAAAGGAGGAGGGGTCTGCGGGGGAGAGAATAATGATCCTGTCAATAAAAGGTTATGACCTCTTTTCAAAGCGGCCAGTTACTCTGAGGTCACGTAGAGCTCATGTTAACCCTAAGTGTGGGTTCAAACTGCTGTTGCAAGCTGAAAGCGGAGCAGTGAACACACACACACACACACACACACACACACACACACACACAACTGAGTGACTCGGGCGCCTGCAGCAGAGGACGGGCCACTGAGCTGTCAGCCGGTCAGACAAGATTTAGCAGGAATTAGCTCTGCTCATGTGCAGAGAGGATCTGCAGAATTGGCTCATTGCTGGCAGCCTGAGAACACACACACACACACACACACACACACAAGCTTTAGTTTTCCACGAGGTTAAACTACAATAGATTATAATTATGTTACTGCTCTGGTTTTTGAAGCCTTGTGTTTGCTGTCTGATCCCTTAATTAAAGTGTGCAGAAAAGACATCTAGTTACAGATACAGACTGAACATTGGTTTGTGTGACCTCTTTAGCAGCAGATTTATTGTAGAAATACAGTAATGACAAATGACAATTTTAGCCTAAGACACTACCACAAGTTACTGTCTCTCACATGATTTTTATCATTGAGTAGATTAAATCTCTGTGAGCCTTTAATAACACAGGTCTATATTTGATAGGCTGTCTGTGGTTACATTCATGCACCCTCTCTTTGTCTTTGTGATCACAGTCTGCTGAATATTAGTGATGTGAATTACACTAAACCATGTGTCTGTCTCCTCACACCATCTCACCTACATCACACATCCGCTGTCTGAAAAAGAAACCCTCACTGAAATTTATATTACAAAGAATGGAACAGCTTTACTGTACACCAGAGTGGAAATGGTATCACAAAGACGTGTGTAAAACAGAGAACGATCAGTTTATGATGCTCCAGCATATTTTTGATGTGCTCAGAAAATGTTGCTCTGAAGCGGATATGCTGCAACATAACCACAATTGTTCAGCACGTCCACCATCTTTAATTTAACCTGCTGCCCAGCTTTAAGAATAAAGGCAAATATTGAGTCATACAATATTGACCTGAAGGAACTAAAAGCAATGTTTAAATTTGCCCAGGCCATCAATATCAGCTTCAGCAGGCTATAAGTATCAGGGTCAAATTTCATAGCAATCCATAATAATGTATTGTGACAGTTTCTCTCACTACACCTCTCAGTCAGGTCCAAATATCTGATAGACTGACAAACTGTGATAGTTGGGAGTTTGGTAACTTTTTCTTGCCTGTAATGATCAGCTTAAAACTGTTTAGTCATGTAAGAAGATCAAATGACGTCTGTACTTTTTGAAGACACAATTAGTATTCTCAGACAAGTCGACAAATATCCTACATGCTTCTCTTCAAATAGAACAGACCCTGTTATCAAGCACCGTTCCCACAGGAAATCGCTTATTTCTCACTGTGGATCTTGTCATAGTTAAGGACTGAAATGTTAAGCAGATGGGAACACAGACTGAAAGTGGCTTTTATTTTTCAGCTGATGTTCCTTGAGACCAATTTGTTACAAATTTGTTGATGATGGAACAAGCAAACACACCGTGTGAATTGCCAAAGGTGAAATCATCCGACATGCTTTTTTCCACGGCTTTCGCTTTTCTGTGAAAGCTCCGAAACAGGCAGTGCTCCAGCTTGGACGCTCCTTTCACTGACCTCTGCTGTCATCAGTCACGGCTGTTGACTGTGCAATAATGACTGTCTGTCACGATGTCTTTCTGCTGCACAAAACCCCCTCCTGTCAACGCTGATTGGAATGCACATATTTGCTCAGGAGCACATTAAACACTGCTCCAAGCTGCCGCTACAGGGGATTATGGGAATATGAGTTTCCCGTCACACACAGGGTGACAGGGGTTGTGCAGAGGGATCATGGCAGAAAGCAACACAAATATGGGATCTAAGATTGACTGAAAAAACCATAGCAACAAGAGGGGTCGGCCCTGAAGCGCAGCATCTCCGTTCAAAGCCCAAGTCAATACTTCTCTCGGCTTTTCTTCACCCTCCTTTCGCTCCTCTCTCGCTCCACTTTTCTGTCCTCGCTGGAGAACAGAGAGAGAGAGGCACCTTCCCCGGGGCCGCATCATTCACTGCCCGTGGTCCCAAAGGAAGCGGAGACAAACACAAAGGCAGCGGTCATTGCCATTCTCCACAGTCCCCCACCGCCCTGAAAGCCACATTTCAATCTAAAATGCCCCCTCCCCACCTCACCCTGCCCCACCCCCTGCGGACAGGACTGGGTCAGAGTGGGCCACCGCAGGACACCTCCAGAGTGAGGAGCCATGTTTCTACCTCAGTGACTCACAGAGGAGGACAAGGAGGATTAGTTCAGCAAACAGTTCGGCTGCCGCTGGACAGGGACACATTTAGCCTGTTTAGAAGTAAAAGTATTGAATATAATAAACACATACACTTGGCTGCCAACTTAAAACTACCTCCCTAAAAGTAATCAATCAATTATTTACATTTAGCTATTTGGCTTTTATCCAAAGGAACTTCCAAGTTAGTTACTTGCATTATTTCATTAGGGAATACTGCAATTAATTAATATCTAATGCATCATCAGTCCATGAACATAACCCAGTTACTTAATGCACTAATTTATAGAATATGACACTAAATTATCTAGAGCCCTGTTGATTTGATCATCTTTTCTATGCTTCTAGAAATATCAGGCTGTTTTTATCAAGCTGGACGTCAGATGAAAACATCTTTAAAGTTGGTAGTGTACATGCAAACCATCCTCAAACATACAGCACACTTTCAGATGTAAAACTTCTGATCGCGCCCATTTGTTTTGGCCTGGTACCAGAGTGACTATATCGTTCCGCTGGCGAGGAAGAGATGAGTTTTAACCCACAAGTCAACAAAATTCTTCCACTTAATCATTTCTGCTGGCTGAAATCTGACATGGCCACGTTATCATAGATACTCAGTGAAAAATGTGCACAGTGGGGGTGTTGCCTGGCAACATCTTTATGATGCAAAGTGACTTGCTCAATAGACAAAAATGTGACATCTTGCGTGTTGGTCCTGGCTGAAAAAATACTGAGAGACCAGAGACAGTGGGCCCACACAGCTCCACTGACTGAGCTGTTGTGAGGTTCTCACAGACAAAGTCAAAACATATTCAATATGAATATATCTGGAAACATCACTGGCTTTCCACTGTCTGGCATTCATTTATTAACCCCCTCACCTCCACTCTCTGTCAATGTCTAGTTGTACACTGGCTCTCTTCCAGATCATCAGACTGTCAGCAGCAATTCTTCAGTCTGCCAGAACAGCAGCACTGAAGAGGCACAACAACAAGCTCATACAGCCGAGGCGTTCCTGTCTGCACGCTGGTTTCCACCCACTACAGTTAAGTCTAAAAGAGCAGTGATGGAGCACGTCAGCTGCCAGTTATCACTGGAAACCTCTACACGGATGATGGCACATTAAAGCAGGAAACAAACTACCATCACTATGTTTAATGAGATTTACTTACACGTTCTTCCACGGAGTTATTTCAGACTAATGTTAGCTCTCCATATGGTGTCTATATGGTAAATATAAACTACAATTTAAACAGCTTTCTTTGTTCAGTTTTCTCATTTACCTCCACAACAAGACAAATAATTCTCAAAATGTTTAACTATTGCTTTAACTGTTACCCTCCAAATCACCATCCATCAGCAATCATCTTTCACTAGACACAAAGATTTACAGCTCACTTATTACATGTAGAAGTGGAAGATAAGATGAGACTTTACTGATCCCACAGTTGGGAAATTCTTGTTTTTTAGCAGCCATAGACAAAGAACAAAGAATCTACACAGAACAATGTACATTTTTAGTTTAACTTAAACCAGATAAAAAGGAAAAGGAGCAGAAAGGGAAAAAACATTTGAGGTTAAATGGTGACTCTAAATTTCCTGTACAGTTGGTGTGAGTGTAAATGGTTGTGTGCCATCGTGTGTCTCTGTGTTGGCCCTAAGACAGATGGGTGACCTGCCCAGGGTGTAACCAGCGTGTCTACCAATGACAGCTGGCAGACGCTCCAGCCCCCTGTGAGCCTC
This sequence comes from Channa striata, assembly GCA_033026295.1. NCBI lineage: Eukaryota > Metazoa > Chordata > Actinopteri > Anabantiformes > Channidae > Channa > Channa striata. The sequence goes on along the minus strand of CM065168.1, from coordinate 14,173,632 downwards.
AACAGGATAAGTGGTAACAGATAATGGATAGATGGTCTTTAGACTATAACTTTTATGCTTGTTTGCCTTTTTGGTTTCAAAAATATTAAAATAAATTAAAGTTTGAACTAGATTTTTTAAACCCTATTTTCTGCAAAATGTGTTTTCCAGTCATACCTTGTTGTAGTAGTGAACCTCGACCACGTGCCACTGGCCGTCGCTGACACCTCCAGGAACGTACGGTGAAACTGTGGTTTTGGTCTCACCTGGGAAACAGTCAAGATGTGAATGACTGAAAAGCACTTCATTCAAATAAGGTGTGAGAATGATTAAGAAAGAATTTGCAGAAGGTTGCGACAATCATGGATAAATGAATTGATAAATGTTTCACCTGCAGAGAAAGTGAGCTGAATCTGCTCATTGATGATTTCCATGGCGATGAAGTCGTGCTTCTCATTGAAGCGTCCGTTGTAGAGCAACAAACCATTTGGTTCTTTTGTGGCAAATCTGAAAAAATAAACAACATCCTACTTATTTTTTTCACCATCAAACATCATCAGAATGACTTAATGAGTCAATCACAAAAAAGTCTTCACGTGAATTTACAGTAGTGAACATCTATGAATCTTTTTTAGATACTATACCATGAAATCAGCTGCCCCACAAAAAAAAATTAATTTAACAAAATGTATTATTTGCATTAAAGAGTCAAAACTTAGGTTTATTTTTATTTATATGATTTCCAATGTATTTTATTGTGATATGTTTTTTTGTTGGGGAAAACAAATTGAGGTAAAGTTACTGTTACTGTCTTTAGTCGAACGCAGTAGGTTTTGTCTTTGCAGAGAAATTGTTATTATAGGAAAGAACTGCCTTTAGATATTCAATATTCACAGAAGATGAGAGAGAAAAAAAAATATCCACAATGTCTCCTCAGATTATAGATTTAAAAATGTTGAGGTTTTACCAAGATCATTTAAACATAACAGTTAACCATGAGCACTAGGCAAAGTTAGATTAAAAAACGTCAAGTGTAGAGACACAGTCGAGGAAAAGTGCGTGTCATGAATATATATATATATATCACAGTTATCACACGCACTGCAACACACAGACAGAAATCTAGGGCAATGTCAAAGCAGCAGGGTGAGGGAACGCATTACTGCAAGTAAAGAACAAGCATACAGGATACAGTGACAGCCTCAAAGTATATTTTCTCATGAAGGCTGCAGACAGCTGGCAGTGCGTAATCATAGCCCCAGTTTCAGATTTCAGTTTGCATCTTCAGAAAAACCCAGAGAGCTCAGGGTCATCAATAGTAGCATATTAATGTATATTCCGACGTATGCACACACAAACACACCCACACACACACACACGTAAAATACTAGGGCCGGACAGCCGACAGAGCCTCTCTCTCTATCTGAGATCAAAGTGTGTGTTGGAGCACATGGTTTAAAAATATCACACTTTACCTGTCAGCTGTGGTCTGTGGTCATAAATCTGATCCTGTGGAAATGGGTCACCGAGTTGTGTGGAAAAAAAACTAAACCTAAATCCAGCACATACTACATGGATTTATTCATTATCCATCCCACAGGGGACCCAACAATGAGTCTCCTGTGCATCTGCCAAACTGAGAGGTGTGTGAGAGACTCGCTGGTGTTCATTACTCTATTAACAAACATAATTTTTCCTGAAATACAAGTCTTTCTTAGGAGAAGCATGTTCACACATCCAAACACCTTTCCATGCTCTCAGTAAAAAGGAGCAGTGGCCCAACCCCCCGCCCCCTCTTCTTTCAGTATTCAAGGTTGGAGGGTAAAGTGTATATGATGCTGTTTGTGCAGTATTCTTAAGCTGGAGCGGAGCCAGGGGGCATCGCACTGCTGACCTGCTTACTGAGAGCAACGTTAGTCACAGCCTTAAATGAAAGAGCTCGTCCTAATTATGATAGCTGAGCTCTTAGGGCCCAGAAGAAGCAGCCACTACACATCCAGAAAAAAAAAATAGATCAGAATTATGATGCTGAGACTGTTCCTCTTCAGCAGTTTCTGATGTATCATATATAGAAAAGGCTTCTCCACGTTGCCCCTTGAGCCGTCTGAACAATGAGACTACTGCGAGTATTCAGCTGGAACTAACTGGCATCACTTCATGTCACATTAGGCACCCATCAGTAAAAATAACAACCAGTCTGCCCTTTCTGTATGTGGGGAACTATGTCACGCAATGCTTACATGCTGCAATGCATACCACATGTAATCAATAATCCCCTTCTACATTCCACAAGCAATACATCCAAAATTAAAGTATATATAAAATATGAATGTTGGGAAAGAATGAGACATTCTTTACTGTCACAGAATAAATCGTAATGATTCTGATGAGGGATGACCAGACATAACCAGGAGATTTTTCTTTTTTTTTGTGTGACAAATATTGTTTTTCATGATACATGATGGTGCAGTTATTCATGGTTCCCAGAATATTAATTACTTGTTAAAAAAATTATAATAAAGTCCAAATATCACATAAAGGCTTTAAGACAAGATTGAGGTAGAAACATCTGTGAAACACAAAAAAATCAAGTTGAGGCTTGGTGAAAAAAAAAAAAAACGCCTCATTTACTGATGCTTCCACTTTTACCACACATTTGTAGTAGGAAGGTATATGAGGTTTTAAACCACAACCACCACAGTGAAGGGGTCCAGCTTCACTGCTACACTGTCTACGGAAGCTTTGCTCAACATGTTCAACCATAACATCTTCAGTCACAGTTCAGTTGGGAGATATCGACTGAACACCATAATCAAAAAAGGGTTCAAATCTACTGCGTGTTGATCCCATGATACTCTGAGCTCTATGTGAAAGCTCAGCCTTAGTTGCAGAGCTCCAGAGCTGAAACTGTGATAGAAAGAGCTAAAATTATCCATCAGTCTAACACGATCTACATCCTGAGCTGTTCCTCAAAACAGAGGGTCTTTCTGCGTGTCTGTGCAGTGCAGGCTCAGGTAATGGGCTCAGGTAACAGACCCACTTGTTGACCTCATCGACCTCCAGCTCTCAGTATCGGCACCCTTTACACATCAGCTACTTCACAGATTCTCTGACCTGCCAATGAAATGTAGACAGCTTTCATAACAGGTTTGAGCGGTTCTCCATCAGAAAAAGACTGCCACCTGAACCGCGCACAAAGAAAGGCTGGCTCCATAAAGCACAAGGGGGATATTATTTCCATCGGCGGCCATGAGTGTGAGCCTCCGCCATACACGTCTAAGGTGACAACAATCACAATAAGTAGAGGAAAATGGTAGAACATGTTCCCCGTGATGCCAAACGGGAGGAGATTCATGTTGTGGTTTGTTGTGACAGATATCAAACAGAACGGACGGCTTTTATCGCTGATTACATTTCATCACATGGATGATTCACGCAGATTGTTGGACCCGCTGTCTTTGCATGTGTTCAGTATTCACAGCCCATCTGCTCCCCCTCCACAAACCACCAAGCAGATCACAAACCACCAAGCAGATCACCAGATTTGAAGCTTCAGTTTTAGCCTCAGTCTGTTGCACCTACTGCATAAGAACCAATTCAGCAAAAAGGTGATGCCACTATGTTCGGCAACATCAAACATGTCTTCTGGAGATTAAGATCATTTAAAACTATGTAACAAGAAAGATGAAAATGTAAAACTAGAACAATAACCATGTTCACAGGCATTGCCACGAGGTGAAATGACAAAAATTAGACCTTGCAAGAAGTAAAACTGACCCAAATCTCTTGTATGCTTTTAAGACTATTGTCATTAAAGTTACATGAGGCAGCTTTTCCATTTTGTGCTGTGTAGAGAAGAGAAGGAACCTCAGCTCAAATCTTTGCTATTTTTGTTAAATGCTAATTAAAGCAAGAGATGACACCTCCAGCTCTCAGAGAAACTGTCCACATTAGCAATGATACTGCTGTTTGTGCTCCTCATGTCATCAGTTCTTCAGAGAAAAGTTTGAAAAATGATTTGAAGTAAGTCTTGATTTGTTTTTAGACATTCAGTTTTTAGTTGTAGCATCTTTGTCTAAGCAGCCAATGTTTAAGTGTTCCTTTAAAATACATCTGAAATTACAACATTTACAATTTGTTTCCAACAATATTGCTAAAGTGTAGCATCTCAAAATTTTACATATGAGATGTTTTCACACAAGTATTGAATAAAATTGATTTAATACATTTACACTGCACCTAAAAATAACACCTCTTTCAAGAAGACAGGGACTGTTTTCCCAGCAGGGTTACAGAGAGTACGAACAGGATCTGACAGTAAAAATAAAAAAAGTACTTTTCATTCAGGGAAGAGAAAAACTCAAGCCTGGAGCCAACATTAAAAGGTAAATTTAAAATAACTAAAATGACAGACATTGCCTTTAAACAATGAATGCACAGTCATCCAACAACAGCCTCTGTCAAGCTTCATGTTTGGGGGGACAGGCTGTGCTTAAACAGGCACTGACTCAGACCACTCACATCTTCATGTTATGCAGGTCCTGTCTCCAGAGAGAACTGCTCTGAGCTCAAGAACAATGTGGACGCCTCTAACATACATTAGCTTTAAACTATGTTTTTTTTATTCATACCACTAGTCATAAACATCGGCTATAGCGACTCTTCAGAAGCAGCTGTTGTTGCTAATAAACATTATTTTAAATACATAAATGGAAAGAGGAGGGGGCATCCTTCAGTGGACAGAGCATGTGTGCAGACGATGCGGGGGCGGATAAGGAGTTCATCACAGATTACAAATAGGCAGGTGATCCAGGTGAGCTGCAACGAGGCAGAGGTGCTTACGTGAGAGAAAGGGTGAAGTGAAAGCGCTGGCGGAGGCCCTTGAAGGTCAGGAAGGAGTGCGGCGGAAAGTTGCGTGTGGTCATCTCACAGTAGGGCTTCTCGTAGCCGCCGGACGGACACTCGCACTTAAACCCGCCAACCAGCAGATTGACACAGGTGCCGCCATTCTTGCAAACTCCTGGAGCGCAGCGACCAGAGCGGGACGACAGCTCACAGCGCTCTCCTGGGCACAGAGAGATGGATGGGGAAGGAGAAAGGTGGAGAGAAATGAGGATTAATATTGTTTGTGACAAACAGCATGACCTCAGTCATCCCTGTGGATTCCACCTCAGGGATTCCAGACTGTTGTTTCCGCCCTGTTTATGCGCCATTACAGAGTGTAACGTCAGCCACCTCGTGTCAGTGAGAACCGTGAAAGATACAGCTGTTTCAGACACAACTTCATGAAAATCCAACTTTACCAAAGTTTAAAGACATTTTATCTCACGGAGTGGGAAGACTCTTGCCTTTCGACTGTGTCTGCGGTTTCCTGTGTCACACACAGCATGACTCTGGGAATACAGCTACATTCACAATCAGTTGGACAACATCACTGGCTCCAGTAAGTTGGCAGAGTTCATCCATTCAGACGCTGAAGCCGTCAAAGATAATTTTTGCAGTTTCTGCAAACGGTGGTGGCTCATTTTAAATTCTCTTCCCACTGTGCAGACACTGGGTGAGGTTAATTTTACTTTGCAGTTCGAAGTAACATAAGTTGCTGTGGACTGATTATTTGTGAGAAACTGTGCTGCGGTGCAGTCAGACTTACAGAAGGCCTCTTTGGGGTGACTGTTTTAAAGCTTGCAATAATTAAGACTTGTCAAACCCATTTTAAATAACAGCCAAAGATAAGCTGTGGGTTATAATTGGGGCGCAATTATTATTTTTATAATTGAATTGTTTTGTTTATAAACTGTTTTCTTTAGTGTTCTATGATGTAAAACCATAATCTTTTGGACAATGAAATTACATATGTCACAATTGGTTCGTAGACTTTTCCAGAGAAAATAGTCAGTGCTTCCTGTAATCATTAGTCCAGGGTCACACTAAATTCTGAGGGATGGGGAAGAGCAGTGCAGCTGTGGTACATGAGCGAGACCGTGAGACGGTGACCCTCTTGTTTCTCGGCCCTGTGGTTCCTACTCACATGCATCATGCAGTTTGTCTGGAACCTCGGGACGGGAGGCTGCAGCAGTCGCTCAAGCGAGACCGCTTGCTCTCCCATGTGTGAGCTGGAATTTGTGTCAGAGCCCCTCAGTCAGCGAAGACTTCTGCTGTGTGCAGCAATACTGTAACACTGGCACACACATCTTCATCCAACAACACTGACACACAGACCTTTTATTTACTCTGGGACTATTAATCACTTCATTCACAGTCCACTGAAAGCAAGTTTCTTTGTTTTGACGCCGTTGTCTGGATACGTCTATTCAATCAAAGTCGAGAGTTCAGTCAAGAGACGCTGGATGAGATGTTAAAGTTGCTGATAATGAATCTGAGCATTTGTCAACATTGATCACTTTGGACCACAGAGACAAAGAAAGCGCATTCACAACTAACTTTCAGCCAGAACCAGCCATATATGCACTAAACAAGGTTACAATCTTACTTTAATGTTGAGAAATCAGTCATTCATGTTTCCAGATTAGTGAACCTGTTTGCCAAAGTTTAGCGGATGTTTAACTTCTACCAAGATTGTTATGTCTGTGTAGGAAGATGTTAAATGCACAAGGGATGATTCTTCGGCTGAACTTTTGACCACTCGCCTCAACAAAAGAAGCAGCCGAGCACTGAAGCACAACCTATTGTTAAAGATTTACTAACAGTAATATCTGTAGGGCACATTGTCTGTGGTGATTCTCTGTCATCCAGCTCCTGGTATTGCTGAAAGTACCTCCTCAGAACTACAGAAGACGCTGAGCTGAGACGTGAAAGAACCTCTGTCATCAAATAGCACTTTTAGGAACAGGCTTGATTGAAGTTACCATTAGGTTAATGTTGAAATACTCAATTATGTAACTCTACTTAAGATAAAGACATTTAAAGAAGAAACGTCTGCCAACAACCCATCCAATATTTCTCTGAAAAGTGACAGCCTCCTCTAAGATGCTGCCTTTCGATCAGTCTTTAATAACGTATTATAAAAGATTACATTTGTTTAAAATCCTAATGTGAAAGTGATTAACAATAACTGTTTAGTAAATTGCAAGTGCAATAGTGTAGTGAAGTAGCATAAAAATGAAACAAAAGTATTTAAACACAAGAATTCACCCTGGATTTGTTACTAATTCGTAAGAAACCAAATTTGGAGTCGTCATAACTTTGCTAGAAGACTTTATAACATGTCAAGGTGACTTTGCCAGAATCAACAAAATGAAGCACAATAGCTGCTCGAAACCATCAAGTACCTACTGGTGCTTCGTGACGCCACCGGCTGAAAAATAAAGCCTTTCTGTAACTGTGCTGTTTGTCTCGTTATTAATTCAGCAACTCGCTGCAGGCAATAAACTGACTGTGTTTCTTTGAGCTGGCCTGACGATCAAACATTGGATTAGCAAACAGAACTGTAATAAACAGAGAGGATGTGGTACCTCACGCACAGACACTGATATATGTTTTATTGTGAAAAACACACCAAGTTGTCGTTTAAGATTTAAGTGGTTTTACCTCTCTACTGATACATGTTACCCGATAAAATTCTTTTCAGTGTTCAGTTTATCCCAGCGGGACGTCTCCACCACAGGTGCTCCTGAAGAGCAGCTTTACGTTGCCAGGTGAGCGGCACAGTGGGGCGGGGACGGGCTCACAGTGCCAATTCCACAAAATATCCTAATAAATAATTAAAACATGTATTGTCTGCTCTATTTACACTCCTCTATAAGCCCATCCATGTGCCCACACTCTGTTTGGTGCCAGCATGAATCATTATGGCAGCACATCTTAGAAACGCCTCAGATATCTTGTTCTTATTTTTACAGGAGGAAATGCTTCAGCACTGTGGTCTTTCATTTTTCGTTAATAAATGTATGTACATAATAAATGTATACACTTAAAATTCACTGGAGAGTGAGGTTTCTGTTGATATTTACAATCAAACTCATCATCAGATCAAACTTTTATATTTTATAGTCAATGTGCATGCACTAAACCACACCGTAGAATAGGTCTGTCTACACATTTAGCAAAAATACAGTTTTCCTCAAATATAAAATAAAAAGTCAGTACTTATCTAAAAATGCATGTGCAGCTTTTTCGCTCTTCTGGTTCATCATAAATTCTGATTCCAATAACCATGTGGCTTGCTGCTGCAGACAATTACAGTAAAACTCAACAACAGCTCTTATTTATCCTTGTAAACATTCAAAAGCAGTGTCAGCTTACAAGAGAATTACCAAAAGGTGTTTTGTGAGTGTGCACAGGCAATGTTTGCAAACTGTTCCTTTAACAGACGTTTCCTCAGAGATCTCAAACCTGAACAGGTGTGTCTGCGCTGCTAGGTAACAGGAAAGGCAACAGAGCATCGTTGCTCCTCCAGAGTGAAAGAGTGTGGGTGGATCCCTGTAGACACACCAGAAGCACCGATAGCCCGAGTCACTTTAACCACAGCAGAGTCAGTTTGTTCAAGCTGAAAATTCCTGGGATGATGAGTGACACACGACATTGTGCTGCTTTTGTTATTAAATCTTTAATGTTAGAGATCATAAAGGGTGTTAATTAGACTTCATCTCAAAACAAAACTACAATTTTAAAAAGAACAAGTACTTGCATAGAACAAATGCATCAAAAAGACAAGCTCGCCCATTGGCCAACCAGTGCCGGTTGAGCTTTTCATCAGCTGATTAACGACTGAAATAAATTAAATGTCTCCAACCAAATCCTAAAGCATAGTTCCCTGCAGCATAAATTGCAGGAACTTGTTTGATCCTTTAACAGTTTATGTAGCAACATCAAATATTCATTAGTCCCATATATACTATAGACTTACGACCACACCAGTGTCTATAAAAAAAGTCAAATTACATTGACCATATGCGGCAATGTTGTAAAAATATAAAAGGTGGAAAATTTGACACTGTGAGGGACTTTCCCATTAGCCTCAGATCTACTACTGTGTTTTGATCTGATTAATAAACCATAGCGTGCCAAGACAGTGAACATGGAAACCATTAAACTAGCTGAACATCAGCATGTTGTCACCAGGTTGATATTAGCATCATAGAACCCCCAGCTAAACTGCTGTCCAACATGTTAGGATTTATTCTGACAAGCAGCATCAGAAAATTTCACCCTCGACGAGAAAAAAACTGAGGCGGTACGCTACATAATTAAGGCATTCAAACGCTCCAGTTTCTTTTCAACAGCAGTCTGGGTGTCTGGCAACATTTTTTTATTCATGCTGACGCTCAGAAGCAAATTGTAGTGGCTCTCGGTGCTTGTCAGGTGTTAATTTTAAACACTGGTGTGAGGTGGTTTGAAAATATGAGCGTGAACAACAAACGCTTTTCGTTCCAAAAGCATCTTTAAAGCCTCACAAATGCACCATTAATTATGGAATGAATTAACACAATTAAGAAACAAACTTGTTAACATGGGGAAATGTTGTCAGTTAATGATGTGCACAAACACATGTAAAACAATGTTTCAGTTATTATCACATGGTTTTTTAAAAGACTAAGTGTCGCTCGTCCGATGTGTTTTAAGAGAAATGTGTGAGAACTACAGGACGAAACGATCTTGTCGTTCAGTGTCTGCACAGTGACTCTGCGGAGCCAAATCATTTACTCTTCAACAGCGAAGATTATGGCTGTTAGATATTTTTCCCATTTTCTTTCCTGCTACCATCTGGCAACGCCTACGATCCAACAGTTCACCCCCTCCACCAGAAACACACACACACACACACGCACGCACACACACAGACCCACCACAGTGTGAAGACTCACTGAAGCAGAAAAGTGGGAGTTGTAGTGGAAAATAAATCAACTAAAACCTTCCTGAACAACACTGTTTGATCAAACAGTCTGGCAGTGCAGTCATCAACTATAGAATCATATTCACTCTGAGATAAATCAATGTGTCCTGCAAACTGGATCTAACAGCACATGGGTCCACACCCCCATCACAATGCAGCAAACTGAGTTTGAAGCTGCTTTCAGTGAAACCAAATGAAAACAGGCCCACTTCACCCACTCACACGTTCACTCTCTCTGTCAATTCACGTTAAAAGCACCTTCAGTTCAGCTCCAACACCCACAGCTGAGCATAGGAATATGTAAGTGCCACTCAACCTGGACTCTAAGTGACTGAGCCCACACACTCAAATGCTGACACTATATCAGGCTCATAAACAGCCGCACAAACAGGTGAAAAAACCTCTTAATGGAAGCTCATGCCATTACTGAAGGCACAAAGACGGCGCCATGATTATCCGTTGTTTCTCCTCTCTGCAGTGATTTGACCAGGGACAAAACTTTCACTTGGCAGCACATGTAAAAATTTGATTTCATAAATGGTCTTTCACCAGCCCTGGTCCCCTCTACCTGCTGATCACCTGGTCACACTTACCATTTTAAAAGGTAATGCTATTTTTAACTCTGAAAGGATTTTTTGTCAACTGAAGCCTTTAAATTTTACAGCTATGTTATGCTTTTTCTCAGTCATTCATTCATTAAATAGTTACAGATGCTTTTTAAATTACCAACAATATACAACACAATACACATTATACAGCAGTTCAAACAATACTACCTACATATGCTAAAAAGTGGGGGTTAAAGTTAAATGTTCCCCTATAATTAAACATAATAAACCAAAGAGCATATGCTTCAAAGGCAAAAAGAAACTAACTCACATTAAAAAGTCAAGATTGGACCCACTTAACCTCTCATCAAAAACATGGGGCAACTACCCTAATGTTCACACTGTATAAATTAGCATGTTTTAGTTTTCTTCCTCTTTCAACTCTTTTTTTTAACTCCTCCTCTTTTTCCCTTAACCATAAACCCAGAGAGCAGGCGGTCTTTAACCCTTTGATGATGTGAATAATATTTGCAACTAGTTCAAATTTCTGCTGCCAACAGTAATAAATTAATTCTTCTCAATGTGCTCTGTGTATTTTTAACACAGCACCTGTAACAGCCAGGGGACAGTCTCCACGCGTAGCCATCTATAATGAAGAATTCGCTTCCGTATTCTGCACTCAGTGATACTACAGAGGACAGAGAGAACATTCAACACGGAGTAAAGAACTTTCTGAACAACCCCAGCCTCAATAACAAGCAGCAAAGAGGAAGGAGAACCTGTTATATCATCAGCTCCTGCTCTTTGGATGTTAGCTTTGAAACACTCCCACAGCTCTGGGTGACGTTTGAGTGTAGGTGGGAATAAGCATGGACAGGTTATTCAATGGCTCCAACACACACAGGAAGGATTCTGACCAACAATGCAGAAAATGAAGCACAGACAGACCTTTGCATTATTTAAAATGCAGTATTAAAGTGAAAAATGATCACAAGCAACCTTAAACTTGATCTGAAAGTAAACTAGTAGAAAAACAAAGAACAAATTAAATTTGTGCAATCTATGTCTACAATTAACACATATTTGCGGAAACCGTTTACAGGCATGTGTTTGATTGGGTTTGTGTTTGCTGTGGTTCAATGCAACAGGGAAAGTCGGATCAATAACTCATCACTCAGCCTTTGTTTGCAGAGCTACGGTCATCAGTGTACAGGACAGTCTGCAGCTATAAAGAGTCAGGTTCAATAAACAGCTGAAGGGGGAGAGAACGCCACAGATGTAGACTTTAGAGTTCCCACGGGATCTCCACGAGGAGAAGAAATTAACATTATGAAGGCTGTGTGTCGACAGCCCTTCCCTTCTGGCAGCCGACACGTTTGTCCAGTCAAAGCTCACAAACTGTAACTAGAAATGGCAGGTAACAGACAAGGTTTATTTTATTATACCATATCAAAACAAGTATATAGTATACTAGTAGAGTATATGATTTTTTAAATAAACATAACTGGGGAAATTAGAGGTGTTACACTGTTCCATCTGTAAAGCTCTTTGAAACTAATTTGTGATTTGATCAAACTAAAGTTGAGCTGTTTGAGTACGTTCACTTTTTGTTAGATCTGATCTTCATATGTTGAAAACTAATACTACATGTTCCATCCAGTTTTGCAATAAAGACACATAACAGACACGTTTCCATAAATGGCCAACAAAGGTGACACTTCCTCATGTGCCATTCACTTCCATCCAATAATGTCACTATCCTGTGTTGACTTTACACAGGGTGAGATGTGGTCACTGAATGACGACTATATACAAAATTGGTCTAGATCTGATTTTTAGAAGTCTAATATGGTTTGTTCACATTTTCCTGGAAAAAATCTGATCTAAGTCGGTTAAAACTTTTATTTGGGTCCCCTACATGCAGTTGTCCCAATCACGGTTTAGAGTAGTGTCAAGGCTTTGTCCTGTGTAACGTCCTGCCAAAGACACAAATTAGTCCTCGTACTTAAAATGTTTTGTCTATTATTGACAAAAATACAAAGGAGCAAAAATATGTACACCCAAAATAAACTAAGCAATTAAAACAGCAAACTATCTGTGAAAGTTAAAACCAGACATAATGTAATTGCTGAATAAAAATCTCACTCCTGCTTTTGTATGAAATCAGAGAAAAAAAATACCAGCTAATAAGTTTTCACAATAATCTCTGACTATACCTGACAACCTACAAATATAACTAAACTGGGTTCATTGGTTTTAAGGAAATGACATGAAACTGTAAAAAAACAACAACTCTGCTCGAACAGTAAATAGTTTAGGTGAAATAAGAGCTCTCACCTGTGTAGTCCTCAAAGCACTCACAGGTGTAGCCTCCCTCTCTGCTGCGACACACACCGTGGGCTCCACAGGGTTTGGAGTAGCAGAGGTCGATCTCCGTCTCACAGTAATCTCCTGTGAAGCCGGTGGGACAGCGGCAGCGCAGCCCAGCGATGGGATGGATGGGTCTGAACAGGATGGTGTCTGAAGCCACAAAGGGCGCCAGGCTGTCAAACTTCAGCACAGACACACACTTCATGTAGTTCTCACAAGGCTCACGGAGGCAGATGTTGTCATCAAAAGGCAGAACTTCCTGGGAAGAGATCTGGGCTAGAAGGCTGCGGTTCAGGTACAGCCTCTCCTGGAGTTCCTCTGAGCCAAAAAACTCTCCTCCTGCACTTTCAAGCACTCTCCCAGGTCTGTTGCCGCCTTGGCCGAGCACTCCAGGGCGCTGGTGCCCCTCCCCTAACACGGGCATGGCTACAGACAGGCTGACGTTGAGGATGCGAGCGCTGACGTCTGTGTCGTCCTGGATGTTAAAGATAACGACGTCTTCAGGTGAGGCAGACAGGACGCGGGCCACGCCATCAAGAAACTGTGCAAGCAGTAAGGAGAGGAAGTGCTCCTGGGAGGTGTTGGCCAGTCTCAGTGTGATGCTGTTGGACAGCATTTCATCTGTGATAATGGTGACTTGGAGAAGACACTGAGCGGACACGGAGTGGACGCCGTCTGTAAATACAGAGGCAACAAAAAAAAAGGTTGGTAACATCATAGAAATGGTACAACACAGCAGGATCTGGTGACACAAAAATGCTTCTTAAACACAGTCGGGGGACAGGGACAACAGGACTATAGGCACATCTCTGTTTTAAAGCAGACTTTCATGATGTGATGGCTGTAACATAATCAGTAGGTGATAGGGGACAGAATAAACCTTCAGCTAAATGGGTCAGACAAAGCAGGTGGACATTTTCTAAATTGAAAGATTTTTAGTAAACAATAAGTTTCCCTATATGTGTTACTGTACCTACACCAGAGCTTGGCAAGTGCAACAAAAGTGTGGAATTTGTACCAAAAAATGACATTAACTGATGAAAAGAGGAGGAATTATTACAGCAAACAAAACATGTTGCAATGATCCTAATAACATCTACTGAGCTCAGATAACAAACAGAGCAGTCTTTGTTTACTGATAGAGAATTAGAAAACTGTTCATCGGCAGGAGCAGTTAAGAACACTTAACAGTACTAGGAATTTGTCTTGGTGTCAGGTATAAACACAAAATCTACAGAAAAATGTAAGTGCAAAGGTATGACACAATATGAAATACGTACAAAAATAATATCAGACAGAGTGTACAATGTGAGGTGGTACAACTTGGAAAGTTAAAGTGACAGTAAGTTGGGTGGGGGGGAGATAAAATACGTTGTCATGTCTTAAAAAAAAAAAAAAAAAAAAGAGTGGGTAGTTGTCATTTCAAACTGTCTTTTCCAAAATTAAAAAAATAATAAATTTTTAAATTTAAAAGGAAAAGGCAGGCAGCAATTTACACTTATTAATAAATCCTATGAAGAGACCAAGACCAACATTAGTCAATTCCTCAATAATCTTCACATACTAATGACAAGTCCTAACTTTCCAACACAGACAAATACAGAGACAGGATAACGTGTGTGATTGAGCATCAACTATGGTGTGTTGATTGTAATGACGGTACATGTCACTAAGTGTAATTGTAGCTCACTGATGAGTAAATAATTCAAACTTTGAAGTGTCTTATTTCTATAGGAGACTTCAGACTGTGGACACACAGACTCAGCCTGTGGTGGATTAAAAACACTGTCGACTAAAAAAGTTGTCCTTCCAAGTGGGGCTGAACAATGAATCACAATTCTCATATGGCAACAACTGTGATTTAAGCTAAAATTAAAATGTATTTTTAAAACACTTTTTCTTTTTATATGCAACAGATTCTAAATAATATGAGAAGCTCGGAGTTCACTGTTAAAGTTTGTGCTCTGGGGAACTTCTCTGGCAGCATGAGAGGGAAAAGGAGCTTTTGAAACATAACATAAAGTTCAGACCTACTATAAATGACAAGATATTTTCATCCTCTAAAATATTCCCATCTGTTATTCCATTAAAAGGTGAGTTGATAAACTTTAAACCCATCAAAAAAAAAAAAAAAACTGAGATCTTTGCAATCGCAGCATCAGCAGCTGTGGCTGGGTGGATGCAGGTATAAACACGGTGGAGGATTCATGCAGCACCGCTACTGTAACACTAGACTTTTAGTGTGTAAATACAGCAACAGAACATCTATTACCGTAAATTCAGGAATAGCTGAGACAACCTAAAACACTTTTTACTCATCTTCTTGGTTCAGATTATTATTTTTTTGGGTTGAGTTTTTCCTTGTTTCGCATGTGTCAGAGCAGAGATGTTTGCCAAGACTAGAACAAAACAAGTGTATGTTTTCTTTTAATATATTCCAAGTTTCTAATCAGCAATTTCACGCCTGTATTCACTGCTCACTCTCTCTTTTCTTTGTCCGGAAGCAGAGATGCTACTTCATTATACATGCTATACTGAACGCCTCAAGTCTCAGCTTCAACAGTCAAAGCATTTCTCAGCTCAGCAAATCTCTTGTCTCTTAGTTTGTTGTTTTAATACCAGATCCTATTAATGTTTTATCCTCTATACATTCAATTCTCTGGCTGTGAATGCAGACATTAAGTGTTTCAAGTTTGCTATTCTGCAGTAGGTCTTGACTGTACAATACATTAATTTGCGTGTTAGTCTTTTATTAACTAAGTGAGATTTTAAACGTAGATGTGAATGATGTAAATCATTCTGTATTATCATGTTGTTTAATGTTCAGCCTTTCATGACTAACGCACCACAACGCGAACACTGTGTACTTTACTCATACTGACTAATGACTTTGCTCAACCTACTTTTTTTGCTCGGCTTTCTACTGTAACCATATTTACAATAAAATAAAAACTGCTCATCATCCAGCATCAGCTGAAAGTCACAGACAGGAGCAGTCGGAGCAGTGCTCGCTGAGGAGAAAAATTATAATGAAAACAGCCTCGATCCTCAAATGTCCAGGGACAAAGAACAAAGAACACACAGTGCAGCTCAGTATGCTGCTAACAAGCACAAAACCTATAGATTTGTGTCTGCTGCAGATTAAAAGATGCTCTGAATACGGAAGATAAAGTCTGCAACAAATGTCAACTTAACTTGAATCATCCTCTATTCTGATGAGTGACAAGAATTGTGTCAGTCTAAATCGTACTTCCCATTACTTCAACTCACATCCAAATGATTTCATACACAATTCCTAAAACCTCCTTCACAAGTTGGAAACCAAATGCTATGTAATGTAACATTGCTTTTACACACACAGAAGCACAACAACCTTAGACTGACTCCAGAGCTTAATAATTATTCAAAACTAAAACATTCTTTGTTGTTGTTGTTTTTAGATGTTTACTACAAGGCAAAAAATTTCTGTTGAACAGCGACCACGATGGTGACAACTGGTTATTATAGGAAAATGGATAATGTGAATTTGCCTCAATCAGTCATGTTACTTTTAAGTGAGGTGCAGCAATAGCACGAACAGAGACTGTATATTTTGTATATTGTGTATTTTATTACTTATTAAAACCTGTTGTTTGTCTGGTGAAGATTATGTCGTAGACTCAAGTTTACAAAGAGAGACCACTATCATCTCGCCAGTGGCATGCAGGTTTCTGTAGCACGAACACAAAACTGGTTGAATCAAATCAAATGTCTTTTAAACAAGCCTCGCCCACTCACTCCAAAATAATCAATGGGATGCTTTGTTTGGGGCACCTGGGCAGAAGCCAGAGAGCAAAAACTGCGAGCAGAACTGCCACAAACAAACAGCACTGAACCAAAGTTACCAGATCCTTGTTTGGCACCGGGCAAGTTTAAACAAGGAGTGCCAGGAAGGGGAGGGAAGAAAATGAGTAGGGGGAGATTTAGGGGTGGGGGGGTCGTAGAGGAAGTGAAACAGAGAAGCATGTTTGACACGGCTTTAATCCTTCTGCTTTCAGTCAAGGGCTTCCAGCACCGCACAGGGCCTTAACAAAGGAAGTGGGGAAATAAAATCAAAGAAAAAGAAACAAGCAGGGTCGCTCATCTTATTCACGCTTTACTGTAACACACACACACACACACACCTGTGTACACAAGAAAACACCTAAGAGGAGAGAACCTTATGAGAACACAAAGGCAGAACATGTCAGGACCTACACTGTCTGAGAGATGGAGGTTTGTTATTTGTCGTTAGTAAAGACAGTGCTGCCTTTCCTGGAGGTCACAAACCCTCCAAGACGTCACGAGAATCAAGATAAATATCTCCCAGAGCAAAAGCCCTAAAATACCCATTTAACATCACAAAATACTTAAGAAAAATTTGAGAAGGTGAAAACGGAATGTTTGGCATTTACGCAAAAACAATGACTTATTGTTAGAACGTAAACTTTATGAAAACATAACTGAATGATCACACAGACCCTGATGACTGAGATGTTTATGGTTACAGCTAATGTTACAGCCTGTCAGGTTTTAGAAGAATTATTTCTTTACAGTAAAGCAGGAGTGTTATTATGCCTTCATAGGCTCTACTGAGTAACATTTTAACCAGTGAATCCTCTCATACTGACAGGAACGACCATCTACCTTCTACCTCTGCCACTTTTCTCTTCACCCATTGAACTCATTTAAAATTGTTACTCTGCAGGAGCAACAGTAGCCAGAAAAACACAGCTCTCCGTGAAAAGAAGCTCTTAAAGGTTAGGCCATGTATAAGGACAGACATCTCCTTAATTACGTCCTCTGCCAATTCACATTCTTGGTTGGGAGCTTGGGCACAGATCCAGACGTAGACGCAGCGCTGGGAAACTGAGCGCGAGGAGAATCTGTCCTGAAAGGAACCAGACCATCCTTCAAAGAGGTCATTCTCCATGGAAGGATCCTCAGCGCAGGAACGGTGGGTAAGCGGCGAGGTTTAGGCCAAAAAGGAGGAAAAGACGGATGCTTAGTTGGTAACGGGACGAGGTGCCAGGCCTGAAGTGTGACAGTGCTTTCAGCCCAGAGGTCGACCCCCTCTGGGCCTCTGGGTGCCAGGAATGCTCTCAGCTAAGAAGTGGCGCCAGGGAAAAGATTAAACACACACACTGTGGCGGCAGCACTGCCACAGTTGTGTGCAGCATTGTGTGTGTGCAAAATGTGGTCACTGTTGTCATTTTTAAAAGCTCGTAATTCTCTGATTTAAGTGAGTTTTGTAATTCTAAAGTGACTGGTGGAAAATGCACAAACAACCTCAGAAACAAGACAGGTTTTCTGATCCTGAAAATCCAATTTGTAAAGATCAGAGTTTTTCATCTTCAATTTGAGAAGTTTAAATTTGCATGTTAACAAACTATTTGGAAGGACATTGCTCATATTATATAAGATATAAAATCAAACAGGGCAACCGATCCAAGAAAAAAACACCAATAATAACAGGAGGCACGTTAACAAGCTGACTCAAGGTTATTGTTTGAATATGAGTTGATTCCTCACACACATCGAACATCAATTATCAGCTTGGAGGCTGGTGAGGGGAGAAGTACTGCTGTTTACCCTTCAAACATTAACAGAGCTACATTTCTCTCTGTCAGGAGAATAACTAATAATCCACTGATACAATGTTTGGTAGAGCCTTTTACAAATGACCTGTTTGCGATAAAGAATCATATCATCCACTGTTTAAGCCACCCCAGCTGCTAAGGCTCTTAGCACTGCTGAGAGAAAGGCAGAGTCCAAGTGAGAGAGAACAAATCTGTGAGGCCGGTCTAATTAGACCACAAAGTTGCCGTCGGATCTCCCTGCTGAATCCCAGAAAATGTCAACAAAGTCACGGCGGATAAAGACCAAATCGCCGAGGACAGAGACATCACCCACATGAGCGGGAAAGTAACGCCAGCCCTCTCCCTCAGAGATTCCCTGTTGTTGGTGAAATTTACCAGAATTGTTTTGCTGTGTGTTATCTGTAGTAATTTACACTGTGCACTGCCTCTTCTGTTGCAAGTTTTACTACGACTGCTGACACCCGAGAAAGGCTGAAGGATGTTTGCTGCCTTAGTTAGTGAGGATAACCATAAAAACTTATTAATTCACCAGGTACTTCTGTAGACCAATCAGAAGTCATCTTCAGGCAGTTAAATAGTTAGTTTAGTAGTAAAAACTTTTCTTTAAATGAATTGATCACTGAGATGCCTTCTACGTATTTTAAACTGTGAGCTACTGAAATCAACTCCTAGATTTTGTGGTGAGGGGAAACACATTAGAGACTCAATAAAAATACCATTTATCATGATGACAGGGGAGTGATGATAAACAATCCCTCTAAAACAGCTGTTCCAAGTAACTCATTATCACATGTCCAATGGTTCAGCGTAAAAACGCCACACTCCAACACCACCAGGTTCGCTCTGCTAACTGGAGCGGCCAATTGTCCCTCAGGAGGTGGCTGTGTGTGTCACTGTAGACGTGTGTCACCTCATTGGGAGCTTCCTGGTAAGAAGGTCCTAGTTGTTCAACGTCAGTGCGCTACAGTAAGAAGGTACTTACTACATCAAAAGAGCTCATGTCCCATTTCCAAATCAATAAGTAGATCACAAATTAAACGTTTCTTTGGTGGGATTAGGACGGGGGGCGTGTTAGCAGTCCACAGCCTTTCCAGATCCAACCAGAGAACTGCACTGAATTGTTTTCAATGAGTTTATGATAAAAAAAACCAAGCATGTCATGTGTCACTTTCTGTTTTGTTGTTTCGTGATTCAGAGAAATAAGGTCTGAGCCTGTGTTTACCTTCTGACTCTTATAAATTACTTAAGAGCTGACTGAATTTTGAAAAATATCATGTCATTTTAGTTTTGAGGATTAGTTTGAGACTGAAAAAGAAAGAAAAGTTCATATATATCGAATGTGAACACTATCTTAATGAAATATTGTTAAAATGTTATCAATGATTTTTTCATTAACCATTGTGCATTCCCTTCAGGATGTGTCTTCATTTCTGCAGCCCTCTAGGATCTTCTCTGGAATTATAAAATAAAATCATCATTTCTCAGAACACTGAAGCTGTAAGAACAGCCTTGTCTGTCAGGCCTCTGCCAGAGAGTAACAGATCAGTTAAAAAAACATGTTAATGAGCTACGGTGCTGTGAACCTGTCAAAGCGTCATGTTTGTGGACTGCAAACCTACACAACACTGCCGAATCCACGCAAGGTCACACAGAAAGACAACATGTCCCGCACACACTAATTAAACAAACCGTAGAGCCATGACCTGAGAGTACAGTCCCTGTGGGGCCAACAACAGGACACACTTTAATTTAATTAGAATTAAACTCTCTGCCCTTGGAGCAAACTGGAAGAACGTACATTAATTACATAGGCTCGTCATAGTGTGTGTTTGAGAGAACCTGACTAATGTTTAACAGCTCAAGCGTTGGGCCTGCACCGCTAAGCTGTGTCATCACTTTGACACATTCATGGCTATTCTGAGACTCAACCTTATAGGTGCTGAAAACCGTCAACACGGGGCCCACCGAACTGTAAATCTAGGCACAAGTGAAATCAGACAAGGCTGAAACACACGAGACAACTGGAGTCACAACCGTCCCAACACACTGTTTAACTGAATTTACAAGAAAAGTTCAGCTGGTGCATTTTCTTTGTCAAACTCAGACCACTGAACCTTTTTCATGTTTAGCCTTTGTTGTTTGGGTTCTTTGTGGTTTCATGGGAGTGAACCTCAGGTGGATATACAGGAACAGAAAGCTCACAGCAGGACAGGCCTTATCCTCACCTTCATACAAAGCAGCAAGTGGAGGTTCAATAATCACTCCAGTGAAGACGGAGGAAAGAGGAAATTACTCCTTGGCAGGTGATGATGTGGGAGCACAAGTTTATCGTGATGTTTGAGCGCTGTAGCTCAGTGTTCACAGCATGTTTAAAGTAGTCTAGGATCTGTTAGATCAAGCCTATCAGACGTCTCCCTCATCAGAACTAAGTGCACTCTGCTCAGTGTCGATTTAATTTAAAAGCTGGATTCTCGAGTTTCTGTGATCAAAAGCGACGCAGTAATTTGTGGCTGGGGAGCGGCCCGCTTGAATTAACCATGGCTGAAAGGTGAAACACCCTCATCTGCTGCCTGAATGACTGGCTGGGGGGAGGCTACACATTCAAAGGGTAAGACAGGTTTTTCATCTCATTAACCCCCTTCCTCCCCTGTTCCTGACCCCCCACCCCCACCCCCCCCCACTAGACAAGCAATGGCAGAAGCTGAAACCTCAGCACCACCAAGACCTTCTGCTTAAAATGTTTTACCAACACTAACCTGAATCTGAAACCACATCTACAAAGTAAATTATTAAGAGTTACATTCATTCTTCAGTGTGTTTAAATTTTCAGCAAAAAAATCAGCAGGTTATTATCCAATCCAATTTAATCATTTGTTGTGCAGTGTAAAGCAAAACATGCCAAGAGGGCTCAGACATCACACGGGTTCATAAAGTTTCAGAAAACAGTGACGGCAAACCAAGGAGGTTTTGTGGTTCACTTCTCCACTCACCATTTTGAGAACTCCTTTGTTGTGAAACAGCCAAACTATGAAAATTAAACACGACTGAATGCCAGCAGCTCCTGTAACAGAAACGCACTTGGAAATCTCACCCTCAAAGGAGTGAATGGACAGCATGCTCAAACTCCTACGCAGCAGATTTGCTGTTATCTGCATGTGAGCAATGTTTAGGGCATTACATCAAGCAACACAAATTACACTGAACATAATATGGTTAAATTATTAATTCCACTGTGCATGTTTGTTTGAGTGCTCCTTTGTTTCAGAACCTTAAAAATATACAGGTTAAATAAATATTCATGCGTCTCTGACCTTGTTTGTGAAAAAAACGGTTTAGACAATCACAGCATTAATTTAACTTGCTGTTTTATCTTATTCCACAGAGGATTTAACACGGAGCTGTTAGACAACAATAACAAAGATCTGCCATAACGATAACTAAAACACAACACCAACTAATTCCTATAGTGCCTGAGAGGTCAATAATGGAAACTGCTTGTACAGCTCAATGTCAACTCAAGGATTTCAACCCAGTGGAGTCAGAGAAAAACCACAATCCCTCGTTCGATTCTTCCATTCAGGAGAACAGCTGAGTTTGCTGGGAAAAGGCCATCCATATTTGCAGACCCTGCCACAGCATCCCCATGATACCACCGCTGTATCTGAACACCGCAGCAAGAGGAAATTCCACAAATTATTTTACAATAGATACGCAGCTTTAGAGCCATTGAAAAAAGATCTAAAATCCTCTAAACATAAATTTGCATATCAAAAGAAAACTGCTGTCAGCAAAGCAGTAAAGAGAAATCAGCATGCGGAAACATGAACATGCATAACTCCGTACCAGTGGTCAGTTGGTAATTATAAGATCCTCAACAAGGAGCAGAACAAAAATCACTCAGTGAGACAGCAACTCAAATCTTTTGATAACAGCATTGACTTTTGTGAAAACTGACACGGATAAACTAAATTTGGATACAATAAAACAGTCTGTTCAGATGAACTAATACCCTGAAAAGTGAATATGAGCCACCTGCATCTAAATGAACTGTATAAATAGTCACTCTGGCTCATCGCTCAGTGCCACCAAACTGTGAAAGCACAATAACAGCACTGTCTTCGAGGAAATCGTCTGTTCAGTTAGCCTGACGCCCTCCTGTCACTATTAGTGCAAATTAGACTGTGAAGCCATGAAACATTTCAGACTCCTGCACGCTAAGGTTCACCACCTCTGCCAGTCACACCTCTTACTGTGGTGTCAAACACAGCTTTTACTCCAGAGCCGAAGCATATGAAATCAGGTCACTGTGAAATCTCAGTCTGGCTCGATACTAACTGGGCTTAACGTAGCGTAACGGTAACGGCCCGTTAAATAAATATAATCCGTCACGTCACAGTGTGAGGAGCATGTACAGTAATGATGTCTGTGCACCCGTGCAGGAGTGCAAATACTGTTGTAAGTCGTAAAAGTAGAGGCACCTTAAACTTTCTTTGACTGATGCAAAAGACCAGATGAACTCACGTACCCCTTCACAATACAATTCATCAATGTGTGTCAGTTTGATTAAGTTTGCTGTTAAGTTTTCCGTTTTCCATCTAAACCACTTATGTGTTAATATTGATTAACTATTTTAACTATTGAGATTTTTACACCTTTTTCTTTCATTTCTAACCCTTGTTTAACAACATTTGTCATCTAATTAATTTACAGATTATTTTTTATCAATTCCAACCAGTGATTTGAACCATGTAACAGATATGTTCCAAATATCTGTTTTTACCATTTATAATTCAAAGCAACCATTTAATTGTAAAAATGTTTTATGCTAATCATTTAAACATCAAGTGTTTTGAATATTAACACTGTATCTTATGTTGTAGTAACTGAGTTACTTGCATTGTTTTCCACCTGGTGAATGCAACGCCTTGTTTCGTCCCAGTCACTATACTAAAGGTTTATGTACTGGGAAGATTTTCAAGTATCTCGGCCGGGCCACATCGTACATACGGTATCTCAGGCTGGTAGGACTCCTGAAGACACAGCATCGGGCAAACAAGTGGACACAAAGACAGAGGGGGGCAACCCCAGCCAGAGCCTGTTCCCATTGTCTACTGGGATAGCGAAGACAATGAAGGACAGATATATGTAAGCATCACAGGGCCTGACCCCAGCAATGCACCAACCCTGATCCCAAACACGATTTACCCTCCTAATACACAGATGATGTCATCGTACACCCCCTGCACCCACACCCTGACGCTACATCAGCTCCTCGGGACCTTCAATGCAACCAAGCATAGAGGAGCGAGGCCCACAGGAGGATGTTTTGGTGCTGCGAAACCAGAAACCGGATACCCTCTGAGTGCATCTGTGTCACAAACCAAAGAGCGTAAAGACGACAGTATCATATCACCATGTGCTTTAAAGTCTTAGATGCTTTCAAAACAGATAGAGATCTGAATCCTGTCAAATGCAAGACTAGACTTTATCCTTCAAAAACAATGGAAAGCAGATGAAAGTCATCTACAGTCAGGTGTTAGTTGACTTGCTGCATGTCCTGTAAAAATGCTGCTGGGGGATGGGGGTGAAAGGAAGCGGCGGGACAGGTCAATGTGTTCTGGAGCATTACAGGTCCAAAGAAGGCCTCACAAGCTTCACTGGGTAGAGGGAGAGGGGACAGTTGCTCTTTAGAACTTTACGTGCCTCCCCTACCCCCATCCTTGCTCCACAAAAGGGACCTTACCCCTCGTCCCCACCCACAAGGAATTTCTCAGGCATTGCTGGGTTCACCATGACAACTGGGTGCTTAACAAAGCATTTCTCTTAGGCATTCTTCCTTTCACAGGGGAGAGGGGGGAGACAACAGTCAAAAGAGGGAGAGACACAGAGAGGGAGTGAGAGGAGGGGGAGGATAGGGGTAAAGAGTGAGGGTGGAGGAGCTTGAAATGATGGGAGGGACCAGTGGAGGTTGCAGGGGTGAGAGCCATAGACCGGGTAGATAGGAGAGAAATGGGTAATAGTGACAGGCAAACAAAAAGAGGGAAAAGAGAAACAGGATCAAGGTGATAGGTGACGTTAAAGGGACAAAAAAAAGAAACAGTGCTACAAACATTCCAAGCAAGTCTGCGAATGTGACAAACACCAACCAGTGAGGGTGAGGAAGCCACCAGGAATGAAAGGAAGAACATAATGGGGGACTCTGGGTGCACCAAACACGGGCGAGCATTAGCAAGCTGTGACTTTGAGTCCTATGAATCAAGCATGAGGCAAACAGAAACGTATCAACCATAAAGCACACAGAAATCCAAGGTAGGCTCTGTTTGAGTGAAATAATTATATGATGGTGGAGACGAGTAATCAGGGCAATCCAGCTGCTGGAGGCCACACACACACAAACCACGTTTCTGCATCTTGATGGGCTAGTGTTACAGAACACAACCCCCTGAGAAAGTCCCTCCACAGACAGCTTTACGAGATGATAATGTAATTATGCCGCCTGTTAATGTTTCGGCTCTTGCTTATACAGTATCCATTAAAATTCCTGTCCTGTAGTTCTATCCAATGCAGGGATTATGAGGAACAGGGGCAAAGCCTAAAAAAACACGCACTCAGCCATATTGAATTCTCATTTCTTGTCTGTAGGCCTATCTGTCAAAAAAGCTATCTCATAATTCTATCTTCAGCTATACTGAATAAAACAAGCTATAAAAGGCACAAAACACCAAGAAAACTTGGTACATATAACCTAGTCTCTAGTTAGTTTCGCTGTTCAACTTAGACTAATTGAACAGCAATGTAGTTTGACCTGGGAGCAACCACAGCCACTCCAGGCCTAGACTTAAAACTTAAAAGTGACAATAGAGAGAAAATATCCACTGTCCAGGGTGTAACGTGAGCATCTGTACAACCTGCAGTGTGATGTGAGCTGAATCAAGCTGCCATCATTACACATGGAGCCGTGTGTGTCTGGTAAATTTCTGCATTGGTGTTTTCAAAGTGAGCAAAGGTGGCAGGATATTGGCTTGGGCTCAGAATGTGATTAAAACAAGGACCAAGTGTCCTGGTGCCATGATGTAAAAAATTTTAATTATCCATTTGCCCTAAAGGGACTTTAATTCTAACCTCACCTACAGAGGGACTTATAGTGGAACAAATGTCCAGGAAACAACATATCAAATTAACTGTGACAGAAGACAGAAGAGCTGACCTCACATTCAAGCTGCCAAGCATAACAAAATACTAAAATGAAGCATAATGAAGGGTTAGTTATACTTTCCATAAGAAAATTAATATGGATTTAGGGATGAAAGCAAAGCAGGGGAAAAAGAATCTCTGCCATCTAATGCAAACATCTATTTATGCAGGCTCACGCTTGTCTGTGAACAGTAGTTCAGCCCCTGAGTGTGTCAACACTGCTCTGACAGATCCCAGGATAGAGATGCAGCAAATCTAATCCCACAGAGTGACAACCTGCCTCTCATCCTGCAGTGTGAACAGAAATCACCTCATGATAGACAAATGCCATGGAGAATCATTGGATACCAGTTTTGTCATCAGCGTGACACAAATGTGAGTTAGAATTCAAACAATCCCTCAGGTCTGAAATCAGCAGCATTTATCAACAATAATGAGATTATGAGTGTTCGAGCATCTTTTTCTACTGTAACCTCTGCAGTGGGTGATGTGAAAAGGCTATAAACGACCATCACTTTATGCAGTCTCTTAAATACATTCCTGCAAGAAAGAGTCAAGTAAAATAGGAAAGTTGTTTGTAGCCTCTGGGTTTTTTAAACTACAGTCACACTCTTCTTGAGGAGGCATGTCACATATAACAAAGCAGTGTGTTTCTAATAGGTTAAACTCAGATTCTGGATTCACAAAATAAAAAAAGAAATTTGTTTTTTGTACTTTTAGAAACCTTAAAAAAAAAAATCGCCATCTGTGGATTATTTAAAGGTTATCTTCCCAAAAGTAAGCCTAACTAAAAACGAACGATTACATCATTTTCAGTGCTCAGAAACATTGTTAATCACAGCCCGACACCACACAAAAGAGCCCATCAAAAATCGTCCATCACGAGGGGCCTCTTAAACAGCAGCATAAAGGGAGAGATAATGGGAGCCTGGGAGGTCCCTGCATGGGGAAGCCTTTAAAAACTGGGGTCAGCAGCATCTGTAAGAGGAGCTCATCTTCCTACCACATCTCCTTCTCCAACTGTCTAATGACATTCCTCTTCTCTTGAAGTATGGCTGTATTTTCCTACTTATCTCCAGTTGACAAAACCCTAACTTAAGCCTCCAGCTCCCCCCCTCCATCCTTCTGCCTCCCCTCTTAGCCCCCTGGCTCCTGCAGGGGTACTGACACATAAACCCCAGCAGGTGCAGTGGAGACACTGGCTCTAATTGGTCCTTGGTGGAGTCACAGCTGTTTCCCCCAACCACAGCCTAGTTTGAGCTCAAGCGCCAGCTCACTATTGTTCTCCAGAGAGGGAAAGCAAAGCTTCGGTGCATCGTAACGACTACCCACGCTAACCATACAGTATCTGCTTCTCAAATCTGCATCAGCTCCTCAACAGATATCAAACCACTTAACCCCATTTGAATCTACACTCCCATGGACTGAGTCAGTCAAACGAAGGAAATCCCAGGATTCTTACCCGCTTTAATTCTTGTTGTATCTGATTACATCTTTACGCTTGATGTCCAATCTCTTAATAACATTCCCAGATCTGTTTCTCTTTTCTCTTAGGCTGTGCCAAGGTCAAAGCAAGGTAGCTTTACAGTGGATCATACTGCTTCAAATAAGCTGAGGGTAACAGCAACACACCCCCACTCAATGGAAGTGAAATTCAAGTTCATTCACCTATCTGCAGCAAATAAAACTATAATTTGTGCTGACATGCAAAATTAAAGGTGCAGGGAACCCAGGCAGTTTAGGACCTGCAGGTTAGGAAAGAAAACACCGGCAGCGACAGAAGTGTTTTAAACCTCTGTGACCCTTTTGATCCCCTTAAAAGCCCCAAAACAGTGGAACAAACATTGATTCACAACTCAGCCAACAAAACAGATTCCTCATCCTCAAACACTCTTGTGTTGGGAACACTGGAAACTCCTACATTTTAGCCTCTGTGTCAAATTAGAACAAGAAACGACAAGCCAGTGAAACAGTGAATCAGGAATTTGAGTGTGTGTGTGAGGTGGGGGGTGGACAATTATGGGGCATGATCAGTCTACACAATGGAGTGTGGATCCCACAGGATGCTGATGTGCCCAGACAAACAGCTATTTAAATCTTGCCAATATACAACAGCTACATCAACATGTGTAAACAATAAGTCTCATTAATGAAGGTCTAAAAAAATGACAGAATTTAAAAGCTTAAATCTTATCGACTTGGCACTGTGAGTGATTTTTCTGGGAGCGGGGAGTGTGGTGGTAGTGAATGTTAATCCTCCTTCATGAATATTTCCATTATAGGGAAATCACTCTGGAGTAGTGAAGTCAAGAGAGACATACTTAAGTCATCATCACTGCTATTATCTGCTGAAGTAGAAATTAAATGAAAAGGCAATGATGAAAGAAATATAGTATATTCACTTTAGTTCGGCCTGGATGAAATCTGCAATCACTGACAGTTTATTTAATAGTCTCACCTGACACGGAGATCCTCATGGAGGCCTCCAGGGGCCGGTTGTTATCCAGGGCCTGGCTCAGCTGGATCTCCCCCGTACTTTGGTTCAGGAGGACTAGGTTCAGCTCGTTTCCCATCTCGAAGCTGTAGCGGAGCTGATCTGACACGTCGGGGTCGTGGGCTGGGATGCGCCCGATCACTCCGGTGGGGAAGCTGTTCGCTTTGTCTGTCACATAGTTGTTGAAGATAATCTGAAAGTTCTTGAGCACAGGCACGTTATCATTCTTGTCAATAAGTTTGATGTGGACTGTGGCACGGCTGACCAGAGGGGCAGAAGTGGCCTGGACCACAATCACATACTCAGATTTGGTCTCGTAGTCCAGGTCTATTAGTGCAGTCAGCTCTCCAGAGAAGATGTCCAGCTGGAAAACCTCTGGGATGTTTCCCTCCACTATCTGATACATAATCTGTGCATTACTGCCTTCATCTGGATCTGTGGCTGAAATATGTGCAACCACAAGGCCTATGGGGCTGTTCTCTTCCACCATGATGTCGAACTCATCTTTCTCAAACACTGGGGGGTTGTCATTCACATCTAGGATTGTTACTTGAATGTTTACTGGTGTTTTCAGAGCAGGGAGACCTTTATCTACTGCAAAGGCCTGCAGGCTGTAAACAGGTACATTTTCTCTGTCCAATCTGCGCAGTGTGCGAACAATGCCAGAGGTGGATTCAATTATGAAGTCTCCATCACCATCCTCCCCACTCTGGAAAGTGTAGAAGACACGTCCATTCAGCCCAGAGTCTCTATCTGTAGCGGAAACTTGAACCACACTGGTGAACACCGGCACATCCTCCATCACGGAGCCCACATAGTGGTCTCTGAGGAAGCGGGGGGAGTTATCGTTGACATCATTCACCAGGATCTCCAAGTAGGTGGTGTCAGACTTCTGTGGGATGCCGTTGTCACGTGCAGTGATGGCGAGAGTGTAGGAAACCTGGTCCTCATAGTCCAGCTCCATCTGTGTGGTGACAGCTCCTGTGTCTGGGTCGATGTCAAATTGGGGGATGCTGTCGTCCATAAAATAGGTGATGCGTGCGTTCTCACCTGTGTCTTCATCTGTGGCACTTATGACAACAACGGTGGTTCCCACTGGCCGGTCCTCGTTGATGTTGACAGTGTAATGTGAGCTCTGGAACACGGGCCGATGTGTGTTGGCATCTGTGACGTTCACAAACACTTTAGCAGTGTCAAAGCGAGTGCCGTCACTTGCAGTGACAGTGAGGACATACTGCCGTTCCAGCTTATAGTCCAAAGGCAGTGCCAGCGTTATGAGCCCCCCTCCACTCTGACTTGTGATGGAGAATCTGTTACGCGTGTTTCCACTGGATATCTGATAGGTCACAACACTGTTGATGTCCTGGTCCACAGCCGACACTGTCACCACGCTCGTCCCCACGGCTGCATCCTCATTCAGTCGCATGTAATACGCCTTTTGAGTGAACTCTGGGTTGTTGTCATTGACGTCTAGAATAGTCATGCTAATGCTGGCTGAGGAGGACATGACTGGGTAGCCGTGATCGCGGGCCTCCACTCCAAAGTTGTAAAAGTCCACACTCTCCCTGTCCAGCTCGGCCGCCACTATAATCCAGCCTGTGCTGTTGTTGATGGTGAAGGGAAGTTTGGCGTGGTTTCAGTGAGACGATACTCTAGCCTGGAGTTGTCCCCAGAATCTGCATCCACCGCTTGGATGTGGATGATGGAGTAGCCCAGCGGCACATTCTCCAGCACAGTGGCCTGGAAGGGGGTGCTGACAAAAATGGGGGCATTATCATTGATGTCTAATACCTGCACGGTGACCAGGCCACTGATGTTTGATAGCGGTGGGCGTCCTCCATCCTGAGCTCTAATTCTCAGAGTGTATTCCTTATTTGCCTCATAATCCAGGTGACTCACCAGGTCCATTTTCCCTGTCTGAGCATCAATATAAAACTGTCCCCTGGTGTTTCCACTCATGATGCTGAAGTGAACAACAGCATTGCTCCCTCTGTCCTGATCAGTGGCGGTGACCTGGAGGATCTCCGTGTTAGGGGCCATGTCCTCTGGGACCTGGACCACATAGCGTTTCTCACTGAACTGGGGAGCATTATCGTTGTCATCCTCTACCACTATGTGAACAGTAGCCGTGGCACTGCGTGGCCCGGGGTCACGACCTTGGTCATTTGCTTCAACTAACAGCATATAGGACTCTACTTCCTCTCTGTCCACCAGGCCTTTAGTACGGATCACACCAGACCTCGAATCGATCTCAAACACATCGTTTGAACCGTTGCTGTTGAGGATATGGTAAAGGATGTTGCCATTAACAGGTGCGTCCCCATCGGTGGCCCTCACTGTTAGCACCTCATAGCTTATTTCTAAGTTCTCCCTGATGCTTTCCTTATAGTCCTGCTGCTCAAACACGGGGTCGTGATCATTGGTGTCACTGACTGTGATTGTCAGTGTGGCCATGGCTGTACGTCGAGGGGTGCCGTGGTCAACTGCAGTCACACGAAACACGTGTGTGTCTTTTGTCTCCCGGTCCAGCACCTCTACTGTGGACACGGCACCACTGGCTGGGTCCACAGCAAAGAGATTGTTGGAACGGCTATCAAAAAGAGCTTCTATGAAATACTCCAGCCTGCCTGCCTCCCCTTCATCCACATCCACAGCTTTCAAAACGACAACAGGGGTCCCAGCTGGCTTATTCTCTGCCACAGACACTTGGTACATTGGGGGCTGAAACTGGGGGCTGCTGTTGATGCTCCTTCTCCTCCGACTCACAATCCCTGAATCAGACTGGGCCGCCTTCTCCAACAGCTGCCCCAGGTGGTCCTGCCCAAAGGGGCCCTGTCCCACACGCCAGTGGATGGAGATGGGGCTGACTTTAGCACTGAGCCCACTTCCTGTGAGAACATCACACAGCAAGTCCAGCTCTAGGACCGTGTTCTGTCTCCAGCACAGAGTCTTGGACACAAACAAGTTGCCCTCTGAGAAGTAAAAGTCGCGGCTCTTGGTGACTCTGCAGCGGGCTGGGGAGCCGGGTAGCAAAGATCCCAGTGGAAATAAAGCCGAGCCTGCGGGGTGGCAGCCTGAGCAACGGCGGCTGCACAGACTGAGCACCTCCATGTCCCACCGAGGTTTCCGTCTCCGACTCTTTGAACAGTTCCTACCGTGGACGTGCACGTCGTACAGGCTGGTGAGGAGGTGCCTGTAGCCGGAGTCTGTGCAGTCCGCCACCGTGTACACGGTGAAGGGGTTGGAGCGCGGCGGGGGGCACTTCATGGAGCCCGAAGCAAACACCCGGCCCGCCGCCGCGTCCGTCTCCAGGAACCGCGCCGCGAATTTGGGAGCGAGCACCTGATCCAAAGCGCAGCGTGCGCCGCGCTCCACGCCGGCCACCAGCGTCCTTGTGCCCGCATCCTCACTGATGTGGACGGTGTAACAACGAGCCGGCGACGGCAGCTCACACCACCACAAGATTAACAACAGATTCCACTTAACGAAGCGCATCGCTCCTCGGTGCGTGTCCGCCGTTTCTCCGACCGGGAATTCCTGCAGCGCTCAGTCCGTTAAACTTTCCGCCTGTGAGTTTGGGTTTGTGGCGGAGCGGCCATGCTCTCAGCGGGCACTTGTCCACGGTCCCTCCGGCTGGTTCGAAGAGGCAAAGCCGCAACAAGCTTGATCGCAGCTTCTCAGTCACCCAGCGGCTCCAGCGGCTCCAGCAGATCCAGCAGCAGCAGCTACACCTCTGCTCCGTCCGCGCAACTCTGCTTCAATGGAAAAATGGCTCCTACTCCCACGGCGACTTGAGACTCCTCATTATCATAACTCCGTGTGTGTGTGTGTGTGTGTGTGAGAGAGAGAGGGAGGGAAAGAGAGGGAGAGGGAGAGGGAGGGGGACCTGATAAGACACTGACTCTGGAGGTAAATGCTCCAGAAAGTTTCATGTATTTACTGCAAACAACGTCTAAACATTAGACTTCGATAAGATATTTATCTTATATCTATGTTTTAGGTTTTTTCTTCACAGCCACTAACAATCAGTGCTTCTGTTAGACACATTCAGTCACTGAGGGACATTTGCTTCGTGATGTCCAACCACCAGTTCCCACGTGAATGACAAGCACATCAAAAACATTAATCCGAGTACTGCACTTCAGTTACTTCCAATTTACTGGAACATTTCCAAATTAGGATACTTTTACCTCACCACAATTCAGAGGATAACATTGTACATTTTACAAACGTAAAATCGGTTTAACTGAGGTGAGCAACTGTCACATACAGATGTTAACCACATAAACTTCATCAGCTGGGCCCCTTTTTCCATTAATTAACCATTGCCTTTCTTTGACATCATTTTAAATATTGAATTACTTCAAATAAATCTGCACAATACTTTTTTAATGACCTCAAATAAAAACTTTAAAATGTTTTTATGGGGTGGAGTATATTTTAGTGGAATGCCTGAACTTGTGTACATCTTCCAACTCTGATAACGAGTGATGAATGTCAAAATTTTTTTCTCCTGGACAATTTCAAGTTTTCTTCAGTTTAATAAATTTAAGTTCATCTTTGCTCAGATAATCCACAGTTGTTGTGACCTGTTACTGTTTAAAAACTGTGGCAGTGAAAAGGTAAGTGCACCGGAGGGACTGCAGGCATTTTACTCAGAGACCTTATGGATACTCCCTGTCAGATCAGGAAGTCAGGGTTGCATTATAGTATGCAGATTACAGGACACCAGGTAAAGTCCCTATAGTACAAAACACCTGGAAGAAAACAGACAACAGACTTTGTTTTGATTAAAAAGTGTAAAACGGTTTTGAAACGTCTTCCATATGTGCTGATTGTCACTGACATCTAGTGGACAAACCGCAATCACACCACAGAGGGAAAAGATGTGCTGCTCTGTCCTATTCATGTCAACTCTCAACTGTATGATCTTCATTAAACTCAAGGATTTGACCAGTTCTCTCTGATTGTTAAATGTTTCATCTTCTGGCGCATTATAAGAAAATCGTCATCACCTTGACTTAAAAGCTGAGGTTGAAAGTTCATTCTTGATCTGGAACAGCTTCCTTCAAAGGGTTTGATAAATTAGCTGCTTGAGAGTCGGACTGTTTGAAGTCAAAAAAGCAACATGTTAAATAAATTATAGCAATGGGACTGGAATTACAGGCACTTCAAAGTGGCAGTTACATTATGTATTTTACATGAATAAATTTATGCAAAAAATCATGTTTTCAATCCTTCCATAGCAAAATGTTTTTAGGATGTTTTCTAACATTGATTTGTAGCAGTATCTTCTTTCTCAGCATGTTTCAAATGTTGTAAAGTTAAATAAGATAATAAGTCAGACAGCATTAGATTATTAGAGTTCAGGAGTTTTCTTCTTTGCTCAAAGTGAGATGATGGCAGTTTTGCTTAGCTGACATTTATTTCCTCTACCTGTAAGAGCACATCTGAAGCTACTATAATAGCAATAACCTCTGTGAAAAAGGTGGCTCATTTCAGACTGTATTCTTTAGGGACAATTAAAGATCAGTCACCACTTGGAGGTGTTTTGGTCAAAAATATGCCTGATTATTTAAATATATACAAGTGGAAGAGCCTAAAAAATGATGCAATATGTCAAACTGACAAAGAGGAACAGCGGTCACAAGATAAGAGTCTTATAGATATGACGATGCAGCCAGACAAAAATAAAACAAATATATTAAATAAGGCTGAGTTTTATTACCAATAATGGGTGAAGAACCAGTGCCGGGTGAGACACCACCACTAATCACTCTAAAACTGTGGTGCATCATTTGCTTACAATGACATTGAATAAATCTTTACTTGCAGCCCAGATGCCTAGGTGTTTGGAGTGATGGTATATTTCCTCCTAATCCCTTTTTTATTTTGCTTTTTCCTGCACAGTACACCACATAAATAACAAAATGAAGACTAAACAATGAGAACAGGAGGAAGTTTTTACTCTTTTTATTGTTGCTGGAGGCTCTAATACAATATGAATCTTAAGCTTTACAAAATGAAAACAAAACAAAAATACAACAAAAGTTTACCCTCCATAATGGAAACAAAAGTTTCCACTGAGACACAAAGACAAGCTGTGACCCCCAACAAAGACATAGTAGGTGAGGAGAGAGAAGAGCTGAATAATCTAAACAGAGGAGAAGCAAACGGTCGTGTTCGACACTTTATATAGGGTTGGGTTGATAAACTGGGTGTGATAATAACAGTCCATCCCCATGTTTGATAAGTCTACATTTCCGCTGACTGCAGCACCATGCTCTCACACAGTCTTGCATGCATGCAGACAGAAGTGGAACAAAGAACTGAAGTCCACCCTTGTGTTTGCACTGTGTACATCGCCCAGAAAAATGACAGTTATACACTGAGAAATATATTCTATACAAATATATCAGGGGTGTCAGAAATAAAATAGGAGCTAGAAATAAACTCGATGTACATAGTAATGACAGCCCCACCGAGTCAACACGACCTAAAGAACAGTCTGTGTTTTCTCATAGCGGAAGAAGAGCACTGCTAAAGTCATTGTGACTTTCAAACTGACGGTGGACACATCAGTCATAAGAATATCTGGGATTATTACTACAATGATCCTCACACTGTAAGATTATCATTAACCGTGATAATACTATCATTATATTCATAACATGGGAGAGAAGAGAAGGGTGAAGAGAGAGAGTGTGAATGGCTTCATGGCATATGACAAGATGCATGAAAACAAAACCTGACAGACAATAAAACAAAAACAAATAAAAGCTAAGCATTTTCTCCTTTTTGTTTTTCCACAAATAAACAAGAGTGCAGCACTGAAACAGGCATGGAGGGAGAAACGTAAAGAAACAGAAGAAATGGCGGAGATGAGGCAGAGAGAGTGAGAAGAGAGAAGAAAACACCACTAGCAGCTCTAGCTGTTATGTTTGCGTTTGAGCGCCTCCATCAGGTCAACCTTCAGAGCCTCCTGCTTTGACTTGTCAGCCAGAGACTGAACACTCCTGTTTGAGAGAGACACACAGAAAGAGAGAAGACCATCAGTGTTTGCAAGATCCAGTATCAACAGGAGTCTGAAAATCTTTCTGCATCCAGATGGAAACACATGGTCTGCAAGTTCCAAAATAAAAAAAGGTACATTCTTATAAAATTGTTAGTTACAAACACAGTATAGTTCAATTCTTCTCTCTGAAGAGAAGATGGTTAAAAATTATACATTATCACACCTGAACTGCTTACACACTGCACACATGGTACGTTAATGTCAGGCAAGTAAACCAATATTTGTTGTCATGCAGTTAAATCATGTGCTTCAGCTGTTTACAGTAAATTGTAGCACGACTCATATTTACAGTCATTTCCCATTGATACAGCAAAGTGCTACACAAAGAATGAACACATTATTTCAGTGACAGTACAAAAAAATAAATGAGGGGTGGGGATTGCTTTAAATGATGTGCCATGGTTAGTGTGTTGCTCCGTCACAGATATTTTCTAACTCAAAGGTTAAAAAAAAACTGCATGACATGCTTACCAGCTGCTCACCATGGAGAGCATGCAGCATTTTAATACAATCCCACATACACAGTCTGCCAAGCACTAAAGAACCATGAAGGCGGATGTCATCTTTGATTTTCTACTTTACTTTTGGATCGTTTTTGCACTGCTGTCCTTCACAGGTGATCCAAAAGCATTTAAAGTCTTTTTGCTTCGCATGTCTGCTGATTGCTGCAGTTGAACAATATTACCACAGGACAGTAAACACTACATAAGACTAGATGAAAAAGTGGAAACTGTGAAGAGCTCAGTACCTTTGAACACTACAGCACTGTGCATGACATATAAGGTTTTCATAATCTACAATGCTTAAAGGATTTTAAATTTGACAAAAGGTTGATGTTATATCATTAGTGGTACACTGTGACAGTGGCGGGTAAAGTCCTGCGTGAGCAGGAGCTGTCTCTCTTTTTCTCAAACAGGTAAACAAAACACCAACAAAAACAGAAGGCTGAACTCATTTATAAATACACAACTAAATAAGCTTCGGTTCATCATTTAAACATCCTAAATTAGAACATCTGTTCAATATGTTAATTAGGTGAAATTAGTTTTTTATTCACTTCCTTCCTACAAGTACAATCAGTCACACATGAGAGAGTGAGACCAGAAAGGAGGCCATGAACATTTTCACACAGACACATTTCCATGCCAGCCTGTACCTCAGACCCTAGTCAATGAAGATCTGACGCTGGGTGAGGACCTGTGACAGCTCCTTCTGGAGCTGCCGGTATTTTTGGTTATCAGGCAAAGACTCAATAGATCTGGAGCACAGAGGACAGGTGACAGAGGGGACAGAGACTCATAAGAATGGCAGCAGAAATGTGAAGTGAAAGGCAATTTAGAAATTAAAAAAAGTTTGTAGGGGAGGCTGAAGATACAAAAAAGCACAGAACATAATGGCAGAAAAAAACTTCAAATAAATTATCACACAAGAAAAGATAGAAATTAAAGAAGAAATAAGAAAATACCAGTTGCACAGTTAACAGTTGAGGACTCTCTTGCTCGGAGTAAAACTGATGCAATTAGATTAGTTTCTACAGATGCTGCTAAAAGACTGTGCTGTAAAAGAAGATCAAAGTCAACCAAACAAGTCAAGTAGCATTACCTTAGGCCGTTGACAATGTCCTTGGTCTTCCCAAAGTAGATTTCATTCAGTGTGGAGCGAATCTTGTTCTCCATATCCTAGAACAAGAATAGAAGCACACTTAATACTTTTTCTATTTGTTAACAGCAACATTTAAAGGCACTGCTGTCTGAATATTTAAGGTGGAATAAGCAAAATGATGAATATTTTAGGTATATAAGCTTAGTCAAGGTTGCTAAACCTTTCTGTTGACACACTTGTATAAAAAAAAACAGTACTGCAGATAAGAACAGGTGTTCTGTGTCAGCAGTCAGAAAAAGCAAAAAGACACTGACTTCAACGAGACGGCCGATATTGGCGATGTGGGGTGAGGATTCTCCAACTGTCTCATCTTTTTCCATCTATGATAAGATAAACCAAAAGGTGTTAATAGATGACACAGGAGGACACATTGGGTGTGTTTTTGTGGTTAGTTTAATGCCTGTACCTGTCTTGTAAGGCTCCCGCCAAGGTTCATAGTTCCAGAGCCAGTCTTAGTTGTCTGGAGCCACAGCATGACGGTGGAGGTGAGTTTGTAGTGAGCAGTACGACCGCTGGACTTCTCCTGCTCACAAACATATTTAATTAGATCATTTATATTTTACTAGAATTTCTTTTAGACTGAACCTGTGGCAAGAATTATAATAGCATATCTACTTGTTCTGATACAATTATAAAGATTTTTAAACTGTTTCACATATACTTCCGGCAATAAATAAATCCCTTCTCATCTTAAGGTATAAAAAAAGCCCCATAAATCTAGTAATTTACTTTACTATTCTATGTCTCTTGTGCCCTGTCCTGTAGACAGTCATGTTACTTACCTGCCAAAAACCTTACCAGTTTTTTTTTAGCATTATGTAGCATTCCCATTCTTTTTTTTAACCCTGTCTCAAATTACATCAAATTCAAACTATAAATATTAAAAAAACAAATCCCTCCCCAATATTTATATTTTATCGTTATACCATTTACCAACAAAATAAGTTTTAAGTGATACATTTTCTTTTTATTTATATTTTATATAAACATCTAAAATGTTCTGTAAACGCAGCTTGTACCATTCAGTAATTTTTCTTTTTCCATAACCTCGGAAATAAATGAAAATGACTGGGCAGGGGCAATTTCAAAAATTGAACACTTTTACATAAGCCAATTCTCACCTGCACCTCCACCACGTGGATGGAGTCCCAGCACCCTTTGATCTTCTTGGAACCATCCCCAGCCTTCTTGATGAGAATAACACCAGCGAAGCCATGATCCAAGTCCCAGAGATACACAGAGGATACACCGCCCTCAAAGTACCTGAAAATACAAACACACCCAGGGTCACAAAGCAGGGACATGATGGTTATTAAATTGCCTCCAAGCTTCTGCGCCACTGGTACTTACAGGTCTCTGTACTGGTCAAAGGCGTTATTGGCTTCAACCTCGAGTTTCCTCAAACGAGCTGAAGGCATTGCTCCATCTTCAATGGGGGGTTCATACTTATTACTCCACGGGGATCTAATGTTTTAAAGAGCACGACATAATTTAGTTTCACCATGTATCTAACTAAGCAAAAGGTCTAACACATTTTTAGCAAACTCTCTCTTAATCTCGAATATTACACATGTACCTTTGTGACAGTTATAGGAAAAGAGACATTTATGTAAAAAATACCCTGAGAGAACGAGCTGAATGTGTCTTGCTGAGTTAGGGGGGTTTTAGTTTAACTTATGTGATAGTGACGTTTTTATCTGTGGCATGTTAACACACATCATAATAGCAGCATGGAAAGAAAGAGATAAAGTTGTCACCACAAGGACTTAAACTGGTTACACAATTATATAAAGTTAAATAACAAAATCCACATTAAGATGTTGTTCATACCAAATTAATCCCCTTTAAATCCACGGAGTATTGAATCTGTGGTGCAAATAATTAACATTTTTGATCAATTAAAAAAAAAAATTTAATGAAAAAACAAATCTAATAAACACTTGTCACAAATTCCACTGAATAACTGTGATGTTTATCTTTTTAAAAGTTAAAAAGAAAACACATTAAATTTAAAGCCTATCAAAGGTTTCTTTTATTTCAGTCCCTGCCTGTGGCTCACTGTCCAATGACTGACTGACTGACTGGTCATTACGTCGGTAACGCTCCTTGTCTACAATGCAAGGATAAACTCGACCTGTAGGAGTCGCCGTCTCGGTTGTAATCACAGAGCAGATAGTCCTTCCCAACAACTTTGTCCCGGGCAATCTTCAGAGGCTGGTCCACAGAGGACAGGAGGTCCTCACACAGGCTGGGTACCTGGACACAAAGAAAGTGAGGAAAAGCTCAACACATGAACAAGCCCAGAAACTGTAGCATATCTCAACTCCTCAGTCCACTGATTAAAAAGCAGTGTTACTGATTCTGACTTCCTGCCGCAGAGATCAATTTGAAACATTACCTCCTGGGACTGAAAAGAAATAAACTAAAGAGCAAAACATGATGATTCTGAGATTTGTTTAGTTCCCATTTAGCCCAATAATGATTCTCATCTTAACTTCTCATACCCAATAACATTCCAGCTTCAATCAGTGGAGCCGAACTAAATACCAATGGAAAACATACAGGATAAGAGGGGACAAATTACTTCTCACAGACTGACATGGACCCCTCCTGTCCATGTCATCCTGCATCAGACCATTTCCACAAAGGAGACCCTGTTTTCCTTAAAAAACGCACACCTGGCAGGCCACCCCTGACTAGGAAAGGAGTGGGGTGGGGGCGGGTAATAAAACTCAGCAGGATGAATGTGTGGCAAAGAAGAAAACAGAGACCAGAAAGAAAGAAGAGAAAGGAGAAAGGCAAACGGGGGGCAATTCAAATTATTCTGAATTGCCAGGATATTTGCACTGAGATGCTGGATTCTAACAGTGCCTAGCAGCTTTGGTGATTGACAGCTGTGATAATAATCACTAACAACCAGACACAGAAAAATGGGTGAGGAGAGACTGATGCCCAGGAGGAGAGAGGTTAAAGGTGGAGAAAAGGGGTTGAGCAGGTGGGTGTCTGGCTGGAAATAAAGGGATATAGACAAGAAACTTGCAAAACCTGCAAACACTGGTAAATGTGTGATTTGATTTATGTCTGATTTAGTTTAATTTGTCAGACTCCACTGGCACTGCTCTGTTAAAATGTAGGAAGCATTACATCTAGACATTTTTATATGTTATTTATATATATTTTAAACTCAGAATGTAGGGTAAACAAGAACTTCCACTTTGTGCACAAGATAATATGAAAAAAAAAGCTTCAGTAAGACAGATACCCAATGTTACACAGCAACAGTTGCACCTACATCATATTGGTGAACAAACTTACAGCAAAAGACCACATACAGAAACCACAAAAGGCACAGAGACATTTCTAGTGCAGCCAACCCCTTATGATGGCAGAAACCAGGGCGCAACTCTCACTGTAAAAAAAATAATCTAATAAGTGTTTTTTGCATTCAGAAAGTGTTACCAAAGTTGCATCTTAAGCACATACTACTGTACAGTATGTTTATTTTGAAAAAAATTAAGCAAATATTAATACATTATTAGCTTGAAATTAATACGGTCTATAATAATATGTGTGCTGCTACAACAGAAATGATGTTGGGCAATAAAACTTTATTCATGACATGAAAACCATTAATGATTATATCACAAACATTGCACTCAATCAGACCTATTCTGTCATATAGTGTTACAATAAGTCAAATTCCCAATGAATCGGTTAAAATTTCTAAATTTCTGGACCATTATCATATAATACAAATCTAATGAATCACTAATTTATAATATTTTTAATAATTCATTTTTATAATAAATGCTAATTCTTCTGCTCTGCTATTATTATTATTATTATTATTATTATATATTTCTGCTTATTTTAACAGCCTATTTTGTTTCTTTCTTGCTGTTCATTTGAGCTTTTCTTATGTGATATTTTAATTTTAAATGTTTACCTTTAGAAAAGGATCATTTCTTTTCCCCTTTCTGAATAAATTTACGGCTTTACTCTTTAGTACTGTCTACAAGTTGTTACAAGTAATCTGGTCAACATACTGACTTGAAAATAATACGAGGGGCTGGTACTTTTAGAATTAACAAAACAGGATTACATTTTTTTTGCTTTTAAGTTTTAACAGAATCTAAGCATTAATTTTGTCATGCGTTTTGCCTGTAATGAAATTTGTCAGAAAAATCTAAGGCTTACCAGGTCAATGAGGTCACTGAGGTTCTTCTCGATCTGCTGGGGAGGCAGACGCCTCATCAGGTCCAGAGCACAGTCTAGCTGCTGGTCATTCTAAAACACACACAACCAGTAGAGACAATTTCTGTTACACAGTACGATCAGATTGAAGTTACTACTACACTAAAGCATTACAATACAGTACTACATAACACTTAGGCAGACTTTTGTTTCACATCACAATAAGCAATGGGAAAAAAAGAGATGTGAGAACAACAACTATATCTTACAATTTACAGACACCATATTATACTACCTGCTTTCTTACAATGACTGAAGTAGAGAGCCTACAGAAGCAGATATATTTAGGCATAATATTGATATTAACAATTCCATAATTAAAACATTGCTCACTATTGGAATGGATTATAAAAGACAATGGCTGCTCTAATACAGTTTCACTCTGTA
Organism: Channa striata; assembly: GCA_033026295.1. Taxonomy (NCBI): domain Eukaryota; kingdom Metazoa; phylum Chordata; class Actinopteri; order Anabantiformes; family Channidae; genus Channa; species Channa striata. Next base: position 14,132,198 of record CM065168.1, on the reverse strand, counting down.
AGTTGAGTCAGTGAAGATGACAACAAGCAGAGAAAAATTGGACCAATTTAACACCTCCTTTAACAGGATTTTAGACATTTGTTACATCTTTATATTGCTATAGCTGATTGTTCACGTTTAACTTCCAAGATTAGAGCTATAGTAAATAAAAAAAGCCTACTTTGTGTCCTTTTTTGTGTCCAATTTTCCAGAAAAGATGAACTTCTATACTAAAACTGTGAACATATTATATAAGTCTTAAAACAGAACAAGGACTCTGAAATATGTACTCACAGTGTGCAACTGTCTTGTGTACAAAAATATGAACATCATGTCTATCATCAGGACTTAGTAGTGGCATGTTCTCTATTAAACAATTACCAAGCCAAGCTCCATAACTTTACCAAAAGAACACAATGATAAAGGCCTGCCACATTCTGTATGAGGGGAGCTGCTTCATATTCTTACAGACAAACTCTCCAAATCAGTGATGCCAAAGCACATGTTGTCAGGGACTTATAAAAAGATGCACTTTATTTAAGATTCACTTTATTTAATTAGGGCACCTTTGCTTCATCAGGTTTTAAGAGCCGGAAAAAACGGTTAAGCACTTTATCATCTAAAGTCTTCTACACATTTTATTTTGAGTTTATCGACTATGAGAGCCAATGGGAAGATTAAATCAACATATGAACTAAAGGATTTGTAGAATGGTCAAAAATAATTTGAATACATTTTATGTAAAGTTGTTTACTATAGCAAGTTCATTTCAACCTAGGGTTAAGTGTCTTCCCCAAAGATGTGGACCACCAATGCCCCTGTGGCTCATGTACAAATGCTCTTCCAACTGAGCTACAGCTTGGCTATGTTCAAAATTTTTCCAGAAACTTTGTGTATTTGTCTCTTAAGTCACACATAGCTTGATAATGTGGTCACTGTCAGCAATGTAGAAGGTAAATTGCTGTGACAAATTTTTACTTTCTGTTGCCAGGTGTCATCTTGAGAGAATCTCCCCAACTTCTGTTGGTGACTTGTTTTATTGTTTCTTTTGTTGCTCTTTTCTTTTCTCTCTCCACTTTCCACTCACTCCAACCAGTTAAGGCAGATGGCTGCACACCCTGACCCTGGTTCTGCTGGAGGTTTCTTCCGTTAAAGGGAGTTTTTCCTCTCCACTGTTGCCTATAGCTTGCTCCAGGGGGAATTCTTGGGTTTTTCTCTAAATGACTGTATAGTCTTGACTCTATTACCGTAAATTCTGGACTATAGAGCGCACCTAAATTTAAGCCGCACCCGCTAAAGTTTAAAAGAAATATATATTTTGTCACATATAAACCGCATCGGACTATAAGCCGCCAATATCCAGGCTGAGAAATAAGATATTTACATAGAAAGATTTTGTACCATAAGTGTTTATTCATACACCTGAACCTGAATGGTGCCTGTAACACGGCAGTAAAAGTGCTGATGTTTGCTGTTGTGCGTCTTGGGTTGCATGCGCTAAGAATAAAAACTGGCGCTTTTTTGTTTGCACTGACTTCCATCTACAGCGCCCATCTGAGGGCTGCAGAAAAATTCATAGAAAAGCCGCATCTCTGTAAAAGCCGCATGGTTCAAAACGTCGGAAAAAAGTAGCGGCTTATAGTCCGGAAAATACGGTATGTGAAGTGCCTTGAGATGACTTTGTTGTAAAATGGCGCTGAATAAATAAAGTTGAATTGAATTGAATTAAATTGGAGTCTGTAGTTCACATTTGTCATGATTCTGTTATGTTCACAACAGTAATTAAGAATGAGTTAAACAAACTTTTAGCCAATCGAAACAGAATGTATGCACGTAACCGATTGTAACCATAGTAGGCTGTGTGCATACCTTACATGATGCTGCCCCTGCCCCCCTGACAGTTAACAAGACCTGATGTGACATGACTTCAGATTCTCTATAAGCCAGTTTCTGCAGCAAGACCCACTCAACACTCGCAGATTCACATTCCTTTATGTTGCATCCTGTATCTAACATTCCTTAAAAGATGTCTGCCCTTATTTAGTCACTGTTTGTCTGTTGTGCAGTGGTTTTAGTATAAACAAGATGTAATACAAAGTCTTCATGCATGTAAGACAATTATGTCTTAAATTGAAGATGTATTCAGATGATGACAGCGACAGACAGCACAAAATAGGCAGGACTGCAAACATAGCCTCCCTGGGGAAGAACAGACCAGCCATAATATGAAACTCCAGGGAATGTGTAGGAAGTTGTAAGTAAGTAGGTATGTAACACCATAATTACTAAACAAGCTAATCTTTTCACGTTATTACCTATGCAGCAATGATTTGGTCATTATAAGGCTTTCATTAAAGTCACCTCATCCAAGTCTTACTGAGACACGAGCCAAAACACATTTCACAGGGAAATACTTTTATCTTCAGGAAAGTAGTTGACATAACTATTTCTTAACATAAGTGATAAACTACTTGCTGAGCTATGAGAAACACTTCTAACCTGACATATGTATACTCATTTCTACCATTACAAACAGGAACATGCTCACAAAGAATAGCAGCCAAAATCTGCTACAAACATCAAAATCTCCAGCAGCACACTAGCAATTATCTTCCACAATGCCACATTTGTTTGTTACATCTATCAAGTATGCATCTCTTTTAGAAGAGTGAAAACCCTTTAGCTTTGTTTCGCTGAAAAAACAAATATCCTCTTAAACTCAAAGAATATGTATGTATCTTATCCACAGGAAACTGACATATTATAAAGCTGCGGAACCCCTTTTCCATAAACATTTTTTTTTAAAGTGACCCGTAATGTAACAGGCATTTTTATGCAATGTCTCCCAAGTCATTTCTTCTGCTCAGAGTGCTGCTTTCTGCCTGTATTAAACTCTCATCAAATCAGATGGCTCCATCGGACACCTGCGCTCGCTGACGCTGTGTTTAACAGTGCTCTTGTCTCCATGTAAACACTGGCTCATACCAACAACCTCCAGGGTCAGGGCAATGGTGAGGCTCAGCCAGCAGGATGGATGATGTGAGGCCGAGGAGAGTGGGCGACTGCAGAGAAAAACCAGCTGCTCTCCACACCTCAAGGATAACACGTGAAGCCATGTGGAAGTACAACAGAGCTTACTTTCACAAGTTGGGTGAAAACACAGGATGGTGCTCCACTGTGCTAGAACAGTGCAAGTGCAATCTGATGTAACCTACATTACCAATTCTAGCAAAGTCAATGCCAAATAACGTTAGCAGGTTAGCAGGTATTCAAAACAAACAACAAGTAAACAACATTTGCAGGTGGGATTTTTGTAGGCACAAAGTTCAACATCTCCCAGATGAAATAACGGTAACGAACTCATGTTTGAGGTTGCGAAGCAGGAAAACGTTAGCAGAGAAGACTGACAAGCTGACAACTTGCCATGGTTCGGAATAGGAGGAGCAAGCGATCTTAATTTAGCTACAGGCAACCCGGCGCTTGACTAGAATATCCTCAGAGTGTGTGTGCGTGTGAGTGTGCACGCCTGCAGGAGTGTATGTGTGTGTGCGTTATATAAGGACTCATCTCTAATACTATTCGTGAACTTGTGTCAAATCCAAAACATCCTGTGCTAACTTTATGGCCATAGGACAACCAGCTTGGCTATGAGCTAGGTAACAGCTAACTGGCTATAAGACACCACGGTTAGCCTAGCCACAAAGCTAATTCATTTGTATCCGGTAATGAGAAGTTTGCAAACACATCAAGTAAGACATGCAAGTGATTTATACACTCGCCCCCCCTCTGCTGCTGGAGCTGCTCCTCTCACGTTACCCCCAGCACCTCCACCCAGGGTTAGCCTAGCTTAGCAGCTCCAGCCGTCAACGGTTAGCAGTAGCCAGCAGCCCCACCAAAACCCTCTGAGCCGTCCCCGTCTTTCCCAGCAGCTTTGACGCGGCCCTTACCATGTCTGCGGCGTTTTCTGCGAGGCAGGGGAGCGCTGTTTCACTGGAGGCTGTACACCTGAACTCTACTGCGGTTTATCAAATCGCTCCTCTGGTTTCTTGTTGATTTATGGATTTTTAGTCCCCCGCAGAAGATGTTTTGTTCGCCTCTCCCTCACTGAACCCAGCCCTGTCAGCGAAATTCACTTCCTCAACCGGGCTACAGGAAGGAGGCTGCAGTGAGAAAACAGGCCCCGGTTGCATGTCCGGGTCACTCCGGGCTTTCTCTGCAGCAGCCAATAGCAGAGGAGCAAGACAGGCATTGCCAAGTATGGAAGAGAGGTGTGGTGCCGTAAATGTGCCGTCAGAGAGGGCAGCAGGTACGCACACACACCGACGGACTGCCACGGCATTTTTGTTTTACCAACCTGCAAAGGTGTGCCCTTTGCATATTTACATATCAGAAACGGAAATAATCCACAAGCCGATTATGATCATTCCACATTTACTTTTGTTCAAATCCCTTGATGCATCCTTTTTCTGACATATAACCTTACTACTACTACTACTACCTGACATATAACCTTATTATTATTAAAAAAGACAAAATAAATCAGTCACTATAAGAGAATATTGTATTTTTACTTGTATTTACTTACTTGATCGTTTTTATGCTTTTAATTTATTTATTTAATATTTGCATTGTCCAGTATCTTGTTATTATACCAAAAATGTCTTGCTTTTAGAATTTCTTATTTTCTTTAGTATATGTAAAACAGAGGCAACCTGCAATGTGTTTATTTGTAATCATGGTATTTGTAATTAATTTTAAAAAATGTGCTTTAAAAATGTTACTCTGCAAAGATGCAGGAAAAATACAACATACCGCAAAAGTAAGTAGTGTAGTGTATTATGTTTTAAAATGTTAAGTCTATGTAAACTTTATAACTAAGAACAGTATCTTATATATTTGGTGAATGGTAGTTCATTGTGGTGGATGCTTTTCTATATTAAATTTGAGAAAGAATGACTCCCTGCATTCAATTTAGGTTGAGTCATTTGACACGTGCTTTTATACAAAGTGACTTACAAGTGAGGTACAAAGCAAGCAACAAATCAAAGTCAGCGAGAAGACATTTAAGGAGATAGGACAGAGATATAGGTAACACATAGGACAGACAGAAAAAGGATGCAGTTTAAAAAGATCCTAGTACTGCTGACCGTAGTGTAGTTTTTTTTTGCTCATGTCCTGACCTTATTAATATGGGATGACCTATTGACCTATCTCTTCAGTGACAGTCTGGTTTAATAGAGCTACAGGCTCCTGTCCTTGGATGTTATATCTTCAGCTTCAATTACTTTCCAAGTCAGTTGTTTGGTCCTGTCACAACGAGACTATTGTACAAGTGACTTTTGCCCTATACACTCCAACATGAAGCACTTAAAGTGTCTAATTTCTCACCACTTACATTGTATGTGTTAAGGTTTTTACTGAGACTACAGCCCCTAGTTCTCAGGGTTAAGTGTGGTGATGCATGTAAATGTACACCTATGCATTTATTTGTGCATAAAAATATTGCACAGCTATCATGATACTGCAGAAAAATACTGCTGTGCCTGCATTCTGGTTTGTTTGCTAATGGCAGACCTGTAACATCTGTGTTACTGAGCTCAAAAACAAACTATGAATGTATTACGTGTTTTTAAAAAAATGTGCACACATTTGAGAACATAGTGTGCTTCATATTCATCCTCAAAGCCTAATCTAGATTGGTTAGCATTAACCCCAGTTGTCTGTTTAGTAGCTTAGCAGATGTGCATGATTTTAAAAGAGCCTACATAAATTCCTGCTCTTATACTACACATTCTGACTGTGGACGATGGACAGTTCCCACCAGTATGGAACATTTTTGAGACGTTTTAATGTAAATAAGAAAAGATGTCAGACAAAATCGAATACATTATATTGTATATGTAAACATATAATGCTAGATACCGGTAAAACCATATCATAGTAGTAAGATGATACTGTTATAGTAGTATGATACTTTTCAATATTTATATTTGGAAAGGTAAAAACATAATTCATTCCATGTGGATGAATATGTTGCAGTCTAAACAAAAAGATGTAGGTCTAATTTAAGCCCATAATCAAACTGAATGTCACTGATGTTCAGATTTTCAGAGTTGTAACCGAAAATGGCCAAAAACTAAGATGTGCAAGTTGTGTGAGAGTGAGCGAGTTTTGCTGCTCTCCAGAGGTCACGTCATTCGTCGATCCTCTCGCGATAATCTGCGGTGCTTCCTGATAGCAGGAAACATGGCAGACGAACACGGACGGAAATGGGACCGCTGTCTTGCTGATACTGCCGTTAAAACAGGTTCATATTTTGATTGAGTTACATTTAATGTAGTTATTTCCATTTTCATATGCATCTGGCAAGTATGCTCCGCTACAGTCAATTGAGGATTCGAAGTCATATTTTCGAGCATATTTGTGTGACACAGTTTATTGAGGTCAAGTGTGAACTTGTGAGCTGAATGAATAAAACTACAAGTTTTGTTATTCGGAACAAAATGATTATTTAATAGAAAACTTTGTATAACACTGACTGTACAGAGGACAACGACTATAGAGTAAGAAGTAACAGAGTAAGAGTGCGGAGGGAGTATCTGTCTTAATTATGTATTTCCAGTTAGTTGTTATGTGTCTATTTCCTTTTTGTAATATTCGTAACCAAAATCTATATTTTTCTGTTACTTTACAGTCTTACTTGCCATAACGCGCTGAACAAAATGGCAGTGCAACCAGACAAAATTCAGCTTTTAGATCTGGTCGATATACTATTTAAAAAATCTGTATAATTTAATTCCAGTCAGAATAAACTATAAATACAGAGTTATGCCGTCAGCTGTGTCATGTGATTTGGGAAATTCAACAGTTTTTGTTGTTATTTTCTAAATGTTGGCTTGGTAACACTGGCTAAAACAGTAAGATAATGAGGTCTCATATTCTGTCGACTGATGTTTCTTCTCTAAAAGCATTCTTGTTTTTGGTGCTGTATGCCACTACGTTGTTATTACTATGTAGTTACTATTGAGAGTGTTTGTAGGAGCGGGGAAGGCATTTTCTGGAAAGTGGGATCAATATATCAATTTCTTAAACCAGGGATGATCCAGGAAGACATTTTTCATTTTTAATTCACAAAAGTCCTTGATAAGCTAATCATTTTGCCAAGTGGATAAACACACTGTTAAATGAGCACAGTTATCACAAAATTATTTTTTATTGTTCCACAATTGTTTTCCGATAAAAATAACAAACAGAAAATATTTTTACTTTGAGTTCAAATGAATATTCACTGTTTTCATGTCCAGAGAACAGTAGAAAAAAATCTTCACCACATTCAGATTTGAATTTGCTGCCAAACCATCTGCCACTGGTTGAGTGACTGGATGTTATAGTGTTTGGTTAAAGCGGGTCAGTGTTGGAAGCTGATAGAAAGCTAACGAGAACTCGAAATGAGGTTGTTAGATGCTGTTCAGAAGGAAAGTGACTGAGAAATGTCATAGATGCTCATTGGAGGAGAGGACAAGGAAGGGTTCCAGAACCTTCATTCTGCCAGACAGCACTGATGAAATATCAGGGTGTGTTTTTAGAGTTAATCTGGGGTATTTTTTGTTCAGCATTGGTCCAGCACTCAAAAACTAAAGCCCAAAAACACTAATGACATCAGGTTTGGCAAAATAACAAATGTTTCTTGATGGGAGGAAAAACATCTGCAGTATTGCAGTTCTTTGAGCTCAGTGTAGTAATTTACCAGCTGTGCCAATGTGTCTCTAATAGCCAGATGAACTCTACAGCAATGGTTCTGCTCAGGGGCTCATTTAATAAGTTTATTTCTTTTTTGTTTCTGGATCAATCTAGAAGATAACCTTTAGTCTCTTCTATATAGGCTTGTGTGAGTATGTTGGTCCACTAACCTCGTGTAATGTGGTGAAGCTATTGTGTACAGAAATTAATTACTGCATCTATAACACAGGAAACCTGCAACATTAGTAGTGCTGTTTCTAACAGTAAGTTCTAATTCTAACCAATAATTTGCCAATGAGAAAGGTGAAAACATTGTAAGGGAAACAGCTTGATTTGTAAAAGGGAAACTTGAAACCTTTTGCACATTGATTGCTATTATAGTCAGTGACATCCTCTTTGTAACAGAAAACAGTGTTTATAGTGTTGTAAACTTAAGTATTTATTTTCAGCATCTGGTAAAAAATACATTTTTTTAATACTGCAATTTGTAGTTTTGATGTTTGAATCACAGTTAATGAAAATCAAAACAAAAATGATTGTGGAGCTATGAAGAATTTAAAAAACATGACTAACCCAACCATGTTTAGTTACCCATTAAAAGGTTTGGTATCATCTATTTACCAAAATTGTTGTGATTTTGTTTCTGTTGTTAGATTATCAAAAGTCATATCAGGATGGTTACATTTACAAACCAGTAAATGTACCCCTTACAAGAGGGGTACAAAGCAATAAGAAGATAGGAAGAATACACTAAAGCAAAGTCCTATGAGACCAGGTGTTTCAGTTTCATGAGACACGAGTGCCAGATAAGAAAGATGGCAAAAGAAGAAAGGAGTGCTGTTCGTTTTAGTTTAGGTGCAGGAAGTTGCAGAAGAATTCTGTTTTCAACAGCTTTCTGAATATCGACAGTGAGGCTGCGGAATGTGTAGAGGTCACTGTGGAACCACTGAGGTGAAGAGTTTTGCTTGGGATCTTTTGCTTTGTGGTGTAGGGTCCACCACTTTGTTAGTAGAGCGCTGTGGGTGAAAGGGATTGTAGAGCTGGAGGTAATTGTTCGTGTTGGAAGGTGCTTTTTGAGTTGACTGCAGGTGAGATGCTTGCACAAGCAGTTGGGTAACACATTTAGAAAATTAGGGTTTGATCTGTCTGATGCTGCAAAGGGCAAATCGACATGCCCAGGGGATGGAGAAGGATCGGTCAGTAAATATCAGCTGATCATTGATGATGAACCCTGGACTTCTGAAAGACTTAGTGGGGAAAGTCTCAGAAGATCCATACAGTTTCTTTGTTGACACATTTATCAGCAAACCTGTTTTACCCTACATTTCTGTGGTTCAGCATCCCTGCTTTCCCTTATAAAAGATGTGTTCTAACCAGCTCACAGCGAAATTAATAACATGCTGGTAGAGGGAGTTGTCATGCTAGTGATCAGCACTAAATATAAAGTTCACCACACATTTAAATGTAATCATATTTCAGCATGAGAAGTTAGGGATCATAAAGTTACAAATGATACTGAAGGGGTTGTGAATGTGTGCACCAATTTCATTCCAGTGTAATTAATTCAATCCAGATGTTCACTGTAAAACACAAATGTCAAAATATAGTGCTAGAGGAAAAGTCTGGTGATCAAATAAATCAGTAGGAATCACTCAAATGATAATATTCAGTTGCAAGCAGTACTGCACAAATAAAACAAAAACATTTATAATACCCGACAGTAATGGCTGTAATTTTGTCACATTAAATAAGATTATTGCTTTAAATTGAGCTGAGCAAATCCTAAGAGCTTCGCCTTTAAACAAACGGCAACATGATTAGTTCCACAGAGAAATGCGCTGTCATTTCTCTCTCAACCATTTTAAATTGCAAAGTTGGGCATTGACTTTACTTAACTTAACCATATTCACTAAATCATTTTGATTGGACTTGAATCTTATTGATGCCATTTGCTGAAAATATTTTAAATGATGAACAAATGAATAACAATACAATTAACCAGCTCTGGACTTTATTTACTTTCAAAACCTGCTGAGTATTTCCAGGCCTGTGGGTTATACATTTCATTTTACTCCAGCACAAATATTTGTGTTATAATCCATCCCCCTTGGAGATGTCCAGACAAAGAGAAAGGAAGCCAAAATGAGATGTTGATCTGCCCTTATATTGTGCCAAAGCTTTTACTGTGTTACTGTCAGTGGAAAGTCAGAGTCTTTAAAAATGCTGTGGCTAAAGAGCAAAGAAAGACTGAGGCTGCAACAAATGGAGGCTCTTAAGTTTAGGGGAATCTTTGCTTGAAGTGGATGCAGAGGACAATGATTTATTGTTGATCTGCGCTGATAATGAGGATATGAGGGATCTTTTGTGGTCTTGTTTGACATTCGTAAGTTGTGTAATAGGGAACAGTCTGAAGGTTCTGGTTCAGGCAAATCGGTCATGCTGCATAGCTCTCTGAATCCAATTAAGAGTCGGAGGGGCCCAAATGGCTGTTTTTATGTGTTTTCTGCACTGGCTGGCCTGCTGCTGGGTGTGGTGTGGCCTGCAGCGAGGTGAAGTTTAACACACAAACACATTCCTCCTCAAGATCCCGCCACGGGCCAACTTCTGTGCCACTAATTTACCTGCAACTTGACCATTCTGGGTCAGAACTTTGCTTACCTGCACATGTGTGCACTCTTTGACCCATCACCTCTCCTGGCCTCTGCCTCTTAGACACTGTATTTGCTTCTTGCAACTGAGCTCCCCTTTCTTGTACCTCTTTTACTGTTTTCTTTCTTTCTTGGACATTTGAGCTCTTGCTGGTTTTTCTCTCGCTCTGTTTTCCTAATGAGCACTGTCTTGCTAACCTGTGCTATTTACTAACTCTTGCATCAAGAAACACCCTGCTGAATTCATTACAGTAGGTTTACATCTATACCAGCCAGATTTCATATTGCCTGAATATCTGTTGTCAGATCATTTGGAATCAATTTTAATCAAACCAAAACCCCTTTTTTTCTCTGCAGTTACTGGGCTTGGTGTAGGCATTGTGTGTGCAGTTCTTTTCTTTAAACGTAAGTTCTCTTTATGAAAATACCCATTTAAATGCAATTGTAATTGTTACTTTAAAATGGGATGTATTAATGAATATTTTTACCCTAGGTCGCATGTGGCCTGTCTCATTTGGTTCAGGTCTGGGACTGGGCATGGGATATGCCAATTGCCAGCATGACTTCAGATCACCATACTTGATTCATGGCCGCATGGTTAAGGTGAGGATGGAGAGAAAAATGTGTTGTCAGAGGTTTATGACACACTAATACATTATGAAACATTCTGTGTGTGTTAATTTTTAGGACCAGTAATGAAAGACTAAAGATGACAAGGATTTTCCAAAGAGCTCCACATCAGTTTGTCTGTCGTCCTTGTTATTATACTGCTTATATCTGAACCGGCACTAATGTTCAATGACGCTCACAATGTATATTTAATAAAACATTATGGAAAGGGGTCCTTTCTCTCATTTTTTTTGCACGCATATTTGAGAAGAATGAAATGTGGTTTGGGGGTGGGATGTAATTTTGTGTGTTAATGAGCTGGGAGACTGGAACTCCTGCTGTTTCGGAATGAGGGCCAGGTTCAGCATCTGCAGCCCTGTAACAGAGTGGGAGGATGAAACTTTGCACACAATGATGGAATAAAGGAAGTACAGTTGGTGGAGAAATAACTCTAGTGTCAAAAGAGACTTTAACAGAAAGTTATCTTTGTATGTGTGGTCTCAACAACCAGGTTTTATTTTTACCATGGGGGTAGATTCTTATGATACCAAGGCAGGAAAGCAACCCAGACTTTGTCTTCATTTATCCATTTGTTGGACCTGACACAATCCTGTTTCAATTTGCATGAGCTGGATAAGATTGTTTGCTGACACTGTGACTGTTTTTATCAGAGGGAGTTGAAAAAGCACACAAATTCTTATCAGATGGAATCTAATGTCTTGTGTATTCACTGGTCTGTTTGGCAAGATTGTTTTGAGTGTGATTGATCACTTATGTGTGGTTGCATGGGCCTGCGAGGAGAGAAGAGTGATTGTTTGTGTGAACATGTGCACACGCACACGTTTATCCAGCCCCCCGGTGAAGCAGAATCCGTGGAATGCAGTAGAATGCCATTGCTGGACTGGAGCTCCCTCTTATTACTAACAGGTGAGTTCTGCACTTTGCACGTCTGAACATAACATATGCTGCACAATTTGACATCAAAGAAAATATTGCTGCATGCAAACTCTTGCACACATTTTCCCTCTCAATCATAAAAAAGTTTTTATCCAGCCAAATAAGCACATTCTGTGGTACTTCAAAGTTTTTGAACCCTTTTGAATTTTCTGCATGGAAATGACCTAAAACATAATTGTATATTAAGAGAACCCATTTGAACAAATGAGACCACAATGTACATGTACTTATGTTGAACATTTTCTGGTCTTAAATATTAGTGTATGGCAAAAAGGTATGAACTTGCAAAGGCAGCCACTGTCTGTAACAACTACACTTTAAAAGTAACGGTTTATCAGTCCCATACATTGACTTGGAATTTTAGCCCATTCCTCCTTACAGAACAGCTTTGATTCAGGTATGTTAGCTGGTTTTATAAACTGCCTGCTTTAGGTCCTTCACAGCATTTCTGCAGGACTAAAGTCATGACAAGTTTTTTTCTGTTTTAAACATTCTTTGGTAAAACAAATTGTGTGTTATGGTTATTGTCTTACTGCATGACCCACTTTCTGTTGAACTTTACAGCTAGGAGCAGTGACATTTTCGGAAGAATTTACTCTTGCAGCTTCGGCAAGTCACCCTGTTTTAGAAGCAACAAAGCTAACATGTATTTAGTTTTTGCCAAACATAAAGCTTCTCATTCAAGCTAAAGATTTCTACTTTTTAGTGAAAGTAGGTGATGTTCTTTTTGAAGAGTTGATTCTTGCCTGGTGTACTAATATTTTTTCTTTTAATGTCATTAGAAATCTTTGTTTGAGCCATGACATACATCTGCAAACATGTTGTCAAGATTGGACTTTTCTAATGAAAAGATTTTTCTAGATTTTTCTTAAAATAAGACAGGACCTCCCACACTCATACCTGATTTTACTACCATAGTCCATGACACTTAACTTGGTTATTTGAAAGTCCTTCATGTAGTTAGCTACAGCTAAAACTCTGATTACGTTTTAGGTAGTATTTATGCAGAAAAAGTCTGTGAACTCTAAAGGGTTCACAGACTTTCATGAATCACTGTGAATTCCTGCACACGGTAGATTTAAAATCACTGCAGTGCGTTCAAAGAGCTGTTTCTTCAACACTGGTGTACTGTGAAGCATCAGACACTGTCAGATATTAAGCCATGTCACTCATCCCCTGTCCATTAAAATATTTGTTTGCAAGTGAAGCGTGTAACAGATAGGGGTGTTTATGGCCACAAGCCAGGCCGAACACCTGTGAGCAAGAGTGATCTGGTAGGAAGTGCAGGAATGGGATGTACAGTACCGTAGTTGTGTAAGGGCGAGGGGGAATGGTGACACAGCTGAGGTGTATCAGGGCAGCCAAAACCCAGAGGCTATACCTGTCTGTGCCTGTCATAATCATCCATCTAATAATGCTGCCTCACATTTATTCATCTAATAATTAAAATTGTTCAGTCAGTGCTGTTGAATGTCTGGCATGAAATATAAGACCAGACATGTGCATTGGTGCATTGCTGAATTACTGTGCTTCTGCAGCTGCTGCGCTTCAGGATCATTTTAAAGGTACGTGTAATTTACTATTCCTTTTGTGGAACTATATCATTTTAATTATTACTTGTTTTTTTTTTCTCAAAAAATCCTCTGCCACCTTTGAGTCGCAATGAGTAGAGTTGACAGCACTTCATTTTATGTACAGTAGATATCTTTATTTGGGTAAGTGTAATTAAATAAACACAAAATGGATCCAAAATTGATTTTTATTACTAACTGAAATGTATGCAAAAGAATACTTTAATGATGTAATGGCATAAGATGTGAAAGTAGTGAAATGTTATACTGTATCATTTTTAATCTTACACAATCATAACTGTTAACTGGAAATATCTAGGCATACAAACTATTATGGTTCCATGTAATAGTGGCAGATAAAGTACCATAAAATGAAAACTGTCTTAAATGTGTATTTTGTAACAGTTGTGGGGTGATTCTAGACTACACAGTCACTTTCAGCACTGAACACATTACAGGGACAGTTCAGACTTTAATTTAGTTTTATAATGTTTCAAAGGTTCTGGCATTTATCAGCTGACTTGGGCCTCATATTAATCACAGACAGGTAAACCATTTTTAATTTGACTCAGTTTTGAAAGGAACCAATTTTCAGATCAGTAAAACCAGGGAACATAATGTCTTTCAGCAACTCCTGCTCATGAGTGTGTCAGTGGTTTCCAACCAAACACATTAAAGTGGTTTAATTAGATCAAGTTGTCATGAGCTTATGTCTAAGTGACCTGCTATTCATATCTTTTCAACATAGGTGCTTTAATGTGCCTCTTCAGAAAAAAAACGTTTAAAGCGAAGGGATCAAGAGCAGTGACTCACATCTGTTCTCCACTTGTATTGGATTATTAGAGTATGCAGTGTTATTATTGTTTCAGTGTTAAATATTAAAACATATGTCAGTGAAGCAAAGCCAGATGTACGTGCAAAGTCCGGGCTTGGCTGTGAGTGTGTGTCCCTGTTTGAGAAGGTCATCTTGGTATATTTGCATATTTGCCCAGTAACTCTGATCCGTGGGCTCGCCTCGCTCCTACTTAGGGAAACATTTGAAACCTTCCCCGCAGTTTTTCTCCCTCCCCGTTTTCGATCGTCCACGAACAGCAGGACCCCCGTCCAGGGCTCAGCCGCGCCTAACCGCCGCCGGAGAGTCTCACAGCAACAGGCGGCAGCTCGGGGAGCGTTTTCCGCGGAGTTGAACAAAGGGGAGGGTCGCTCCGCGCCGATGGACTCGGAGACGAGATAGCGCTGTGCCCCATCTCCGCATCCTTCCCCGTGGTCGGTGGGTCGGACGGACGGACGGACGGACGGACTGTCGGACGGACGGACGGCTCTTTTCCTTCCCGGATGATGTAACTGTTTTATGACCGGCTGAGCTCACGTGTGTCCGCACTCTCCGTGAATTGCCGTGATTTCCGACGACACGCCGCATCCTCCGCTTGCTCCGTGTCCACATTTCGGTGACGGGGCTCAGCTCAGCGGGACGTTGCGCAGCGGTCAACTGGCAGTTCCCCGGGCTCGGTGAGCGCTGGTAAGTTCTTACGGTTCCGACTGACGAACTCCTGCATTACTCGCTGGCAGTTGGGGAAGGAGCCGCGTTACCCCCGCTGCTGCCCGCCGCGTCCCCGGCCAACGTCTGTCCGGCTAACGGGAACATGTCCGCAGGTTAACGGGGAAAAACGGGGCAGGAAATCACATGTGGCTGAATAAACGTGGAGCCGGATTAAAAAAAGAGGGAAGCAGAAAACATCTTTACGCTTTAGTGGAAAGTAACGAAGTAACTAAGTACATATTTACTCAAATACTGAATTCTGTGCTGGATCCGGCTAATTTGCACTAATGTGCAATTTAAAGTGAGATATTGTACTTTTGTTACCCCAAATATTTCGCCTGTTTCAAAGTTTTAGTTACTAGTTACTTTGCATGATCCTCAAAATTAAATATGATGTAGCCCTAGACATGGATTAACCTTCAGCATCACCAGGTCTGTTGCTTCCTTTTACTTTCACTGCTGTTTATCCCACAACAATAAGAGTATATTTCTCAATAGAAGAAATAAATTAACCTTTTTTTCAGTTTTTCACATGAAGTAAAAATAAAATGACATTTTAGATTTATGCAGAAACTTTATTTGTGAATCACACGTTGAAAAAAACCTGGAGCAGACTTCATCACAAACAGCAACAAGTTTAATATCGGGTAAAACACTTTGACCACACATTAAAAAATAATTCTCTCAGTTGGATTAAGGCCTAAAGTGTTCTTGGCAGTATTTTTGAGAGTTTGAGAATATGAAGTGGCTTTCATAGGCAAGAACTCACATATTTACTTGAATAAGTAGTTTTTGTATGTCACCTCTGCCTCTATGGGTGTCAGTACACAGAATTACACGGAGCTAATTAATGTGTGATGAGCTGCATTATTGGGAATTCGTGTGTTAATTAGAGATTGTGGTAAATGTTGACATGCCTTAAAAGTTTAAATTAAATTTTACTGTTGTTAATTGAAACAGTAACAAACTGGTAAAACTAAAAGTAAAACTTTGTTCACAGGTTGTTAGACTGTGTTCAAAAAAGTAGACAAAACATGGTCTTTACAGCTTCCTCTAGTGAGAACAACATTTAAGCTTCTTGAAGTCTGTCAGAAAAATCTGATCTTTATTAAACTAAGTAGAACAGTAGAATACATCCAAACAGCACTTTTATGTTTAAATCATGAAAAATACATGCACGCTCTATATTGACAAGGCTATTGGATGTGTACTAATCTAGGGGAATGTGGAATGCTGAAAATTGTGTAAAGAAGCCAACGTGGGTGACCAGTTTTTATAAGAGGCAGGAGAAAACAATTTTGTAGGTTGTAAATGACGTGACTGGTTGAGGCATTTTTAAACAAGAGAGTGATGTTTGTCCTCTGTGAGAAGAGGACAGCTTTGTTATTAGAGTCAGGTGGTACGGAGCAAAGTTTGACGTCTCGCCCTTCCTTTGTTGTGCCTTTTGGGATGTTATGAGCTTGGTATAAATCTTCGACCGCCGATTTACTTATTTAAGTTTTAATTATTGAAATTAGCCAAACCTGGAATATCAACAAAATGAAAAAGGACCACAGGGTTGTTGTTCCACATCAGCAGGGATATGCAAAGCTGAAATTTCATACCAACTGTACAACCAGACGATATCTCAGCAGCAGAAGACACGAAGAGACTTTGTGTTCCAGTCTTAAACAAGTTTAACAGAGCGGTAACTTGTTGTGGTTTTCTGCCCCTGTAGGCGCAGTCATGTGGCAGAGGATTCAGATTTGCTGCGCACTGTTTGCACTGTACTCAGCAGCACCGCCTGCACACATCAACCGCCTGGCGTTGTTCCCTGACAAGAGCGCCTGGTGCGAAGCCAAGAACATCACACAGATAGTCGGGCACACGGGATGTCAGCCTCGCTCTATTCAAAACAGGTTAGGATGAAAGCCTTCTCTGTCTCTTTGTCCCTCTCTGTCAGACAGTCTCTCAGTGCAGCTGACAAAAAGAACATCATGCATAAATGTCTGGATGTCAATAAGTTACATTCCCACAGTCATGCATCATACGTTTTGTAGACCGTATTGTTACTGACTCCTGAGGAAGTGCAACAAAAATATTTAGGACCTCAAAGTTTATTCATATTAAATATTTTTCCTCCTTATCAACCACAGTCCCAAACATACAAAACTTTCACAATTACAAAATGTTTCTCTAGCCCTACCTCACAGGAAGCCAGTGTTTCTATCCAACCCAGTTAAGTCAGTAAGATCGTTCTGTTCCAAAACTTCTCTTAGATCTACTGTTACTGTTCCAGTGTTCGGTTTTAGCCCAGCTCGTTGTGTAGTAGCCCTTTGGCTGTGGACTTCCAGTGACTATTCAGAGTGATGACTTGTCTTTATAGAGTGACTGCCAGATTTATTTATTTTGAATTATTATACTTGTTTTATCTCATCTCATCCTTTTATGCAGCTTCTTTTTTCCTTATTTTTCTTGTTTAAAAAGGCCACACATTAGAACTCCTTTTTTGTTGTTCTTGTTCTTCTTCTTCTTATTATTATTATTATTTTTATACAATATGAAAATGAAATTACAGAGATATGACACAATTTTATAAGTGATAGCATTTAAAAAGAATAAATTAAAAATAACTTACAGTACAATCTGATGCAACTGGCTACTCTCTCCATAATTATGTTCCTATTATAATGCATTTACATATGATATAAACAGTGGCTGCCTGCATGATTGAAAAACTGGATTGAAAAATCTAAACATCAGGGATACTGCAGGCGGAAAATGCACGTGGGCTCAATGGTTTACACTAATTAAATACATTTATTGAATGATGTTATAATTTGATATATATTTACTGGACACTTATTAATGTATTTGTAATAGTTTTTGGACAATAATGGCTTGGATCAAACAGTTAGTGCTTATTATCAGAATTGGTTCAGTGTTTTATTATTATTGTATACAGCTGACAATTAGATTAGAATAGAAAAGCAGCAGACTTGTTTCTCATTTAGGTTTCCCTGATCAGTAGTCAAGGGACACTGTCTTGTCTGTTTTCAAGTTACTTAATTGAGGGTGTACAACTTGATTAAAGATGATTTTCATTAAAACTCACTCAGGAAGAAACTGATATGTATTCTTTCCTAATTTCCCCACACAAACATTTACACAAGTTTGGACACTGCTTCCTGTGTCTAACAGAATAATGTTTAGAGAAGGACACACATTCTCATCTTCGTAATCATTTTTTTAATAAACAATAATTCTCCACATTGTGATTGTATGTTTCCCTGAGGCTGCCTCAGAGTAGGTAAATCAGTTCACTTTTTTTTTCCCTCCAGTTCCTCACGCAGGCATCTGTAAGTGCTCTCACTATGCAGCCGAATCAAACGTGTCGTGTCTGTGTGCACAGTGAAAATAATGCACTCTGTCCTCGTTGCAGAGCTTGTCTGGGCCAGTGTTTCAGTTACAGCGTCCCCAACACATTCCCACAGTCAACCGAGTCCCTGGTGCACTGTGACTCCTGCATGCCTGCCCAGACACAGTGGGAAGTGGTAAGAGTTACTGCGCATTAGCTCATGTAGGACACACACTTGTTAAACTCACACACAGACCACAAGTTTCCAGCATGAAAGACGGTAGGTATGTTCTGAACTGTACTGAAAACAAAGCTGAAAAAAACATAAATGGGGATTTTGAATAGATTTATAACAGCAATTTTTGTGGTTCCCTGTGAGTCTTAATCCTGTCTTTTGTATTCCTCCAAAGTTCATTGTCCGTCTTAGCCAGAAGGAATCCAGTCCTGCGACAACAAAGGCTTTGTGGTTAGGTGTATGTGTGTTTGGAAAGCTGCCAAACAGGCTGGGCGGGTGGGATCACAGGTGAGGTCACCTCATGTTTCAGTGGAAAATATTATATCTGCTGGAGCACGTAGCTGTGACCTCATAGATTAATTAAGTTCCTTATTGTTTCAGTGAAAGTAGATCTATTGTCTAACTTTACTTCACCTAGAAATGGATTTTTGGGTCTTTGGTGTTGCAGGACTTTATACAAAATTCTTTTTGAAACAAACCAAAGTCAGTTCTCATGAAAGAGGATACTGCTCCATGCTGGCTTGGCTCTGGTGGTAGATCTTGATAAAACTGCTGAATGATCATTCTCAGTGGGTAATGGAAACAGTGAGGAGAAGTTGCGTGAGGTCTGGAGAACCAGCTGAGCTTGTGCAACACAGAGATTTACAGGAGGTGGTTGTAAATCATTTGTTTATTTTTGTATTTATGTTTTTCAAAGTATTTCCTTCTCCACTGAGTGTTATAAACTAAAACAGGTGATACATTTATGGCAGAATGACTTTTATGGAGGGAACATATTTCCCTACAACGAGAAAACTAAATATTCATTAAATCACTATATACATGAATGTACCATTAGATATTGACTGAACACATGGAAATAAACATGTACAAATGTATAAATGAGGCAGAAATGGAAAATAATAAAATGATCTGTTCTTTCAAAGATTACTAAGGCCTTACTAAAAGAGCACTGTGAGTGCACGTTGAATGCAGTAATTAGATATATGAAACACACGCACTCAGCTCTGTGTGTGTGTTTTTACATGTACTTGTGTGTGTGCACAGGTGACGCTGGAGTGCCCAGGCAGTGAAGACTCTCCTCGTGTGGATAAATTGGTGGAGAGGATCTTCCACTGCAGCTGCCAGTCGTGCAGTAAGGAAGGAACCCAGGAGGGGGCAGTGATGCAGCTGTATCCAGCAGACAGCGGGCTGGACGCTCCGTCTTTACCGGACACCCTGAGCGGGCCTCAGTCTCACCCTTTGCCACACGCAGATGCACATTCTAACAAGCATGCTCGTCCGCACACAGACCATCACACACTACCACACACATCGGATGGAGGGTAGGTTTGTCTTTGTGTGACTCTGTCACTTTGCTCTTTTCCTTGTCCCTCTTCACTCTCCTCCATACTGCATCATTTGTACCAATCTGTAGTATCTTACAGGCACTTTGAAAATATTACTTCACTTTGTGTTAAAAAAAAAAGTCCCTAAAGGCTCACACACTCACAAAGTCATGCTATCAGAATGCACTCTATTGTATATAAACTCGTACAAACACACCATCCTATGCAATCTTTTCATTTGCTTATTAACATATGCATCAGACATGATTGTAATCTGGATAAGATGCAGTGTCATTACTTTTAATCTGCTTTAAATGCAATAAATCCTGTTGTTGTTGTAACTGGCTGTCTGACATTTTGTGGAGTAGGAGAAAGTTTCTTTGTGCTGAAAAAAGCAAAGCAAAACAACCCAAATTCATCGTTGTAAAGAAAACAAAGCTGTGTTTCCATGATGTGACTGCTGTGCGTGTGCTGTTTAGTAGCTTGATGAGACCGATGAGACCCTGCTGTTTGCTGCCTCATTGGGCTGAATCTGACCTCACTGTGCAAAAAAAGTTTAACGAGACTTTCCTGTGCTTGAAGAAAGTTTTACCAAGACGTCTTATTCATGATTTGTCATAGTCTGTGTAAAAACAATGCTCATATGTATGTTAGGAGTGTTATTCAGCTGTAAAGGAAGCAAAATAACACAATAGAACAATTATTTTGGGAACAATTAATTTCACGGTTCAGTAATTTCCGATTTGTTTCTTCAATAAGCTTGATGTTAAATTACATTGCTGTTTTCAGGAACCATCTGAGGAATTTTGGCAAAAATTCAAAGTTGTTAAAGTGGTGTGATTTTTTTCTTCCAGTTTCAGTTTAGGGTAGATTTATTTGAATTTCATTCAAGAAAGAAAAATATATTCTGAAAATAAAACGTTTTCTTCACCAGATGCCTTACAGATAAGAAAATAAATAATGGTCAAAATGGGGAATATAATTATTTGGAAATGATAAAAGCACAACAAACATTAAATATGCATACAAATAATGTTCATACATGTCATCTGAATCTTAATAAACTTATTGTGGAAACTGACATGATGTAACAAATTGATAAAAAATATTGTGAATATAAACAATTCAAACAATGACTTTATTGTTTCCTGCTTTTTTTTCTACCAGCACTCTTACTGACAACAGTGTGTCGAAGATAAACCCAACTGTGACGCACTGATCTAAAATGACAGATAATCTCCCTTCTACAGGATCCATATTTGATATGCTGCTTTTTGACCTTAAGTGCTGCTGGACTAAGATGCGTTGCTACGGCAACCCTCGGGATGCTGTTCAGTAAATGGAGGATGTGCGACCTCATAAACGGCTGGAGACCGAGAGTGACACACAAGTCAGAGGTGGACACGCAAAGATGTGTGTTTTTGTTTGTTTTTTTTTTTTTTGTTTTTTTAATGGGGGAAGGCGATCAGTGATTGGCTGTTGGGCTAAATAAACCTCACACACACAAAACACACAAATAAACATCACTGGGATAATAATAATTGTTAGAAACCGTGTTTCATTGATTTCAAAAAGTTCCCTAAGAGCCCGCCAGATGTCAGCAGATGTGAGAGGCACGCTCTCAAAGCTTGGATCGACTTCTCGCCTCTCAACTTCTTTCTCAACTTTTCAGACCCACAGTCCAAACGAAGCATCTTCCCCTCAGACTCTGCAGTTTCTCTCCTTTCCTCCATCCATCACTCTCTCATCTCCGTCTCTACGCCCAGACTCACTATCTTTACTTCCATTTCTCGTCAGCTCTGCTCCACATCCTCCCATCTTCTCCCTTGTTCTGTGTAATTACATTTGAACAGCGAAAGGTTGACTGTCTGTCTGTGCTGCAAAACAAATCGATCACGGTCTTATCTCAGTGCCACGCCGCTGACAGTGCTCTGAGGTTGGTGAAAGCCCACTGCTGGGGGACATTTCTGAGCATATCACAGCTTTAAACTTTTGCTGTGTTCAATTGTTTTTTGTATGTTTATCTGATGTAGTTTTTATGCACTTGTTGATTCTGATATAATATAGCACATATGGCAGATGTACGGTGTGTATAAATGATTTGTATCCTCATCTTATTTTCCTAAGATGTCACCTGATTTTTTGACATATTTGCCTGGTTAAACAGAAATTTCAAACATTTCCAAATGTTTGAATAAACAGATAACACGATGAACATATTCAGCCTTTTCAGTAATGGCGTATTTGATCATTATTTAAATGACATTAAGTGTCAAAAAATGTTATCTGGCATCTATGGAGATGGTGTGTGAAGCCGTGAGCCTAAAAAAAAATCAACACACTTTAACTTCAAGCAAATGATTTGCAAACATTTGCTTTTTCCAAAAGGTACCAGTTGCGGCGTCACGTGAGCGCGCACTAACGGAGCTGCGCGCGTCCGGGATCGTTCGCTCCCACAGACACACGGCGGCTCCTGCAGCAGCATCACATCTGCAGCG
The DNA here is from genome assembly GCA_033026295.1 of Channa striata. Classification (NCBI taxonomy): domain Eukaryota; kingdom Metazoa; phylum Chordata; class Actinopteri; order Anabantiformes; family Channidae; genus Channa; species Channa striata. Next base: position 14,109,756 of record CM065168.1, on the reverse strand, counting down.
CAGGGGTCAAACTCACAGGGGCTTTGTCTCCGCTGCCGTTTTAAAAAAATACTTCAGCTGGAGCTTTGAGCGTAAACTAAGAGCTGCAGGTCGATCAGTGGGAGAGGAACCGAACACACACACACATCGGAGGGAATTTCGGGATTTGAACTGTTTGGAGGTAGGAAACAAGCGTCTCAGTCAGAGCGTTTGTGCAGGGCGATAATGTTCTTAGCATCATCGTTTCGTCAGTTGGTGACAGGAAAGTAGCCAATATTAAATTAAATATGAACACAAATATACACGTTTTATGCATGACATGTAAAATCGATCGCAACAGGCAACCAGTTGATGGATTAGATGAAAGTCATGTGAAAGAGCCGGGACATGTGTCCGGTCCAGTATGATGGTGCTGCTCAGCTCAGGTCTGTGTCTGCAGCCCAGCAGCTGCTTGTTCTGGGTAAAAGGTTTTAGATTTGTTGTATTCACTTTGGCATGTGACAAAGCCCTGGTCGATGACATCGACCTGAGGGCTGATGCAAAGACAGATGCTCTGCGTGTGTGTGTGTGTGTGTGTGTGTGTGTGTGTGGCTCTTTATTTACATAGACTAATGAGTTATTGGCTGGGAGGAAGAGGAGGGCAGTGTGGGGACAGATCTGAATGCAGCTCACTATTCTTATTGTTTTTTATTACAGTTTATTGTCATTATAAACTAAGGAAGTGACAGACTAACACCACTATTCTATTTTGTAAAATATACTGATGGATAATTATATTGACACATTGCTTTTGCACCTCCTTTTATACTGACCACTTAAATAAAAACATCACTTTGCTTCTGCTGGCTCTTTTTTCCTTCAGATGTGTGGTATGGACGTGGACCTGGACGATGGTGGTTCAGGTGAGGAGGAGAAAGAGGAGGAGTTCTGGATTGGGGAGGGGGTGAAGATGCTGCCTCCTCCTGTGGCTCACAGCGGGGGCAGTGCATGGGGCAGCCGCAGGGGCAGGTGCGGCTGCGTGGCCTGCGGGGCGGCTCTCGTCCTCTGGAACCTGTGCGTGGTCTTGACCAGTGCTCTGTTACTGGCCGTGGTCTTCTCTGTGGTGCTGCTGCCTGCAGCGCTGCTGCTCTACGCTGGTTTCCTCTGCCATTCAAGGGTGAGTTGTCAGCAGAAATGTAGGCCCCATTAACATATATTATTCTGATGTCTATTCTCTTTGTAGCAGGAAAAAGCTGAGAGTAAAGAGATATTGCTCTGAGCTCCAAATTTCAGGTTGTCAAGTTGCAACTGAGCTAATCCTGCCTCTCAATGATTAGTCAGAGGACACTGGGCTGCAGAGTCACTGGCAGAGGGTCAATGCAGCAAGACACAAACCACTGTTACCAATGGAGGGAGCAATCTGTGTAACATGCTGTTAATAAGAAGATAAAGATTTGGGAGTTTATAACAGTGAATGTGATCGTCAGAAAGACTTGTGCATCAAACAACTGTATAAGAAAACTGAAGATTCCTGGATGAATGTCCCAACTTTTAATGCAGCGTGTGAGTTACTATTGTAGGTATTTGGAACAAACTTTGATGCATTTTGATAATGATAAATAACTTTTACGTAGTAAAAAACTTTACTTAGAAAAACATAATAATCACACTTTGGAGAACAGATTTGTTCTAATAGAACAATTATCTTCTCAAGTTAACATTTATATATTATATATTTATGTTGGACATGTCAGTGCTGTTTCCACGTTTTCTTTCTATTGTTTTCTGACAATAATGCACATTTGAGTCCTGGTAGGAATCATTTTTGATGTCCAACTTTACTAAATGTTTTCTGTCAGTCTCTCCTGTAAACTATTCATAAGGTCAACATTACATTTCTCTCTTGGACAATGAGGACTGTTTCTTCCTGGGACATGAAACATTGGCTGCTAAGATGCTTGAGGTCCCAGCAGGATGCTGATTCTTAATTTTCAGTAAAACTTAGCAGTTTTTGTTTTTAGCTGTTTGGCAAAAAGCATTAATTAAAACCGACATGCAAATCAGACAGACAATGTAAGCAACATGCTGATAAATGCAGTGGAGCTTTTATCTCCTTAAGATCCAGAAATCTCCCTCAGGAGCTGGTAGAGACCAAAAATGTAGAGACAAAAACAAAAGTGCCTGTCTTAATCTTACACCCAGCAGGTGGCCACAACTCCATGTGAATGTTGCTCTGTATGTTCCCGTTCATTTCAAACTAAAACCTGCTGTGGTACTGGCCACTCCCAAAATCTGATTGGCCACCACGGTGCAACCCCCTGCCAGAATGAAAATTTGGTAGGTGCCTACTGTAGAACATTCAGGTGAACTGACCAAATCTGATGCTGAAATATATCACTATTATTATAAACACATGGCTTTGTATTCTTATGTACATTTAAGTTGTTTTTGTATATTTGTTACAATACAATTTTTGTAGCAGTAGCAACCAGTCAGATTATTCCTGCAAAGAATGGATATATAATTAATTTATTTGGAGTTAAAATGGCAGATGAATTAAATATCTGATATTTCTGGAGCATTTTGACATTAAAACCTTTTAAATCATTTTTCAAATGTGCCACCTTGTTTTGAGTCTGGTCACCCCAGTAAAACGTTTCTTGATCCCTCTCTGTTTACAGCTAGTTTCTGCTGCCGTAACTGGACCAAATATCCAGTTATTGCAGGTTTCAAAGGATAGAGCTTTGCCAGTAACATTGTTTTCATAAATCGTTTGCATGAAGGAATTCGCACTACTCCATCTTTTAACTTAGCTGCAGCTTTAGGCAAGTTCAACCATGTCTTTGGTTGAGAAAGGGATGATCATCCCTGATTAGGATTGGCATCTGGAGTCTCTGTTGAAGGAAACAGACATAATCACAGCCTTCAGGGAAAGTGATTTTGGCAGCACAGAAGCTACGCCTATACCTGACACCCGCTCCACAAAGTTGTTTGTACCTACTGCTTGTTATAATGAACAACAGGCCTTTAAAAAAAGATGATGACTAACCTTAAATGTTGAAGCTTGTCAGATGATTTGTCTTGTGATGCGGTAAGGAGATGGGTGCAGCAGAATAGCGGCCAACAGCTCATCAAAATGTAGTGATTCTAGCCTCACGTCGAGTCATGCAAGTGAAGATCAACAAGTCCATCCTACGCTCACACAGCTGGTCATAACGTTACAGTCGGACCTTTTGCCAGAGATTCAGTTTTACTCAGTTATGAGTGATGTGGTTTCTGAAGGTGCAGCCGTGTACAACAGCAGAGCAGACAAATGAGGAACGTGCAAAGCGTGTGTGTGCAACAAGACTGTAATTGCGATTAGGGCAGAGTAAATGTCAGTTCAACGCAAACAATTATAGACAACGTAAGTCGGAAATGTGTTCGTATTGTGGCGACAGACTGAACTCGGAGAGTCTACCCCACTGGACAGACATGACGGTCTGATTTAGTGCCAGCACTGGCTGTGCACAAACACACTGACAGCACGACAAGGAGGAAATGTACTCAGAAAAGCACAATGTGCACTTGACAGGGACAAGTGTGTGTGTGTGTGTCTGTGTGTGTGTTGCTGCTGCTAGAGCGCTTTTGTAGGAGGCAAAGATCTTTTTGACAATACAAAGGAAAAGGGTTCTAGACGCAACAGAATTATTCGAGTATGTCTGACTATGTTTGTGAGGTTGACAGCAAAGAGGAAGTAATGTCTATACTGTTAATGTGTGTCTTTCCTGATCCCTCCACGGTTTATTCCCTCACTGCCTCGTTTCCCTCTCTCTGTTTCCTTTAACACTGCTAACTTCCTCCCTCTTGCTCACTGTCACAGGTGATCGACAGCTCTGAGCCACTTTTTATCTGTACTGCAGAGGGATGCTGGGAAAATCTCCGTCACACCCCACTACCCACATGCCGTCGCACCTTGAGCATATGCCGACACGCACATATGTACACACTAATAATAACTAGTCAAAGACACATCCTAACCAGAGAAGAAGCTCCTGCTGAAGTTGATCACCTCTGTTTGTTCCCGTAGGTCCTTGATGCCTCCTCTGCCATCTGCCAGTACCTTGATGACAACAGTTGCTCTGCCCTCATCATCCTGGGCTTCGTGATGATGTCGCCGCTCGTGGTTGTGGCAGCCGCGGTCTTCTGCGGGCTTCTCCGAAGGTCTCGACTCCTGCTTTTCATCCAGCCGATATCACGCGCCTGGTACAGAGGGCGGCTGCTGGACTGGGTGGGCAGCGTCCACGCCTGGGTCTGATTAGGAAGGATCAGGAAGCCCTGAGAAGTCAGCTGGTCAGGGAGCAAGTTAGATTGGCATGACATCAACTGGACAGGGATGGGGTGTAGCAAAATCATCCGCAAAACCTTAAAATAAAATGCAGTTTGTTACAGAAGTCCAACAATGAATCTGTTCTTTCTAAGCATTTTTTTGTTTGTCAGGGAAATAGTGAAACAAGTTTTTAAGGAAAAATTACAAGAACATAACAAAAAACATTACAGGATATATAGGACTTGGATGAGAAAATATTTACAGTAAATCATGATGAACCTATTCCCTGCATAAATATTAAAGATAGATGAAAAAAGCTGCCTTGCTGCTTATAACACTTCTAAAGTTTGCAGTTTATGCCAAGCTAACAGTAGCATGAGGCTCTAAATCAATTCATTCCACCTCTTCCCGTTCAACCACGCTCTCCTTCATTCACTCCTTCATTTATTGGTCCTAGGAAATTACAATAAATAGGAGTTTAGAAAACTTAGCAATCAAGCAGAAGTGATTTACTGTAAGGAGAAGCCTCACTCAGAAACATTTAGGAGTGATTATTTCTGCCCTGCTGCCAGGACGGTCAGTAAACCTGAGCACAGGACACATATCTAGAAATTCAGATATGTTTTGGAGAATATTTCACCCACTGTACTTTAGCTTTAACTGGTCAGCTTTGGAGGTGCTTGCAGGTGAATTATGTTATGGAAAGAGCCAAGATGTTTCCTTCTGCCTCTTATTTCTAGCTTTATACTTTACTGAGATTGAGATCAATTTCTCTAACAACTCTCAGAAAGAAAATATTTCTTAAAACACTGAATTATTCCTTCAGGACCAAGCTTTGTAGATTTATTGAACTCAACGAAATAAAACAATGTCCATGTCTCTTTTATTTGGCTTTGAAGTAGAACCCAGCTAATTCTCTGTGATCCATAGAGTGAATTTTTGTACCTTAGCCCCACATCCAAAAATCACATACATTCAACATATACAGTTCTTGTTTCACGACATTAGCTGTTTTATGATGACAGTATCCATAAAGACATATATATTAATGATTTCGTATTCCCTGTTTGCTACCTAGTTTGACATATGGGATATGTAAAACAACGCAGAGTTGTTTGCCATTGTACCTTATATGCTGGGAAAAGTTCTGATGATTTGCTCTGAGTTGTGTTGGGTCGGACTGGATAATGTTTAACTGTGGAACGTTTGATAAAGATCAGCACACAAGGACCTTAATATAGTCTGTGAAGTAAATTAAATGTAAACAGATATTTATCCTGGAACACGTTTACCCGATGTAGCATCATTAGCAGCTGTGTCTTGTGGGAGGGAGGGCGTGTATATAAAATTCATTTCACTTAAGTGGATCGTTAAGGTCACACTGTCCCATAAAAAATACCCCCTCATTATAAAAACAGAAGTACAACAAAGTAATGGCTGTTTAGTGGGAACCAGGTGTTAAAGATGGATTTTAAACATCCAACCAGGAGCTTATTCTGCTCTCTTTGCTTTCAGGTCAATTAAATTCATCAGTGACACTCACACACATACGCTTGCACATCCTTTTTATCAGTGTGTCCTTGCTCTGTAATTAAGTGTTCAGAATTGAGGTTTCATTTCTCGGAAGAAAGCCTTGAGTCATATTTCATGAGGAGCAGTCATTACATGCCTGGTGCCAGTGTTCTCACATTTAAATGTATTCATTTTTTATTTAAACATATTAATTTGTGTGTTTATGTCAGTCATGCTTCTCAGTGCGCATGGAATTGTTTACAATTATATAAACTCTTGGTTCAACTCTAAAAGGAAAAGAGGGAAATGTTTTTAACTTTTAGCCGGTTGTATGCCTACAAAATGTATTGGAAAGATTACAGGGGTTTATTGTGGTTGATGTTATGATGAACTCTTCATTTCGGCTTTATCATAAAATGTTGCAGCACTATGTCATGTCAACGCTTCCATCAATACAAAGAGGATTTTTTGTCTCAGTTTGTTTTGTGTGTTCAGACCTGTTGTTGAGATTTGACAAAATTCAGTTTTGGTTTAACTCCACTGAAGGATGATTTTACATACTGTACATAAAACTCAGTTTCAGAATAAAAGACTATGAGAAAGTCTGATACAACCTAAACCGAACCATTCCAACACTAGTTTCCTTTACAGTAATCTTACATATTTACATATTTTTTTCTGCACATCTGAACAAATACTCGAACTGTGTTGACATATGTTGTGTTAGTTTATGAGTCAGATGAGGTAAAACTGGACAACTGTGCAGATATCCTTCAAGTTGGCTCCACATTTACCACCCAGATGTGCAGCACTACTGCCCAGCACAACCTAATTTTTACCGACAATGGACCATCCCAAGACAGGAGCCAAGCAAAATGTATGTTTTTACTGTTTTATAATGGGGTCAGTGATTTGTGTTGAGTGATTTGTGTTCCCTGTTGTTGAGTAGCTAACTGAAGGGCCAGACAATGAGTTCTAAAAGCTAAAATATCAGGAAGTGGGAGAGGGGAAACAAGGTCACTGATTTTGATTCATGTTTTAATAAGGTGATAATAATGAATGAAAATAATAATGTCTTTTTAAGCTTTAATTCCACAAGAATAATGTATGTAGGATAAATGTATATAACATTTTCATTGTCACCACTCCCTTAAACTGCAAAATACATTTAGAGTAAATCAGCTAAATATTGTTGAATATTTATTTCATATGAAAATTTTTATTTCCACTCATTCACTTTGCACCACTGTGAAAGCAAATTTAAAACATACAGTATGACATTAAAAGATACCTTTGCTCATTTTCAAAATTATAGAGTGTTGTTCACAGTCACCATATGATCATACAAAGTTTAAAACCAGTTCTGAACTCACATGTGGTCACATATGGATTAGTTTGTTCGTACGTGGCACTTATTGCACATAAATTATTAAAAACATATTAGCCAGACACACTCCACTGGAAGACACGTTTCTTTATTTTAAAACCTAAAACCTAATGTCGACCACACGGTTCAGGCGAAGAAATAGGTTTTCCATTGGAACCAAAGTGATTGCAGTTCATCCTGAGCAGGATGTGAATGATAAACTTTCATAGCCATGTAACAGTGGGTAGGTGTTTCAGTCTGGACTGTAATGAACCAGCTGGTAGATTAAAAATACCAACATTCCCATTTTTTGAAGCTGTATTGTGACAAACCTTTTTGTGACAAAGCAGTTAAGTGAGCAACAAAGGAGGCTGGTCCAGTCCAATTCCAAATATACAGTAAAAGTGTTCGTCAGTACACCGACAGCTCTTTAAACTTGAGTCCATTAGTTTAAGAGTCCTTCCAACTGCTCTCACCAATCCCACACATTTTTACCACAGCGATGAAAATATGTGTTTTCTGTTTTAAAGCTGACCCTGTAATGGATGGTTCTGTCTGCCTGAGTGCCACTTTTAAAAAGGGACTCAATCAGACAAAAGCTCATGTCCTATCAGTGAGGAAGATGCTTGTGGAGAATAGCCTGAAATTATTTCAGGCTTGCTAATTTTCATCTACCTCTAATGTTTGACCTCGTTTGGTACAAAGCTACACCTCCCAAAAGCACAATGAACCAAATATTTACAGACAGGACTTGATGAGATGATGATCTCATCCTGTTTACAAAATTGGCACATATGACTCTGAAAAAACACTCTATGGGTTTTCAGGTATATTTTGACTTTTGCGGACCTTCACACATTTGTCAGCTTGGATTTTTAAGGTATTTCCCATGACAAACCAGTTATGTGAGTGGGAAAACAGATTATACATAATTTAAAGTGGGAAAGAGCTTACAGCCATAAAGCTGAAAAAACCACTGGTCTACCAGCATTAATGTCTATGTGCTCATGTGGTGGGACATAAATCTGCTAACACTGTCAAACTGTGGTGACTCACCCTTAGGATCAAAATTGCCCATTAATCATTACATTTTTCTCTGCCTCATTCTCTGCCACAGTCTGCAGTTTGCATGTCCTACCAGTGCTTTCCTCTGGGTCCTCCGTTTACTGCCACCGTCTAAAGACATGCATGTTGGGTTAATTGGTGACTTGCAATTGCCTGTCAGTGTAAATGTGAGTGTGACTGGTTGTCTGTCTGTGTATGTCTCTTATTGTTGGCCCTGACATAGGCAGCTGACATTTTCAGGCTGTTGCTGCCCACCCCCTCAACCTTAAAAACGATAAGCGTCACAGGTAGTGGATGGATGAATGTCTGACTGCCTTGCTGGTTACAAGGAACGTCAACATCACAACGCCCTTCCGAAATGAGGAATGTGGGCAAAATCCACAGTTCACAGTGCTTACTACACTGTTGAAGGAAAACAGTAAAGACCAGAGAAGAAACATATCATGGTAATGTGAATTCTCAAAAGGCTAAAGCTGTTTATTGTCTCCACTTTTGTGCAAGTTAATGAGAACAAAGTCAATGTCACTTCAAGATGTAATGCTACCGTGCAGATTAAAATGCCTCTTTTACCTCAGACATCAAATAACCTACTGTAATCAGCAACAATCCAAGCATCTGTAAAACATCGGCAGTGGATGATGCATTTAGCAACATCTCGACTTCCCACAGAAATCCATCCTGCAGGCTTTAGCTCATTGATATCTGAGATTTTAAAGCTTGAGATGAGATTCCCGACTGCACATCCAGAGACCCATCTGTCCAACCCCTAAAATTTACAGATGACACATTCAGCCTCCTGTTTGCATGCAGACGGGACGTTAAACAACTGGCAGTCGTGACAATTTGCAGAAGTGCACACACAAAACTCTGAAGATGCTTTTGGACTCTAGGAGAGCCCCTCAATCTCAATGGTGCAAGTAAATGTTTTATTTCTTTTAAATTTAGTCATTTGACAGATGCTTTTATTCAAAGCGACTTACAGAGTAATTTGTTTCAAACACACAATGACAGTGGCTGCCATGCAGGGAGCTCATCCGGCCCACCGGGAGCAACTAGGGGTTCAGTGTCTTGCTCAAGGAAAAGGACACTTCCACACGTAGTCAGGAGTGACTGCAAGTCTGGGACCAAGCACTGGATCCAGTTTCTGCGTCAGCTCAGACATTCAACCTGCTTTAACAATTCTACACTGCGATGACCGACTGTGTCAGTCTGCACATCCATTGTTATCTGGTTTTGTTCAGCCAGGAAATGTTCAGAGAAAATCACTGCAGACCCTTCACCCTGTTTCCATGTTTCCTCTGTGTAATGCTACAGATAATTGTACACCAAAACACCCAGACTAGAACAGGGTTTTTTCCCACAGCATTAGTCAGATGATCAGTTAATAAGTCATGGGTTATCATAAATAACCAAACAAACACTTATACAGTTTGTGTATTTTAATTTTAAGCACATGTTTATGCTTTTCATGCTTGTTGTGATCTTATTATGTAATTATTTGCACTTTTCCTGTCACTGTGACAGAGTTAAATTAATTTAATAGTTGAGCATCCGTTGCCATTAAAATGAATTCAGAATCTAAAAAACAACCGTGGAACATTTTTTAAATTATTTTATTGTTACTGCAGCCCAGACTAGCAAAATACTCCATCGCCTTTTGTAAACAATGTGTTGGATTTTTTTCACGCTGAGCTGTTACAGTAGGATAGTGTGTGTGTGTGTGTGTGATTCATTGTTTTGTTTCTGTGCTTCAGGACGAGTCTCAAAACAACTCGACTTCACAGTTTAAGGGTTTGCTTCCATATTGTGTGAAGGACTCAAAGATCTTCTGTATTTAATATTTATTACACAGCCAGAGCATGAGTCTGTAGGTTTCAGGCATTTTAAATATCCTGACCTCAAACTATATGTGCAGTACATTGTTTTTTAGGACTCATTTATCAAAATAAATACATGCTTTTCCCAAAATAAGATAAGAGATAAGATAAACCTTTATTCATCCCACAATGGGGACACTTCCAAAATGCCCAACTGTTCCTTAAGTCAGTACTCTGTAAAACGCATCACTGAACAAATAAGCCTTGTCTGGACTGTAAGTGTCTGTTTGTATCAATTTAAAAAATAATGTACCTCATAAAAACCTTCAGAACATTTTATCAAAAGCACTTCATTAGTAAAAATGTCAACAAGAAAAGTGGCTATCTGAATTTAATCCTAATCAAAGACAAGGAACATTAACAACACACTGTCACCAAATTAATCTACAACAAAAGCAGAAGCAGTGTTCTTATCAGGAAATGCAGACTAAACCCCAGCTTCATCTTCCACATGCCAGGATTAGTGGATGATGCAGTGAGTTTGTTTGCATTTCTTCCTTCCGCCTCCCTTTCTCCTGAACTTTATTTCTGAATTGTGCTTCAGCCTAAACACTTTTTCCAACTAAACCACTGTGTCTGTATAAAGTAGCTAAAAATAAAAACCAGCAGTTCTCTGGGCTGAGCTACTGATGGTTACAGTATGTTGCAAATGGCTGTAAAATGGAGACGGAGCTCTACATTTAATCCGTCTCTATGGCAGCAGGTGTTTGTGGTATTTGTGTTTAATGTGTGTCATTAAAGGGTGTCCTTGTTCAGTCCTGAGCATGTCACTGTGATGTATGTACGTGATGTATGTTTTTGCACTGACACTGTGTGTGCAGTATGATGACGGGTGTGTGTTGCAGCTCTGCCCATTGTGTGTCTCGTTTCATGTACACAAGTGGCTAAACTAATAACCACTTTGCTAGTACACAGGTTTTTAATGGCACAAACGAGCAAAATCAGATTCCTCGTTCTCTCTCCACGTCCTGTGATGGCCACCTGAAGGTGATATGGCACACGAGCAGGGATAATCACCAACAGGCAGTACGGCATGGAGCCTACAGGAGGCTGTCAGAGCAGACAGCACTTCCAGGGCAGGGCGGGGGCGTGAGGAGGTGCAGGCTTTTAATTGGCATAATGAGCCATTTGTCATATTGGGTTCATTCGTACACGTTCATCCAATTAGCTGCCGCCGTGTGGGAGCTGTGGAAATCCTCCAGGGTACCAGAGGTGGGTAGTGTCCTGAAGAGCTGGAGACAACAGCTTTGAAGCCAAACTGACCAGCCAGCTGCCACCAGCAGCTCTATAGGAGGAAGGAAGTCTGTATCACAGCAGCAGGTTGTAGATATTAACAAGGGATATTATGGATATATTAGGGATGTAGATATTATGCTCGCTGTAATACACAAATAGTATTAATAATGAATAATAACAGATACACTACATACAGCACATCCGTGTGGTTTGGCCCATGAACTGTGCATGCAACATTTAAGGTGGAAACATAGAAACTCCGAAGAGTGTGGACAATATCTAGAAGGCTTTAGGTTTCAAAACAAAAAAAAGTCACCCAGTGTAGAGGAGTGTGTGGCTGATGTAGTTTTAATTGGTTTAGGACAACAACAAACTTCTATGGCATCAAAAAACGAGTGAATCCAGGCTGCAGGCTCCCAACTAATCAAACGTGATTAGAAATTATTCAGTGTTGGCTTTGGCGTCTGGCTGTTGATTGCTGACAATATAATTAATAAAATTACCAAAGTTACCCTTTAATTTTCCTGGGAGGACCTTAATGGAGCAGTTGAACATTTTGGAAATAATTGCTTTCTTGCAGAGCCATTGTCATGTGTATTTGGTAAACAGGAAACTAAATCCAAGCATTTGTCAGCTTAGCTTATCATGAAGGCTGGATGCAGGGGGAAACAGCTGCGTACTACAGCGTCCCGCAGTCTTAATAGCTCCAAATGGCTCCAGGTTTACTGTCTTTATTTTATTATTGTGATTATTTCATATGTGATTATTAACTAAAATGTAAAAATGACTGTGAGTGATAATGTAAGACTTTGGTGATGAGACCCCGTCTACCGGGGTGAACATGTTGCTGGTGGTGTTGGCGTAACTCAGATAAGGATAGTGGAACTTTGCAGCTGACATGCTCTGGTCACTCAGCATAAGCGTTGAGAAATGGGCCGGGCAGTCGAAGGTCTGAACATCGCGACCAGTGATAATTATAGAACAGTCTCAAAAAACTGAAGAAACCGAGAAACAGGAAGACCTGTTACTTGTCAGATGTTGTGATGACATTGTTTTATGATGCACACAGTCTAAAACAATAATTTTTACAGTTAACAGTTTTAACGTTTAAATAATTGTTATTAGCATGTAGATGTTGACACGAGTGATTCTCCAACAAAAGTCACATTGCGTTTAAAACAGCATTTACTTTTTCCAAAAGGTTTTTTAAGGTTTCTTTCTGCTCATTTAGTGAACTTTTATTACAGCAGTATTGTTTTAATTCAGTTTTTACATGATCATCTTTTTGCTGTTCAAGCTTACTTTAGAAATCTGAAGCAAAGAGCTACTTTTAAAGATTTAATTTTCTTCTTCACCTTTATTAAAAACCCCAAAGGCAACGTCACGTTTGTGATTTGTTCAATCTTTCGGTTTCTAAGGTTGGTATAAAATGGTGGACCCTAGTGCAAAATACTGTAGCAAGAGGAATGTGGTGATGAAAGGGGTTTATTGGGAAACTCTATGTATGACAAACTCGAAAAGGGCAAAACCAACATTAACAAAACAAAAGCAGAATAACTAAACATGAACATCACTGGGAGAAAACTCGGAAAGGGAAATAGAGAAACATGGGCAGAGATACAAGTCAGAAATGGAAACAGGAGATGGTCTGAGCACAAACTAAAGCTAGGTCCAAAAACCAACTTAGAGCTGGAACAGAAACAAATCCAAATACCAGGAGTGACAGTAAAGGTGAGTGAGGGGAACATGTCCTGTGGCTTGACCACTGAGGAGTTGGAGCTGAGCATGGGCTTGTCAGGACGCAGAATGTGGGAAAATGAACAGAAAGTGAGGAAATGGCGGCCAAGTGTGTGTGCAGGGTAGGTGGGACGTGGCCAGGTAATGATATTAATGAGCAGGAACAAAGGGAGGACGAAGTAAGAATAAACAACGAAACTGAGGCACGAATAAGAACAAAAACACAGCCAGTGGTTACACGTCGCATAGTGTTTTACTTAATCAGTTACAGCAAACTAAGTTGGGGAACTCTGGCATCACCACAAAGTTTAGCATTTTTGTTTTGTGTCTCATGACATGAAGAATAAATATTCTACATGGGTGTTGTATCTTCAGATTCTCTGGTGTCCAACTAGGTCCTCACAGATGACAACAGGACTGAAAATGGTGTTAAAGACAATTTCGTCTCCTCCTGAGTTCCCGGTCCTGGCTGCTTGTCTGATAGTGAGCCACAGCGTTATTGAACACAATGTCTTCCTGTTTATAATGACGGCACCGTATGGTCCATTTTTAGGCTACAGACGTAGCACAGCTAATCACGCTCACAAACTCTGCTCACAATCAAAGGTAATCATGAGACTATTCACAACGCCGGCCGGTCTAATATTCCTGTTTTTCTCCTTCTCTTGCTCTGTCTGCTGTGTGAAGCTCACGGCTGCACAAAATACGAACATTGTTCAGGAAGTTTTAACGTTTAAATCACTAGTTTCAAGAGTTAATCATTTCAAAAAATGCTATTATAATAATTTTGGCCTCTCTCTCTTTGTCTTTCACTCAGGATTTCTGAAGCACTCTCATGAAAAAGAATCTGTCCTACGAGCCAATTACATCAGGCTCTCTCAATCCATTTTCCACTCTTGTACTCCTCCCCTCCTCTCTAGTTCGCTCTCTCTCGCTCACACACACACACACACTTTTTGCTTTTACTTCCTGCAACACAAATTTATAGCTCTCCTTGTATTTCACATCCTATCTACCATTTCTATCATCTCTCTGCATACCTCTCTGCCATCCACATATTCAGTTATTTCCTCCTATTCTTCCTTGGTGCCTTAGAGAAAATGCTTCTTATTCCTTTCTTGTTTTCACATATTCATATTTGCTTCTTTCAGTCACAAACATCATTCTTAATTTCATTGTCTCCCTGCCCTTCCATCTGCAAGTTTTGGATGCAAATATCTGAACCTTTTTTGGATTATCGCAATGAAAATCTAAATAGCTGTTATGGTTCCTGAATCTTGGTGATTGTGAGGCGATTAAATTAAGGACACTAGCAGGTCAGAGGTTTGCTAAATCCAGTCAAATACCTCAACCTCTAAAAGATGTACAGTATAGTCACAAAGTGTGTACACGATTTCATGGTTTTCAGATGATGTATCTACATAATGTTCAATTAGCTTCTTCACCAGCACCAAACCAAACATTTGTGTTTTTGTGAATTGCCAGATGTTTCTCCAAACATTTGTATTTTCAAACTAACTGAGGTTTTGTCACATGGCCAAACAAGGTCTGAACCCTGGTATTCCGAGGTCGGGCCAGAAAATCTATATAATTTTCCAAAACATGCCAATGATCTTTTCCTGCAGTGTGGAGACGACAAAGAAAGCAGTTTTTGATCTTTCTCTGTTTCATTTCTTTCCCTTTTCATGTCTGACCCGTTCAGCTTTTTCCTATTTTCACCGAAGTGCAGCTGTTCAGAACAGCAAAAAACAATCTTGTCCTCTGATAAAATCTGTACCTGCCGTACGTCTTGTTTAAATGTCTGCAGGCTTTTAGTTTGCCGGCTTTGTCATTTACCCTGATTTTTATTCTCCACCATGCCAGTCAGATAGCTACAGTAATGGTTTTCTGGATTTTCTAAATTAACCTGTGAACACAATAGCCTCTGCCCAGTGTCAGCCACACTCTGTGTCTCATTACCCCCCACCTGGGAGAGAAAGAGAGCTCCCACTAACACACATTAACTTTCTCCTCTTCAGCTGTTCTCTCATTATTCTCCTTTCAGTTTATGGTTTAATACTTTGGGTCTTTATCAAGCGATGCCATCCTTCATCGTCCTCTTCCTCTTTCAGAAAATTAAATTCCATTTTCCATCATTCTGCTCTTGTCTCATTACAGCTTATTCCCCATCTCCTGTGGCTGTAGGATGAAAAGAGGAATCAATGAAGGCTTTTGATGAACGCTAATTTCCTCTACTGCAAGAGACCTGCAGCAGTCAGGAGGGGATTTCACTGCCCATGATGGGAGTGAAACGTGGAACAACACATCAGCATGATTAAAAATGAACAGAGCTGTGTGTGTTCCTCAGTGACAGCACGTTGGCTGCTGTTCCCTGATTATGTTTTATCACTAGCAAAGTAATCAAGCAGTAGTTAGCAGTCATCAGTAGGCTAACATGCAAATTCATGAAGCAAATTTCAATCAGTGCTTTGCACCAAGCATCAAACCAAGGTCAAACCACTACAAGTTTCCAGTGACTTTTAATCACAAAACGCCAGAGCCTACCTCTGACAAGGTGTGAGGAGAAATCCAAAGACTCGGGATGTTCAGTTATAACCACTCCAGTAAGACCAACATAATGAATTTTAGTATTGGAGACATGAGGATAAACTGGTGAGATCAGTTAAGTAGAACCACAGATTACATTAAGGTCAATTTAATGATTGTTTCATTAAAAAAGGATTAAATGTTGAGGCCAGATGAAGGAAAAGATTCTAGTCAGCGTGTGTGTAAAATCAATATTCGAATTTGTGGTACGCTCGGAGTGTCTAGTCAGAGTTATTATACCCTACGATGCTTCAGTGACCCAGGGGGTGTGTCACTAATCAAGACCTCGCTAGCATTGTGCACTGGACAGACAGAAGGTCAATGGACTGTAGACAACTGCAGGATGAGAGTCGTGACCGGATTAGTGATACAATTGTTGATTTTACCATCTAACACAACAAGCTGTAGATCTTTATAGACTCGACTGAAATAACTCAGAAACCTTTGAATGGATTCACACAACATTGTGTGACCATTCGTGGTTCCCAAAGGATGAATCATTTCAAAAGTGATGATTATATCTCACTTATATTCCATACCCGTCACATTGAACTATAATATTTACTATTGGTTTGCATTTAATAAATATTAAAAGCAGCTTGACTATAACTGCTTCACTATTTTAATTTGTGTTGGTTTTGTTTATTTTTTATTGATAATTATTATTAATTATTTGTATTTGCACCATTATGTAAACACGTTCCTGCACATTCAATGTACTTAAATTATCTATCTGTCTATATATACTATATAGGAACATATTCAAAAGTAATAAAGAAAAATAGCTACAATTCTTGGTTGACAAACATGGATTTTCATCATTCTTTATGACAATAATTTTCCAGCAGGCAATGCAGTGTCTATTTATACTGTATAAATCTATGGCTGTGCCCACAGCAACTGTCAGAAACAGGACAGTAGAATCTTGATTTTGTTTTTTTTGGAAATGGTCAACTTGTCTGGAGTGTTTTTAGATTCTCATTTTTGAGCTAAAGTTAATTTAAATATCAAGCAGTTTCACTGATTTATGCAAATGAATTCCTGCTGTGACATGTGGTACCTCAGGGACCGTGTCACCTTCCTGTCTCTTTATGGACAGTACAGAGTCGTGATAAATAATTCTGCATGTAATGCCAAAAATATTTACACTGTAGAAGAATAAAACTTAGCTGTTACATGTTATTATAAGATAATTATCAAAGGTACCTATAAATTGAGTAGTAATCCATCTTTTGTTTACCTAATGGAAAATGGAAATTCTCTCATTAAGTCAGATCTTTACAGGACACGAGGAAGACGGACTTGGTGAGGACCGAGAAGAATAAATTGGACTTGAGTGACCAGGTTACTCGGCTTTCTCTGGAAAGCATCATTTAAGTGGGAAAACTGACTTTCGAAATCGAGGCAGGGGATCAGGGAAACCTGGCTTCCCCAGGTATATTTCTGTCAGAGGACACTGTTCCCTGCCAACTCCCGGCCATGTTTACGCATAACCATGTGTCTAATTGGCTTTCTCCAGCTGTGCATGTGCATAACAAAAGACCGCAGACAGGAACGTGAAGTTGAGGGAAAGAGTAAATTAGTGTGGAGCCGTCTCATTTTTAAAACATCTGCCTAAAGTCAGACAGAAAAATTAATTAAGACAAATGTGCCTTGCAGAAGTTTAAATAATACACATTCTTTAAAATTCAGACACTTCGCATTGTGGATCAGCTACTTGTGTCTTCTATTTTTTCCTTTCTTTCCCCTGTGATGCAACTCTGATGCCAAAAGTCAGAAACCAACGTTTTCTGTTGCAATTCAGTTAAAATCTTCCAAAATAAGTCAGCGGTGGAAGAGAAATCTGTTACTCTTGTGCTGCATGTAAACACTGTTCCCCGAGTACTTAAGTGCATGTAAATACACTCATTGTCAAAATGAAGGTGCTTACCTGCTTTTGAGACTTTGAATGCTACTGTCTAAATGTTGTAGTTTGCAGCTACACAAACTACTTCTTTAAGCCAAACACAAAGACTAAGGTTGATGTTCTCTAAATAAACAAATACACTTTTAGTATACTTCTTGCATTCATATGCATCCATAATTAACGCAGAATGGGTAAATTTGTATTCCATGCTAATTGCTTACTAACAAAAATTATTATTTTACTCACTCAGTTACTCACTCAGTAATGTAACCTGATTACCTTTAGTCCATCGTTGGTCATTTCTATCTTCTCATTCACTCAGTTTTTCTCTCCTTTCCTGACCTCACCTCTTTCCTTCTTCATTAGCTCACTATTATTTGTACCAACCCACGTTCCCACTGTGTTTGTGTCATACCACCTGCGCCTGTTGAGCTCTTGTGAGGAGCCAAGGACCTTAAACAAAACCACTCTTGAATCGAGGCTAACACTATAAATGGCTAATCACTCAAAATGAGGAGACTAACACTGTGACAGAGAATCACTTTTAAAGAGGAGACTGACAAACCTACTAGAACTGTCAACAGACAGACATGGGTGGTGTGGTATTATAGAGTCCAGGATCCCAACACCTGAGGAGCCTCAGGTCGACCTGCCTCTGCAGCCCTGGCGATACGGCCTGTGAGGGGGTGTCTCTACACAGCGATGAGCTTCAAAATTATGGCCCTTACACACACTTTCATACATGGTTTTAATTTGTTAATTAAGTAGTGACACTGCTAACAGGCACATTCATAAAAGGTAAATTTACATAGTTTACTAAAGCTTAGTAGACCATTTGTGATTCATGATCAGTAACTTGTGGGTTGTCGGGTTGTGTAACAGGTTACAGTGAGAGGTGAATCTGTGACACATATTTGTGATATATTGTTTGAACCACGCACCACCTTTGATAGAAAACTCTTATCAATTATATGAGAGCAATAAATGTATAAACTTATAAACTTACAAAGTGCAAGAACTCATTTTAGAGATGATCACAAATATGTAAACAGGCAGTGCTTTGATCCAGACAAACTGTACCACAGATTTATTAAAACTTAAAATATGACCAAAATACAAGATACATATTTCATACAGTGTCAGAAATAACGTCCTCAATCATCAGTGACCAGCCCTCAAACTGAAAATGCACACATGATGTATGAGTGGTCAATCACATTCTTTAGCCTGAGGCCTAAAGAGCCTGTGAGGTTTGTAACATAAATGGAAATTTTCCTTTTAAATTTTTAATTTACAAACAAGAACGTGGTCTTTTCCTAATGATCACAATCGTTAATTTGGTGGTCATAATGTCATGCCTGGTCTGTGTGTACTGTTTGGTTTGCACCTGCATCTCTCATACTGGTTGACAATAAACAAAAAAGGTTTTCATAGTTCAGTGATACAAAAGTTGTTCTTATGTTGACAGCTTAAATTATTGCTACTGTAGCAATGTCAATAAATAATTGATAATAAATTATTTATTAATGAACTTGTTTTTTTAGACAGACAAATACTTGTGTCAGAAAGAAACAACCATAAAGCATGAAGACGCTGACATTCAGCCGGATTTCACCGATAACACTGTTGGTCAGTTGTGTCGCTCTGCATCCTGAGAGCTGGTGTTACCCAGTTAGTCACGTCTAATTACAGTCAGCTGGTGTCTCAGGTGTAACATTAGTCCTGATTGGACGGTGGCGGTGAGAAGCAGCACAGCTCAGAGTCCTGTGGAGGACTGACAGCGTGATGTGTTCAGGGTTAAGTATGAAGGGAGCTGCACGATGATGAATGCTATATGTTGTTGACAACTCCTTGTGGTCACAGTGATGGTGGAGCAGAATAACAATGACTTTTAGAGACAGACAATGTGCTCAACATTTTAAGCCGTGTCTGTCCTGAGGGAAAGAAAGAAGGAACATTTTCATAAACCACATTTTGGCAGTGAATTCAACAGTCACGGTATAAGATAAACCCATTTCATTAATTACAACATTACAATTATGCACACATATGCACAAATATGAATAACACTTACAGCAAATGCTACTAGTGCATACTAGTCATATCCTCTCTTGTCTGTTTCTCTCATCTAGTGTTTCCTGTCTCTTTTCAGTGGTTACTACCAATAAGGCTAAAATGACAAAAGGAAATAAGCAGAACATGGGTGGAGTTAATTTTATGTTGGCCTGAGGAAAACTCTGACCTAACATCAACACGAGACCCCAGCACCCAGGGGCCACCCAGCAAAAGCTGATTTATGCCTAGACATTTCATACTTATAGTTCCATATTAACAAACAAAAGTTGGACAAAAGAAAACCTGAAGCAAAACCTTACCTAAACACCCAATGAAAAATCATGAGAAAAGTAAACAAACTCCCACAATATCAATTGATTTATTACACAGTGCCTTCTATTTTTTTGCAACTATAACCATGCTGAGAAACAAATCGTGGTGGACTGATGGGCATGCAGCAGTGAAAAGGAGAGCCCAGTGAAACTGGGTGGAGCTGACCTTTAAAACCTGTGGCTTAAGGTTGCAATCAGTGAGCTCCTGGAAAACATCCACTCATTCACTCATCAGCCAATAAAACAATTCACCTGTAGCCAATTTCACAGAGGCACACGAACAGACACGCACACACACACACAATCTGCCAGCCAAACAGAGAGCACCCATAAATAAACTCTCAATGTGCCACTGAGCAGAGTCAGACTTTAATGCATGCACAGCTTGGACTGACAAGTGACAAGGAGATGTTATTTTTCAGTATAATTTTTCATTTTTCAAACAGCTGTAAAATGAAAAGTGATATACAGAACTTGAAAGGCAACAGATTTAAGAGCCAGAGATTATAACTTTTCAAATGCTTGTTAAAAACACCTCCTAACTATGTTTCTGCCTCTGGCAGGATCACAAGGCAGGAAAGCTGCTGAGCACCTGCCATCCGCAGTCGTCCACCTGTGTCTTTATTGCCTCAGTCAGCAGCAGAGCACCATCTCCTTCTGTGTGTGTCTGTGTGCCAAGGTCAGAACAGGTGCTGTACATGAGTACGGGAGACACTACAGGACGGAGGCAGGGTTGAGCTAAACAAACCATAAATGACAGAACTGTTGATGTGGTGGAAAATGGGAAAGTGATGAATATACAAGTTCAAATGTTTCATTGTCATGTCATGAGAAAGATACAAGTGAGAAAAGTGATACACACTTTAATCCAAGAAGAAATGCAAAGAAACAAAGTAAGAAAAAAGCAAAAAATAAAAAACAAACTGATTCCTTTTTAATGATCATCTGTTTTCTTAAAAAGTGGATATTTGTTTGAAGACCATGATGTTCGCACTGTTAATAGAGCAGACAGATGGTTTGAAAAAGGAGTGAACAAAGTCGTCCTCACATCCTTCTCAGGTGCTCTCACACCAATTCACACTTTGAATTCATGTGACTCTGACATAGATTGTGCATGACACCAACCGCACACATGTGGCTGCATTTCTTATTTTATTGAAATGCCATGAGCATAAGTACTCAGCAAGTTGTTTATACAGATACATAGTCTAAAAGCATTAATTTACTACCTGCTTACTGTTTGTGCATGAACTATATCAAAAGATATATCAAGTTAATTTATTTTTGACAGTGAGTCAGTCTAAAATCCTCAGGTAACAGTTAACAGAAACAACCTCAAACAACAAGCACAAGCACTGAGCCTACAAGGCGAGTACTTTAGAAGCAAATCTAAGGACAGTTAATAAGAATTATTGAAGTAGCTGTAAATTCCACACTGAGCAGATGTTTGGGACTAAAATACAGTTCCGCCGCTTCAAAAATGGATGAGATGTGTGATACAGAAAACCTGGAGAAGAACATGTGCAGAGACAGTAAATCCTCATAAACTGTCTGAGTCATCTTTGCTGACCTGTGGACATGAACACATAGCTGTACGGACGACAACATGTCGCTGCACAATAAGACCATTTATTGGCTGATGTAGACGCACAGCAGGACCGTGATTACGAAATGAAAGGGCTGCAGTAGCAAAAGCAGCACAACATGGAAATTTTAAATCACATATCTGGCAGAAGACGCAGGCTGCTGAGAGGTGGTGCAAACAAAAGTCTGGAAGGCATCTGATGTGTTCGGTGCCCCCTTCAGTACGGAACAGCCGTGCATATTTGCATCGTAGTATTTGTTAATACTATGCCCCCTCACAACTCGAAGGTTGTGGTTTTGCGCATTCTCTGGTTTTCTCCCACAGTCCAAAGACAGACATGTTTGGTCAATGTGTGACTCTAAGAGATAAACTGGTGACCTGTCCAGGGTGTAAACTACCTGTAAACCTGACACAGGCTCCATCCCTCGACGACCCTCCATAGGATAAGCAGTTAAAGCTAATGGATTAATTCAATTCTATATTATAATTGCGATTATGATTCATTTAAAAAACTACAAACAACATCATTTTACGATGAAATAAAAAATTATACATGTATCAGGTAAGTCTAGCTTAGCCTACTGCCTAAAAGTCACTGAAAGGAGTGACCGGGTTTTTAAGAGATCCTGCTGAATACCAGTAAAGCGCCATGTCAGCACAGAGCAGCGATTAACATGCACACCATGCAGCCCGTCACACATTGGGCTGATGTTTTCTCGTGAGTTTCCTTCATGTCAGAGTGTGAATTTGGACCCTTGGAGCTTCACCATATACTATTAAATAACATTGCTTAAATAATAATTGTCTGTGGCTTTTCTCTGCAGTCTGTTAACAACCAATGAAGAAATGTGCTTTAAGTGTGCAGAGTACAAATGCTGTAGCTATTATGAGCTGTTACTTTTTAAAATGCAGCCGGCAGGTAACTGATCTTTTCACCCTCTGTGATCAGCCCGCTGTAGATTTGAATAGAAAAAAAAACAAACATAACACATTAATCTCTTTGAGGCCCCCAGGCTGCAACAATCATACCAGCTGATGAGAAATAGAGTTTGAGCAGAAATGTAATAATAGTTTGTGTTTGATACCACAGTGTGTCGGCTTTTTACAGCAGGATTTTAAAGCAATCATCAACAGTGATTTTCTTGCTCATTTTCGTAGCGTTTTTCATTTTCAACCATATAACCAATATCACAGCTCATTGTATCACAGACATTTTATACTATTTACTGTTGATTCTAATGAGTTTTTCCTCTCCCAGGAAGAAATTTGCTTGCATTATTTCCTTATGAAATCAATTAGCAGAGGTTTGAAAACTCCATTACAAAATTCATCCATCACGTTTTCATAGTTTTTTAATGTAAAACATTTCAATGTAATCCATTTTATGAAGTTTTACTGTAATGACTGAATATAAAGAACAATGCACCGACTTATGCAACAATGGAGCAAAGATAATCTAGGACAATACTCCACTGTATTATGAAGTATATGATATAAGCCATAAAAGTGTGTGTAAATACTGTCTTGACATTCATAAACCTGCAGCTTATCTTGTCTGGGTTGAAGATAATGGTTCACACTAAAAGCAAAATAATATTTTAAAGGTGTTCTAAAGAAGAGGAATAAATCTGGAAAACACATGTATCACCATTATAGTCTTGACTGATTCCTTTAACAAAGCATAAAACACACATTTTATTGTTTTCCAAATCATCTGTCTCAGTATTTAATCTCAGTATTTATTCTCTTTGCTGTTTTGTTTGGTTTTTTCATACTTGTTTTCCATGTTGTCAGAGCAGAGCTAGTTGGTCAGAGCTGGCCTTGCTTCAATTTTGACCTCAAATCTTCTCTACCAGTAAGATTCCCCCCTTGTTTCCTGAATCTTTCATCATAATGACCGCTGTAATACTTTCATCCGATTACAAATGTGACTGGCAGACATTAAAGTCAATTATGCGACTTCAGCTTCTCCATTAGGTAAATGGTGTTAGAATCAGAAACCCATCATCATCTGTTACACTCCAGTCGACCAAATCAGCTTCCAGACGAATGATTGAATGGGATTTGAGTATATGTTGAGAGTATGCTGTCAGAGTAACTAACGGGCGAAATGCCTGCAGCCTTGGTTTGCAGCCAGAATTGTGTTCATGAAGTGCTTCTCCGGGTTTTATGAGGCAGCTAAAGGTTAGTGTTCTCCAGACCGACACTGAAGAGTTTTATTTATTCCAGCAGACTCACCTTATGACAGAGCACTCAAACTAGTTACTGGGTTTTATTCTGTGCCAACTTTTAGACACACACACACAAATCCTGTGGGCATTTTAAAGTAGAGGCATGTTGTGTTTTGTTTGTGGGTTGTCGGCCTTTGTTTCCTCCCTCCTTGAATGGACCATAGATTCACTATGGATATACAGTTGAAAAACTGATAAACAAAGTGAAAAAAGCTTTACATTTCCCAAATGAATATTACTGACTTTGTTGATTGGATTTGCATTAGAATTTCATGTAAACTCTGAGTTTCACTGTTAACTTTGTGATATATAATTGCCATCATAACAGTTTGTTGTGACTGTTGTGTTTTGAAATCTGATAATCCTTTAAATCCTACATTATTTGGTTACTCAAGTCTGATTTCCTGGCTTATACAGTACTTTGCCGTCCAAGTTGTAAAAATTATGCCAGCACTAATATTGCTTCCTATGTTGCTTAAACTCAGACCTGTTTTATTCATCTTCTTTCTTTGCAGTTCATTTTTTAAAGCAGTGCTGAAATGTGCTGTCTTTTTTTCCAACTAATTCTGAATATAGAGAGGAAGGTGAATTTTCAAACTGTCTACGATAATTAGCAATGCAAGTGAAAAGTGGTCACCTGTTAAACAAATGGAAAATCTATAAACTCACAGAATTATATTTCCATCAAAGTCATTTTTGTCTTTGTCCTGTTTCACTTCCTGTCTCCAGCTTTTATTTTGTAGTCCCTCTGCATCACTTCCTGTTCCTTAGTTTATTCTGGCAACTTAACCACCAATCACCCTGATTGATCTCACCTGACTGTTGATTTTGGAACTTGCATTAGTAGAAAGTTTGGATCTTGTATTATAAGCAGTAGTCTCTTAGATTTTTAACTTGGATTTTGATTTCTGGAAAGTTTATTGGGACCTTGAATTTTGGTCTTTGGACTGTTGCCTATTATCTGTATGATTCTTACCTGTGGTCTCCTGCTACGAAACAAATTCTTACCCAAACCATGAGCTCCCCTACAGGATAGACCGTCACTCACCTGTACCCAGCCATCATCATCCTCCCTCTCCGGAGACTTACCTGGTCATCTGCACCTGAAACTATCTCACCAAACTCCAGATCTATTGAAATGCTAGTTACCAAGAAACATTCTTTAGTTTCCTCCTGTTCCTGTGCTCTGTATTTCTGGGTCCATATTACCAGAACCTTGACAATTCTCATACAAATGTACACATGTTCAGATTAATCATTATTTACACACATGAACGGAAAGGAGCCTTTGTCACTCCTTTTTAAAAAATGTTTTAAGGGAAATTCCAATTTTGCATTTAACAGGGACATGGCTGATGATACTGCAGGTCTGGACATGCAACAATTAGTAGATATGCACAAAAATGGTAGGAAGGATGCTCCCATCCCTAATCAACCTTTTGCTTCAGTGATTAACATGTACTCTAATGCATTCGCACTGATTTTACAAGGGAGATTGTTCTTGAGGGCCCACATTCTGCCTAAAACACAGTGAGGCAGCTCACATGTGGACTCCATTATTATAGGCCTTGCCCCTAATGGAAACATTCAGACTTAAAGGGAGACAAGTGACCACTTAATTGCTGTACGCTGTGGTCAATATGACTGTGTCACTGTGTGGTTGTGATAACAAATCCTGGTAATTTGTGTAGCAAAGGCAGAGAGCTGAAAGCACATTAATCTGGAAGTTAATCAGCAGGACGACTCGGCAGAGGCAATCAGCATGGTGTTAATAAAATGGCTTTTTAATAGCACGTCGTCTTTCTTTATGCACAACGAGGCTGTGATTTATTTTTATTTTTTTTTACTCTGTGAAAAATAAAGTGCTGGTGTTTTGTTAATCAAGTATGACTAAATTCTACATGCACAGAAGGAACTTAATCATACTGAAAGATGAATTAAGTAGGAGCATGGCCACACATACACAGATATTTCAGACCAACTGCATAATTATTTCTGAGTCCACTCATTAAATGCACATGCTTTGTTTTATAATAACATCATGTTATAGCTTTTTCCCCAATATCTTAATTTATTTTTTGACAAACTTCTAACCACTTTTACTCTGATTTGAGCCTCCTACTATATTTACAACTTTTTAAATTTTTTTTATTAAAACGTATGCCACCTTGATTAGAAATGCAGTGGAGTAAAAAGTAGAGATATTTGCTCTAAAATGTAGCGGAATAAAAATGTATGTACCCATTATGAAATCTACTTAAGTAAAGTACAGATACGTGAAAAATGTACCTATGTACAGTAACAAAGTATTTGTACTTTCTTACCTTTGACCACTGGTACATGTCCTATATTTTTAATGAAATCATGCAGTATGTACTAGTATTGTTGTTTTACGTGTATCTGACGTCTGTTTATTGGCTACAGCAACACCAGAATTCCCCATTGGCATTAATAAAATATCTCGGCTAATCGAAAGGGGCAAAATTTAAAGGGTAAAAGTATGTCAAAAAATATTTTCCATCTTTTTTATTTATTAAATTAAATTACGTTACAGAGAATCTGATTGGGTTCTGATCAGTTTGAAAAAAGCAGAATAAATTGACCATGCTTCAATGTCAAAAGTTCTTTATAGGCACTGTATATATTTAGTCTACTTACATGAGAGGAGCATCAGTCTCATCTTAGTGGAAAGAACAACAATTTAAAGTGTTTTCCTGTGCACACACACACGACAGCAGAACTGCTAGACAAAACTAGTGTTTTACCCAAAGAATCTTCAACAGGAGAAGCATGGAACCGAACCGCAGATCCTGAAATTGACACGGGCCCAAACACTGGCACATTCACATTCATTATTCTCTCCTGAATAACCAGATGTTCCTTGACTCTGGGTAAATGCAGATAACTCTCATCACAAGAGCACATTTTCAGTCAGTGACCTCTATCCATTAGGTGTTTAAAGTTAATCTAGTTACACACACATACACACACAGCACAGACGGGGATGTGGGTCCTATTGTAGTTGCCTGTAATAACTGTATGTGAATAAGCTGCACTGGAGCCAAGTGGCAGCTGTGGTATTTACTGTGACCCTGTCTAATGGACCGGCTCAATCCTTTTCTTTGCTCCTGCTCAATCTAAAGATGTGTCCGTCCCTGTTGATGTTTCCCAGAGTGGAGTCCAGCTTTGTGCTCAGCTTGATTCGTATCCTCAAAGAAAATCCACAATTTCTCTGTCCTTGTTTTAGCCATGAGGAAATTATTGAATGGGTCTCTCAGGGACGGGGGCCAAAGGAGGTCAGAGGGGGTAACATCTAGATAATGTTGTGCTTGAATGCGAATCGAACAGCTGCAAAAAGAAGCTAAACAATCATAAACACAAAATGACCAAGAAGAGAAATGTAAAAATCCACCCAAACACAACTGACAACCAGGACAGACAATGAACTTCATTCAGCTTCACCTTCATTCTGCTTGTCTGGCTCCTACATGGAGGGTACAGGTCTGTCCTCTGGCCAACTGTCTGAGACATCTGGGCCTCCAGCACAAGATACTGTGCAAAACAGATGAGCTCATTGTCTGGCAGCAAACATTTCATTTCATTCTGGCCTGCGTCTGACATTTTCCTCGTTCTTATGGCACAACCCGCTGTCCATTCGTTCCCGTGTCGGAATGCTGCTATATGCTGACCTCTGCAAAGTTTAAGGACTGTCCGGGAATCCAGGGTGATTATTCCGAAACATCTGTGGAGCGAGTGGAGCCGGAGGAGGAGTGATCCGGACCGGAGAGTGGACCCAGGACTGGAGAGTCGGGCAGAGAAGGTCCCGCCGCCTGCGTTAAATGAAGGCGCAGCGCGGAAACGCCGCAGCAGGAGGCGACGGGCGACGCAGGTGTGTCCGCGGAAAAGAAGCTGCGGCTTTGTCTCAGTGAGCAGTGCGATGGGAGGCGGCGAGGGCAGATCCTCTGTGGCTGTTTTCACTTGATTTATCCGAGTTTTTTGAACCTGCTGAAAAGGATGAAGAACTTTCTCCTCACCTGCGCTTTTCTCTGGGTGACGCTGCAGCGGAGCAACGTGCAAACTGCTGTACCTGCCCCAGGTAAGTTGATTCATAAGCTGCAACACAGATATGGATCATCAGAGCTACATGTTTGTGGCCGAATGAATCATAAGTGGCACCCACAGCTGATTATACAATGCAAATTTGTTATACTGCAATCTCAGTCTTCTTCGAAGCTAGATTACTTAGATTGGAGATATGTTGTTAATGGAGTCTGGTCTGAAATTGAGACTCTCACAAAACACACGCTTTTCTTATTGTAAAAATCACAGTCTGTGCAAAGTCGCTCCTAAACTGTGGTTTCTTCTTTTCTAGCAGGCTACAATGCAACTTAACAACCACTGACATTTACTGTAAGTAGGCCAGGATCATTTCCACGGGGAGCTGCTCTGAGCAAGTGTCACATAGTGCTGTAATGGTGAATCATTACATACAAAAAGGGGATGTCATGTTATATTAACATAATGGTCTCCAATCATTATAATTGTTGTAGGAAAATTATCACTCTTATAGTCTCTGTGTAATTTCTCTTTATTACATCATGTGTGCAGAACATGTATTCAAGCGTGTTATAGTAGTTGCAATTAAAAGTTTTAGTTTCAATGTTTCTATTAAATGTTGTGTGGATTATATTAGGTTGTTTTTGTGACTTCCTGGGAGAGAGGCTGTTAGAGTGTATTAAAAGGAAGTAGTTATGGAAGATGTGAAGTTTTCCAAACTATGACACCACTGCAGATTTTAGAGCCAAACTGGACCTCAGCCCAGAAACAGGCTGTAAATAGTGTCCCGGGGTCATGACTGGTCTGCCCTAAAACATTTCACCTGCCTGGTTAGTCCAGTTGTTGATTTTAGGATATGTAATATGATATGTAACAGTTGTTATCATTTTGGAAGACCATGAAATATTCAAATGTATATTCCGTAGTATGGGGGAAGCTCCATAACACCAACATCCTGCATCCTGAGTTTTTTATTTTTATTTGTGCTGTGGAGAGTCAACAAATAGAAGAGTGTGTGGGGCTTTATTTGTGCTTTGCATCCTTAGCAAGATGATGTGAACCTTTATGCAGATTTGTTTGTGTAGAAAGTCAGATCACTGTTCTAGTCAATTTGAACAAGTCTGGTATCCGATTTCTCTCAGCAGGAAACTGTTTACTGTTTAATGTAATTCTGCAGAAGCAGTGGGGCGTTCCTGTTTTTAGGAGCAGTAGGAGTTTTGTCCTTTGTTACTTAGCATAGATACAGCTCTGGTCCTTAAATGTGACCACAACAACATTTTTTGTACAACATTTAAGTTACAGATCACAAAATAAAACCACATGGAATGTGTGGAATGTGTGGCTTCACTTTTCCACAGAAATCTAGCGCATCCAAATATTCTAAAAGCAGTTTGCATGTAAAATGTGTTACAACATGCAGAGTTTACAAGTGGCCTGCACAGATTTCGATCAGACAGTCTGTGTCGCCTACCATCTGTTGGAATCTGTTGGAATCTGTGTGAGTGTGCACTCAGTAAACTTCACAGGAAGCATTAACATATTTTTCATTCATCTGTGCTGAGCTACAGTGTAGCATACGACCTTGGCACTGCTTGAAAGGTAATGACAGGTGACATGCTCAGTTCTTTCTCTCTCACACACATTCATGTGCACTTTTCTTCTCAAGAAGCAAACATAGAGAAAGTCATTCATATCTCCATCAGCAACACTAATCCAGGCATGTCTTCTCATTTTCTTTCTCATTTCTATGTCTCTTTCTCATTTTTTTTAGTTATTAAGTTTCTTCCCTCTGACACCATGTATAACGTTTCACAGCGGTTTTATGTTGTCGATATTTATGTTGTATGTTACATTTTCTACTGTAGCATCTCTCTCCTGTCACATCTCTAATTTACTTGTGTTTCATAGGATGTTACCCAAATGCACTGTTGTCTCCCTCATTTTCTCTCTGCTTTTTTTAAAATTTACTGTTGCTTGTTTCTGTTTACCTATAAGGGTTTATTGATTATGGACCATTGATTCCTTATACCATTTAGTTTTTTTTCCGTGGAGAAGTAACAAATGGAAAATACAGACAAGTGTGAACATTATGAAAGAAGTTATACAGTAAAGCAGATGTTCACATCATGTAAAAGATACAGAGATGTGTGTCAAATTCATTCTCGTGGAACATTAAACCTTATCTTTGATTGAAAGGATTAGTATAATACATACTGCACAACAGTATAACACCAATATTACCTACAGGCACCAAATATACCAAAACAAATCAATTGTAGTGAGTGGGCCTCTCACCAAAGGCTCTGGTTTCCAGGACGAACAGATGAGTGCATGTAAACATGCACTATGCATGTGCATTATGGTCCTGTAGGTCCAACCAATCCTCTTCGCTGAAAACTATCCCCGTAAGAAACTTTGTTGACAATGAATTGGAACACAGTTGCTTTTGAGAAATGATGAGTGCTCGGATGGAGAAGCCAATATGAGTTAATTCAGTTGGAGAGTTCCAACAAGGTGGGATGTGCTTTCTCCATGTCCCTCATTGTCCCTCTCTCCACTGCTTCTTTTTATGGATTATAAATCTCACACTGGCTCCACACCAGATAAATAGACCACTATTAACTCCTGTTGTGGTTCTGCATGTTGCAGATCCTCTGCTGTCGCTCTATTCTCAGCACAGTATTTCTGACAAGTTTTGATAAAGTGTCAACTGTATTGGAGATTTCTGTCAGAACTTTTGCAGAATGTATGAAACATGACCCCATATACCTGTTATTGTCTCCCATTCTTTATATAAATACTTCCCCAAAGGACAATTGCTGCATCTGTGACATTAATAAAATTAGTCTTGCCTTTGCCATATCAGTGATTTTATGATCAAGATATTAATGTCGACATGACGCCAAGACTAACCACTAGTTTTAGCACCCTCGCTTTTCCCTTTATTGTTGCCAGAAAAGGCCTGAAAACCTGCTACTTGCTGAGCATCAAACAGCAGAAAGAGTTAGTGATTAGCACAGTGAAGCATTTAGCTCCTAAAGACCCAGATATTTCTCTCAGGAGTTTTTAGTAACCAAATAAAGCAGAAAGGAGATTGAATATTGGATTTACATTCATCATGCACAGAGAATCATGATTATAAACCAACACTAACGTTGGTCCATAACTGCTCAATGTGTAAATAAGCTGGTCTTTGCTAATAGGTCTGTTAAATCACATTGAAAGAAACTCGTTTTGTATTCACAGCTTGTTTCCCACAAACAAACAAAAAATGTTGCAGGTTTACAGGCTTTTTATAACATAATTATAACATAATTTATCCTGTCAGTAAAATAATGTTCTTCATTTTTTCCTCCTGTTGTGCACAGTGTTGAACTGCTGTGAAGGGGATATTCTCATTTTGCTGGATTCTTCAGGAAGTGTGGCAAACTACGAGTTTTCGCGCATGTTGATGTTTATTGCTGAGCTGCTTCGCCCATTCTCACTGGGCCATGGGCACGTAAGAGTTGGGCTGCTGCAGGTGGGCACCACCCCTAAGCTGGTGTTTGGCCTGGACTTCCACAACAGTCAGGATTGGTTGCAGAAAGCCTTGCGAAGTGTGAAGCACCTACAGGGGGACACCAACACTGAGGCAGCTCTCAAGGTGGCCCACCGAGTCCTGACAGAGACACGGGAGAATGTGCCAAAGATACTGCTGTGGCTGACTGATGGCGTGGACCCCGGAGATGTGGACAAGCAGATGTCTGAGCTGAAAGCGCGAGGAGTTTCTGTGTTAGTCGTGACTACAGTACACGGCAACTACCAGGTGTTAAAGCGTGTGGTGACACCTCCTCTGGAATCTCACCTCTACTCTGTGGAGTTTGATGACATAGACCTCATCACGGACGAATTGAGGGAGGCCATCATCAGTATGTGTGTGTGTGTGTGTGTGTTTGAAACATTAGCTTTGATGCTAAATCAGCAGTGGCTCTATGGCAGATAATAACTATAAATAATCATAAGGACATTTTTAACAGCACAATATTTCTCTTAATCTCACGCTACTTCTGTCTCTCTTCACTCCTCTCTCTCTTTTCTCTCGTCTTATCTGCAGAGATAATTCAAGCAGAACGACTGCATGTGGTTCACCTGACTTCCCACAGTGCTGTGCTGCAGTGGCGTCCTGTTCTGAGCACGGACAGCAGTTACTATGACCTCTGGTATAACTCTGCGATGGCAACACACCCTGAGATCAGACGCACTCTTTCATTTGACTCTAGCTCAGCGGAGCTGACCAACCTGCAGCCTGACACCACCTACACAGCTTCCCTCCGTCCAGAGTCCAATCAGATGCTGTTTAACACACTCACCGTTAACTTCACCACACTTCCTGGTAAGAGGATCTAAAAGGAATTTCCTCTTTAAATATATGTGTCTTCATAAACTCGTGATGCTTTAAGCAGAGAGAAGACCAGGGTATTAACAGCTGTCACCACAGCTACTGGGCTTTTGATTAGTTTTCTCAGTATTCGTAAGAGATGCAGTGAATTCCATCTTTTTGGACTTATAGACATTAAAATGTCCATTTTAAGCATGTCAGTAGATTTGATGGTTTGCTTCTCTAGAGCTTTTAATATTATAAGAAATCTAATAACTGCAAGATGACTTTTTGGTAGTATACAAACACAGGGTACAACTGCACAGCAACTTAAAACACTCAAACAGGTAACTTCAGGTGTTATTACTCACATTCATTATAAAATTATATATATTTGATGCTATTAGTCATTATCTGTTTTCCCTCTTCTTGTGCTCACCCCAGTTGTTTTGAGCCCAGCTGTGGTCTCTGTGTCACACTCGGGCCCTCGTCAGATCCGTGTGAGCTGGGGTCCCCTGCAACCAGCACAAGTCCAAAGATATACAGTAGAGTATGCAGCTATTCCGAGTGGAC
The DNA here is from genome assembly GCA_033026295.1 of Channa striata. Classification (NCBI taxonomy): domain Eukaryota; kingdom Metazoa; phylum Chordata; class Actinopteri; order Anabantiformes; family Channidae; genus Channa; species Channa striata. Next base: position 14,077,015 of record CM065168.1, on the reverse strand, counting down.
GTGTTCAAACTGTGACGCTCCATGGCCAGATGACCTCTACCCTACTGACCGGGCTGGAGCCAGGCACTCAGTACCTGCTCACAGTCAGTGCTCTGCATGTGAATGGGAAAGAAAGATCCATGTCAGTGAGGGCATGCACTGATGAAGGTACACTTTCCGTTTGACATTTGTATTCCAGGTTTTATGCATAAGTAAGTTTATCTTTATTTATGCTATTTCTTACAGAGAATTTAGTTGTCTTTGCCTAAAAGCATCACATTTGTTGTGTTTATTGTTCTATTGTGAGGACGGACCTGTAAAAGTTAAAATCTTGTATTATGTTATTTATCATTTCTAGGATTTCCATGCTGTGTCAGCTTTACTTGACAAAACTAATAACTTTTTCTATATTTCCTACATGCAGCAGCTCTGCCTGCTCTGGACGACCTTCGGGTGAACTCAGCAGGGCAACAGGAGGTGGAGGTAACGTGGCTCGCAAACCAGGCAGGCTTGAAAGGCTACTGGCTCAGCTGGGAGAAAGCAAACTCCGCTATATCCTCCCCAAAGACCTCTGTGTCGTCCATCTATCTGCCTCCTACCTCTCGTTCAGTGCATCTCACTCATCTTACCCCGGGAAGCCGGGTCTGTGTGTCCCCGGTCTATAGCTTGGGCCGAGGAGACGGGTTATGCTGCACTGCAGAAAGTCACGTTGGTGAGCTAAGCTGAATATTTCCAAATTCCTGTAATTATGTTAATTCATAGCAGGTTTTGTTCATTAGTGAAAGTTTAATTTCTGGTTTCTTTTCTCTCTAAAAGATTCCAGCAGGTGGAGTTGATAGCCAGAGACTGCAGCAATCAGGCATCTGAGCTAAAAATGGATTAAGTTAAGCATTTAAAGTGCACTGAATGGACTAGATAACTTGTGTGGGACTGATTATTATTTTCTTAGTTAAAACGAAATGAATTGTAGTGACGGAAAATGCTTTATCACATCACCCCAGCTGCCTATCCTCACAATGGCAGAGAAAATATCCACTATAATTGACTCTCTTTTCCTTAAAAATGAAAATATCACCAACTTTGCAGGAAGGATGTCCATCACAGCACCACACATTCGTGTAAACAATATTAATTAGTATACAGGGAGGGAGGCAGCGAACATAGGCAGTATAATGAGGAGTTGTTGTTACTGATAATTATGCCTGTAATGCCAGTTCACTTTAAGAATGTCTGTAACAACATTATTAGTGCATTTATTTGACTTATAGAAATTGTCAGTTTCTCCTTGAGAGTGTACTTAAAGTTCCTACATGTTAAATATTGCCCTGACCTGCATTTAGCTTGCTTCCTGCAATGTCAAATCAAAATTTAGATTTATTAGTGTTACCTAGTCTTAAAATGAATGATGTTTTCTAAGCCAGTACCTTCAATTGAGAGGTGACTGTTTTTTAAATGGAGTTTTGGTTATACAAGAAAGAAAGAGAAAATTACATACTTTGAAATATTTGACCCTAAAATGTTTAACTCAATAACATCAGTGACAATTAAAGAGCGAGTGTCCTGTTAAACTGTGACCTGAGAAGTTGAACAGCACAAACCTGACAATCCAACCCCACACAGGTCACCTTTACTACAAGGTGTTAATTTAATTTAATGATGTCATTAGTCACATGCTAGTTTTAACATCAACAAGTCCGACTCACATGAGCCTGAAGCAGAAGAAGGCTTTAAAGGCACAGTTAAGGGAACTACAAGTTTGCCTGTTTTTCCTCAGATTTGCATAAAACTTGATGTGACTGATACTGATTTAGCATCTGAAAAATGTAAGTGATTTCTGCACTGATCCATAACAGATATGTGCATGTTTTATCTCTGCTTTCACGGATCAAACATAGGGAGGATGGTGGAAGATGATTGTTGTATTATACTATGGCAAGTAGTTTTAACATTAAATAAAACCACATTTCTGGTACTGTAATGAAATCCACACAATCATAGTCTTATTTGTAAAAAATGCACTTAGAGAAATCTACCACTTGTTAAATGGTAAATGGCCTGCACTTGTGCAGTGCTTTTCTACCCATTACTATTCAAAGTGCTTAACACTCACAGTCACACACACTCTCAAACACCTGTGGGGCAGCTTCTATGCAGTTGGTCTACATTCACCAGGAGCAACTATGTTGGGGTTTGTCACAGTCAGTCAAAACCATATTTAAGATGTTTAAAACTTCTTAAAAATATAAGAGGACATTTTACAAGGGCCAATGTTAGTGACAATGTTAGCTGGCCTGGATATACTGTATATTGCAGATACCCATAATTCAAATTTTCCAAGTCAAAAAGAACAATTCAAATGTCCCCAGCTTTATTCTTCCTGGTACAAATGATTTCACCTTTGTCATTCATATGTATGTGCATTTCAGCTTACCATAGGTCGTTATTAAATATATAAAATTCAGCCTAAATGACCAAATAAGTGCTGACAAATATATCTTATTATCAGTTCTGTGGAAACAGTTGCTATATAGAAACTATATAAACTGAATTTGTGGCCATATTTGTGAGGTGAAATGTTGGTTTGGACATGACACTAAAAAGGTTTCTAGAAAATATGTCTTTGCTTCTGGTATTTTGGTTTTTGGTTGTTAATGAGGCCATCTAGTGGCTGTTGGCTGTCAACATCCAGTCATGTGCCACATTTGATTAATTTAGGAGGATTAGAGGTCATACTACATTACATTATTTTCTTGAGCACAGCCATAAAATTTCATTACTCATCATTACTCAAATGGTGACATGGTTATTAACTTCAAAATGCTTTGGAACCTGCCCTGAGAGGATGTAATGACTAGGATATGTTTAGACAATTCTAAAGTAATTTTTAAATAATTTATCAATAATTTGTCTTATGTTATAAATATTGGTAAATATATAGGAAATAAATGTCAGGTTAGACTTAAAACCAACAACTAAGTTAAACCTTTTTCTTTTTTTATTTTATTTAACTAGGCTAACGTTTAAAATCTAAAAGAGACCAGGTATATTGGGTACATTTGATTGGTATGTGGTACCTTCTGTGACAGACAGGCCTTGTTCTGTGGCTGGTTTGTTTAAGGACCCAGCTCTGGTCAAGTGCTATTGAATCTTTTACTTGCTGAACATCCACCCACATGCAGGATCATACAGTACATGACAACAAACAAAAGTCTTCTATTTTTTTCTAGGTTGATGACATAATCAATAAAGTTGCAAAGCATATTTTAGTCCGAGCAGCTGATTAATCTCTTGTGTTTCATTAACAGGCAGCTTGAACTCCCTCAGGCCTTAAACATAATGCTGCTTTGTGAGTTTTTGTCTTACTCTGCTATCAGCTTTGTTGCGATGACACAAGTGGGATCACCTTCTTCCATTGGCTCTAAAGTGTGTCTTAAATCACTGCACCTGAGAAGATCAAGCAGAACAAAATGCTAGTAGGGTGATTAAACTGGTGCTCCGCTTGCTGGAGGACAACGGACTTGATTCCTGTTCACAGGTGAAACATGAGCATTGAAGATAAAGAATGCAGGAATTGATGTCAGCTATTCAAAACTACTTTCCCTGTAAAGTTTTTTAGACATTGGCTACAAAATTAATATCCCAAATGACGAAGAATGAAGACAAGAAGCTTGGGGACAAATTTCATGTCATGCTGTCTGCTGCACAGGCTTCCATTTATGCCACCCTGTTGATTCTGGCCATTCTGGGTAATGGCACTCTAATTGGTGTGATTGGTAAGAGTGTTTTTGTGGACCGTGGTAGAGCACGCAGCTCAGACATCATCATTATTAACATGGCACTGTCCAACCTGCTGGTGTCTTTGATGAGAAACACGATGCTTGTTATTTCAGATTTCGGATTTGAGGTATGTATCAATTTAATATCACTAGTTTTGCTACTGCCAGCAAGCCACCCCTTAATAAAAGGTTATGTAGATTTTTTTGCTGAAATGTTAGCAAAACAAATGAGATGGCAAGTGTCCCTGGTGAAAGGAAAGAATGTTGTATTTTTAGAAATTACAGACCCATTTCTGTCTTTTACAGCTGCAATCGTCAGCAGTGTTGTGTCAGTTCCTGATGGGGGTCTGGGTGTGGCTGCGATCAGTCAGTGTGTGGTCCACATTCTTCCTCAGTGCGTTCCACCTTCTGACTTTGAGGCGAGTGGTTCCTAGATTTGGGAACTCGCCTCGTGGTGCTTCTAAGACCCTGCTGTTGAGTCTTGGCCTCATCTGGCTTCTTAACTATATTTGCTCCATTCCTGCCCACATATTTTCTACTAAAGGGGCGTGAATGCCACAGAGGTGAGATACAGAGGCTGCATTAGCTTTAAGTAATGTACAATGCATGTTTTAAAAGATTCTTTAACAAACTGTTAAATCCTCTTTGAATTGTCTGACCAATGACAATGAATATCAAGCCTTTTATTTACCACACAACAGGTATGTAAAACTGAAAAAAATGATTCTGTTAGACAACATGAGCTGCTTCATTCAGAAAATCACAGTTACATTTGAAAATCTAAAGCTGTATATCAGGCTTTTAAAGGAAAGGTCTGGAAATATATTGCATGTACACTGTATTCAGAGCTATAAATGTTCCATTTAGCAGCATCAGTTATAAATTAAAGTTAAAATAGTTATTATAAATTTATAACTTTATATAATTATAAATTAAAGCCAATTAAAATAGTTATTATAAATTTACATTTTTAACAGTTTTATAATATAATTTACTCTTTTTAATTTAAGAAACTCAAACTTTTAATTATATCTTGGCAGTGGTGTTGATTTATGATCAGTTAAAATTACAGTACTTCAGCTGAAAGGCAAAATTTTCTGAATAAATACAAAAAGTTCTGTCCCATTTTCCCCCTTGACAGACGCTGATGCTGGTGAGCAGCACAACACGCCCTGTGTTGAAATGTGTGTGGAACTTTCCGTCTGTCTTCAGTGGCCTGGCCTTTGCAACCACATCCATAGTTATTCATGAAATGATTCCCATACTCTTGATGACTTTAGCCAGCCTTTGCTCCCTCTACACGCTCTACAACCATGCTAGGATACGTCCCACGATGCAAAATGCACTTGTAATAAAACGTATTCCCGCTGAGAGGAGAGCAGCCAAGGTAGGAAAGAAGAGGGTCTTATAGCTTTGTAGCTGTAAAGAGTTCCATTTAGACGCCATGGAAATTTTTACTCTACAGCAAAGTAATGATTAAATGATTCATCACCAAACACAATAAATGTATTTATTGTGTATTTTTATTGGAACTAAAATGATGGTTTGTGTCTCGTGTGTTTGTCCAGGTGATTCTTGCTCGTCATGTTGTTCATCACATCCTGGGGAACCAGCACTGTCTCTGTCACCTATTTCAACTACAACCACAGCTTCTCAACTGAGTTTCTTCTGGTCATTGCTCGTTTTTCCAACATCATTTTTCTCGCCCTTTCACCTGCTGCACTTGCATTTGGCCATCGACGCCTGCGTTCTTTCATCAAGTCCATGCTCACTTACTGACGGACAGCTGACTCTTTGCAGGAACTCTAGAAAACAGTTAATAGTTAAATAGACAAAAATAGTTGGTGTTGTTCCTTGTTATTTCACAACTCATATGGTCCAAAGAAAAATAAAGTTTACCAAAACTGTAAAAGCGGGTTCTTTTAGATTACATTGCAATGTGTTTTTATTATTTGGCAACTCAATACCATCTTAAAATGTTTAATCATTTTGCACATTTCATAGTTTGTGACTTTAATTGAAACACAAAACAAAAAATAAGTTGCTGCAGTGCTGCAGTTTGAAATTTGTTTATAGAATGTCCTATAAATGTCCTTATAGGATCAAGTACAGTAAAACAATGATAAAACATAAAGATCTACTTATGATAAGTGTACCTACAGAGTGTTAGGTTGCTGAGGAACGCTTGTTGAATTGCTTTTAAGACATTTTCTCAATTTTTTTCTTTAACATTTTTAATAATAAGTCTGGAATTAGGAATTTGTCACTTTAAAGACTGGACTGGGTTTTAGTTACTGTTGTAAGCATGTATGGCCTAATTAAACCTGGTGAATAATATTGGTTTATCAAACAATTTCAAATAAACATAAGAGCACAAACAATCTGTACAAGTGAGAAAAAACTGAAAGCATTATTAGGATGACTCATATCAAAGAAAGAAACAACATAATCTATCTCAATTTTAACAGTTGATTAAATGGATTAAATAATCCCAAAATAATCTCAAAATAATACCTGATAAAACTTTAGCTCAGACAGTAAGAGAGATGATTTAAACACATGCTGCATTGCTGCCTATCTGGGTTTACATTTTAGTTGATCTTGAGTTATTTTTTTGCTTTTTCCTCCACCTTCATGACTTTCATGTCTTTTGAACAACAAAAACTGTTTGTTTTTTCTTTTGTCCTTTAGTCTTTGGGGATTTACTCCCCTCTTCAGAGTCCGCACTGTAACATTTCAGAACTTTACACCACCCAAGCATCATGTTCGTGAGTCTCTGCCTCAGCTTGCCATGTCCCAAGGCCACCACCATGGGACTGAATCCCCCAAACACTGAGGCAGAAAACTGGGCCATTGTCAGCAGCCCTTCAGTGAGCTGTCCCCCGTTGTGATTGTAGTATGTCACTGCAGCGAGCTGTAAAACCCAGCACAACACAAAGAGGCTCACCAGCGTCAAGATGACATGAGCTGCCTTGCGTCCAGCGGTCACATGTTTGTCCAGCTCTCTGCTGGTTCCTTCTGCCTCTCCTCCGGAGGCAACAGCTCTGATGTGCTTGACCAGAGCGTGAAGTGTGGCGAGATTAGTGCAAACCATCAGCACCAGTGGCAACACCTCATTGAGCGCCAGTGAAGTGGAGGCGAAGGCTGAGCCCTGTTGTTTGGAAGGGAACTCCCAGACACAGCCAAGCAGAGGCCTAGTGGTGCAGCTGATCACCATCAGCTCTACTGTGGTGTTGCCACTAACATGGGTGCTATATACCAGAGCTGGTATAGAGAAGGCCAGGTTAGCCAGCCACACCAGCCCAAGAGCAACCCAGACCCGCCGCCTCTCTCTCTGGTGTGTGAGAGGCCCAGAGGTCACATGCTGTCGCCTCAGAGTAGTACAGTGGAAGACACTAAGTGCTAGAGTCACCCAGCAGCCCACACCTCGCCACCACACCCACAGCAGCATAAATATTTTGCACCAGCCACAGACAGGGACACATTGAAACCCAGGTCTGCCACAAAGATGGGCACTGTACGAAAAAGTGAGGTCAGCAGGTTGGCCAGTGAAAGGTGGACCAAAATGGTGTCTGAAGGACGGAGTCTCCGAGATGGGCTCTCACCGGCTGACTGAAGCACCTGATAGTGGAAGCAACATAAACGGAAATAAATCCTACTTAAAAAATATTACAAAGGAAGTATTTTAGTAGGCTGTCTGAAGATAGAAAAATGTTGAATTTATGACTTGTAAAGACCATTTTAATATAATTTTAAATAACGTTTAAAATTAAATGAAAAAACATGTAAAATAAAAATGTTCTCTTTCCAAGTAAACACATGGAAGTCAATTCAAATTGAACAGTAAGGTAAAATGAGAATAACTGGTCGTTTGTTTGAGTCCACGACCATGATCCTCATTGTTGCAAAACTGAAAAAGCTTCATCACACAACACAGGTTGCTCTGTAAGCATTTCAAGGCACTGGCTCTAGTCATTATTAATCAATTATTCATAATCAATTATTAGTCATTAAACTTGCCTTTCCCCTTTTTCATGAACTAAGTAGGTGGCAGGCTGACTAACAAGGCCTTACAGTGCAGCATCTCTATGAAACATGACAAACTTCAACTTCTTAATACATTTTCATTATTAAAGGTATATGTAGAACATCTGAGGACTTTTTAAGAACCTCTATATCTCACCACATGGATTACCAAGATGTTTCCCAAGATGCCAGAAAAGACCAGGAGCCCGAACAAAACAGCATCTACAGGTAAGACTTTGGACATGGCCTCATCTTCGCTTTTTCTTTATGTAGACGCTGGGTGAGACAGGGAAACGTTGAGGCTTCTTTTTCACCATCAGTCCTGCCGATGTTGTTCATGGTGTTTTATAGACACACACCCATATGGATAAACTAACTGACTCACTACATAAAAGGTTTCACTTTTGCTGACCAGGATCAAGGTCCATTTATTTCAATATGCTGTTGTTGAGTGTACATGCAAAGGCAGGCGTTTTCCATGTGTTTTTTCCGCTTCACTGACTCACTGTGTTTTGACCTGAACAATCACATTAACAGGTGTGGGTCTCTGTGTTCATAACAGCCTGTTTCCTCTGGATTGGATCAGCTTTATTTATTTTTCAGTAGTTAATATCCCATAATAATACCCATGAACAGGCCATCACATTCTGTTTATTGCAGATCAAAGAGATTTAACTATTTGCATGATAAAACCTTTCAGGGACAAATCGTGCCGATCCAGTCCCACTGAAGCAGCTTTTTGTCTTACACAGCTGTTCATAATCTCCCCTGGTACTAATTGTTTGTTGGGTTGCCAAGTTTCTCTTATGGGACACAGCAATCATTTGCTTGGAATAATCTTACCTAAGCACTGCTTAATTAATTGTGTTCTAGAAAACAATGATACATGTTCACCATACTAGATTGTCTTTCCATTTTTGCTTTGTTTTCAATTTAAGAGATGAGAATATAGCATCACAAGCCTGGTTTATGTTCTGTCCCTAAATCATGTTTATTTCAAATCAAGAAGTGCTTACAGTATTTGCTGGTGATTAAAATGCCTTTGGGTTCCTTTTGTGTTAAAGCCTCTTTAAAGAATAAAATGTTAGAATATTGGATGTACATGAAATTGAGGAAATTAATTTTATTATAATGCAACAAAATGCAAGTGAAGTCTTTGACGACAGAGAGGTTTTGGTACATGTTTGTATCAGGCATTTAGTATTTTGTTTAATAGTTATGAACTATATTTAATATATAAGTATAATATAGAAGTCCAATGTACCAACAAATTTAAGCAGATTATACATATACTTTATTTAATAATAGTATTTGTTAGTTTTTTGGTTGCATTAAAGAAATGTAGGTGTTTTTGCACAACACCTATGATCTGACTTGTACTCTGCCTGCATGTGAGTGCAGGTGGGATGCAGGTTATGCTGTCAGGCCTCTGAGTGTGGGATGGAGCCACGGACCCAGTGTTTATATTAACTAATATTTCACGCTCCTAAGAAGTCGGCGGCGCGCGCTCCACCACGTGCACTCTCACACAGCAGCCATCAAAGCATCTACGTCAACTCCAGCCAGACAGGAAGAAGAAGGCAAATCCAAGCCGGGTTGTGTCGTCCCACCGAGGATGAGGACGCGTTCATACAGTGACTGTGCGTCGGGAGCTACGCTGATCTGAATTTAGTCTTTATTTCTCATCCTTCAAGGTCAGAGCCGCGGTCGTTCGCTCACAGGCTGGATGGGCGCAGGATGAGAGGCTCGTTCTGTCGGAGCACACGGACGTGCTCTCCTGTTTCTCACGGATTCCATCGTGTGTACTGAAGCTTATGGCAGACATCATCCCGCCTTGTACCGTCGTCCATCTGACTCACTGTGACAGACCATAATTCAAAAATACTTCGACGAGAGGAGAGATGATAAGCCATCACCGACCATCGCTGTTCGCCCTTTGGGCGCTGCTGCTCTGCACGTTTCCCCAGACAGCTGTGTCCGGCAGCATCTCCGCATCATCAGCATCATCATCCACGACGTTCCCATCAGAGGTGAGGAGCAGGAATAATTCGGGTACATCCCAGAACCGGCTAAAACAGACTAACATCAACTATGGGAATCACAGCCAAAAGAACAGGCCATGGCCAAAGCTTAAAGGGTTAACAGGCTATTTGAACAGCTTCTCTTTTAATACCAGCAGAGGCAACATCACTACTGTGACTGAGAGGTCTGGCAGGGCACCAAGCCAGAGCCCAGAGCCAGGGGTGTCACCACTGTGCGCCTACCGAGTGATGGAGGGGGGCATCGGGGGGCAGCTGTGTTTTCGACACACAGTCTTTGGGTATACGTGTCAAAAGGGAGACTGCAGGACAGTGGTGTCCCTAGGGAATCTGGTGGCAAATGTTCTTCTCAATGGCAGTGTACTGTTACAGTGGAGCCATGAAGGGGAATCCACAATGACTGGCCAAAATATGCAGACGAAAGAAACTGTCATTGGTCAGAAGAGCACTGGGAGTCCACGGACAAAGTCAATTCAGGAGGAAACTCGAAAGCCCAGTACTGCTTTCAGTGGCCGCCGCCACAGACGTGGTGGCTATGAGTTGAGCTGCTGGTGGAATGGAAGCTATACTCAGTTTGAGTGTGCGGGTGTCCACCTGGGATCCGGCTGCAGGGACTTTCTCCTGACTGAGCTGCATGAAAACATCCCTTACCGACTCTGCCTACGTTCCCTTGCCCGCTCCAATGCAGCTCAGAGCGCAGACCAGCAGGACTGTGTAGAGTTTATCCTGCCACCGTCTGGGATGCAGGACATTGTGATTGCCATGACAACAGTGGGGGGAGCTATTTGCGTGATGCTGGTCATCATCTGCTTGCTCGTGGCATATATCACCGAAAACATCATGAGCCCCACAACACAACACACATACTCCTACTGCACTCACTCACGTCACTGATGCACTGCTAAAAATATATAATGACTTAAATTAAACATCCTCAATAATCCCAATCATAATCTAATCTCCCAATCATAATTAGCCATTGTTCAAAATTATTTTCAATCAGGCACTTAATGATGTACACAATCTGTTATAACTGAACTGAAGCACAATCTACTGTGGCTTTGCAGATAAGTTGCCTTGTTCACCTCTGCGAGGATGCACTGAACCACAACTACATTTACTGGTTACAATAGTTTGCTGTGTTTCTGTTCAAGGTTATCTGTGATTCAATCTGTCAATCTATGTGCTGGCAGAATTAATAGCAATACAATTAATAAAATGGCTTTGAGTACATTAGAGAAAGCAGCTTTGCCAAATATACAGCCTGTAAATGTGTCTAGATTGGCCCAGACCTATATTAGCCGGGTCACAGGAAAATAAAACTGAAATACACTTTTTTTCCACTTGACAAAATCATCCCAATGTTTAGTTTTGCTTTTATGTCAGCATAATGTATGTCTTTGTACTATTTAGTGAAGAACAATACAATCTGGTGTACAATATCCAAATGCTGTGCCAAACATCTTGAGTTAGAATGTTTTCATGTCCTTCTGTCATGCTATTCACTGCTGCCAGTGAATAAAGTACCATGAGATACATTGTAATACTTTACAGCTGTTCTTAGTTTTGTGTGTGTGTGTTCTAATGCCATACCAAAATTTTAGGTATTTGTATAAACCCGCACTGCTGTAGGTTTCTGATACAGATTAGTGAGAAAACAAAATGGGACATTGATGCATTACTTGTGAGTAATGCTTATGTGGAGGGAATATGCAAAAAATATCAGATAAGTGAAGGGTATATGATCGATCATAGTACGTGCAATGTTGTTATGTCAAAATATTGCATTTTATTGAAGCTGTCTAAATATATCTAAAATATTTAGATTGAAATGATTATAAGAACATAACATTATAATTATACCACAGTAATCCCAGTGTCCCAGTAGTCCAATGTAGTTTCAATAAGTCATCGTGATATTGTTCTAGATCAGTTGAGATGATGCATTGGTCTAATGGAGGGACATAGCATAGCAAATATAAAAACAAAGGAAAAGGTTTTAAACTGGTATTTAAATCACCACAAAGGTGCAGAAAGTTGCATGTGAAACTATATTGAATAAAAGGCTGCATTTTCAGGTAGATTACCTGTTCAAACTGAATTTATTACTGAAAACACTAACTAAAAACTGACATATTGGCAACACAGAATTAACAGAACAAGTGAAAGGACAAACTTTGCCTGGTTAGCTGTGTGTTTTCTTGCAACAACTGCTCTATAATAACTACAATAAGTTACATACTACCCAGGAGTTTGGAGTTGAGTTTGATATTTGGTATTGTTTTAGTTGGGCATTAGCATTAGTCTGTTTATTTGTTGATTTCTGACTTTTTCTTTTAAACATGATAACTCAAAAACAAAACAGAAACTTAATGCTTTAAATACACATAGTCTGTTTGGAGTCCACAATACGCTTGTAGTCCATTCCTGATACAAACTAGCAGTAGGTTTAGCACATACACTTATTTTAGGAGTGACTGTTTCTGTTGTTTCTTCCGTGCATTTGTTTGTTGACGTAACTGTACGTCACGACAGGAGAGCCGGCAGCTCCGCCCCTAATGACATCACTTGATAAAGCCGTAGTCAACTCACGGGGTTCCGCCATTTTAACTTCCTGCTTTAAAAGAAGACAAGCACTTCGTTCCGTATTTGTCCTCGAAACGCGTTATTGTCTAGCTTAACATCAGGTTTTGTGGCGTCATTTTTTTCTCACAGGCATCAAACTAACTGCCTTTCTTAGTTCCTGCAGCTTCTGTTGGTTAGTTTCAGCCGGGGAGTCGCGATGCCGAGCCACCCGCTGCGTGTAGCGGTTGTGTGCTCGAGCAACCAGAACCGCAGTATGGAGGCGCACAATATCCTCAGGTAAAGACGAGCCTCCGGGACCACAGGGGACAAGGACCAGCAAGCCAACGAAACTGGCGCCATATCGAGCCGTTTTTTGGGGGCCGGTAACGAGCCGTGCCGACAGGGTGACACACGGGCCTCGGCGCCTCTTAACAATGGAGCCGCTGCTCCGCCGGTCACCGCGGGGCCACGCCGGGCCACACCCTGGCCTGGCTCGGCCCTTGGTTTACCCTGAAATCAAACGTCCACCCAGGTTTCGGTTTCAGACAGATCGGGGGCTCTCGGAGCACCTGGCCAACTTGTTAGGGAGTTTTTTGTTTTTTTTAAACCCCCATATGTTGCCAACAGCGCCCCCCGTAGGAAGTACACCGGAAGGGAGGAACTGCAGTTGTGTAACTCTGGGGCAACAGTTCCCTCATACAGCAATATGGCAGGACAGTGAACAGTTTATTCATATTTCACTTATTGGACGTTTGCTGCACTTCACAGGGAAACAAGCGCTCGTATAGGATAAAACCTGACAGACCAAGATGGCTTTCTGGTGACGAAATGTCATCCATGTGTCAGCTGAAATACAACAAACACGTTTTCCTTTTTTTAGGAATCTTCTACATTAGAGACCAGGTTGAACATCCCACTAGTTTCTTATTTGGATTAGACAGAATCCTCAAGCATTTTGAGTTGGACGCTCAAATTCAGGCAGGAAAAAAACACCTTGGTTGTTTTCATTAAACAAGTTTTCATCTTGAGTTTAAAGATGCCAATTTATGATTTGATGGGTTGTGCGGCAGTAATGGGATTATTCCAGATATTGTGTTCTGCTTGTAAGTAATGTTTTCTCTTTTTAGTGATGCTTCCAGAAGGGTTATGTAATTTATTCTCTCTTCCTTTCCTCTTTGCAGCAAACGTGGATTCGATGTACGTTCATTTGGGACAGGGTCTCACGTGAAGCTACCCGGTCCTGCCCCGGATAAGCCAAATGTTTATGACTTCAAAACGACATATGAACAGATGTACAACGACTTGGTCCGCAAGGACAAGGAACTGTATCCCGTCCCTACTCACTTTTTCCACTCACACTTAACACACTTGTGCGCGTACACACACACATACATTTTTTTGCTAGATAACGATAAGTTTAAATAGCTTGTGTACGTGACTTTTGTCTAGATAATTGTTGGAATTCATCCAAGAGTGTTGGTGACACAGCAGATCGGGGAGCACCGTTTGGTAAATCTCACGTTTCTTCAGTGCCATTTTTGAATATTTTGGTTACAAAGGCCGTTATTTTGAGGGTGATTCTTTTTTTTTTTTTTTATATATATATATATATATATATTTTTAAATGTGACGGATACAAAATATGCTTGATTTTAAAGTTCTATAAAATACAGGAGCTGAAGAAGTGCAACACAGAGTGCAGCAGTAAGTTAAAATTTGGTGAAGATAAATCCTCTTGGTACTTTTTTTGTTGCTAATGTAGTTTTCCTTTGTTTTCAGAAGTTACGTCTTTTCTCTTTGATAGTTTTGCTGTTGAGTAGCGCCAGCAAGATGAACAGGGAGCCAGCTTGATCTACTTTACCTGCAGATGTTACTTGGTGTCAGTTTAATCACTGGTGCATCAGTTCTGAACAGTACAAGCACAGGGAAATGTCATTAGCCAGGGGGGAAAGTAGCATCAAGGACAGAATCCTGACTGCGTGAGAAAAACAAACTTTAAAATAACAAATCAGACATGTAAGTATATGTTAAATTATGAGTAGTAGTTTAAAAATAAGCTTTTAGAGAGATATTTTACATTTTGACCAATATCGTTGACTGTAGTGCCAAAAGGTAAGTTAAAGAATGAAACCCATCATACTGTGATGAGTGTAGCTGTTTGCCACCAAACCGAAAGAACTCAAAAGCCTGGGACAAGTACAAGAAGTTATAATTTAAAGTACCGTTAGAAACTGCAATAGTACATGATTCCATGATGAACCTCATTCGTAAAGTACGAATGAAGTTCATCAAATTCATTATCTTTAAATTAATTAGCTTAAATGTTCATGAAAATGACTCCAGTTATTGTCATTGAGTACTGAACAATGAAACATTGTGTATTAGCAGTGATGTGTCTAAAACCTGTCCACATGGTTTATTCAAAGGCTTCTTTTAAATTTCCTTAAGCTTGCCTCTAAGTCTTGTAATTCCAGTTGCAGAGAACTCTGGTAGAAAGCTACTAAAAGTAGGTCAGTATTACTTCACCAAATTCTTACTTGCTGTTGTACTGTTGCTACATGACAGGTATGACATTATTTTGTTGCCTTTGTCCATTTTCCTCCCAACCCCCAGTAGCTGAGGTCAAGTCTGTATTCTTGCAGAGGTACCTTATAACAAAACTTGTAAATTAGCTGCCCTGTAAATAATAATGCATTATAGCTGAACATGGTGTGCGCACACACTCTAATACCCTAGTATTTCTTATATTCTTCATATTTTTCATTCTTTTTTTCTTTTAAAGATAATTACTACTGTAGAAAGTTACAGTAGGGACTGACCCCCCCCCCCCTTTTTTTTTTTGTACCCAGTGTCTGGTAGCGCCCATATTGGACATAGAAAAATGTCAGTCTGCCAGCATCAAACACTTTGTTAATAGTATTAATGCTGCAACATTGCTGAATGGATTAATTAATAATGAGAGTTTTGGATTTTACAGACACTGTCCTGCAATGCAGTATCAAATTACTTTGGGGCTCTCACTCCCCAACAAATAATGGTGCTGGGTCACCACTGGATGGCGCTGTAGTTCGTGTAATGAAAAGGCTGGATTATTAATTTATTTTTGATACGCTGATTCTTGACCTC
This sequence comes from Channa striata, assembly GCA_033026295.1. Lineage (NCBI taxonomy): Eukaryota > Metazoa > Chordata > Actinopteri > Anabantiformes > Channidae > Channa > Channa striata. The sequence continues at coordinate 14,061,504 of CM065168.1, read as the reverse complement.
ACTCAAGTGTGTATTTTCATGCATCTGTGATTTTTGAATGTGAAATAACCACACAAATGCAAACAAAATATAGATTTTGACTCAAATCTTACCTTTTCACATGGGTGTTTTATTCCACTCAGACGGCGTTATTAGTGTGTTGTAATGAATCATGACAAGTATGAGACTCAACTGTCTCATTGTTTGTGTAGATACTGTCGTGCTCCTTGACCTCCCTTCTCTTCAGATACACACAGAACGGCATCCTGCATATGCTGGACCGTAACAAGCGGATTAAATCAAAGCCAGAGCGCTTTCAGAACTGCAAGGACAAGTTTGATCTGGTCATCACCTGTGAAGAGAGGGTGTATGACCAAGTGCTGGAGGGTGAGGTTTCTCGCAATAAATGTATTTTACTTGAAAGGTTGTAAGTGTTAACTCAGCTGGTTGAAAAAACATCGGTCACTTCTTATTGGGCATTTTGGAGACTGAACTTTTCAGGATTCTGGATCCACTACTGTAGTTTCAGAATCCTTAATTTTGTATGGAAGCTAAATTTGTCTCTTCAACACTTTGTTTCTTCTCACTGTTTATCTCCCCAGATCTGAACTCTAGAGAGCAGGAGACGCTGCAGCCAGTTCACGTCATCAATGTAGACATTCAGGATAACCACGAGGAAGCCACGCTGGGCGCCTTCCTTATCTGTGAGCTGTGTCAGTGTGTGAGTGTCTGGTTGCTGCACTCTCGATTTCTCAATTATACACCAAGTCACCCCAGAATACGCGCTCCAGTTATTTTACAGGAGGCGTGCTTTTGGATCGTTGGTGGCTTTATAATGAACCACTACTCAGTAAATATTTAATGTAACTTCATAGGACAAAAAGTACAGATTTCGTGGCCACCTCATGAAAATGCTGCTAATAACATGAAAGGGTGATAAAGGTGTATATGTGGTGTACATTGATTCATTTCAGGAGGCTGTGTTTAATGTGTGTCTTTGTCCACGCCCACAGATCCAGCACACTGATGACATGGAGAATGAAATAGACGAGCTCCTACAAGAGTTTGAGGACAAGAGCAACAGGCCTTTTCTCCACACTGTCTGCTTCTATTAATGCACAATAGAAATTAGCAATAAATACAGACCCAGATTGCAGGCAGTCAAATGGACACACACACTTCATGCTCCTCAGTCATCAGTAACACAGTACACATGCACATTGTGTGCCTACACAGCCTGACACGCACACACAGAGAGTCTGGAGGAAAGGCCTAACAGATGGCTACTTTCGGACATACTGGTGATTGGTTTTTTCCTCTATGCAGAGGACAGACTTGCTGCTCTCGTTCTGCCTTTATTACTTCGGATCAAGGTCAGGCCAAGGTCCTCCCTCCATCCCAGCGCAGTGAAAGTCACTCAACCATGTCTCTTCAGGGAGAGCCATAACACCCACACCCCCTTGCTCCAACGAATGCTTTAGGAGTCCCTCTGAATTAATTTTAAGACAGCATAATGATGCTGTATTTGTTTTTCTTTAGACTATATATATATTGATTCATTCAAACATATATTACAGATTTTTATTCCTGACCTGGAACCCTGTAAATGTGTATCTTGGGGGTCAGTTGAGGACAATTAATTGAGTTGAATGCTTGTTTTGTGCGGCCATGTGTTTGTAGATTAGTTAGAATTAAGTTAAATGGGGCGGGCTAATAATAAATAACCAAACCTAGACCTCTCTGAGGCCCTCCTCCAATGTGTTTCCAGTATAAAGTGTTGATTCATATTTAAACTTGGATATGCTATCTTTCAGGGCATAGTTTTTTTTTTTTCTTTTGTAAATGTTTAAGGATTGAAGCATTGTAATTATTTGCAAAATGCGAGCTCAGCTCAGAGTGCCTGATCTTTCTGTATGTACATATGAATCCACTAAAAAAAGAAACATCTCAAAAAAGATTTCATGACTCTTTATTTGCTCTGTTATACTCTTTGGCAACAATACACTAGAATATTTGCGCGTTGTTTAAATTACTCTACAAATGTCCATTTGACCTGCACCTCATGTTTTAGAACCTATAGTTAGATGTTATGATGTCAAAATTAGGATTAACATAACATTTTAAACCACGTCCTCAGTTTGGAAGTTATTAACTTTCCTTTTGTGCTTTACTGAGAACTATGTTAGCGACTCAGGTGTGTTAATAAAGCTGAGCGACATAAATATGTGTATGCACATCATTTTCGAAGTCTGTCCTAATTCCACTCTATGGCTGCTTACAAGTATAGTATGTTTGAGTTTGTCACATGCTGGCATTACTTATTTAGGGGGGAAAATCACAATTTATATAGTTTATGGTTAAAAAAGGTTCTTAAACAATGTATGTGCCAGTAAAGTGCAGATAAAGGTGACCGATGACTGTCAAGAACTGTAAAGACAGCAGAGGGGTTTAGAAATCAAAGACTGTTAAATCAAAAACCTTTGTAAAATAATGTTGAGTGTAAGTTAAATTGATTCCTGTTTCAGTTTAAACAGTGCTAAGCCAATGGTTATAATATGCACTGATAACTACATTATAGGCAAGTCATAATGCAAAATCTGATGGCTTTCAATTTTGGACATTCTCACATATCATTCAAGGAATATTCTAAATATCTAGATCCGAATTCTTACTAGGAATAACTCAAATTTCAGATATCGGCAATGCTGTTGTTTCAAGTCCTAATGCTAATTTCAAAGTACACAAAATTAAAAATAGATTCATCAACAGATATCCACAATACTTTTGTGGATCTTTAATTGCCATTTTGACTAGTGACAATACAATCATTTTTACACCATCATTTTGTGCCATTTTGAAACTAATTCAAGATGTCCCATTTCTTTTATTAATCTACATCTGCTCTCCCTCTATGTTGTTAAACAGAATAAAAGAAAGCGCTCACGATGCCCCAAACACCTGATGAGAAAACTATAGGTGGATTTTATATTAGGTGGTTCACACACTGACACTCACTGACTGCTGCTTATTTTGCATCTTTACAGACCAGATAAAGATGTTTGCTCTTTGAACAACTGCTGTCAAAAAGACTCCCTGTAATACAACATTGTGAAACTGTGAATTACTGAGGCACTGAGTGAATTTCAAGTAAATCAATTACTCTTAGCATCAACAGATGAAATTGGTAATTTTGTGTCTGGTTCAGCAACAGTTTTTCAGGCAAACACTATTTATTAGGGTTAACACTAAGGTCAGATTTATTTAACAGACAGAATGGACACATGCATGTCAAGTTGTATATCAAATGAAAAATCTCAATTTACATATACTGTAGATCATAAAACATGGTCAACATTCAAACTAATACTTTTATCCCACAGCACATAAATCGTAGTTAACTATTTATCATACACTATATGAAAACAAACAGGAACCAAGTGTTTTTTAACCAGTAGGAAAACTATCAAAATGCCAAAATGTTTGGAATGATCCCAAATCCCACGTTTCTCAATAGAAAGCAGTGAATCTGAATCACCCTATTTGAAATGTTTAAAGCTGCATTGTTTTTAAGGCCTTGCTGTCACAGCTCTTCGTTGTCTATGACTCTGGTTGAGCATCACCATTAAACAACCCTTTGCTTTTCTTATCAGAATTACAGGACTGTTGATTGGATTTTTTATGTGACCTTATGGGTTGTTAACACACAAAAGCTCCCTGTGATGTCAGGGTGATTTACATGACCAACTCTATAACAAAGACAGCTTCAAGCCCTTGTGGAAGAATGGTCAATCTTTAAGCTGTTATTAGGAAATAATAAAATCTTAAACAGAAAAGAATCACTAGCTCATCCAATCCTAACCCCCTCCCCTCTGCTTGCACCTCTATCACTATGCGTTGTGCCCCACCCTGCCCAGTCTGCATTTTTCAAAACTGTATCTAATGCCTTACAATGTCATTCCATAGATAAACCTCTCTTAATGCTACATCAGTAGAGCAAAACAAGTCACTGTGTGCTGATGTGAAAATGCAACTCTGGGACAAAGTTAATCTTACCAACAAGCTATAGGTTGTGTTTTGTCATGTAACAGTTGTACAATATGAAACATGAGAACCTTTAGTGTTTATAAAAACATGGATCCATTTAATCATTAGGACACAGACACTCCACTGTGCATAACATTTACATACAGTTGTTAAAGACACAGTCTGGTTTCCATGTAAAATACACTTTTATAATGTATACATTATATATTAGAATGAACAAGTCTCTGATGTCACTTGTGATTTGAAATTCTAATCTATCATCGGCCCTAACCCTGTGAACACATTCTTTCATAAAGGCAGTCCAACAGGCTTTCAGCATCAACTGACTAAAAGGGGCACAACACTATTTTTTCTATTCCAGGCAGCCCCACTAACAGATAAAAAAAAACTCAGACTGGAGTTCCATCCTTTGGTGGAGAGGATCCAGTCTTGTCTTCCTTCTTCACTTTTCTTTCACTGTCAGTGGACACAGCAGGCTGGGCTAAAGTCTCTCCTGGTGTCATAGTTTCTGCGTTGACAGCATCTTCGCAGTCCCGTCCAGCTGGTACGGCGCTTCTTCCCTCTGCTGATTGGCTGTTGTCTGAAGAAGGAGGTATACTGTCGCCTTCGTGCTTGGCATTTGGCTCAAGAACTGGAGCCATTACCTCATGAGCCTGAGGTACCTCACTGAGGGGCAGAGTAAAGCCCATTTTGCCTCCACTGCCCGGCGCCACAACAGGTGGAGGTGTAAGGGTCTTCGCATCCTCTTCTCTGTGCAGCCAGTCCATCTTCTGAAGGTGCTGCTTGACAGCATCATCAACACGGGCGTCAATCATAGCCTCTGTCAGGACGCCGTCTTCAGAGGAATATGCTGCTGCCTTGAAGAAGCATAAAAATGGCTGCATTACACAATTATTCATTTCATAAAACTGGAATATTGTAGCACTGTGCAATTTATCATTTTAACTGCAGGCTTTTTTAAGGTTAGAGAAATGCATCAACTGGATAAGGGAACATACCTGCCAGGCCACACCCAGCTTGGAGATCTCTCTTCCTGACATGCCTTCTGTCCTCTTAGCTATCTCAGTGCACTTTTTACCATAATCAAACTGTGCCAGCTTCATCCTCCTGCAGATTGGGAGACACAAACACAGCAGTACAAAGATGACATAGTGACATAGGGGGAACAAATCCAATGAGTTTCCCATAAATTTGTTTGCAATTTCTTTCTCATTGTTTTGTTGTTGCAGCTTACTTTATTGTGTGTGTACCTCTCACATCCAACACCCTTCATCACACTTCTGACCTTTTTGTAATTAGCATTGCTGGGTAAACTCCACAGGGTGTTTCATAGCTTAAATATAACCCTCAATTTCTCTTGGCCTTTCCGAGATGACTCATTGGTTTTGAACAACTTTACAAACTGAATAAATCCCTCTGCATGTGAGTGCGTAGACATGGATTGAACCAAAGACATTTTCACTATACATATGTGCCCCGTTTCAACAGGTGTGGTTTTGGGACTGTACTCACTGCCTCCCTCCAGTGGCGGGCTCCAGCACGTATTTGTCGAAATACAAACGAACCAGCCTCTCCCTCTCGTCAGGACCCGGCAGAGCAAAATTCACTATTTCATCTATACGGTCATTAATGGCCCAGTCAAACTGCTCAGGTTGATTACTGGCCAACACCAGCATAAACCTGCAGGGGGAAAAATGCAAGTAAGCAACTTAGCCAAGTGCTACGTTGTCGGTATAGAGCAAAGTGAAGTGTAGTGAAATGTAGTGAAGGGTATCCAACAGTTAAGAAAAAAAGATTACTTGTTGCTTTGTTCTCCAGTGCGATACAAGAATGCATTCAAAGTGGCTCTGAGGTCTTCACTGATCTTTCCTACAAAATGCAAAACACACATTATGTAACCTCTGAAGGCATAATTATAAGAAATATACTTGATTTCTGAGAAAAGAAATACATGAACACTTACGGTGGCCCTCTTGCGAAGGAATGCATCAGCTTCATCAACAAAAAGCAGCAGCCTGTCACAAAATTAAAACACCTCATTTGTAACCTCATCACTGGCTAATACTGTAAGTGAATATCACTTATAAGAGTAACGTACCCGCGTCGACTCGTGCTGGCCCAGTCAAAAACTTTGTGCATTGCAGTCACACCATCACGGCCCATGGGTGCTACATCGCCACCAGTCATAATTGCATAGTCCATCCCAGAATGCATTGCCAGCTTCTACTTGCCACAAAGTGAAACAGTTCAGAGTTGGAAAAACGCAACTTCCATGAGCATTAAGGTTTACATCATTTTCTGTCCTCAGCTGTACCTTGGCAAACAGAGTTTTGCCCGTGCCTGGAGGACCGTACATGAGGATGTTCCTGTAGAGGCCATGGTTCTGCCTGGTGTTTCTTGTTGCTATGGCGATATCACGCACACGTTCTTCCAGAGAAGGCTAACAGTTGCGGAAAATAAAAATTCATCCATTTCAAGTTTTATTTTAAATGATTACAAAACTTATACTTGTTGGATGTACACTTACACTGAGCACAACTCCTTCAAGGGCGTCTTGTGGTTTGCTCCTAAGCCGTTTGGATGTCTAAATGTTAAAGATGGGGAAGAAAATTTATTTTTTTATACCAGAATCTGCAGCAGACCAAATGTAAGAAGGATCATTAACCAATTTACTACCTTGACCGGATGCTTGATTGCCTCTCCCACAGTGAATCGGGATGTCTCTCGCACCAGTGACGGCTTCCCAAGCCTCGCCTCAATGTAACGTCCTGCCACTGCCGTCGCGTTTCGAGCTGAATACACTCCCACAGCTAAAAGGGTCAGCCCTGCTACCTGGTGACATGATGAAATAGCTCAATTAAATTCAAGCAGCATCATGCGAAAATCGTGGTTTAATTAGAAATTACAGTTTTTCTTAAGGCTTCATATTGTGAGTGTGGTTTTAAATGTCCTTCTGTCTGTGACATTTATCTCCTGCCATGAATTTTATTACAATTGAAGACTAAACTAACATGGAACTAATGGAAACATGCCTCACCGTGGCTGTGACTTTGTCCCAGTCTGACACAAAGGCCCTGAAACCTTCACCAAACACAGCACCTGCAGTCCTAAAGGTAATAACATCAACTGTGAACATGTTTGTTGCTAATAATTTATGATTTGGTTAACATATAAAACAAACCATATAATTTTTGTGTTGCATACGGGATTGTTGTTGATATTTGTTTCAAACACTTAACACCTTCAGTTTAAACTAGTCACAATATTCATTTTAAACAGGTTGGTGTACAACCACACACAGCTCACAGATGTCTTACTTTATGGACTCCAGCACAGTCTGTCTGTGTTCTGCAGCCTTCAGACGGATTTGCTCGCGTATGATATCAGCATTCTCTCTCTCAACACGGGCCCGAGCTTTAGCTTCAGCCTCTATACGCAGAAGCTCATTCTTGTGCCTCAGCTCCATCTCATGCTCAATCGTTGCTATAAAAATCATGACGAAATACATGAAGCTCAACAACTTTTGAAACTTCTGCAACATTGTGTCATCAGCGTATCAGTTCATACCTTTTCTCATGGCCTCCTGCTTCTGCACAGACTCCTCCTGTCTGCGAAGGTTCTCCTCATTTATGGCTTGCTTTGAAAATTAGAAAAAGAAGCAGTTGTCAGCTTTGTACAGCATCTCACTTTAAAGGCCTTTCTGTTAAATGTGGAGGACCTAACCTCACCTGTTGCCTTAGTTGGTCCTCATATCGCTGTCTAGCCAGCTTATCTTGGTATTGAGCTCTCTGAGGTAGGAAAACAAAATTATTGTATTTCACTGCTGCAATGTCATTTTAACTTTTCTTTAGAACATAAAAAAATTGTTCCTTACTCACCGCTTGATGCTGCTTGGTCTCCTCATTCAAAGTTTTCCTCCTCTCCTCACCCTGGACTCGTATCTGGTCGCCTTTGAGCTGCTCGACTGCGGCTTCATACTCCTGTTAGTGCACCACACAAACGATGCCACAACTCTACTGAAACCAACCAACAAACCTGGGCACTTTATGATACATTTTAATCAACTGCATCTCACTAGTAGCAACATATAACATATCTGAAGCAATTATGAACACTCCATCTATGGGTTCTATCAAATCAAAAATGTTAAACCTTTAAGTGTGCATTTTGGACCTATACTGTACATTAATAAACAGTAATTTCTCATAAAAAACTGATACAATCAAAGACTTCTGCAATGTTCTTTACCTTAAAGTCGTTTTAATTTACATCAAGATACAGAGCAAACTGGAAGCTCTATGAGACCAATACTTCCACAAAACAAACACAAAGACCACCATACTATTTAGAAACCCATGTAATTTCTCCTTCACCCCTAATTGTAGCCCAGACAAAAATGTGAACTAACTGGTGTAAAGTAACTGACCCCAAAAATAATTCTCTGGACAGTGTCCTGCAACAGTAAACGTGTAAAGTGTCCAGTGTACCTTAATTTTGCCCTGGTGCTCCATCTGAGTGGTGTGCTCCTGCATACGAGCCAACTCCAGAGCTTCTTTGGCATGTCCTGGACACAGAGGACAGATGGAACAATGCAGAGCTGAAAGATTTGGTTCTGTGCTGCCATTCAGCTCTGGCTTACTGATTTATAATATTCAACAAGGACAGAGCTCACTTCTCTATGATGCCTTTACATGTGTGGGTTTATTCACTTTTAAAAGCTAAACATACAAATAAAACCAATAATGGAACATTTGCATGTGTGAGACACAACAGGAATTTGGAAGAGTGAGCCCGGTTGCAACCTTTGAACCCGGTCCCTTTGTCTGACTGAAGGTGTTACCCCAGAACTCACCAACAATCTGACCAAGACTACATGAAACACACATGGGCAGCAGCTGGCTGCCAGTGAAGGCCTCGTTATCCAATAAGCACCATTGAAGCGACCACCATCATGACCCACAGAGGACTTGGACTCTGGTGCTTAGGGATTTAAGGCTGTGTAAACCTCCCCTCAGCCAGCAGGCGCTCCGGAACACTTACGGGACTTGTCGAGCTCCTTGGCCGCCTGAGCAGCCCGCTCCAGCCCGGTAGGATCGAAGTTGCTCCATTTGTCCTTGGGTTTATCTCCACCGCCGCTGGAGCCTCCAGCCGGCGGAGGAGGCGGCGGAGGCTGAATCGGAAGCCCAGGAGGCGGCTCCGGCTGCCCCTTGTTTAGACCGAACAGCCACGACATTTTAGTGCGATTAAATGAAGCACAGTTTAGCCGGTTCTGAGGAGCTGCAGGAGGTAGAAGGTGCAGGGATGTCACTGCACTTCCTCCACACGCGTATCACGCCGCAATTTTCCGCGCAAGTGCAACAGAAAATGCGGCGACCTCTAAAAAACAGCTACTATGATTGGCTGGTCAGGAGTACTTCCTCTCGTCATTGGCTGCCCCAAAACTGCCTTCACTGGAGGTCACTGGTGTAGTCCCACCCACAGTTGATACGGTGGCCACAGAGGGTCATAATACTTGTCATTCCTCTGGAAGGACACGGTTTTCCTTGATTGCATCAGGATGGTCGATGTTCTCCTGGGTCAGAGTGCCATGGTGTCCAGTCTGATAACCAGAAGTAAATGTTTGACTGGAGGAACATTTATATTTAATTCAAATGAGATCAGATGAGACAAATACATTAATCCCAGTGGACAACTCAGTTATGCAGCACAGTTCAACTATAGTAAAAAAATTGCATACTGAATGATAAATATGCATAATAAATAATACACAAAAGATACACAGTATCAACAGTACCAACGTTTGTGTTCCACAGGAACTGTCTTATAAGACAATGAACCTGCCATCTACTTTGTAAATGCTGCTACTGACATTTTGCAGGCTGTGGCAGATTTAAAAAGTGATTTATTTCGACATGAGAACATCAAAGTTAACTCTCTGGAGAGAACGTAGTTAGGAAGGCTAATAATTCCTTGAGCTTTCTGAACCACCTATTTCTCACAGAATATGTTAAATCTTTTTCACCTGAAATATTGGAGCACAACTTGACAATGCTGTTTAGGATAATTCTGTCCTTCACAGATAAATAATTATGAAAAAGTATTTTTTAAAAATTAGGACCTAAATAAAAGATTACATTACATTAAACATTGTTAGAAACAACAAGAGCTCAGCCTCTGCATCACAGACTGTATATATATGGTTAGGGTCTTTATATACAAGTGTATTCTTTTTTGACCTCACCTGACAATGGACTATCAGTATCAAACATAAGTCAGACATTATTCCTATTTATAATTAGCTTTCTTTCATTATGATAGTCTAAATACTATTTAATAAGTATAGAAGATGTAGGAGCATTTACTGTATATTGACATAGCAACCAATAGGTAAGCTATAAACAACTAATCTGTAAATGCACTTAAAAAGTCTTAACTTTAAACTGCTGCTTTTCAATTAAGAGAATAAAGACACGTCAATCAAACATACAGTGTATCAAAGTATTTAATGAATGAAACATTACAAGGACAAGTGTAACAAAACAATTGGTACAACATATTTACAGAAACACAAATCACCGTAAAGTCTGAGCTGCCTCTGCTTCCCAAACTGTGATAGCACACTCAAACCAACAGAATCAAATCAGACTTCAACAATGTGCATATGATGTACACAGGCACGGCTGTGCTAACTGATAATCACATCCTCTGTCCTGACGCTGGAGATTATCAGGAAAGCCACAGAGGAGCATGTTTATAGGTACCACTGCTGCGGAAAAGCTCTGGCACACACAACAATAGAGATGTGGGATAAAAGTCACTGAATGGGACAGGAGCAGGTTGGTATGTGGAGAAATGACCACTGTGCTGGTAAGGATCTAGACATAGTTCAATTATCTCCTTTTGTTGACTTAAGAAAAATACGGAAGTGGATCCAAGTGAACTACGTTGGCTGTGAGGGCCAAACCCCAGTCTCAGGGCAGGTCATTTATGGTGGCGTAATGACTATGAATAACCCTGGTACAGTGATTAACAAATCATTCTTTAGATCAATAAAATATCAAAAAAGTAACAAAATTACTTCAATAAATTATTTTTTTAAAGCAAATAACTGTGAAAAAAGGAGGCGAGTGTGTGTCTGGTTGGTACTAATGTCTCCACACACAAGAACACTGCTTTTCATACCACTGAGTAACTTGAAATCAACACACGGAGAAGTCTTTATTGCAATATAACAACTCGGGAGAAGACACCAGGAGGCTCTTTGCCGTCGCCCAAAGCAGCACGGAAGCCCTCCTGTTTCCGAGCCTGTGCAAGCTTTGCAAGTGAGAGGAATGACCGAGGTTCTGTGATGGCCAGTTCACTGATAACACGCCGGTTCAGCTGAACACTGCTCTGTACGGAGAAAGAGAGCAGCAATGTGTTATATACAACATTAAAGACCATGGAGAGGACCAGGACAATACAGCAACATTTAACACTACTAACCTTGGTGAGATTGTGCATAAGGGCAGGGTATTTCATGCCATGTTCCCGTGATGCTGCTGCAATGCGTGTAATCCAGAGCTAAAAACAAAATAATAATAATAATAATAATAATAATAAAAAATGTTTCATCACAGGATATTATGATCACTCAGTAAAGTTTGCATCGTTTTATATGCTCCCAAATTATAACACAGCCGCTTGATCTCCTCGCTCTAGGGGTCAAGCATTAAGGGCTGTACAATGAAAGATGCCTCACTTGACCGTAGCACTTTTTCCACACATCTGCATAGACCACTGGCCATTGTGTTGAATTCTACAGTCCTTTATTGTAATCTAGGTTTATTCACTACCAACCTACTATAACATCCATTTCTGTGACTGTATAGGGTTGGATATTTTGCTTTAGTGATTACTTCTATTGAATCCCTAGGCAGCTGAGGAATCTTTGTTACTGAAGCTCTTGCCACCTGTCCAAAACAAACGATTTTATCTAAAATCATTATACATTTTTATGCATGCCAAAGACGTGTCTGTCTTTCTTGTAGAGACATTGCTATATGTATCTTACCGTCCTCATGTTGCGTTTCTTGAGCTTTCGGGATTTGGTAGCGTAGACAAAAGCCCTCCTGACGGCCCGCACAGCCAGACTGTAGCACCGGTTCTTTCTGCCTCTGAAGTGCTGTTAGAAGAAGCAACATGACCAATCCAAAACTGTGCTGTTACAATAAGATGAGAGTGATGAAGCATCTTTCTGATCAGCCAGGATTACGTATAAACAGGTAAATACAGCACGATGACCGGCTGAATTACTAGTTTAAACACTATATCATAAGTAACTATGACAACATTTTGATGGTGTGGGCACAGATTAATTCCACCTGGTTCAGGAAATAGTCTCCACCTTACCCTTGCATGTTTCAGAAGTTCTTGAACTTTCCAGTATCTGTCGGGTCCTCGACTCCTGATCCAACAAGACAAGGACAGGAAAACCATGTTTGCTCCTCTGACAACTTTATCGAATTCTTTTCGTTGGTGAAAAGAAATAAAAAAAAATAAAGTGACCTTAATCCAGCCCCAAGTGCTAATAGAAACACACGCCGTAGCACGACTGACAGAGAGGCACTGAGTGCGCTCGCTTTTACAATTAGTGACGTCTGATATATAGGTTTCCGGCGGGGTTTGATGACAGAGAACAGGCAAAACCTAGTCTGCAAGGTAACTAAATTAAATGAACCAGTGCAATACTATTAGGGACTAACATCTGGAAAACGGAACGAAAGACAGAATAGAATGTTATATGTTATAAGTATTTACCTATGTTATGTGTTATTTTAAACGCATTGTTCAAACGGCAAACCTTGGTGTAGAAAACACGCGCTCCGATACGAGCAGTGACGCAGCACCGGTGGATGCTGGGAAAGCAGGCAGTGGAGGTCAGAGAAACGCCAAAATGTCGGCTGCGAGTTTCACGTCCTTGAGCCGCTGTGGTGCTTTGGCCCTCCGCTCTCCTGCAGGACTGGTATGCTGACAGTTTCCAGCTTTAAGTAAAGAGTCTAAGGGGTCGCTATTGTTATTCAGTGTCGATGCCATAGAGTTTTATCTTTTTTTTTTGGAGCAGAACATCCCATTTTGACAGTGGAGGGCTCCGTCTAAGCTTTGAAGTGCGGTATGCTAACAAGTTAGTCCGCAGCTGTCGTTAGACGGAGTTATCATTTACCGAAAACACCTGAACAAACGTGTTGGCGTTTATTTGTGCTTAGCTTCAAATGGACACGAATAAAATACCCCAGTTGTGATTTTAACGGTAACGAATCTCGTAAACATAGTTAGTTAACAATAGTTAACAGCAACAATATTGCTAGCATATTACATCAGTTCAAGACCTAGCGTTACATATAACGTTACTGCTCAGTTTATGAATTTATACCATTAGTCAGCTCCTTTGAATATTTGGGATTCTGTAATTTTTAACCAACAAAACTTGTTTATGGGCAAAAGTTATTGCTCTGGTTTTAGTTATAAAGTAAAGATGCTCAACAAACAAATGGCTGCATTGTTTCAGTCACGTGTCAGGTTATAACACCAAACATGTTCTAATGACATTTTGATTTATGCCGCTGTTCTTCTTTCTTTTTGCCAGGCGGTGCGATATGCCCAGACAGCAGCGGCTCCAGCAGTACAGCCCAGAATAAAAAAGTTCCAGATTTACAGATGGGACCCAGACACTCCAGGGGACAAACCCCGCATGCAGACCTACGAGGTCGACCTCAACACGTAGGTGTTAGAACATTTGTTGTTGTGAGAATGTGAGGACATGGAAGGTCCTTATTTTTAAATGGTAGAGATTAAATCAAAGATTTGTTTTTTATTCCCATATAATGCTCATTTAACTGGTTAAAGTGGAAAAGGAAATTGTGAACTCTTACTTTTTTGCGGTTTTAAAGAGAAGAGAATGGAAACTCTCTCACCCAACTGCATGTGCTGCAGCGTGCCAGTGCAACCTTCACATTAGTGGTAGTTCTTATAGGTGGTACTACACAAAGACTGTGTTCTTATATGTGAAAATTAAACTAATATTTTCTTTTTGGAGAGCTATACTACGGGTACTGTCAGTCTCTGACGTTGGTTACAGCACAGAAAGCAGTGCCAAGGCACATGCAAACAGGGGGCAGGATTAATGAACTGAGAACAGCCTTCAGGTGGATTTAACACAGATGGCTTTGACAGTTTGGCACTTTTCCAGTCCCCTCTCTTCTTCTGTTCCTCTAATCAACTTGAGGAAATTCTCAGCTCACTTCTGTTGACATTATATTGCAGTCAAAACTTAAATATTAATTTTGGTTTTAGCACACAACAACAGAATTTTGTTAGGTTAAATATAACACATCCAATGTGTTGGTTTAACCATTTTTGACTCGCTTTGTGGTTGTATTCTTTCTCTAGCTGTGGCCCTATGGTACTTGATGCTCTGATCAAGATTAAAAATGAGATGGACTCGACTCTCACCTTCCGCCGCTCTTGCAGAGAAGGTCAGTAAAATCTGACCATTTCAGTGTGTCATTAAAAATGGATTTAATACAGAAACTATTATTTTTAAGAATAATTGTACAAATGCATTCGTTAGATTTGCTATTAGACACTACAAAGAAATCTAAAAATTAGCACATAATAAATCTAATAAATTTGTCTGTAGTAGTCTGTTAAAATCAAACACAACAACTTGTTGAAAGTTCACTATTGTTAATTTTTTTGATAGTCTACAAGTATTGTAACCAAATGTCCAATATTGTGGTAGAAATCTTTCTAATTGTGTTGTCTTAGGAGTTGTATTGAAAAGGTTTCTGTGTCTTTTAACTGCAGGTATTTGTGGATCCTGTGCAATGAACATTAATGGAGGAAACACACTTGCTTGTCTCAACAAGATTGACACCGACCTTAGCAAACCAAGTAAAATTTACCCTCTGCCACACATGTATGTGGTCAAAGACCTGGTGCCTGTAAGTATAAAGTAATGAATCCACCACTAACATGAACCATACAAACAGATGATAATGTAATTCAGTAGTAGGTTTCTATTTATGCATAAAACAAGTTTGCCTACCAGTCTTAACTTATGTATGAGCAAATTAATAACCAAAATCTGTGACATTAAGTATAACTGATTTATCAGCACTTGCTTATATATGTGACAAATGCAAGTGTTTATGTGGTAGCTAAGAAATAAAATGATGATTCCACTCTCTTTTGAATTGTATGCCATATGTTACATGTTTTTAAATAAAAGACTTTATTCCAACTAGATCCTTAATTGTCATTTCATGATTGCAGGACATGAGTAATTTTTACGCCCAGTACAAGTCCATTGAACCCTACCTGAAGAAGAAGGATGAGTCCAGGGAGGGGAAAGAGCAATACCTGCAGTCTGTAGAAGACAGACAGAAATTGGTACACCAATGGCTTAAATTAGTTTTAACCTTAACCAACAGGTGATACTCAGTGCCTCAGTCACACAAAATATAATTTCTTGGTTTTCTCCTGTGTAGGATGGGCTGTATGAATGCATTCTGTGTGCCTGCTGCAGTACGAGCTGTCCAAGTTACTGGTGGAATGGAGACAAATACCTTGGACCTGCTGTGCTGATGCAGGTGTGTGTAAGCAGAAAAATGTTTAGGATGGTTAATTGCATTCCGAATCGTCTTAAAACGAGATAATGCATCTGAGTAGAAGGTACAAACTGTGTCATATTGTCTCAGGCGTATCGTTGGATGATTGACTCACGAGACGATTTCACAGAGGAGCGTCTGTCCAAGTTGCAGGATCCTTTTTCGCTGTACCGTTGTCACACTATCATGAACTGCACCCAGACCTGCCCCAAGGTAACCTGTCAGCACAGCCTACACTACTGGTTTACCAAGATTCACTTGAATTCTTTTTAGGGGTAATGTAAATTATTTTAGTGTATCTTGTTACTACTTGTTACTAGATAGAAATTTATAAATGCATTTTATTTATTAATTTGTGCTAAAAGAAAACAGACCCTACTGCACTTCATTAGTATGACATTATCCATGAAAGAGGCTTTAAGTAGAAATGACACAAAACTTTATTGATGGGTAATATAAGTTCATTTACAGTTTCCTTGTTAATTCCAAGTCACTACAGAACAGTTAAAACAGATTCACTATTTTAACATTGTGGATTCTGGAAACTTGTGACATACATTTTCTTGACTGAACAATTAACTGACTGAGAAAGTGATTTGAATCTTAATCAGTTATGAAGTGTATTATTATTGTTGTTGTTGTTTTGTTGTTATTATTATTATTATTGTTGTTGTTATTGAAATCCTATAGTTAGGTTTGTCCTGGTATTTTTACTAGTATAAAACTATATTACTGTGATGACACCATGTCAAAACAGATTTCATGTAATGAGGTGTGTGTGAAAGACTTGTGTTGATTGTTCCCGTGTATTCTAGTGCAGACATTCTCACAGATGTCCCATCCTCCATAATGACAGACCTGGTAGTTTTCCAGGTGTCATGGAGATGGAGGGTTTGGGAAAGTTTAAATTGGGGAACTCCAATGGACCATGTGCCTTGATTTATTAAACACAGGCTGCATGTTTGCAGCATCCTGCTCTCATTCATGACATATCAGAGTGGTTCTCATTGCTTTCAGGGGCTGAATCCAGGAAAAGCGATTGCTGAGGTGAAGAAGATGATGGCCACATACAAGGAGAAGAAGGCTGCTGCTGTTTGAATCGTAATCTGATGTCCTGTAAATCTTTTCACTCCGTGATTATTTCATCTATTGATTTTAAGAAAATGCTTTTTGATGGGCCGCTGCTCCTGACAGCTGTACCACCACTTCCATTATACCCTAAAGACCACAGTCAGCTTTCAGTCAACTTGGGTGTGTGTAGGTGTATAGACAAAGATCTAGGTGTCACACAAACGCACATGTACAGTATGAATGCAAAAGAGAGTGTGAGTCTGAGTCTTACATATACAATACCTGAGGTATCTATCCGCAACTTTGCTGTGTGTATGTTAAGAATAATGCATTTTCTTGTGAATACATTTTCTAGCAAGCTGCCTCCAGGTTAGCAGCTGGCTTACAGACTTACAGTGTAAATGTGCACAGATCATTTAACAAATAAGCAACAGTCTTTGTTTTGATGAAAATAAATAATTAAAATGTCTGCCTTTGTTTTCATTGGTTTTTTGCTATCACGAATATCACTCCTCATCACGCAGCTACTACAGCCACTGTCAGTAACAGTCAGTGGACACTAGATGTCAACAGTAAACGACTTCAGTAGGTTCATCAAATGTTTAAAGGAAGTCTGTCACAAAGCCAGGTGTGGTTGATGTGTCTTTGTTAAGAAAGATACAATATCTGCTTAATTACAAAGCAAAATGCAGAAATGGCAATCTAAAACACCACCTCGCTTTGGTGTTTGGTAACTAAATGTAAACTGTAAAAAATGTAAATTATTCTGATAAATAATTGTTACAAGTAAGCTCCAGATTTTTATTGAAGGTTATTACTAGTAGTTTATCCTGTTGTAAAATATATAACAGAGTGGTGTCCCATTTTCCACAATAATAAAATCAATAGTTACACTGTAATAGACATGATGCCAGACCACATAGAAAATGATAAGTTTAAAGGTTTTAACATGAAACCTTATCCACTTTAAAGATGTAACTTGAGCCAAATAAGTTTGAGTCTAATATCTCTCTACCTTTTAGCCGATAGTTGAACAAGCTAGTTACTATTTATTTGCAAAAGTAAAAAAACACTGTACACAAGATGTAATTTTGAAAAACGACTGATGAGATTCCTGAATACAAACAAATCGGCTCATGCAGACAGAGACCATCATTGAAAAAAACATACAAAATTTAGAAAACCATGAAACCCTTTGCATAATACACAAAAATTAAACCAATAATTAAATGAATTGATTCTATATACAGTCTCGTAACATGTGATCCACGTGATTTGATCTGAACGTCTGTGATAAAGACAGATTATACTGAAGAAGAACTCTGAACTATTTATTTATTTCAGTCTCGAATTTTGCATCTTTAACACGGAGTTATACTAAACTTTTAATATTCACATTAGTCAACTTGGTAACAACATATCAGCGAGGGTGACGCTCAGCGCTTTTCTATAACTGACAGGTTCGTTTTTTTACACACTGATTCCCTCTAATCGTACAGAATGTGACGGGTTGCCAGGTTCGTGTTGCGGGTCGGTGCGGGGACCGGGCTCCGGGGGCTGGGGGCTGGGACAGAGGAGGAGACTACAGATGCTGGGTGGTGCAATGTGGCGCTGCGAGGTCGTCCTGCACTCACAGGACGCAAGAGAACTGAGGACAGTCGGAGCAAACGGAAACAAAGTCAGGTAAGACCCTCAGAAAAAGTCCGAATATTACAACCCTGCACTTGTTCGCATAAAGGGACCTTGTGTTTTTATTTTTGGTTTGTGCATTTGTAGAGTCAATTCGTTAACAAGGCTTAACGTGAATTTCTGTTGAGTGGACGAAAATGGGGACATGTGAAGTGATTATGTACAGATTGCATGTAATCTTTGTCTATGCTTTAAGGACATACACGCATCAGGAGTTTATCATCAGCCATTAATGTAGACTGAATAATAAATGTTAGAGGCTGGTGGGAGCTGACATGTGGTGCTGTGTTTTCACTGGAGAGGAGGAGGAGGAGGAACTTTACAGCCTGCAGCAATTGAACTACAATAGAGAGAGGGAGCCAAGAGGGAAAACTAAACAAACCGAAAACTCAGTTGTTTCCAGAGGGCCGGGGTCGATGAGGACACACGACAGGATGAGTTTGGACTTTGAAGCATTCATATGTCATATTTATCAAAATGGGTGACAGCAGTGTAACCTCCTGTTGCTGTCCTCACACTGTGTGTGTGTGTTTGTAGGGTTAGAATTAGGTTAGAGTTAGGCATTTAGTTGGGGATGGTTAGGGTTAGGTTAAGGAGCTAAACACTGCATTATGTCAATGAATGTCCTCGCTTTGATGGCCATACAAATGTGTGTGTGTGTGAGTGTGTGTAGGTGGGGGAGAGATGGGGTCTCTAGCTGGGAAGGGAAGGACTAAGTGTGGAGAGGGGGGCTAATCGCTCCCAGATGTTTGCTGTGAAAACATATGGTTTCCGATCGCCACTGTGATGCACATGAAGAATGTGTGTGTGTGTGTGTGTGTGTGCGTGTGTGTGTTATGATGGCACACAAACAGACTTAGATCTATTGAATCAACTGCAGAATTCGTGCAAACAGTGCTTTTCTCATGTTTTGTATGCAGAGTAGCCTCTGCACCGAGTAAACTGTGCAGAGGCTACACTGTCCACAGCGCAGAATGTGTAAAAAGCTCCAACTAACAGACTTATGTTGTGAGTGTAAAGTGGGCTACAGTGCTGCAGCAGAGGAGGAGTATTCATAGTTTCCACAAAGTGGAAAAGTAGTTTAGTCTGTGCTGCAGGAAGCTAAGATAATGGATTTTACTGTACATACAACTCTCACACTGTGATTCTCATTGACAACCTGGGTCACTGCTTGGTGATGTCTTAATGTGGCCACTTTTCTGTCCATATGTCATTTGGACTCAACCTGAGAGGCTCCTTTGCTTGGTGGAGTGAGGAAGAAAGGAAAGGGGGAAGGGGGCGTTGGAGGAAATGACCAGTGAGAGAGACAGAAGGGAAATGAAGGATGTGGAGACAGACGGACTGAGGGAGGGAGGGATGAATAAAACTCCGAGAGTGGGGTGGGGGTGAGGGGTCCTCTGTTTCTTTTCCTGGAATGCCGCCTCGAGACTGTCTGCTGCAGCGAGTAGGAAAACAGAGATTGCTCTTAGGAGGACAGACCCGCCACATTTTCTCCCCTCCTTTTTCTTGTGTGGGGCCAGTGGAGGGGGGAGGAGGAAGACGGGTGAGGGAGGGCAGAGAGAGGGGAGAGCAGTGGGTGGTTGGAAAGGTGATGGAGGGCAGGGGGACAGTGCAGACCAGAGTTCAGGAGAACAAAGCTGAATCCAGTAGGAAGCAGTTTAATGTGCTCATGTTGGTTCTCTGCTGCCCTGCAGTGCTGAAGTCAGTCTACCTCCCAGAGACCATGAGAGTCCTCCTACTAATCTGCATGCCAGGTAACCGCACCACACTCCTCCATCAGCTCCAACAGTCCTCTGAAGCCCCTCAAAGCATGGCTTCAGGCACAAATACACAAGGTTATCATAACCTAATATCAAAAAATAAAATATGGAAACACTGACATAAATTCTCATGTATGTCCTTTAATGTGAAGCTACAGCCTGTAACTGTATAGTTTAGCTTAGCATAAACGCTGAAGCAAGCTAACACTTGCCCTGCAACTCAAAAATTAACATGGTGTAGTGTGATTTTTCTAATTCCGAAAAAAAAAAGACCAAAGTGTATATAAACAACCAAATTGTGGTCACAGTGAGATTTTTCTTAGAATATCAACACAGACTCCAAGCTAATTTTGTTACAGGACAGAGCCAGGCTAACTGCTTCCCTCCATTTTCAGTCTTTGTGCTAAGCTAAGCTAATCAGCTGCTGGCGGTAACGTAAAAGCACAAGGGTTGTCTCACTGCTAGCTAACTCCGTGGACGAAGCAAATGATGTAATTTCTAAAACATCATACTAATGTAGGTTTTGGGTAAAAACAATAATTTGCTGCATATATTATGAGTTTAACATGAAAAGCTAAGGCCTGAGAACAAAAGGAAACAACCAAACAGCTGTTGTCCCGTCTTGATTCACATCTCGCTAACTCCAGAGTGGTGCACAGAAATGCATGACATCACCTTTTTTCCAACTGCGTCCCACCCACTTTAAACCAGAAAGAAGACTGCAATCCAAAAAAAAGGGGAAAAAAAAAAGAAAGAAAGAAAACTGAAAATCTCTCATGCAATAACAAACAATATTCTACAGTTGGCTGAAAATTGCTCAGGCCCAAACACTGGTTCAAAAAAACGGGTTTTATTGGACGTCTCCAGTTTAACCATTTGTGCCAGAGGAGGTTTAAAGCAAACATGACACCAAGGCACCATTTGATTTTTGAAAGAACCATCACATTCTTCCTCACTCCATAATGAGGAGCTCAATCTGTAAAACACACCCTCACTCAGCACATGCTGCTCACTGGTTTCTCCTCTGCAGCTTTGCTTGACAAGTAGTTCATGATGGCTAATGTTACAAAAATTATTTTTCCAACTTGACTCTTTTGCACATGATATTAGAGTGTTACACTGCAAATAAACGTTTACAATTAGCATGTGACTTGCGACCTAGTTTTACAACAACCGGTACATATAACAGGATGAACTTTTTGCTGTGTAATATCTGTAGCTTATGTTGGTCCACACCTCTATGTGTATTCAGAGCTATTTGTCCTAAAAAAAATCAGCCTTACAGTTTTACAATAACTAAATAGAACAGCAGAGTTCAGAAATCACCTGAAACAGTGTTCTAGAGACAGTCCTGTATTTCCACGTCTGCCTTTGACTCTCCACCTCCTCTTTGTGATTAGTTTATTTCTCTAAAATGTCAACAGTTCTACTGCTTGCCCAGGCCCAGTACCAGGAACCATATCCTTTTTTTGGTGAGTTCATTAAAAGATTATTGGCTGGATTTGTTCAGCTCAGTATCAGTTTATATCAGAGCTTTCTACATCTGTTCTCGATTTCGCGTTGTCTTCTGATGTGTCACCTAGCCTCGAGGAGTTCTCTCTGCTCCGCTTATTGTTGTTTACCACCTGCATAGCAACTGTCACAGTGTAAATACCATTCTGCATGTTGTTTGTAAATGTCTTGCATATGAAGTCATGGATTACACCCTCTCGAGCTGCTTGTTTTCTTGGGCTTTGGCATGCAGGTGGTTTATTTTATCGGGAGCGGAGCGTTTTGTGTCTGTGTGCAGGGGGGTACACACTGTTGACCTCATGAAACATGTTCTCTGTCTCACTTTGTTCTTCTCAGAGGATTATGGGCCAGATTATTTTCCAGGTAAAACTTTTTCAGGTTTGTTGGAATTATTTTTGATATTGTACAAATGCTAGGTTATTGTACAAAAAAAAAAATATTATTCTCCTTTTTAGAGAGTCCAGACTCTGAAAATCCAGATCCTCTTCCTGGAACCTACCAGCAGCAGGTTCAACTCCAGCCAGTGGTCCGTCAAGGAAAGCCAGGTATATCTGCTGAGTTCCCCTCCTGCCACAGCCTCATGTCACAAATATGGTTATTGTGACATGAGGCTGTGGCAGTGGTTTGTGTCAATAACTCAAACTTTTTTTTAATAACAATTGTAATTAAATCTCTTGTCTGTGTGGATGTTAAGAGTCCAATTTGGAGACGGAGCCTACAGAGCCCGGCCCTCTCGGTAAGAATGCTGCAGAGATGAAAACAGATAATCAGTTGTTTACAGTGAGGGGAGAAATTATTTTTTTGTGCATTTCCAGATTGCAGAGAGGAGCAGTATCCCTGTACCAGACTCTACTCTGTTCACAAGCCCTGCAAGCAGTGCCTCAACAGCCTCTGCTTCTACAGGTAGGTTGGACCTAAATTGACGTCAAAATTCAATGCACACAGTCATTACTTTTTCTAACCCTACACCAGTAAAAACGTCTTTGGAATTTGTAGGACAAACAAAGACACTGTTAGTAGGTCCACAATGTTCCACTTCAGCCACCTCAGTGCAAACTACTTGTGCCAGTTAGCCAAAGTGTAAAACTCCAAACAGGCAGAACAATTGTCCAGTATTTCCCTTATTATTTGGTATAATGTCCTCATGAACAATGCATGAGATTTAGTCTAGGGTAATTACCAGTGAAGTAAATATAAAGGTTGTGGAACCTTGGTGGATAAATGTGAATACAAAACACATCACTGGGCTACAACTGGATTGAGGTTTTATGTTTCTACGGAGCAGAAGAAAATATAAATGTTTAGGTAAAGGCTGGCATGAGTGTGTTCAGGCTTAATGTGATTCCATGAAATGACTCAACATTTCACAATGCCCTGTTATTCTTCTTAGTGGAGATGTAAATATTTAAAAACACATCAAAAATATAAAGTTTTATTTTTGAAAAAAGCTCAGCTATTGCTTAAACCATCTGTGCACTGTGTTTTTTTCCACTGGACATTAGTAAAAGGCACAATTCTTGACGACTACTTTCAGCTGCAGATTAATACAAATGTGGTGCTTTAGAGAGGGTTTAGAGAGTTTCTCACTGATGTCTTTTTAATAGTCTTTGGTATGAAAGATAATAGTCTTTTACATGTGAGAAGGATGTTTTGGATTTGTTGATATAAAGAAAACTGTAGAATATGTTTCTTTAACTGATGTCACCTCATCTCTGACCTCTACATGTGTTTTCGTTCAGTTTGCGACGGGTGTACGTCATCAACAAGGAGGTTTGTGTGAGGACCGTGTGTGCACATGACGAGCTGCTCAGGGGTGAGTTCTGTGCTCTGTGTGTTTGAGTGTGTGCGTATTCAAATATGGACACCTGTCATTAATCCCAGACTCCTCTCTGTCTGCGTGTAGCTGACCTGTGTCGTGATCAGTTCTCTCGCTGCGGCGTGGCAGCGCTGAGTGGACAGTGTTCATCACTAGGAGGAAGCTGTGGAAAGAGCTGTGGCGGCTGCTGATGGAGCACTGAGATCAGGGACACTACCTGCCCACATACTGCCGCTTTTCTACAACTCGTCCACATCCTCTAACACTGTCCTCCTTTTTCCTCTGATGCTTCCTGTACAACTCATTACTCTTGCATTTGAAGAATTTTTGTTTTATTACTGTTTACCTTTATTTTTCCTCGCATATGTCTGCCTTGTAGACACTGTGTGTATGGATTAATATACTCAAACTACAATGATGATTGTGTAAACCACTGGTGCTATAAAATCATCACACTGGTGCTAAAAAATGTAACTTTTAGAGATGCACATAAAACTGTGGAACATCTATTTTTTTTGCATATTGTTTCATATTAATCTCCTGCTTTGTGTTTGTTGATATGTTACTGTACTTGTGTTGAAAAGCAGTCATTGTCAGGATGATCAGATCATCAATGGTGGCCACTGTCATCAGACAAAATTAAAATTAATCTCCAGACGTCATCAGTGAAGATCATGAGATGTGTGAAGAAACAGGTGGTGAGTGACCTCAGTTTTTGTACTACTGCCAGCTGGATTTGGGCTTAGCAACCAAGCAGCAAGCTTATACGAATATATTCCAGTGGCAACAAGTGCTCTGAAAATGTGTTTCACAAACGCCCTCTGTACTACTGCTTTGTTAAACTGTCACTATAAAGACTGAGAAAAATAAAGTTTTTTTTTACGACAGCTGTTCAGTGTGTGATTGAGTCAAATATGTTTCATCACTGTAACGTGATCTGAGGCTGCCGCTCCATGTGCTGAAAGGTCTTTATAGAGACATGAATTATGGTGCACACGGTGAGTTTATTCTCCTGCAAACATGTGACTTCCATGTGTATACAAGTCATATTGCTATTTATCAGGCTTTATTCAATTTAATACAAAGATTGAAATGTATATGCACCTAATAAAACTAGTGATAACTACCAAAAACACAAACTGTTAAGTGTACCATCATATTCCATCAGTCATCTGGTCCTTTTTTCAAATGTACAATAGTGTCTATTCACATAATAACTAAAATATGTCTGTTTCTCAGAGTAAATACTGTGCAGCTCCTTCATTATGCTGAGTTCATTTGTTTCCTGGCACTCACAAACACTGAAGACCTTTCTTCCATCTTTGTCTGTCCTACGCTGTTAATATGACTGTGAGGGAATGGAGGCCAAACTCGGAACCTGGCAGATTTTCATTCCTTGCCCTACGTCCAGATTCTGTCTGGAAGAGAATCTTGTGGTGGTTTGGGTTTCGTCTTGAATGAGAGCAGGAAGTTTGGGAAGATGTTGAGCAAGGATCAAGTACAGATGGTTGCCAATAATCTGCAGCTGCTGCAGCTGAATCCAACTGCTGCTTTCCCTCACCTGTTGTGTGTGCCGCACGCTGACTGAAGTGTTCTTTACTGTGCAAATCATTAATAAAACAACATCAAATGACAGTAGTATTCAATTCAGTGTCAGAAAATAGAACATTTTAAACTGTATTAATTAGAGTGCCAACATTTTTAATAATGTCTCTATGGGTAAATATTGCTATCACAC
Organism: Channa striata; assembly: GCA_033026295.1. Lineage (NCBI taxonomy): Eukaryota > Metazoa > Chordata > Actinopteri > Anabantiformes > Channidae > Channa > Channa striata. Next base: position 14,036,247 of record CM065168.1, on the reverse strand, counting down.
GTTCATGACAAGTGGAATTTCCCTGGATTAGACGTTTGCTGTGCTGGTGCATTGTGGCATTAGCTGGATTTCAGTTTCCTTCCGACACTACAGGTGACGGAAAAGAGGGTTGCCGCCGTTTCATCTCCTGCTGCAGCTGCTCTTTCAGGGTGGACACCTACATTTTTTGAGAAAACAAAATTTCCCACTGATTTGAAGGTGACATTGGTACAAACTGATACCATAAACAAGTGCCTGCAGATAATAGAGGAACAGAATGCATGTTTTTTAGTGGTTGTGCGTGAGCGATTTGATGACCACTGAGCAGGTTCGAAATGAGATAAGCTGCCTCATTCTCAACCTGGTACTGGATGTTTGCATGTAAACATATCAACTTGTTTATAACAATTTAGTAGAAGCCTCTGCTAATCTAAAGTTATTAATGTGACATGTTCTGCACCAGCAGATTCACCAGGGAATTAAAACTGTCAGTGCGCTAACCCATGAATCCTATTGGCTCCCTGATGTTTCTACCTGCTCCTCCAGGCCTTTGACTCTGTGTCGGTGAGCTCGCTCTCTGGTCCCCAGAGTTCGCTCGATGTCCCTGAAGCTGCTCCTCAGTCTCTCTGCCTCCCGCTGGGCCTCGTCACGATGCCTCACCAAACTGTCGCACAGACCATGTGACTGCTCCATCTCAGCCAGCTGAGTCTAGTCATAAAACATATGCAAGGATACATACAAGTGGAAGAGACCAAAATGTGAACGTCTAACAGGACACAGAGTCGTGTAACAATAGACAGAGTTTGGCTAAAAGAAAAGCCAAACAACTCTGACCAATTAACCGCCCAGCAACATACTGCAGTTTCTCTGGTGACCCAGACGAAACTAAAGCCATCTCCAACTCAGCCCCCCAAAAAGCTACACGTCAGTTGTATAAAGCAAATCCTCCAGATTCTTTCAAACATCACTCTCTGTTTTTTTTTTTTTTTTTTTTTGGGGGGGGGGTAGGGGTAATATTTAATACGGACATTGTACTAGGGGCTGGAAGGATATAATCTGGATAATGTCCGTAGTGTTTTACTTGGATATTTTCGTTCACACATGCACCCCCCCCTAAAAAAGTCAGGATAATGTTAGGATTCCACTGCATGTCTCAAAGCAGATAAGACAGCAGCATGCCAAATTCTGTTGTACAAACATGTTAAACAAGCATTTAGTGACACTATTTAAACACCATTATAATAATATTATAAAGATTTGTCTGGTACAACTACAACCTGAACCTCCAACATGGCTGTTTCTAACATTCAATACATTTTCTTGTTAATTTCCCTTCATGGTTAGTGGTTTTAAGTTTATTTGTGCACCACAGGCTATAACACTTTTTTGTGTGATCCTCTGAGGTTATATAATTGGGTTCAAATCATACTGGTAAACTAATGTTAGGGGTTTGGGAAGTATTCTAGTGGAATTCTTCTATAGCCTGAGAAATTCTTAACTTAATATGGAGAAATGAGCATTTGTCTGAGATGTAAAGTCAGCCTGGAGTAAACAACCTTAATGACCATTTCTGAATTCTTATGAAACCCACTGTAGCTTCATTTATTTGCCTGTTTATAGCATGTCTGTGGTAACAAGAAATACAGAAATGCAGACATATATAACTTCTTTAGCAGAAAGTATTCTTACGCGGGTCATCTATACTAAGTTCCATTCTGTCTACAATCAAGACAGCAAGAATGTGTGGTTCACAAATTAAGAATAAGAGCAAAACAACTTCTGACTGCTGATTTTCGATGTCTAATAAGAAGCAGATGTGCCCAGAGTTGAAGAAACCAGGTTAGTTTTTAGTTACACCGAATTCAGTTGACACTTGCACAGTTATAGTAACTTTACAATCTTTTTAAGTGCAAAAATAATTTCTTACACTCCCTCTCGCTTGAACGACCAGTCAGTTATTTAGCAGTTTTTCAGATGTAACATACAAGAACAAGCAGCGCTCCTTTTGCAACACCAACCACAGAAAATCTAAAGGTTTTCCTCATTAAACCCTTTTCTCGTGCAAACTAAATTCCTCATTAGAGAAAGGCACAGAGTGTCTCCCAGTGAAAATTCGCTTTTAACTGGAGGCTGTGAGGTTTAATAAAAAGTGAAGGAGCATGAATTTATACATCACACAAACATAAAGTCCAAACTGTGGAATTAGATATTTTTCTGCTGTAGTCCACTCGCTCTGTACAACCTCTCACCTCCAGAGGTATAAAGCTCAGAAAACTGTGTTGAGTCAGGTTACTACCATTCAACAGCACTTTTAAAGGGATTAACGTTTGTTTGGCTCAGTATGTCAAAGCCGGAGTGATTCATGATAAATCTGTAATGTGGAGCCCACCTGCAGCATCAGTATCTGTTGCTGTGCTTCCTGCAGCTCCTGTTCGGCCGTGTTTAGAGACCGATCCAAGCGACTTTTCTCTGCAGACAGTCGCATGCTGCCTTCCTCACTCTTCAGCTTCTGACGTTCCACCTAACAAAAGGAGTAAAAGATGCCTGTTACCCTTTCCTAAAACCCGCATTTTTGCTGTCAAATTAACAAATCAAAATCAGCGTTCCTGCTTTATGATCATAAATGGAATTAAAGAACATTCAGTGCAAGGAGAACTAACTAAATTTAAGGCTGAAGAACATATGAGACATAATTTTAAATAAATATAATTTATTTGTAAATAATAAATCCCATAACATTAATTTACTAGTTAAACTGAAGTTGTCTTCATACTTTTGTAATACAACATTTTGTAGAAATTCCAACCAGACAGTTAATCCTGATGTTACTTCCACCCAACCATTTATTGTAATGTAATTTAATTTCAAATTAAATAAGATTATTTGCATAACTGATATGTCATAGTATACAGAATATTTTTGTCAATTAACAAATTGAAGCTTTATTTGTAAACTTATATCATATCATGTGTATCAGGTGTATTTTGCTATGCAACATGAGATTTTATCAGTCCTTCCAGGATGTCACAAACATTCTTATGAAGACTGGAGCCTTAAATCCCTCATTTATTAACATATTTTCTACAAAAATGCAATGTATGTTGCAATTTTTATGACATTTTAATTGGGAGGCTGTACAGAATTCACAGGGGGGACTACTTAATTTAATTCTTGATCACAACATCACAAATTCCTAGAGGCACAGTTTTATTAATGCTTTCCTGCACTACACATGACCCATGACGTTTCTTTCAAAGACACTCGTGAAAGTGTTGTGTTTGAAAATTAACAGGGTTTAAAGGCACCAAGTAGTGAATAGTGGAGCACTGTCAGACATAATAAGGCAAATCAAGATTTCCTGTATCCATTCATTTGAAAAAAGAAGTTGTGCCCTTGGTAACTCCATTTGACATTTAACAGTGGACAATTTAGAGTGAGCCTACTCTGGAAGATTTGTTCATGGATTTTTCAAATCACAAAAGCCTCTGTGTGAATACAGTGCTGACCTTATCGAGTGTGTTCCTCAGTGCATTCTTGTCTTTCTCCAGCCTCACAGCCTGTCTCTCGGCATCTTTTTTCTCAGTCTCAAGCATGGCGACCGCTCGCTGCAGCGCACGCAGCCGCTCCTCTACAGTGGCTCGCTCTGTCTGAGCTGACTGGGCACTGCGCTGAGCCTCCACAAGAGCAGCCGAGCGCAGACGCAAAGCCTGACGGAGGAAAGACACAGGCCACAGGCAAAGGCATCAGGCAACAGGCACCCAGAGGGATACACCTGACGTAGCAGATATGTGTTTGAAAATATCTTTCACCTCTTGAATGTTGCTGAGTTCAGTCTCCAGCTCCTCTCGTCTCAGCTCGCTCTGCTTCAGCTCACTCTGCAAGACCTGCACACACTCAGTGAGGGCGGCCACGTTTCTCTTTGCTTCAGCTAATGACGCCCGGGCTTCATCCATTCGTTCCTTTAGTAGCAAAGATTATTCAACACATAAACATTCACTTTTTATCCAGTGTGTTAGGGGCTTTGTTTTCTTCTGTCTTGCTCACCTGTTGAAGCCGTTTGTCCTGTTCAGCCACAGTCAGCGTCTTCTGCAGAGCAGCCAGACGACTCTGTGTGCTGCTGTGAGCAGATGTCGCCTCCTGGAGGCTCTGATACAGGGAAGTCGTCTTCTCTTTGAGTAAAGATTCACCTTCCTGAGCTTTGAGGAGAGAATGGCTCAGCCTCTCCACCTCTCTCTGCAGCAGAGACACACGGGCTTCTCCTTCTGCCACCTGTAGTTTGTAGGAATCAAATCACAGTGCAACTCAGCAGGCTGTAATAAAGAAAAGTTTCTTTAGTGTAGTCAGGGGAATTCAGGCTTACAGCTACAAAATGGTCCCGTGTATTTTTTGTATATTTTTCAGGGTCAGGTAGAATCTTTAGATGTATTTTTTTTTTACAATCATATCCACTACATTGGATTTTAACTGACATGAGGTGCTTGAATTGTAGCTTGTCAGGTTCAACTTAAGGGCTTTGAAAAAGATACTGCATGAGCGGTGCAGAAATGACCAGCCCCAAATTTCAAAGTTACTAACATGGTTCTTGTTGTTTTTTTCCCAAAAAATGTCCATATAAACCAGTGTAAATATTAATTAAATGACCTGCTGTCCATTAACAAAAAATGACCTTTAAAATAAAGTATGACCAAGCCTTTTGTGGGCACATAAATAAAAGATTGAGGACTCAGGTATCTGGCAATAAAGAGACTCTGTACGAGGGTGTTGCACCTGTTTGACTAGAGAGTCGTGGCGCTCCTGGGAGGCCTGGCTCTCAGCCTCCCGGTCTCCCAGACTCAGCTTGATTCTCTGCAGCTCCCCCTCCAGACTGCGCCTCCCCAGCTCCACCCTGGTGGCTCGGGCTTCAGCTGCCTCAAGCGCCTCCCGCAGACGCCTCCTCTCTGCCTCCAGACGCATCTCAGCAGCACGCTGCTTGTTTATCTGATCCTGCAGTGAGAAAGTGAGGAAAGGGATGGTTTTTAAGACCAGCTGATGAACATTTAGAGGGCAGATACAATTGTTGTGCTTTTAGCTCCAGATTAAAGATACGGTCCATAAAAAGTCCAGCCAGAAGCTGATTTTCCTACTCTGACTTTGAGTCCCTGCTCCTCCTGTTGTGCAGAGGGGGAATTATGTTGATAGGCGTTGGCATTAAAAGCAGACATATGGAGAGCTGACATGAGACACCACAGGAGGTGTAATACTGTGTGCACGTGGCATCTGTTGTTGTTATGTTCATGGACACCACGTGCTTCTAGACGGCAGCACCTCACTGTTTAGTGCAGCCACACGATGGTCATGCACACAAGAGCACAAGCTTGTGTGTACCTGTGTGTGTTTCTTATCTGCCTCAGAAGTCTGCAGCGCTCGTTCCAAATCCTTCACCCTGTCGGTGAGAGCTCTCCTCTCTCTTTCTACTCTCCTCACTGCTTCCTCCTCCTGCTGGAGCAAAATCTGAGTGGAGCTCAGACGCTCGTCCAGACCACGTTTTCCTAAAAAGACACCGACAGACATTGATACAAGAGACATGACATTAGGTATAGTGGTTTTTACCTGTAGTTCAATTTTAGGTAAAACTCTTCATAAGTCAATCAATTCATCTACTGAGTGTTTGAAAAAAAATAAACAAAATTGTGTAACCTTCTTGACATTCCTGTAGGGTGTTTTGTAGCTGAGTGAGACGACTCTGTGCAGAGTCTCTGTCCTGGGTCAGTTCCTCCACCTCCCTCTGCAGGGCACCCAGCTGGCATCGGGCATCATCCTTCAAAGCCAGTCATAAAAGGATTTAAAACAAATAAACAGAAACTTTTCCTTGATTTATTATGATTATTTATTTGTAATTTTTTTAAGGCCTCGATGGTCTTTTACCCGCTCTTTCATTGCATCACGCAGCTCCTGGAGAAAGTCTCTGAGGCCACTTCGCAGTGTCTCTGGGTCCAGCTCTGGCTGAGGGAGAGGCAGCGGTGTATCCCCTCTTTCAGGTGAGACAGCCCCTGAGCCCAAAGTATTGTCAGGGGTGCTCACTTGAAATTCTGTATGAATTAAACATAAACAGTTACACTAAAGTAGTCAGTCCAACTTCTCAAAAAGCTATATATATATATATATTTGTTTTTATCAACCATTATTTCAGACCTGGTCTGGAAATAGAAATGCATTATTTAATTCTTTGGCAGCATAGCCATGTAAAAAAATAGATTTTCTTGTTTTACTCGCCAAGTTCTATTGTTTTGCATGTCATGTATGTTATGATGTAATTTTATTGTGGTGGACAAAAATGGTGATAATGTACTGATACTGTACTGACTGTAATTTTGCATTGTGTGTTTAGTATAAAGGACTTTTTGGTGTTATACAAATCAATTGTAATATTTTCTGTGTTTTAATAATAATAATAAACAAAACCTTTCATCAGTAAAAAACTACAGTTCTTCATAAATTGACCATGTTTCAGAGATGATTTTGACGTTTCACTCCTACCTTTAGGAGGTGACAGAGAGGAGCGCAGGGGTGAGATACTGTTGTGGCGTGACATGGTGCCAGGGGATGCAGAGCTCCCCCCAGGGCTCCTTCCTCTGCTTCCTCTGCCACTTGCTCCGATGCCCAGCGTTCGCGTCAGTGCAGACTGGAGGCTGCTCAGACGAAACTCCAGCTCCCTCCTCCCCACCTCAGCCCGGAGCAGCTCTGCTTCTGTTGCGGCCAGTCGGCCCTGAGCCTGGCTCAGCTGCAGGCTGGACTGGGTGGCAGAGTCCTGAGCAGCCTGAGCACGTAGTGACAAGTTCTTGGCTTCGTCCTGCAGCTTCTTCTCACAGCCACGTGCCTCTTGCAGCTGAGCGGTGAGTTCTCTCTCACAGACCCGCCAGCTTGACTCAGACTCCATTAGACGCTTTTGAACCAGGGAAAGCTACGATAAATAATCAAAAGGAAAAAAATCATGACTCGGTACAAATAGGAAACATGACAAGAGCCTATAAATTCCCCCTCTCCCTCCTCACCTCTTTTTTAAGGGAATCTCGAACCATTTCAGCTTCGGTTAATTTATGTTTGAGGGTAAAAACCTCTTTCCCTCTCTCCTCCTCTCTTTGCTCCTCCAGCGACAGGCGAGACTGCAGCTCTACCACTTCCCTCCCCCTCTGCTCCTTCTCTACATCAAGAACCTTCAGCTGGAGCCCAGAAAAAACATGTCAGTGTACTGTCATTGTAAAAACCTAAAAATCTGCTTGCTGTTTGTTTCATGATGACAAAATATGACATTAAAACTGAAAACCAATCTTTTGAAACATAGCTGTGAAGCATCAAATCCTGAGCCTTTGTCCTAAATGTCACAGAGTTGGGAACAGGACTTGACCACGTCTGACCTGTCTGCGAAGCTCCTGGAGTTCACGTCGAGCTTCAAGTCGTGACCTTTCAACTTCTCTCAGACAGCTACGCAGCTCTGTCACTTCCTTCTGAGCAGATGACAAAGTCTCCTTCAGCACAGCGAGCTGCTGCTCCTTCTCCTCGCACTGTCGTTTCACGCTAAATAAGTCGACACACAAACACTTCATCTTATTGTTCCTGCAGTTTTCTTATGTCTGACAGAGGCTCTTTCCCATTCTGCAGTGTTTACCTGATTCTCTCAGTTTCTGCATTTTGAAGGGCTCCTCTTAACTGGGTGTTTGATTGGCTGAGTGTGTCTTTCTCCTTAGTGACATCTGCAAGGCTGCGTCGCAGCTCTGTGCGTTCTCGTCTGTAGTTTTCTTCTGTGTCCTGACTTTGGTTGAGGCGGCACTCAAGCTCCAGCATGTCTCGTCTCAGCTGGTCTCTGCTCTCTTCGTTTGCTGAGAGAGAAGCTCTGCACTGCTCCAACTGGAGAGTAAAACTCGTGTGTTACAAAATGATGTAAATGGACAGTATCAAAACAAGTGTTAAAATATTCATTGCATTGAAACATTTTTCAACAGAGTTCGGAGAAACATTAGATCACATGTCAAGGAGGAAGTGATTTTTAGTGCAGATTCTGAACTGGTTAGAGCTTTCATTAACCACGGAAACTAAGGCTTTTTTACATTTTAATTTTTTCTTTTGATTTATTGCAGTTGCTGAAAGTGTATTCATCAATACACATTTGATGTTTATTAATGCATATCCAGTTCCAGAGAGACTGACTAAACTTTCTGAATGTTTCCTAGAATCAAAAAAAAAAGAGAATTTTGTGACTTTGTCATTAAATAATTTTTAAGTTCTCTTGGGGCATGACCACCTACCTCTTTGAGAGCAACATCAGCATGTGACTGAAGGTCAGTGCAAGTCTCTCGTAGACTGTGGAGTTCCCGTTCATGAACAGAGGCTGCATCTTCTAGGCGAGAGCGAACCTCCAGCAGCTCAGCAGTCAGTGCTCCGACTCTGATCTAGAGAAAACAAAAAAAATTGAGCTGATCTTCCTAATTCTTTTGTTTAAGATGTGGCTGAAGATGTTTAAAATAAAGTCACCTGCTCCTGCTCTTTGAAATGGGCTGCTTCTAGTGACATCCTCTCAACCTCCAGAGCTGCAGCTGACAGCTCAGTCTGCAGACTGGACACCCTGTCAGATAAAACTGTTTTCTCTGCCTCCTTCAGAGAAAGGGCCTAGGAAGAGAGAAGTCTGGTTAACAGAGAAAAAAAGTATGTGCAGATTGTTCTGAGTAAGGTCTCATTGTTTTTAAGGTAATACCATGTTAGAAATGTTTTGTTATAGTTAATTATAACCATTATCATGTAATACATTTTATTTTACCCTTTTTAATGCTAAACTATTTTTTTATCAATGTACATGGTGATATTTTTATTATATTAGGATTCCTAAGAGATGATATGCACAATGCATTAGTTCTAGAGCCACATCAGACCTGTTGTTTCTCAGTCTCAGCCTGAAGCAGACTCTGATCTCTGTTGTGCTGGAGACTCCTCAGTTCATCCTGCAGTTCCTCTCTTTCTCTCTGTGATCTCTGGATCTTATCCTCCAGGTCCTCCCTCAGCTTCCTTAGAGCAATCTCATTCTCCATCAGCAGGTTGTGCCGCAAGACTTCCTGTGAAACAAAACGGGCAAGAGCACAAAACCTGGGTGAAAGAGTTCCGAACGAAAAAGCCTACAAACAGCAGAAACACTGAACCTGCCTGACCTTTTCTGCGATGAGTCTCTCCACCTCCTCATGATGTTCGGAGATGGCCTTGCGTAAAGCCTGCTGGGCTTCCAGCTGTGCAGCATTGAGAATCTGAGTCAGAGACTGTTTCTCCCTCTCAGCCTGGGCCAATGCATTCTCCCATTCGGACCGTACACGCCTTAGTTCAGCTGGAAATCCCATCCAGGAAAAACACACAAAACTCAATCATTCGGTTTTTGTTCTGTTACATCACTGATTGTCTCTTTCATACTAGCACATCTGTGTTCTAGTCGTCTCTCTCCTGCTTTCATCATTTGATGCTTTTCTTTGCTTTTTGCATCTTCTCTTCCAGATGCTGTATCATAGTTGCTCACCTGTAGCAGTTTCACAGCGAACTCGAAGACTTTGATTCTCGGTTTCCAGCTGCTCTCTCCGAGACTCCACCTGAACAAGTTGCTGCTGCACCTCAAAGAGACTGGTCTCCAGTGACTCCCGCTCCGACCTGCATGATTAAAAACACAAGTTACACACAAATGCATGTGAAAAGTTGTGTGTCACGGACAAATAACATACCTGAAAGCAGCCAGTTCCTCTGACAGCACTGTGTTCTCCCTCTCAGACGCCGTCAGCTGGACCACTAGAGCAGCTTTGTCTCGGGCCAGTTCTGCCCGACTACGGCCAGCCTCCTCTAAGGCCACTTCGTTTCGCTGGCCCTCTCCTTTGGCAAGACTCAACTCTGATCCGAGAGCAGTCACCTCACCACAGAGCTGTTAACAAAGTAAGTAAAAAAATAAAAAACAGTCTGTAGAGTAAAACGGAAAACTCAATCCCATTTGAAAATATGCTGTGATTGTGTAATTTTTTCCTATTTCAATTCCAAGTTTCCATTATTGTTTTAGTCAAATGAAAATAAATAAACCAGCACTGTAGCTGAATTCTCTTCACATCACCTATTTCTAAGGCATGTAACTAAAAATGAACTGTGTTTTCAATGGAAGGTGCATCATACACAGTGTTTGACAGTGCTTTAAGGGCAGATGGAACCTTTAAATGATGATGTAATATAATCCGTCATGTACCTGGGTGACTTTCTCCTGCAGCTTAAGTCTCTCAGCCCTGAGAGTCTGGAGCTCTGCCTCCATCCCCACCCGACTTAGCTCCGCGTCCTGCAGCGACTGGTTCAGAGTAATGCGGGCAGAGTCCAGCTCCAGTCTGTCCTGTTCCAACCGGACCAGCTCATCTCTGATAGTCAGCTTCTCCTTCCCTGCCTCCCGTTTCTGAGCCTGCAGGAGGGACTTTTCTTCCTCCAGCTTAGATGCAAAAGTTAAAAGTGAGACTATGAGAGAACGCTGAATTCCTAAAGCCTGTCACTTCACCAACTACAAATTCATTATTACATCTGGCAACATGTGTCTCTCAACAATCATAACAACTTTATGCAGCAAGTGCTCAGGCTTGCAGGAGTGTGAGGTGTAAGAGAAAGTTTCAGTTTAAACAAATTCTCTAATTATTCACCTACATCTTCAGCTACAGGTAAGAAAGAGATAACAGAAGCATTGAGACCACTGAAAGAAGCCCATGATGGAAATGTTTGGCTTTATGTGTTGCAGTTTGGAACAAGTAAAAAAAATTATTAGCTAAACCAGAACTCCTCTTACCTTGAGGATATAGGAGTTAAGGTCAGCTTTATCCTGGGCCAAGTTCTCATTCATGCTGCCCATCTTGGCCAGAGAGTCTCTAAGCGCTGCATCCTCAGACTGCAGCTTGTTAAGCAGCAGAGAGAGCTCTGCATTATTGCTCTCAGCCTGGGGAGAGATCACGGTTTGCACAAAGGTCACAGACCACATAAGTAACAAAGTTAGAGAAAATCAACAAACTGGGTTTTTCTTACGCGAGCCAGGGCTTCAGAGAGTTGGGCTTTCTCTTGCTCAAGCAGCTGCTTCTCAACCTCCATCTGCTGGTGAGCTTCCCTCACTGCGGACAACTGTCCGCGCTGAGCAGAGGCTCGACTTTCACTCTGATCCAACTGTTTCTGTCTGTAGCAAAACAGTACATGCAATTTGTATTAGGGCAAAGCATTTCATGGTTACTAATGATATAGGCAGGCATATATTTGTGTATTGTTTAAGCAGAGCAGACACACAAAGGACTTAGTATTAGGTGAAATAAAGACAGTGGCTGAAGAATTAAATATAAAAACACAGGCAACAAAAAGTTGATAAATCTGAAGGACATACACAGATGTCCTGAAGCTGGATGCTTTTTCTACCCATTTGTTTTATAGTTTAAATGTATTCTATTAGTGTTTTATTCAGATTTTCTTATACAAAAAGCGTCTGAAAAGGTACATTTTGTATATAGCCTGGGTAAGGATCTGTCATGGCAGCTCTGCAATGGTGCCAGGGAGGTCAGCAAATTCTGTTTTGTAAGCTAATACACACCTGCTGAATGGCTCCCTGTGTACTACGTGTGTTGGCTGCACTAGACTTTGTGGATTAGTGTCACAATCGTATTCACTTAATCGCTATCGATCGGCCTACTTACATCCTCTGAACTTCTGCCTTTGCCCGGTCTCTCTCCTGAACAGCAGCCTCCTTCTCCTCCCTGTTATGATCTTGCTCTCGTTGCGTGGACGCCACAGTCAGCTGCAGCTTTTCACAGTCCATCTTCAGGAGCTGGTTGCTGCTCTGCACTATCTGCAAAGTCTTCTCCAAGCTTGTCTTCTCACTGCAACATTCATGATGTGTGAATGAGAACAGTGCATGTTACAATCTCTAGATTCAAGGATTAGAGGTAAAAGGTGATGTAACTGTCTGTTAACCTGGCCAGCGCGTCTCTTTCCTGCTTGAGACGGTCCTTTTCTCTCTGTGTTATCTCCCTCTCTCTCTGAGCAGTGTCCCTCTCTCTCTTCATAGCTTGACTTTGCTGTTCTGCATCTTTTTTAGCTGACTCTGTCTCTGAAAGCTGCTTTTTTAACTGCTGTAAGGAAGAGTGGCTGGAGAGTAGCCGCCCCCTAATATCCTAATAACAAAAGACAGATAAAAAATATCCTGAAGAAATCAACAAGGTACATGCATACATCAATTACAATAATAAGTAAGAGATTTTAAGTGTGAAGTTAATTTGAAGACAACATTGTGTTTGTGGTTATTTAACATAAGAAAAATTTTGACGTGTCACCTGCAACTGGAGCGTCTTGCTTGTGACTGCAGAGCGGAGAGCAGACAGCGCTGCCTCTGGAAGAGGAGCCAGTGAGGACTGTCGAGAGGGGGAGGATGAGCGGTGAGGTGAGGACACAACAATCAAGGGCAGCAGTGGAGCCTCGGAGTTGCCCTGGTCTGCTTCTGATGAAGATTCTCCATCTGATAAGACTGTCTATGAAATAAATTTAAAATGAGACACTGCTAAATGCAAGCTATGATGATATGGAATTGTTGTGACGTGTTTCACTTTTTACCTGTGCAATGTCCCGCAGCGTGTTGAACAGCGTGTCAGTGTGAGCTCTCATTACCTGAAGGTCAGACTCACCATTGCCGCTCTGATCCTGCAGGAAAAATTATTTATTATTTACATGGACGAGGAAAACTAAACCATATGACACAGCCTTCATGACTGGACTCCTACCTCAAGCTTCCTCATCAATACGGCAATTTCTCTTTCCCGCTCTTCAATTAGGCCCTTTAGTCTCTCTCCATCTCTCACTGACTCCGACAATCTGAAAGGTGACACAAAGAAAAGCATTAAACATCTTTTAACAGCAACTTTTAAACTATTAACTCAGTGAGTCTGTTAAGTGTGACCGACCTGAGGTTGAGCTCACTTCTCTCTGCATCTGTTCTGGTCTGAAAGCTCATCATCTCTGCGACTCGTTCTCTCAGCTGCTGCTCCAGCTGAACCCTCAGAGCTTTCTCACGCTCCAGAGCCAGAGCTGTCCCTCCCTCACGGTTATGCAGCGTGGCAGACAGACCTGCACAGGACAGCTGGGTAGAGTGAGACACCCGCGCTAGCTCCTTCCGCATGTCCAACAGGTCCCTGAGGTTGGAGAGAGATCAATAAAAATTGTGATTCTGCGGACATTTCAAGATGCAAACAACATTTTGATTACAAACTTCCAATCTTGACCTTTCTGTATTGCTCTTCAGTTCACAAACATGCCTCCTGAACCCAACCACTTGGCGCCAGAGCATCAGCAGGCGACTGTGCTCACTGCTGAAGTAACTGTGGAAAGACTGAAATGAAGAATAACGTGAACATAACAAGAAACAACTTCACACTTGTTAATTCTAAAGCATCTTTGCCCCACCTCTTCTTCTCTCCTCCAGTCAGACTCCTTTTGTTCCAGTTCCTCCCTGGCTTTCGTCCAATCAGCGGTGAGCCTGCGGATGTCCTGGCTGAGAGCCTCATTGGCCAAACTGGCCTGCTCCAACTGCTCTCTCAACATGGCGTTTACTGCAGACAAACTGCTGCTCCTGAAAAACAAGATAACAAGGCAAAAATAAATGAATCTGACAAATCTACTAAGACCAAAAATAGCCATGCATCAAGATGTATAAAAGCTCAGTAACCTCTGTTGTTCCTCTTCCAGGCGGATTAGAGCATCTTCCAGATTGCTGCTTGATTCCTCTTGATGGCGACCATTGGATGTTTCGCTGTGACTCTAAATGAGGAAATGTGAAAGTTAAGTGCAGTGTGGGTAAAAGTCGTCTTCCTTAATGTTAAAAATTGCTAAACGTCACTTACACTCTGACTACATTTCTCCAACTCTGAGGACTTCTCCTGCAGCATATGTTCCAGATCCCCACACCTCTTTTTGTACTGAAGTACCTAAATTAGCAGCACAATAAAATCACCAGTACTGCCTTGACAAGTACATTTGAGCAAAAGACAAGAGGACAACAATCATACCTTTGCTTGTAGCTTCTGCACCAGCTGTGCCTGCCTCTGCTGACCCTCCTGGTACGCGGTGAGTTTACGCTTGTAGGCTGCTTGTTCTTCATCTAGCCGCCTGCGTAAATCCACATTCTGCTGTGCCAGGCTGCGTGACTCTGGTGAATCTTGGTCCCCATCTCCTGTCTCAAAACGCAAGGCCTGCTCCAGCTGTGGGTTTAATGAAAATAAGAAGCATGGATGTGTGAATGTTCACTTTTACACAAAATAATTTCACAGTTCGTCAAAACTTCACACAGCTTAATTGCTGTGTATTTAAACATTTATCTACAGGTACTTTAAAGTCCAACTTAGTATAAGAAGCACAAAGTTAATTTTTGACAGAAGCTAACTAATTATTCGTATTGTAAGGTTCATTAGTTGTTTTGCAGCACTTTAATTATTTTGTCACTGTGAAGAAAGTGTAGATTCTAAGGGAAATAAATGGCTATTGTTTGGACGTGTCAAACCAATGTCAAATTTGAGATTTTCCTTCAAAAAAACTTCCACATATGTGTGAGTATTCAAAAAGGCCATGTTTACTACAGAAGCCTGTGAGGAGGTTTATAATGATCTGTGAAGGTTAATAAACACAATTCAGTGTTTCAATTCAATTGTACAATCAGTTTAACTCTTACCAGCCTAGTAGACTGTTTTATATTATATAGTTTACAGTTATAAGTTTATACGAATAATTGGTGAAGGCAGTAAGTTTCTCTGATGTAGAGAAATTTGAAGAAATGTTTCAGGTTTGCCTTTTGTTTTCAGGCACAGACTTGCATGCTTCCTTCAGTAATTAGATGGGCTGTCCACCCAATACCACTACACCTCCCCTCTACTGGAGCCCCTGTTTACAGTCGCCTGGGTGACAGGCTCCATGGCAACATTACACTTCAGCTCATTCCAGCCCCCATCACCTGGGAGACCGGAAAATCTCAGACAAAGAAACGGCAAGAAAATTGTTGAGTGGAACCAAATGAAAACGCATCAAACATTCTCGTATTTCTATTCACAGTTATCTGAAGGATTTTTAAAGTCTTGTTATCGTTGTTTTTACACAAACAAGCAGGGATGAGGCGCACACACCACTTATGTTATAAAAAAAACCCTGAAATAGTCTGTTCAAATTTTGTTGATATCCAGCTGTTAACAACCAATCTCAACTCACTATTTATATTTCATATCTTATTGCACCTTTGCCCATCTCACCATTGCTGCTGTTGTTGCACTGGTGTGTTGCCTTACCCTCTCACTAATTGCACCATATTTGATTGCGAGCTCATCTCGATCGGCCCTGCTGTGTGCCAGCAGGTCCTCCAGCCTGGCCAGCTCTCCCTGCAGAACCCGGTTCTCCTCCTGGAGGGACATGACGGAGGACATGGCTCCTGCTGCTCAGAGACAACGAAGAGAGAACATCCATTAGGTAAAGAAAGAAGAGTCTGTTGCAAATGTACATTTAAAGTGATGGAATGAGCAGATTGTTCAAACTCACAACTATCGCTGAGATTCTTTGTTACAATCTCCCGTACTCGTGCTGGTAGACATGTAGGGGGGGCATCAGGTGAGGGGCCCCGCACTGTCAACTTCTTCTCCTCAGAGAAAACACTCTCCTCCAGCCTCTGCGGGGCAAAACACACACACACATTTACTTATCTGGTTCAGATTTCAACAACCACAGAGAAATACAACGACTGACATCTGGACATATAAGGCACAGCTCCATTTGCAGGCACCACAGAAACGCACAATTACCAGAAAAACGTTGGTGTGTCTGACAGGTGCCACAAAAACCATGTGGTGCCACAATAGTGGAAAACTGGAGGGTCATGAAAACACTGTCGTCAGCACAAACGAACACACACAACGTGACCGAACATGACACATCACAAACGTTGATAAAGCGACTGGAGATGGATGGACCGGTCCGGTCTCCTCACCTGGATCACAGACTCCAGCTTGTTGGAGTCCGTGTCTGAGCTTTCAGCAGCGCTCATGGCGGTGGCCGCAGATACTTAAAATCCTCCGGGAATCAGGATTAACTCCGAGTAAAAAAACGAAAAACGAAAACACTTCGTCCTCACAAGTTCAACGACCGTGATCAGCTTCCTACTGCACCGATAAGGAGGAGAAGTTCAGAGCTGGTCGCTGCTGCAGGAGCGGACACAGTTTGGGGGCAGCCCGTCCCGTCGCCTCCTCCTCCGGCACAGACACGCAGAGTCCCAGGACAGCAGGATTAGTCGGTTTAAGGAGCGCACCTCCTCCACCTCCTCCACCTCCTCCACCAATGTCACTGCGCAAGGACGCTGAAATAAAACCTCAATCACCTTCATTCCATTTCCACATCGGTTTTGGGTTTTGCGAAACACTGTCGATTAGGCCTGATTGACAGGGAACCAACGGACACGTGTTGATGCTCGACTGTTTGAGTCTTTTTCTTCTAGGACAGGAAATGCTCACTGAACTGTGGTTATAGTTCCTAATGGGTGTTAAGATAAAGGAAGGTGAGAGGTAGGCTATTTATGAATTTAATGAATTAATTTACACAACACATCACAAACTCATATTTTATTACTTTATGACTGCAAGACAGGCACCAGTTCCATCTATAGCAGGCCCTGAGAACAAAAGCATTGGTTTTGGAAAAGGAAGGAAATGCAAAGCGTTGAAGGTCCTGAGGTCATCTGGGGTTTTAGAAAATAGTGGGAGAAAAAGGAAAGCTGAGTGAAGGCACATGGTCTTATTACCATGGCCTAAAAATAGGGTCTTAGAATTGATCTATTGTTTTTTTTCTGAAATATGATGGACAGAATATTCACGTTCTCCTTTCTGTACAAATTGTGTTTAGAATTAACATTTTCTATTCAAACTGTAGCTCGACTAATTTGACCTTTTTTATGGCATGTGCGTAAATGTGTCTAATTTTTTAGATGGATTTATTGACATTTTAACTATACAATCTAATATTTTAAATTGATCAAGAAATTATTTTGCATATTGTTGGTTAATAAAAAATCGTGGTCCACACTAAAGGTTTTGTTTCGGGTTATCGGTAATGTGCTATGACGGATCTTTTGCTGTGCAGTTGACGATTCAGTTTAAATGGAAAATATGTTTATATAATCTCAGCATTGTCGTATATACTATAGTACTTTATAAAGTCTTTATTAACACAAAAATGCACAATTAAAGCAGAGTTATCCATGTGCTGTCTTGTGCTCTTTGAATGCTTCACTCCTCTGTGTAAAACATGTTTTGGTTAAATAGCAGTTTTTTGTTTAAAGCAGAGATGAATTTATACCTCCAGAACAAGTATATGTGATGGTAAGACTATAACAAAAGCATTAAACTGCATGTGTTAGGAGCATGAAAATTAAAGACAACAGGGTCATTGTGTCAGTACCAGACCCCACACTGCCTCAACACACACACACACGTACTTCTATCCGTGGGAGGACCCTCACTGACATTATTACTTTTCCCTTCTCATCCATAAAACCAGCAGCTATTTGTCTCTTGAAACAATATCCAGAATGTGCTCAGACAGGTCCTCACAAATGTGCTTACACAAGAGCCCACCCACCTACATGCAAATCATTTGCAATATTGGAACGTTTGGTCTTTAAACAATATTAGTTTCATGACCACCTCCAGCACATTTATTGTAACTAATACATCATAAACTTAAGTGACTGTACATGAATGTGGGCTTACTTCAAGCTTTCTGTTCGCTTGTTTATAAGGTTTGACATCCGTGGCGCCCCCGACCGGCCTGTGAGCAGATGACTGATCTCAGTGGGATGGAGCCTTGAATCGGACCCACCTGTTGGTCTGTCACCACCACGCTCGGTTCTGCACCTTTCCAAAGGCTCTTGGTGTGTGATTGCAGTGATTGAGCCCTGAATTCACCGCTGCATAAAACCAACACCTCCAGCCTTCAGCCGCTTCCTCTCACTGAAGGGAACTACAGGCAACAGTGTCTTTGATTCATCCACATCCCCTTTGTCCCAGCGCACAAACAGCACAGAGACATCACTAACGACACGCCCAAGTTTCCAAAAGTCCCTGCTGTGGGTGGAGTGGGACTGAGGGTCGTACGTGAAACCGCGCAGCACCCGACAACAATAAACTACCGATAAATCCGGACTTTTGTTTTCAGGAGCGGACGCAGCGCTGCCCTGGAAACTGGACTTCCTCGGAGTCAACGCTTGCTGAGGCGATGCCCACGTTGCGCAGCGTTTACTGCAACCGTCGCAGTGAAATCAGCCACTTCCCCAAACGGACTGATTGTCTCACCTCGGCAGATCGTTTCGGTGTGTCCCTCCATTCCTCGGAGCCGGATTCGGGATTATAAACGCCATCCACGGCGTTTAGCAGAAGCGCTGCCTCCTTCTCAGCCCGTCTCCACGCTTTTTCCGGGGAGGGACTTCCAGACTGCAGCACCACGGAGCGTTTCCATCAACGTCTGTGTGCTGGCATCATGTGATCTCAAGCGTTTCTGCTAATAAAAACAAACTCCCTCCAAACTCTTAATGCGTTTTACTACACTATGAACATTCGAGTAAATGTTTTCATCGGTCTGACAGCTTTGCAATTGAATTTTACAAGCAATTTTCCATATTGGTTTAGTTATTTAAATATGGGATCCTAAAAAACTAACGGTTTTAAAACACTATGAAGTTGTAGGGCCCACTTGTAGAATAACTATTTTCGTTACATAAATGTATTTACTGATAACCAAATATATATATATAATTGAACTCTAGTTCCACATTTTTTGTAACATAACCAAATTTCCACAACGGTCAGCTTTAAAACAATCCAACTGTAATGAGGCAAAATGACATGTCAGAAAAAGAAGTCAAAACAAGGTCCGAAGAAGTAGTTTATTTACAAGACAACATAGGTTTACATTTTATACATTTTTGATTTCATTCAGAAAGGCACTTAATCAAATACTTGAACGCAGATTCTCAACATGATGAAGGAAATTCTGTTTGGTAAAAGGCACATTTTAAAAGCAACAGAAGACATATGAATGGAGTACACAACGAGACAGGAACAGGCAAAACACGTTCAAACTTTGAATGACAGACAAAAGGGCAATCAGGATATATTTCCCCCCTTAAATTCACAATTTTTAATAATCTTTGTATTTCTGATGAGGACTTAAGAGCTTTAATGCAAAACTAGTCTATTTTTTAAAACAAGAACGATAAGAAAAAAACAAAAACATGCTGTTATACAGCTTAACAAAACATGGATTCCCTAATAGGTCAATCATTTTACTTCCCCTCATAGTAAAAAAAAACTATTGTGAGTGGTGCTGCTGTAATTAGATTTCACTATGGCAAGAGCAGGAAAAAACACGCATGATATGGTTAAGAAACAGAAGGACACAATCACTTCTAGTTCTGGGTAGATTAGCAGTCAGAGGACTAAAACTAAAACTAAACTTGTTTTAGGGCAATGGATAAATTGTTTCACCTGTTTAGGGTAACAAGTAAATCATTCCCCTTCAACCATCAATATCAAAGAGAGCAGAGACTTCAATAATGATCTTTAGTGGTTACCTGAAGTCTAAAATCAAAGAAAAAAAATCAAATCCTAGTGCATAGGAGAGGACAAAAGAACAAAAAAAAGGACTGTAAAAAAAAATACGTACGTCTTTCTTTGTTCCTCCAGAGTGTGTTGGTCAGCGGGCTATACTTTCTGTGATCAGACTCTTTACAGAACGAGTGCAGTGAAGAAGTCAGTCAAGTTATGTTAACAGTTCCCCACTTTTAGTTTTGTTTTATTTTGCCACAACCGTCCCATCTGTGGAATGTTTAGAACCTGAGTGTGTGCATGTTTTTCACAACTCAACTAAACTGGACCCATCCTGATTTGACGGTGTCTTTACAGGAGCTGTGGACGACACATGGTGGAGCATGACAGCATTGATGCAGTGAAATGAACACAAATGTCACAAAGATGGAAGACAAAGTTTATTACTGCACAGAGGGAGATGCAGAGGACTGAAAAACTTACTTGGATCCTGCAGCTGTAAAATCCCCCCACATGTCAGAACTGGGAGGGGTTGCAGAGATGGGGGAGCCAAAGTCTAAAAGAGGGGCTGGATTTGGAGAAAAACAATAATGAAAAAAAAAAGGAATGATGTCTGCATTTGATGAAGATGATTAAAATGTGATTTGTTACAAAAGCAGGGTGATCACCTGTGTTGGCCTGAACAGCTGGGACTGTCTGTTGTCCTCCAGGAGGTGGTACAATACCTCCAGCCTTTGCTCCGGGTGGGGGTGGGAGCAGACCACCACCCATTGGCCTTGTTTTGGCACCACCTGCATCCTTCTTCTTAATGTTCTGTGAAGACAGACTTATTATTATTTCCAAAGGTTCATGTGAATAAACTATTCTTTTGTTAAAATGGTTGTAACATTTTGTTAAAATGATAATACTCACCCCAATGCTGATCTTGATCGTCTGTCCCTCTTTGAAACTCAGGTCAAGTTTAGGTGCTGTGCTCTGAGTAGCTTCCAGTTTTGCCAGTTCACCTTCTTGTTTCACCCATCTTTAAAAATTTTGATTTAAAGCATGATATTCCACCATTAAATAAGTCTGGATAAAGTTAAATAAAAAAAAAACTGAGAAATTAAGCAGAAATAAGATCAGTGGTGAATAGTTAGAAAATATTGTCAACTTGTTAACTGTTGCCAATTTGCACATTTATTTAATATCTCTTTCGAATAGACATGTATGCTTTTCCACTCACACAGCAAATGCGCAAATAATACAGTTTACATACATATTTGCACATAAAATAATATGTACATTTTGTATATGTAAATATAGATCACATAATCAAAAATAGTAAACCAGGCTGACTTACTTAAAATGGTCTTGTAAAGCAACGTTGAAGTCAAATGAGTCTCCGCGATCAGCAAAACCCAGACCAATAAAAGCATGACGTCCTTTATTTCAAAAACAAAACAAAAAACACATTAACACACACACAAATTTTAACTGAAAACTCTTTTGAATTTAATCAAGCTCATGCGGTAGCTTTTATTGTAAAGATGAAAAAAGCAGAGTTGTCTAGATATGTCATAAGATTCCCAGACACAGATGGCAGTTGAAGAGACTCTTTTTATTTGATATTTTTAATGAGTGTCTTACCATTTCCATCTTCTATCCTGATTACAAAATATCTGCTGGAGTCTGTAACTGCCTCAACAGCACAACCAGGATACTGTTCGACTGGAGCTTGTGCAAACAGCTCTCCTGCAAAGAACAAATTTACACCAAAAAAATTGCTTAAGATTATTTTGGGCATTGTAAACAGTTAAATAAATTATATTTTCACATCAGATATTTATGATAAAGATTAAAAGGGCAGATATACAGTTGTAGCATCTAGTGAGCCCCAAATGTAACAGAAAAGACTCACCTCCACAACTAGAATCCAACACACGTCACAGGTGTACCTAACCTAATGACATGACTGGCAAACATGGCAGGTAACAAAACAAAAAACTGGTCCTGTAAAACGGTGGCCTATTTTGTTTACTCACACAAGTTTTAGGGCGTTGTCTTTTTCTAGGACAACAGTGTTAAAATTGTTGGGAAAGTATATTTACAGATTCAACAGATTCATCAACAGATTTCAACCTGGATAAAATATGTATGTTAGCATTGAACTCTTCAGACTGTTTAAGGCTACCCGTCTTTGTAAATGTACCAAGAGTGTATATAGGTGAGAATAATAAAGAGACATAAATAATTACACCAATAAGTATTTGCATGCTGACACAAATGAGCAAAGCACAGCTTCACATTTAGATTTAGGAAGATGTGATTTACCAGTGTTTCTGTCCTCTAGCTTGATGTAGGCGATCTTCCCTTTAGCTGTGATTTTCATCCTGCCACTCCATGCTGGCTCATCCAGCTTCCAGTCAGCAGCACTAGAAAAACAGGAAACGTACATCTGCATTTAAAGTGGTTTGTGTAATCCCCATAGGAAGAAACTGTCGACTCGATCACTTAGTTCATGCAGGCAGTTGTTGCGGCTCACAGCAATAGGAAGTGAAATGTGAAGTTTGTAGGATGGCTAAAATGGAAACAGTGAGCTCTTTTGTTCTGCTGCAAACTTATTAAGAGCAATCATAAAAGGGACTTCAAACAATATTGCAAAGTAGCTCCTGACTCTTAAAAACTGCACTGGTTTATGGCAATATGATGCCAGCGTGCTTTAGAGATGTCATTCGGTCCTGAGTTGGAACAAAATTTAATAGACCTCTCTATCAATATTAAAATCACAAAGCTAATTCTTTATTCCAAAGAGGAATTTATACAAAATAAAGCCACGCATTTGGAAAATTGTAGACGTTCTAACAGCAGAAAGTTCATCAGCGAGGTTTATCTGACACCAGTCAATGTTTATAAGGTTTGTGTATAAAAACATAAGTCGGCAAACTTATGTTTACACAACTCAAAAAAAACCCAATTCCTATTTATTTAATCTTAAATCAAACAATCCCACGTGAACCGACTGACTCTACCTGGTCTTCACTAAAAGCAACTACGACCGTGCATCCATTATCGGACAGACATAAGCCCGGCTGTTCACAACGTTATCAACCATGTGACTATTTCGGCGGTGTTTTAGAGAAAAAAAAATCATATTTTACGTAAAAAAGGCGCGTGTCGTGGCTGAGGAAAGGCTTGTTGACAATTCAGGACGGTGGTTTCGATTTCCGTGAGCAGATAACGTTACAGAGACTTCGCACGACCGCCGCTTCAGAAATAGCGTTGTTAGAGCTGATTCAGCCTGTGTGTCGGTCCTGCGCCCGTCACACAGCGTTAAACGGACCGGACTCGATGGAACTTCACAGAGCGGAAGAGAAAACTAACAAACACCCATCCCAACAACTGGGTGTCCGATAATGGATGCAGATATGCTACGTTAGCTTGCTGACCGACGCTGCTAGTCGGTTACAAACGTTAATTCTCTCCTACGTCATCTCACCGATATCCGCGGTTGGACGCCCGCGGCGGGATCCGGTAAACGTGGACCTCGGGCTTTACACACAGCATTGACTCATAACTGTTGTCCTCTGCCATTTTGTCAAGGTTCACTAACTAAACACAACTTCCGAATTTCAATGGACACCGCGACAGTGGTGGATCAAGCCAACATCAAGTTGCCGCTGAGCCGCAGCTCCCGAGTCTTCTAGCGCCCCGCGCGGTCAGGGGTGCGCGCACAACCGGATACCACGTGGTTCATCGGGGGAAGCGGCCAATCACTGCCCATCACGTGGGTCCGCGTACTTTGTTGTTCTTTGCCAACGGACAGTTTTCGTTTTATAACACGAAATAATTCAACAGCACACACAGGAAATAAAAAATTTTATATAATAACTTTTGTGTCAGTAAGAAAGGTAGCAGGTTACAGTTAATCCTTATCTGGTGCTACAACATTTTGTTTTCTATTACCAAGGATGAAAATTATAGTCTTTAAGAACAAAAAAAAAAGTCAAATGTTGGTGAAACATGGTTACAACTATAACCTGGATTCCAACATACGTTATATTGTTCTCTTTGTTTGATAATATTAAACACAAAGATGCTGAGTTACTTTAGTTGAAATGAAAGAATGAAAGCTAGCAACTGTTAACATTTGCAAAGCTGCTACCAATGCATTTTGGCATTTGAAATGGCTTTACCAGGGAATCCGATATCCGAAATGTTTTTCTGTCTCAGCCAACTAATGATCTGAACTGTTTGGCAGTGGTAACCCTAGCAGTGGGCCTATTTGTGGGGTTCCAATTAAACGGAAATGACACGATACAGAAGAAGAAGCAAAGTTAAAGAAGTGGGTGCCGTGTCTAATGGACAGCAACAGAATAGAATCTAATAATGCATTATTTATAAATCATCTCTAATATGGGCCCATTATTCAGATTTTAATCAGATTGTGAATCCGGTTTCATGAAATATAAAACAGATTTACACCAAGTTCTCTTTTAAAGTGTGTTTATTAAAGGGTATTTAGTTATCATTTGTGTTGTTCCAAGGCAAATCAGCCTCAAACTGAAAAAATGTCCTGGGGCTGACTGAAACAAAGCATCATAGGTAATGCAAACCAGTACAGGATGGCTATTTGCTTTTATTAATTAAAATAAAATTGTTACAAATCATTTTATTTTAGAAATAATTGAACCCAATCATTAGGAAAATCCTTGGTATAAAGGGATGAATAAATATAAGTGACTCATATTACTCCTAACAGTGTGTATTATCCCATGAAACTAAAATACTGAAATATTAAACCTGCAATAATTACATATCTCAAACAGCAAAAAAAAAAAATAAAATAAATTCAACTTTAGCAAACAATGCAATCCTGGCCTAAAGTTTTCTATAGCAGCTATCAGGCTTAATGGGTGACACAAATGCAGCAATTTTAACCAAATTGGTAGGTTTTCTCTATGGTGTATTTGTCTGTTGCTGTGTTTAGGAAATTGTATAATTTACTGTCCATCTTAGTTTTTCCTCAGTACATTTTTTAATAATTATGCCAATCAGCTTTTTTGCTGAAACATATAGGGACAGCAAAGGTTCACTTTTTCATCCCTGTATTTTGGGGCAGCTGTAAATTAATTATCAATTTAATAGGACATATTCACATAAGTAAAAGTAAAATGAGCTAAGAATAACCACTGGAAAAACTGATAATTAATTTTTCAAGGAATTCAATTTTCTGAAGTCTGGTGACTTAAGGGCCCTAGTTCAATGCAGGTAATGTTTGATCACTGGTCCTGACAGAATATATGGTTTAATAACTTGACATTTTCATGTCTGAACAATTACCAAACCATCAGTTTGATACCACAAAGTCAAAATCTAATGCAAAAATAGGTCAAAGTCTCATTTGCAAAACAACAGAAGTGAAGTCATCTCTAACAAAGAAAAAAAAAATCTAACCTAGCTATGTTAATTAGAAGCAATAAAGCAACATAAAAATTGTGATGTATGTATACTTGAGATTTTCAATTCGTAAATAGGTCTGACTATTTCTGGTTTGATAAAATTTTATGACACCACCAATTAAGTTTTCAGTGCACACTACATCCTATAATCTGTCATATACTACTGACTTAAACACACTATGGCTCGCTATGAAAAAAGGAAGAACTGTTAAAAAAAAAAAAAACACAGCACAAATAATTATGAAATACAGATGTATATAAAAAAATCCAGGGAGTAATTTCAACATTATTGCTTCAATAAGCTTAGATTTAGTGACAAATCTGTCTCTCCAATCAGCAATCCTCAGACTGTGTGCCCACCAGGCCTTTCTTTTTGTAGCCAACAGAGCCAAACAGGTCTGGTAAGTGCTGGTCTGGGCCATTGGCACTCTTTCTCAACAACAATATTAAAACACCCGTCTGAGCTCAGGTCAGTTTTGAATCAATATGTCTTTCTGTCACATTGCACTCAAGATGATGAACACACAGTAACCATTTGGCACCATCAAGCACTTAATTTTCACTGAACCCAGCAAACTGGCAGCAGCTTCCCAGTGGACACCCAGCCTTAATCCACGCTCCATAAGTGGAAAGGCCAGCTCGTTTGTTTGCTCTTTCCTTCTCACAGATCCATGAGCTCTCCTTATTCTCCATAAAGAGAGAGACACCTGATGCTCTGGGGCTGGGCCAGCCAATCACTCCTAAAATCATAGGGCACCTTATGGTACATCAAAGTATCACAGTGTGTAGGGATGTGAGGCTCAAGCCTGTTCACAGTGTGGAACAGAAGGGGTTTCAGATCTCTGGCTGATCTCTGCCAACCCCTTGCAAAGTCCCACAGAGGGAAAAGACAAGGCTAAAGGCAAAGGCCAAGCCAGTAAGCACTGTAGACAGAGAGAGTGGAGAAGTGCATCTTAATCCATGCTTATGTCTGCACATTTCTAATGTCAGCCCACTCTACTCTTCATACCACTCACAACCCCTTAACTGCCACCTTTCAAGGCCTCTCAAGGAGACAGTTTCTTCTTAGCAGCAGATAGCTCCTGTTTATCTGCAGAGTCGAAAGCCTGAGGTGCCATCTGGACCAGTGGGCTGGCGGATCACATGATTGTTTGGATAAACTGGTTCTGATGGTTGCTGCACAGTCATACGTGCTGGCCTAATGGCATGAGAAGAAATTAAGATAAATCATGGGTGTTCCACTAATATTTCTCTGTGTTTTTCCCCCTCAACTTTAACGAATAACTTTAATTTCCTATAATAATAATAATAATAATAATAATAATAATAATAATAATAATAATAATAATAATAAAACAGATGTTTATGGCTCAAAATGAGCAAATCCAGGTTTTAGACAATCAGTAAAGATAATGATTGTTGGTTTTTATTGTTCATATTTGTAATTTTGAACAAACTACTTCAGAAAGTGACACAAAATCTTTAAGAAATGCTTATGGTTTCGTTGTTTTTACCTGTCCTGGCATGGATTGTCCTGAGGCATTTCATCTGAAGAGGCACTGCCTAAAATCCTTCTCCTGGCTTCTGCATATTCTGCTTCCCTCTGGGCCAAAGACTTCATTTGCTGAGAGGGACGAGACGATGATGCAGGGTTCCCTGTGGTACCGTTGTTTGTTGGGCGCTTTAAAATTCGAATTTGTGGTGGGGGTGCTGCAGGCAGAGACTCATCTGGGATTACAATAGCAGTTTGCAGGGGTGAACCACCCAAGCGCAAGTTGGACTTCCTGCAAAAGTGAGAAAGTATAAAAGGAAATTATATTTGCATGTATAGTATAATGTCATATGCTTAATACATTTTCAGTTTACTTACTTTGCCTCCTGATTAATTTTTAGCTTAGCCTCAAGTCTTCTCTCTATTTCCTGAGGAAAGAGACATGTGTATTACTGTCCAAAAAGTTATTTATCTGTCTCACTGACCAGTAGGTCTATAGCAATTGCGTTTACAAGATCAGAAAGAATTCTAGATTACTAAAATAATAGTTAAAACAACACAAACCCATAGCCCCTCACTATGGTATAGGACCTACTGAATTTCTGGGCACTAGCAGGTGACATAATTTGACCGTGGAGATACAAAAGACTGCACTGTATTAAAAACACAGGAGGGGTCCCAGACGATAAAATAAATTTTTTTAACATAATGAATATTGTCTAAATAGTGAAACGAAACTCAACAAACATTATTACCAAAATTTAGGAGTGGACAATGAAATCATTTAACATTACTGCACAAACAGTGCTCTACATCTTTGAGACAGTAATTTTTTCTTATGTTGGCGTATGAAAGTGAAATCTCATAGCATTTTGCTTTGATGTTTTCTCCATGACTTAGATTTTTGCTTACCTTGTACCTCACTTGTAAGTGGCTTTAGTTTAAAGTGTAGGCTAAATGTAAATGGAACAATGGCAGCTCTACTTTAAAAACCTATTGGGATGCCACTACCTGAAAAGCTGTGCAAAGGGTGAAGGAGCAGAGCAGACAGCAAAAGAGCTGAGTGGAGCAGGGAAAGGTAGGCAGAGAAGAGGAGCACGGACTGATTTTAATGGCTTGTGTTAGGTAACATAAGCGCCTTACTGTAGCTTTAAGTGTAGACTAAAGCCACTGAATGCACAATTACATCTGGATGCATGTCTGCATGTGTTTATTTTAAAATGTAAAAAAGCATAAAGTAGATCATGCATAAAAATATATAAAAAATATTAGTTGTAAAATAATTATTTCAATAAGGTAATTTATTAAACTTTTGCACCAATTTAATTTCATTACTTTCCTCTTTGTAGTGGCTGTAGTAGCAGTAGCTGAATGTGCGTTATTCAGCTAGGGTTTCGTTTGCATCACCCTACATGTTACTTCAATGTAAGAAAATATATCCCCAACAATAATGGCTATCACAAATTTCCTGAAGTTATCACTGAATGTTTATCAGCTGATGAAGATTAGCGTCAGATTTGTACTCGATTTTAGAGGCTTTCCCCGCCTTTGCCGCTGCGTAACAAACGGCACACCGGCACGGTCAAATGGAGTGCACCCAATGAATCACCTCTGTTCAGCCTTTCATTTCCGCAATGGGCGGGGCTAAACAATGGTGGCCGAATAGGAAAAGTCTACTTTGTAAAAATTAACTTTCCTTGTGTACATCTTTTGAGTTTTATACACATAAAAAACGAATGAATTTAGCTAATACAGTGGCGAAGGTCCTAGGTCCAGTTCCACATCGGCACAGGCCACTGAGGCCTGTAGGACTGACCCAGGAAGAGAGACTGCTGTCAAAACAAACTTAAAAAACACATGAATGTGTCCGAGCATGCAGATCCCTGCAGCCTAACGTCAGGTGTCTGCTTGTCAAACTCGGGTTACAACGTCGTTTGACTCGGATTCTGTTGTGGCGCCGTGTCTTACCCCACTGTCCGCCGCCTCTTCCCAGCTCTCTGCAACCTCTTCATCCTCCATGTTTAACAGGACTGTGGCTGCTTTCTCAGCTCCACCAGCTAACGAAAATCCCCCCAAAGGACAGGAGACGGCGGGAAGCGTTTAGCACGACCTGTGGGGGGCTCCGTGTCCCGGGTTTTGGTGGCCAGTTGGAGGCTGAACGAGCGGTTTCACAAACCTCTCTTCAGCCGCGTGTTAGCCTGCTCCGCTAGCCTCGGTGCTCGCCTGACGACAGTCCCTCCAGCTGGAGGCTTCTTTAAATTCGCCGTCACGTCCACTTCTATCAAGCAGCCTCTGCTGTCGTCCACACACCGCCCAGACTCAAAAAGACGAAGTGCACAACGGGTCTGACACTTTGTTCAAAAACGGTTCTTAAGTTGAACAGTAACCATTAACGCAGAAGAAAGGAAATGACGTTATAACGTTAGCTTCCACCAGCAACGTAAAATATTTGACAGAAAATGTTCACACCTTTTATGAAACCACATGAACACAGTTTTTATTGCTATGATCATGCCTCGCATTAAACCAGACTTCTGACCTTTTCTAAAATATTTGTAATGTGTTAAAACCCACAGTATAGAACTTTTTATTTGTCTTGTAGAAATATGCATTTGAAGGGACAGGTTCACAGTTTTTAAGTATGTGAACATGTAAAGAGTTTCCATTCCTCTTGTTTATATTGGCCAAGAATGGATTGTTTCTCCAAAATGCAAGTGACAGGACAACATGTACAGCTGTCCTTAAATACAATTAAATGTTTATTTGAAGCTAATATGTCTAAATTCAGACAATCGGCTGAACTATCTTTCAAAGTACACAACTGACGCCATTATTAATACACATCTGCCATAAACCCCACATTATGGCATTGTGCAATCCCTTAAGTTTACATTTAGTCGTTTGGCAGACATTTTTATCTAAAGTGACTGACAGAGTAGTTCGGTAAATACACACACAATGGCTGACATGCAGGGTGCTCATCTGGCCCACCGGGAGAAACTTGAGGTTCAGTGTCTTGCCCAAGGACACTTCAACATGCAGCAGGGAGGGACCTGGGAACGAACAACGAAGTTGTCAGCAGCCCCTTAAGTGGCATTACTGCCTCCTATTAGTCTATCAGTCCAGTCATTAAACAAACAAATCATTATTGCTTTTCTGCCACATGTATTGTCTCTATTTTTTTAATTACCTGCAGTGTTGACTTGTTCTGGGCCTATGTTCTGCAACTGTATTATCATCTCCCTCCTTTCATATATATATGTGTGTGTGTGTGTGTGTATATATATATATATATATATATATATATATATATATATATATATATATATATATATATAATACACACACACATATATACATATGTATATATATGTGTGTATATATATATATATATACACACACATACATATATATATATGTCATATATAGTCTATTGTGAAGATTAGCATGTCGAAATAAATTTACCCCTTCTTTGCACACCTACATTACTATTGATAGTGTGTAAAAGCTGTCCTTTTATTGCATTATCAAAGTAGGCTTCTGCTGGCACTGCTGATCATTCTACCCTCTGATTTTGATAAACTAATATACATTTTTTAATTCTTCTTTCGACTGCTTCTTTTGCTAATTTATTGTCTTGTTCAATTGCTTGGATACCTGTGTGTGCTGGTGTGTACATAAGCTCTGTGTTTCTCTAAACAGTGATTCCTACTTAAAGTACTTGAATAGATGGACAGATTATAAGAGAATGGGTCCCTGGGAACACAGGCAAGAGACATCCCCACCCACACGCTTTCCTTTAGGTAAATAGAAGTCTGTTTGTGGTCATTTTATAGTTGTTTTTGCAAATTTTGTATATTTACTCTGGTGATTTAAGTGTTTTGGGTCATGTGATGTCTATTTTTGGGCACATGTTTATGTTTTTTGAGTGTTCTTTGAATAATCTGGATAATTTCTAGGTCATTGTTTAGCATGTCTTTGAGGTAATTTTGTGTATTCTAACAGACCTCTTTTAAACAAGAAATAGAAACAGTAACTTCAGTAGCTCTGGCCCATGATCTCTCTGGCCCCCTGGCCTGTACCTTCATCGCCCGTTTATAAATTCACCGATGGAAGAATGAATTTTATACTTAAAAAAACTGCAGAACTGGGAGTTATTAGAAATTAGAAAATTGTATCGTTAGTGGTCCTGTTTGTGTCAATTAAAAAATGAGATTCATTAAAAAGATTAAAAGAGATTCATTAAAAGACCTTACCTATCTGGGAAAAATATAAGTCAACAAATGCTTTTTAACAAAGTGGAAGACATGAGATCAGATTTTGGTTTTAGTATGGAGATAGTAGTAGTAGTATGTAAGACCAGTTGCTGCAACTAACACAGAAAGAGCAGCAGGTGTTGGTCTATTTTTTATGTTTTTTTTAATACAAGAAAAACTGATTTGCTGTTGCTTAGAATCTTCATAACTGTCTAAAAGTAACTTTTAAAGGCCAATTCAGCTCTCGTCTGGTCAACACATGTGCCCACAACAACTGGGGGCACAGTGTTAGGACTAGGGACCCACCCTGGCACCAGGAACAGTCAGCGACAGCTACAGCTGGAGCGTCGCTGTGCCGTGGAGGACGCTGTTCATCGTGCGGAAGATGGCGAATGTTTGGAGGCTGCAGCGGAACCTCCGGAGCTGATACCGGGGAGCAGCAGAAGAAACAAACACAGTCAAAGCCCCAAAACGACCAAATCTACGACAACGGTATTAATAACGGCATCAAACTTAAGGGGTGAAATTGGTTACGTTTCAGGTGAAATCTTGACAAAGTAACTGACATTAGTGGAGCAAGCTAATTACAGCACACAACCTCTTCTGATGCTAGCTAACATTAGCAAAGATTATCAGCAGTAAGTTAGACTAACAGATGCCAGACATCAGCTAGCTCGTGACCTGTCAGTATGTAAGTTAATGGAATTCGTAGCAAAGAAAATAATAATTAGTGGGGGAGTCCATACGTTGTCAAAACAGAGATGTTTAAAAGATCAGTTGTTATTCATGAGCATTTACCGTTAGCTACAGATTCATTGAGGTTAGCTAACGCTAGCTTTGACGCTCATGTTAAGTTAGCCAGAGCTAGCATTTATTCTCTGAATACCGAAGGTTAAATGTATTAACTCGCTGGTTAGTAATATTCGTTATGGGCGAATGAAGCCTTAAGAAACACGGAGGCTTATTTTTTTTTGTACCGAAAATGATTAGAAGCTTCGGGGCTTTACTCTGAGGAGAAACAGTGGCATCCGGTGGCAGACTGAAGTTACAGCAGCTGTTTCATACGTTGAACGTAGCACTAGCACAAAACCGTAATTCCCGAATGTAACCCGCAGAACCATACCAGCACGAGTTTCAGCTGTCAGATTTTGTATGATTCTTGTTTTAGGTCGGTACTTCATACATGCATGCATGTAGATTATGTTTTTTCGCTTTATGCCATATTAGTGAAAGCCCCACATCCTTGGAGAGTCACTGAGGAATGATATGTAGCTTAGCAAAGCGCGAAATTGTTCAAGATATGAACCAATGAAACTCTTTTTGTAGCACCAGTGACGTTCGAAGGTCCTGACGTAAGCAGTCACATGACAGTTGTCGCTGGATACAAGCTCCGACAGTTAGAGTCGACACACGGCGCTTCATTAGACTGATACAATCTTCGGAGCTCCGGTATTGTTTGCCCATCTCTAGTGACTGTAAACATTTTTGTAACATAAGTTACTGCTCGTTTATCCCTATGACGTATCACAAGTTTCATTTATTTGCGTTGGTAGTTAGCTTTCAGTGGTTTAAAACTAACAATTAATTTACCACTTCATGTGATGGCTAACGACGGCTAGGTAGATGTAGCTAACGAAATAAGAGGGACCAGCTGCTCAGTCTAAAGAAAGGGCACAACCCGTTTGAAACAATGGATGTAATAACTAAGACTTATAAGAACGAAACGACACAAAAATGTTGTGCTAGTTCAACCCCTACAGCGTCATTGGCTTTTTGGTTAGCACCAGATCTCATCCAGTTTTCTTCAAGGCTTTATCCTCATTAAATTAGATTTGCAGAAATTCCATATGGGACATTCAGGGCAGGTGTAAAATTGGGAGTAAGTTAACATACATAGAATGATTGATAGATTATTTTTTTAAGTTTTAGCTAAATATAATGATCATAAGCATTAGTGCATACATTATTAGTACATCTTCCTATTTCCCAACAGACAATGTCCCGCTCCCTTGACAATGAGGATGGATGCTTTGTTGCCATGGATACAGAGGATGATGCCACAGAACATGCCCAGATGACAGAGGAAGTAGATGAAAAAATGGGGTCCTGCCGACAAGAAGGGAACATGGACAGTGGTGCCAAAGGAGGGGGCAGAACAATGGTGGAGCTGCCAGAGGAAGTTCTTGAATATATTCTGTCTTTCCTTTCACCTTATCAGGAGCACAAGACTGCTGCACTTGTATGTAAGCAGTGGTATCGCCTCATTAAAGGTATATCCCCTTTGCAAGTATTGTGTAAAACTGAATCAGAAGACAGGCTGGTTAGCTTCACTGTGGGTGTGAGTGGGCATTACACTGATTAAATATATGAGAAGGAAAATTTAAAAAGCTTTCCCAATATAAATGTGGTCCTATTCTACTTAAACATAGTGCAAGTACAAACCCTTTGTGTTCCTGTGACTTACTTATGTTTTGTCTTAACTTAGGTGTTGCTCATCAGTGCTACCATGGTTTTTTGAGAGCTGTCCAGGAAGGAAATATCCAGTGGGAAAGTCGCACATACCCATATCCAGGAACCCCTATAACTCAGCGCTTTTCACACAGTCAGTGGATGCTGCTTTATATTACAATATGAAAATGATTTTCACATTATATATAGTTATGTAGAGTTATTTTCCAACAAACACATTAAGTTGCTTATACGTGTGTTGCAAGAAATGCATCATGCCAGCTTTTGCATGTTTTACATTAAAATACTTTAATATACAGGTTTAGGTTTGATGAGATTATGTGTCAGGGGTACAGCAGATAATACGCCCTCTAGAAGATAAGTGCTTTATAGAAGAGCAACATCAGAGTTTTAATCCATTTAGATCTCTGATGGTGTCTAACAATAATAAAAAAAAACATACCACTGTGAGGCTAATGCAATGCAAGGAGGTGCTTAATGGCACAAGAAGGTATCACAGGACAGGGTTCCTGCCATTCTTGAAAAACCTTATAATACATTTGAGTTTTACAATTTAGTGCCATACAATGTCTTAATTTCTTATTTTTGATCAGGAAAGATTTTTAATTTAAAGATATTGTAAACTTGTGGAGGATCACAAAAATGTCTGCAAAGGCTCCAGAAGTTGCCTCCTGCTTTTATAATTTGACCTGAGGGTTACCCAGTAGGTTTCAGGAAGCGCCAGAACTAAATAACACTCATTAAACTCAAGATATACACAAATTCTGAGAGATGTTCTTGTTATCTGTGTAACATTAGCTGGAATCTGGATGATTCACTATGAAAGTTCGACATGTTTACAAACTTTCAATAGTTGCTCTAGCAGGAGTTCACTTTAGCTGGTAAATAATGTTTTTGCAAGTTTGTAAGGAGCTGCTTGTAACAACTAACTAAGTTGGACGGGTAGATCCTCTGTTTAGAAAGAGGGAGCAGTCTGGTTGTTTGGATATGCATGCGATCACAGGATGAACTGTCTTTGATGTTTGCTGATCAAGTTGAGCAGCGATTCTACAGAAGTGTATGTGTACATATTTATATGTGTATATAGACAGATAGATAGATAGATATTGTTTTTGTCTATTCTTAGACAAAGATGATAGTATTTAGTGTGTATGTGGTCCATGGCTGTGTAATAATATACTACACATCGCTTTTTGATTGTAAATTTCTCTCAATTTAATGATTTCCAGGTATTTTTAAACAACTGTTCCTAAATTAATCATGCAGACATGTTTAAAATGTGCAGGGTCTTTGTCTCATGGGGCATATTTAATATATAGAGTTTAGTTATTTTGCACTTATCAGAAAGTATCCATGTTAGTATTGTTTTTGTTTTAAGGGTTCTATGTTCACCCTTCAACAAACTTCAATTTGCATTTGAAAATTAAACTTTACTGGTTCAAATTTTAAAAGATTTATAGTGTAGATCACTCAAAACTTAATGCTTTCAAAATTGGTATGCTTTAACATTTTGGAGGCAACATCTCTAGATGTTTACTTTTGAGCTGATTCAAACTCTTAGTCACCATTAAATTAAATTCTTCTGTCATTTTTTTGTTAAAATTAGAAATCTTTTACTGCAGTTGTACTGTAACAGTGCACAAACACTTGAAAAATCTTTCATTTTTTGTAAACACTTTGTACAAAAAAAGTAATATTACATAATAAGTAATAATCCAACATTGGAAAAAAACTCAAAGCTCATTGTCTGCTGCAGTCAGTTGTTCTTTGTGCCTGAATTTTCTTTCTTTTGGTTGCAGGTGCATGTTACTATGACTCAAACCAGTCCATGTATGTGTTTGGGGGTTGCACTCAGAGTAGCTGCAATGCTGCCTTTAATGACTTGTGGAGACTTGACCTCAACAGCAAGGAGTGGATCCGTCCTTTAGCCTCAGGTACGAGTATGTTACAAACCATTAAAGACTCTTTTTACAGCATGCTAAAAATTCTGTTTGCTATGTAATTTTAAAAAGAAAATGTTGCACTAATGGATTTTGTAATGATGTGATTTTACAGGTGTACTTGCTTTTTGATTGTAATAAACTACAGAACATTCTGTGCCTTTTTAAAAAGAAAATGTTGAGGATTTCAAAGAGCATTTAGTGTCAGAGACTTTGTCTGGGGCCTCATAAAATGTTCATGTGTCATTCAGTGTATGACCTAGTCTTGTTTTGTGCAGTGTTATTCATTTAGCTTTCTGTTTTACTCATTTTACGGTATATAGTGTAAAGTCAGCTAGAAGTTTTGGGTCAATTATAGTTGTTCTTTGCTAGATGGCTGAATTAAAGATTTGTCTTCTACAGGCTCTTACCCATCTCCTAAAGCTGGAGCGACTCTAGTGATGCACAAAGATTTGTTAGTGCTCTTTGGCGGCTGGACTCGTCCCAGCCCATACCCACTGCACCAACCTGAAAGGTTTTTTGATGAAATCCACAGTTACTCTCCTTCAAAGAATTGGTGAGAGACACACAAGTGGTAAGAGTCAAGATATACACTTTACTTTTTCAGCATTGTTTCTCTTTTTTAACTTTTTTTTCCTGTTATCTTAGGTGGAACTGTATAGTAACAACACATGGACCTCCACCCATGGCTGGCCACTCCTCCTCTGTAATTGGAAATACCATGGTGGTGTTTGGAGGGTCATTAGGAGCACGTCAAATGTATGATTTTTTTTTCAGTATTGTTAGATGTTTAAACAAATTTATATTTCAGTATTTATCCATGCTGAGATCTGCAGTTTTCCACACCATGCGTCAGGTGATATTTCATCTTCATAGCAAGGTGTCAGGGGACTGTGAATTTCTCCCTGAGTTTTTCCCCATGTGAGAAAACTTCTGACTCAATCTCCACTGTGTGTTACATGTGTAAAACTTGCTTTTCTTGGGCGATGAAGTTACATGATCTCAGTTACAAGCAACAATGAAATCAATGACCATCTTTTGTTTAAGCTTACTCATCTGTGCTATAAACAACCACATTAAAAACTATAGCCACATTGCTCCACTTCATGACATGTTTTGTTTCCCCTCATAACAAATGTGTTTTAAAAATAGTTTTAAAAAGTCAAAGAAGTGACGATCTAGTATCAGCTTCTGCTCTGTCTCTACACTTTTACTTTGTAACTTTGTAACTCCCCAGGTCAAACAAGTCCACGTAAAAGAATTGTTGCAGATCTGTGTCTGTAGTACAGTAGGTAAAGCCAATTACATATGAACCAAAAGGTCCATGGTTTGATTCCCAGTCCCTCCTGGTTATATTTCAAAAGCCTGTTTCACATATGAACTCCTGACAATGTTAGGAGAGTTTAGCCTTGGAGTGGCGTTTAGACACATAACACACAGCAGGCGATCGCCCGAGTTGGAACCCTCCTCATGTGTCAAATCCTGTGCGATTTTCACTTGCAGTCAGCAAGTTACAACATTATATAAAACTTAAGCATAAACATGGTTTTATGTGCAGCACATCAGAGCCGTGCATCTAATAAAAAAAGTTCTATCCCTCGACTATAACAGCAGTTGAGTGATCTGCTCATGCAAATAGTACAAACATTGCACTATGGGGTTTGAAGTTTAAGTCTGGATAATAATAATAATAATAATAATAATGCCTTGTTTCACTCAGATATTTGTTTTCACACATACATCCCCTCCTGATAAGTCAGGAGAATGCCAGAATTCTCGTGCACATCTTAAAAGGACTAAAGTGTCCTTGGGCAGAACACTGACCCTACATGGCAGCTACTATCACTGTGTGATAATGGGTGAAAGAGAAGCAACATTTTAATGCATGTTGGATAAAAGCATTACACACCCAGACCGTTTACTATATGTCTAAAAGCTAAAAAGTAGAGCAGTTAAAACTGAGCCAAGATCACAAACTGTTGCTATTGGCTATGAAAATTGGTGAAAATCGGTAATGTCGAACCCCGCTTTCTTTGTAAGGAAATACTTTTCATCAGTGTAGACTTAATGCTCAAAAAATGTATTATTGTTACTCCATTCAAAATATTAACTTTACTTAAAGTAACTGATAACACAGATGAATAAACTAAACCGTTTTTTGGATTCAGGAACAGTGAGTTGATTGCAGTTGATTGTTGGCATTAGTCTCGGCATGTATGCGTATGAAGTGCCTTGTTGAATAAAAACTTTGGCTCTTGGACATTACTATGATCTGCCTGTCACGGTTTTATTCAGGAGTAATGAAGTCTGGGTTCTGGATCTGGAACAATGGTCTTGGTCCAAACCACCCATATCTGGCCCATCACCCCATCCACGCGGAGGCCAGTCGCAAGTATGGATGCATTCATAGTTTTAAACCAAATCTTATGTTAAATGTAAAAGAATTTTAGGCAGTGTTATTATTCATTGCATTCTTTTTATGTGTTCCCAGCTGGGATTTACATTTAAATTCTTCTCTGTTCAAGTTGTTGCTGGGGTTTACTCAGCCTTGAGACTGTTTTCCATGAACATGTAATTTGCAAGTAGAAGAAATATTGGCAGAAGCCACAACCTGGTTTTTGTTATATGAAATGAAGTGATAGCTTTTTAAATGTTGTCCTGTTAGATCGTGATTGATGATCAGACCTTGCTCATCTTGGGTGGATGTGGTGGTCCTAATGCAGTAAGTTTCGTCAAGGCAACATTTCTGCATCTCCTAGCTAAGGTTTCATGGGACTATAAGTGGAAGTTTTAACTTATCTTTTTGTTTTTTGTGTAACAGCTCCTTAAAGATGCCTGGCTCCTTCACATGGATGCACCATCGTGGAGGTGGCAGCAGCTGCAAGTAGAAAATGAGGACCACGGAGCCCCTGAACTTTGGTGTCATCCAGCATGTCGGGTAAGTGCCTGTTTTAACTGGCAGCTGTTTGAGTGCTCATGTGAAATTTACCACTGATATGACCTTTTCTTTGTTTCTCACCTTTTTTACTTACCTAAAGGTGGGCCAGTGTGTGGTGGTTTTCTCACAGGCTCCATCTGGCCGTGCACCTCTCAGCCCAAGTCTTAACTCTCGGCCCTCCCCCATAAGTGCCACACCTGCCCCCCTGGGCCCTGAACCACCTTCTTTGCGCTCACAGTCTCCTGTTCGGAGTGGGGCTGCCGGCGTTGTCCTGGGAGCTGTTGAAGAGGCCCCATGTGTAAATGGTCGATGGGGCACTCTTAGACCTCGGCCTTCAGCGAGAGGAAGTGCCAGAGATGGAAGTCCATCTTCATCCCAGCAGCCATCTCCCTCGCAAGGCCCAGACAGCCCTCCTCTTCCTCCCCTCCACCAGTTATTAAATGGATCCTCTCCTTCACCTCGCACCAGCCCAGCCCAGGCTGCATCTCCTCCCTCTCGTCCTCTCCTTCCGGCCTCTACAGACTATGGCTGGGAGTCTCCCCCTTCTGCCTCTCATCACCCTGAGGCACCCAGCACTAACGGCCTGCATACACCTCCGTCAGGCTCCCCTCGCACTCCACCAGGAGCAGTGTCCCCCGCTGCCTTACGACGAGGTCTAGAAGCAGTAAAAAACCATTCTTCCTCATCCTTACCTTCTTCTTCATCATCGTCTTCCCTTCACACGCAAGGAGCTTCTCCTGGAGGAGGAAGTGGTGGAGGAGCTGGTCCTCCTGGAACCCCTCCGTCATCATCCTCCAGCCCACCACAGGCTGCTGGAGCTGATGGACATGCTATCCCACCTATTGCACGGCGTCTTGGCCATCACCCACCACAGAGCCTGAACGTAGGAAAACCTCTGTACCAGTCTCTCAACTGCAAGCCCATGCAGATGTATGTGCTGGATGTGTCCCGGGCCAAATCTGCAGGACTTGTATCCTGGAGAGTTTACGGGAATGGGACCCCAGCAGCAGTTACAGGGCCACCGGAGACCAGCCTTCACACTGTGGTACAGGGCAGAGGAGAGCTCATCATTTTTGGGGGCCTCATGGACAAAAAACAGAATGTGAAGTACTACCCAAAAACCAACGCCTTGTACTTTGTACGTGCTAAAAGGTAATGCAGCTTAAGGTGGGAGAGACTCCAACCTATGACTACAAAGGTACTGACACACAAGGCCTTTTTCCTATTAGAAGGATTATGGGAAAAGAATATAATTATTGTTAGATGTTCACCTTCAGAAATTCACTATTCTCCCTTCTGTCTACTGCAAGCATTCAAAATAAAACACTTTAACTACACTTTGATAAATAAGATGAGAATCCTGACCGTGTACGTGCGTGCGTGTTTGGATGTGTGTGACTGCAGTGATTAGAGAATAAACAGGACATTTTTTGTTGTTCCTCAAAAATGTGATCAATCTGACAACATTTCTGTTTTTCTCTGAACTTTAAGGGGAACTGTGGTAGAATGGACTCGTTTACAGAAACTGTGGATGGTTACCTTGCTTTTTGTATCACTCTTTAAGCCTGCAATGTTTACATTGAAAGCATTGTGAGTGTGTTTGTGTGTGTGTGTGTGTGTGTGTGTGTGTGTGTGTGTGTGTGTGTGTGTGTGTGTGTGCGCATGCATGTGGGGTGAGTGTGTGTGTGGGCGTGTACACAGTGGTGGTTAAGAATTGTTGACTAATGTATCAGGGGCTATGGTGGGTGAGATGTGGCACTGTACTATAAAAAATAGTTAAACAATAAAGGCCTCCATGTCTGCGCTGTCAGTATTAAAATTTGTTGTCTGTTGAAAATTACTGCATTTGTTGACTAACAGGACTATTAGTAGCTTTTAGCTGTCCTGGGGCTTTCAAATAGATAACACGATCTTCCTCAGCAGCCCAATGTTTTTTCTGAGTATAAACTTTCAATCTCAATGCTTTAAGCCAATCTGGCTTTAAAACTGACACCATCTGGGAATTTGAGTTCACAGTTTGACTAAAAGTAGTTTCTTTTTTTGTTTTGTTTCTTTTACAAATTTCACCAGAAAAAAATTTTTAGTTATGTTAGGATTCACCAATTCATGTTGGACAGAAAAATTATTTAAGTGTGATTTCATAGCTAAGGTAAAGATTTCAAACCTGAATGTCAGCATGACATTTTAGAGTTGTGAGGTTCCACCAACTTGCAAATATCTTTCAAGCATGATGACTGACACCTTACGTTAGCCTGGGATGATTGTTCTAAAACCGACATTTAACATAATTTTTTTTGTTTTTTAGTTCTAACACAAATTCTAATACTAAAATTATTAAATACATGATGTCATACAGTTTTCTCCTAATTATTAGTATCATTAAACCAAAGCCTCAGTAGTTATGTTTCAACATTCTAATTCCACCTTGGTGTTAAGAAATCCTAAACTTCAAAACAACCCAGCAAACCCCATCTGCTGAGGAAGGTTGTGTGAAACAATCTGAAAGTAGTAAACAGCAGCTCATTAAACATGGTCAGATGTTTTTTTTTTGTCTGTTGTGTTTTTCTAGGTCAAGAATAAACTTGAGTCGCAAGTGTTGGATTTGGTTTCAGAGGCGTGCAGTCTGACGATGCTTGGAATAGTTGTACTTTATAGAGATGTAGAGCAGCCGTCTCTAGTAGCTCTGTCTTCACACAGCACATAAAGCAAAGGGCATGAGTCATCTGTAACTGCAAATAGCTTGTTTTCTGAATACACTTCATAGCCCAATGAATGTTTCTGATATTTTTTTTTCAGTATATCTACTACATTATTTCGCGCAATTGATTTTTATGGTCAATATGTCTCCAAAGCTATTCGACTTATCAGACATTTTTAAATGTAATCATATTTTGCATAAGTAAGACAAAATCATTTCGTTGTGTTGCTGAGATTATCCATTCTCTCTTTGGAGGATTGACCTTGTTTCTACTCCTATTTCTAGATTTAGATCCTGTTCTCCTTTGCATCAGACACTCCTCCCAACTCCTTCTCAGACCAACGATAACCTTTTACCCAGAGAGATGCTATAGGATCAGAGTGGGGCCGGTGCAGAGCACAGCTATGTGATTCGTGCAGATTAAGGGAAATGGTGAGATGGCAGACAGGAATGAAACTCTATTGGCTCTCACCAGGGAAGTGGGAGGAGCCTTGGACAATAAGGACACATTTACAGTGAACGAGCAGAGTAGAAGAATGGAGCTGCATAACACCAGCAGGCATTGTGAGTTTCTAAATGAAGTCCCCAATTATTAGAGATATTTAAAAACTTTTTGCAAGGCACATGAATGGAGATTTCGGTGAGTGCGTCTCTGGTACTGTGCATATTTTTGTAGTTGTGTGTTGGATTGTTTTGAGTGAAATTGTGTTTGACTTGTTTGTATCACTTGATCCCGTGTCTACGTTTGCTTCTTCCTAGCATGTATCCATTAATATTTGTTTTACTGTTCAATCAAGCTGTGTGAATATCAGGTGTAGTGTTCTTAAAGTCATATGTGCTGACAGTTCATAGAGTTAAACTTACATAAAATGCATGTATATCCAGTAAATAGAGATGTGCAAAAGAGAACAAAGCAGTCCTCATAGCCTTTCTCTGGGTCTATGAATACTCTTCACCCTGATGAGAACTGACCCTTTGCAACCTCACAAGTCATTTGATTGAATATGAATATATTCTCTTGCAGTTGGAGCCTTTTCTGCACAGACTGACAGTCATGGGAGCTGATAAAAGTCACAAACAACACTGGAGCAATGCATTGACTTGTAGATTAATGACATATGTGCATAATGAATTTTAAATGACTGATCAAAAAACAACTGACAGCCTTTTACTACATTTTTCAATTTTTGTATCAAGAACCTCCCTTTATCTGTTTCCTATGAACAAGAGGGAAAAATAATTTTAAGTAATAACAGGACAAACTGTGAAGATTGTTTCTCAGGGATTACCAGTGCTCGGCTGCTGAAAGCATCACAAACTTAGTCTGTTCTTGGTGCCAAGCCTTCGTACAGGATGGCATCCACTGTGTCCACTGTCCCCTGTGGTATACTCAGCCCCTCGCCTCCCCCTCCAGCTGTCTGGCCTCCTCTGGACTTTGCACTTGGTGCGCTTGCTTGCTGTGCAGCCTGTGTCTTCACCAACCCTTTGGAGGTTGTGAAGACTCGCCTGCAGCTCCAGGGAGAGCTGCGAGCACGGGGATCCTACCAGAGGCACTATCGCGGAGTCCTGCAGGCCCTTTGGGTGGTGGGCCGCACAGACGGGCTCCGAGGCCTGCAGAAGGGGCTGTCAGTCGGGCTGATCTACCAAGGTGCGATGAACGGTGTGAGGCTCGGCTCTTACTCCTATTGTGAAACACTGGGTGTCACCTCGTTCCCTGGGGGGAGTCTGCTGGCAGGGGCAGGGGCTGGGGCGCTGGGTGCCCTCATTGCCTCACCTGCGTACCTAGTAAGTTAAAAAGGTTTTTTCTCTGTAGTGTCACTACAGTCATAATTTTCAGTGTTTTTGCTTATCTACTTGTAGCCCCTCAGCATGGGGTGCATGCCCGTGTGCTTTGGGAAGTTTATGTAAGAAGGACGTAGTTTTAAGAAGGCAGAAGAGGTAAAACTACAGAATTTGGCAATGAAGGAACAATGATTGCAGAAAATTAAAAGGTTTAGCGCAGAAAAGTTTTGTTTTTTACCTAATTCCAATGCACAAATTATCTTGTAGTTTCATGATGCATATTGCAAACACATAACATTACGAGGATAGGTGTTCACAATAATAAGTTAATTGGATAGTTACATTCGGGGAATTTGGATTGAGAGCCATCTCCTAGATTCCTCAGTGGATATTTATTCTATATTCAGTGTGCAGTGTGTCAGCCACCTACGTCAGTATCTGTTGTACAGTATCTGTAACCCTGTGTGCTACCCACATATCACCCTGTCTTGTTTTAACCACACATTTTCATGAATGTCCTCTAGATTTCCCTTTTTTTAGAGAACAGTTGTACTGTTGCTTTTCTGCCTTAATGGTCAGTCAATACATTTTTAATAATTTTATCTTTTCACAGTCATGGAAAGAATATTTTGTGTGATGGTGTGTCTACGTCTAGGTCACTAAATATATGCTGCACATTGCTCCAACCTATACCCACTGCTTCCAAAAATATACAGCATCTTGCGGTTCCTTGCTGAGAGCAGCTTGTTGCTTATAAAAGAAGGAGTGATGAGAGTTGGATTAGAGAGTTTCATCAATATGCATTTGTGCAAAGGAATCACTGATGAATTTCTTATACAACGTAGTACATGTTACTTAACTGATATCTGGCAATCATTGATAGAATCACCTGTAATTGTTTCATAATGCTGGCATGTGGCTCTAGTTATACAGGTTAGTGACCGGTTTTACCTGTGCTTGGATTCATTTATGGCACAGTATTTGCAACAGCCTGTTGTATAAAACTGAATGCAGATTAAAACTGTGTGCTGGATTTTCTCCATAGATTAAGACACATCTGCAGGCGCAAACTGTGGAGGCAATAGCAGTAGGTCACCAGCATAACCATATGGTAAGATGAATACATTCGGTGTAACTGTCACTGTTTACTAAAGCTATTATAAATGCATTTAAGTAATGAGTTTAAACTTTCCCTCTGAAATATGTCCTGATATTATTTATTGTTATTTATATAGTCATTTCATAGCAGAAAATAGTTTCAAGGTACTTACATGGTAAAGTAAGGTCTTCCAAATTTATAGAAAATCAAAAACTATTTGAGGGTGGGGACAAAAACTCCCTTTAATGGGAGAAACCTCCACTGCAACCACGCTTAGGCTCGAGGGCCATCTGCCTCAGCCAGTTGGTTTAAGAAGAGAGCGGAGTGTTCTCAATAATTAACTTGTGCCTTTGTTTCCTTCTGTTTCAGGGGGTGTCTGATGCCTTTGTTACAATCTATAGAAGAGAGGGTTTGATTGGTCTTTGGAGGGGTGTGAACGGAGCAGTGCCTCGAGTCATGGTGGGATCAGCTGCTCAACTGGCAACTTTCACCACAGCTAAGAACTGGGTGTCACATTCCCAGGTAGATGTTTTAAATGTCCCATATTTTTAGACAGCACCTGAAACTATACAATTGCTATTACACCCCCTTTTTTTTTCCTTGCAGCAGTTTAGTCCAAACAACTGGCTCACGGCTTTGATAGCTGCCATGATCAGTGGTGTTGCTGTGGCTATCAGCATGACACCTTTTGACGTTATTAGTACGAGACTCTACAACCAGCCAGTGGATGAGTTTCGCAGAGTGAGTTTAAAGTTGTCCTAATGTAATAGGTATT
Source organism: Channa striata (assembly GCA_033026295.1). Lineage (NCBI taxonomy): Eukaryota > Metazoa > Chordata > Actinopteri > Anabantiformes > Channidae > Channa > Channa striata. The sequence goes on along the minus strand of CM065168.1, from coordinate 13,991,753 downwards.
CTATCTAATATAATGAGCTAAGAGCCATGGAGACTAACTGATTTCCTTCTGTCTTCCAGGGACGACTGTACCACGGCTTTTCAGACTGTATGCTGAAGGTGTGCCGAGCTGAGGGCCCGCTGGGGTTGTACAAAGGCATGGGTCCTGTCTTTGTGCGCTTGGCCCCACACACAGTGCTCAGCATGCTGTTCTGGGATCTGATGAGGCAACAGGCAATAAAGGACAAACATAGCCAGAAAAGGAGCTAAAGCCTCCCAAATGCAACTGCATTTCTCACAGTGGTCCATCAATCAAAGAAACATTATCTTAAAGGTTTACAAGGGATTCTGGAAAATACATGACACTGCTGTGTGTTGACTGGCTGTTTTCCCCATTCGCAGTGACTATGCAAAGATCAACCGCAGCCGGGTGTAGCTTCACATTTACTGTACAGAATTGGTTGCTCCATCAGTCTGGACATCTAACTCTCTGGCAGAAAGCAAAGAAGAGCATTTTTCTAAATGATAGAAGAAGTCTTTTTCTGTCCCAGAAGGACAGAATGGTGGATGAACTACAAGGACAATAATGATGGACACAATTTGCACGGACATTTTGATCAACTTTAAATACCTCAAATGATGAATTTACAAGCATGTCTCTTTGGGAAATGGTTGCATACAGTTTTCCATGTTTTTATATTACAATGTGTCTCCTGTGTTCTGTCATGCTGAGTTATGTAAAGAGACACACTGGGACAGAAAGATTTCTTTTAGTGATAAATTTGTTTTAGTATCCACTGTGGCAAAAGCTCTGCATCTTTTAAATACACAATATATAAGAAGCCTTGTAAGCGTTGTGTCAGTTTACTTTGATTCAGTTAAATGTTGTCTGACTACTCTGTAGAGCTTACTATCCTTTTGTGAGGAATTTTAGCCTCTTTCATCAGGAAATTGATTAGACTAACAGCCACAGTCAAATCCCATTTGACCCTTGGAACTGAAGCATGGGGAGCAGTCAGACTTGAAGAAGCAAAACCCTTGTGAACCTTCACATTTGCAAAACTTTTTATCAAAGGTTTGGTTCACAGGAATACGGCCAAAACTGACTTGTTCTTCATGTTGAGGTAGCAAGATTTAGGAATTAGTGCTTTTTGTGTGTGTGATTGTGAAGGCCTAAAATGATTTTTCCCTTCACCTGGATCCTGGGAAGTTCTGAATGGACGCCTTTTGTTTCAAACCCACTTGAGTGCTTTCTTCAAGGTCAGATGACATATTTTTCTTTGTTTTGGCAATAAAAAGCTATTTTATTATCTCTAATTTCTCAGTATTGTCACTGTAGTTTTTGAATCCCTTTTGGTTTTTGTGTTTGTGTTTTAAAGGTCTTGTGGGTGCATGTGGAATATCAGTGCTATGCAACTTGATGAGAGTTTACTACTTCATTGAAAGTTGCAAGTATGTGTATGCTTAAAAAATCAAATATAATCAAACCTTCTGAAGCAGTGTTGGTAATCTCTAATTTCCCCTCCGCACAGTGATTCTGTATCTGAAAGTAAGCAGAGGTCATCCTCACCAAGCAGTGCTTTGACAGTTAGCTGGAGAGCGGCGCTCCAGTTTTGGATTTTGACTGTCCTCCTGTCTTTGGTGGGATCAAGGGTTTGTTCTCTCATAGTGCTGGAGTTTACTGTCAGAGCTGTCTCTACCTGGACATCAGCAGGGCTGGTGAGTCCCTCGAACGTGACCAGACCATCTGATGTCACGTAGTTTTGTTTAACATCTGTTCAGTGTTTAGCATACTTGTTACCCTAAACTGAATCACTTTAATCCACACTCCTCATATCATATTCCCCATAGGATGCCTACAGCAGAAGCCCAGAACTCCTCATGCTCCAGTGCCAGTTTTCCCTGGGTTGTGGTCTCACCTGTACTCTGGTCTTCCTCCATCAGGGGGCTCCACACAGCTCCCTCAGCTTGTTTCTGGCAGCTGCTCTCAGCTGGGCACTGGCAAGCATCAGTCACAGTCTGTGGAGCCATGTGGCGAAACTCTACCCACTGCATAGCACAGAGCGGTATTGTGGGAAATGCATCAGCCTGCTGACCTCTGGACACAACATAATGGCTTCATTGCAAAGAGTGGTTGTATTGGCTTTTGCTCTCGCAACTGTGGCTGCCACTGCTACGGTTTATGACCACTTTTTAGTCCAGAAGGATGCTCTAAGGTTTTGGATTCCACTAACGCTCTGCTACACTATGCTGGTGGTCTATGTTCCAGGTGATGATCAGGGCAGTGAAGTAGAAAGTTACAGCTTTTAAATTAGTTTGGCAATCCACAAATGGTGACAAAATAAGATAGCAGCTACTGTAATGAATAAGATGTTGCAAAAGTTACTGCAACACTTAACACACCAACTAGCTAATACAAATCCCAACAGGACATTAGAAAAGCTGAAAACCAATGCATCTCCAACAGCAAAAAAATGACGTATGAAAAACAATATTAATGAAACACACTTTTTTCATTTTATGCAGAGAATCAGCAAAGTCAGACGAGCACAGATGCCCTCTTGCACACTGCAGTCCGGCGACTGGGAGCCTTGCTAGTTCTCATGCTGACAGTGGGTGACTGGTCTGATGTCCTGCATGTCCTCATTACCTTCCTGGGGGAAACCGTCTGTCTGCTGCCTTCTCAAGACCTGCTGGAAGCCGTGTTAGAGGTCTGTATGGAAAATCTCCTCCATTCAAAAACTGTGATTTAACTAATTTTTCTATTCATTATATAACTTTTAATTGTCAACACATGACATTTACTTTCATGCTTAATTTTTAGGATGGAGAAGAGATTATCTCGAGTAATAAACAAAGCTTCAGTCACAAAGTAAGAGAACACAGGAGGAAATTGCCAGCAGATGACAACTGATGCACCTGAAGTCTACCTCAAAAAAAAAAAAAAAAAAACAACTGTAAGATTCACGGGTATCAACAATAAAAGGATTATTGTGGCCTCAATGTTACTGCCTGCTACTGAATGTCACAACTGTCTTAAATGGGGGAAAGACATGGGAGCTTGCAACTTTACACCACATCACAGCTGCTGTTTTCTTACTGGTATTAACTAGAACATTCAACACATGCTGGACTCAGAATATTAGTAGGATTAGTAAGTGTGATTTGTTGAAAGATTTAACTTTGCAATGAAGATGCACTTGTGCATGTTTTTATACTTTGTGCAGAGGAAGCACAAATGTAAAAAAGAGTGATAAACTTAATACTGTCTATCAATACAGCATCTTTGTTAATACTGTGTAACACCGATCAGCAGGACGCTAATGGAAGGAACACAGTGTAAAAAAATGTGTGAATGTGAGTATGAACATTTGTCTGTCTGTGTTTGTCTCTCTGTGTTGGCTCTGAGATAGACCAGCGACCCATCCGGGGTGTATCCTGCGTCTTGACCAATGACAGCCGGTATAGGCTTCAGCCCCCTACGACCCTGAACACCATAGGCGGTTACAGATGATGGATGGATGCTGATTATGAGAAATCCTTTGTTCCTTTATGAATAATACCTAGAAATAACCTCTGAATATTGATCAGAAGGTATTTGAAACTAGTGTAAGTGCAAGTAATTTTACATATTAGTTCGCACTTTAAAATGTGTGTGGTTTTAAAGAAGCAGGCAGGTAGGTGGCAGGGTAGGCTAATGAAAGACATTGCTCAGCTGTATTATGGGAAATGTAGGATCCAACATTCTGGAACTTATCCTTAGAAGACCCTAAAAAACTGTTTATCTTGGCCTGTGTCACAAAGATTAGTAGCAATTTTAATTGAATCTTTCTCTCACAACTCATACAACTTCATTGCTGAAGTATTTCTTCCGCTGTTACTCTTGGAAAAAACGTACTTTTGTTCAGCAAACTTAAGGAATATTTGGGTAAACTTTCTCCACCACAGCAGATTTTTGCAGCTTGGAAATCAGCAGCAAGTGTAAATGTGAACATGCAATTGTTTTTTGTCCTATCTACTGTGTTTCTTCCTGTTCCCTTTCCTTTCATTCATTTCATTCTCTTTCCATTGTTGTCCTGTACATCCACTAAACAGTTAAAAGCTAACAACAGAAGTTTAAAGAAGTATTGTTATTTTTGTGAGTGAACCGAAAAGTCACGCTGTTAGAAGCACTGAAGAAGTTCGGAGGGTTTAATGAGGTTTTGGGCTGTGGGGGGGGGGGGAGCAGAATGTCGAGGTCTGGGGATTGTGTCATTAGTAGGCATGCTCCCTCCTGCAGCTGTGACATCACTGCAGCATTCCTTTCCACAGAGCTGGAACAACAGAGACCCCCATCACTCTCTTCATCTCCATCTCCCGTTAACCCTTTCTCACACATTCCCACCTCACTCTACTCTCACAGGTTTTACTCAGCATAAAGTCTCTCATAGCTTCCCACTCTTTCCCTTTTAGGAAGGCAGCAGACCTCGAGTAGGCCAAAGACTAACCACAATATTTGCTGATCAGCAGAGCTGATTCTGCTGGGGCTCGCTGTAGAGGAGAGCAGCCAACACAACAAAGCACCTTTTTCATAGCTCTCACAGACATCACTCACTGTTCCCCCTCTCCTGATATATCAACATCTCCTCTTGCACAATGCCCTGATTCACTGCACTGCAATCCTGCTGCTGCTGTCCAGTTGAACAGAAAAGCTTGAACGAGAGTGGAGATGCAGTCCACTACAAGCAATCAGACAAGGAGTACTACTCTGGATGTCTGTGAAGCACAAAAGGAAGAAATGCCATGAGACACTGATGGTGAGTCAGTGCTAAAGTGATATAATGTGGTGGGGGAAGGGAAAAGGGAAAGAGGGAGAAGAAAAAAGGAGGCAGACTCAATGAGGGAGGTAGGGAAAATAAAGCTGACAGAACAATAAGGCAGAGCTGCAGAGGAAAGAGAAAGAGGACAGTTTTAGCTAGAGAGCTGCTAGAAAAGGCAGGTACAGTCACATCCTGCTGGCATGCTAAAAGATAAAGAAGTGGGAGGTGGCTGTGTGTCTACACTTGTCTATTTAGGGCGACATACTTTTGAGAAACTTTATGATACTGTGTATTGCAGCTGCACAAAGTCTGACTGTGTACTCTGGGTAAGATTGCACAACAGTTGCATGACTTAGTATGAGTGTGTGTCTACGTGCATGCCTGCCAGTGTACGTGCCTGACTGCCAAGTTTTCATATTGTATGAATGTGTCATGTTTTTTACTGCCTGAGATTAACAGTTCACCTTTTACGGTTGGGAGGGAGGTGGTATTGTCATTCAGCCAGAGAAGGAGGAGGGGTCAACAGTCGAGAGAGCTCGGGAGGGAGTTACAGGAGGAAAAGGAGTGGCTTTCTCCAATAGTTGTCCTCTCTGCCGGAGTAAAGTCTGCTCACAGCTTACAGGAGGTATAACAAACCAGAAGTTCTGAGAAAGAAGAAAGGAAAGAGCTGACCTCAAAACACATCACAGGTATTTAACAGCAGTACCAAGCCAGTACGAGTGGGGTTAAAGGAAACAGATGATTCCCATTTGTGCTTTCTACCTCTAAAACCATCCATTATAGATAATGAGAACTGTGACTGTGTGAATTTACCTCTAATGTGAGCTTATACACTACCACAATGTTGACTGAAAGGGTGTGTGAAAACATGATTGAGGTGGTAGTAATAGAAAGTAACCATTGCTATGTTTTTATGTCCTTAGTTCCTCAAAGAAGAAAGTAAGATTTTGATCCTATGATTGTCATTTTAAACAGGACTGTAGAACAGTCATGGCAACAGCAGCTTCACCAAAAAGGATGGTGTCCTCTGTCTTTATCACTTTGGCGTCTCCTTACCGAGCCACTGTGACACAGCAGCAGCCCTCCCTTCAAGCTCACAGTGCCCCCGCAGCAGAGAAGCAGCACACAGCGATGCGAGTCGGCCCAAGTGACAGCATTCGTGCCCCCGGTAATAAGAAAGACAACCGCTCATCATCTGATTCTTACAGCAGCATAGACCCCAAAGACTGGAATCACACAGGGGCCCTGGCCCTGACCCGAGCCTCAGAACCTCAGGGTCCAAAACCTGCCCAACCTGGAACCAGCAGAGGAAAGCAAGAAGAAAAAAACAGAAGTGCTGCAGGTATTCAGAAAAACATCTATGATTCATTTTGAATTTATTGTACAGCAGTGCACTTGATAAAATACTGGAAATATTTAAAGAAATTGACCTTACACGAATGCACGATGCCACCAAGGTAGAGACTTAATTGTGTGTTTCACACATATCCCCCTAACTTTATTTCAAAAGTCAGTTTTAAATCACTTGTGATGCCAATTTTTATATCCTATAAGAAATTGCATTTTTCTTACGATAAGGATAAGGATTTATGGTTTTGCTGCCCTTCATTAGGATTGGGAACTGCACTGAAATCACAAACGAAAAGTCTGTGGAATACAACTGCATGTGTGAAAAAAGTTGTAGAACCTTGTTGGGCTCCAGTGGAGCTACATTGAATCTAAAAAAAATTTCATGGTGATGTCAGTCTTGGTTGGGGCTGTAGGCAAGTCTGAAAATCTGAAAAAAAATCTAGGGGTGTGAAGTTAAAAACAACTAAGACCTCAAGGCTATATCAGATATTATAGCATAACACGACTGAATCTCTGCCCAAACTGTTGACAGTAGAGTTGCATTGTGGGTAATTTAGACTTTCATTGATCAGTCATCTCAGGACAAATTTCAGTTCTTTCTTATGCCTTAAATAAAAAGCAAGTGTAAAGCTTTTTCCTGGGTATTTTACGTCTTGACACAATCCTGTTCTTGCGAAACAGAGCACTGCCCTCCTCCCCCTCATCCACCGCCTCCCTCTGCTGCGCGGCCTTCATCTGTGGGAACAGTCTCTGAAGAACCCGCACGTCCACCCCCTCCTGCTCAGACGGCGCTCTCCCACCCTCTGACCCCAGGTCAGCAGCTAGTTTACAACAGAGAGGTATGCTGAGTGAGTCACCTTTACGTGCCTTCGCATTACCTATATCTTCACATGGACAGTTGTTTTTTACTGTTTTAAAAAGTCAATGTCCCTTCCTTAACTTTGGCTTAAAGAAAACAAGTCATTTTTCCCACAGTGAAGGACTACAACTTTCCACAACTTTTACAGATACTGTATTATGTTCAGCAGTGGGTGTAAAAAATAATCTGGAAAACGCATTATAATTGTACAGCTGTCTTTTAGATATGGTTTGTAGTCAAACACAAAATGATCTACACACATTTTTCTTTAACAAACTGCTTTTTAAAAATCCCCCTGTTTAACAGCAATCTTTAACAGCAATCTTCTTTGTGTACCTATTATTCTATTCTTATTATGTTTCCCACAATTTATACTCTAGCTTGCATATTTTCATTGTATGGATTTCCTGAAAACCCCAAACAGTGAATCCTTGAAAGGGCAGCACATTTTATTTCTGCAAACTTAATTTTACCTACTCACTTTTAAGAGATTCACTTTTAGTTGCAATCTAGAAATCAGAGAATGTAAAACCTCTTTTGACACTGTGTTTCATTTCACTCCTATGTATCTTAGGGCAAATAGAGCTTAAAATAACACACTGAAGTACCTATGATTTTCTTTTCATTTTTTAAGCAAATAAATAGCCAAGAAATGTAAAAATGGAAAACATACAATCAGTGTGTCTGTGTTAAGCTTAGTTGTACTTGTCAGTGAAAAGAGTAAAAGCAGTAGACTGTATTTGAGATGCATGGTGCAGGCTGTTCAAAATGACAACAGAAAAAAAGAAAAGAAAAACTAAATTTCAGTGCCCTAAAAACCTAATGCATTGTGGCAGTTATAATGCATATTGGCAAATAACAGTGTTGCTTTCCTTTAATGACTTTTACGTTCTAGCTTTTTGCCTTCACAGCCACTCTTAACCTTACTGCTAAATGCTGTTGTTCACATTATGAGGCCAATCCCAACTGAAAACTTTTTTCAGTTTAAAGTTTTGTTTTACCTTAACAATGTGCTTTAAATTTAAGGTGGAAACAAAGACACCATCTAGTGGGTCAAACCAACACGAACAATCCCATGGGGTCCAAAGAAAGAGCCCAGACACGAGCCTTGACAGACAGACAGACAGAGGTAACACAATCGCTGTTTACACATTTACCACTTTAATCTGTTGGCAGCCCACATATTATCATAACCTGCTATGGCTTTTTTATGTTTGTGTACAATACAGATGTGTGTGGTTTCTGCCGGAAGCCCGTGGCTCTTTCTGAACCTGCGATAGAAGCCTTAAACAGGACTTACCATGATGGGTGTTTCCAGTGTAGGTCTTGTCACATTCCTTTGGCTGGAAAACAGTACTATAACAAGGCCGGAATCCCGCTCTGTGAAGACTGTTACCAGGTAGTCAAAGCGGCTTTCTCTGCAGGTTGTACTCAAAGTTGCAAATGAAAATCGTGTGTTTTGTATTTTCATTGATCTCAACTTGTGTATAATTTACATTAATTCCAGTTGTTTTTTAAAAACTGCTGTGGTTTTGTACATGAACTGTCTTTATCTTCTAGGTTCCTGCTCGCTTCTATTTAATTTCCTCAGAAAATCAACTGTTGGTATCATCTTTTGATACAGAAATGTATTCAATTAAACATTTATGTGTGTCTTAGGCTAGTCTGGAACTTTGTTGGTCTTGTGGGGAAGTCATCACAGATCATGTGATCCGCGCCCTGGAGCGAGCATACCATAATTCTTGTTTCACCTGTACGACATGTAAACAGCAAATTGGAGAGCAAGCTTTTGCACAGGGAGAAGTTGGAGAAGTATATTGCCTTCAGGACTACTACAGGTATAAAAATACTTCAAATACTACCAAGTAATTAGTTTTTCAAATCTTTTATTGTGCTTTAAATATAAACATATAGGAGGAAATTTTCATTTCTAAATATATGAAATATGTAATGCAAACGAAACTGCCCTATTTAATTTATTTAATGTTAATACATTTCATTTCTTTTACACCATTATTTTATCCACAAAGGAAGTATGCTCCGAAGTGCAATAAATGTGACCTGCTAATAATCCCCAAAGAGGATGGGACTGACAGCTACACTGTTGAATGTCTTGGACGCTCCTACCATGAGGACTGCTACAGGTGCCAGGCAGGTGCTCTGTGTGTAATTCAACCAGTGTACTGTAAGGACACACTGACAAATTTAAAAAACACATTAATCCCCACCTGTTAATAGATCTTTCATATTGTACAGGTCTGTTTCATCCAGCTGTCTCCTGAACCAAATGAGCATGGCTGCTATCCTTTAGATGGGAAGATGCTTTGCAAATCTTGCCATCTGGACATGATTTCCGGCCAGCACTAACAAAGATTTTGTTGCCCAGTAAAAACTGCGACTGATGGAGAAGCACAAGTCCAGATTTTAAGAGATGACAGACTGTGCATATGCATTTACATAAGACTGCAGCATACAAATGTCACAGATCTTTTTTCCAACAGAACAATAATAGAATATGGTTATATTTACAGTATATCATGCTTTGTAAAGATCTTCCTCTTTTATACTTGATGTATTTGCACTCTTAACAAAAAAAAATGGGCCAAATATATTTATGGAACAAACTACGCAAAAACTATAGCATGACTGTTCAGAATTATTTTCAAATCTCAATCAGTACATTGTTTTCATGAACACATAAACCCTTTATATAAAAAATACAAGTTTATATAAAATCAGTTTTTTATAAAAGTAAACTAATATATTTTACTTTGAGGCAAGCTTCAACATAAGAGGCATTTTTAAAATTTACAACAACCAGGTTATAATTTAAACTATTAATATGTAATTGACAAGTCAAAACAGATGTCAAAATGCAGTGTTTTTTCTGAATATAGAACAAAAATTGAAAACACAGGGTAGTTCTTTTATATCAGATTGGCTTGGAGCTACAGACACTTTGGACAGCTGCTTGAATAATTTTTGTTAGGAGGGACTTAATGTTTAATCTTCTCATTTACTTGCAGCTAAAAGAAATCTGGAAACTGACATAACTCTTACAACATAATGTAATCTATAAAGGAACAACAATATTTGAGGCTGATGCACACATCACGGACCAAAACTTGAAGGTGCTATGATTACATTCTCCTTTACTGAAACTATGTAAAGACTTTCACTGGACCACAGGGCCTCAGTTTTGTTTTGCCTCAACACTAGTTACATTCAATTGGCAATACAACAACAACATTGCTATATTATATTTTTGTGTATTCATTTGTTATATTTTGTGGTATTATATTTCTACGTATCAAATATTTACTCAAAATTTCTATGAAATAAATAATTTGTTGTATTCGTCTATTTATCACATTGATGTATACCTGACATCAGTCAGTTTTCTGACTGATGTCTGACTCCTCCTCACTTGTGCCACTGTTGTCTGTAGTATTATCACCACAAATGAATGATGTGTTCCGTAACAGAATACTGAACATCGACTTTTCACTAAATTTCCTCAGTGCCACAAATTATTTGTATATAAACATAATTTCTGTGTGAAAACATTGACATGAATGCACTTGTATGACACCTTCCCAGCGGGACACACGAGTTTGTTTGTTTTTTTTATATAATGAGCTGTATGAGTATGAAAACTTATTTGTTTTGTCTGAATGCATATTGAATTTTCTTCCAAGTTAAATAAGCTACATACGAAGCTTATGTAGAACAATTTCTATTCCAAACAAACCTTCAGATGGCTTTACGTTCTAGACGTGATTTTCATGTATATAGTCATTGGGCAGATGCTTTTATTCAAAGCAACGTACAAGTGACGTACAAGGCAAGAACAAATGTAAGGCAAGGAGAAAAGATCAAAGCGAAGTGCTTCAAGGGGAAGAGTTCCAGTTTCATGAGCTCCAAGAACAGTAGAGATTGGAAAGGAAAGATTTTTTTAAAAATTAAGATTTTGCTGGGACCACCACACGTGGCGAAGCAGACGGGAGGGACTGTAGACCTGAACAAGGGAGCTGAGGTAAGCGGGAGACGGACAGAGCCTTGAACCTAATCCGGACAGCCACTGCAAGGACAGAGGTCCTAAGACTGGTGTGACATGATTCCTTTTTGGCTGATTAAAATGTTTTAGATCATCTGCGGGGGTTCGATCGTGCATGCTTGTTTGGCAAGAACAATGGGTGGAGTGATGGCACTGCACACTCGCAGTGTGTTTGTGTGGACAGGTGAGCTGTCCAGGGTGTCCCCCACCTCTCATCCAGTGTCAGCGGGGACAGGCTCCAGCCTCCCTGAACCCTGAAAGATAACCGATGGTAGACAATGTGATTGTTCTCTTCTAATGAATATACATAGTAAATTATTATTTGAGACCCAACAATCATCCATAAAGATTTATACAGTGGAAATCTTCACAAGCATTGTGTGAAGAACCCCCCCAGAAGTTTTCTGTGTCCCTGGAATCTTGATACGTGACCAATTATTATAAGAAAAACAAGAGAAAAAGAAAAACTAAAAAATGAAGCAGAGATCTGCATATGCGGTCCATGGAGGTCTGGTATCTGGTCTGGTCTTTAGCTACTCAGCCTCATGTTGTAAACTCCTTGATAACTTTAGTTTTGTGTTTTTAAGAAATATTTTGGCGATTACCAAATCACGGAACAGCAGTTCCACGTTCATCTAGAGCTGACGGATTAACAGGACTGTGATCTCCCTGATGCCGCTGGGACTCAATGTGATCAATAACACTGATTATCTTGCAGACCCAAACCCTGGGACGCCGCGGAGACAACGTCGAGAACGCGCCGCACACAGTGGACGGCGCCTCGCAGCTCGCACCCAGCACCGCCGGGAACGAGCCCGAAGCGCGTTCATGAGCGGTGGATGGGGACGCCGCAGCTAAGGCAGTACAGGCAGCGGCCACCAGGCCCACAGCATTCACGGAATCCTCCGTCGTTCATTTTGTTCAGGCGGACCTCCGACCGGCAGGGATTAGAAACGTGCGAGATCTTATGTGTGTGTCGGTGGAAATAATATCGCACGATGGTTCGGGAAACCAGACACCTTTGGGTGGGAAATTTACCCGAACATGTCCGAGAGGAGAAAATTGTGGAGCATTTTAAACGGTAGGTTACGCAAGAGGAATCCCCTGTTGGTGAAGCAGCGCGGGCTAGGTGAAGCTCTGCGCTAGCTGGGTAGCCTGCGATTATTGCTAACACGGCTAACGTTAGCATTTCAAGTTTTCCAAGTCAGGATGTTTCTTCCTATCTCCCTGTGGTGTATTGAAGCGCAGTTGTGTTAGTTGAAGCGGAATACAGCGATTCCACCAAACCGTTATTAAATAGATATTAATTAAAATGTTTAGCTAACTTTTGCTAACGCCGAGAAGCAAGTAGCTTGGTTAGCTAGCTGCCGAGCTACCACCCAGCCAACCATTTTGTGGGAAGTCGAGACGTTTTCATGATCAGCACAAGCCAAGAGGCAGCTAACGTTAGCCGGACAGCAGGTCGAAAAACATTTGGTAACTTGTGTTACCTTTACCACAGGAATCGATTGACAGATAGTATTATTTTTATTTTTTTATTCTTTTCTCTGCAGTGTTGTCAGAAAACGTTAATGTGGAAATGCAACATTAGGGAAAATCTGCGACCGATCAATGCGCTGATAACATTAATGTTAGCAAGTCGTCGAGCTACTTAATAACGGTAGACATAAAAATTCTTACATGCAACTTAAAATATTTTGTAAATTGGAAAATTACAATGAAATGGTTGGTTTTGAGCCAGCTAGATGGCCGATGCTTAAACATAAACGGAGCAAACATTGAACTCTTGGCTTTCGTCCGTTTATTAAAGCTTTGTAAACCATATAACATATTTTGTTTGCTAAGTAACGCAAAGTCCACTCAGTTACACATCCACGCCACAACAAACTTTATATCCTGTCAGCCTTAGTCGTAGCAAAATTCTGTTCACACCATATAACGAGTGTCCTGGAGACAGTGGTGTGTTGGAAGATAATGCTTTTTATAGTTATAAACATTTGACATGTGCCAGGTCCAAGAGGGATAACCAATCAAAAAGAATACTTGGACGCTTCTATCTAGAAATCTCTTACCATTCTTAACATTTGTTATATCACCAAGTGTAAATAACTAGTATTATAACTGCAGGCTTTTTTTTGTGGAAACGTGCTTCCGTTCACATCTGAGGTTCATTATTATTACTTGCATCTAATATTGGTGCTTCTGTTCAATATACCATACACAGAAACAGTTGTACTCAGTCTATTCTTAGTTGATGTATATGTAATTTCCTTTGCTTTCACTGTAATTTCCCTTTAGGTATGGGCGTGTGGAGAGTGTTAAAGTTCTGCGAAAGCGCGGGTCAGAGGGTGGTGTTGCAGCCTTTGTGGATTTTGTGGATATCAAAAGTGCACAGAAGGCTCACAATGCTGTCAACAAAATGGGAGACAGGGACCTTCGAACTGACTACAATGAGCCTGGGTCAGTCCCTAGTGCTGTTCGGGGCCTTGAAGACAGCTCTCCCTCGAGCAGTCGAGACGTTTCAGCATTCTCTAGGGGAACAGTTGGTCCAGTGTTTGGCCCACCTGTCTCCCTTCACACCAGAGAGGGACGTTATGAACGGAGAATAGATGGGTAAGTGGACACGGCCTCTGCATAAAATCCAGGGAAATCTAGCTATTGGATAGGTGTAAAACCTAAACACATATTAGGGTTATTCTTGAGGCATAAATGCCTCAAGTGGGTAACAAGGGTAATCTAGGGATCGTTCTGCATTTCATCATAAATTGACTCGTCTCTCCCACGGGATCTAAGTAAATTAACTACACACTGTAACTCGGTAAGGTAACTATAATGCAAGGTTTGACATCTGTTTTGGATACTACATCTGTGAGGAATATCCCAGTGAGTTTTGGATTTATTACATTTTGTGGAAAACTGCCTTGGCGAGCCTTTGGATATATCTTTTAACATTTTACTCCTAAAGATGGGATCTAACTTTGATTTTTATTTTTTTAACCTGGGAATCACATGAAACTGGAAGTAAATCCTCACAATGAAGGATCCATTTTTCTATGAAGAATCCATACAGGTCATAAATAATTACTTCAAGGACCTTCCATGTTGGGTTGTCTTTTTTTATGTTTATTTCTTGCTCTGATGGTTGGAGTATATTTTTGTGGATACAGCCTTTTCTGGATATACGTTTTCAACAGGTGGAATGGAAGAATTTGTTAAACATCAGAAAACCAATATAGAGCATATGTCCTTTGCAGCCTCAGTCATTTTAGGAATGATATTACCTATATAACATGTTGTTTTAACATATTGTACCCTAAATTTGGAAGTTATACCAAGAAGAATTTGCAAGAACACAGAGGATTGAAACAGCCAATCAGCAAATTTTGTGGAACTATTCTTGTTTTTGGATTGACGGCCATGAAGACACATGAAGACTGAATAGTTGGAATGTTACCTCCTGGATGTATGCAATGCACTACCCCATGCTGGATGTACTGATGTGGACTGTAGAATGGATAGGTGTAGCTGCCACTGATTTGGATTATTCGAATGTGGATTAGGCTCTGTAAGGCTTCAGCAACGTGAACAACACTCACAGTATGTTACAGAGAGCTGAAGACAACTTTTTCAAAGTGTCTTGAAACATTACTGCAAAAGACGAAGCCTGCCACTACATACAATTGATGGGATCACTAGATTGTGGAATTATGCCAAGCCTACAAGAGGATTACCTGCTGTGCTCATAGTGTCTCCGAGTCTTCCTGCTTGTGTGATGTTTAACGACTTGACATCAACCAGTGGAATAAGTTTGAATCCTTTTTTTTTTTTTTTACTTTTGGGACATACTATTCCCTCATACTACACAGCAAGACAAGATGGATCCAGTTGATGTCAACCAGGAATTTTCTAAGTTACCCTGAAGTTCATCACATTTTTTTAAAATTCACATTTATTCATTGAAGTTTTATGTTCCTTTCCCCCACACGTCCTGAAATCCATAAAGAGATCCATTTCTGTGGTTGTTTTACTTTTCCCTTTTTCCATCCTGTGAAGACAATTAAGTAGCCCAGCTTTGGAGTATACATCAGCAACCTACTGGCCGGGCACTCCACAGTATTTGAAGATTATGTGCAGTACAATTCAAGAGAACCGTTTTTGCCAAAATAGATAAATTGATTTTTTTTTTCTCCCCACCCCTTGGTTTTTTACTCGGGCTCTCACATTCTGACCACCTAGATTTTATTTGGATTAGTTTTGGTAACTTCTTTTTCACAAGGTTGGTATTGCTCTGCCATCTGCATATTTTCTTTCTCTAAGCTACCATAGTGCCTTTGTCTTTTAGGTTTTGCACTGCTTTTAATGTAAAGATTACTTTAGATAGAGAACACATATTTTATAAATGCACCTTTTTATTTAGTCATTTGGTTGACACTTTTATCCATAGCAACCATAAGTTAGCAAAATAAATATGTATTTTGTCTGTTAGGTTTTTTACTAAGTATTAATTTCACAGTAACAGTATTAAACTCTGCGTGTTAGAGTAATTACCATGGAACTCACTGGTTGCTAGTGTATTACTTAGGAGAATTTTTTTTTTACTTTCAGCAGTGATAGGTTATAAACAGTCAGCCTTAAAAAATGATTCCTCAGCACATTCTAAGGAGCCAGAAATGCTAGTTTTTGTTTATGCAAATTTAATTGAAAGTGATTACGTAATACCTTGACTTTTTTTTTTAAGAAAACTGCTTGTCAGTAACTTTTGTTATTCCAAAATATTAAAGAAATTACTGCTCCAATATCTAAACTTTCTACTGGAGCAGTGCCAGACAAATTATCTGCATTAATATTTACAGAAAGTGACAGTATATAATTAGTTATTGTGTTCTTTTGTCTATAAGGAATTTTGTGTCCTTTTTGTAATCAAACATTCTTGTCTTCTGTTGAAAACCCTTTGCCTCCAAACAAAACATTTAAATGAAAATGCGATACTTGGTGTGAAATGGTACTAAAAGAAGCAAAGAAAAGTTAAAAAACTCATTTGGGGTAGAGGGGCACCGTTCTATTGACCGGTGTTTGCTTGTGATGATAACAAAAAATGACGAAGACTATATATTTTGATAAAGAAAAAAGAATGGGAACTTTGCAATTGATATCTGGCACTACTCTCAGTACTGGCATAAAGTTTATTAAATTGATTCCCACATCTGTCAGGTCTTGTCAGCTGTGTCTTGGCTGCACTGACTATTTAGATTTTCACATTTGTGCATTTAGATGCCAAAATAGCTTTATCAAAAAGTAGTTTTGGCTTTTAAAATTTTGTTTAAAGTCATAATAACTATGTGTTTTTGTCTACCGTGTTCTTTCTTTACAGTAGTTCAGAAAGCCGTGAACGTGCATATGATCACAGCCCATATGGACATCATGAGCGCAGCAGCACTTTTGACAGACAGCGGCACTATAATGCTGATTATTACCGTGATCGCTCTATGTTTGCTGCTGCTGGCCCAGGGACCAGTGCTATTGGGGGAAGTTTTGAGGCCTCAGACCCCCATTTTGACTCAAGAATTCGAGACCCCTTTCCTCTTTCTAATTCTACACGACGTGACCTGTACAGAGATGACAGGGGACGACGTGTTGATAGAACTTACCATCACCGTCGGAGCAGATCATCTCATTCCTCACAATCGAGACACCCTTCACCACAACGGACCACAGGACAAACACCCAAAACTCCTCATTCACCTAAAAGAGCTCCTCTTTCCCCTGGTAGAGGCCCACGATCTCATTCCCGTAGCAGATCCTCAAGCTCTGATTCTGTCAGCAGCAGCAGCAGCACAGGCAGTGGCAGGTATGGCATTTATGACAATGGAATTAACGCTTCCAAGGGTTTGTTGCCCAACAAAAAAAAATTGTCATTCTTTTTTCCATAAATGTTTTTTTAGTGATTCAAATAGCAGCTCGAGTGATGGGTCTCGAGCACGTTCTGTTCAGTCATCCGCTGCACATGCACCTCCCCAGTCTTCTATGGTGCTTGATTCAGATGAGCCACGTAGAAGCTTTGGAATTAAAGTTCAAAACCTACCAGTTCGCTCCACAGGTGAGTTATACTTTTTCTGACATCCAAAAAGCCGTACAAACAACCATATTCACTTTTAAATCTCAGTCTTTTCTAAAAGACATTAATTCACACTGGACGTAGATAAAACCAAATCATAATTATGTGTGGTAAGTGGATTCAGTCACTGTTGCAATTCTTACTGTTTAATTGGTGGTTGGTAGATATTATTTTAGGATGCAGTCTCACTGCTGTATAGGTTAATTTATAATGTTCTGAACATCTTCTCTTTTCTGTCAGTTTACCTATAAATTTATAGTAAAGTTCAATTAACATTTAAAAGATTGAGCATTAGAATAATAATTCAGTTTTCCTTGACAGACACAAGCTTGAAAGATGGACTCTTCCATGAATTCAAAAAACATGGGAAAGTAACCTCAGTTCAGATTCATGGAGCATCCGAGGACCGATATGGTTTGGTGTTCTTCAGACAGCAAGAGGATCAGGAGAAAGCTCTTAGTGTCTCTAAAGGAAAGCTGTTCTTTGGCATGCTTATTGAAGTCACTGCCTGGAATGGCCCTGGTAAGTTATGCCAAATTTGTAAAACTAGTTTTATTTTGATTAGTTTATAAAGACAAGTAGTTTGCCATAAGTAACTTCACAAAATAATTTGTCAGAATGTGGTGGAGAATATACACCCAAGCTTGAGTAGCTTAGCTATGTTAATATTAAACATTTTCTTTCCATAGAAACAGAGAGTGAAAATGAATTTAGGCCTTTAGATGGACGAATAGATGAGTTTCATCCAAAGGCTACAAGAACCCTGTTTATAGGAAACCTTGAGAAAACAACCAGTTATCAACAACTCCTAGACATTTTTCAACGTTTTGGAGAGATTGTGGTAAGCTGCAATTTTTATGTGGATTTCAGAGATAAATTGTGTATTTTCTAGTTGATCTTCTCTAACTGTTTTTTTGTATTTTCTTCTTAAGGACATTGACATAAAAAAAGTTAATGGAGTTCCCCAGTATGCCTTTGTGCAGTATTCTGACATTGCTAGTGTTTGTAAGGCCATAAAGAAGATGGATGGAGAGTACCTGGGGAGCAACAGATTAAAGGTAGAATTTTACAATAGTATACTTATAATTAAACATTAGAATGCAATATAATAGTATGTCAATGTGCCTGTTTAAAATGTGTTTATGTGCGTGTATGTGTATAATATGTCTGTCATCTTTATTTTGAAGCTCGGTTTTGGTAAGAGTATGCCCACAACATGCGTTTGGCTAGATGGTTTGGCAAGCAATATCACAGAACAATACCTCACTAGGCAGTTTTGCCGCTATGGACCTGTAGTAAAGGTAAGGTGTTAAATTTTGTATTGCTACAGTTTAACTTTTGTTTTTTAAATTAAAAAAAAATTGTATTGGAAAAAAAATATATATATTTTTTTCTTGTTAGGTTGTTTTTGATAGATTGAAAGGGATGGCCCTCATCTTGTACAACAATACAGATTTTGCTCAGGCAGCTGTAAGGGAGACCAAAGGCTGGAAGATTGGTGGCAATAAGATAAAGGTAAACACTTTATTTAGTTGATTAATCAGATGTTTGTGTCTCTTTTAAAGAGAGTGACACTATTAGTGCATGGCAAACAAATATGGCAAGACGACAGACCCTTAGGGGGGTTAACGAGTAGAAGATGTATGTTTATTATTAATATAACTGTTTTTATCTTTAACAGGTGGATTTTGCAAGTCAAGAGAGTCAGCTTGCTTTCTACCGATCTATGCAGGCATCTGGACAAGACATTAGAGACTTATATGAAATTCCTCCTGAGCGCCGGTAAATTTCCATTAGTGTAATGAGTCACCTCCAAAAATGGTCTGAGTATGCAAATGCAGCACATCTTTAACAAATAAATTCTAATCAGTATGTCTGTCTGTTTAGATTTGTATTGCAAAAAGTGTAAGCATTTATTCATCTGAAAGTAATAGTGACTTTGCTTTTGTCTTTATTAACCATACAGGGAGGATCGCAGAGCTCCATACCATGAATTTACAGCAGAAAGAGCTTACTACGAGAATATGCGAACTGCTGGCCTCTATCCAGAGGATGCTCGAAGGGACTATGCTGCTCGCAGCAGAGAACGCTTTCCCGAATTGGAACATTACCAGGGTGATCACTTTGATCCGCGTTATCATGAAGATCCTAGAGACTACAGGGATTACAGAGATCCCTTTGAGCAAGACATCCGAAAATACACATATATTCAAAGGGAGCGAGAAAGAGAGAGAGAACGATTTGAGGCTGACCGCAGCAGGTGGAGCCCTTCCCATCCACGGCGACCTATTACTCCTACAGTATCACCTTCACCATCTGAGCGTGCTCCAAGAGACTCAGAACGACGGGTATATAGTCAGTCCTCTGAGCGAAGTGGTAGCGTGAGCTCAGTGTCACCACCACACTTTGACAAATCGGAAAAGGCCCTGTTGGAGCATTCATCTAAAAGTGACAAAAGTGAGAAAAGCAGTCAGCCAGATCGTGTGGCAGGTGCTGAGAAAACCAAACGTGCAAAACGAAAAGAAAAAGGTGACAAGGCTGAGAAGATTAAATCAAGGAAAGCAAAGGGGCAATCCCCATCCAACACAATAACTGAAACAGAGACTGAAACGGGTTTTGATGGAGGGTCCGGAAGAGTTCGTGGATCAGACCAAGATGCTCACGAAAGGCCAAAATGTAAGGGGGATGGTGACGCTCTTACTGGAAATCAGTTAATAACTGCTCATCATGACTCTTTGAAAACAGAGAGATCTGAAATAAGTAAAAGCGATAATTCAGAAATGGATGGGAAAAATCGACTCAAAAAACATCTCAAATCTGATACTGGAAATGATGGAAAAGATTCATCAGTTGATTCAGATCGCCTTGCAGCACGAAAACGGCGATTTGCTGATTCTAGTATAAGGACTATTCGTCAAAAGAAAAGTAGGCATGAAGAAGAGGAGAGTAATCCATCCTCTGACTTTGGTGCAAGTGCCACACATTTGAAAGAATCAGATGCTGACAAACAGAAAGATTTACAACGGAGAGATTCAAGACTCAAAATTGATAAAAGTGGCACTCATAAGGAGGCTCAAGAGGACCTTAGAGGCCAAAGTGAGAAATCTGAGGGATCTTTGGAGCCACTCGAATCAAAGAGACATCCAGGGCACACTTCATCCAGAAGGTTTTCAAATGACGGGAGTTCAGACCAAAGCATAACAAGAGAACAGGAACACCATACTGCTTCCAAATGTGGAAGTCAGAATGTTGTTGGTGACAAAATTCTTAAGAATAAGGAAGACCATGTTGACATTGACCTCTCTCAGAGTTACCGTAAGCAAATGGAGCAAAATAGACGTTTGCAGCAACAGCAGCGGGAGTTGGACAAACCTGACAAACCAGGAAGTCCTCAAGTAAGTGAAACAGAGGACCTAGAACACCGCAGTCTCGTGCATGAAGTTGGTAAGCCACCTGAGGATGTCACAGATAATTTCCCTTCTCACAAACTAAAAAAACTAGACCAGTGTGACACTGACTCTGGGATCAAGAGGGAGCGCGTTTACAGAAGTTTCAGACAAAAAAGTGAAGATCCTGACTGGAACAACAGCTCTTCTCCAGGACATCAGCCCTTCTCTCAGCATACAGATGACGTTTTGGTGGATCCCTCTCAGAAAGAGTTCAATAGAAATGATGAAAAAAATAATTCAGATCTGGAGCTGTTAGTCAAAAGGACACATAACTCACAAGTAAACAAACCAAACACACCTTTACTTGGTGTAGAAGAAGAGCAACAAAAGAGATGGGAGAGCAGAGTTAAACAAGATTTATTACCTGACCTCAACTTTCCTAGAAGTCTAAGTAAAAACATTCACAATCGCAAGCATTTGGAATATGGTATTTGGCATGACTTAGAGCCAGGGGAAGTGCGATCTGACTCTGAAGAGGACAGAGAGCCCAAATCCCACTCTCCAGTGCCCTCAACATCTATGCCTTTTGCTGAGAGACCAAGGGTTGACAGGTTTTCAGACCCCAAACAAGCACATCTTGAAAGGAACAAATTTTACTCCTTTGCACTTGACCAGACCATCACACCTGATACAAAGGCTCTGCTTGAGCGTGCTAAATCACTCTCATCTTCCAGAGAAGATAACTGGTCATTTTTAGACTACGATTCTCACTTTGCAAGTTTTCGTAACAGAAAGGATACTGAGAAAGTCGAATCAACACCAAGACCTACACCTTCCTGGTACATGAAAAAGAAAAAGATTCGAAGTGGATCAGAAGATAAACTTGATGACAGAAAGGAGGAACCTAAGCCAGAGGAACAGGAGCGTAGAGAACTATTTGCCTCCCGGTTCCTTCACAGCCCTGTCTTTGAGCTGGACTCTAGACGACTTCAACACTTGGAACGCAAACATGAAGAGCCTGAGCATATACAAAACCAGCCATTTGGCCAGCAAGCGACAGCAGATGGTGAACTTGACTCAGGACCAGTGGTTCTTTTTCATAATCGCTTTTTGGAACTCACACGATTACAACAACAGAAGAATAAAACCCCACAGCCGCAAGAGGGAAAAGGTGATAAAATTTTCACAGATGAAAACAAAGTGGAAAAAGAGTCTCTTCAAGCATCACAAGTTTTGCCCTCAACTGAAACAACAGGACCAGTCATAGAGCCAGAAATTAAACCCATCAGTCCTGCTGAAGAGTTTCTACCTGGACCTCGACTCACACCTGTTTCTGCAGCCCAAGCTGTGGTCATGGACTCCCCTCTACCAGAAGAAACATTTGCTGATTTAAATCGAGCTCCTGACTCCTGCTCTCCTGTGTCTTTCATAAAGGAAGAAGTAAGGGAAGAGGTGAAAGGAAATGGAGACAGTGTACCTTCCCGCAACCTGCACACAGAGATGCCAGATTCTGAACCAACACCAATAACACCAACTGAACCTAGTAATTTGTTGGACAGATCAGAAGGGAAATTTGATATTGTTAGAGAAGATATAAAGGTTATAAAGCAGCCTTGCCGGCAGGATTCTAATGAATTTGTCAGTTCAGAACCAGAGATTGAGGCTGAGACAACACAACCAGAAGTGCCTGAAACCGCTAGTCTTATACCACCTAGTGCTGTAGAGGAGGCAGATGTAATCAAGAAAGAAGCCACTTGTAAAACAGTAGCAGATTCTGAGGGAGATAAAAAGCTTCAAGGTAATAAAGTGCAGATGTCTCTTGATAATCCCATAAATGATGAGGCAGTCACACTCCAGAAAGAGCATAAAACAAAAGAAATTAAAAATAAGAAGTGCAGACAATCCCCTGCTGAAGTTGCTCCTGTTCCTGTTGTGCCGGCCTCCAACTCTGAGAAACAAGCAACACGCAAGAGTGAGAGAATTGACAGAGAGAAGCTGAAACGTGGATCATCCCCAAGAACTGAAACAGGCAAACCAACAGGCAAGTCTCCTATTCACGGATCAGATCCGGATATGTTGGAGCAAAGCATATCACTATGCAGAGGCAGAAGAAGAAATGTAAAATCTGTGTATGCCACCCCCGTTGAAGATGATACACCAGTTCGTTCTGGAAAGGAAATTGTAGAGTCACCGCGCTCTGCTCGAAAAAGGGCTACAGACAAAGATGCAGCACAACAACAACAAAATGTAGAACAGGATCTACCTGCTCCAGTCCCTGTAACTAAACGGGGGCGTCCTCCCAAGAATCGCAGACAAGGTGATGATAGTTCAAATGTTAAAGTGGAAAAATCTAAAATTGACAACAAAGATACAGATTCAAATGAGTCAGAAAGCGGTGAACGAATTCCAAGATTGTATAAAGGTAAACCATCCTCTCATGCCACAAAAAGCTCATTAAATCAGATGTTCACATCCCTAGGATCTGGACCATCAAGAAAGGGGGACAAAACTGAGATAACTGAGGATGATGATCTGCAAATAGATTTCACTGATGAAGATAACATCACTCCACAAGATTCATCAGGATTATGTATAGAAGACCTAACAAAAGTTGACCGTAAAAAAGAAGAGAAAGAAGTACAAAGCAGAGAGCTAGGTAAAGATAAAGATGTTCTTGATGAAAAGGTTTGTGATGGTAAATCAAATGGTAAAGATGCGGATTCTTCAGTTTTAGAAGAGAAACCTACTTCAGAAAAAGACCGAAGTGTTAGGGGGAAAGCCAAGTTGATAAGAACGCCAAAGTCTCCTGTCCTTAAAAACCTCAAAATACGACTTAATGTCACAGAGGTGAAAGATCTTCTTCAGTTAGGAGAGGATGAGCTTGGGAGTCAAGAAGAGTCCTCCAGAAAATTCAGACCTGCTGAGCACAGTGGCCATGTTTCAAAGTGCACAAATTCTAACAAAGGCGATTCTAACACTGAAGACACAATTGCTGGTGTGGAAAAAAAGGACATCCCGGAAACAACAAAAAGCCTAATTTCGCAGGAGCAGGAATTGGAGCAGGCTGTGGAAAACATTGCCAAGTTTACAGATCCAGCTTTCCCAACAGAACCAGCAACACCACCTGTCCCCCATACAGAAGTAAAAAGTGACCCTGAGGAAGAAAAGCCTTCTAATCCTGCTAGCGAGACAGAGCTCATGGCTGCTATTGACTCAATAACTGCAATAGATGTAACTGCCCCCCTAACCCAAGCACCTCCACTAAGTGCGGATCTAGGTCCAGGATCTGACACACAAGAAGTGACTCAACCTGCCAAGGAAGAAGAAATAGAAAAAAATACATCACCTCTACAGGAGGTACCTGTCTTCCCAACTCCATTAAAAAAGATCAACAAAGGAAGACCTAAACGTCTTAAAGTCCAAAAGCTGGTGAGAAAGGATTTAAACGAAGAACAGTTAAGAAATGAGGAATTGACAACTCCTTTAGCAGAAAGCACTGCATCTGGTCTAAAGATTGATCCTGAGACTCCATCAGCAGCAACTACAGCTGTTATTACACCTACTTGGAAGCCAGAACCTGAGCCTTCACTTGTCAAGGCTGCAGACATGAAACAATCTGAGTCTTCTGAACAGATTCAGCCTCCTAAATCTGTTTACCCCCAGTCAAAGAGTCCAATATGCCCAAAGCCACAACAGCTGCCACCTGAATGCATCTCTTCTTCCCAGTCACCACTAGTCAATAGGCCTAATATCAGACCCATTCAAAGCAAAGTTCCTGTTTCTCCACCAGATTGGCACCACCCATCCAAAGACACAAGTGTCTCTTCTTCACCTTCTATGCTGTTACCTTCTAAGGAAAACCAACAGTTGCCATCAGACTCTGAAAATGTGGAAAGTGATCATGGCACAAGTGATTTGAGACAGATACTTATGAAACACAAAAATATTTCAGTGCCAGGCAGTAGCTCCGTTCCTAGTAGTCTACCCCCCGTCCGAGATCAGAACCCTTTAGAAAGTAATACTTCATCAGCTGTTGTGTCAAATAAATCTGCACTAACTGATAGTAGAATGAGTACCTCTTCCCTACCTACTGTTCGACCTTCAGTGTCACAAGCATCTTCTGAGGCAAAGTCAGTGATCTCTGTTATTGCATCCACTGCAACCTCTGTTATCAGTCGTGTTTGCAACCCCCCTGATCCTGAGAACAAAGTCAGCATGAATATAGGAAATCCTGGTGTGGACATGGCTCTAACCAAACAGACCTATAGGCCCAGCAAAGATGATACTGGATCATATCATGGATCATCTGTTGATGAGGGAGGCAGTACTGCACGTTTCATTGTTGAGAGCCCCAATCTTGTTATGGGACCTTGTCCAGGTCTCAGAGTTAATACATCTGAAGGAGTGGTAGTATTGAGCCACTCAGGTCAGAAGACAGAGGGTCCTCTGCGGATTAGTGCAAAAATTAGCCAGATACCACAAGCAACAGCAGGTGACATGGAATCTCAGCAGTTAGTATCCATGCCCTCAATAAAACAGGACATTTATTGTCATTCTCAGTCAGGACCTCAAAAGGGGCCCTCGCAGACTGATCATGGCCATCCTGGAAAGACCCCATTGGCATTGTCTTCTATTAAGCAAGAAAGCCCTGGGGGAAAAGATGGAATCTGCTTACCAGTCTGGACCTCAAGGAGTAGTAAAGCGTCTCACACCAGGTAACCAGCAAGTAATAAGTTACCCTCAAGAGTACATGTCTTTAAAACCTCAAAAGAAAATGGACAGTGCTGACAGTCACAGTACAGATGGAGGTAAGCCACCTTGGACATCTGCTATAAGTCCTGCAATAAGCCCCCATTTGCCTTCTCCACCAGGCAACCATGTGGGTTTTGTTACAGCAACTGGTGATAGAGCTACTTCACATCTCAGTGGGGTCAAACAGGAACCACGATCCCCACGCAAGTCAGGTCATCCACACACTCCATTTACAAAAGTGTCCTCACCGATAGGCTCCTCATCACCCAAGGGCATTTCAGTAATGTTATCCACTGGTCTTCCTGCCATGCCACAGTTTATTGCTAGTGTACATCATCCAGAGCAGTCGGTTATCATGCCACCTCACAGTGTACCTGGAGGTTTGGGACGGATGTCTCCTCACTGTGTTACCCAGTCAATTCCAGTAGGACATCTTGATGTTCGGGTAAATACTCCGCCTCTTTCTGTAATGAGCTATGGGATGCATAGTGAGCAGCTTCCCTCTCCCTGGTCTGGTTCCATGCAGGGACGGCCCACCTCACCCCAGGCTGTTGGCAGAGACAAGGTTCTCAAGGTAAACCCTGCCTCTTTGAGAAGTCATGAGGGAGAACAGGAAGAAACCAGACACTTCCACATAGCAGGAAGACCATCAGCCACACAGCTAAAGCCAGAGGCTTTGCAGTCAGATCCTCGTGGGACTTTGCGTAGTAATGTGATGGAAACATATATGACTCAGAGAGATATGCGAGTGCTCATGCACCAACAAGGTTCAGCCACAGACCCCTATTCAGGACACACTCAAGAGACTCTTCCCCCCTCTTCAACACCTTCAAGTATACCTTTATCATCGTCTCCAAGAGCACATGTTTTGACTAAAGGCGTGTCTGACAAGGATATAACAAAGCAATTAGAGGCAAAGCGATCCCACTCCCCGCTACCGAAAGATGCAATGATGGGCATTCGACAGTCTGGGCAAGCAATGGCGTCTCCCCAAAGAGTTCAACTAATGCCACCAGGACCTAGTGGCTCATTTCCAGAGTACTCAGGGGTGTATTCAAATCCAAGAGGCATCCATTCTCAAATACAAGAGACACCACCTGTTGGACTTAACCAGCCACCACTAACCGTCTCACAGACTGTGGTAAGTTTACTGCACTTAACATGTCAGTGTATTAGTACACCTAGCTAAAGCTAGAGAGGTTTTATTTGTGAAAACCCTTCATTTCAAGGTACTGCAACCATCAAGTAAAACAGTGGGAAACAAAAATAATACATTTCATGATGAGTGCTGATGCAAAGCAGGTATAAAGGTACAATGCATAGCCCATAATAACTACAAATCTATACAAGGCACTAATTTAAAGTCAAGACATAAAGATGAGTTTTAATTTTAGATTGAAAAGCCAATGATCAGCATCTCGGTTTTATTTAAATATAGAAGCAGAAATTTTGTAGCATCCAAGTTTTTAGAGCAGTCTAGTGATTTTGGAATGGTTACCAACCTTTCCAGAAGTAAACAACTGAATATCATTAGAATTACAGTGAAAATCAATTCCATGACTGGCTAATTTGAGCAACAGGTGAATTTGCATCAGTAACACTCCAGTCTACTACAAATGTGTTTTTTGTGCATCTTTCATCAATAAACCAGGATGTAACATCTCTGTTAGTGTCTGGTTTTAGGAGGGACTGCTATCTTCTGTTGTCTCTCCATCTTAAGATAGATTATATTTCATTGTTCTAATATGATTCTGATATGTTCTCCACCTCATTTAGATGTGAAAGGGTACACTTGATATTCAAAAACCTTCAGTATAACATCACAGTACTACAGCAACCTCAGTAATACTGATAGTTAAATGAAAAACATTTCAACAAAATTTGATAATAATCCTCCACGAAGGTAGCCGTTATTGCAAAGCTGTTGCATTAAACACAATTTTTTTTTATCTATGTGACTTATCTGTGTCAGCTGTCAGTTGTGTGTGTATATGCAAGTGTATGTTAACATATTATAGAAACTAATCATGTCATAATTTTTTTTTTAATCCTTAGGGGACAGACCATCAACCAAAACCAGATGGCAAGATAACACAGACTGTTAATATGATGCAGTTGCTCACAGTAAGGAAAATCTAATCACAGTTTAAATTGTGTTGATTGCTGTTAAGCCACATTGTTTGAATAACTTGTCTTTTATTTTATTTCATAAACAGAAATACCCTATTGTGTGGCAAGGCCTGCTAGCTTTAAAGAATGACACAGCTGCAGTACAGTTGCATTTTGTCTGTGGCAACAAAGCATTGGCTCATCGATCACTACCCCTACAAGAAGGAGGTGGACTGCTTAGGATTGTCCAGAGAATGAGACTAGAGGCTTCCCAACTGGAGAGTGTAGCCAGAAGAATGACGGTATGTCAAATGCCTCACTCCCACTGAATAATTCCATTTTATTACATTGAGTCCTCTTAACATCAACAGCATTTAAATATATACTTTTCACTGCAGGGGGACAGTGACTACTGTCTTCTCCTTGCTCTGCCATGTGGACGGGATCAAGACGATGTCCTAAACCAAACTCAAGCTCTAAAGGCCGCTTTTATCAACTACCTGCAGACAAAACTTGCTGCTGGTATCATCAATATTCCAAACCCAGGTTCCAATCAGGTGAGAATGAGAAAGAATAGTTGAAACCTTGCCTTGTATATCATTAATTAAAATATGGGAAACACGTGAAGTTATAAAAATAGAATTTTGCAGAAAAAATGTTGTACAGAGCAAGTGGGAAATATCAAAATTGGTCTTGTGTAGATAAGTGTTCAGTTTGTAATTGGCCCTAGTGGTGTTTTTAATAATTCTGAGAAACATATATATAAACCAAGTCAGAAACCTGATCCAAGTCTTTCAAAAGCTATGGCTTTGTTACGGTTACAGCACAAAGAAGACAATTATAATAAAGGCATTTATAACAGCCAAACAACAAACTATAGGCTAAACAGTCATTGTAGGAGTGCTATAAAATGCAAGGACAAATAGAGGAGCAATGGCACAACAAGCGGCTTCACTCCTGAAATGCTTCCAGTGGGGCATGGTGATACCCACAAAACTGCACCTGGTAGATTTGGGCTGGGTATATTTGCGGGGCAGAATATGAATATTTAGATTATTCATTTGTTGGGCATTCTGATATTTTTGGTTTGTCTGTAAACAATATATAATATGACACTATAACAATAACAAAAAACAAAACTGATTTATCTAGATTATAACATATAATTTTTATTTACAGTTGGTGTGATATTGTGCAAACACATCAGAACCCCTGGTGTCTAATAGTCTAGTCCCTTCTGTGATGGATCTTTTCTCTTTGTTTTTCCAGCCTGCCTATGTGCTGCAGATTTTTCCACCTTGTGAATTTTCAGAGAGCCACTTATCTCAGCTCGCTCCCGATCTTCTCAACAGGATCTCCAGCATATCACCACACCTTATGATTGTTATCACCTCTGTGTAACCTTCACTGCTGGGAACTCTCCCATCAATGGATGTTCTGACTGATGAGCCTCAGGAAACACGAGGAATCTAATATTTTTTCCCCCCTGAACCAAATGGGAATGTGTAGGATAAACCCTATCAACAACTTTTCCCTTTTCCCCATTTATTCTTTTGTCACTCCTGTCTGGTATTTTTGTCCTTCTCAAAAGAACTCAGGGATGGACCAAACCAGAATCAGTCTTATTTGACCATTTCTCTGCTGTATTTCTATTTATTGAAGTTGTGTTTTAATGTTCCGAGATGCTCTAAAGAAAAGAATCAGGATACTTGATGAACAAGAATGAGTGGCTGGTTTGGTGGCCTTTTTCTTTCATTCATCTTTTTTTGATTGTCATGTATTTTTTCATGAGAGGATCATAGAAGGTGTTCTACCACAGTGGCTAAAAGACATTTTACCATGTAATTTGAACTAATTATGTACAGACTTCTTCGCACAGGCCTTCTTTAGAGCAGGAACAATTAACTTGTAAAACTATGGAGATTCTGTAGAGGATCATGTTTGTTTTAACAGTTCCTTTATTCCACCAGCTCTGCTTGTTTTCTCACACTACTGAAGCAGTACACCTCTGGCACCTGCCTTTACATTGAACAAGCTACAGTAGGATTTGGGAGTTTTTGAATACAGAACATTGTAAATATTTTAAATATTTAAACTTGGACTTTGGAACTTGGAAATCGGAAAATTCAACTCTGGCGCAAACCAGAATGCAGTGAAAATTCAGATGGCTATCCTTGATTTTGGGTGTAAATACTTGTAACACAAGAAGGTTGGCAAACTCTTCTTTGGAGTCTGCTGATGGCACTTCATATTTTGTAACTCAAATAAAACAAACTCCAGAAAACATTAATATTTAAGATATAATTTATTTTTTTATATCACATGAGAGTTTGGCTAGCTAAATCTAACACTGGAGACATGGTATTTATTAAACGTAGTGTATACTAAAACGAGTTTTTAAGTATGCCAGACTAAACCAAATATAGTTTTACCTTGGTGAACCATTAAACCGACAGCTCTGTGTATATTTTATGCCATACATAATAGATTTAAGTAAACAACAGAAGGCTATTTACCAGCTGATGATGGCCTCCTTTCCCCCCCCCCCCCCAACTACAAATGGCAAATGGTACAGCATCAACAATTTAACATAATTTGTGTGGGAACATGCACATTTCCTATAACTTGGTGTTTTATTTAGGTGTAAGTTAAGTGTCAGTGGGCTTGTACCTAACTTGGGTATGCTCATTATGGAATCTTGATTATAAACTATTAAACATTAATTTGAAAAACATTATTAAACATTTTCTGTGTGGTAACAGACCTTTTCAGCTGTAGAAATTTTACATTCAGAAAAAGCAGGTAGTACTAATAAAACTTTGTATCTAAGAAATTCCGCTATAATTTACGTAAGCTTTTGTTCTTTCTGAATGTCAAAATTTCAAAGTGAAAAGGCTTATCACACCCACGTCAAGAACAGTACATTAAATGCCAAGCCAGGAACTTCATACATTTTTTGAGTTTAATAACATTTTTGCCATCATTAACCATTCACAAATGGTAAGGTAGAGTATGATTGGTTACATCCAGTTCTCTCATGTATTGGAGTTGCGGTGGATTGATTCGGGCCTCATCAATTGTTAAAGTCACGACCAATGGGGTATTTTTGACCCTGATTAGCATCGATATTGCATGGAAACTTTTCACCAGGCACAACCTGAAACGTACGTACTTTGTTGAAGTGTTGTAAAGCTGACTGAATATACACCTAGATAGATAATGATGCACATGCAGTGTTACTATCTTTGTCTGATTTTTTTTAATATTCTGTACTAATGTTTCAAGTCTACGCTTGAGCCAAACAGTGCTACCAGCTGGTCTTCATACTGGGAGATGTTCCTCTTCATGATGTCCATGCAGGGGCCCAGCAGACGCTCAAAGGCCTGGATGTCAATAACTGGAATGAACAAGACAAGCATGAGGACCTTCCATTGTTACTAATTCTATTTAGTTTCCCATTTGACAGGTGAAATGTGCAGCTAAAACAATACATGAAAAATTTATTTGCAAGGCAAAATGTGAACATCACAGAGGATCAATAAGATGGTAAACAAAATTTTACAAATTTTATGTGGGATTTTATTCTTGGCATCTGGATATATTTTAAACATAAAAGCAGAGCTCAAAATTCATAGTATTTTTCCGTTCTACCAGTTTTAAACTAGTTTTGTAGCGCGAAACGCTTTCTTATCTCTCGAATTTAAATGAAATGGAAAATCACAAGAACTCAATAGACACTTGAAGCCTCACCATTAGGTTGGTGTTAGATTCATGCAACATGGTTGTGAACTGTGTCTGTAGTATCAAGTGTCCAAGAAGGCAATCAAGTACCAAAAGTAAGCGGCAAACGTATGATCTGAGTTGAAATCTCACTTGTTCTTGGATCGTTAAACTGATTTAACCACAGATGTGTGGCTGTGCGTCATTTAGCATTTAACAACTGCTTAGTGGTTTAGTTGAAAATTAAAAATAAGGTTTCAGTACCTGCTCCAAACAACGATACAATTATTCGTGACCTACCTGTGCTATTCCCATTGCTCAAAGTCCTGACCTGTGCTAAGGAAACACTCATTAACATCACTTTGACATGATCACATCAAATCGACTTAGTTGTTGTGGTATTAGATAAGATAAGTTTAAATTGGGTGCAGCAGTGGACTAAAAGTTGACAAGCAAACTTGAGGCTGGAAGGTTGGGAAAAAAACTGTTCTCTTTAACCCCAGCTGCTCCATTTGAGCAGCTCACTGGTCATTGATCAAACTGTGGATGCACTGGCCAGCTGATTGGGGTGTTTCTGTAAAAAAGAAGGCCTTCCAGTAAATCTACCCTAAACTAATAACAGTTAAAAATAAATCTGTCATTGTACTGAGCCCATGAAAAGCTGATTTTTACAGACAAGGTGCAGGAGTGAATAATAAATAGTTAAACATTAAACATAAGTTGCTCCATAAATGTAATTGTCTCTACTGTAATCTCTACTGAACATGTGCAGACCGAAAATCTGCAGAATGTATTCGCAGATCAGCTGTAACATTACCACTGGTGGTCTTAATGTCATGGAGGACAAGGGTCAACAGCCTCTGAGATGTCAGCAAAATATGATACACTGTGTTCAGAGGTGGTAAAAGTGCACAAACTCCATACTCTATAAGTGTGATTATTAGCCTAAAAACATTTCCACAACAAGTGCCACTTCATATTTTTTATTCAAGTAAAAGTACTGAGCAGATTATCTACGTTTTTACTTAAAGTGCAAACTTAGCACAAGTACTTCACTAATAAACTAATGCATTTAAATCAATAGTGATTACTGTAATTATGACAGAACATGGTTAGTAGATAATCACTGTCGGTTAAGGTGGGGGCTGATTTTAATCACTTGCTGTGCTGGCATGTGGTAAATCTGTATCAGTTAATTTTATTTTATAAAAAGCATATTTTTAATAATACAACCACCAGGTGGCATTAATGTTGTGCCTGATCAGTGTCTGGATTTCACAGTGATTGGAAGTTTGGTGGTGGTTATATGTACAGTTTAAAAAAACGGAACAATGCACCAACACCTTATCCTTTGTGCTGCTAGTGTGTTTCACTCTGTAGTATTTTTGTCTTTTGTGATCATTTTGCATGTCTTTGGGGTTGTTTTATTTCTCTGTGGTATTCTGATTGAATTTCTATCAAGAAATATTATATAGTCATTTCAAGCACAGGCACCAACCCCTCAGGACCTGTGCCCATTCAGTAATCCATCCCTGATCCCTTCCAAATGTGGACAAGCACAAACACAAAGTTATATAATCGCAATTGCTTATTTCTCTGTTGCATCCAACATCCAAACCTAAATTGCAGCATCTTTCACTGTCAAACAAAACGAACGAACATACCTAAACATTTGGTTTCTCCCACAGCATAAACAGATGCTGCTCGGGGTTTGTTGGTGACCAGTGCCAGCTCCCCAAAGTACTGTCCTCTAGAACAACGAGCCACCTCCACTTCTGTGTTGTTCTGCTGAGTCGCCTTTGTCTGTGACAGATACAGAGTGAGTTGAGTGTTGCTGTTTAACATCACACATTACCAGACACAAATCTTATGATTTTATAGCTACAAAAGCTGATTCATGAATAAAAAATATATATTTTATTCTGAAATGACAACAGACTTAGTTATAATATTACACAGTGCTTACTTTGCTTTTTATCATTATCTTCACCTCTCCTGATTCCACAATGTAGAAACAGTCAGCCTTGTCCCCCTGCAAGCACAGAAAGCAACAGGAACAGAATATTTGAAATCTAACCAAACTCAAATCAATAATATAAAATATACAACTGCCCCAACCGTACCTGTGTTATTATGCGGTCTCCATCTTTGAAAACCCGTACTCCCAAAGCATCAACAATCTTCATTCTTTCAGAGAGCTTGTGAAGAGAAAAATGAGACATTATTATGAAACAAATACACGACTGACATCCTGTATCATAAAAATACATGATTATTCAGTTTGTAGAGAGGTTGATTCTAAAACAAACCTCAAGAGACTTCAGGAGAGGAACACACTCAATGAAAGCCTCGTACATCTTCCTTTTCTTCGCATTGTTTTTCACAATCAGTCTATGAAATGTGGCTCGATCCTGAAACAGCACCAACCAAAGCAACGTGTCTTTTATCTCAGGTTCAGTTCCATGCTTCATTTCACCTTATTTCCAGTAACATCTGAATTTACAGTATGTGTCATTACC
Organism: Channa striata; assembly: GCA_033026295.1. Lineage (NCBI taxonomy): Eukaryota > Metazoa > Chordata > Actinopteri > Anabantiformes > Channidae > Channa > Channa striata. The sequence goes on along the minus strand of CM065168.1, from coordinate 13,958,106 downwards.
AGGGCCCACAGGGCGCCTTCCTGCACTGCAACGATTGTGGCAGCTCGGGGTGTGTTGTACATAAGGGCCAGTTCACCAAAACTCCCCTTGTTGTCGTACTTTCCAACACACACACTCACATTGTCCTTCTGCACAAAAATATCATACATACCCCTGGAAAGGAGAGTAGAAGTTATTGTAAATTTAACACACCATTAGTTTAATTTTTATCAAAAACAATTTGAAACCTCTCCCTCACTTTTCTACAACGTAGAAATTGTCTCCATCATCTCCTTGGTCTATAATGTGCTCCTGAGGTTTGACCAACACTTCAAACATGGCATCCAACACCTCAGACAGCTGCTCCTGGAGGACATGACACAGGGGAGGTTTTTTGTTTGCAGCTTTCAACTGCCTAGTAATTAAGCATGATTTATATAAAACATTAAAATGGCATTAAGACAAGAAACACAACATAAAAAGCATTTCAATCGTGAAATTTACTGTTTATGCTGTGTTGTACCTGCTCCAGTGTTTTGAACAATAAAATGTCTCTGCACGCATCCTGAAGCCTGCGGCGCTGCTCGTCTGTTTTTGGATGTACAACCCGAGGCTCTGCATCATCGTCCTCGTCATCATCGGGGTTGTACGGCTCTGCACAAACTGCAGTGAAAGAAAGAAATGAAAATCCTGGACCACAGTCAAAATGAATTAATATTATTTGTACATTATGTTCCAGTTACTCACCTGAAACTCTGCGATTGCATTTTTTGGTGGTGGACCCTGCCGAGACAGACAGGGCTAGGGTATTACATTACATTTGAGAAATCCGTTACAGACATTTCATCACTTTTTTTGAAAGCTGTACACAAATTATTCTCTGCAAAAATGAATAGGAATCATATCCTGCTTTACATGCGTGGTGAACTGCTTGTGCATTCTGATGTTTCGTTTGATACTATCTGCCTGTTGTAGATTTTTCCGTTCATACATTTTGTTCACATTATAGATTTTCCTTTTACAGACAACTGTCAATTTTGTTTGTAACAATTTGAACCTGCTAAGCGTCTACTAAACAGGACTCTTAAAGTTACAAACAGTAGAGAACAAACTTGAAATGATTTACTAATACTCACTATCATTGTCTTCCTCCTCCTCTTCATCATCCTTTGGAGCTTTATTAGTTTCAAAGGTGACTCCCTTTTTTGCAGATTTCACACTGGATTTCTTAGCTCGTTGATCATTCCTTTGATTCTCCAGAATTTGTGTAAAATGTTGCACTGCAAACTCAACCAAGTTTGGTGGCTTTTGGCGAAGCACCTCCACAGTGTATCCCTGTAGAAGCTCTTTGAGACCAGCTGGTATCTCAACATTACTCATCTTTCAGGTTCAGAGGTCAGACGTAAGATGGTGATACTTCGACACCTGTATTTCCACTGAACTAAGGTTTATTAGCTGAACTATTAAATCTCAGCCCCAGTTTGTCTCAGTATATTTGTGTCACAGGAGCAGAACAGACTCATCCTGCTCTTATACTACATTCTCACACTTTCAGCTGCTTATTGATTTCTTTATTGAGCACAGTCCATCGGAAAGTATTGACCAGGACTTTTTGCATCAGATGTAATTAAAGGCTGTCCGATGGATTACACTACAGGACCTGATGATCCAACACACATAGGGGACTTTAAAGAGGACTATCTGCCATGAAAGTCAGGCGGGTGCCATTGATAACATGACGTTTAGTCTAGATTTGTTCAACATGTGCCTCGTGATCTAAAACGTGCAGCCATGTTACAGGAAGTACTTCTGATTTCAATTTAAAAATGATCCACTAACAATGAAATGAACAATAACTTAATTTCATCTAATCAGACTTGGACAGCTTAGTTACAGCTGACATTGGTGGACACACACCAGGAAAGTAACTGTTAAATAGAGAAAATGTCATCTTTCTCACAATTGTACTGTAAAATCTTCAAAGATGAAAAATATGGTGAAACGTTATTTTACTATGAAAAAAGGTTTGTTATCTTTGTGTGAAACAAAAATAGCAAATTGTAAAGTTGCAGTTGATTTGATCTACTTTATGTACTGACATCTAGGCCTATTTATTACACAATAATAGTTTACATCATAATTTGATAGTTGATTATATTTTGGTAAAAAATAAATGTCTGTTGTTACCACCACTGCAAACACCATCAAAGAGATTCTAACAACTGCAACTTGCACATTTTGTGCAAAAAAGACATTTCAATATTTATAGTGGTTCACAACAAACCCAATGTATCTCACTGTCATTAAAACTGAAAAAAGGGGAATAAGGGAAACATCAGTACATTGAAGGAAAAATGGGACAATATGGGGGTTGTGATATTTCATGTTCACCTTTACACAGAATTTCGCTGCACCTGTTTAGAAACTTGTTTCATGAGTCCTTTAGTTGCTTTGGGTCATCTGTGGAAAAATCATTATCATACTCTTCTCATTATAAAGTTTTATATGGACCGAGGTTCACTAAATTTTTTAAAAGCTACTCCAGTGTCAATATAGTTATATTTCAAAAACAGACTACAGGTTACAAAAAATTATAAACCAAAAAAACATTTGTGTAGACTGACATTATTTACATCTTTCAGGTGGAAAGATTAACTATTATTATTATTATTATATTTCCCCACTCTCCCCCTTCTTCATTGTGTCTTATTCTTTCCTTCCAGCTCAGGTCTTCTACCAGAGGCCTGGGAGCTTGTTCAGTATCTTAGCTATTCGTAGCCCTCCACTCTTCTGGACAGGCACCTAAAATGTTGTTCCTGGGATCTGTCTGGGCATCACAGTCCCACTATTACCACAGATACCACTTGGGCCTTCACCCTCCACATCTTTTCTCACTCTTCAGCCCTTGATGTTTCTCGAGCTTCTCGTGTTCCTTCTTCCTGATGCTGCTGTCACAGGGGATTGTTAAATCTACCACTACAGCCTTGTTCTTCTGTTTGTCCACAACTATGTCCTGTTGGTATATATATTATTGTCAGTCTGTATCTGGTAGCCCCCCAGGATCTTAGCTCGGTAACTCTCAACCACCTATAGAGGTGTATCCCATTTTGACTTTGGCACAGATGTTTCTGTATGTTATGCCAGCCTCTTGGTTAAGCCCTGCCTGCTAGCATCTCGCATCCTGCTGTTATGTGTTGGAAAGTTGTAGCCCAGGAGCATCTTTGCACAGCCTGCAGTGGAGTCCTGTCTAGTAGGGTAGACCCTGACCTTTATTGATCGTGTACTTAGAGCCTGTTCCTATACTGCTAGGATTAGTGGCAGTTCAGCTTTGTCCAGCTGCTGGATTTTTCTCTATCAGCCGTATTTTCTTAAGGTGGTACGTACTGTTCAAGGATTTGTGCTTCGATGATGGTTCCTGCTCTTCTTTCCCTTGCTTCTCTGGTTGCTAGAGCCTGAGTTATTCACTAAGCATGTCACCACTTGAGGCCATCTTCCTGATGTCTTCATGGATCTTGGTTGTTTTGGCTTGGATAGTGGCTCTGACGCTCTCTAATCCTCTGACCTCTTTCTTTGGCTTAGTCTACAGTCTCAGGACGCTGAATTGGGATGAAACCCTCCATACATTGTAAGGAGCTTCCTTGTCTTGATGTTAGTGGCCTCGATCTTCTCTTCTTGCAACCTTATTATGCCAGTGGGCTACCTGATGACCATTGGGGCATAGGTGTTAAAGACCATATACAGTGTTAACCACAGACTTTGTTCTTGGCAGTAGTTGCTTTTCTTGCAGCTTCTTTTTGGTTATCATGTGGCTTTACATACTTGAGGAAGGTTTCTGTGGTCTGCTCTAAAGTCTACCAGCCATCAGGCATTGTTGTTATGCAATCCCTCCTATGTATTTGACATAAAGAAAAGTAAAAGAGTGACTGCCAATTGTTTTTTAAATAACTGAAACAACAGATTTTTTGGTAATTTAATTCTTGACCATTTCAATGATCCTTGTGGAGAAGCTCAGGACAAGCAGATAAAGGTGTAGCTACTTTTCATATTCTGGGGAAACTTGGAAAATAGTTTCTTTTCCAGGGGTGTAATATTGTGAGCAGGAGGAATCAGAAATCAAACTGCTGACAATGCAGTTAATGGACTCTGCCGCCAGTAAATTTAAACGAGTAGAGCATTAAAACAAAAATTACCAGAGAGTTTCATTTCTAAATATGGATTTGGTTTTTATTTTTATACATGGTGACATTCATATACTGTTCATTTCATTTTGACTAATCTCATAATTTCACATTAAACAGACAGAAAATGAAGTTAGTACCTGTGGACTCGACTCTGAGTAAAGTGTGACCACACAGGTGTGTATTGCTGAGACTAAACACACACAGTACAATAAAACGCACCTTTTCCCTGATATGTACACCTGCTTGCAGACAATAAAAGGTAAGGCACGGAATGTTCAGTTCACTCCTTTTCTTGTATAAAAAAATAAAAATTAAACTAAAAATCACAAGTAAAACTAAAAGGAGGAGGCTAGAACATTCGACTGTGTGTGTGTGTGTGTGTGTATACTGGCACTGGAACAGTCATCCCAATATCTCTGTACTGAACCTCCAGCAGGTCTGAATAGTCCATGAGCTCTACAGAAACAGTAATTTTTAAAGATAATACCTACATTATTAATAAGAAATGTTAAGCACTCTTAATTTAGTTTTATTCTGTGTGTGTGTGTGTGTGTGTGTGTACTGGCAATGACTGCACTGGCGTGTTACAGAGGTCTGTTCCTGCAATTCACATATGAGTTGACAATGAGCCTTGATCACAGGTTCGGTGCTAACCAGTTCAGGAACTTCATCGCAAGCTCAAATCCTAAGAAACAAGCCTGAACACAAGAGACACAGAAAAAAAGTTTGTATATATGGTAAAATATATGGATCAGTGTATCAAATATATGGTATTTATTCTTACAAAATGCATAAAATTATGTGGTTTTCTTTAACGCAGTTGCAGCAGTTATTGTGGCTTTATTTTGTATTTACAGGATTATTTTCTGTGTAGTTATTGATACAACTATTTTATTGAGCATGTGGCTTGTGTAACATCTGACTGGCAACAGTGGGATTAATAATTTGTATCAGTTTGAACCAGCTAAAATCGGGGTCATGAACAAATAGACCGTTACTAATGACTGCACTTACAGCAGCCTGATACATCTGCAGTAAAAATAAACCTTCCAGAGCCTGGTACACACCTCAGATGTGACACATTTTGGATTTATGAATTAAACATGGTGTCATCTTTAAACCAGGTGCTTATAAAAATAATATATATAACAGGTATTTAAAATATATCCTTCATTTATATACTTTTTCAATGTCTTCCCTGTTGCAAAGACCTAGAACAAATGTAGATTTCTCTTCTCTTTCATATTCAGAACAATGTACAGAGCGTCCTCGTGTGCTGGATGTGCACACTATCCACCTTTGCTGCCTCTGATGCTTTTGGTATTAATTTTATTTTAAACCTGTACATTTTACTTCTGTTTGTAATATGTGTTTTGTATCTTCACAACAAATTATGATTAGTTTACCGAATTTAGTGATTTACTGATGTCTGTATGTTTTCTGGCATCTGTTTGATATGCTTTAAATATTACATAAATATTACATCATGTATTTCTTTACATCAAAGCTGAAACACTGAAACTCCAAATGTACCACTCAGCTACACTGAATTATTCACACTGTCACTGCAGTGAGAAATACGTGAAGTGTACTTACAGCGTTAGCAGGAAAAGCTCTGAGCATGACAGCGTTGAAGCCCTTATACAGTGAGCGCACTCCCTCCTCTCTGATCAGCTCACGCAGGACGTCTCGAAATCCATTGGGGTATTTTCCTTCAGGAGCTGAGGGAGAGACACAATTTAATAGAAAAGATGTGTTACCTTTGGAAATATGGTTTAAGGTGAAGACATTTATCTCAAAATGCACTGGAAAAGAAAACTAGACTTCTTATTTTACTACTGAAGAGCTTTCACCCCTCATTTGAGGGGCTTCTTCAGTTTGCCGAAATCCAAATCTAGATGTCAAACAGCATGAAAAACCTTCATAGGCACGAACTATTTGCCGAACTTTAAAAAACTAAATGCAGGGACACAGCTTTCAAAACCCAACCATATCTCAGAAAACAAATGTAATCTAATCTTAGTGAAATGACTGTTCTGTAAAGTGTCATAACTGTAAAATAAGCCTGTTTCACACATGAACTCCTGAAAACATCAGGAAATCAGCATTGGGCATTGTCTAGAGTTGTGCTTCACACAAACACACCGTGGGAGATGAGTCCTCACAAGAGAAATTCCGCTTAATATCAGTGCAGGGCCAGTGAGTACAGGTGGCACAACATTACTGAAGACATGGCTGCAGTAAACAGTGTTTTGTTTACAGCACGTCAGAGCCCTGTGTCTAAAAAAGAAAAAGTTCACTGGACTGCAACAGCACAGAAACATCATCCACACGCCCATTCCCTTTCTTCCAATGCTCTTGAGAATTTGGGGCAAAGCAGCCTGCTAAACATTGTACTCGGGCACTCGCAGGATAAAGTCCAGACAATGTTGGGAGAGTCTCACTTATTTGTATTCTCACATACACCCCCTCCGCACATAGTCAGGAGAATGTCAGAATTTCAGTGCATGTGTGAAAAGCGCCGTGGACAGAACACGGACTGAACTTATAATTCACTTTTCGAGAGCCATTAACAGTGGAAACTTCGTAAAGAGGAAAATAGAACTGAAATAATATATCTGTGTACATTAAACAAGTTTAACTGCAAGAACTTGGCATTTTTAAATGTTGTTCATTCTTGCTAAGACATTCACGTTCAAACAAATTTTAGAATCTAAAGGCAAACCTGTCTGAAAACGAGACTTGAGTACGTCAGGTGGAATTGCAACCGCCCAGTTAAAGATCCCAGCCATTCCTCCGGCAAACAGCACACTGGGAACACTGAGCTCGTTGTGGCTGCAGACAAAAAGACAACAGCTTTGATGGTTCAGATCTTTTTATGACAGACAGCTGTAAATGCTGTAAGGTAAATCAAATATTCACCTCTTTCCTGCTGGTGTTAGGAGGTTCTTCAACCACTCGTAGGTCATAAAGTACATCCCGCTGGCTGGAACATCTGAATTACAAAACAAACAGGAGTTAGTTCATCTGTAGAGTATGACACCGCAATCCTCATAATAAATGAAGTATTAAACAGTTTTACATTTATTACATAAATAAAGCAAACAGATTGACACTATTGTTACCCAACATTTCTATGCAAGGATTTCTGTGAACCAGTGAAGTTAAACAGGTTATGTATTTATGCGAGGCATTAACACAGACATAATCATAACAGCCCGCAAGGGTTATAAAAAACAACAGTGAACCTTAAAAAGACACAACCTTAAAAAGACATAATATAACTTTATAAAAACTTGCATAAGAGATTTTTAAATCTATATGCATTTAAATGTAAATGTAAAAATGTATTTTAGTTTACATATAAATTAGCAGTCAGCCAATACAGATATATGTACTTTATTGCAACAACACTTGTAAATAATAAAAATGTGTAAGATATGCGAGTGAGAAGTGAGTGTCCTGGCATATCTTACAAATTACTTACAAATTTAGACAACATGGTGAAGGGAAGCTGAAGTCAGATATATTCATTTACAATCTTAAGTGGCACATAGGCTAAATTTTGCACTGACTGATAATAAATTATTCTGATATTGGTAATGAAAATGTCTGTTTTGGTGCGAACACAAGATTCCTACTGAATGTTTTGCACCACTCTGCTAATCTACAGATGGCAGCAACGAGCCAAGAATTCTATGTTGTGCGTGCAAAGAAGCAGGAGTTTGCAACTGATTTATGAGGAAGGAAATGCAATGAGGCATCACTGCATTTCGGTGAGTAGCTATGAATGTGAACAGAAACTCTGACTTTGAGTAAAGTTCTCTGGAATATTCTGATTATTTATTAATATTGATTATCCTCTCACTATAAACAATGAATGTTAAATGTTTGCTGCTCAAATTCAGGATTGGTCAAAAAAAGAATAACCTCTCATGAGAGTCAGCGCAGTGCCTCTGTAGATTCCTCTGATCCCCGACTCTCTGTAAAGCTGTTTGACACAATCCATAGGTCCTCCATACTTTATCTCTCCAGTTGATGCCTGGATCTGAAACACACACATGCACACGGATAGCATTCAGCCTCTTTTCTGTCAGATATCAACACCAAAACTGCAAGTAAAACACAAAGTAAACTGCTCTGGCTGATAAAACACCAGATCTATTTAGCTTACAGAGTCAGCAGCACAAGGGTCAGTGATTTGTTTATTTTTCTGTATGTGCTAACGCTATCTCACACACATACACACAAGTAACCTCTGACCTGTAAGAGACATTTGATTCGCTCTCCAGGAGCCATGATGGCTGTAGTGAAGACACCAGATAACATCCCTGCAGCAAACAGTTGAGGATACCTGCAGCAGATGAGGTAAAGATAGTGATGCACAGACAAATCCTCACCCACACTATAAGAATGGAATAGTTCACTGAACACAGTCACATACAACAAAGCAGTCACCTACGTGAGAACATCATCAGGAGTTCTCTGTTGTAGCTTCTTGCCCAGCCCGAATCCAAAGAAACAGACAGCAAACATGGGTGTGACTCCAATGATCGGAGCTGCCATTCCTTTATAGAGCCCCCTCACCCCCTGCCAGAGAACGAAAGAACATCAATATGAGGGAGGATAGACATTTTACCCAAATCTTGACATGAAAAGCCAAATCTTCTCACCTCTTTGGCTAAGGTCTTTTTGAAACAATCAATGGTTCCAGCATACAAGAGGCTCTCTCCGGGTTTTGGTTTGGGCTGAGTTTGTAAACGCACCTGAGAAAAAAAAAGGGCAAAGGGTTTGTACTGATCTCACACTCGTAATACAGGATCTCAGTTTGGACAAGTAAAGAAATGGTTTAGTTTAGTAGAGTTTAAAGTGGAAAAACTAGACTGGACTTAACCTAAAGATCTTCAGCAGCAAGGTTAACTGCAGGCTAGAATGTGAAATGGGCCAATATTTAGAGAGTAAGTGTTGGACATTTAGTTGCACTGAAGACAGAAATATTATCCTAACTAAATGCTAATATTGCTTTGTGTCTGTGATGTGTACATACACAAATGTTGCAACTTAATGATGTGATACGATCTGTATTTACAGCTTGTTAATAGCAAAAAATATTCTCTCAAATAAATGCAAAAACAGATGTCACCACCGATGATTATTGTAACACATCTGCTCTATAGTTTTGGTATTATTTGAGGGAAAGAAATGTATCTTCACAAATGCCTAAAACACATTTATAACTGGAATCAACGCAGCTGTTCTCTTAAACTGTACAACGACTCTTAAAAGTATTTTCACATTTAATGCCTGAAACTTTTGCATATTACTAGAGGTTTGGCATATTATAACTCGCATTTTCTTGTTGGTTCTGCCGGTGTCGATCAGACGTGTCATAACACATAAATAACTTCACGTATACTGCATTCATACCGGCTGACCCTGGTCGTGGATTCAGGTGAGACCTCTACCTGTGCGTGAGGCCTAAACAACAGCCTGAGTCACACACTCGCTCCTGCAATAACATTTACACCGACTGCAGGAGTCAGTGATCTCCACAGCTGAGCCAGGCTCTGCTGGGTCATCGGATACCGGCTGTGTCGGTCACAGTGTGCAGCAATTACTTTAATGGTGTCGAGTGGATGTCCGGCGAAGACCAGGCAGACCCCTCCAAAGCCTCCAGCGAAGAAATTCTTCAGCGGGCTGATCGGCTGCTGTTGTTTGGACATTGTTACCTGGAAGAAAATCCCAACAGTGGAGACGGAATGAAGTCGACACCGAGCAAAAACACATCGAGAAACTAAAACCTCAGGAATAAGCACAGAAATAACCTCTCACCTGGTTGACGGTGCCCTACAGAATGAGTTGTGATCTGCCGTCACTACTGCCTGCTGCCGGACCTTTCACCCAATTACTGACCCGGACCGGTTTGACTGCAACACAACGTCACTCTGGTACGTTTCTGTTTAGTGTCCGGGAGGAAACGATACGTGTCATGGTTTCTACTTTGTAACCTGAAAAATGTGTATCTGAAATAAAACCATATATATTATTATTACTATTATCACTATTGTTGCTGTTGTTTTTCTTTTCCAAATAAAGAAGGGATGTAACCAACTTCTTTCAATGAAACGCAATAGTCATATACATTTGTTATGAATATACTTTATAATAAGTAATATAAACATTTATTTTAGGGTCGTCACTGTTACAGACCCTTGATGATTCTCATGTTGGTGATTGTGGGCTCTAATTAAATGTAGGGACATCATTTGGGACTAGAAAATACAACTGTTTTTGCTGAAATAGCTGAAACTTATTATAATTTTTTTTTAAAGCCGAAATTTGTAAAAAAGTAGAAAAAAAACTGAATTCAAGCTGAACTATAAAAAATAGCTGAAGAAAGTTTTGGTTTTGCTGAAGTAGATGAAACTTTTGCTATTGCTGAAAGCTGAATTGAAGCTAAACTGTTTCAAAATAGCTGAAAGTTTTATTATAAAAAGTAAAAGCTGATATTTTGGGTTGGAGGAGATGGGAAAGATGTTAAAAGCAAAATGGAATAGCTGAAAATCTTGGGGTTTGCTGAAAGTGTGATTTGTTTCTCTAGGCTGAAGTATGACTGACTAGCTAAAGCTGAAGAGGAGCTGAAAATTCTCTCCATTTGTTTGAATTAGAAAAATTGCTGAAAAGAGCTGAATATTTTAAAAAGTATAAAAGATATTGCAAAGCTGAATACCAGCAATAATGTCTTTAATAAGCTAAACATTTTAAAATGTGAAAAGCAGTTAAATGAATATAATTGCTGTAAATGCTGAAGCAAAGCAAAGAACCAAAGAGTTAAATATTATTGCACATTTGTTATGAATTTGATTTTTTTTATTAGGCAAGAAAAACATTTATTTAATTACTTTTTTATACATTGTCAATTTGAGTTTCTACGCACAGATGGTGTCACTGTTTCACAGACTGTAAAGACCCTTGAGCCATGCTAGTAAATTTGGGCTTTATAAATAAATTAAATGTAAGCACAGCCTTTGAATTTTTTTTTTACATGATTACAGCAGTATTTTATTGTATTGTAATTAATATATAGATATTTATGTTTGCTTTTTATTATCATTGATATGCTTTTATTTAAGGCCATATATTTAGTACCTGCAAATACCAAACAAGGTTTATAGCAGACTTCAGCGTTGTCGTATACAACCATACATCAATGACTCTAGCAGATGTGTGCACATTTTTGTGTTTATTGCAGAACAGTATTTGTCTACAAGACATTTTTTGAATAATGCATTATTACAATATTCCCATCTATATTTTACGTACACACTCCTCCATTTGCAGTTGCTTGCAAAAAACGTAATTGTTATTGGAGTTGTAAAGAATTTCAAATTATTTATTGGATTGTGCGGATCTTTCTGGCAAACACACATTATAAGGTAAAGGAAAGGGAAAAGTTTTAGGAATGTTTTTTGTTTTAAACTACATTGTAAATTTGCCTGCTTTGCACTGCTGTATTCCGATGTTTTTAGAAAATAAATTACTGCTTTACAACTTGTAACCAGGTTGCACGCCACATCTTAATTACGAAGTGTCATAAATTTAATGATCACAACATGTTTACACAACAGTAAATTAACACACTCTCTTAAAAAACAATCACATCACTTCCACTGTTAAAATATATAGCTTTATTAGTTTTTTATAAGACAGTCGTAGCTCTTCAGCAGACAGTGTTAATGATGGAAAGGAGATGTTCAACTCTCTCTCTCTCTCTCTCTCTCTCTCTGTCTCCACACACACACAAACAAACACACACCCAAAATGATTAAAATCACTTCTGAATGTTTTCTACAGTCTCCAAAAATGTCTCCAGACAGAGAAGCCACGGACAAACAACAGTTAAGTTTGGGAAAAGAACTTTGATCGCCATATCCTTAGGAAACAAGAGAAGGTGGCTGTTAAACTGTAAGACTGTGATGAGATAAAAGAAATGCCCTGTATTTCCGCTCTCTTTTTGTAGGTGCAAATCCACAACACTGACTAATATTTCAGATAATAACTGCAAAACATTTACTTGTACATCAGCCAAGTGTCTGAGTTTTACAGCAAATTCTCATAAGCCTTATTGCAGCACAATTAGGTTGACGGCGATTGCAGCATACAGACAAAAAAACCTTCAACCGACATTGATCTGTAAACTTCTTTCTGATGCTTGAGGAGCTTTGCATATGTACTTACAGAGTGGCTATCTTTAGTTGGTTGAAAAGCAATAAAGAGACTAAAGTACCAGACTGAGAAAACTGCAGACGGAGCCACAGGAGAGACTTGATATGTAGCAGCAAGGTGATTAGCTAAAAGCTTAGACACAAGTCAGAATGTGCTTTTTCCAACAATTATTATTCACTTTGTCAATTTTTCTACTTTAATTGTAAATATGATGAATAAAGAGGTGAAAGAGGAAGTCAGTTTTAGTTTTAGGAGTACTGTATAAAGAAACCATGCTCTCAGTAACACACAGTAGTTTGGTCCCACTATAAGGGAAACACATAAAGGGTCAAAGTATTTCCACAACAGTTCATATGGCACTGTAACTAAATCTTGGTTTTGAATATTGTCAGCACAGATATTCTTTACCTAACATCAGTTTGGTTAAAGTTATTTTAGTTTGAATAAGGTTTAATCATAGTTTCTGATAGTTTAATTTAAAATACAGTTAGTCGGTGAATAATTATGTAATTATTGCTGAGAATTCACTGTGAGAATAGATTCTAGGTTGGGCATTTGAGTTGGCTGCTTTTAATCTTCAAGTATGACTAAATGTCACAGCTTTGTTGTGCATTTGTCAAAATTTTCCATTCCTAAAGCAAATCAAACACAACCACCAACTCAAACATTTAAAAGGGGAGACCTGTGAAAAACATCAAGATCGCTCTGAAATGTACAAGTGATAACCCTGGACTAGGTGTCCAGCAAAGCCCTGGCTAAAATTAATTTTTTCTCTCAGTACAGGCTGGCACAGACTGGCATCAGTTCTTCTTCACTGAAGAAGAAGAACTGTACCTCCCTGCAGTAGATGGGAGCAGACTACAGTGTGTGAGTGTGATACTGATATGATTAGTCCTGATTATCACAGATCTGTGGAAACTCCTTGTAGATCTGCTGCACAATTAGCTTATCCATCTGTTTTGCTGTAGCGCTCCCTTCATCCTCTCCTGGATCTTCCTCCTCCCTGAGAATCCTCTGCAGTGCCCCCTGAAGGTCAGACAAGCGATGCTGGTGCTCCAGGTAGTCTGTTGAGCGCATGATGGAGTGCATTAGTGAGAGATACTCCATCCGGAGCTTCCCAGGGAGAGAAAGAGAGGAGATTACAATCAGTTAAGTTAAAAAGCTGTTGATACAGTAGAAGGAGCTTTAAAGCCTTAGAACAGCAGTTGTGTAGCATGTTGTTGCCTCACCTTGTCTCCAGGTGAAAGATCAGATATTTGACGAACAGCAATGTCAATCATCACCATCATGTCACTGTGGTAAAAAATGTCAGCTGTTTCTCTGCTCGCAAAAACATCTTGCAGAAACTTAAGCACCGAGTGCGGTGCAGGCGGGGTGTGCTTGAACATACACACGGGGTCGTCTGCAGAGGAGAGGACAGATGGTAAATAATGACTTATGTGCTCTATGAACAAATAAGTTAAACAGGAAATATGACAAACAGTAGGTTTTTACCGCCTCTGTTCAGAAGCAGCAGCACTTTTTCTGACAGGATCTTGACATTTTTCTTCTTTAGCTCCTGCATAATCACATTGTCACTGGGTGCTGAGACACAGAGAAGCAGCATGAGTAAGTACTCACTAGAGTCAAAAAACAAAAAACTGTCAAACCACTTTGTTACAGCACTACTCAAAAAAGGTAAACCACAGTCAAATGCAGCCAACATTTACTTTATCAGATACATTTGTGCTTTTCCTGCTCTACCAGGTCAATATGTCTGAAAAGGATTTAGTGAGGATTTCCTCACTTGTGTGGTGCAGGTTGAAGGCCAGAAGAAGATTTAGGAAGATGTCAGGCAGCTGCTCAGTGGGATCAGAGGGAAGCCCGTCCTCCACCACACCCAGCAGAAATTGAACAAAGTCAGCATTCAAGTGTTCTGAAAGCAGGGAGAGTCAGGATTAGGTTTTATTGTGACTCAAGCAGATTTGTTTATTTAGGGAAAACGTTCCATAATACATTAGATGACAGTAAAAGAATGACATGAAGTTAAAAAATAAAATAAAATAAATGGTATAAGAAAGACCTGTCATACCATAGTGATGATATGGCACCTGTTCACCCATTGAGAAGATCATAGTTAGCACCAAAGCTGTGTAACACATCTTCTGGTGTTCTGAGGAAATACAATTAGACATTTAAAAAACTATTAGATTAATTGTGCATAATATGAAGCTCGAAGAGCACACAGATGAACAAGAGGACGCAGCAAAAAGTAAACATTTGTACCTTGTGTGTCAGTCTGAAGGTCTCTGGCCAGTTCCATGGGAAGGATGGAGTTGAGGAGGGTAGAGATGAGAGCAGCGTCCAGGCTGCACATCGCCCCAAAAACTTTTAGCAGCAGCAGTCGCAAAGACACACGATGCTCCTGCAATCATAGGTCAACACTGACTATATGTACACTGACACTGCAATTACACAACTTCCATTCACAACACTGAGAATTAAACCTGGTTCTGTCACAGTACTGCAGACTGCTTTGAAGCAGAATATGTAATTAACAATATATATACTGAGTATTGTCTAACAGCATTGTTAAATTATCATAATTTCCTGAAAAAAAAATTAAAACTCTTTTATTTTCATACCATCTGATAATATGAAACCAGAGAGATCACATGCTCATAGTCGTTGGCCTTGCACATCCTCTTACACACCTCTGGATCTGCATCAGTCTGAGAAAAACAAAATAGCAATGACACAATAACATGGTAATCTGTTCTACTGTTCCAGATTAGACAACCTAATAACAACTAGCATGAACATCCCAGCCCTCATCTGAGTTTTGGATGGGGTTGAACTGCCAAGAGATAATATTTGGCAGCTGGAGGGTTTCAGACTGATCACAGTGTAGGATTTGTTGAATCCTCTGAGCTACTCTGATCCTATCAAACATGTCTCTAAGTCACAACACAACATCTGTGCGGGTCCTCTGGTCACATCACAGATTAAACTTTTTATTAAATCATGACAAATATCATTATTGCAATATATGTTATCAGTCTGGTTTTATGGGTCTTCGCTACCTTCCTGGTCAAAAAACAGACACTGGAGACAATGTTACTGTAGACCACCATACCAGAATCTTCAGCAGCTCCTCAAGGTAGCAGGCAATGAGAGCATGGTCTTCATGAAGTGCCCAGCTACGCTGCTGGGAATCGTCCCTGTGGCGGGCGAGGTCACTGAAGATCACCTCCAGCCGCTGTTCATCATAACACACCTGGCCCTGTGGCAGTGCTGCACTCAAATCCTTCAGAGACAATAAACATCAGGACAGGGCTTCTTTGTATTTGAAGTACCAGTCGGGGAACATGGTCTGTCCTTGGCTGTATGAGGTAAACTAATTATTAAGTAAAATTTTTATCATCAGAAATGTTTGTTATTTTTGATGATCTAATAAAATTTGTACTAGGCGGTGATGCACAGTGGGTTTATTTGAGCGTATCAGTGGTTGACAGTATAAACACGGCTGCGTGCCGCTTCTAAAAAGAAATAGATGAGTGAGGTGAGATAAAAAAACACGGTAAAGCTACAGAACATAAAACCAAAATAATATTCTGAGAAATGCAAAAAAGACCCTGTAGAATCTGGTGGTCACTTTCACTTTCTGAGGGTTCAGCAATAGCTGTTAATAATTCATCCATTATTAACTGAAGCGGCTCTTAAGGACAACACAGATATTTTTAAAAGGGCTTAATCTGTAGCTTGTGCTCTTCGCATCACCCAAGCTACTGCTCGTTGTTATTTCAGTGTTTCTTTAACATAATTGACAGTTTCATATCTAAAAGCACACATATCTAAAACCACAGCATATTTCATGCGCTTTAATTAGATGATTGGAGACTGAGTGTGCACGTGTCACCATGCAAATAAAGGATGTAAGCAAAAGCTTTCTCCAGATGCTGTTTAGTGTTGCATTACACACATTGTGCATTATTAACCACCCTTACATCAAGAGGAGGAAACAGAAATTCCTGCTAGAAACAGATCAGCAGTTCTTTCATGCTTGGTCTGACACTGTAAAGCCTGAATTTAAAAACAGGAATTGAGTAAATGATGCTGTGAGTATCATTCACTCAAGTTCCAAAACGACTCTGAGAAAAGTAAGCTAAATGCAGACCAAGCTGTAACTTAAAACAGCAATGGTATTTTCCTATAAGCTGAGTCCAGTATGATGAATCCATATGATGTAATAGAAACAAATCAATCTGACCTTGCTGTCCACCAGTGAGATGAGAACTTGCTCCAATGCAGAGGAGGCCTGAGGTAAAGTGGTCTGCAGATGACCGACCACCACCCCAACGGCCACCCTGGACAGCTCGTAACTCAAGTCGGTGTTCTTCCGGACCAGCTCAATCAGCTCTGCCCCAATAGTTATGGGAACCGACTCAGAAGTAGTGGGACTGCCAGGAGGGCTTTCAGCCACAGACGGGGGGGCAACAGGCCAATCACTTTCTGGCTGCTCCTCCACAGTGGGCTGTGAAGGATGGCTGGATTGGGGAGGGAGCGGGGCCGGGCTTTTCTTTGCAGGAGCAGGCTGAGGAGGAGAGTCAGAGGGCAGCACGTCTGGAGGTGCCGCGGGGGGCTTCACACGGGATGGGACAGGAGGAGGGGGAGTACTAGAAACACTTGGCAAACTGACATCAGAGGACACTAGAGAACGGGAGGAGGAGCCTAACTCCAAGGAGGTGGTGCTGATTGAGAGAGAGGGAGCAGGGGAGGGAGGGAGAGAGGACACTCTGGACGGGACCTCCGGTTCTGCTGAGAGGGAGCAAAGGAGCAAAAGAGCAAAAGAGAGAGAGAGACAGAGACAGAGAGAGAGAGAGAGAGAGAGAGAGCTCCAGTTACAGAGAGACGAATGCAGGGGAATGAGCTGACTAAGAATAGAGTATGTTTGAGCTGCAGCACCAACACTCTGGTGCTGCAGCTCATATATTTAATTCCTCCACTCATGACTGCATAATCTGCATGCTGCTGCTGCTCGCTGACCTGAACGCCGGATGTTCCTCTGTTTCTCAGGGGGGGGAGGGGTGATAGGAGCCGCACGTCGAGGCTGAGGAGGCACCTGCAGGAGGGCAGTCAAAAAAAGGCTTGTTTACAGACTGTCCACAGCCCCCAGACCCACAGGGGCCCCAAAAGCTCCTGGTCAACTGTTAGCTGTCAGCTGACTCACAGTGATATGATCAATTTCAAATGAGGATGGATTACTTCCATTAATTTTAAAATATCTTTAAAATTAAAATATTTTAAAATATCTATTGTCTACAAAATGCAGGGAAATAGTTTACTTCAAGTCTTTAGTGCCTTATTTTGCTGCACAAAGAGCAGCAAATCCTCACACTCACACAGCTGGAAACACGTCCGTTTGACATTTTTGATTAAAAGATGACATAAACAATTCATCAATTTTGTTGAGACCAACAGGAAACTCAGTAGTACCTAGGGCATGTATGAAATTTTAAATCTAAATTATTTTTGGGTTTGCTCACATTTTTATGTGTCTTTAGGAAGAAAGTAACAAATAAATATATTTTCGTGTAATGCTGATCCTTTGTATATTTATTATAATATAGATACGTGTAACTATAACTAACTGCAAATCGTTGAAACTCCAATTCCACACAGCAGCAGTATTTAAACAAAACTAATAGGACAAAACAGGCAAACTCAATCAACAATTCTCTATAAGAAAAATTACTGAATTGAAACCAACAATTAACTATTAATATTTATATTAATACATTTAAAGGAATTGAAACATTATGGGTGGTGTCCATGTAGCCCTGCTTTGTTAGACAGAGCTGTGGGGGTATGTCAGATAAAAAAAAAAGAGCCGGGAGGACAGTTAGTTGTGTGATTTGTACATCCAAGCTTTAAATATAGCAAATACACATGAGTTGAAACTCAAACTCACTAACTCTGGGTTAGCCAGGTTGCATGTTGCATGTTTGTGTGTGTGTGCTATATGTATGTGCTATTACCTGGTAAAAGCCCTGTTCTCCCTGCATGTTGTCCGTGCTTCCTGACAGCGGCATACTTGCCTGTCGTCCATACTCTCGGTTAAGGCCATTAGGTGGAGGAGTTTGACTGAGAGATATTTCGCTGTTGGAAGATGGGAGGCCTTGTTTGTGACTGGAGGAGGATGAGGAACTTCGCCGTGCAAGGGTCTCCTTTCTGTGATGAATCAACTTTCTGTGACAGAGAAGAGCAACGTTTCATATACATAAGATGGACGTTAAGCGCTTGACATTTATCATGTGCATTCTTGACTTACTGGAGTACATCTCGCTGTTCCAGATTGTATTTGCCTCCATTTTTTAAGGCCACATTGTGGATGCCTTCGATTGCTCTGTCAATAGACTGTAAAACTTCATCCTGCTCTGGAGCCTTGCACATAGAAAGAGAAAATGAAGAGCGTGAACAAATTAAACATTAATTATCATGGTTGCAAGCATGATGAGTAAACTTTCAACAAAGCAGATCAAAAATGGACATTTTTGACTACAGGCAGAACCAAACTAAGACAGTTATCTAACAAAAACAGCAATTTCACTACACCAGCAGTTGTTGTCAAGTCCCCAGAGCCACAGACATGAACTTGAAGAGAGCATTCACATCATGCCGTGTGTGAGCCTACAATTTTACAGAAAACATGCTCTGACTAGTTGACTGGATCCTTATTGAGCAAATATGGGTGTGAATGAGAAAAGACTAAAATCAGTGTGTAGGGAAGTAGCTTCTTATAAAACAATGAGAAGGTTAGAGGAGAAGGATGTCGTTAGAGCCACGGGAGGAGATTACTCTGATGTGAGCAGCAGCAAAAGCTTTCTGTTTGCATGTTGTGTCCTTCCCTGGATCATCCTGTCAGATCTCATCCTTTTCCTGCCCTGTCCTCTGTGTCGCATTCAGCAGCTGCAGTGCAGCAAGCCATGCCTCTACAAAATGCAACCCTTCCAAAAACTGATGGTCTGCTCTGCCAGCACACACTGACTTTCTAACCATAATCTGCAGCTCTCAGCTTGAGCTCGGCCTGTGCTGCAGCGGGCTCGCTGGACGCACGGATCCACTAGCTCGGTCTGTCTCGATTCCATCAATTCCCGTGATTGCGCATTCTCTGGATTTCTCTCCACCTCGGGATGCGACACTGTTACATCCACGCAGACAAGAACAGAGACCCCGCGGCTCAGAAAGTGGAATTCACCTGTATTTTCTCGATGTATGAGGCGGGGACGTAGCCGGTTTCCCCCGAGCTGCAGCGGGACCCCAGCCACCAGTGTTTGTTGCTCCTCTCCAGAATTAGGAAGCTTTCTCCGGCCGCGAAGTGCAGTGAGTTGGGCTCCGCGGACCGAAAGGCGTACAGAGAGCGGTACATACTGGAATAACACTTCAACACGCCGAAACGAGCGGAAACAGCCACAGAAGTGCTGCGGGACTAAAACGAGTGTCCGTGTTGACACGACTGCTGAGCTGGAGATGATTTAAAGAGGCATGGCCCCGGCGGAGCTCCGCTGTCTCTGTGCCGTGCCGATCATCTGACCACTCGCTGCTGCCAGTCAGCGCCGCAGGGGGCGCTGCTACGTCCTGACCACGCCCCCAGACATTTTAATCAAAGACAGAGTAGCTCCTGGCAGAAATCATAACAATATTACAATCATAACATGTTCAGTGAGCAACTTCCGAAAACACATAGTTGTTATTTGGGCTGTTAATTTGCGTGCGATAAAATTTTAGTTACCAATGCAAACACTACTCAGTATTAAACTGGGTTGCATCAAGGTTGCATTACTCATCATAATGACTTGACCAGTTTATATATATAATGAATTAAGTTCTATGTGAGTTCATCCAGTACGATATGAATCTATAACAAAGCACAATTACAAACACATCATTAATAAAAATAATAAAAATAGATTTTCACATAGTACATGTGGATACAGTACATTTTCATTTCATCCTTCCAAAAACATTCAGTTGAACATTTGAGACTCAATCTATTGCCCTAAGTTATGTTATATAATATGATGTTACAATTTATCATGTAGTGTTCGACTATGCGCTGCACAACACCGGAAACCAGCGGCTGGTGTTACACGGAATTCCGTCCCTCTTTTGTGTCGCCGGTTGGTTGTTGGTCAACATGGCCGCCCCCGTGTGTGCCAGATTCCTCCTTCAGAGATCAACACAGCGGATTCTCTTCGCCTCCAGGGCATCACCTGCTTTCTCAAGGTGAAGTGGTTTCCCACTCTGGGTCTGTCGTTTTCTTAAACTAAATTATCTTTCTTCGAGCGGTCGTTTAAACCCATCTTGTCTTTATTTGTGTGGCTCCTGATGGGGACGTTCACATGTCGAGTTAGGTGTTCGTCTTATTAAGATAGACACTCATGGTTGTGAGTCATGTTTGCGTTGGCTCATGTTAGGCAGTATGCAGTGTGTGCTGCAGCCTGTGATGGGAACAAACCTCTGTGGGATTATTGAGGTCACCTGTAGAGCTTCATTAGGACCCAATGAAACCATTGATTGTAGGGTTTTATTTATACAACTAGTTTTTGCTTTTAGAAAAAGAGAACAAAATGAAATGAATGGCTGTAGACCAATTGTAAACCCTTTATAATCGTCTTTGTCAATCGTTTGTGCTTAAATGCATAATAAAATGTTATCAGATTCGGACACTTCTGAGTCTAATTAAAGGGAGTCCGATTAAACAAATATGACAAAACTATTCAACATATTTATTTACTGTTGCATTATCTTCAACTTAACGTCAGTGACTGGTGTGATGTTCTTTTGCAGCATTATCTTCAACTTAACGTCACCAGCAACTCGCAACTAGTCAGTCCTGTACTTTGAGAGTAGTGGCTTCTTCTCTGCCATGTCCACCATTATTGCTAAATGTTTTCCTGACGGTGGACTCTTGAACACTGTGAGACAGGCATTTAGTTTCTTAGATGTGGTATGGTCTCTTGGTGTGGTCTTCGTTGGTCGGTCACTCTTGGGCTGACAACATGGTGTTGAATTCTCTCTACAAGTACACAATCTGACTTAAGGTCAACATTTTTAGTCCAAACTATTTAGTATTTTTTTAATAGCTCTTCTTCTGTGGTCATCAGAGATCTTTTGTTTGAGCTACAACAAACCTGTGTTGTCACCATCAGACTTTAATAGTGAACGTTCAGATATCTTTCCTTTAAATAAGGCAGGACCTCCTAGACTCACAACTGATTGCCATACCCTTAAAAACCCTCACTTTAATTTTCCATTTTGATGAGTTAATAATACTAGAGGTTCACACACGTTTGCTAAAAAAATATGGATCGTTATGTTTCTTTTTTCCAGGTTAAATGATCTGCATAAAAAAAACAACAATAGAAAAGATGCTTTGTTCAGCTCCTGCTTCTTAGGGGTTCTATTTTTTTTATTTTATTTTGTGCAATTTGTTTCTCCAACAACATTTCTGTTTGCTCTTTAGACAGCAGCTCTGGCTCCATCTGGTGGAATCAGTCTACCTTACTTGTCCTCTGCTGTACCACTTTTAAAAACAGCAGCTTAAATAAAAGATGCAGCATGTTACATTTCATAAACTTAGAGCTGTTGTCCTTGCTTAGAAGTTTGTAATAGTAAGGCCCAAAAAATATGACAAAAGACAACCAGACATTTTTGTGTCTTGGTTTTTTCATTTTTGCACAATCAAGCCTAAAGCCTTTAGCTCCTTTGGCCCTGTTTGTTGGTTGGCTTTTAAACTGGGGCATATGGCAACAGTTCTGTAACCCAAATGTGAAATTTAAAGTGATGGAGAATGTACAGAAATTCGTGATGATAGAATCTGTGTCAGCTTCCCAGTTACAGGCCACCAGCACTCTTTGTAATAATAATAATAATAATAATAATAATAATAATAATAATAATAATAATGATAATAATGATAATAAGTAGAAAAGTATCAGCCTTGTAAAACAACATATCATATTGGTTTTAACTTAGTTTTTCCTTTTTTTTGTTCCAGCCCATTTCTCTCTCGTGCTCACAGATTGGATCCTGGTGATGATGAGATTTACCAGCGCACCACAGTGTCCATCATGCAGAAGGAGCCGGGCAATGGGATCATGATCTACAGCTACAGCTCCAGAGGATTCAACATAGATGGCAACAAGGTTTTTGGACCCTGTGCTGTCCTGCCTCCTGCCATCCTGCAGTGGAATGTGAGAAATATCCAAAACCACCTTCAGTAGCTATTTGTTTTTTGTTAAATAATAAATTTAAAAACGTAAGGGTAAATTTGTGTTTTCAACCTCTTTTTATTTCTGCAGGTTGGCACTTATAAAGACATCACTGAAGAAAGTGTTTCACTCTTCCACATGCTTGAGCCAAGAATAGGTACATGAATCATACAGGATCAGATATGTGAAAAAAAACTAATTGAGTAGAGCTTCATTGTTCTTTGGCTTTGTTACATTTGAAACATTTTGAAATATAAAGCTATGCACCTTAGAAAGGTATTCACATAATTTACATACTTATTAAACCAAATTAAATGACCATCTTTATTTATTATTTTTCTTCATGCAGTTGTTCATGTTTTTAGAGTTCCTCACTTATATATGTACTTAACAAAACAAACAAAATAATGATTTTTGTGTTGTGTGTGTAGAGATTCTTGTGCTGGGCACAGGTGCGCGTGTTGAGCGAATCAATCCCTCAGTCCTCAATCTGCTCAAGAGTAAAGGCATTGCTGTGGAGGTGCAAGACACGGTAAAGTGGGCCTAGATTTCCTCTGACTATATGGTTGTTTCACCTTTAAAACAAAAATGAGCTGTTCTAATTTTCATTTTTTTATTTGATGTTGTTTTTCAGCCAAATGCATGTGCAACATTTAACTTCCTGACTAGTGAGAGAAGAGTGACAGCTGCAGGTCTGATTCCTCCGCCTGTCAGCACAGCTCTGGATGTAACACATCAATAAGTGCTAATAAAGTCAGATATCTGCAGATAGAGATGAGATGTTTCTAAACTATCTCAGGCCTGTAAAATGGTTATTTGTCTTCTGCACAAGCTACATTATATGCAGATATATTTAGAGCAGCCATTACACTGAGTTTTTCAAATCTTTTTAATTTTGAAAGCAAAATTGAAAGATGTTGATATTTATACATTGGCCTGTGTGTATAGAAGTGCTCAGGGGAATGTAAGCCAACTGAAAGCACCAATGATTTGACAAGACTGCAGCTCTAATTTTGTTTAGAAACACTGTGCATAATGTATATATTTATGAATGACTCACATGTAAAAACACATATGCATTTAATGTTTTTTTTTGCATAACATGAAAGTATATTAAGATATAGTGCACTGCATTGTTCATTGTTCAGCAGAGACAATGAAGAGTTGTTTTCTGTGCAGCAGATAAAACAGATTTGTATTCAGAACTGTAAAATATTATATGTGTCAATATGTTCTTGCCCTCTCCCGAGGTGTTGGTGGTAACTGTCCATCATTAGGATAAGCCTCTTTACTTGTCTGTCTGTCCTGTGCCTCCAGCAGCGCTACCAGCGACAAGCTGTCTGTGTGCAGCACATGACATAATTCAGCAGCTTTGTCCTTCTTGCACATAAGCTCCATAGATAAGAGAATCCACAAATCCTGTCCACATCACTGTTTATCTCTGTTCATCTCCCTCAGTGCCACATGCCTAAATGAACCCAGTCGTTTACTTAGTTGCTGCTTGAATAGTTTGACTGGCTTCTGCTGCAAAATGTTCATATCCACTAGTTCTTAAAGGATTAAAAAAATAATTCCAGTTTTGGATCCCTGATTGAAGATTGATGTATATGGCAAAGTTGGATTATAAATTTCAGTCAAAAATACAGGACTTTTGAACATTACAAAGTTCAGTATGTTTATATTATTTTGTTGTTATATCAAATAAAACCTATGAATCAGGTGTCAAAGAAGATTTAGAAACAGTTCTTTGTCATGTACAAAACACTGTAAATGCACCACTGAAACTTAAATTATTGACAAAAGACTGGATAGTTTTACACATTTTCATAACTTAAACACATCAGAGACAAAAACAAACAAAACCACACACACATTAAGCTATTAAATATTAAATTCAAAATTCAGTCTACAAATGCTTCATAACTGCCTCAGTTCTTCAGCTGTGCAGTATGATCATTATGTCTTTATGGCCTCACTGATTTGGTCTCGATATGGAACTTGTTTCTCAGTCATCATCAGAGTTGTGAGAATAGTGCCTTTGTGATCCTCCGAAGAGCTCAGCTCCTGTGAGCCTGCAGTAGAGGTCTTTGAGATCTTCACAGTCCTTCTCAAAGTGGTTTGTTGCATCATAGGAGCGTGACACAAATATCTAGTTAAGAAAGATGACACAAAAAGAAATCTGTCAGCAAAACTGGACTCACCACACTTCACCCTGTTCATTGTGTGTTTCATTTTGCACATGATTCTCCTCATTACCTGACTTTTTCCCATCTTCATTGGGAGCTAGCAAATGGCTGACTGAAACAAATCTAGATTCAAAATGGTGACAAAACACAATATCAATTAAATGCTTTTTAAAAATGCAGTTGTACTGACAAATATAAAAACAACACACAGTACAGTATAAGTAAACATTAAAAGTGTCACACACTTTTGCATGATGGGCTCCAGAAGCTCCAGCCCAGGCTGCACCTCTTTCTCTGGGTTGCTGGTTTCCACATTTGTGCTCACTGTGGCAATGTACATCCTATCTGAAGCAACATTATGGGCGTAGGACACTACTGATATGTAAATGTCTGCTTGGACCAAAGAGAAGGTGGAATTTTTAGCCAGTGTGATTCAATTTGGGAATTTTTAACTCAACAATATTAATAATAATAATTTACAACGATTCTGCAGATTGGGTGACACAAAACACACAATTCCAATGACATGTATAACAAGTTGGTAATAATAAAAAGAGTGCTGCAAGACGGGGAACAAAGTTGTTGATGGACATGATACCTGATTTCCTGTTGAACTGAGTTTGAGGGATGATAATTTGACAGGACTTGGCCTCATGAGTGTTTTTAACTGGGTGATTTAATAAGCAGATGACTCTTATGACACGACCCACTTTCCTCACTCGATTGGGGACGTAGCTGGGATCACAGATGAGCTGTTTACAGTTGAACAGCTATAAAGAGAGAAATGACAAAATCACAGAGTGCACAACTGTGCTACTGGATTCTGTTTTTTTTCTTTTATCTACCTTCCCCTCAGATTTCACAGCTTTCACTTTGCCATTGTCCATCAAAATCTCATCCACTGCTCGATTCAGCAGGAAAGTTCCTCCATACTCTGCAGTCAATCTGAAAGACAGAAGGATGATAAGATGCGTAACGAGCGCTGTCATGTTGATGGTGTCTTTCTTTCTAAATGTAATGAGATGTTAAGCTGTTTAGAAGGTAAAACTTAAAAAAAAAAAGATTTACATAATACTGACATAATACTGTTCAGAACTACAACCTGGCAAATCCCTGTGGTAGTTCACCCAGCCCGTACACAGGGTAGAGGTATGGACTGTTGTTGTGGCGGGACAGAGACTCAGAGTACAGTTGGATCTGTCTGATTGTTTCCATACAGGGCTGGTCCAGGTAACTATAACAGGACACCAGTAGATGGTGAGTGAACTCAGGCATGTTTGGACTGTCTGTGATAATCAGTTTTAATATTTTCTAGTTCTAAAAATTTCCTGTGACTGACCTGTCACTGGTGTGTAAAGCTATGGCGTGACCAATGAACTCTATAACATCGAGTCCCAGGTCAAACCGGCTAAACAGGTCTCTTGTGGTGGTTTTGTTAGGGTCCACGTCCTGGTAGGTACGAGGGTTTCCCACATCAAAGTTCAGGGCAAAAGCAGCAGCTTTTTGAACCGCCTCTTGTCGAACATGCCCATGAGATCTGAAACATTGTTATTTTTAACATATAATTATGGCAAGAAATGTGCAGGTAAAATTATTATATTTGTGCATCACCTGAAGCATTTGTGTCTTCCTCTGTGGCTGGAACTTTGTGCACTTTTCCTGCTTTGTACACATAGCTGCCTTCAATAACCTTGAAGTCCAGGTACCGAGTAACCTCAGTGTGCACCAAGATTTTCACCAGCTGACCTGATGGGAACACGCAGAACTCTTTTACACTCATGGACACTGAAATAACGGAAACAGACAGAGTCCACATAACACACTTCAGCTGAGCAACATCAGGCTCTCACCAGTAGCAAGAAAAAATTTGGGGATAAGGTCAACGTTCCACTCTTTCCCACAGTTCATAAATTCGGCAGGAGCTGGAACCTTGAACTTCTTATAGAGCTGTTAAAGCAGAAAATACAGCGTAACAAAAACCACATCTTATCAGTGTAAATAAAAATACAAGAGGCGTGTGTGTCTGCTGTGTGAACACACCTCCTCAAGGGGAGAAATGGATGCACTCGTTCCTCCATAGTAAGGATTCTTGTCAATGTGAAGAACTTTTTTTCCATCCAGAGACATTAAACCAGAGAGGATACATTCCTGAGAAAAGACGGAGCTTCTCATTACTGAGTGAAATATTGACACAAGAAACTGGAGAACAGAAGCTGACAGGGAGAATCTGCAGACTGCAACAAGCATCAATTAGCAGGATGTTGCAAGGTTTGCATGTGAAAGATCAGTAAAAGTGTGAAAAAATGGGGAGACAGACAAACATCTCTATAATTTCCAAAATTAAATACTGATGATGCAGTGTATATTTTTTAAACAAATTCATCTTTGAACAATTTGGAGCTGTTATTAACAACCAGCCAATAGCATGTAACCACGGGCATGGGCTGCAAATTTGCTTTTATACATGGTAATGGTTGCTTAGTCGAAGCAATGTTGTATTGTTTCTAAATAAATCAAATTTTAAATGGTATGTTACCACTGAGAAAATCAAACTTGCAGTGATGTCTGAACGGAATTTCTGCCAGCGATGAGCAAAGTCTAATGTGTGGTGATTGCAGATAAATGTAAATCTTTGTTACCACTTTTCCATTTGAAGCAATTACAACAACCCAGCAGAATTTATTCGTTTGCAAAAAGACAGTTCGGTTATTCATGGGGACAAAACACAAAGCTAAACTACCTAAAGTCCTGTGCAATTCAGAGGCTGTCAGAGTCATGTTACAGTACAACCCCATGAACTAACAATCACCTGTTATTTCCCTCAAGTGTTTTGCATCACATACACATTTTCTTACCTTCAGCCCAGTTCCAAGAACTATAATGTCATAGTCCTGCATATTTCTCACTCTCCTTTAAGTCCCACTTCCTTTCCTGAGTACAGTCTGCTGCTGTCTTGTGTGATGTATGTTTGTGTGTATGACAGAGAGAGAGATAGACAGGTATGATGATGACAAGTGACAGTAATTGCTTTGTGTTCTTTTTTCAATAATCCTCTTAGCATCTATGCAAGTGGGTATGTGTGTATGTGTGTGAGAGAAAGAGAGTGCGTGCGTGAGAGAGATTGAGATACACTGCAAGAGTTAAGTCCTTCATTCAAAGTAAAAGTATAATGTAGGTGGTTAAGATGTACATGTAACTA
Source organism: Channa striata (assembly GCA_033026295.1). NCBI lineage: Eukaryota > Metazoa > Chordata > Actinopteri > Anabantiformes > Channidae > Channa > Channa striata. Next base: position 13,930,082 of record CM065168.1, on the reverse strand, counting down.
GTTTTTATTGATCAGTTCAATCAGTTTTAGGGGCGTCAGATATATTTTTATACACAACTAGGTATTTTTATAGACTTCCCTATAGTCTTTGCTTCTTTGTAAAATATAGGATATTTTTACCTGTGGGCCTTGAGCAATTTCTTTGTCACAAAAATGTGACAAAGCCCCAAGAAAACCCTGCTGGAAGCTCTAAAGATGGAGAAACCCGTAACTTAAAAAATCTTTAACTATATTTTCTGATCTAATTTAATAACTGAAACCAAGCAATATGTACAGTAGTTATCAAAGTATAACCTAAATACTGCACATACCCAGAATAACAACTGCAATCTAATAGCTTGCCCCTCTTTGTATTCTTTCAAAAGCAATGGGCTTTAGTTTCAAAATGTTAAAATGTAAGTATCATAAGAATAAAAGTAATGGATATCAAATTTAACCACGGTGGGCTAATTGAGTGATTCCACTTAGTTGCTTTGATCACAGGATAAGCATTTACAGCATCAAAAAAAAAAAGCTGGCTAGTGCAAAAACTCCATTACCCATGAGTCCTTGAAAAGGACGTCTGCGCCTGCGCGCCGTATGGACTCTGTGGCTCCGGGTGGTTGTCATCGTTGTTTCCCCTCAAGTTTGGACTGTTTGACTGTGGAGTTGAACAAGTGAGAGAAATGTCTTCACCACAGTCAGTAAGTGGCTCACTTACACTTCTTTGTGTAATCGACACTCACTCCTTCCGGTTTCCGGTGTGCTATTCACGTTATCGCTACGTTAGCATCTGTACCGCCGTGTTCGTTCAGCTGCAGTTTAAATTAACACACAGTTTACATTCAACTACTGGCAGCTGGAAACATCTGCATGATGTTGTTGAATTCCGTAAATACCGTAAATGGCATCCCACAGATGAAGTCTGTCACATTTTATTGGTACTTTTATTTTCTAAAAATATAAGATAAGAATTAGGAAGTAAAATTCTACAGAGCGAAAAAAGGCGTGTCAGTTGTTCACGCCTGGCTGTGCGATGGCATGATTGTCTGTTTATATGTAATAACTCTTCACCTGCCTATTTGTTAAATAAATTCATAAATATATAAATATATTTATTTATGTCAACACACCAAAACATACGCATACATATACATTGGAAACCCCCACATACGTTTTTATTTCTATTATCTTTGTTGGTCTTTTATTAATCAAACGTTTGTAAAGGGAACACAAAACACGAAATATTACCAACAAATCATTTTTAATCATATTTGAAGCAGAGAATCAAACTTGCATGTTAACCTCAGTGGCCTCTGGTGCAAAAAGTTTTTGAGCGGATGCCGTTTAGGGATTGAAAACTGGATCAGTACTGCAGAGTTTATATGCTATATGTGTGTGTATATATTTTCATATATAGATGTTATTAAACAGTTTTATTATCTGTGTTTAGTTTTCAGGCCCACACCAACACAAACGTGTATCTGTTAAGTCCAATCCTGGATTCCTGGAGCGATTAAGCGAAACCACTGGAGGAACTTTTGTTGGTGTGGGACTGTTTTTCCTTTCCATTTATATTCTATTCACCAATGAGGTGAGAAAACTCAGATCCATTTAAAAAATATTGGCAGCATCACATCAACATGCATGTTACACTCGAAGAAAAGACTAAAACTGTAACTGTTTTTCTGCTCAGGGACGAGCTCTACAAACAGCATCTTCCCTCGATGAAGGTCTTTCTCTGGTTGTGTCATTGGGACCTTACCCAAGCCTCGACCTACAGAACAACAACCGCTTAGTTCACCTGTCTGCAAAACTTCACACTTCACAAGTAATTATTATCTAGTTTGGGGTTTAAAATTCTTTATTTATGTGTTGATCACAATATTGTATTAGGGGAATAATCCGAATAGTCAGACTAAACAAACATTGGATAATTTAACTGTTTCATAAAATCTCTATCATACATAGATACAAATATTGTAATGTATGTTTTTTACATATTGCAGTTATATTCTAGTTGCATGATCAAGTATTGTAGTACACTTGTAAGTTGCATCAGATAAAAGTATCTGCCAAAAGTATTTTGCATTTTGAATGACACTTCCAGTCTCAAACAACAAAACTTACCTGTTTTGGTAGATGTATTTATTTTGTGATAAAATAATCAAGACAAATACCAGTGTAAATGCAAAATTGGTTTTGAGTACCTGCAACACAAATACAAAATATATCACAAAGAATTTCAATTCAGTTTTATTTTATTTATCTGGGGCAGAGTTAAAATGTCTCCTGTAGGTTACTGGGATTTACAGTTTAAATCCATTTTTAGAAATCACAATTTAAATAAAACAAAAGGAAATTTGCCAGTAAATTGTTATCTCATTTTCTAAACTGTTAAACATCTGGATCAGCTTAACAGTCCCTTGTTGTCTTCATCAAAGCAGCTGCTTTTCTATGATCCACAATTCATGTTGGAATGCAAACATACAGTCATGTTCAAAAGTTAGTACCCCCTCTTTTATACTAAGTTTATACTGAGCATGCTCAGTACGTCCTGACTGCTTGTATAGGATTTAAGAAGCTACGTTGCAGCCCAGTGCTGCTAATCATTAGCTCTTGATTAACTGCTTTTTAAAAGATGTACAGACATGTATGAAAGTAGACATTTTAGCAGATACATTAGACCAAAGTTCAGTTGTTTGGACCTTAATGCCTTGAATTATCTTTGCTGAAAACCAATCACGGCATATTAGCAGAAAAACTTCATACTGCACAGTGATTGTGGGGTGATGATTCAAGCTTTTTTTATGCAGCCAGAGGACATGGGCACCTTGCAGTCATTGAATTGACCATGAACTCCTCTTCATATCAGAGTGTTTATAAGGCAAATGTGAGGCCACCTGTCTTGACAGCTAGAACTTGACTGAAACTGGCTTTACAAGGTATCGAAATGGGGGGGTACTTAGTATTGTCCAGTTGCTTTTACTTTTAGTCTTATATAGGATTTAGTAGGTGGCCCCTGTTACTTTTAGTCTTATATGCTAGCTCCAAAATCAGCTACATTTGAGCAATAATCCGCTGAAACGATTTACTAAAGTGTACATATGCACCTGTGTCTGTGCAGCCCCTGCATGACCCCAACTACAGGGTAGTGGTGCAGGCAGTGAAGCTGAAGAGGCAGGTGGAGATGTATCAGTGGGTGGAATACCGGGAGAGCAAGTAAGAATGTTGTCTGCATGTCAACCTCCAGCACCAAGTAAGGTGTAAACATGTTAGCTGGACAACATTTATCACTGTTTTAATTTTTTACTGGTTGAAATAATTTTAGGGAATACCAAGAGAATGGTGAAACCAAAACTGAGACGACATACACTTACAGTAAGTCTCTTTTACTGAGACTGACATCTGATTCTTGACTGTGGCTGAAGGTGTGTATTTTTAATTAATTAATTAATTTTTTGGTGTGTCACAAATTCTTGTCTTCAGACACAGAGTGGAAATCAGAATTGGTCAACAGTCGTAATTTTGATAAGGAGATTGGTCACCAGAACCCAAGGTACTCAAATGCTTGTATGATGATTCTTACTCTGATGATTCATTTGTGTGTGTGTACTTCATGTGTGATTAATCTTTGTTTTAGTGCCATGGCGGTTGAGACTGTGACGGTTGTGGCTCCTGAAGTCAGAGTTGGGCCTTTTGTTATGTCTAAAGGTATCTATCTAAACAGTCAGACATAAACGCTTTATGCAACTGATGAGATTCACTACCTGAGCCTTTGGTGATCCTCAGGTCTGGTGGAGCAGATTAATAACTTCAAGACCCTAAGTCTAAGGGACTTTGGTGTCTTCAACTTGGACCCTTTTCTAACCATTCACGATGATTATTTTTATCACACTCAACACCCACAAAGGCCAGAGGTGAGAATAAAGATGTGAATGTCTTACAGAAATATTAGGCAATTTCATATTTTTGAATTCACTGATCAATATAGTTTGTGTGGGTTTATTCATAAGGTTGGGGATGTGCGTGTCCAATTCTCCTTTGCTGGAGTGAGTGGCGAATCGTCTCATCTTGGCCCGGCTGATACTGTGAGTGCTGCAGGTGTATGATGACAAAGTAGTGTGTCATTGACTTTAAACGTACACTAGTGAAAGTGTTTCTACAACTACAACTGAACTGTTTTCCAGGTCAGTCTCGTGGCCATGCAGAGAGGTGAGCAGCTGATGCCCTTTAAAACAAAGTCAGGAGACACACTGGAGATCTTGTACCTAGAAGAGCTCTCCGCAGAGGTCATTGTTGATTTTTTTTGTTTTCATTGTTCAACATTATTGTTATATTTTGGGAAAACAGGACTATGAAATATTGGCATTTATGGTGTGCTCCTCGTCAAACAGCATTTAATGTAGCTGCTTGGTGTATCTGCAGGAGGTTTTTGAAAAGGAGCACCAGTACAACAGAATGAAGACATGGGGACTCAGGGCTGCAGGCTGGGCTCTCATGTTCATCAGCATTCAGATGACCATGCGAATCATCTATACGCTGGGTAAACCAACACACTGCTGCACCATACACGGGTTTCAGTCATCCCTGTGTATCTCATTCATGTTCCCTTTGTCTGTCTGCAGTGGACTGGGTTCCTGTTCTCAGGGAGCTGGTGTCTGTGGGACTGAAGATCTTTGCTTTGTGCGTCTCTTGCTCCCTGTCTCTCCTCACCATTGGAGCCGGCTGGCTTTTTTACCGACCATTAACGGCAGCAGCTTTGGGAGCATTGGCGCTGCTACCTGTGTTTTTCATCCGCTCAGGATTTCCAGTCAAGAAAAATGACTGACTGTTTTAACAGATAATTGTGACAACAGTTTCTGATGCTATCTTTTGAACGTGAGACAACATCTGCAGCGTTTAGCTATTAAAGGTTTAAACCATGATCCATCAAGGGTTAAATGGACTTGATCATTTGAAATTATTTTAAATTCAAGATCAGTTTCTCACCTTGAACATACTGCTGACACACACGAAAGGAATTTGTTTACTGTCTTTGACCAGAAATGTAGTAACGTGTTCTTTCTCATTGTCTTCACTTGATGTACTGCTGCTCAAAATGAGCAACATAAAATTACTTTAGTGGGTTTTTAGTGGGTTACCAGTTTTTGGACTATACAAAAGTTAATGGTGCTGTTGTTTACAGTTGGGGAACTTATGCTTGGCCAACAATCGTATGTAAAAAGCAAAAAAAAAGTTTATAAATGCATAATCCTGTTTGATTGTATTTGTTATAGTAGGGTCTTATTAACACAATTATGAACTGAGTGCAGTGTTCTTGTGTCCATGAAATAAAGTTTACAGACACAATTTAAAAAGTGAATGTTTTTAAGAATTAGTTTTTGTCAAGACAATCTTGCCAAACTAAGGGGGATCTCCTGTCTTGTCCTACTGATTCTCTGCAATGATTGAAATGAAGTGAAAAAATGAGTCAGCTTCAAACCTAATGTACTTCTGGCTCACGTTTCCAGTCAGGAGTTCTAAATGTCTCAGAAGTGCAGAGGCTGACAAGTTAGTCACACTCAAGCTTAGGTTAACAGGGAAAGAGTGAACACATTCAGCTCACATACCAGTATTTAGGAGAGTTAACTTATAGTTAATATTAATTGACTCTAAAATATTGATGCAGGTAATTTTTTTATGCTGTTTCCATAAAATATAGGAAACAGCATGTAAGTGTATTAAATTACCACAGAGGCACACTCTGATTCTTCTGAATGTATCATATATATACCAGGTGATAAATAAAAGTAGCACAAAAATCTTAAAAACTAATTTAGACAGACAATTTCCAAGTTTGCTTTTCAACAGTAAAATGTCTCACTGAACATATATACTATTATATTAAACCGTTTAAGATAAAGAATTAAGCTATACAGATTAAGAATGTTCTGTATAGCAACATAAATTGACATTTTAACTTTCAAATAGGGATATCAGCCTCATAATTCTGCATTCAGGTAAAAAAAAAAAAACAGAACAGTGTTCATTAATCCACAATGCCCTTGATGTCTAAATGCATATGCGTCTGCCTAATGTAGCTAACGCAAGACCAAAATCTGAAATACATATACAATTTGTATAGCTATATTCAAATTGGCTATGCATGTTAAAAAAACTTCATATTTGGAAAGGTTTTGCCTGAACCTTTCCTAAAATCTTCAGTATCTCTAATGACACTATAAATCACAAGCACATAATGGAAATAATCAAGATTCTTACAAAGTTATTTATTACACAAAACACTAAGTTTCCATTTGCCTTTTAACAAAACGTGTTTCCAGTCTCATATTGTGCATGTGATAATAATGCACAGTGGATTTGTACGTCAACAAATTTTGACTTTGTGTGTGCATCAGTTTGCTGAAATAATCAAAGGACTATGGGTCACAGTGCACAGGTACTTCACCCTAGTTGGCTGTGGAAACATTCCTCAGATCAGCAGACAGGGCTTAAGCACTTAACTGTAGTTGGCAGGTGAGACACAACAGGTCCCCTGGCTGACCTCTTGGATTACATAATACAGGTTGATAAAAGAGGTTTCATTATGGCAAATTTACTCAAGTTAAAGTACAAAAAAGTATTTTCCATAACCTCAAATTCGAATACTGACAGAACCTGACTACTTTTGCTTAAGACAAAAAAAGTAAAAGCATTACACCTTTAGTAAAAACTGGGGAGAATAGTCCTTTATGTGGGTGTGTTTGGGGGTTGGTTTGACCTAGCGCTCCTTCTTCTTCTTTCCCCCAAAGAAAGCAGTCTTTATGTCCCTGCTTACAGTAGGGCACATTTACTGCTCTTCTTCCCCCGCCTGGCCTGTAGTGCAGCCCTGGTGGCCATCTCGAAGACTTCCCTCACACCATCCTTTGTTTTTGCAGAGCACTCCATGTATCCGAAGGCACCGATCCTGTTAGCCATGTCCCTTCCATCCTCTGGCTTCACAGGTTCCTAAAAAAATTATATATATATATAATAAATAAATGTCTATTAGGACACACATTAATAAATAGGAGAGTGGAAATATGTTTGTGTGTTCTATATCTTTTACCTGCTTCATTTTGGCAAGCTCCCTCCGGGTGTGCTCATCGTTGCGCAGGTCCTTTTTATTTCCCACCAGTATAATGGGAACATTGGGACAGAAGTGTTTCACCTCAGGTGTCCACTTCTCAGGGATGTTCTCTGGATGAGGGTACAAAATCAAATTAACAACAATCATTCCCATCACTGATTCATTTTGGAATTTGTTTCTTAATAAAGTAATAGATTATTTGATCAGTAATTCAATGCCAAAACAGTAAAAAAAAACAAAACTAAAAAGGCATTTCCCTTCAGACCAAGGTTATGTGTTCAAATGTATAATAGAAAAATCCTGCTCTCATACCTGAGAGCCTGAAGTCACTAAATATTTGTCATTTTATTGAAAAAAAAAACTCAAACCACAAAGCAATAGCTGCTGAATAACTCTATCCATTGTCTTCTTGCTGCTCTAGAATGTACAGTAGGGGTGCCAACAATTTTCCGCTTGCGAGCTACTTATAAAATGACATGGTCAAAATGATCTACCTACTATAAAAATGCTAAACATATTTGGTCGTAAATATATTTTTAGTATTTTTAATACATAAAATGTACCTTAATGTAACTTGCATAACTGCATGAACCCATGTTGCACAATAAAACTAGATTTTTTGCAGGAATTTCCCTCGACTAAGCCATCTCAAGTCATTATGTAGCAACAACTCAGAGTGGTTGCAGTCACCCTTCTCCAGATGCGCACAGAACAACCGTCTTTGAAGACATGGCGCGAATAGAACAGGCATTATCTCTTTCATCTTGAACATTTTAGTTTGAACAAAATATGTTGGTGAGATAAAATGGTGTAGAATCTAGCTTGAAATAGCATGTTCCACAGATTCCTCGCCAGTTTAATGATAGATGTATGCAGATGGACAGTGGTGAGCAAAGAAGCACACATAGTGGTACAGTATGTGATGACAAGAGGAAGAGCGTTTTAATATGCTTCATCATTCAACATCGGCTGGTCCAGCTTTCTTGTGCTAAATTCTGACCTTTAATTATTTCTTTATCAAATCTATTGTTGGCATTAAAATGAAACTGTGAACAAATAACATACATGTCTGACTTCTTTGTTATTACTTACCAAGACTGTCTGGGCTGTCAATGGAGAAGCACATAAGAATGACATCAGTGTCTGGATAAGAAAGTGGACGCAGTCTGTCATAATCTTCTTGACCGGCCGTATCCCAAAGTGCCAACTCAACCTGTCACAAAAGTTCAAAGTTCATCAAGCAAATTATGTTTAGGATGCTTGAGATCTATAGGTTTGACAGTATACTGGCCTAACCAGTGCAGACACACACGTTTATCTTGCAATACAGAAGATAAATGTGTGTGTGTGCTCTGGTTAGGCCAGTGCATATATGTATGTGTGTGTTTTTATATATATGTGTGTGTGTGTGTGTATATATAGATATATTTATTATATTCATAAGTAGGGTGTAATTTTATGTACCTTGTGATATTTTTCTTCAGTTTATCCAAGGTAAGAAACTAATATTAGCTACTCCAATAAAAGCTTTGTTAAATACAGTATGTTAAGTATTTTTCAACACTGCAAAACTGTAACGAATCATAATACTCAATATAATCATTTTGTTATTAAAAAATATATATTCATGTGAATATATATTCACATGCATCTTACAAAATGCAAAAAGAGCTATACCACTCTTACCTGTTTGCCATCGACTTCAATGTCGGCAACATAGTTCTCAAAGACAGTTGGCACGTAGACCTCTGGAAACTGGTCCTTACTGAACACAATGAGCAGACAGGTCTTCCCACATGCTCCATCTCCCACTATGACCAGCTTTTTCCTGATTGCTGCCATAGCTGCATTCAAAACGCAGAAACAACAGAGGTTACACTGTGTGAACACCCACCATTTATTATGCAATCACACATTTACATTTAGTCATTTGACAGACGCCTTTATCTAAAGTGACTTACAGAATCGTTTGGTACACACACACACGATGACTAACATGCAGGGTGCTCATCTGGCCCACCGGGAACAACTTGGGGTTCAGTGTTTTGCCCAAAGGGATCGAACCTCTGACCCTGTGGTCTGTGAACGACTAACCAACTGTGCTACAGCCGCTCGGGATTGAGCAACTACCAGCAACACGCCCGTGAGAAACGATGAGCAGCCAACAACCTTCAGCTGTGTTGACACAACGCCAAAACCGTCTGAAACCAACACCCGAGGCTAACTAATTAGCTTTCTGAGAAAACAGCAACTCCAAGGTTATGTATGATCAAGCAACGACACACATTGTTTCATACAAGAACATTGTGCAAAAAAATACGAGCGGCACGTGTCTCATTAGTTGCTCAAACGTGAAAGTTTAACTCGGAGTAGGAACCTTCTTCCATGATGATACATTTCCGCTCCAGTGTTTCTGACCCACCCTGGCATAAAGCATGACAAATTAGTATGTTACACGTTTGTCCCACATCACTGTCCAAACTATCATAAACGTTAACACGTTCAGATTATTCATCGGTAATTTAGAACACGGGGACTCGTGCGGCGCTGTCTAACTTATCTTGGTTAGCGAGCTGTGAAGATGCTCTGTTTACAAAAGACTAGACGCCTGTTAGCTAAGGTAGCTAACCAGCTAGCGTTAGCCGGATATGTGCCTAGTGGGCTGAGTTTACGTCTTGATAGTTTTATTCAACAGTCGTACGGGATATATCCGGGATATTTATGATATAATTCGTTTACTGACTCCGTGATGTTAGTGGTACCTTTCTAACTACGCAACAAAACCTACTTTTCCTCTTGAATCAAAAACCGGTACTGCTACTCGCTAGCCAAGCAGGCTTAGCTTAGCCTAACGGAAGTCAATGCGACCGTGGCGGCTCGTTAGCTAGAAAAAATTATAGGTTATCAAAGCATATTTAACGATGTTTCGACCGATTAAACAAACTGACAAGAAACTGCAGTTCCACTCTGCATGGGAATATTGCCTTCTTACCTATTGATTGGTTTAAAGTCTATCCAAATGATGCCAAAAGTACAGCTCTGTTGGCCTCCGCCGCTGCTCCCTGACTGCGCCGCCGGTGGAGGATTAACAGGAGGGAAGTGACCGAGGGGGTGGGAGCGGATAACAATGCACCAACATCGAAATACATACATTCACACTTTACATGTATCATGCATTTTTAAAATGTGTATTACTCGTAGTTGTTGCAGTGGTTCATATGCTGCATGGATACACATAAATGCTTGTGTATTTCTGTCTTATATATGACAGCTCCATCAGCAGTATAAATAAAAACTAGAATGCTGCATTTCCTGAAGAAAATGCGTGTGTTTGCTGAAAACTAGCTGCTGCAAACAGCTGCTACAGCCGGCTGAGATTGGAAGCCCCGAACAACTCAGAGGCGAAACGGAATCGAGCCTTTGATGCTGGTCATGTGTGAAACATGAAAGACAGTCGCGTAAGTAATTGGAACCCTCCACATGAAAGTCACCCAAGAGCTCCATTCAATAGAACATTTACTTTAAAATATTTATATAAATTACTCTGCATTAGCTATTACCACGCAAATTAATAGGCACCATCCCCAAACATGTTTTAACAACACAGATTTGGACCGACGTTTCTAGCTGTTGGTTGGTCGTTTCTCTATTTAGTTTGACATCGATAGTGATTTAAATGAAAATTAATTGTTCAATCCGCAGAGCACTTATGGAGAATACCCTTTTTATTTACTTGAGTGAATACTGTTACTGCTACTGTTAAATTGTTAATGAGATGGAATCAGGTATATATAATAAATATATGTACTTAGTATGAGGTGGATTATCTTTGTAGAGAACAGCACATGAATATTGTTTTTAAATTATGGATTAACTTGACAGTGTAAAACTATAATATTGATATATTTTCATAACAATCACCCAAGTGACACCTTCAAAATGCTTGTTTGGTTCAAGTTGTTTTGACATTTCAAAAATATACAAAATTAATTAAAATATTAGTGACAATGAGATGCAAATACATTTAAAAAGCTACCACATCTAATATTAAGCACACAACATTACTGAAATGACTATTAAATGATTTTCTTCCACTTGGCTGATCAGGGTATTTCAATAAAAAACATACTTTTATAAGCTGCAGACAAGTAGAAATAACAATACTTCCTTTTGAAATGTAGAGCAGAAGTCAGATGTGGCATGAAAAGAAATTATGCAAAGTATCTCAAAGTTGTCCCTTGGACAGTGGCCAGATACGCCCCATTTTAATCCAGTCATGCTACCTGCAATAGAGAGTTTGCCTCGGACTTTTTCGCACTTTCACTAGAAGCTTTTTTACATTTCAGTATTTGAGTTGTCCAGCATCGCACATTTAGGGAGATCTCTGCATTTTACATCCCGACATTGTAATAGACATAATGATTTAAATTTAACTGATCACTTCATTATGGGATGAAAATTGAAAAAAATTCAGACTGTCAGTTTGAGACAGAGACAGCAAAGACAGTCTGTTCTCGGCTGTTGCAGCAGTGTATTAATAACTGCAGCTCTTACTCTAATCCTGATAAGAGGCTTTCTCAGAGGCTCAGTTCCACCTCGTGGAAACCAACTCAGGCGTATTTCCATGAAAACAGTAACACTAATACCTCACATTTATCTGTACAGTACATTCAAGTGACCATTCATTCAACAATGAAAATGAAAACACTTTGAAGAAAAGAGGAAACATTTCTGAAGTTTATTTCTCTGAAATCCACAGGCATGTATGAACATCTAATAAGAACAAAGCCAGTTTGTAAACGGACATCCTTTAACAGCTAACAACAGTTTTCCATGAACTGCCTGTTGTCTTCACTCTAACAATGCTCTTGTAAGACAGTGTGCTTTATTTCTTCACATGGAGGATTTCTGAGGATTCTGCACAAAAAAGATGACGTACAAACTGTATCATAAAAAAAAACTTAAGAGACTTGTTGCCTGCATGTACAGTATACTGGTGATACTGGTAAAACATGGCAATGTTTGAGAAAACCTTCTCCCAATTTAAATTCCTTCTATAATGTGACTGGGTTCAACCCCGGCCAATAAAAGAGTCACTACAGTGACACCCAGCAGAGAACAAAGCTGCTAGTTCACTTTCAGCTCAGACAGAGTTCATCAGGTTCATTGATTTCATGAAGAGTGAATAAACATTTCTCTTGATAAACTTCAGCTCCTCTTGCAATGACTTCCAAACCAGCAAAAAATGCTCTTAAGACAAGAACAGAAATAAATGGTCTAATTTCTAATATTATCTGTGTCAGGAAAACAAGGCATACAGTACTTATTTTTTCACAATTTCTGATGTGAAGAAAAAACATTGGGACCAATGATGTAACAAATAGTAAAAACCATCACGTCTTTATTTTCTGTACTGGCAATAGGCCTTTTAGAGATCGAATCTTTTAAAAAACTTGAAACCGACATAAAAATATCACTGTATTAAGACTGAGCTCATTCATTTGCAGTGATGTTACACCGAGGTTTATTAAAGTGTTACTATATTCACCTTTGTGTTTCCAACTGTCCCAGTTTCACAATGTGTGGTCATGGAGTGTGACCCTGACCCATGTCATATGTGGAAAGGGTAGTCCTGTAGGTAGCGCAGCAGAGACTTCGGGAGTGGTAGTTGATCGGGACATTTCATGTGCCTGTTGATGGTGAGGCGCACCAGGTGCTGCAAAGAGGGGAAGGCCTCCGGTTTGTGCAAGGGGTGCATCAGTTTCAGAGGGACTCCAGTGTCTTTAGTCGTGTGTTGGACAGCATCAGGCCGTGTTTTGGGGTGAATGTTATTAGATGCCTGGTCCTTAGGTATGTGGCCAGAGCCAGTGTAGTGCTGCATGAGGCTGAGAACATCAGGAAAAGACTGTAGGTGAGGCAAGCCAGGGGAAATGGAGTCCAACCAGAAGGCGCCCCTGTTGTACTCTATTCGTACACTGGTAGGTCCACAGCGGGTCTTCACTGACAGGGCCAACATGTACTGAGGGTGACTACTGTCCCGCACCAAGAATGTGCCTTCAGACTTTGTGAGCAGAGCTTCCCGAGCTTCACCTGCTGAGATCGAACCCCAATACCAGCCTACAATGACACAAAAGTTTTTGTGTTTTTGGAGTTTTTAATTTAATTTTATTCATTTTGATATCTAAATGAGTTAAAAAAAAAACTATTTTTAAAGAGTGTGAGCTAGGTTTGAAAACTCTGAGAGTACTCTAATTAATTCTATATTTATTCTCCTAAATCAAATAACCAGTGGTTTTATGAAATGCACCAAATGCAAACAACATTATAGTAAATTGTGAAGTACTAATCAATGAAATGCTGGAGTACCTGAGGTTTGTAGATACTGGAAGGTGGTGGCGATGCAGCAAAGGTCCTCTGCTGGGTCCCAGGGTGGAAGAGAGGGATTTGGGCAGCATGAAGCTCCTTCCTCCTCATGATGAAAAACGGTCACTGCCCGGGCAACCATGTTGGACTGACAGCAAACCTGTCAAAGTAAAAGGAAACTTATATTTGTAAGCTGTCAAACAACAGAGTGTCCAAACACTCTGAGATAAAGTATCATATACATTGATGAATTTATGTTTTAGGTGAACAATTTTATTTAATACATAACTATTATTATCTAAAGTCTAGATTGAATTAAAATGAAACTGTAATAATTGGCAGTAAATATTGATGCATATTCATAGGCACAGTACATACACTCCAACAAAACAAGTAGCACATAAAAAATAGAACGAAAATATTGGAGTACTATTGTTTTTATTATTAAACACTGTGCGAAAAACTTTAGGCTATAAATGTCTCTAATTACCAGTCCAGTTTAAAATGCTCTTACCTTATATCAATCACAATCATAGGTACTGCAACCAGTACGAAAACGAAAAGAAATGGGGTATAATCCAGCAAATTCTCGAAGAAAATAATAAATTATGATGAATTATTAGCGAAAGTCAACATTCCTTACAAAGATCAGAGAGAACATCCGTGTGTTCACCGGCAGTCTGCTATAAATAACACTGAGGGACTGAAGCGGAGTGTGCGCTCTTTTATTCGGTAAACTGCGCTACAGAAAACAGCTCAGTTCAGTTTGGACTGGCGGATGTTCCCGGAATCTGTTTCCAAGAAAGGTTTTATGTTTCAGCGCCTGCGGAGACCTACGCGCTCGCAGAAACAGCACTTCCTGTAGGCTTTTCAAAATAAAACAAACCGCTGTTGCAAGTGGAAGTTTTATGAAGCACAGCTCAAACATCGTGCTGTACTGGAATACTGACATTGAGCATGTTGGGTCTCCATAAAACAAAGGCCTCTGTGTCTGAAAAGTTAGTTTACAGCTTTAGTTTTGTGCAATATTAGATGTCTTATGTTTAATATGTACTTTTGTTGTTACTCCATCACTTCTTTCTTCACCGACAGTTTCCAACCCCTTTGTTTTGAAGACTGATGTTACTTCCTGTCTGGGTCAACGCTGTATGTGTTGATACAGCTGCCTGTATTAATATGTTTTAATATGTCATTTAGCTTCAGTCAAGCAATATGAAAATGCCATGAGTTCTGACTTTACTGTATGTCTATTTAGCCTCAATGAGCATATTTGCCTACACAGAACACCAAACATTGTAAAACGCAGTCGCTCATTTTATTCATTTACTAATCATCCATAACTGTCTAGCATGCTCTTAACAAAAACCCTTTTAGGCAGTGTGGTTATGTCTTTTTATATTATCATGAAGTAAATTACTTTTGTGGTAGGAACGTGGTTGATTATTTTCTGGGAAAAGTCAGAAGTCAGGATATGTTCAGAAACTTAAGGTTTATCATCTACTGCACAATTCCCATGTACAGAGATAATAACCACTTGAAAACTGCCACTCAGCTATGACTGTGTTTCCAAGAAAAAAAAAAAAAAAGTCTTTCCCGTGAGCTATGAAAGCAGCAGAGCGCACAGCAGAAGGCTTCTGAGTAGAGCGCCTTCCTGGAAAACACACACAATAAACTGACCTCTGCTACTGAGCCATGATCCCTGCTGGTGCTGGCCTGCATGACCATAAGATACCACACACACTTGCAAACACACACAGAGACAGAGTGAGCGAAAAGAACACTAACAAAAGAAAGTAAAGAAAATATTTTATTGCAGTCAAACATGGAATTTGTGACTGAGCAAACCAAGTGATGTAACAAATTTTCATGTGGTAAGAGTGAAGCATGGGCATGGGATAGGCCTTTACCTGGGCAATATAAAGGATAATCCACCGTAAAACAGCCATTTTACAGCTATTCCTCATTGATCCTCAATAGATCATTTGTGATCAAAAAACAACTTATTCCCCAAATTGGAAAGCAGGAAGGCAACTCAGATGGGAACTATTGCCTTCATCTTTAAAGCAATTGGCAAATGTTATAAGAAAGATTTTAACCCTTTACCTCCAGTTTTCCTATGTAGTTGCCATTGTTTGCCTGAAAAGTCACCTGTAAATCACAGCTCTTATCCAAGAGCCTGGCACATATCCACTCATAAAATCACACTTGTAATTTTAATATTTTTGGATATGTAGTAAATAAACAAACTAGGATGTAACATCTTAACTAACTACCTGTAGAAGTACCTAGAAGGTGAATTTTATTACATTTTGACGAATTTTCTGGTCTTAATGCTAAATCCTGAAGCAAACAGCTTTTCGCTGCAGTGTCATATATATTATGCAGAGATAATAATGGCATCAATCGTATCATCCAACTCACAGCAAGAAAGGGAACAATTATTAAATTTCAAACTATTCCTTTTAAAACCATACAATCCCTCTCTTATTTGGAATGTCCAATGTATGTCTTCAAGTACATAAAAAGACGCAATGGATAGAGGTGAAACAATAAAATAAGAAGGTTAAATAATAAGGTAAATCGTAGATATTTAATCAAGTTGCTTGTGTATGTGTGTGTGTGTTTGTGTCTGCACAGTGTCTAACTTTCTTCCCCGTTCTCCCCCGCACCCTTGATCAGACGTTTGTTGCCCCTTTTCCCTCCTGGCCCACGGGGCTTGGTAAAGGCCTGCTTCAATGTGTGCTCCATTGGGTGGACCTCCTCATACAGGAAGTCTTCTGTCAGGCCATCGCCGCTGTCTATCTCCATCTGTGCAAATACGAACATATAGACAGATGAGTCACTGCTATTTCAATATGATCATCATATAATAGCAATTTTAATCTGTACTGTTAATTGGCTTGTAGAGAAATGTTAATGTTAAAAAAATAGAAACATTAGATTGTGAATGTTGTGCTTTCACTTTATAAGAGGTCAGTTTTGGTGGCCTGTACCTTTTTGGTGACCTCCAGCTGATAGTCTCTCTCCACCTCATCCAGTAACCTGTTCTTACAGCTGGAGTACAACATCCTCTCCTTGATACTACAGGTGTACCCAGGCATTGAATATATGAATACTGGAACATGAAATCATTAGGTCAGCAGCTACTTCACTGAGTCAAGTGTAAATGTATTCTTTATGCCGTTTTAGCTCTTTGGGTGACAACATAGAAGGTTCCTTCTTCATGTGATTCAGCTTCAGGCATTTGAGCATCCTGAGTGGATTTCAGTGAACAAGAATCAAGCTGGTGTATATATACAAAACTTGCAAGTTTGGTGCATCCTTCGTGGGGTAATCTCTGATTAATTCTATGCTGCTTCTTTGCAAACAGTTAGTCTAAACCATTAAACCAAAATAATGAAACTTCTATCACAAAATCTCATTTGATCTATTATTAATATACAAATAGATTGGGTCTAGACCCTGCAATGTGTCACCTCACAAACTGGTGAGATGATGGAGTCACTGACCCAGTTTTACAAAATAGAACAGGTTTTCTAAGCAGAACACCCACCTGCAATTTCATGGAAGTTTATGTGTTTCCTCTGAATTGTAAATTACTTCATTTAACTTCTAATATAAATTCAATGTAATAAATTCTATAAAAATCACAATAAATAAAGCACTGTTGTGTATTTCCATTCCAGCCATATCTCAACACTGTGCTCATACAAACACTGAGACTGTACACTGACCCAGTGCCTCCTGCTGCTGGCCTTGATGGGAATGTTTGAAGATAAAGAAGTGATATCTGGGCGAATCTGTGGGAATCCTGTAGGGAAGCTCACAGGTTACTGTAGGTTTGGTGTGAACCAGCTCAATGGTCTCTTTCTCTACGTCGAGCCTCTGCGACACAACACAGAGAAAAAAGCTGTTGTCAGTGGTCAAGTCAGGCACATTCATTTTCTCTGCATGTTATTGGGATACACTGACACATTGTGCAGATCATTACAGTTTGTTACTGTTTACAGAATGTTGCATGAAGCACACTGCAGGAATGACACCAGGGCTCACCAGTTGTATGTAGTTGATGCGTCTCTGCTTGAGTTGCTGCAGAGCTCGCTTGGCCTCTTCTTGTAATGGAAATGAAAGACCCTGAAGAGTCTGCGCCCTTTTGTCTAAGCCAAACTCCATTGTAACCTTCAGGATGAAAACCCAGAAACCTCAGAAAGTGCACACACAGACACACACTCTGATATAAAAAATGAAAGGCAGTGAGCGAAACAGATGTGTGGGCAGCACTGAACAAACCCTCGCTCGTGTAGTTGGAGTTCCAATTCGTCTGCGTTCATCCTGTGGAAATAAGATTTTTCGGTTTGGTTTGGTTTTTAAATCTGAGCTCCTCTGTCTTTTTCACAGACACTTGAATTAGTGAAGTAGTGAAATCTACATACCCATACAACTTTATCCTGCATGAAAAAAGTGGAAGTATACAAGATGAATTCATATAGTATAAGTAAAACATTACGTGGCACATATCTGATTCATACAGATTATATTTGTGAAACGCTACCTCTGTGACTCTAATTCGTTGTAATTCCTGCTCGGCTGCTGTGAGTGGAGCTGGAGAAGAGTGAGAGGATATGTGTCTCAGGTACCCCTGGAAGCACAGGTCCTCCTGCAAACAGGGGGACACCAACAGGATAACACCCCACCCCAACAGAAAAAATATTCTCTAGTTAGCTTCCCCAGCAAAGACATTAACTGACCTCAGCCGTGCCAAACATTTCATCTCTGATGTGACCTCCTCCAAACTCTTTCTTTAGAGTGGCACGTGTTGCTGCATACATCATCTTCTGCCTCACCTGGCAAGACAGAAAGGAAATGGCAAGCTTTATAGTAGGTTATTAAGGAGTTTTTAGTATCTTTTTATTAACTCAGTCCTCACTTTTTAGTTTTGATTGTGTTGAGTGTAGACTTGGTAATAAACGGGTGAATTTGACAGTTGAGCACTTGGCTTTCATCAAAGCATCCACAAAATCAACACATGCAGTGAATTGTTTGGTGTTTGGGTCCTAAACATTGTCACCTTTTCTTTTTCTGACTTTGTTTTTGGGAAATGCACAGAGAAGTGATTTCAAATCAACCATTAATAACAATCTGAACCCGTACCTGTCTATGGTTTATTTTTGCCTGCACACATAGCTATACACTTGTTTTACAAACAAACAAAATAAATTAGGCATGTTTTAATCTTTCTTCTTTTTTTACAGTAACCCTGCAGTTCTGTGAATGACTAAATTTGAACTGTGACAGGTGAGTCAGCATCTCCACACATACTGGTGATTGGTCCGGTGACCAAGCGATGAAGACCCACTCATATCCCTGTGCGTTCCGGGAGTCCAGACGGTAGAGGATGTAGCATGGCTCCTGGGGTATGAGCAGAGGAAGCAGGAACTGATCGTAGTCTTTGTCCCAGCTCTGTGCAGGCTCTCTGCATGAATCTAGCACTAACTCTTCTGCAGAGAAACAAACATTAGCCTAACTATTCTCAGGGCAAGGAACGAGTTGCCTGACAGATTACCTGTGTAAAAGCAAGTCATGTTTACCATTTCTGATGACAATCTTCATTATTCTGATGGCACCTCCCCTTGCTCGGGCCAGAAACTCTTTCAGCTCAGATGTTGCTAAGGTAAAATGATAAGGTAGACAGGGCAAAACTGAGGATGGGGGCTGACAGCAAGTGAGACAGAGTTGGCTAAGCAAGAACCCGAGACTCCACTTCAGGTAGAAAATTTGATCTACTGCCAGGCAATCGTGCTATCACCTCAGACATGTGACAAACAGAAGAAATAGTGACTCAGAAATTTGAGTTTGATGTTTAAACATCTTCATCACTCCTCAGTTTTTAAGCCCATGACAAACAATTTGGTATTGAAAATTGAAAATTTGTTAGACTCCTGGTCTGTCACCATGGTTACCAAACACAGCGGTCTCATAAATGATGTAAGATCAGGTAGGAAAGGTGAGAGAGGCATGCTTCCGCCAACCTGTCCCCCTACGCTCCGGTTACCAAATGCCATAACACACTATATGTGTAGCAATTATTCATAAATATCTATAAATTTGAAGACTAGTGGTATTACAATAATAATAAAATATAGAATGTTAACTGTGTATCACTAAAACAGACATAGATGTGCAACTTCCACATATTTTTATATGCACAGCAAATAAAGCAGTTAAACAACCACTTCTGGATGATCTTGACATTGTTCTTTGGAGAATATCATAAAATACCAGACAATATCTATGTAAATAATGTGGGATACATTAATAATAATAATAGCACTGCTAAAGTACAAACAAGGAAACAACTAGACTAAAAACTTTCAGAAATTGCAGATTTGTTGAACTTACCGTTTATTCCTGTTTGGTGTGACATCTTTTGGCAGTCAGCCTTCACAGCTTTACACTCCTCTCATGCGAGAATGACCAGGTCTGTGTCCTCAGTCTTCTTGCTCAGCAGGTAGGTTGCTGCTTCACTGATGGAAGACAGATGGACCCACGCACACCAGTGACATAAACCCGCCGAGGGTGACTTGGGAGACTCCAAACACTTGAAATACAATCTGCGGAACTGTGGCTGATGAGTAATAACCTGCCTGTCAGTGGATATGCCACCCTAAGCAATGATCTAAAGCTCTTTGCGTATCGATGACCACAATTTAATAAAGTCTTGGGTAGGGGCGCTTCTCCCAGGTCAAACACTGTCCTGCATGTGAAGGACAAACCAACCTGTGTTAAAATCCACTGCTAATTACATCAGTACGGTGTTTTCAAATGCTGCCAGTGAGTCACACGTAATGACATTTTATCACTTGTTCACATAGGCTGGCCAATCAGTTCAGGCTGAAGCAACAGTGTGATCTCAAATTCCAGCCACCTGGTCATAGAAATGTGACACCGAGCAAGAATCTGACCGCTACATTTTAACATTGCTGCCTGGACCGTAAACAGGGGGTTTCAGGTATTTGTGTTCAGTACATTTTGTACAGATTGACCAACAAGGCTACAATTAAAAATTAATGAAAACGGAAGAATGGGGCACATGCCTTTTTTTTTAACACCCACAGCTGTTAAAATATGAGAAAAGTAACTTTTCTATGAGAGGATACAAATGCTACTCATCTCCAAGTGTGAGGTAAAGAGCCCAAAAAGTCATGTGTGTACACTGGAAGAGCTGGCTCCTGAATAATCAGTACAGACAGATCTATGACAGGTCGATGAAAAAACAGAAACTCTCACAAAGTCAATGACATAGCACACACACAAGATCGTACAGTATAGTATGGATTACACTGCTAAGAATCTGAGCCAATTTCTCAAACCATCACAACTTATCTCTCTCATCCTCCACACACCTGTTGTGGACAGGCATACACTCAGAGGTGGGGGAGAGAGAGATAAATGTGTACCTGTGAGGTTACCTGTGATGGGAATCATCCATTATTCACTCAGTGGTGAGTACACAACCCAAGTATCTATGTATTATTCAAAAGAGCCCCCATCCCCTCCTCTATTTCAGAAAGACACACTTTATGTGAACAAAAAACAAACAAAAAAACAGCAGACATTCATCAAACCCAAACGCATATGCATGTTCAAAGTTTTTCACTTACTCAGTCACAGTTTACATCTTCTACCATAAGTAAGCTCACATGAGGATCATGATTGTGTTGTGTGCCATTTACGGACTACTTGTGAAAACTTATAAGTATCAGTCTGATTGTAAAAACCTTCAAATCCCACTTATTAAAATTTGTATATTGTGATGATGGTTTTCTTTGTCTTATGAGTCAAACTGAAATTTTTTGGATTTTGTTGTTTGGAAAAAAGGCTTGATGAAACAAAACTATGGGATTAATCAATAATACAGCCTTAGGACCATATATCAATATTTAGAGAAGTCTAAAAAAAGAATGGCAAAAAGTAGACAAACTATAACTCTTAATTCATAATTTATTTTAAAAAAAGTAACAACATCTTATGATTAAAAAGATTGACTGTACATTTAAATGTCAAGACATGGGGAAAAAACATTAAATAAATTTAATTTGTAACAATTTTTAAAAGTTTGTATAGAAACAGTATGCATGATCTGGTCCTGTTCCAGCTGCATTAGGCTTTAAAAACACTGTTTGTTAAAATCTAATACAAATGCCAAGACACAGTGAGGTTCTGGCAGACCAACACACTGGGGTGTCCCACACCACGGCATCATGGCAGTATGTGATATGAGGACTCACTTTGGCAACAGCTCTCAAAACTCCTCAACACACGGGAGCCAAAATGTCTGTCAAGTGAAGAAGAAAAGAACAATGAGTGATCTGTTCATAGCACTTTGCCCAGCAGCGGTTGGTGTAGTGCATGTGATCCTCTCACCATGTTGGTGCAGGCGCTGGCGAACGTCATGTATCTGGGATTAAACTGCAGTGTGTTGATGGGTCCTGGGTGTTTCCCGTCCAGCACAGCCACCTTCATCCCGCTGTCAGTGCTCCAGACATGGACTCTGCCATCCTCTGAGCCTGCATGCCAAGGCACATGTTAACATTGTCACAACAGAGATCTCAAAGGAAGAGACTCATACATAAGGCTTAGGTTCTTTAGCTCACCGATCATAACAAACTGTGAGTCAGGAGTGAAGCAGGCCTCGAGGGAAATGCCTCTACTGTTGTTGTAGCCCTTAGAGAAAGCAAAGATACAAAGTTACAAAGGTATAACGGTACAGCTTGATAATAAAAATCGGATCATTCAGTAGTGGCAACGTGAGTTATGTACCGAAAATCTCTTACAGAAAAAGTGTGCAGCACAGACCCATCAAAAGCATTAAGAACACGAATCATGCCTCCATTTGTAGAGATTAGAATCTGTTTTCCATCGTTACTGAACTTGAGTCCAGTCCAATCACAGACACGACTAAACCTTGTCTCAAAGGAAGTAAATGGACCCTTTTGACAGAAAAATTTGACATATTAGGATATACCAATGTAACGTTATAAAGTCACCTTGTCATTTTATTCATTTGAGTACAAACACAAATTAGTAACGCACTGAATTTCCCATTTACCTTGTCAAAAGCACGGAGGTCATATAATTTAATGGCCTGCGATTCAACCCCTGCAGCAAATATCAGTCCATCGGGATCAAAGGAACAAACAGGCTTTCCCAGTGGATTTGTCAAACCCTGAAACACAAACACACACAAACGAATGCAAAGAAAACTAAAAACTGGAAACAGGAATTACTAATGCATTTTGGACATAACGTGTTTTCATGTTTTCATGTTAGTCATGTTAGTATTTGACTACAGCATAATTTTTTTGTTCAATGTGGTACTTCATATCTGTATGTTGGTACATTTTAAATATGAGAGGGACCTTACATGACCTCATTTTCTAGCATGTTCACAGAAAACTCACTTGACAGTTTGGAGCACGCAGGTCCCAGATCCGAATTGTCTTATCCAGTGAGCCTGAGATAAACATATTATCCACTGGGGACATGGAGAGAGCAATAACCCTATGAAAAAATCCAAAAGAAACTCTTTAGTGAACAATCAACTTAAATAAAATAAAAGACCAAATAAGACAATGTGAAGCTCAAGAAAATTCATGGATGACTGGCTAACTAAAGATATTGTTCATATTATCCTGGTCACTCTCTCTATGACCTGCTGCCTTCGGCAGACGGTTGAGAACAATAAAAACACACATTAACAGATCAAAGAACAGTGTTTATCCAAAAGCAAAAACTGAACTAAAAACTGTTAAATATTAAATGTTGCAATACTTACCGAGTAATACATTTGAGTAGGTGCAATGTCTTGTGTGTGTTGTACATGTTGTTTATTAACTTTCGATTTGTTTTGCTTATTTTTTATTTATATCTGCCACGTAAAGATTTCATTTAAATGTTTTTATACTTTGTAAAATGACAATGAAGGGATTTTATTTTGTTCTATTCCTTGAGAGCAGTAAATATGTTCTGGTTTGATGCTGTTCAGAGATGTAATTTTATTTGAAGAACATTTGGGTATAAATACAAACCATTTACTCAAATTTAATCAATTACCAGTTGCATTTAATTAAATACCCTGCTGCCAAAAGTCCACAAACACAGATGCAGCTCTTATGTTGGTGTTTCTCTACCTAGCGAACAACCCGGGGTGTGTATAACTTCTCGTAAATTATCTGTAGTGAGTGAAAATAAACTACTTCTTTGTGTACATAATAGATCATTTCTATTCTACCTTTGGATTCACTCACCTTGCAGTGTGACCTGGGAAATACCGGATATACTTGTTGTCACTGAGTGAGAGGTATCGAATGGTATCTACAGAACACAAAAACATATTTTAGGTTTGGAAACTGAACAGAACAAATGGACTCAAATGTATGTTCCATCTTGTTAGTGCAAACTCTCAGAGTTATTACCATCTAGTTTGTTAGAGCTGTACACCACTGTCTGTGTGTCCCCGTGGGTGTAGCGGATGAGGTCTACTCCATACTTCTTACTGAACAGAGTTCGCTTGGGTCTGAAAGGGGACAGAATGCAAACACGTGTCAGTTGTTGTTTTATGTATAATGCTGCACTTACATTTACAGTCTGTGCAATTAAAAGAACTGACAGAAAGCAAATGCATGACCAACAAATATTCAAGCAGTGGACTGTTTGCATATATTTGAATAATGTCCATATTTTTTTGTAGCATACTTTCCCTCCCGGATGTCATACAACACAATACAGTCGTCGTCGCTGCTTGATATTGCATTTTCTCCATTCGGGCTGAAGTCCACACAGTTGACTTTCTGTGAATTTTCTCGATATGTCCTGGCAACCCTGAAACTCCTTAACACGCTGTCTGTGATGTTCATGGCTGCGGCTGTATTTTGTTAAAACGAACACAGAGTGTGCAACGCAAATGTGGACTTAAGGAATTCTGCAAATCATCTCTCCTGTTTTTCTGCAATGAATGAATACTGTTCTCCTGGACCCCTGAGGACAATTCAATGCCTACATCTTTATTCTAAACAACTAGCTCTGCTACAACACTGCTCAAGTACGATGCACTTGGTTTGTTTCGAATTATCCACCAGGAGAGCGGGGTTTTTTCCTCATCACTATTGTAACCAAAGGCGTCCACGAAGCGCTGTGGCAGCGTAAAAAACGAGCATCACTGCTGCCAATGATGGAAATGACGTCACATTACAGGACGTTGTTCTGTGCACAAAGTCCTTTTCACAGTAAAGGTCACTCCGTCGTATGATCTTATGATTCATCTAATGTTGAGTTTGAATTCGCAATAAATTCTTGTTCTTAATGCCATATAAGAATATAAATGTTAAAGCTCTTCGTTACTTCTGTCACACAACAGATGAAACTATATATTTGTGAATGTACATCAAAAAATTGGTAGAAATAACTTTTAAAAGGAAAAACAAATAGTCAACACTATTTAGTATTTGCAAATAAAGTAGTAAAATTATTATTTATTATTACGGTCCTACAGCACAACAATGCATTGCTCTTGTTGCTGGAATGGTAAACCTGTTGTTTAAGCTCCAATTTGTAAATGAACAATATATGCAAAAAAAACGTTTTGATGGCCACATTTGACTTATTTCTTTAAAAGTAGCTCAGTCTTTAAAAGAACTTATGTAAAACTTATGAGAAAAATGATATAATACATATCTAAACGTATTATAACATAGTTTCGTTTCGTGTGGAAAATAAAATTTGTACTCTTTTATTTTGAAAAGCGTGACCCGGACATGCTGTAAAGACTACAACAGTGGGTTTTCCGTTCAGTTTGTGGCTGTTTCTCCTGGTTCGGGCTTCAGGGTGAGACACTATGAACAGCTGTAGTAGAATAGCTTGTACAAGCGGCTGGAGCTCAGGTCTGGACACCCTCTTCTTTCGGCTCAGATCGCGGACAACATGCCGCCGGGGTCAGGCCACCGCCACTAAACACGCTGCATGCGCCGACACAGGAGAGAAACCCCGGCTAAGAGCGATCGACCTGGCTCGGAAAGTTCAGCAGGAGAAGGCGAAGCCACAAGCTGCGGAGGCTCCGCTATCCGTCCAGCAGAGCAGGGTCAGCGAGCTGAAACGGTTCAGTCTGCAGCTACAAAACGTTCATCCTAACGTGCTGGCCAAGCACCTCCACAGAAGCGTGCTGTACCAGGACAAGGACGTGGTGGTCATCAACAAGCCCTACGGCGTCCCTGTCCGAGGTGAACCCAGCAATCAGGCTGCCCACCAGACTCAGTGGGCTCCGGTTTTTAAAGTCGAGCAGTTTGCGGGGTTTGATTTTAAAAAGTAATAATCTGCTGTTTCTGTAGAGCCGAAACAAAGTGTCAGTTAATTGATTCTTAGGAAATTTTAAAAAATCACGTTTTTTTTGTCAAAATGCTACCCCATTACGATTAAAACTTAATAACTGTCAGATTCTCTTCTTTATGAAAAGAAAACTCAATGGTCATTTTATTAGGTACTGCATTCTACTTTTACAAGGTGACAGTTGATTTTTTTTAATTGAACATTCCAGAAAGGTGATTATTTCTAATATGCGTTGAGTAGCTGCCAAAACACTGCAACCCCCTCTTAATACCATGTACTCCAGTAAGACTCCTGCACCAATAATATTACCTAAAAACATCAACCCATTAATTTTAACCACTTATCCTGTTCAGCATTACTGGGCTAAAGCCTATCCCAGCTGTGATTTGTACACCCAGGACAGGTCCCCAGTTTAACTCAAACACAGAGAGACATAAAACAGACAGACAGACAGCTGATCACAGTCACATTTACACCAATGTGCATTTTCGAGTTAGTCTTTGGACTGTGGAAGGAAACATGCAAACTCCACACTGAAAGTCCACAGCTGGTCATGGATTCTAACTGGGTACCTGTGAAATGGCAGCAATAACCACTGGCCAAACATTAGTTCAGAAATGTCAACATGAAACTGGAGCATGTGGAGCCTAACTTGTGAGGTTTTGTTGTTGTCATTGTCTCTCAGATGACTCTGGGTCCACATCCATCTCTTCTGTGCTTCCTGTTCTTTCCAAAATGATGGAGGGCATGAAGATCAAGTCTGGTTCTCAGCTACACCCCTGCCTGGGACTAGAGAAAGAGACAACAGGAGCCATGCTACTGGCCAGGAGTGAAGAGGCAGTGGAACACATACTCAGCCTGCACAGAAACCACCAAGTGCAGCGGAAATACTGGTAAGACACTGAACTGTGATATTTTATAGTTTTTTTTTCCAAGACTGATTGTCATCCTTATATTTTTTGTTCATTCACAGGGTCATTACAGTTGGTGTACCTGTACCATCTGAAGGAGTGATTGAGATTCCCATGACAGAGAAAGAGGTCACTGGCCCTCAGCCACACTACAAGGTGTCTCTTCTTCTGTGTTTTGGATGCTGTATATATCACTTGCTATAAAACCACGTTACTTGTAGAACTATTTATGTTTCTTTGCATAATTTCTCCAGTCTCATTAGTTTTTACAAATTTCAGATGGCGTTAAGTCCACTTTTCAGAATGAACGATGCAGGCGATGGTATGACCAGAGTCCGAGCTCATCGGCAGTCCCATCCTGCAGCAACAAAGTACAAAGTCCTGGACAGCAGCAGTGGTTGCAGCCTAGTGGAACTCCAGCCTTTAACTGGTGAGAATACTGAGCTTTTCAGTTTATCTGGGCAGAATGGAGAGATTGCTTTTTTTTTTTAATACTTGTTTGTATATTGTCTTTTGTTTTTTTTGTACAGGAGTAAAGCACCAGATAAGAGTCCATATGGCATTTGCTTTGGCATGTCCCATTCTTGGTGACCATAAATATTCCCACTGGAGCAAACTGGCACCACAGGTAAAATATAAATAACTGGGTGACCTCAAATATGTCTAGAAATAGTTGTTTTGTACACGAACAACAGTGGCAACATTGAAAATTGGCTAATAATATGGCAGCTATGTTTTGGTCCATTCTGTTAAACGCATGCTGTTATGTGGTTGGGCCACTGGAGCAGAAGTTCATCAGACTAGAAATCTGGTTCTGAGATTAGTTTCGTGCTTATTTCTCTTACATTTTTGTAGATTTGTCAACTAAAATAAACAAGGTAGCCCTTGTAGTCTTTCTGTATTACAATGAAGCTTTTTGAGAGAGTGGCAAAGGAAAAATGTCAAATTAAATCTCAGCTAGAGTTTGTCTAAAGACATGTGAATGAATAAAATCAACTGCAAGAAGTGATGAGCAGAGCTTTTTGCCCCTCACTATAGAGACTTTGTCTGGTAAAGAACCTCGGCTGCAATTAATATTAGTGCATTCTCTCCCATCTTAGCCTATGTGGCTACTTGCTCCAGGCAGATTAACATTTGCATCATATTCCCTTCTTTTTGTAAAGATGGATTTAGTCGTACTCCGAAAGACTGTGACTCTGAAATGTTCTTTAATCCTTTTGTACATTTTGGTCTGAATTTGACCACTGTTTACCTTTTATTGGCATTCCAAAGAACAAATCAGCAGATGTTGATACTTGTTTTATATTACCACACATAGAGGACCCAAATTTCTGCAAGGGCTTAGATTGTGGTTTTCCTATTCTAAATAACATAATGGCACATTATGCTCCACAGAAACTACCAGAACGTGTGCTGGGCAGGCTTGGACTGGAACAGAGCAAAATACGATATCTTCCCCTTCATTTGCACTCTCGACTACTGATTTTTCCAGGAGCCAGTGAATCAGACATCACTGTCTCTTGTCCTCTGCCAAAATACTTCACAAACACACTGAAACGACTGCATTTGACTCTTCCTGACGAAAAAGAAAATAAATAGGACTCTTTACAATCCAATGGATGTCTGGAAGTAGTAGACATCAGCTGTGGAGGATTTCTAAAACTGGGCTTTTAGAAGGGCTCTGGAAAATTATCAAGCACACAAGATGTGTAGAAAATGACTGAACAGTGCTATACAACTCATTTTAGTAATAAAGAACTGTATTACAACTATTTGTCAACATTGTTAATCAACATTTTTGTAATTTCTTTCAAGATTATATGAAGCTGTAGATTTGTATTTCTGGAAAACAGCTCTAAATACTTTCATGTGTAAATTTCTTGATATGATTTGTGGTACAAAGATTTATTCTGCATTAGCTAAATATCTATTCATCTGCATATCATGTTTAAGTAGCCTACTATACATACATAGAGGAATAAGTTGGCAAAAATCCTTTACGGGTTTCTTGATTGTTAGTGTAGACCTGAGAAAATGATTTCCAATTTCCTGAATGACGACAATATAGCACTTGACCTTGTGAGTATCATTCAATGATCCACAAGTATAAATACGATGTCACTTTTGAAAAACCAGGCACAAGTTCTGAACATATCAATACATGATGCAAAATGTTGTCAGGATACAAAAGAAGTTGTGAGCAGTGGTCCCTTTAATTGTCTATTAGGATGTTGTTTCATAGTGGGACCTTAAGGAAAAGTAAGACATGAATAAATGTCTCTGAGGTTAAGAAGTGAGCAGTTAAATATTCTCATATGGATAAGACTGATTTTTACAGAAAAATTTACCACCTCTGGTCAGCTGAGAGCAACAGCACCACTGATAAACCCTAATCTGACAATGCTGAGATCAGATCCTCGCTTTCTTGCCAGTTCAAAGGTTACAGAGGCAATGGCTTAAACAGGTAGTCAAGAGAATCAACAGTCCGCCCAAATAGCTGAAAACAGACAACGTAGAAGAAAAATCTTGAGTGCATTCACTCGTCAGAAGTAAATGATTGTTTCAGATGTTCCATTTTATTTGAGATGGACTGAGATTTGTAGAGTCAGGTGGGTTACTGCATAGCTAACAGTCACTGGAGAACTAGTTCCCATTAGTCCTCCCAGTTTAGCCCATATTCTCTGTGCCAATGATCTCTTGGATCTCTCGGACAACGATAATACGAGCTAGCATGTGTTCCACCTGCTGGCTCGTGAGGGGCTGAGACGAGTACCACATGGGGCTGTTGGGGGCGACGACTGGCTCCGGGGTCATATAGTATGCATCGTTACGCCCTTTAATGCTTTGAGGACTGGAAAAGAAAATAGCTGTTATGTTTTGTGTGTCTACACACTAAAGAATAATTCAGCAAACATAACTTTTGTTTTTTTTAATACCACTTACCATTTGAAGAGGTAAAAGTCGTAAAGTTTAATGGGACAACGGAGGGGATTCTCCGGATCCTCAGCCTGCTCTTCATACATGTCATCTGTCCCTGGAACAGACATCACACAACAGTTCAGCAACAGTAATTTCTACTGTCAAAGGCTGTGATTCATAGCAAGACTGCAACATGAAGCCAATTGTACTAAACACCTTTTTGTCCTGCAGTGTGTAGACCTTGACCCTTGAGAAGACGAATGGTTGTTGCTTTGTCCTTCGTATTAGTGGGGTTCTTCCTTGTGTGTCTTAACACCTTAGAGAAAGCTACTTTCATGTGCTGCTCAGGTGTAGTGAGACGGAAATACCTAGAACAAAAATATTTGTATCCCAATGAACCTCTGAATCAAAGATACATCCTTGACTCGTTACAGAAGGGAGATCTGGGTGATTTAGTCCAAAGTGGTAGTTACTTACTTAGTGTTGAAGTACATCAGAGTTGTGAGCAGCGTGGCAGGTGAATGTGCACCAAGCTGTTTACACTCCCACAGCATCTCCTCTGTTACATGACTTGGAATAACGTAACCTGAAGTAGAGACACATAATGAATAAGTACTTTTATTTGAAATGAAAGGCAAATGTTTGTGCTGTCTTACCTAAAGGATGAATACTGGGTTTCCAACCATCCAGGACTTTGTGTAAGCACCCACAGAAGCGTCCATAATATGGATCAGAAAAAATATCATCCACACGTCCATTTTCAGAGAGATACTAAATAGGAGGGAAAAAGGCATTAGTACCTTTAATAATTAGTAACATACTAGAAATCAGTGTCATATTTGACCAATGCAAAACTTACCTTTTGTATACACAAGAAGATGTAATATAAAACATCAGGGGCAAATTGTTGTTCTTCTGATCCCCGCGCCTCCTGTGTCATCAGGGAAAGACCCAGGTTTAGCTCAGCTACCGCACTGGACACCAAGTCTTCTTGAAAACGCAGAGGCTGACGACCTGGACAAAGACACAAGGGAGTATTTAACAGGGAGGCTGTTTTTATTAGCTCCAAAAATATTATTAGTAAGTACTACATGAACAGCTAACACATCAGGGCATAAAACCAAATGGTGGTCCAGAGATAAAAATAACATAAGTAATTATTAATAACAGGATTTTTTGACAAATGTCACACATTCATTTTAAATAGGGCTGCCCAACATTAGAACCACAGCCATTGTTACCTCAATAATAAACAGCAGAATTATCACCTAATAGTTTCAACCTAAAAACTGAAATTATCACAATGTAAAAGTGGAATTCATGGCAGAGCCACTGTACTGGATTGCAATAAATCGCACAGGTGGTCATCATGTTATGCCTGATCCATATATGTTGACTTACGTCCAATTGGTGCCAGCTTTGTCTTTTCTTGCTTGCTTAGCTCAGCATTTTTTCGCTTCACCCAGAGGCACCATATCTCCAGGCCCTCCTCTGGCTTTAATGAGACAGGGACCAAAATCTCTGTAGGTGGTTCAGCATGGCCCTCTGTTTCTACTTGACCCTACACAAGACCAAAATAAAAACATCACACTTTCTGAAAAAGCTACAACATGCAACTTTTGGGAAATAAGATGTAACACAGGACATAAAATAAACGCAGTCATGGCATCATATTCTGATGCTGGGACAAAGTAGCATTACATGCTGATGCACAGGGTTGATCTTGTCTGATTAGTTAGAATGGTGAGTCTTGCTCAGAAACCTCCAGAAAGGAAAAATCTCCTGTTGTGCTGCCAGTGGTGTTCTGTGAATCTCTTTCACAGAGGGTGATGAAAGCACCTCTCAACACTATAAGTTATGGAGCACATTTCAACTTAAAAGTCCTGTAAATATTACATTTAAAGCTTTATTAATCACACCATCATAATTCTGTAAGAAAATACGTGGAAGTAAATTACATAGATTTCAAGACTAGTCTGTCTAAAAATGGTGCAAAAAAACTAACTGGAACCAGGGAACTTAAACAGTGAATAACTGTGTCCCTTCAAAAATTTTTGAATTAAAAACTAAATGCACTGTTTAGTATTTAATAGGTATAATGATACATATCTGCCACACAACTCATTATAGTCAGACAAAAGTTTTTTAAAGTGATTTTTAAGTCAAAATGCATCCCTTTAATTCATTGTGTCATAGAACAAAGCAGAGGATAAATTTCAGCAGTTCTGATGTAGGCCTACAGTATGGCTGTAAGGTAAAGTCTGTTCTAACCTGCAGATGGAGCTGCTGATCTTGTCCCTCTTCTCCTTGGCTCTGTTGATTTGGGTCCCATATGTGGACTGACTGGGTAGTGTTGTAAGTTCCTCCTACAGTCTGCACAGCCACAGGGATGTGAAGGTTTCCATTCATGAACTGTGCTGGGAACAGGGTCTGCACTATTTCTTCCTGTGTGCCAGTGGAAACGGACTGCAAATCTACAGACCTTGAAGACGAACTGGGAATCATTTTGTCCTTACCATTGGTAGTTGTGACTTGCATTGTGCTGTATGTCTCCTGCGGTATGGCAATATGGGTTACACCCTGCTGTTGTGGAGTGGAGTACACAGGGATGGTCCAGGTCTCACCTGTGGGACCTGTGATTGTGCCTGTAGCACTGTACAGCTGAGCACTGTCGACCGTAAGCAGGTCTGGTCGTAAGGAAACGTAGCTTTGCTGCTGCCCTTGAGGAATGGTTAGAACTGT
This sequence comes from Channa striata, assembly GCA_033026295.1. Taxonomy (NCBI): domain Eukaryota; kingdom Metazoa; phylum Chordata; class Actinopteri; order Anabantiformes; family Channidae; genus Channa; species Channa striata. Next base: position 13,897,676 of record CM065168.1, on the reverse strand, counting down.
GGCTACCTGTTGGCCTTGTGGAACAGCGTAAGAAACAGCTAGAGGTACATCCACCTTACGTTTCTTAGCAGGCTGGATAACTGTTGATACAGTGCCACACCTCTTTTCTGCCTCCCTGGGAGAAGCCTGTTGCTGGGAAGGAGACATGGCCTCTATTGTCTGGATCTGGATCTGTTGTCCACCATGTAACTGAATTTGCTGACCACCCTGGAGTTGAATTTGTTGGCCACCTTGTAGGTGAATCTGTTGACCAGCCTGAAGTTGAATTTGCTGGCCCCCTGGAAGTTGAATGTGCTGTGCTCCTTGTAAATGGATTTGTTGACCACTTGACAATTGAATTTGTTGTCCTCCAGCTACAGCTGCAACCAACTGTGCCTGAATCTGCAAATAAAGTCCGCATTGTGAATTAAAACACCAGATATGCATCAAATAGGTAGAGATAGGCTTGGTATGGTGACTGAAATAATGTACCTGCTGTTGCTGTTCCTCTGTGAGCTCACCATGATGAACAAGCTGGGCTGTTGAGATCTCCTGCAGGTCCTGCTGAGAGGGGGAAGCCACCTGAAGAACCTGGCTAACTGTTTGGCTTTGTTGTTCCTGGATCTGAACCTGGCATAAAGGGGAGCATGAGAAATATCAGGATGAATAGAAATCATACCATCAAATAACATGTATTACAGCTTACATTCTGAAGTCCTCTACTAATAGATTTAAATAACTTATAAAATAACTAATATAAAGCAGTATTTCACACAAAATTGTATATTGACATAATCACTCACTGACCACTTCAGTAGGTACAGCTGTACAATTTAAAGCAATCCAGTACAGAACTGCTGCCATGAATTCTAATTTTAGAAGGTTATAATTTCTCAGTTTTTAAGTTGAAACTGTTTGAAAAGGTATAATTATACTATGTGTTCTTTATTGAGATCATGGTGGAGTTGTACTGGAATGCATTATATCAAGGTGGTTGTATCACTTTTGCCCCTTATTGATCATAAATACGTTGTTGTCAGTGAGTGTATTTATACATTTAAGGCCACATAGAAACACACAGTAATGCAGACACAGAGAGAATGTAAATAATTAATCACACTAATCTGTAGCAATGTCCATGTCTCCTTATGAATAGTATAACCTGAATTAATGAATGAAGGATTAAGTGAGCATGTTACTTCACAGATGGAATGGTAAACATACGCACAGTACAAAAATACAAATAATTATTAACAGAATTGAGATTTTAGCTTTTAATTGGAATTATTTAAAAGGCTTTGTTAGATCTTGGGTGAATGGAAGAATCAAAGCAAAGCCACTTTAACTCAAACAATTAATTAAAATTTCACTCATCCACTTAAAATAGTCTTCATTCATGACACTGATTGATGCCTGTGTTCCTAAACCCTGCAAGCGTTTTCTGTCTTGCACAGTTTACAGAGTATGTGACAAAGGTATTGGTTTAATAACGTACCTGCACTTGGAGTTGCTGTTCAGACCCTTGATGGGCTGACAACTGAGGTGAAATCTCTGCTGATGTCACCTGTACCTGCCGTGAAACATGACCATACAATTAAGTGCAGTAGAGTACGCCAAAATGAAGAATAATGCTAATAATAATAAGCAACTACAACCATAATAAAAGAGATCAACTCTTACCGGGCAGGCCAGCTCTAACAGGGATCCAGCCACCTCTGTGCTGTCAGTGTAAATGCAGTTGGTACCCTGCTGCTGGTACACCATGGCTGTGGTGGTGGTGGTTACCTCGCCTTGCTGGCTAAACTCCTGCAGCACCTCTTGGCCCTTGGCAAGAGAGTCGAGGAACTCCTTCATCCTGTGCTGAGGGACAGTGCGGGCCTTCTGTCGCACATACTCATCAAAGGAGACCACCCCACTCTCCTGCTCATTCATCGCTACTTCACCTAGAAAGATGATCATATCTTTTCAGTCAATCCATATTATAGTCAAGTCTACAACATGTTACACCTATACTGGTGTGCAATGAAAAACAGGGATCTAATGGACAATATTCAAATGAAGATTGAGATTTCGAATGAAGGGATAACGTGCGTTTAAGCCGTGTCAGTTAAACCCTTGATGGTTAAATGTGGGGCAGTAGTAATAAACTAAGCACATAAAACTAAGTGCACTTTGACTTCAAAGACGACCACTATGTTTCTAGTCTATTATGGGAAATCGAATATTACGGACTCTTGCATGACTCATAATAAATGCAAAATTGCAGTTTACTACCAGACACAAACTTTCGTTAGAGGTTCGTAGAGATGTGGATAAATGCACCGACAGTATGTTTTTAATGACTTTTATGAGCGGACTGCACGCTAACACTGTCTACGTTGTAGTTAACTCTAGCTGTTAGCAAGTTAGCTTCACAATGTTAGCAAAGCAGTATCACAACACATACGGTTACTTGTGGTTAGCTAACGTTACTGCTAACTGTATCTAATCCAGTCGTATTCTAATGTGATTTCTACAGTGATTTGTGTAATTAAACTCCACATTTCGCTCCTAGGACAATTTAACAAACAATAAAGCGACAATCCATTCATTGTGATAACACAACGCCAAGTTAATTAGCGTTAGCAAACCACTGTGCTAGGTTCATGTTAGCTAGCTAGCTCGACGTCTCCGGACTCTGTCATGCTACCTTAAATAAAACGAAATCCTCTCCTTTCCGCCAAGGCACGGTGTTTAAAACTAAAAAGCCGATAAACGTCTAACAGCTACCAGCAGCAAGCCGTTCACTTCGCTACATCCTGCGTGCAGCAGCAGGACTACGCCGCAAACAATGCTGTGGTTAACGTTAGATTGCGATAAAAATTTAACAGCAGCAGCGAGCAGGCGAGGTCTCTGACGTCTGCTTATTTCAAGAGGAGATCCAGGCTGATGTCGGCGTAAAAACAAGTTTACCGGCTCCAGCAAGGCACAAACGTATTTGTCCGGCAGAATCACGACTGGAATCACTGTGATCGACCCCTCACAACCACACGTGAGGTGTGAAGAAACGAGTCCTCGGTGTTTCTCCAGTGAGACATACAATGACGGAAGTATAGGCCCCGAAAACAACACGATTCCTCTGCAGACTGTTCTGCCGGGGGATGGCCTGCACGGCTCCCATCCTACAGCATGACCAACACATGCATCATTATCTGACTCTGTACAAGTGTGAGATGGAAACCCAAATTCCAGTAATCACTCTACATAGTTCTTCAGGTTTTAATAAAGCTTAATTTCCGAATTTCTCTCGGTGGGACAGACAACAGGAGGAATGACTTACCTGGAGAAACATTATATGCAAATACAGATGGAATATGTTGCCTCTTTTTTCCTTTATTCCCTGGCACCGAAAGACACAAAACAAAAACAATCACACAAAAAACCCCAAATGAAATATACACTCACATACAGGTTGCAGTGCCACAAAAACAATAGTTAGATAAATAGTTCTTATTTCAGAATGAGAAGCTTTTATTGTAATTTATTTTCAAGAGGCAGAAATTACACTTAAAACTGTATTGTTTTTTTTACAATATTTTGGGGTTTATTGACTTCCCATCAATTTCCACAGATCACAGTGCGTTTGGGATGATTTAAAACAATCGGAACGCTGTCAGAGTAGTCTTTTTTAAATATCAATCATTCTACATGCATCCATAAGGTGAAGCAATGATACAATTCTTCCCCCAGTGATTCTGGTTGTCATTTGAATGTATGTACCTTTAACAAAGTCTAACTTCCCCAGTCTGCCTTAAAGCACCATGCATGTGCTGCTGAGGGCCTCCCCCTGTTTGCTCCACAACAAACTGCCTCTCGCCCTTCTTAAGGTGGCCCAAGACAGATGTACTGCGTGCATAGGCTATGTCTGCTACACATTGGATATGAAAGAGTTAATTCCCACACTCACTGCAGACTCTTTGGGTCTTTGCAAAGACACTCTGGTGAACGAGCATTTGCTCTATATAATATAATTATATGTAACAAGAATTTAACTGATATCAATGTTGTTTCTTTGATAGAATGTTTATGGACCAATGGTAAAACATGACTGTAAGATTCATTGTAAGGCTCATCACAATGCCTGCCATGGCTGTCAGCCCTTATCATTTATAACTACTTTCCTTTTATCATGTCATGTTTGGCATAATTCCTTGAAATTGTATACTTTTCATATTAAAAAACCATAAAGTGTCATGAAACAATACTATACTACAGTGCTCATATCAACTTGCCTTCATAGAATAACTTCCTGTGACTTTGTGCCACAGTGAGAATCACATGTTCTTAATGTAATCCCTTTGAGCGGGGATTTACCTTAACACAACTGTTGTAGAAAGAAAACAGGTTAAGAGTCAAAAGTACTTTTATAAAATGATCTTGTGAGTGTAAATACTAGAAATGTATTTATGCAAGTCTTTCTCTCAGGATGAGCCCCTGGTATTTAAATCTTGCTTTATGTTTTAGCAGGTGAAATGATGATGGAAAGCTGCCAAGTAACCAGCTGGTGTGTAATAGGAACAAGACGTCAGCTTCAAGGCTTGTTGGTTGTATGCAGGTCTTTGACATCAGAAATCAGATGTTAAACACACATACAGCTACAAATGGAGCTACACATGACTTAGTAAAAAGGAAGCAGGGCACAAGGAAATACAGGTATGTGTAGATTTATTGAGCATTAAAATGTTTGGTGGGGGTAAATTACAGCAGAATTGGTTTTGAAACATTAAATTGTGTTTACCATGTTTGGTGACGTTTTAAAAACTGGAAAAAAACAGTGCTTCTTTTACAGTCTCCAAAAAGCCTTTGAACTGGGAAAATTTTAATATTTCTGTTTGTGTTTTGATAAAAAGCGCTTTTAATCTAATTTTTAAATTCAAAACTTCTTAATCATTAGCCAGGATAGAAGGCTACAATTCTCTACATGGTTTGTTTTTTGCAGTGTGACTAACACTTATTGTTTAGAATTACCAGGAATATCAAATCAACTTTTGAAAATCTTCGCAAAATGCTAAAAAAATTCACTTACTATTTTAATAATATGCAGTCTTTTATTAATATTAGGTAAAAAATGTATACAATGACCCAAAGGGCTCATGGTGTGTTTTTGCCACAACAAATTTTTTGGGTGAGACAAACCCTCCGCAGATGTTGTGAAGTGTGCAACTCCAGTGGATTAGGCAGCGGAATTATTGTTTTTTAAAAGATTTAAACAGCAGATTAATTATTTTTGAATCTGTGTGACTGTTCTACCTAACCTTTCAAACTCTTCTACAGAAGGATCTTTCATAATTGTGTGGTGCATTGTAACAATATTGTATTCCTATTTATACAAGATAAATGTCTAATTTTGAAGATGAATAATACTGTAAATGGTCACTGGCAGCCTGATTACCTGTTCTCATTTTAACTAATGTTTGCTGATCAATAGGTTTTCTGTGGTACAGACAGATAATTACATATCAGCCCTTTCTTCTGTTTCTTCTACAGGTTTTGGTATTTTGATTGGTGTGAACCAAAAATGGGGTGTTCCTCTCTGCTCTTCATTACATTTACGGTGTCTTTCCTTTCACTTGGAAGCCTTATTCAGACTCCACATTTATTGGACAACTCTGATTCAGTCCGAACAACTCGAAGCACAAGCAGAAACAACAGAGCTGACAGCTTGGCCAGGGCAGTTTTCTACCATTCAGTACGCAGCAGTGACTCTGTGGAGGGCAGTGGACATGGTGTTGCCAGTAGAACATCACAAAGACTCATAAATGAGATTGTTATTCCAAACATGCCTGAGCGAACCGAAACTGAAAGCAGTTCTGGGTCTGAAGTCCTGTTAACTACATCACCAGCATATACTCTATACCACTTACAGCCTCGTGATCAAGACGCTGACAAAGCAAATACTTCAATTATAGGACACACGCACTCCAGAGTAAACCTTATGTCAGAGGATGCTCTCTTCAAAAGCAGCCACATAACAACTGAGGAACAGCTGAAAGATAATCAGACTTCCATAGTAAAAGTTTTTGATGGTAGGTAAAAATATGAAATCAAACATACAGTATGTCATTGTTCACATTCTTCTTCAAATATATTAAATATGGTCAGTTTATTTAATTTATTTAATTGTTACAATTAGGTGGAAATAAACGTCCTTCCTTAGCCATAAAATTAACAACTGATGTAATGTATGTTGCACACATTTGCTTTTGTAGAATTCTCCAGAAATAGAGGAAATAAATCAACAACTACACCTGACTGTAAGATTTTGTTTTGTAGAAATCCTAATTAAGTTCTTCTGCTCCCTTTCTTCCATCTCTTAGGTGAGGACAACCCTGAACATCTTGTTCAAACAAATGTGTTTAATTCTGTGACAAACCAGAACCTGTCAGGGCCTAGAAATCCCTGTGTGCCTGGACTTAAACCTTGTCTTGCTCTCAAAAACTTTAATGGCACCAATCTGCTATGGGATGACATGAAGCGCACACTAGCATTTGCCTGGGAACTACATGTCTTTGGATGTGCCAGTCTTTTTATACTGATGGCAGTTCTGGCAGTTTGGGAATGGCTGGTGCATGCACTTGTCCTCATCCCCTCTGTGATGCCCTAATTGTGGGGAATAGTCTCCTAATTATGAGCGGTACATTGCGTGGTGTTCTCCTTTTACTTGATCCTTACGGTACTCTTCAGACCTTGTCTCGTCCTACCCTAGCAGCCCTTTATAACTTACCCTTGCAGCTTTTTCTGTGGACACAACTTGCGCTTTCTCTTGCCACACTAGGAGGGTTGCAATTATTATTTTTTCCGCTAAAGCTGCAGCGTCCATTTGTGGTTGGAGGGCTGGCAATATCACACTGCACTCTATTACTTGTGGCAGATCTATTCTCTGCAACGTTTTCGCCTGCTCTCCCTCTGTGGCTACAGACCCTGTCCCTCTGCTGGGATCTCCCATTCTGTATAGGAATCCTCACAAAGTCTCTTTCTAACATACATCCTTTTCTCAAGTCCTCTGTACCTAAGTTGGTTCCTTCACAGAGGGTTGAGAAGCGAGCAAAGCAAGTAACAGCAGCGTGTGCCTTCCTTGGGATTCTTGCCTGCACCCTACAGATGTACAGTATCCTCTGGCTTTATGGATTACTTGGGAACTGGAGAAGCTTTGGCTGGGGCTGGTGGCTAAGTCAGTTTTGGGCAAGAATCCTTGAACTGGCTTGGGGTTTCACTTTGCTTGTCCTAGGATCCTGGATCTTCTGGATGCCCTCCAAGAGTCATTTAAGGGGTGATCAATGTCAGGGCAGAAGTGAGGTGTCTAAAAGGGTAGATGAGAGGAGCCTGTGGGGTAGAGTCTTGGCCAGCTTAAGGAAAGGGCCACTGAGAAAATCAGAGAAAACCTTGGAAGAGCTGATGCCAAATAACTGGGCAAAATACAACCTGTCAAGAGCAGGTATCAGCAGTAACTTAATGAGTCCATATAATGATCAACCATCTACCTTTATACCTGAGTATAACCCAGATCCCCTTAGCAACAGCAGCACCGAATCTCAGGCTGCATTATTGTGGCAAAAAGTTGGTGAACACGAATGTATTCTTTCTCTCATAGAATTCGACATGCGGCCACCATCTCCTATTAACCTTAGGCGCAGCATTGACAACGCCCTTCACCATGGGCAGCTTGTAGCGCGGGGTCTATTCACTCCTCCACCTCTCTCTTGGACTCAGTCAGTGGGTACAGATCCCACTGATGGAGATGGCGCTACAACATTCCCTCCTGCTTATGCCGGTTATGGATGGATGTTGGATGCAGAGTCTATTTCTGCACCTCTTGCCCGTTTCCAAAGCAAAGAGACAACACAGTCATTCAATGCTCCGGCTGATTACACTGGCAGTGTTGGTTCCCCAACTGGTGCACATCAAGGAGAAGGCTTCAGTACAGTTCTGTCATCAGTGATGCATCAGTATGACTGGTCTGATGACGATGTCACAGACCTCTAAACTGCCGTTGATCAAGAGCAAGACATAGGCGTCAAAGGAATTGTAAATATTTTGGCGCTGGCAGAAAACAAGTCTTGATAAATTTGTTGATTAATTTAATTTAACTAGGCCTTTTGATATGTTGTCATTTTGTGTAGTAGCACAAAGTAGAAATAAACAAATAAAGTGATGTTTATACACCAATCCTATTTATGTCAGCATGATAGACGAGTTTTATTTGCTAAAATTCATGAGTAGCCTTCTCTTCTGATTGCATCATCCTAATGTAGCAACTTTTATTATGGTGTTATTTGCTAATAAAGTGACTTTATATGATTTGTCTATAACCTTGACAAAGACCAAGTTCAGAAATGTTTTATTTAACCATAGCTAAAGTCATTTTCAGAAGTCTTTCATATGTACAGAAATTTGGAAAGAGTGAAGATGTTTACATTGGTTTATTGTGCTGGTGTTCTTTTACCTTTTATTACAACATTTCTCTTTTTCAGTAGTGAAGGTAATACACCTTTTTGGTTTAAATAATCCCAGCATGCATCAGTGCACTCAGTCCATCCTGTTTAGTGGGAGACATGTTTAGCCTACTTACCAACAGACAAAAATACAAACAAAATTTAGGATTCCAATTTTTATTGCTATAGGCTTGGCTGTGATTGGTTTGTCAATTAAGTAGCAGGAAGACAGTGAATTTATGAAGGTGTACTTGTACTCTGACCTACATTGTCAAGCAACAAAGTAATTTCAAGTTTAACATTGTATGTACTGTACACCACCATTATAGTAGTTTTGCAGTTCCTGCAGCTTTATTTGTCTTAATTTTTCCTTGAACATCAATGTGGTTTGTTCATTAAAACGATTCAAACCAGTTGCTTGAAAAAGACACAGTAATATATGTACTGTACTTGTATATATTGAACACTTAAAAAAGCCGTTGTACACAGCTTTCTAATTAGGTCACATTGTCTTCAGTGACACACAGAACATTTATGAATGTGCATTTTATTGTAACAATACTAACAAACAATGCTATAAAAAATTACTGTGTTATTATACTAAACTACCAAGGCAAAATCTTAAAATTGAAACCCCCCCAGCCCTTCCATCTTCCCCATCTCTTTCTCTGTTGCGGACAAGTAAAAGCGCTCTTTATTTCAATTAGCAGTAATTATCTAGGACATGGAAGGATTTTATGTTCACCTTAAAAAAGACTAAATAAAGGTCTAAAGTAAGCTAATTGTGATGTTTGTCGTAGTGATGGTGACTAATGGAAACATTTACAGCTTGTAATAGACAAGCTGCTGGCTCTGGGACTTTTGTGCCAAGCTCCTCATTGCAAGGCAGTCTTCAGTTCAGAAGTGTAGTTTTTGATGCAAACCTTAAACGTGGTCAAACCCAACAAAGTTCACGTGTTCAGGTTTGATGAACAAGGCAACTTACACTGTATATCCAGTCTCAAATCACATCACAAGTTCAACTGCATGAACTGTAGTTGTAGTTGGTTTAAGATTTTTTATGTTAAAATATGATCACGTCTTCAATCAAACCATGAATGCAGATTTTGTTCAATGAAAAACAAGCTGTTCGATTTATCAAATTCCTCAAAAGCCTCAAATTAAAAAGTGTGGTAAATGACCTTATTTTTAGGATTTAAGTGTTTCACTGCAATATTGACCAATAACAATTCTGAATACAGATTATTTTGAGACTTGGTCACTTTATATTGTGTATAGATATGGAAGGGACTAGACAACTAAACACTGTCACACACAAAAAGCATAATATTTTCCATAATATGCAACTAGGCATGCTTATAGCCCATAGGACATGTGTGTCCTTTTGTGATTGCAGGAAAAATGTAGGGACATGCCCTCCAAAATAATGCTCTGCACCAACATAATTAAACAGCATCTGTACTGGGATGTTTTTAAAGAAGATTTCATGTCAGTTGAGTAAGAAAATGAGGGAGACTTAATTAAGAGACTTTCATATTTCATAAGTGCAGGGCAATTCCCATCATTATATTCTAGTAGGAATCTTACTCTGAAGGTCAAACTGCTTATAGCTCATTTTCTTATGGAAAGTGGCAGGTTTCAAATAAGAAGTCAGAAATATTGTACAATACATTATAGACAGTTGTGGGACCTCTGACACCTCTGTCCTCCAAATGTGGCTTCTCAGTAAAATGGTCATACTGAGATCTGCTCCTGTTTGTACGATATCAGGGTAGCCCTGTTAGGTTAGGTTAATTTTGCATGTCAATATTCAAAATATTTCATTAAAATGGTTGCCAATCGAGTGCCCTTTTCAAATGGTCTTCTAATGTTCTCTATAATTCCAAAGATAAAATACAGTAGTCTTGTCCTTATACTATCATTGTCATTAGAAAACACCTTCGGCGTATTTTGTCTCCATAAAGTCTGTTGTGTGGAAATCTGTTTTGACAGCCTGTAGCAGTTGTGGACTTGCCCTTGAAGTGTTTTCTGGATGTCTTACACTCACTACACTCTACAACAATGACTTATGTATAGGGATCAAGGTACAGTGGGCCCTCATGTGCTTCAAAATAGAGGTGGGCTGTAAACATGATTTGATTTACAAGTTCTCTTGCAGATTAATTAGCATTTACTCTCTCTTCTTTTGGTAGTTCATTTCCCAGTGTTTCCAGAAAAACTGTTTTTACAGAGCCCTGTCCACTACAGTGGCTCTGCCACCATAACAGCTCATCCTTCTTCAGGTTCTGCTACAGGTTTAGGATCTAAAACAGAAAACCAAGTGTCCTCAAACCAGGAACATGCATTCCCATTTATGCACCAGTTCCCTAATTAACATCAATGCACTTAAACCAAAATTACTGCTGCTCCTCTGGTCCAGCTCCCTCAGATGTCTCAATGTCAAACAGTTGGGACTCCATTTTACATTTTACCATGGTACCTGATTTTTTTAATATAACAAAGTAGCACAAAGGTTTTCAGCCACATCCATCCACATTAGTAAGCCCAAGAAACGTCATGTTCCCAACTTGCCATAGTTTACAATGCCATCTCAATATCATTTCCCAGCATTCTCTGAACATCAATTATCTCCAGGAGGTTGGCCTCAGGCTGTTTACATTCCCCAACTTGCATTTTAACAGTCCAATGCACATGTGTATTATCAGGGCTACCACATCCCTTTCCTGTATCCTTCTTAAAGGCATAATACACACACTGCTGCTCCTACATCCTTTTATTTATTCTGGTAATGGTTATTCAATCTTTCTGTTTCCACTACCCCAAAATGTCTTATAACAAGGCCTAATGTGACTTTCTCAAAGTGCTTTTGTGTGAACAATTTAAAACATAAAAAACATAAAAAAAATTCCATCACAGAAAACCAGGAGATACTGTATGTATATCTGAGAGCAGCAGTGTCTTGAAATATTTGCTAAAAAAGAACAAATCCACATTTAAACTTTTTGTCAAAGCTATTAATTTCTTGATATTTTTCCTCAAATTGTTTTATATCCTCTTTCATACTTTCATACATGCTTTTAAAACAGTGCTATTTAAATACACTGAAATGGCAAATTATTACACCATCGTTAGGGTGACGTCTAAGACGACAGGACTGTGATTCCTCCCTTTGTAAAGGCCATAATGTTCAGGATGGAATGTTTTGTATTCTGAAAGGTGAACCTAGTATTTTGCTCATCACATTTATAAAGTATGAATAAATGATAAGGTGCTAAAACCAGATTTTACGTCATACACTGCATTTCACACTTCCCTCATATAATATAATTCAAGATTTCTTGCATTTATTTTGCTCGCCGCCTTTAATTTTAAGTAATTGGCTACAAATTTTTTTTCTGGGGTTTTTTTTCACTTACACAAGCTTCACACATCTTTGTTATAGCTCAGGCCATAAAAAATAGCACAGCGTTAAATTATAATCATAACTTTTCTTAATCTGTGTATTTATTTTGTTCTGCTGTTTACAGAGTAACATTCTTTGTCTTCTTACAGACTAGGCCAAACAATAAACTTATGAATGATGCAGCACAGTATCAGCTTGGCACTAAAGCCTCTAAGTCTTTGATAAGTATGTAGAGCACATGACACACACATCGTTTCTCTGTGGTAATAAAGGTGTAACAGTGATTTGGGAGAGCTGCACGTTGGCTCTTGGCTGCTCAGCTGTTCTGACGTCGAGCACGCTATTTGACGTCATCGTGGGAGTGTTCCACCATCGGAAGAAATGAACGGTCATCAACACAATCCTCTCAGCGCCTATGTAAGTTCACGCCAGCAAAACACACGTTTTAGGAAGCGCTCTATGAATGAAATGTGTTTCTATATGTTGTTATCCGACTCTCACAAGAGTTAGGATGGATTACCGGGTTAATTCTATTGTCGCTGCCGCCTGGCGGTGCACCCTGGGCGCCTGTGGAAGAAGCGATGTTGTTAGCTTAGCCAGCGTGCTAACTGACAGGCTGAGTGGCCGGGCGGCCAGTAAGCGCCTGTTTTGTCACCCAGGGCAGTCTGGATGGGCGAGGGTAAATGTATTTACGTTGGGGGTTACGTTGTTGCGGGTCTGTAATTACGAGAAGCGATTAGATTCATTTACTAAATAAGTATTTATAAAGGTTTAACCTTAAGGACAACTGCCGGGCCTGATTTAGTCATATTTTCAAAACGAACACATCAGGATATGGCAAATGAATGTTAATATAGTTGAATTTATCTGACTGAGCAATTATGATTTTCATTCGAACACTACTTGACATTACCAAACTCACCGGAAACGTCTAGCAGACCTACGTTTGAGGAACTGTACTGAACTATGCCACGATGAAATACCAGACACCAAGGTGTGATTAAGAAAGCCTATAATAGAAGTATGTGACAGATGGCGACCCAATACCTCCAATCTAAACTCACCCTGTGTGTTTGTGCATTTCACGTCAGTAAGAGCAGCTTTACTGCACTTACAGAAAATAACAGAGGTAGACGTTTAATGGCTAATTACATGTTTTAAGTAGTTGAGAAAGACAGTGGTGCAGTGATAATGACTCACTATTTCTTAATAGTGTTAATAGTTACAAACAAGTTTAAATTCAAGATTTGTGCATTTGATTTGATGATATGCACACATAGGAATTAATAATGTTGTAACTACATACAACATGTTGTCTAATAAAGACATAAACACATATGCAATGGTAGATTTTTATAATATTGTTTATCTGCTCGTATCCCAGTTTTTTATTCCAGTTTACAGCAATTTTCTGGATAGCGCTGTAAGGCTTGTCACACAGATGTATCATGTTACATGCGGATCCCCTCTACACCACCACCATGCTTTTATAGGGCAAAACGTTGGGCAAAAACACCAGAGCAGAGTGAAGCAGCTATAGCAGCGATGGCAGGTTATTTCAGATGCAGGTGTGTCTCTTTTCTTTAGTCTAGCTGCGTGCCTAATGTGTGAAACATAAGCTGTCATTAATCACAACATCTTATTCCTCCATTTCAAGAAACAGTAATCTGAGCAGCACACACTCAAAACAGAATTTTAAAGATGCAGTGTTTGCATTCATGATGTAAAATGCAGGTGCTAGACATGTTAACGTCTTGCAAGTGTGCATTCCCAAATTATTGGTACGGATCTTTAATGTTTAGGTCTTAAAATAACACAATACTGTGACCTCGCCCCATACTACACTACCGGTGTATCTGGTTAGGTAAAACGAACGCCCTGCGGTGCACCACGTTAGCTCCACTGCTAGCTGCTAGAGGAGAAGACAGGCCATGAAAACGAGGGCAATGATGTATTCCGACTGCATACGTCCCTACGATTAGCGCCATTCTTGAAGAAATCTACAAACTTCATTTTTGTTTTTATCAAATTTAAGTAAGTTTTTTTTTAATTTGAAAGACTTCGCCTAAGGACGTGGGCTAGCGACGTGCTAATTTCATCCTCTTCTTATATCGAGCTAATGGTAAATCGCTTGTTTCTGACTATTTGCAGTAATTTAATAACGTCACACACACATACGGGCAAATATATGTGCACATTATTTACTTCAATAGGCTTTCGCGTCGTTTTTCTTTCAATTTTGAAGCATATCAGTAACTACTACACTCACATCGGTAACTTACGTGTAATAATACCGAACGCACCTGTAACCCCTGAGTAATCCAAGTGAATTACCTGAGCGGGGCTGTAACGTTAGACCGGGGAAAGCTCACTGACACCGGGGTGTTTTAACGTTTGTTACCGGTCGGTTACCGTAATCTTATCAGAAGGAAACTTTGTTTCCTCACTAGATGTTATTGTTGAAGGAGTGGCGATGATCTCATACGTATGACTAAAGAGAGCGATGTGTCCACACACTCTGCGCTTATGAGTCAACATTTTATTGTCATGCTGGTTTATTTGATCTAATCTGAGATCCTAATAGCAGCAAATGGTTTGTGTCCTGCAGATATTCCTAAGAGGCGAGTCTGCAGTTTTAATTAACATTACACAATTAATTAAGCTAAAAGGCTTTGACAAGTCTGTGGTTTGAATAATTTGACAGCAGAAGAGACATGCTGTGTTTTATACAAAAACACTCTAAAATTTTGGTCAAACCTTAAGCCTAATTGTAGACATTCATTTGCTTCTGGACATCTAACAGATATAAATAAACATCGATTCTGATTGGTATTTGTGTTCACAAGATCAAAAGCCTAGTATCGAGACTCCTTGAAGCTCAATACTAACTTTTTAGTTTCCAAGATGATTCAACATGTTCTACTACTAATAACAGTTTGGCTAATTTTGTTTGATTTTTGCTTCTTAAATTTGACTGCCTCCTTCTGCCAGAAACAGGGTTGTATAATAATACAGTATATCTTTCATGCAAGTTTTTTTAATATTTATTTGGTCTACTTTATCTGTCACAAAAAATCTGCAAAAGTCTATAAGCAGTACTCTAGATTTGTTACATACCGGGGATCTACCCTCCACAGGGTATTTTTAATATATGATGTTAGTAGCAAAATAGAAAAATACAACATAACACATTTTTTAAATCTATATGATTTGTCTGTATTTCCTTTGTGTTGTCTTAGGTTTCATATGTTGTATTGCTTCTTTGTTTTTCTTTGCAGCATGGGACTTTTATAAATGTCCTTGGACACAGCTGACTAAAGTTGATAGCCCTTCTACTCAATTTCATGTGGAATATTTAAACAGAAAGGGTGGTGCTGGAAATTAACTTGGAAGTCTTTTTCTTTTCAATAAGTCTTCAAATCATCTGCTGATGACCATATCTAAAGGTATGTTTATCTGAAGTTAATTTCTTTTTTATGTGACGTTTCCTATGCAATTCTTGTAAATAAAATCAAATGAAATCTCCTCATGAGGGATGTGGGAAGATGTGGACAGGCTAGAATAATGCATTTAGGCCTTCTTTAAAAATATGTCACACAACACAGCACATAGCACAAATAAAAGCTTAAATACTCCTAGACATGCTCATGCATTTAATGGATAGTATGACCTTGGAGCACTGCGTGTATAGTGAGCGATAGGCAAATATTAGCTGACCTACTTCCAAAAGAACACTTTGCCCTCAGCGAGGAGGAGGCGGGTGCCATCATACTTTTATTGTAGATAAAGGATATAGTTTCATGTCTGTGTGGAACATTTGTCCCTTTGTCTTGTCTTGATGTTTGAGCCTACAAAGCTTACTGCCATTCCCTGGACTAAATGATTCAGTGTCCATGTGACTATGGTCAGCAGTGATTCAGGAGATGTGGTTGGAGAGCTACTGTAAGAATTTTCAATTAAGTGAGGGATGTTTCATACCATTAACTCATTGATTATTTCATTTATTTATAAACCATGAGTAAAATGAGTGATTGCAGTAAGTGAATAAGCAGTAAGTACAATTAAAATATTATGCTCAAGCATTTTGGTCAGCGAGATTTGGGAAAGACACTCTTTTCATGACTACACTATTCCTACCACCTACACTTAAACATAGTGCAGATCTAACAGCAGGACCAGCACTGAGTCACTATATCACTAATGGTGAATTTCATAGCGTTTTTGGTGCTATATCATATTGCTGGCTTGTTTAGTGATATTTAGTTGCTTACCTGAGATGGAGAATTCTTGTTGGGTTTCTCTTCAAAGTAATCCATATGCTACTGATATCAGACCCATCACAGTCAATTTAGGGAAACATGCAAAGCACTATTCCTTTTAAGAAAATGTGTCTTACAAGGCTTGACAGGCTGTTAAACAAATGACATTTTGCAGGTTTGTTTTATTGATAAATGGTCTGTGCTTATATAGTGCTTTTCTACATGATGGTACTCAAAGCGCTTTACACTGCTTCTTATTTACCCATTCACACACAGATGGGGGAACTGCTGTGCAGCTGGCCAACAGTCACTAGGGGCAACTAAGTGGGGGTTCAGTGTCTTGCTCAAAGACACTTTGACATGTGACCAGGGGAGCTGGAGATCAAACCAGCAACTGTAGGATTGGTGGACAACTGCACTACCTAATGCGCCACAGTCAACCCTAAGATCTAAAAACTAAATTTCTTCCTGCTGTCCATGAGCAGCCTGGCAGTGCTTTGGTTTGCATTCAGAAGAATCGCATGGCATGTGGACTTTTGTGTGATATTGGCGTGACAAATGTTTAAATGAAGCAGTGTGTTAGTTACAAATTTGTGTACATTTGGTCATGTGAGAAATAATGGTAAATAAAATAGTGTACACATTTGTTGGGTCATTGGTTCTAAAAGAAAAGATGAACAGGAGAATTTTTATCAGGTCAGCATCCCCCCCTCCCCTTGTATAGGCCACAGATGAGCTGAGCGAGCTGTCAGTGCTCCTTAGAGCAGTGTTCATACCACATGTTCTATGCATTGTGTCTGCGCACAACTTGTATTATTAATCTGATCTGTTGTTGATGCCATGTTAATGTATAAATGCTATGTTTGCTGTAATGTATAATAATTTCCCAGGGTCTTCATGCACGGACGTTCTGCTGGTTATTATTTTAAACAAATGTCTTCTTATTTCTGTGTTGTTCTACAGTTTTTTAACCTATTAATTTTTTTATTGTATAGAGCAAATTAGTTATGAAACATATTACTTAGGTTTTCTGTTTTTATTTCTGCTTCCTTTAGTCAGTCCTGAGTTGTGAGTCAGAAGAGGAGAGGCTGGGCTGATGGTAAGTTCTCTGTCACACTATCTCACCACCTCTCCTGCTTTGTCTCTCACGGTCTCATTACATGTTGGTTAACCTAAAAGGTTTTATATAAGCTGTCATCTGAGGTTGAAAGATTTGAAATGGTCCTTTACGTTACACAATTTAACCTTATTATAAGGTGACCTGCAAGGTGGAGTCTGTTGTCCATTGCTGAACATCTTTCTCAGCTAAGAATGAGATAGCAATCACTGTCCATTTAGAATTTTATTTACATTTTTCATACAATGACTCTTTTTGTTAGCGTCATCTAAGCACTCCCTTTTGTTAATTACTAACTTCTATAATGAATGCTTTCTGAAATGTAATCATTCAACAGTAATCAGAGCTTTTGTTCACTTGAGCTAGCACACCCAGTAATAAAAAATGGAAAGTGACTTCACGTTTAGCCAAAGGCATGAACCTTCAACATGGATAGGGTTAGGTTTGACATTTCAGAAACTATTCTCAAAGCTTTGTTTATTTTGTAGACCTTGTATTTTTTGCATTAACAGGTTGGCACTGGCAGAAATTCCACCTAATATTTAGTATATAGGGGGACAATATTAAGCCATAAGCAATATTAAGAACAATATCATTATTGTTCGCAAAAAGATGACTTCTATTGATAGAACAACAAATCATTTATTTAGAGGAAATTGAAAAACGTGGTCATGTCTGTGTCAGCCTGGTTTATGTTGCTTAGTATTAGTTATATTATGCTGCTTAATATGTTTGCCACTCACTGCTGCATGTTGTAATTTTTCATTTTCATTTTATTTTCCTTTTGTGGTCGACAAGCATGACATTGAGCCAAGCCACAGATGCATGCCCACTTTAAAGGCCCAACTGAGTGCCTTCCCCCCTCCTTTCTGGCTTTCAACCAGCCTCTCAGAGGGGGGGTGTTGACGGGGCGTAGCTAGTCTCCTGCAACCCCAAGTAGAACCTCTCTGTGAAACTGGAGGTCTCTGATGGATCAGGGTAGTAGCGAGCAGAGTCCAGAGGAGCCGGACACAGGAGGCCGAGCGGAGCTGGAGGTCAGCAGGAGGGCATCAGAGTCAGAGCACGGCTTGTCCAAAATCACCCATAATGCCCTTGAGAACATGGGAGCGTTGGGCCATGGCCTGAAGCAGTTCTTCCAGCCTCAGCGCCGACGCTCCTCCGTTTCCCCACATGACTCCGTCTTGCCCTGCACAGTTGCCCCTCCCTCCGAACCCACTGATGTAGGGTCAGAAGTAGGGGACGCTCCCGCCTCCTTGGCCATCCCTGTGGATTCTGATATCCCTGCTGCTTCCGCCCCTCCCGCAGCTCTGAGCCGTGTACTGCAGCAGATCCGAGGTGCTCCACCAATAATGAAGCGAGGCACCAGCCTGCAGAGTCGCCGCAGCAAGGCGGGAGGCACTGGGGATCCTCCCCAGAAAGGTAGTCCGCAAATTCACCGACGCAGCACCCATGAGGCTCTGCTGCAAGCTGGACGTCCACGCTCCTCCTCAACTACAGATACACCCAGCAGCCCAGCCCTAGCTGACATGCTGCTGACCTCTGGGTACCAATCCACTGAGGAGCCTGACAAGGTGAGTGTCTCAGTCCTGCCAGGGTGTCCAAGCCTTGTCTTGACAAAGATAAGTATCAGGTCATACCATTCTGTCAAATCAGAATACGTAGTAATGATACACAAACCTGGAATTTCTGTGAATTACACTTTACAGAAACTGTAGTGTTTACATCACAGATATATTCCTATAAATTAGCTCACTTCACTAAAAAGAAAAATGCTTCTTATAAGTTAATTGGTTCATATTTCGCTTTAAGCATGATGACAATTGTATTTGTAAAGTCTCAAGAGAAGGTAAATACAAATTAGAGTATTATTTTGCTCAAAATGTTTACTTACATTTTTCCTTATACAGTGTTTATTGGGCCCTAGGATTTATTTTTGCAGATGCATTAAATTAATTTAGTATATATAAATGTGTTGTGTCGACAAACTAGTGGCTTTTTAGCTGTAAAATTAAAGATAAAATTGACTGCACCAATGTCTCTGCCAGATTGTCAATCATAAGTGAATAGGAAAAATGTCTTAAAAGGCTATTAATTGTTTAGATGTGCCTGAATGAATTGGTTAATGGTGAGATAAGCTGTCAGCAGTGGAAGGTCACAGATTGCTTTTGAGTGGTTGGCCACTTTGTGCTTTAAGCTTTTCTAAATTTAGCTTTTGTCTCTTTGTCTCTGTGGACTTCAGGTCAGAGAAGCTAGTCGTAAAACTACCACAAAGTGTTTTGGTCTCTTCTTGATCTGTTTTTTCTTCCCCCCAAAAAAACTTGGAACAAAAAGGAACTTTTTTCCACAGCACTATTTGCTGTTGAGAATGTCCAGTGACATTCATACAAAAACAAAAAAACACCCCTATTTTCACCCCTTTTGGAAAAAAAAAAACATATTACAAAAACACATACACACACTTTCAACCAAGACTAAACAGCACAGCATTCAAACCTATATACTAGAGGGACAGAAACATTGTTTCAGATGTAACATCAACGTTACATCATTCACTCCTTGCAACATTGCATAATTATATAATGTGAAACAATAAAATATAGACTGATTGTTTTTACATTTTTTATCTCTTCCCAAAGCTGGATCGTTATGATGGTCTGGGCCCCGCTGTGTCCCCAATGCCCTCCCCTATGGTGCAGATGGATATGATGTAGTCGACAATACCCCTGATCCCCAGAGAACTAAGCAGGCGATTGCTCAGCTGCAGCAAAAGATCCTCAAGCTCACAGAACAAATCAAGATTGAACAAACTGCACGTGACGACAATGTGGCTGAATACCTAAAACTCGCTAATAATGCAGACAAACAGCAGAGTGCACGCATCAAACAGGTGTTTGAGAAGAAAAACCAAAAGTCTGCTCAGAGTATCCAGCAACTGCAGAGGAAGTTAGAGCATTACCACCGGAAACTTCGTGAGGTGGAGCACAACGGCATCCCTCGCCAGCCCAAAGACGTTTTGCGAGATATGCACCAGGGGCTAAAAGATGTGGGAGCCAAGGTGTGTTCTGTCAGCATTGTTGCATCTTAAATAGATAACTATTACAGGCCTAACATAATCTTTTCCAATGAAATGTAAAATATTGCATCTTAAAAAGTAGATTTAGATAATGTGAAGGAAGCAAAAAATGTAGCAGTTAAAAACTATTGTCATTGCATACCTTGGACTTTCCTAACACAGGTGTAGACAGTGGAAGTAAAAATGGCTGCATAACAATTAGGTGTGTCAATATTGTGCTTGCTGACTCACTGGTTTGGCTAACTGGTTCTGTACTATAAGTGGAACAGAATCAAAATGTCTGCTATTCCCAAAGGTGTGTAATAGTAGGTGTATCAGTATCGTCTCTCCTAAAAGCATTAGCTTGAATTTCTTCCAGGGTCAGTTTCCCCAAATGTTCCAAAACAATCGAAGTGAGTTTTAGGGTTTTTTCACTTTTATTAGATAATATTCATTTTGGAAAGAGGGTATTAAATAAGGAATATTAGAGCTGTAGCAAATTAAAATGAACTGTGGCAGTACAGTGCAGCAGGATTTCTGGTTATAATCTGCTTATTACACGAGAGATTTAATTATAGCCTTAGTCAGATTGTAACGGCAGCTTGACACATCCTCAGGACTGACCTGATCCTGCTCGTTACAGGTGACAGGTGGCTTCTCCAGCTTCTCCCAGGCCACTCACTCGGCAGCTGGAGCTGTTGTGTCCAAGCCAAGAGAAATTGCTTCCCTCTTACGCAACAAGTTTGGCAGTGCTGATAACATTGCAGCCCTAAAAGATTCTTTGGATGAAACCCAGGGAGATGATGGTGTTGGCCCTGGGGGAACAAGGACCCTCGGTACAGGGCAGCTGCAGTCCAGCCCAAAGTACGGCAGTGACGATGACTGTTCTAGTGCTACTTCTGGCTCTGCAGGAGCCAATAGCACTACTGGAGCCCCAGGAGGCCCCCCTAGCTCCAAGGGCAATACTCTTGATCAGACCCAGGCTTCGGGCTTTGACGCTATAATACATGAGATCCAAGAGCTCCGGGAAAACCAAGGTCGGCTTGAGGTGTCCTTTGAAAACCTAAAAGCCCACTATCAACGGGACTACACGATGATCATGGAGGCACTGCAAGAAGAACGATATAGGTATTCATGTCCTGTACACTGTAATATAGAATGTCTGTATAAGAACAACAAACGGTTCATGTTAGCGATGTACTAGTGTTTTTTTACTATTTTGTAGGTGTGAACGTTTAGAAGAACAACTCAATGACTTGACGGAACTGCACCAGAATGAAATTCTAAACTTGAAACAGGAACTAGCCAGCATGGAGGAGAAGATTGCTTACCAGTCGTATGAAAGAGCAAGGGACATTCAGGTAAACCTTGTAGAAAATACACAATGTTTGATTTGTGATCAAAGCTGTTTCACTGAAAGTTTTGTCTCTAACCTGTAGGAAGCGCTGGAGGCATGCCAGACACGCATCTCCAAGATGGAGCTGCAGCAGCAGCAACAGCAGGTGGTGCAGCTGGAGGGTTTGGAGAATGCCACAGCACGGACTCTACTTGGGAAACTGATAAATGTGCTGCTAGCTGTTATGGCGGTCCTTTTGGTCTTTGTGTCTACTGTGGCTAACTGTGTGGTTCCATTAATGAAAACACGCAGCCGCACGCTTTCTACGCTGCTTCTTGTAATCCTCCTGGCCTTCCTCTGGAGGCACTGGGATGCCATTTCAGAGTACCTCCATCACTTTCTTCTGCACCCCAGATGACCGGCTTGGAGAGGCTTATTTAAATTATGAAGGGACATAGGATTTAATGTGTGAAGGGAGGACATTAACTCATGTGGGAAGTTGAATATTAATAGTCCCACCCTTTCTTCTTCTTCAGCAGATTCTCCAAACACGTAGGAGAATTGCATCAGAGGTTTGTCACTTTATCACTTTCTGAAATGTGTTTTGAGAAGAATAAAACAGATTAAGGGAGAAAAGGGTTGTTTGTTGTTGACTCACTATCTTTGGTGCAATTGTTGCACAAGCACATACTGTAAACGTTAGATCGGCATCGTTGAAGGAGGGGCTAAATGAACTGCACACTTGATTTGTCTCTTCTGAGTGAATTTGTTTACATGTGGAGAACTTTGCATTGTTTCCCTACAGAGGAATTGTAATTTGTGTTTTTATTTTTTATTTGAGCTGACTTAAGTGGTATTTTTTTGAAGTCACTGCTATTTTTAATACAACTGATTAATGGCTTTTTGTTTTTCTTTTAATTGCAATGAGCTTAGCGTGCATTCTCTTTTTGTAAGGTCTGTCTTTTAATCTTGCCATTCGGGTTATTCATTCTGCTCTTTCTTGCCCCTTTACATTTCAAATTTCAGCTTGTGTGACCAACTTCTCCTCTTCCTCTTCCTGCTCACTACACTGAAGAATGGGGTACATGGCTACACTGCTCTGGTAACAGACTTGCCACTGAATCATATAACCTAGTAGTGGGTTCTTGACTTATTTCTGTTAGATGTGTGAAGTCAAACACTGGTTTAACACCACAACCAAGATAAAGGAACATTTATTTGGGAATTGTGACTCTTTGCTCTGGGCCAACTGGATCCTACTGACCTAGTGGTTTTTCCACTGCAGAATAATCTATGAACTGAATAATCATACTTGAAGAGCAGTTAAAATGCTCAAAGACTCAGTGCTTCCGTACTGTTTCTATTAGTGACAATGAAATAGTAATGCTTTTTAGTTGTTTTTTTTTTTTTTTTAAATAAATTTGCTGTTTTTAAAATGTGACATCTAGTCTAAGTTGTATTTGTCTCTGTCATGTGCATTAAATGTTATACCCATTAAGGGCATTAGAGTGAGGCATAAACAGGAGGTGTTTGTAGCAGTTTTTACACTGACCTTCACATTACTTTTTCTTTTTTTGGAAAAGCTAACAGAGCATCAAAGCCAACACAGGAGTCAGGAAGCTGTCCAACTGTCTGATTACTGATTACTTTCAAAGGTATTAATGTCAGTTTACTGTGAATTGAGTTTGTCTGAATATAGAACTGTTGCTGAGCAACATGACTAGCTATGTTAGCAAACTGCTGAAATAACCCAAAAAATAGCATTGTGCCTGCAACTATTAGGATTCATTTCATATTTCAAAGGCTACAAACAGAATTATGGTTGTATACATTTAAACAATTAAATATTTTTATTTATTAAAGCTTAATTAATGTTCAGCAAAGTGAACAGCACTGATGTAAGATAACAGGCTTAATCAATTACAAAAACCTTGAGTATTTGTTATATAATTTTATAGGCATTAGGCTACATGGTAATATATCGTATCTAATAAAGCTTATAACCATTTATTTAAGGTCAGACACTGATTGAAGAGGTAACGTTAACTACTCTTGACTCACAAACCAGGTGTCTCATGATGAGATTTGCAACATTAATCAAAACTCAGAATTTGTATTTTTTCAAAATATATTTTGTTATTATGTCAATTGCTTTATTTGAAATTGCTATTGGTTTCATTTGCATATAACAACACCTCCAAGGTAAAGCACTGGCATGAGTAGGGTCTACTAACCCACTCCTGGTCATTACAGGAGACTCCTCTAGTTTCTCCCAAGCCCTTCATTCTCCAGCTGTGGTGTCCAGGCCATAACAAGTATCCTCCTGAAAAACTTAACCCAGGAAAACAAGAATGTTATTTCTGGGAAAAAGGAATCTTGAGACAGGTACATCACATTCCAGCACAAAGTGTGGCACTGATGATCACTCTAGAGAACCCCCTACCTTCAGGTATGCTATCCATTAGCATACACAGATCTAAGACTTTAATCCTTTACTCCATGACATTCAAGATCTCTGGGAAAAACAATGTCAACTTGAAGAAGGCATTAAAAAAGTAAAGCCTACTATTTATGAACAAGGCAGGTGATTTTGAAGGACTAACAACAGAGGTAACCTGCTTACTAGTGTATAAATCCCATTGGAGACATGAACTCTGTATGGTGTGCTTGTTGATGCCATTAGTTGTGAAACTTGATGGAACTGCAGCCAAATGAAATTTTGAAGTTAAGTGTGTCATAGCAAGAAAAGCAGGTTTCATTAATCAGTGTTTTGTAGAAGTATGTGACTTGAAGCATCATTCTGCAGTGTACAGTAGTGGACTTCCAGGAACAGAGCCGTCATTAAATGTCACTTTTTATGCTAGTAATAACAGGATTATAGTATTAACTGGGCCAAGTAGGCAACATCTTTTGCCTTAAAATTCAAACTTATATTATGTACAATAATTGAGGAATATACACATTTTGTAAGACAGAGGCCTTAATAGTTCTACTTTATTACAAATCTTGACACCCAGAGGATTGCAATCTAGACCTATTATTTTGAAAGCATGCAGGAGTCATGTTCTATATGCCTTTAAAAAAAAAAAAAAAAAACCCTGACCGTTAACAGGGACCAGCACCCCCCCTTTCCATTCTTTAGCACGTTAACAGGTGGAGCTGTAAATGCTTAATTCCTCAGCTGAGATTAAAACCCTTGACAGTTTTATCCCTGACCTTTTGAAGCTCTGGGATTGTCAGGCACGTATTTTTAAGATGGAGCTGCATCAGCAGGTGGTCCAGCTGGCAGGGTTTGAAGACAGCCAGACTAAAAGGTTCTGCTTGGAAAAAAACTGATGTGGTTGATAAACAGTGGCCAACTTTGTTATCACCTTGATATGTGGAAACTATTCCACACCGTTTTTTGTAGTTCTCAGGTCCTGGCTCTGAGACAGTGTCCATCACCTTTTCTGGTTGCCACATTCAAAGAGTGAAAAAAAAATTGACCAACACCACCATTAAAGTTTACCCTAAACAGGGTATATCTGGTCTTTCCTGACAGGCAGAACAGCACAAAACCAGAGTTAAAAAGAGAAGGGTATTTTTTTAAAAACAACTTTATTACAAAAAAAAAAATAATTTAAGATCTACACAGCCTTCCCTTGCTTTCCAGTTGCTTTAGAGGCAGGGGCATTACTGACAGCTTTAGCACTTTTTGTTGCCTTTGCTGGTTTAGACTTGGCTGAACCTGAACCTCCCTCTCCATCTTTCTCTGCAGCAGTTTTAGCTTTTGGTTTTTTCCTTGGGACGCTCTTTGAAGCAGCAGCTCCTTCAGCTTTCTTTGACTTTTTGGGAGGCTTTGAGTCCTAAAAACAGAAAAGCCAGAGTCAGACAAAGCCGCAGCGAGACTGAATGCTTTAACCCACCCTACAAATTTAAAGATCAAATTATATGTTCAATAATTGTTAGAGGCATTGCTATGAAAACACTGTATACTTTGCATACAATGTAATTTCAGTTAAATTTTGCATGTCAGTTTCTCTAGAAATTATTTTGCAATAGAGGAAAGTTCCCACTTTTGAATGAAACATGATTTCAACTGCAGTACAGACATGCACGCTCCCAGATGAATTCAGAAGACATGAACTTTTCAGTTTGTCTCACCTCCTTTGACTCCGTCTGCTCCTTGGAGTCCCTCTTCTTAGGGACACCTTTCAAGGATTTCCATTATTAAAAAACAGGCACCTATAATATATAAAATTATTGCTCATTTGTCATTTTTCCGTTTTTATGCTTACCTGATTTTTTGGGCTTCTTGGCTTCATCCTTAGCTGGTTTTGAACCTTTCTGCACATTAGGATCAATGTTCTCAGTTTTGAGCTTTTGCCTGTTTTTTGGGGAAAGCTTAAGACAAAAATGGGGAAAAAACCGACCCGATTAAGGAGGTTTTCAGACCTCATTTACTGAAGCAGACTTCACACCTTACCCTGAATTTCCCGTTCAGGCCTGCAGCCTCGCTTGATTTCGCAGGCCGCACCAAGGTGCCGTTTTCGAGTCCTCGCTTTATAGCTCTGGGAACCAAGTACTTCAACTTAATCACATCCGCCGACGGGTATTTGTGTTTGATGTAATTCTGTATGGCGTGAGATGAAACCCCGTTGCGCGAGTCCAGCTCTTTAAGCGCCTCTTTCAACATGACGGTTGTGGTCGGATGAGACGCAAGTTTGCGCAGCGACGCAGAATCTAAGGAGCAAATGAAATTAAATATGTGTTGGGGAGCAGGTCTCCCGTCACAACAAGGTTAGAAACCGTGAATTATTCAAACAAACCATGACCTGGACTCTTCACCGTGTCCGCACACACCTGCCTTTTTCCCCGCTGTGTCTGTCACCGGAGCATCGCTGGAGGACGACGCAGGCGACGCAGGCGGCTCAGCGGAGTCCGCCGCGTCCGCCGCTGGCTTTTTCGGAGGCATTTCCGCAGTGCAGAGCAGATCCAGGACAGATCCAGGACAGATCAAGGACAGATCCAGAACAGATCCAGAGCAGATCCAGGACAGATCCAGAACAGATCCAGGAGCTGCTTCGTTGCAGGCGAGTCCGTCTTTATGCTGCAGCTTCCGGAAAAACGAGAGCAGGTGAATCCCATCGCAGCAGGTGCAGACGATTAGCGGCTGGAAATTAAAGCCACTAGGAAACGTGGTGAAATTTCATCCAACTACTGCCGCCTCTGATTTTTGTTTTACTTGTCCTGTCAGAGCGACAAAAATGTTATAAAAAACACGTTTATTTCATTAGTTAGAGAATGTAAACTCCTACAGGGGGGTTTAGATTCTTTATACTGTCCCAAACATTATACCGCCGTGAATTCAAATTAATCATATTTTGTACTGTGTCTGCAACGGTCCTCTTTGCCCAGTCACCAATAATTATCTTAAAAAGTCTGCTGTAAGAAAAAAGAAGAAGGAAATAGAAAGTCTTTGTTGGACGGTTGAACAGAAGCCATTAGAACTAAAGCGCTGAGTTTAACATCAGTCATTTTATGAGACAATGGAGATAAATTGTTTATTTGATGGCTCTGCATGGATATTTCTAACTACTTTCTACTCCTTCCTATCTATGAAGTATACTGTACCACAGACTTGAAAGCTGTTTGCATTTCTCCATAACCCTTAACTGTCTAGAGTCTCTATGTTTTGTCACTGTTATGGCTTTCATAACCCGTCCCTCCTGCTCACCATTTTCCCATTCAAGTACTCTCCATAACAAAGTAACTCCAAAAAGAGACTTTTTGGAATCAACCTTGTCCTGAACTGTTACAAATAAGCACAACAATCAGAAATTATGATCTTATTTAATACCCAGCTCTATCACTAATACTTACCTGTTTTTCTTTTATTTAGTAAGGACACCTTTTTCCTCGTTCCAGGCCTTTTCAGCAATTACTTTTTTCACTACATTTAAACATTATAATCTTTGAATGCCACTCATCTGTTTCTGGTAGACATGACGCTCTCCTCGTTACTGGCATTCGCTGGTGAGGTTCACCTCTAAGCTTTTGGTTTCCCCACAGAACTGATGAGAGAACAGTGGGCTTGTGCCTCTGTTTTTGGCTTTCGGTTTCTTCATTGTACAGGACAGTATTGCCACTGGACTATACAGAAGCAGCTTCTCAATAGGGATCCTCTTTAAATTATATCTGTTTTTTCCGAAACATCAGACTGCAGTTTTCTCCATATTAAAATTGGAACCGAGCCTCCTTTCTCCCAGATTATTCAGGCCTCTGTGTTAGAGATGTGGGGGTGACAGGAGGGTTCTCTGCTGGACAGAAGGGCCTAGGACTGCAATGAAGTTCCCAGCCTCTGCTTGCTGAATCAATGCATCCCCTAAACCTTTGTAGCTCTCTCAGTGTCTTATATCATGGCCCGAGTGCTGGAGCCACTGTGTCTGCTGTGTCTCTACTGGCTGTAGAAAAAAAAAGGATATATTTTAGTTCCATTAATAGTGGAGAATTGGTTCAACTGATGTTGCACTAAAATAAGTTCTTATTAACTAATATTTTCTACTGTGTTGTTAAACTATATTATGCAATAGAGAAAGCTATTGGTTAAACTAAAACAAGTCTATGGCACTCAAATCTATGCACATATGTCACAAGACTTACTGCATTCAAAAATGTAGTTTACTCATTTCCTATTTTATCTCAATACAGAAGCTGCTTATATAAAGATTTAAAACAAGATTCACAATAACCAGAAATAGGATTTTATTTAAGAAAGTTATTTAGATTCAATAACAGAACCACTTAGTTTTTCATATATTCTCCGAAATACATTCCCAAGATCTTTAAAAAAAACTAGGACCCGTGGCCATATTTACATCCTTTGCTACAGCTAAAATGTAATAATTTAAATCAAATCCCATAACATGAATGCTGTTTTGAATCAGAATGCTCTGTTCAGCCAACACACCTACTGTGTCCCTAATCAAGACATTGATCCAGCTCCACAGATGGACAGATGCCCACTGCTCCCTCCAGATGGATAGTTTAAAGCAAGAACTTTAGTGTATGATGTATGTAAAGATTTTCTTTATTTAAATTTACAGTTACTAGAGGGAGAAATTGATTTTGGGGTGAAGAAGACAAAACTATTAATGTAAGTTTATACTCCTACTAACATCCAAATTTTCATGTATAAATCTCAACCTGATGTGTCTTCTGTTAAACTATTATTTAAACTATTAGTAAAATATTTTACTCAGTCATTTTACAAGAGCTGATGATAATTTACAGCACCAAACATATTGTTTGACTTCTCTGCCTGTTTCTTTCTCTGTAATCATGAAAGGAAGGTAAAACTTCATGTTCTCAAAGAGCTGGTGGCACAGCAGTAAATGGACAATAAATATGCACTTTAGCCACATGGTGGTGCAAATACTGCACAAAAGTGCTGGAATTTCAAGAGGTTTACTTGTGAGATTTGACTAGATGCAGATAAAGGCTTAAAAGGGCCATCAATAAACAATTAATACACTTTTTTTCTTTAATTAAAAATACCATCAACAGCATTACAGTGGAACCAGCTGCATCAGACCAGAGAGATACCAAAATATAAATATAAAAACATTTTGAAGTTAGAAAGTTATTTTTAAATCTTTCTCACAATTGTTTTATCAAATGTCGAGGCAGAACTATTTTAATTTGGTTAGAAATATGAACTAAGTTTATTATCAGAGAGGACTGTAGTGGTAGATGTGATGGAAACCAGTTATTTCTAATTGTGTGTTTGAGTTAGCGTGATTGTGCTGTGGTTTTCCTGAGAACATCTTCTGCAAAGTGATTTTACTGTAGATAACAGTCAAAGTAGTCAGACTAGTTTAGACTTTAAAGAGAGTTTGGACGTTCACCATATTCATCTTCAATATGGCTCAACACTTGCTGTTTGTCATCCTCATGTGTGAGTGAAACCTTTTATCTGGTTCTTCCATGAATAATGTAGAGCATTACACACTAAAAGATGTTTACAAAAATGATGAATTATATATTATTATCCAAAAACGCTCAAAATATATTTTGTCTTTCTATGCCTTATACATTGTTTCTCTCACAGATTATTTTCCTAAGATCGAAGCACAAGGTCAGTAATTCAACAGAGAGTAGTTTTGTTGCTTTTAATCTGAATGTTTTTACAGTATATTTTCCAGTCACTATCCTCTACAAATAAATACAATTTCTTATTATGACTCTTGTGGATGAAACTAATCAAAACATTTAATCTGACATATTTTTACCATTAAATTTTCAGCTCTTATTCCACCTAAACTGACAGTGAATCCAGCGGTGATCAGAGAGACAGATGCAGTCAAACTGAACTGTCAGACTCCATCATTTGTTGCTGAGGTTCGGTGTGAGTTCTTCACTTCGACAGGACAAACTCTCGGAGACTCCTCTTGTCTTCAGACAATTACAGGGACTGACTTGCTGAAGATGAACCATCAGCATCCACCTGTTTATGTCAAAGTTACATGTTTTTACAAGCTTGGAAAGGGAAAATCTCCCTCTCTACACAGTGAAACACTGTCGATCTTCATACACTGTGAGTAAATTTACTGCCTTAAAATTATTATTGTTTGGAGATATATTTTCAGGAAATGTGTGTCTATATGTGCTATGTTTAGTTATTTAATCCAACATATCTTTACATTTTAAGCTATCCATCCTAAACCTCCACAACAAAGTACAAGTTCTTATTATGACTCTTATGGATGAAACTAATCTAAACATTTAATCTGACCTATTTTTAACTTTAACTTTTCAGCTCCTCCACCTAATCTGACGGCGAGTCCATCGGTGATCACAGAGATGGACTCAGTCACACTGAACTGTCAGACTCCATCATATGTTTCTGTGGATCAGTGTTTTTTCTACTTTGTGAAAGGAAAACCTGCCCAAAGATTCTCTTGTCTGAAGACACTGACAGGAGCTGAACTGCTGACGTTCACAAATCAAAATGCACCTGCTGAAGTTGAAGTTACATGTTCTTACCTTGTAACATATGAATCTCCAGAGAGTCCCATGTCCTACATCACCATACAAAGTGAGTAAATAATACTGCCATGGACTAATATTAGAAATGAAAGACAAATGGTTAACGTACATCAAATGTGATCATTTTAATCAGTAACAGATTAATTAATCACAGAGAAGGACTCACATGATCACATTTATCAGGTTTCTAATCTTCTGGAAGTAATGCTATGTTAATAATAATGTACACATATAAAAATGATTTAATCTTTGTTTCACTGTAGATACCGTAGGAAGTGTTGAAGTGTTAAAGCGTTACACATTTTACAAATTCTGAGCTTTGTGAAATCTGATAAAGTTTTATATTACAGCTTGATAATGTTAATATCTTATATTTAATATCTTGGTAATAACAGGTTTTTAGGGGAGTAATACTTTCAAAATAATGAGGCGATGGGTGCTAATGTTTCTGTAATCATGATATAACAGGTTTATTAAACTGATAATAAAACTAGTTATATCACGGTAATGACAAAAATAACAACGACGTAATAGCTTGAAAAATATTGCATGCTTCTAAGTAATAGAGGATAAATACACATCAGTAATAAGGTGGAAACTAAAGGAAGGCGCAGGCTTTTTGACCCATACAACAATTCTGCTCAAAATAGTGTCACTTCTGGACATCTGGACTGTCTCCCATTTTATCCCTGTAGTTATTACGATGAAAATAAATAAATATTGGAGTTATGCATTTTACAGTTCTCTTACATGGTTATCACACAGGAACTACCACGAGTCTTCTCGGGTAATTACTGCTGCTCTTGGCTTTTAGTTTTATGTTATTACCTGTTTTTATTCATATATTACTGAGTTATTGCTTTACTTTATCATTATTTTATTACCAACAACAAATGTAAAAACATATATATAAGCAGCACAACTATAAATGCATATTTACTCACATCTACGTAGCAGATTAACTCAAAGCTACTTTAACTGTAGCCGATGATGAAAGAAAACCCAGAACGACGGAGAACATGCAAACGTTCACTGTGGTAACAGTAGGATTTTAATTATTGTGTGTTATTCTGCTTGTATGTTAACTATCACTAGTATGTCAATAACTGTTTTCCTGGCACTAGTGAAATAAACATAATTTGAGAAGAGTGATTGGATTTATCAGGAAATGTTAAATATATGTGCAAATTTGAGTTATTTAATCAAACTTTTTCCACCTAAACTAAGTGAATCGACCAGTGATCACAGAGATGGACTCACATGATCACACTTATCAGGTTTCTAATCTTCTGAAAGTAATGTTATGTTAATAATAATGTAGACATATAAAAATGATTTAATCTTTGTTTCACTGTAGACACTGTAGGAACCAGTCCCAGCCTTACTCTGACACACACTCCAGAAAATCACCACATATATATTTGATATGAAATGTTAGTTTATGTTAATGTTTAGTTTATTCTGTAGATCGGACTGTTGGTACGCATAGTGGCCCTGGTGGTTTTCTCTCTATTTTCCCAACATCTGTGAAACCAGTAACAGCAGGTAATGTAAATACTTACATACTCAATGATTCACCCTGAATTTTCAGAATTTCAGTGATGTCACAGCCTTGGTGCCAGTAATGTAAGTTAAAACTTAGATAGATTATCTTTTCAGATAACATATTTGTCACTTTAATAATAATGTTTTATGTAATTTATCACTGATTTAACTCTAGTTAGTGTGATCTCTGCTACTGACACAATTCTCACATACAGTATCTGACATTGTCAACTGGGGATAAAATACAGGTTGACTTTGTTTTAATCGGTTTCTTAAAGCTATAAATACTTAAAGAGATGTACTATTAAATGTGACTGTTGAAGTTACTTGATCCTTTTATTCCCACTAAAAGCAGTTTTGAAACAGTGAAGGCTCTTTATTTGGTGTAAAACATTATAAAATGAAAAATGTGAGTATTTCAGTTGTGTCACATCCTTTGTGTCAATTGTAATATAATATATATTTTTTAATTATCTATAAAATAATATAAAGTAAACTGGACTAGATTTACTTGGATAAGAAAGTGGACCAGATAGCTTAGCTGGTAACACTGCTCATAGATGGGAATAGTTGCCTGTCTCGCTGTGTTGGCCCTAACATAGACTGGAGACCTGTCCAGGTTTTAACCTGCCATTTACCCAATGACAGCTGGGATGGACTCCAGCACCGTTGATAACAGATCAATGCATGGATGGATAAACCAATACTAGCTTACTATTTGTTGCAAATGTTTAATAGAATCAAAATTTCTAACCTTCTTTTAAACAGTACGTTGGATACGGTTTCACAAGTATTCAGTATTAATTACTCATTTAAATTAGTCGTTGTACATGAATGGCAACATATTAATTATAACTTAAAAATACAAACTTTCATAATGTTGTGTATGATGAATATTACAGCTGACTTTATGTTAGCACTGTAGAATATTGTTAATGGTCTTTTCTTAATGCAGTGATCATAAGAAAGACCATCATAGCAGTTGTGACTGTAGCTGTCGTCCTGCTTGGATTGACACTTCTCTGTGACTACAGATGGAGAGGTAGGAACTTCAAAATATTTCAAGATAGTTTTACAGAGAATTGTGAGTTATACTTTGATTGGCTTCACATTTAAATGTAGCTGACTGTCCTCTGGGTAAAAAATGTAAAAGAATAACTGCTGTTTTGTCCATTGTTTTGATTTTGTGTTTCACTGTTTAAAGTAAAGCCTTGATATCAGTAAACACTGAATGATTTTATTTTCTAGAGAATTCTGCTTACGGGAGGTAAGAAATAATATTTCTCATTTCTCATATAAATTTGATTGAGCATAGTTATTCAGCTTCTTTTCAATCATCACTCACAGGGTGTTTTGGATTTTTTTAAAAGTTACCAGCTTTGGGAAGGAATTTGTTGCTGATAGCCCTACTGATTTTTGCTTAGTTTGAGGGCGTTTTAAAGTAATTAGAAGCTACAATAATTTAAAATATATTATTTATATTAAAGCTAACAGAATTTCGAGAATATAACATTCATAAAACTGGAGTAAAAAAGTAGTCAAGTAAAATCAACAAATGAACAGAAGTTAGATGTTTCATGTCAGAAAGGCTGCATTCATTATTTTCCAAGAAATATATAAAAAAAGGAAAAACACACAGTGTTTTAGTCACAGGATTTGGAGACGTTAAGGGAAAGTAAGACAGAATATTGTTTTAAAAATGTGTAGTGTGCTTTGCTTTGAATGAAAGAAAACCAGACAAAAACTTTTTGTTCCATTTTTCATTCAGCACCAAAATCACCATCACAGGTAAATCAAGTAATTAGTTTTAATGCCTGTAAATTTATTTTGCACTTGTTTGTTAAGAAATATTAAATTATTATTCAACTTCTGCTTTAGAGGCCACAGAATATATGGTAAGTCTCTACACTGAAATACCTTCTGCTTCTATTAAACATTTTCCTTCATGTAGAAAATTTTATAAAGCTGCTCCGTTCCCCTAAAAAAGTCATCAATTTTTTCAGGCTGGTTATGATGAAACATGCAGTATCGTCACCTATGAATACAAGATTGGTGAGATAATTTCCTTTAAATTTCATATGCAGTAAAACACATATGGATAATAATGTCAGATTTAACAAGTGGTAAACCCTTTATTTCAAGTTCAGTCAAACCACACATGAGGCTGTTGAACTGTAGTAGATGGAAAACTGCAACATACAATAAATACACATTAGCCACTTGGTGGTGGAAGGTCTATTATAATGCTTTCATCTGTTTTTTATCCTGGAGTATACACATATTTGATTGCATGTAGGGCTGCTACTGTGAGTGTTTTCTTATTATGTGAAACAATGAAGTCAGACTCTAGGATGCATTTGGAAGCCTGATTAAAATCACGATGGCCAATCCCAACTTTCATAGAGTGAGACGTGATTTCTGCTTGGACAAGTCACAAATGTCAGACAAGCATTCACACTCACAGTCACACCTTCAGAAGATTTACAATCACCAGCTAGTTTAGAGAGCATGTCTTTGGACGGTGGGAGGAAACTGGAGTAGCCAGAGAAAACACATGCCAGTATAATGAGGACATGCAAACTCCAGAGAAAAAGGCCACAGCTGTCAGGTGGATTTGATGTTGGAGTGTTAACCACTCCGTGCTGTGTGAGAAACAGGTGAGTATTGGATTGTTGTGTCTCTACTTGTAGACCGGCAATTTGTCCAGAGAAATCAAAAAGGATCAGTTTTAGAGTTTGAAAAATTCACATTGAGGCCAAACGATCCCATATTAATTTCTGCTTCTTTGTGTTTACAGAGTGACGACAACAGTAAGAACCCTGAGAGAAACAATGTACAACGCTCCAAAGTCAATTTGAATCTGGTTGTTTTGTTGTTTAACTTTATGTTTTTGTTTAAAAGAAATTATGCTTAAATTGATGTTTACATAAGTAATACAAACCACATATTCATCAATCATGTGTTGAAAAGCTTGAAATAATAAAAACAATATACCCAACCTTGCAAAAAGCTTTATTCTAAAAGTTGAGGTTAGTGTAATGGGTTTGTATCGAACTGTTTTATACAAGAGAAGCATTTTTTAAATTTTATTCTATATGCTGCACATCCACACAAAAACAACAAGAGATCAAACCAATCATTAGGAAAACAAGGAAATTATGATATAAAAATTATAACTCAATGTGACAGTTGAGGAAATCACATACAGCTTCCACCACAAGAGTAGTTTTTAAAGGAAAAAAATTTACTGGAACTGGAAAGTTTCAGCTGGCAGAGATGTGATTTAGGAAAAGGACGATTGCAGATCAGTAGAAACCTGTTGAATCTCTGACCTTTTTCAGAATGATGTTGCTCGTTTTGCTTCAAGTCAGATCACAAAGCATTGAACTGATACCCCACACAGCACCTCCTACCAACTGTTCCTAAAGACAATCCTTGTCATTGACAAAAAATAGGCCAAATTAACTCAGAGCTCCAAGAGGACATTGGGGATGCGAGATAGGTCGCTGCTTGTTTTTCTTCTAAACCGCTCCCAAACCCTGAGGACGGAGTCATTTTATTCAGGTGAAACAGCAGAGAGGTTTGGTGGTTTTGAAACCTAGTGACCCACACTGTCCCACCCAGAGCAACCCCAATGAGCCATAAGCAGCCCATTCAGTCCAATGAGTAAGTAATAATAAACTATAAAAAACATATAAACACACACAAGTTTGTACCTCTATACTTACGTAGTGCAGTCCCTAGCCCCTTACTCTAAACCCTAACCAAGACCTAATTGTATCCCCGACCCTAAAACCAGTCTTGACCCTTACGGTTGTTTAAAGTTGTGAGGACCAGTTAAAAGTTCCTCACTTCTAAAAAATGTCCTCACTCTGTTAATAAAACAAACAAACAAAAAACACCAAAAAAAGCAATTTGGTCCTCACTAAGTATCTACAGGAACACACACACACACACAGACAAACACACTTTTGGTTCATCATTGGTTACCACATCCACAATTATTATACGTCAGAAAACAAATACTATATTGATTGTTTTCATAAAATTTATTGTTTTTTATTCTTTCTTTTACTTGCCGCTCTTTCTAAAATACCAGGACCAGTGGTACACAACATATGTAGTGTGATTTTGAAGATGCTACTTTAAAAAAGTTGAAAAAAATGAAAAAATGAGAAGCTTAAGATTAAGAATTGATCAATATATGCATGTGTGTGTGTTGGGGGTGGATATCTTTATAGCCTTCTGCTGACAAATTTTGTTTCAGTACCATTGTTGTGAGGACAATTTAGTTGGTCCATACAACTTCAAAATGCTTTTTGAGAGTTGAGACTGGGTTTTAGGATCAGGGTTAGGAGAGGGGCTAAGGATTGCATTGTGTAAATGATTGTCCTCCCAAGTATAGAAAGACAAACGTGTGTGTGTGTGGTTGGGGGTGGGGGTGTTGGGTTGGGCGGGGCCATTAACTTCTGATACTTGCTGTGGTATTCCTGTATCGTGCTTCTGCAAAATACCACTTTATTTTCGGTAACAGTCAAAGTAGTCCGGCAGAGCACTGCAGAGTTTGAAGAAAGTTAATAACTTCACATTATTGAGCTTCATCATGGATCAACACCTGCTGTTAGTAATTCTCATGTGTAAGTTAACCTCAGGTCTTTTATTGTTAACGTGGAGTGTTACACACCAAAATGTAAATTTTTCTTTTGTTTAATGTATGATTATGTATATACTTTTATTTCAGGTTCATAAAAGTAAAACATAATTTGGAATTAAAATCTTCAGCTACTGATGTTGATGTTTATTGCATCTATTTCCTTCTTTAACATATTGATTTTCCAACAGATTCATTTTCTGAAATAAAAGCACAAGGTCAGTCTCTGAGGTTCAATAGAAGTTAGCTAATAATCTATTAATTATTTTACATTTTTTATCTTCTTTACAAAAAAATCATAAACTTAACTAATAAACATTTAATCTGACCAATTTTTACCATTAAATTTTCAGCTGTTTTTGCACCTAAACTGACAGTGAATCCAGCGGTGATCAGAGAGACAGATGCAGTCACACTGAACTGTCAGACTCCATCATCTGTTTCTGAGGTTCAGTGTGAGTTCTTCACTTTGACAGGACAAACTCTCGGAGACTCCTCTTGTCTTCAGACACTTACAGGGACTGACTTGCTGAAGATGAACCATCGGCGTCCACCTGTTGAAGTCAAAGTTACATGTTTTTACAAGCTTGGGGAGGGAAAATCTCCCTCTCTACACAGTGAAACACTGTCGATCCTCGTACACCGTGAGTAAATTTACTGCCATAAAATATTATTGTGGGAGATATTTTGTCAGGAAATGTCTGTCTATATGTGCTATTTTTAGTTATTTGATACAACATATATTTACATTTTTAATCTATTCATCCTAAACCAAACAAAGTACAATTTCTTATTATGACTGTTATGGATGAAACTAATCTAAACATTTAATCTGACCTATTTTTAACTTTAACTTTTCAGCTCTTCTTCCACCTAATCTGACGGTGAGTCCATCGGTGATCACAGAGATGGACTCAGTCACACTGAACTGTCAGACTCCATCATATGTTTCTGTGGATCAGTGTTTTTTCTACTTTGTGAAAGGAAAACCTTCCAAAAGATTCTCTTGTCTGAAGACACTGACAGGAGCTGAACTGCTGACGTTCACAAATCAAAATGCACCTGCTGAAGTTGAAGTTACATGTTTTTACCTTGAAACATATCAATCTCCAGAGAGTCCCATGTCCTACATCACCATACAAAGTGAGTAAATATTTACTTCCAAGGACTAATATTAGAAATGAAAGACAAATGGTTAACGTACATCAAATGTGATCATTTTAATCAGTAACACTTCTGGGATTGTTTCATCATTTTAAATTCATCATCAGAACTTTTCTTAATGTTTGATCCAACATATCTTTACATTTTTAAGCTACTCCTCCTAAATTCTGACAGCGAGTCCACCGGTGATCAGAGAGATCGACTCAGTCACACTGAACTGTCAGACTCCATCATCTGTTTCTTTGGATCTGTGTTTTCTCTATTCTGTGAGGGAACAATCTTCCAGACACATTTCCTGTTTGAAGACACTGACGGGAGCTGAGCTGTTGAAGATGACACATCAAAATTCACCTGCTGAGGTTGAACTTACATGTTATTACACTGTGAAGTTCAGAGGAGGACAATATCAATCTCCACATAGTAATGTATCCTCCATCACCATAACATGTAAGTAACAACACAAGTTCTGAGCTTTGTAAAATTTGATAAACTTTCTCAGTTTTTGTCAAGTGAGTCAGCACCACTTGTGTCTGCAGACAAGTTTCACATTACCACTTGATAATAACATGGTTATGGTAATCTGTCCTGTCTCTCATTTTTACCCCATAGTTATTAAAATGAAAATGAATAAAATATTGCAGTTATGCATTTTACAGTTCTCTTACATGGTTATCACACAGGAACTAGCACAAGTCTTCTCGGGTAATTACTGCTGCTCTTGGCATTTAGTTTTATGTTATTTTCAGTTTTTAATCACATTACTATTACTGAGTTATTTCTTTACTTTAATAAAAACAATATTACTTTGATATTATTTTATTAACAACAACATATGTAAAAACATCATATAGGTAGCACAACTATAAATGCATATTTGCTCACATCTACATAGCTGGTTAACTCAAATCTACTTTATCTGTAGCCAAAGATGAAAGAAAACCCAGAACGACGGAGAGTATGCAAACGTTCACTGTGGTAACAGGTAGGATTTTAATTATTGTGTGTTATTCTGCTCTATGTTAACTATCTCAATTCAACTCAACTTTATTTATAAAGCCCTTTAAAACAGCTTTGGCTGACCAAAGTGCTGTACACAGCTACACAAAACAAGACAATACGTAAAACAGTGACTAGTAAATAAAATAACAATAAAAACAAAAGAATAAAAAAAAGGAACAAGTCCTCATGTTGAATTAAAAGCCAGAGAATAAAAATGGGTCTTCAAATAAGTTTTAAAAATGGACAATGAAGGTGCCTGTCTAATGTGCAGTGGTAAGGCATTCCACAGTTTGGGTGCTGCTACGGCGAATGCTCTGTCCCCTCTAGGCTTGCGCCGTGACTTTGGTACTGTCAGGAGAAGCTGGTCAGCTGACCTGAGAGACCGGGAATGAAAAGCTTTACCTTAGCCAGCTGCCTAAGGTGGAAAAAACCAGAATTAACAACGGCACTAATTTGTTGATCCAATTTAAAATCACTGTCCATCTTAAAACCTAGATTTGAAACAATCTGCTTATCAAACTGTGCCAAAGGGCCAAGGTCAATCACTTATTGACATACTATCACGAGTATGTCAATAACTGTTTTTCTGGCACTAGTGAAATGAGCATAATTTTGAGAACTTTGATTGGATTTACCAGAAATGTCATATATATGTGCAAATTTTAGTGATTTAATCAAACATATACCCAACATTTCAGCTCTTTTTCCAACTAAACTGAAAACTAAAGTGAAATGACCAGTGATCACAGAGATGGACTCACATGATCACATTTATTAGGTTTCTAATATTCTAATATTCAAACTTCTGAAAGTAATGCTATGTTAATAATAATGTAGACATATAAAAATGATATAATCTTTGTTTCACTGTAGATACGGTAGGAACAAGTCCCAAGTCCCTTACTCTGACACACACTACAGAAAATCACCACATATATATTTGATATGAAATGTTGGTTTATGTTAACGTTAATTACACACCCAGGTAACATTATCCCCAAAAAAATATTTTGAGCATTAAATGTTAATTATGGTAGCTGTAACTTATTGTCTAAATACAGTTATTGTGGAATTAGTTACACAAGCAGCACAAGTATTAATGTATATTTACTCACACATGTTGATATGTATGTCTGCCGATGTAGATATAAAACCTAGCACAATGGAGAGTATGCGAGAGGAGACCATGGCCAAAGGTAGGATATATTATTTATTATGTAGGTGAGATGATGGAATGCTAATACAGGTTTTTAATTTTCACCAGAACTTGGGCTTATGTGACAATATTCTCTTTTTTCAAATGGGGTCACACTGACAAAATGTTTTTCTGCCTTTCAACAGTAACAGACACAGTTACTCAGATGACAAGTAGAACATTCACATGTAATTTGACCTCTGCTGACAAATCCATGAATCCAACATCAGGTGACAAAAATACAGGTACATTTCTTCTTAGGTAATCAAAAATGTCTTAGTCGAATGTGCCCATAACTATTACATTTAGGTATAATTATTTCTTCATGAGGTGTGGCTGTTCATGAGTCTAGCACAAAAGCTATGTGGCTTCCTAGGAACGGTTCGTAAAAGTTTGTATTAAATATGTCATGAATATAAACAACTGCATAATATGTATTTAGCAGTTTTTCTTAACCTAAGAAAGATAACATAAGCTGCTTAGATAATAACTGGGTGGATCCATTTATTATCTAAGCAGCTAATGCTCCACCACTAACTACGGTGCTATGCTGTTCCTAGTCAGACAACTTGTCTCAGAAATTGAGGGTTATGTGATACATATTGTACTTTTTGAAACATTCATCGTACTGGTTTTATGTCATGTCTATTTCCCTGCAGTTTTTCATAGTTATAATGCTTAACACGTCCTTAAGTAACTCATTGATTCAATACACTTTTACCACCTGCCTTAGATGGCACATTTATATCAGCACGAAAACATCTTTCATTTTTAGTTCTCTTTTTATTCATTAGCCATACAGTGGCTTGTGTATTAGAGATACTGTAAGTACAGTTTTACAGTGGATGTCTACTTTACACTTCGGGAAGTAAGACTGAAAGTGGTTGGGGGTTGTTTTTTTGTTCCTTACAGAAACACATATATGGAAGTTGCTTGCAGTTGTGACTGGGTTTGGAGTAACTTTGGGTCTTGTCATACTGGGACTGACACTTCTCTGCACAAAAGGAAGAGCAGGTGACAACAGTAGTGATTTATGTGTCCAACAAAGAACACTGTTTTTATACAGTATGTGTTCATTAAATTGAAGCATATTATTGGTTTAAAATATTATTAAAAAAACTTAGATGACGTGTTAGTAATCATTAAAAATTGATGATCTAACTGGTTTGGCTGTTAAATCTTTTTTTGTTCATTTTCAGGAAAAACGTCCTACAAGAGGTATGTAATAGTTATATTTTCCAACAAAAGTACATTCTGTGTTTATTATACCAGGACTGAAACAGTTCTTCTTTTACTTCTTTATAGATCCCAAAGTAATACTGCTGGTAATGTACACATTTATTCAGGAAGCATTTGAGCATTATTATCTATAAATATTTAGTAATGCATTTAAATGTCTAGTGCACTGAGCTGTATTTTACTATTCTGTTGCAGGTGATTTTATGTCCATGAGAAATATTGACCAAGAAGCATTGGTAACTAAAAACCTGTTGAGCAGACACAACATTCACTTTAAAATGTGTGTAGCCATCCAAGAATTGCTTCCTCTTTCTTTTTCTTTTCTCCTCTTATCAAACTAGTTACCTGCAGGTAATAATGGCTACAGTGTCATCACATCGGTGCCTGCTGCTGAATGTCATACTGGTGAGCGGTTTTTATTGTAAAGTGTTTGTGTGGTGTCTCTTAAAACAGTTCACAGTCGGTGAATCCTGCTGTATGACTAGTTCTTATGTTAAAATGTATTTTAGGTTTCCTTACTTCCTATTTATTAGGCAAAGCATTCTTTTATCTTGCTGCTTGCTCAATACGCCAATAAATACCAATAACGACAACAAACATGATTTTAGTGAGTGTACAGTATGTGAAGTAGCACTTGACTTATCTTGTGTGATTCTGCATGGATTTCTCTTACTTGTAGATTCTGAGAAACTGAAGGATAAAGACTCTCAAAATGGGGAGGTGAGTGAGACATGGGGCAAAGTATTTAATGTTTCCGTTATTAGTTCATGTGTGCTTTGAATAAAAACAAATCTTACATTTCTATTTCTTTTCCTAGTCTGACACATACCATATGTACGCTACCATCCCTGAGGAGCCAGCTGCATCAGTCCTAAAGAACCCGATGTATAGCACCTTACAAGCACATTGAAACACAAACTGTTTTTGTCTGTATAGACTAAGATGAATAAGATCATATTGAACAGTGCAATACTATTGTAATATGTCAACATAAAAAAATGTATAGTAGCAAATGTTTTGCCTGATTTGATTTTTGACCATAATCCAGCAAATAAATGTAATAAAAGTTGTAAACATGTAATTGTCATGGAAAACTTGACAGCCTCTTGTCCCAAACACAGACACCTCAAGTGTAATCAATAAAAAAGTTTAAAAATCCAGGATGATGTTTTGACCACATTTTTTAATGTGTATAATCTAGCCACGGGGGTTGCAAGCCAGTGACTTCTGTGCCGGTCCCAAGACCGGAAAAATAGAGAGGGTTGCGTCAGGAAGGGCCTAAAACTTTCCAAGTACAACCATGAGTCATCCATACCACTTTCATACCGGATCGGTCGAGACCCGGGTTAACAACGACCGCCACCGGTGCTGTTAACCTACAGGGTGCCGGTGGAAATTGGACTACTGTTGGTCGAAGAAGGAGAGGAGGCAGAAGGGTTCACGGTCAGAGAGAGAAGGGGAAAAGCAGGAGCTTAGATCTGAGAGTAGGGACTCTTAACGTTGGCACAATGACAGGGAAAGGTAGAGAGCTGGCAGACATGATGGAGAGAAGGAAGGTAGATGTACTGTGTGTTCAGGAGACGAGGTGGAAAGGCAGCAAAGCACGTAGTCTTGGAAGAGGATAAAAACTGTTCTGCCATGGTGTGGATAGGAAGAGAAACAGAGTAGGAGTGATCATGAAGAGGGAGTTTGTGAACAATGTTCTAGAGGTGAAAAGAGTCTCAGACAGGGTGATGCGCCTAAAGCTAGAAATCGAAGGGGTGATGGTGAACATAGTCAGTGGGTATGCTCCACAAGTTGGCTGTGAGTTAGAAGAGAAGGAGAGATTCTGGAGTGAGTTTGATGAGGTTGTAGAGAGTATCCCCAGAGGAGAGAGACTAGTTGTTGGAGCAGACTTCAATGGACATGTTGGTGAGGGGAACAGAGGTGATGAGGAGGTTATGGGCAGGTTTGGTGTAAAGGAAAGGAATCGAGAAGGACAAATGGTGGTGGACTTTGCTATGAGGATGGAAATGGCTGTAGTTAACACTTACTTCCAGAAGAGAGAGGAACACATATTGACATATAAGAGTGGAGGTAGGAGTACACAGGTGGACTACATCCTATGTAGACGAGGTCCTTCGAGAGAGGTCAGTGACTGTAAAGTGGTGGCAGGAGAGAGTGTAGCCAGACAGCACCGCATGGTGGTGTGTAAGATGACTCTGGTGGTCAGGAAGAAGAAGAGAGGAAAGACAGAAAAGAAGACCAAGTGGTGGAAGCTAAAGAATAAAGAAACTAGCGAGGAATTTAGGCAGAAGTTGAGACAGGCTCTGAATGGTCAGGAAGAGCTTCCAGATGATTG
This sequence comes from Channa striata, assembly GCA_033026295.1. NCBI lineage: Eukaryota > Metazoa > Chordata > Actinopteri > Anabantiformes > Channidae > Channa > Channa striata. Next base: position 13,853,898 of record CM065168.1, on the reverse strand, counting down.
GGAAACTACAGCAGAGGTAATTAGGGAAACAGGTAGGAAGGTGCTTGGTGTGTCATCTGGAAAGAGGAAAGAAGATAAAGACACTTGGTGGTGGAATGAGGAGGTACAGGACTGCACCCAGAGGAAGAGGTTAGCTAAAAAGAAGTGGGATGTAGAAAGGACTGAGGAAAGTAGACAGGAGTACAAGGAAGTGCAGCGCAGAGTGAAGAGGGAGGTGGCAAAGGCCAAACAGAAAGCTCACAATGAGCTGTATGACAGGTTAGACACGAAGGAAGGAGAGAAGGACTTGTACAGGCCAGACAGATAGATGGGGATGGGAAAGATGTGCAACAGATAAGGGTGATTAAAGACAGAGATGGAAAGGTGCTAACAAACCAGGAGAATGTGCAGAGAAGATGGAAGGAGTATTTTGAGGAGCTGATGAATGAGGAAAAGAAGCGTTCTGGTGCCGATCTTTAAGAACAAGGGTGACACGCAGAACTGCAGCAACTACAGAGGGATAAAGCTGATGAGACACAAGGTGAATGCTCTGGGAGAGTAGTGGAAGCCAGGCTTAGGAAGGAGGTGGAGATTTGTGAGCAGCAGTATGGTTTCATGCCCCGTAAGAGCACCATTGATACCATTTTTGCTTTGAGGTTGTTGATGGAAAAGTACAGAGATGGTCAGAAGGAGCTGCATTGTGTCTTTGTGGATTTAGAGAAGGCGTATGACAAGGTGCTGAGGGAGGAGCTGTGGTACTGTATGAGGATGTCGGGAGTGGCAGAGAAGTACGTCAGAGTAGTTCAGGACATGTATGAGAGGAGCATGACGGTGGTGAGATGTGCCGTAGGTCAGAGAGAGGAGATCAAGGCAGTGTGATGGGGAGTGTGGAAAAGAGGTGAAGAGGCGAGTGCAGGCAGGTTGGAATGGGTGGAGGAAATTGTCAGGAGTGTTGTGTGACAGAAGAGTGTCAGCAAGACTCAAAGGAAAGGTGTACAGGACAGTGGTGAGACCAGCTCTGCTTTATGGGTCAGAGACAGTAGCAGTGAGAAAGAGACAAGAGGCAGAGATGGAAGAAGCAGAGATGAAGATGTTGAGGTTCTCCTTAGGAGTGACAAGGTTGGACAGAATTAGGAACGAGCTCATCAGAGGGACAGCACATGTTGCCTGTGTTAGCAACAAAGTCAGAGATTCAGGTGAAACAGCAGAGACGTTTGGTGGTTTTGAAGCCTAGTGACCCACACTGTCCCACCCAGAGCAATCCCAATGAGCCAAAAGCAGGCCATTCAGTCCAATGAGTAAGTAATAATAAAGTATAAAAAACATATGAACACACACAAGTTTGTACCTCTATACTTACGTAGTGCAGTCCCTAGCCCCTTACTCTAAACTCTAACCAAGACCTTATTGTATCCCTGACCCTAAAACAAGTCTTGACCCTTACGGTTGTTTAAAGTTGTGAGGACCAATTAAAATTTCCTCACTTCTAAAAAATGTCCTCACTCTGTTGGTAAAACAAACAAACAAAAAAAACCAAAAAAGCAATTTGGTCCTCACTAAGTATCTACAGGAACACACACACACACACAGAGACAAACACACTTTTGGTTCATCATTGGTTACCACATCCACAATTATTATACGTCAGAAAACAAATACTATATTGATTGTTTTCATACAATTTATTGTTTTTTATTCTTTCTTTTACTTGCCGCTTTTTCTAAAATACCAGGACCAGTGGTACACAACATATGTAGCGTGACTTTGAAGATGCTACTTTACAGAAGTTGAAAAAAATGAAAAAATGAGGAGCTTAAGATTAAGAATTGATCGATATATGCATGTGTGTGTGTTGGGGGTGGATATCTTTATAGCCTTCTGCTGACAAATTTTGTTTCAGTACCATTGTTGTGAGGACAATTTAGTTGGTCCATACAACTTCAAAATGCTTTTTTAGAGTTGAGACTGGGTTTTAGGATCAGGGTTAGGAGAGGGGGCTAAGGATTGCATTATGTCAATGATTGTCCTCCCAAGTATAGAAAGACAAACGTGTGTGTGTGTGTGGTTGGGGGTGGGGGTGGGGGTGTTGGGATGGGCGGGGGCATTAACTTCTGATACTTGCTGTGGTATTCCTGTGACACGCTTCTGCAAAATACCACTTTATAGTCGGTAACAGTCAAAGTAGTCCGGCAGAGAACTGCAGAGTTTAAACAAAGTTAATAACTTCACATTATTGAGCTTCATCATGGATCAACACCTGCTGTTAGTAGTTCTCATGTGTAAGTTAACCTCAGTTCTTTTATTGTTAACGTGGAGTGTTACACACCAAAACGTAAATTTTTCTTTTGTTGAATGTATGATTATGTATATACTTTTATTTCAGGTTCATAAAAGTAAAACATAATTTGGAATTAAAATCTTCAGCTACTGATGTTGATGTTTATTGCATCTATTTCCTTCTTTAAAATATTGATTTTCCAACAGATTCATTTTCTGAAATAAAAGCACAAGGTCAGTCTCTGAGGTTCAAAAGAAGTTAGCTAATAATTTATTAATTATTTTACATTTTTTATCTTCTTTACAAAAAAATCATAAATTTAACTAATAAACATTTAATCTGACATATTTTTACCATTAAATTTTCAGCTCTTATTCCACCTAAATTGACAGTGAATCCAGCAGTGATCAGAGAGACAGATGCAGTCACACTGAACTGTCAGACTCCATCATCTGTTTCTGAGGTTCAGTGTGAGTTCTTCACTTCGACAGGACAAACTTTCAGAAACTCCTCTTGTCTTCAGACACTTACAGGGACTGACTTGCTGAAGATGAACCATCGGCATCCACCTGTTTATGTCAAAGTTACATGTTTTTACAAGCTTGGGGAGGGAAAATCTCCCTCTCCACACAGTGAAACACTGTCGATCCTCGTACACCGTGAGTAAATTTACTGCCATAAAATATTATTGTTGGAGATATTTTGTCAGGAAATGTCTGTCTATATGTGCTATTTTTAGTTATTTGATCCAACATATCTTTACATTTTTAAGCTATTCATCCTAAACCAAACAAAGTACAATTTCTTATTATGACTTTTATGAAAGAAACTAATCTAAACATTTAATGTGACATATTTTTAACTTTAACTTTTCAGCTCTTCTTCCACCTAATCTGACAGTGAGTCCATCGGTGATCACAGAGATGGACTCAGTCACACTGAACTGTCAGACTCCACATCTGTTTATGTGGATCAGTGTTTTTTCTACTTTGTGAAAGGAAAACCTGCCAAAAGATTCTCTTGTTTGAAGACACTGACAGGAGCTGAACTGCTGACGTTCACAAATCAAAATGCACCCGCTGAAGTTGAAGTTACATGTTTTTACCTTGAAACATATCAATCTCCAGAGAGTCCCATGTCCTACATCAACATACAAAGTGAGTAAATATTTACTTCCAAGGACTAATATTAGAAATGAAAGACAAATGGTTAACGTACATCAAATGTGATCATTTTAATCAGTAACACATTAAATACATGCAACTTCTGGGATTGTTTCATCATTTTAAATTCATCATCAGAACTTTTCTTAATGTTTGATCCAACATATCTTTACATTTTTAAGCTACTCCACCTAATCTGACAGTGAATCCATCGGTGATCACAGACATGGACTCAGTCACACTGAACTGTCAGACTCCAACATCTGTTTCTGTGGATCAGTGTTTTTTCTACTTTGGGAAAGGAAAACCTGCCAAAAGATTTTCTTGTTTGAAGACACTGACAGGAACTGAACTGCTGACATACACAAATCAAAATGCACCTGCTGAAGTTGAAGTTACATGTTATTACACTGTGAAGTTCAGAGGAGGACAATATCAATCTCCACATAGTAATATATCCTCCATCACCATAACATGTAAGTAACAACACAAGTTCTGAGCTTTGTGAAATCTGATAAACTTTCTCAGTTTTTGTCAAGTGAGTCAGCACCACTTGTGTCTGCAGACAAGTTTCATATTACCATTAATCTGTCCTGTCTCTCATTTTTACTTGATAATGAAAACATGTTGTCATTATGTTGTAATCTATCCTCCCTTCTGATGCTCCTCCTCTCTCTCCTCCCCTGCTGCTCTCATTTTTATCCCTTAAGCCCCTGTAACCTCCAGCCTCCTGTTTCCGTGATTACTTTGTTTAGTTGTCATTTGTTTTATTTTTCCACGGTGTGTTTTTTTTCATTCTCTAAAATTACGATCTTTTCTCGAGTGAGTTTTTGCCTCGACCGTTTTGACTTTGTTTATTGTTTCTTAAAATGAATAAAATATTGGAGTTATGCATTTTTCAGTTCTCTTAGATGGTTATCACACAGGAACTACCATCATTGAGTCTTCTGTTCTGGTTTATGTTTTCTTTAACCCTCTGTTTACTGCAGCTCTTGGCATTTAGTTTTATGTTATTGCTGCTTTTTATTCACATATTATTGAGTTATTTTACTTTACATGGTTTAATAACTACAATATTACTGCTTTATTTATATTATTTTAGTTTTTACCAACAATTTCTTTAAATAAAAACATCATATAAGTAGCACAACTATAAATGCATATTTGCTCACATCTACATAACGGATTAACTCAAATCTACTTTATCTGTACCCAAAGATGAAAGAAAACCCAGAACGATGGAGAGTATGCAAACGTTCACTGTAGTAACTGGTAGGATTTTAATTATTTTGTGTATCAGTAGTTATCAGGAAATGTCATATTTATGTGCAAATTTTAGTTATTTAATCAAACATATACCCAACATTTCAGCTCATTTTCCACCTAAACAAAGTGAAATGACCAGTGATCACAGAGATGGATTCACATCATTACAATTATCAGGTTTCTAATCTTCTTATTATGTTAATAATAATGTAGACATATAAAAATGATTTAATCTTTGTTTCACTGTAGACACTGTAGGAACAACTCCCAGCATTACTCTGACACACACTCAGAAAATCACCACATATATATTTGATATGAAATGTTAGTTTATGTTAATGTTTAGTTTATTCTGTAGATCAGACTGTTGGTACGAAAAGTGGCCCTGGTGGTTTTGTCTCCACTTTCCCAACATCTGAACCATCTAAACCAGTAACAGCAGGTAATGTAAATACTTACATACTCAATGATTCACCCTGAATTTTCAGAATTTGCAGTGATGTCACAGCCTTGGTGCCAGTAATGTAAGTTAAAACTCAGACAGATCGCCTTTTCAGATAACATATTTGTCATTTTAGTAATAATGTTTATGTCATTTATCAATGATTTAACTCTAGTTAGTGTGATCTCTGCTACTGACACAATTCTCACATACAGTATCTGACATTGTCAACTGGGGATAAAATACAGGTTGACTTCGTTTTAATCGGTTTCTTAAAGCTGTAAATACTTAAATGTACTATTAAATGTGACTGTTGAAGTTACTTGATCCCTTTATTCCCAATAAAAGCAGTTTTGAAACAGTGAAGCCTGTTTATTTGGTGTAAAACATTATAAAATGAAAAATGTGAGTATTTCAGTGGTGTCACATCCTTTGTGTCAGTTGTAATATAATATATTTTTTTGAATTATCTAAAAAATAATATAAAGTAAACTGGACTAGATTCACTTGGATAAGAAAGTGGACCAGATAGCTTAGCTGTTAACACTGCTCATAGATGGGAATAGTTGCCTGTCTCGCTGTGTTGGCCCTAACATAGACTGGAGACCTGTCCAGGTTTTAACCTGCCATTTACCCAATGACAGCTGGGATGGACTCCAGCACCGCTGATAACAGATCAATGCATGGATGGATAAACCAATACTAGTTAACTATTTCTTGCAAATGTTTAATAGAATCAAAATTTCCAACCTTCTTTTAAACAGTATGTTGGATACAGTTTCCAGGTATTCATTATTGATTGCTCATTTAAATTAGTCATTGAACATTAATTGCAATATATTAATTATAACTTAAAAATACAAACTTGTTTTATGTTGTGTATGATGAACATTACAGCTGACTTTATGTTAGCACTGTAGAATATTTTAATGGTCTTTTCTTTATCCAGTGATCATAAAAAGGACCATCATAGCAGTTGTGACCATAGCTGTCGTCCTGCTTGGATTGACACTTCTCTGTGACTACAGATGGAGAGGTAGGAAATTCAAAATATGAATCTCAAGAAAGTTTTACAGAGAATTGTTAGTTATACTTTGATTGGCTTCACATTTTAAATGTAGCTGATTGTCCTCTGGGTAAAAATGGTAAAAAGAATAACTGCTGTTTTATCCATTGTTTTAATTTTGTGTTTCACTGTTTAAACTAAAGCCTTGATATCAGTAAACACTGAATGATTTTATTTTCTAGAGAATTCTGCTTACGGGAGGTAAGAAATCTTATTTCTCAGGTCATATATATTTTATTGAGCATAGTTATTCAACTTCTTTTCCATCCTCATTTACAGGGTGTTTTGGATTTCTTAAAAAGTTAACAGCTTTAGGGAGGCATTTGTTGCTGATAGTCATTTTTGTTTAGTTTGAGGGCTTTTTAAAATAGTTAGAAGCTGCAATAATTTAGAATATATTATTTATATCAAAGCTAACTGAATTTAGAGAATATAATATTCATAAAACTGGAACCAACTAGTCAAGTAAAGTCAACAATTCAAGTAAACATCAGAAGCAGGTGGTCTGTGTGCTGGAGGAAGATCATGGAGACATGAAGAAATCAGTAATATAATGAGATGTTTCAGGTCAAAATGCTGCATTCATTATTTTCCAAGAAATATATAAAAAAGAAAAACACACTGTGTTTTAGTCACAGGATTTGGAGACGTTAAGGGAAAGTAACACAGAAAATTGTTTTAGAAATGGGTAGTGTGCTTTGCTTTGAATGAAAGAAAATCAGACAAAAACTTTTTGTTCCATTTTTCATTCAGCACCAAAATCACCATCACAGGTAAATCAAGTAATTAGTTTTAATGCATGTATATTTATTTTGCATTTGTTTGTTTAGAAATATTAAATTATTATTCAATTTCTGTTTTAGAGGCCACAGAATATATGGTAAGTCTCTAAAGTGAAATACCTTCTACTTCTACTAAACATTTATTCATGTATATGAATTATTCAACATTCATGTAGCAAGTTTTATAACGCTCCACTGTTCCCTTAAAAAAGTCATCAATGTTTTTTTCAGGCTGGTTATGATGAAACATGCAGTATCGTCACCTATGAATACAAGATTGGTGAGATAATTTCATTTAAATTTCATATGCAATAAAACACATATGGATAATAATGTCAGATTTAACAAGTGGTAAACCCTTTCTTTCAAGTTCAGTCAAACCACACATGAAGCTGTTGAACTGTAGTAGATAGAAAATTGCAACATACAATAAATACATATTAGCCACTTGGTGGTGGAAGGTCTATTAAAATGCTTTCATCTGTTTTTTATCCTGGAGTATACACATATTTGATTGCATGTAGGGCTGCTACTGTGAGTGTTTTTTTATAATGTGAAAAATGAAGTCAGACTCTAGGATGCATTTGGAAGCCTGATTAAAATCACGATGGCCAATCCCAACTTTCATAGGGTGAGACGTGGTTTCAGCTTGGACAAGTCACAAATGTCAGACAACCATTCACACTCACAGTCAAACCTTCAGAAGATTTACAATCACCAGTTAGTTTAGAGAGCATGTCTTTGGACGGTGGGAGGAAACTGGAGTAGCCAGAGAAAACACATGCCAGTGTAATGAGGACATTCAAACTCCACAGAAAAAGGCCACAGCTGTCAGGTGGATTTGATGTTGGAGTGTTAACCACTCCGTGCTGTGTGAGAAACAGGTGAGTATTGGATTGTTGTGTCTCTACTTGTAGACCGGCAATTTGTCCAGAGAAATCAAAAAGGATCAGTTTTAGAGTTTGAAAAATTCACATTGAGGCCAAATGATCCCATATTAATTTCTGCTTCTTTGTGTTTACAGAGTGACAACAACAGTAAGAACCCTGAGAGAAACAATGTACAACGCTCCAAAATCAATTTGAATCTGGTTGTTTAACTTTATGTTTTTGTTTAAAATAAATTATTCTTAAATTGATGTTTATATAAGTAATAAAAACCACATCTTAATAAATCATGTGTTAAAAAGTTTGAAATAATAAAAACTATATACAAAGCTTTGCAAAAAGCTGTATTCTAAACATTGAGGTTAGTGTAGTGGGTTTATATCGAACTGTTTCATAGAAGAGAAGCGTTTTTTCATTTTATACTGTATGCATCCACACAAAAACAAATCAATCATATTGGAAAACAAAGAAATTACTATATAAAATTATAACTCAGTGTGACACTAGACGAAATCACATACAGCTTCCACCACAGGAGTAGTTTTTAAAGAACAAAAATTTACACAAGTTCCTGCATGCTGTGTTTAAGGTATCACACTTTCTTTCAGCTGGCAGAGATGTGATTTAGGAAAAGGACAATTGCAGATCAGTAGAAACCTATTGAATCTCTGACCTTTTTCAGACTGATGTTGCTCGTTTTACTTTAAGTCAGATCACAAAGCATTGAACTGATACCTCACACAGCACCTCCTACCAACTGTTCCTAAAGACAATCCTTCTCCACACTTTAATCTTGCTCTGTCAGAATGAAATTCTATTGACAAAAACTAGGTCAAAATAACTCATTGAGCTCCATAAGGATATTGGGGATGCGACATAGTTCGCTGCTTGTTTTTCTTCTAAACCGCTCCCAAACCCTGAGGATGGAGTCAGTTTATTCAAGTGAAACAGCAGAGAGGTTTGGTGGTTTTGAAACCTAGTGACCCAAACTGTCCCACCCAGAGCAACCCCAATGAGCCAAAAGCAGGCCATTCAGTCCAATGAGTAAGTAATAATAAAGTATAAAAAACATATAAACACACACATGTTTGTACCTCTATACTTATGTAGTGCAGTCCCTAGCCCCTTACTCTAAACCCTAACCAAGACCTAATTGTATCCCTGACCCTAAAACCAGTCTTGACCCTCAAAAATCCTTTTAAGATTGTTTAAAGTTGTGAGGACCAGCTAAAATGTCCTAACTTCCCAAAATACCCTCACTCTGAAACAAAAAAAGAAATTTGGTCCTCACTAAGTAGTATCTACAGGAACACACACACACACACACACACACACACATACTCCCACACTTTTGTTTTGTTGGATTATTATAGGTCAGAAGACATACTATATTGATTATTTTCATAATAGTGATTGTTTTTTATTCTTTCTTTTACTTGCCGCTCTTTCTAAAATACCAGGACCAGTGGTACACAACATATGTAGTGTGACTTTGAAGATGCTACTTTACAGAAGTTGAAAAAATTAAAAAATGAGGAGCTTAAGATTAAGAATTGATCAATATATGCATGTGTTTGTGTTGGGGGTAGATATCTTTATAGCCTTCTGTGGACAAATTTTGTTTCAGTACCATTGTTGTGAGGACAATTTAGTTGGTCCACACAACTTCAAAATGCTTTTTGAGAGTTGAGACTGGGTTTTAGGATCAGGGTTAGGAGAGGGGGCTAAGGATTGCATTATGTCAATGATTGTCCTCAAGTATAGAAAGACAAATATGTGTGTGTGTGTGTGGTTGGGGGTGGGGGGGATTCACTTCTGATACTTCCTGTGATGTGCTTCTGCAAAAAAAAAACACTTTATTTTCGGTAACAGTCAAAGTAGTCCGGCAGAGAACTGCAGAGTTTGAAGAAAGTTAATAACTTCACATTATTGAGCTTCATCATGGATCAACACCTGCTGTTAGTAGTTCTCATGTGTAAGTTAACCTCAGTTCTTTTATTGTTAATGTGGAGTGTTACACACCAAAATGTAAATTTTTCTTTTGTTGAATGTATGACATTATGTATATACTTTTATTTCAGGTACATATCTATTTCCTTCTTTAACATATTGATTTTCCAACAGATTCATTTTCTGAAACAAAAGCACAAGGTCAGTCTCTGAGGTTCAAAAGAAGTTAGCTAATAATCTATTAATTATTTTACATTTTTTTATCTTCTTTAGAAAAAAATCATGAACTTAACTAATAAACATTTAATCTGACATATTTTTACCATTAAATTTTCAGCTCTTATTCCACCTAAACTGACAGTGAATCCAGCAGTGATCAGAGAGACAGATGCTGTCACACTGAACTGTCAGACTCCATCATTTGTTGCTGAGGTTCAGTGTGAGTTCTTCACTTTTACAGGACAAACTCTCAGAGACTCCTCTTGTCTTCAGACACTTACAGGGACTGACTTTCTGAAGATGAACCATCAGCATCCACCTGTTGAAGTCAAAGTTACATGTGTTTACAAGCTAGGAAAGGAAAAATCTCCCTCTCCACACAGTGAAACACTGTCGATCTTTGTACACTGTGAGTAAATTTACTTCCATAAAATTATTATTCTTTGGAGATATATTGTCAGGAAATGTCTGTCTATATGTGTTATTTTTAGTTATTTGATCCAACATATCTTTACATTTTTAAGCTATTCATCCTAAACCAAACAAAGTACAAGTTCTTATTATGACTCTTATGGAAGAAACTAATCTAAACATTTAATGTGACATATTTTTAACTTTAACTTTTCAGCTCTTCTTCCACCTAATCTGACAGTGAGTCCATCGGTGATCACAGACATGGACTCAGTCACACTGAACTGTCAGACTCCAACATCTGTTTCTGTGGATCAGTGTTTTTTCTACTTTGTAAAAGGAAAACCTGCCAAAAGATTCTCTTGTCTGAAGACACTGACAGGAGCTGAACTGCTGACGTTCACAAATCAAAATGCACCTGCTGAAGTTGAAGTTACATGTTTTACCTTGTAAGGGAAAATCTCCAGAGAGTCCCATGTCCTACATCAACATACAAAGTGAGTAAATATTTACTGCCATAAGGATTAATGTTTAAAATGGTTTTTCAGGAAATGTCTACATCAAATGTGATTTTTTAATTAGTATATCTTTACATTTTAAATACATGCAGCCTCTGGGAATGTTTCATCATTTTAAATTCATCACCAGAACTTTTCTTAATGTATTATCCAACATATCTTTACATTTTTAAGCTACTCCTCCTAAACTGACAGTGACTCCACTGGTGATCAGAGAGATCGACTCAGTCACACTGAACTGTCAGACTCCATCATCTGTTTCTGTGGATCAGTGTTTTCTCTATTCTGTGAGGGAACAATCGTCCAGACACATTTCTTGTGTGAAGACACTGACGGGAGCTGAGCTGTTGAAGATGACACATCAAAATTCACCTGCTGAGGTTGAACTTACATGTTATTACACTGTGAAGTTCAGAGGAGGACAATATCAATCTCCACATAGTAATATATCCTCCATCACCATAACATGTAAGTAACAACACACGTTCTGAGCTTTGTGAAATCTGATAAACTTTCTCAGTTTTTGTCAAGTGAGTCAGCACCACTTGTGTCTGCAGACAAGTTTCACATTACCGCTTGATAATAACATGGTTATGGTAATCTGTCCTGTCTCCCGTTTTTACCCCATAGTTATTACAATGAAAATAAATAAAATATTGGAGTTATGCATTTTACAGTTCTCTTACATGGTTATCACACAGGAACTAGCATGAGTCTTCTCGGGTAATTACTGCTGCTCTTGGCATTTAGTTTTATGTTATTTTCAGTTTTTAATCACATATTACTGAGTTATTTCTTTACTTTAATAAAAACAATATTACTTTGATATTATTTTATTACCAACAACAAATGTAAAAACATTACATAGGTAGCACAACTATAAATGCATATTTGCTCACATCTACATAGTGGATTAACTCAAATCTACTTTAACTTTAGCCGACGATGAAAGAAAACCCAGAACGACAGAGAGTATGCAAACGTTCACTGTTGTAACAGGTAGGATTTTAATTATTGTGTTATTCTGCTCTTATGTTAACTATCTCAACTCAAGTCAACTCAACTTTATTAATAAAGCTCTTTAAAACAACTTTAGCTGACCAAAGTGCTGTACACAGCTACACAAAACAAGACAATACGTAAAACAGTGACTAGTAAATAAAATAACAATAAAAAGAAAAGAATAAAACAGAAGAAAAAACACAGAGTCCTCATGCTGAATGAAAAGCCAGAGAATAAAAATGGTTCTTCAAATAAGTTTTAAAAATGGACAATGAAGGTGCCTGTCTAATGTGCAGTGGTAAGGCATTCCAAAGTTTGGGTGCTGCTACGGTGAATGCTCTGTCCCCTCTAGGCTTGCGCCGTGACTTTGGTACTGTCAGGAGAAGCTGGTCAGCTGACCTGAGAGACCGGGAATGAAAGCCTTTACCTTTCAGACTTAACAACGGCACTAATTTGGTGATCCAATTTAAAATCACTGTCCATCTTAAAACCTAGATTTGAAACAATCTGCTTATCAAACTGTGCCAAAAGGCCAAGGTCAATTACTTATTGACATACTATCACTAGTATGTCAATAACTGTTTTTCTGGCACTAGTGAAATGAGCATAATTTGAGAACTTTGATTGGAT